>CM019063.1:498216415-499708915 GCA_009667805.1 Leptobrachium leishanense | reverse complement strand
AGAGGAGCGAGAGAGAGAGAGAGAGAGGAGCGAGAGAGAGAGGAGCGAGAGAGAGAGAGAGAGGAGCGAGAGAGAGAGAGGAGCGAGAGAGGAGCGAGAGAGAGAGAGGAGAGAGAGAGGAGCGAGAGAGAGAGGAGCGAGAGAGAGAGAGGAGCGAGAGAGAGAGAAGCGAGAGAGAGAGAGAGGAGAGAGAGGGGCGAGAGAGAGAGGAGCGAGAGAGAGAGAGGAGCGAGAGAGAGAGGAGCGAGAGAGAGAGGAGAGAGAGAGAGAGGAGAGAGAGAGAAGCGAGAGAGAGAGAGAGGAGAGAGAGGAGCGAGAGAGAGAGAGGAGCGAGAGAGAGAGGAGCGAGAGAGAGAGAGAGAGGAGCTAGAGAGAGGAGCGAGAGATAACATCCCATATATTGCAGAGATGGTTCTTGTGGGTCTATTTATATTTTCAATACTCTCATAGTACTGTTGTATCAAATCCACCCAATAAAGTGATGCTAACGACATGATTGCATGAAAAACAAACATAACATAAGTAAATATATCAATTAATTTTTACAAAGTCTCTACTGAGCTGAAACATATTTTATATCCATTAAACTTCATTTTTTTAAGAAGACTTTGAGTACGTCCATATGGAGTAACATGTGCATCGCTTGACAATTTGGCACCAACTATAGGGGTTATTCATAGAGAGACGATCTGGCCCCGAAATGTCACCGAACAGGGAATTTTCCCGTACGGTGACATTTCGGGGCCATTCGGCTATTCAGAGACCAGGCAGTTTGCCAAATTTTAGTACGTTGCCTGTTCGAAGGCAGTGAAATCCCCCACAGAGAAGCAATGGTTAATCTATTCAGAGAACACCAAACAGCAGAGAAAAGTTTCCGAAATGCCCTGCTGTTCGGTGTTTTCATTCGTCAGGTTTATTCAGACGAACCCCAAAGGCATCAGTGTTAAAAATATTCCCGTTTTAACCCAATAAATAATAAACCGTTTATTATTTTATTCTGCAGTAAAAAGTCTCTTTAATTATAGATTTTTTAGGATCTTTTAGGCATTTTTCGGGATTTTGTTCGGCAAAAAGTTTTTCTGTTTTTTTTATAAAAAGTGTTTTTTCATTTTTCTGTAACAGATCTTTTTATTATCACTTATTATTATTATTCACAGGATGTTACATGTAAATTCCAGACATTTTCGTCCAGTAGTTATTTTGCAAACAGCGTTTCAATTTTTGACAGTTTCAATCTTATTGTTTTTTTTTTTTATCCCCGTTCGTCAGCTTGTCGTTTTTTTTCTGGTGGCTGCTCTGCTCTGTGATCGGCGGCTCGTCAGCTTTTTCCGACGTGTTCGGTGTTTTTTTTGCAGTGGTTCCTTGGTGGGTTTTCGGCGGGTGTTTGGAGGGATTGCGGCAGGTTTTTACTGCACTGAATTGCTGAATTCACCGCAGGGTGGGTAAATTTGATTCCCTGAAGTGCAGGGAAGCGCGGGGAACGAGAGAACGCCGAAATGTCTGCGACATTTCTGTGCTCTCTGAATAACCCCCTATGTCAAGGACTTGTAGGATGGAGTGTTGGCTACTTACAGCGTACTTAACATATTATCTTCTTGTGATTTTTTATCCCACTTAATCCATATTTCCCTAGTCCTAATTTAATTTAATGCTTCCCAAGCAGAAACTGGACATGACCTCATGACTACCTGCCGTCCACTTTGCATGTCATGTTACTGTAATTACTATATTAAACAGTCTAGACATTCTGATGCCACCGTTGATTGCAATTAAACCATTAGATGTTGAAGAATTGGGATTTTTATCTTAAATTTTCTGTCAATGAGGGAAGCAACGTATCTGCACATTGTAAACAATGACAATGTCACGCAAGAAGTAATATATGACAGAGGAAGATAATATGAGATGTCTTCACATTAACTTAATTTAGCTGCGTTTGGCAAGTCACTTGACGTGTGACACATCTGAAATTTATATATTTTTTATTATTTAGTAACTTGGTCAGAGCTTCCTGTCATTTGGCCCATTGCATTTGAAGCTCTTTAAATGGCCAGTATTCAGGAGTCTAGGGGCTCTATTAACCTCTTCGTGCAAACGTTAACACGTGCGCAAAAACGCATTAATGCGAGGGGAAAAACCAACGTCGTATTACAATGTCCGCGCAAAAAATGCGCGTTAACGTCTACCGCGGGCGAACCTGCACGAACCCTTTGCGAGCGTAATGTACGTTGCGCGTCCTATACTTAACATTGTGAGCGCAAATGCGTTTGTGCGCTGGTACGCGGATGGTATTACAATCTATGCGCAAATTTTAACGCACAGCGTTTGCGCGCATAATTTTAACGTCTTTGAAAAGCTGGTGTTAATGGCAAATCTGAACGTTCTGGCCGAAACCAAATACACCAGCCAGAAAATAAAATACAGCACAGTATAGTTACACATTCTACACATACCCAAACAATAAAATTGAGAGGTTGTGCGTTTTTTTATTATTGCTGCAACATATATACTCAGATTGATTTTGACAGGTGCAAAAACTTAACGGGAGACAATTGTGGTTCTTTATTCAGATTGGCTGAATCGCGTGAAAAAACAGTCCGCACACCGATTTCTGCGCGCAGTGTTAATGCGTGCGTTTTTGCGTGTCTTTTTTACGCGTGTTATTTTTTGACAGATGAAAAAATGCGCTCGGATTGTAATACCAGCGTTAATTTACGCGCGTTAACCTTTAACGCTGCGCGCAAAAAAAATAGCGCTGCGCGTGCGCTTTTGCGTGAAGAAGTTAATAGAGCCCCAGATTTTCGGACAATGTGACAGATTGCCATTCCTTCCGTGATACAGGTTGGGGATATTATAGGCTGTCGTCGTTTTCCAGCTACCCCAGAAGCAAAATGTCTTTGCATCCAATGACAATGCTGGGAAACAGGTCAAATCTTTTCAGCCTCAGCTGTTTGAACTTGACATGTCAACAAAGTATCGTTTACGAAACTGAGCAGACAGTGCTGGGATCATTTGTTCTATACAGTTTAGCGCTGCCATTTTTACATTCATCATCCTTACACCTTGCTTGATTTATGTATTACTAGGACATGGAAAGCTAGAAGTGAATAAATTGATAGATCAAATGATAGTTACGTAGTGTCAAAGTTAACCCCCCCACCCGCCAGCATGCAGACCCTGAACTCAGAAAGCCCAAATGGAGTAATACCAGGCTTTGTAAAGATAGGGGGCTCTATTACATTCTTTGCGCAAAAAAGCTTGAGCAGTGCGTTAATTTGTGCGCAAAGCATTAAACGTTAACGTGCGTAAATTAACGCTGGCATTACAATCCGAGCCCATTTTTTCATCCCGTCCTAAAAATAACGCACGTAAAAAAGACACGCAAAAACGTGCGCGCATTAACGCTGAGCGCAGAAATCGGTGTGAAGACTGTTTTTTCACGCGATTCAGCCAATCAGAATTAAGAACCACAATTGTCTCCCGTTCAGTTTTTGCGCCTGTCAAAATCAATCTGAGTATATATGCTGCAGCGATAATAAAAACACGCCCAGCCACTCTATTTTATTGTTTGGGTATGAGTAGAATGCGTAACTATACTTTGCTGTATTTTTTTTTTTTCGTGCTGGTGTATTTGGTTTCGGCCAGGACTTTCAGATTTGCCGTTACCACCAGCTTTTCAAAGACGTTAAAATTATGCGCGCAAACGCTGTCCGTTAAAATTTGCGCATAGATTGTAATACCATCCGCGTACCAGCGCACAAACGCATTTGCGCTCACAATGTACGTGCAAAGTACAGTAAGCTCGCAAAGGGTTTGCGCAGGTCCACCCGCGTTAGACATTAACGCGCATTTTTTGCACGGACATTGTAATACGACATTCAGCGCAAAGCGTTTTGCCCCTCACGTTAATGCGTTTTTGCGCACGAGTTAACGTTTGCGCGAAGAATATAACAGAGCCCAGGGTCATTAGAAAACAAAATGTGGAGGGTAAAAGAGTGGACAAAAAACTACGTAAAGTCAAGAGCAAAAGAGAAAGATTGACATGAGAAACAATAGCAGGGTCTGGAATACGAAAGACAGGAACATCCTAACAGGCTGGGTCAGCTATCAGACAATGAAACACAGGAGAAAAATGAACTATTGTGGGAAAAACACACCAGAGCATCTAACAATTACAAAAGGTCCTCTGCAGCTACATGGGCCAAAAGGGTGGTGTCGTACATAAGTATCCAAATGGGGGTGAAGCTTGGCATCGCTCCAATGACGCAAATTGGGGTTAATATATATGAGTGGCTGATAGCAGCGTGCTACGTCAGAACGTCTGTCATGAACAGGAGGATTGGTGGGCTTCATATGATAAGAACATGGAGAAACCCATATTTTATTTTAACAATTCAATGTTTATTATAACGTTTTTAGTATACAAAATGAAAAGAGGAAAAATAATAAAGACAGTCACCCAAAAAAGGCAGTACATACAAGATGCAAAACACAATAAACAGAAATTATTTCCACATAGCTATTCAAGTTACAGAACCGCTATACATTCCGAGTGCAGAACCTGAACGGGTGTACACGGAGAAAGAAAAAAATCAAAAAACCCAATTCGACGGTAATCAGGCAGAAGGTGGCCTCACTTCAATCAGGGATCTGAGCAACTGCCGAAACGCATGGGCAAGGCTTCCATCAACCATTAAAACCATTGCAGCACGTATTGGTCAGATTGATCTTGTGACGTGTAAATCATGTCCTCCTATATGCAAATACTCTCAACCTCCGACAACCAATCCTGAACCAGAAGGGTAATCGGCTGCCTCCAATATTTAGGGATGACCATCTTAGCCGCATTAAAGAGCCTGATGATTAGCGACTGTTTGTAGGTTTCAATTCCGAAAGGCACATTGTGTAAAAGGTTAACATCTGGGCGAAAGGGTAAGGGAGGCACCATGAGGCGATCAACCGTGACACAAATTTACTGCCAGAATGGTTGCTCTACCAAACAGGATCACCAAATATGTAAAAAGTCAGCATCAGCCACTCAGCACTACCAGCAGCAACCATCCCCAGCCGGGAACCATCATTTTAGGCGATCAGGCATTCGGTACCATCTAACAAGAACCTTATAGGACATTTCCTGAGCTCTAGAGGAGATGGAACATGAGTGGGTCAAGTGGCATATCTTACCCCAAATCTTATCCAAAAACTCCAGACTCAGATCCATCTCCCATCTGTTTCTTAAAAGTGGCCGCGGCAAGACCAAGGATTGAACAGAGAAACCCATATTAAGCGGGCAAGGTACCATTTGGCTGCATTGAGGGCCACGTTGACACCATGTAGTCCTCATAGACAGACAAACCAGTAAGTGATACTTTACCACACAAGTTGAAAGCCATAGCCCAAGCTCAACCCTCAGATATAAATGCTTGATAATTTCAAAGCATTGCAGGCTGGGAAATGATTAAGGATTACACATTGCCTTATTTGAAAAGTCTGAATAGTGTGGGCATCACTGTATGATAAACGTCTGCAGCAAACAAGTCAAACTCTGGGACTCAGATGTTCTTGAATTACAACTTCCATGATTATCTGGTCATCTATTGCATTTAAGGATTTATGAGAATTGTTGGCCAAAAACAACTGGGGGGCCGGATTTTGATATCCCTGGTCTACATCTTATAAATGTTATGTATAATGCCTACAGAAGGTTAGCTATGATTGTAATTTGCAAACCCAATAAGCATCTGCATGGAAAAGGGAATACCAAATGCTCGCATTTACATGATTTTCATTTCAAAAAATATTCTTCCATATGAAGGTGACTGCTCACGTAGATATGAACAGATGGAAGAGGAAGACATCTTTGGAAGCCTTGCATAGAGAATATATGTTTCATTTTGGTGAACCTCCCCACCATGTCTCAGCTCAACCAGATTCGGGTCCCGGTCAGCACATCTCACCAGAATGTGTCACTGGGCAAGACACCTAATGATATGTATGCCCGACCTCACAATATACTGTACATCCCTTATAGATTGTTAGTTCCCTTGGGAACAGGGTCCCCCAATCATACTGTATCATCCTTGTGAAGATACATCTGTCGTTCTAATGTATCACCCCCTTGTTCACTTCTCTTGCACAGCGCTGTATAATATGTTGATGCTGTATAAAATTAAAGGTATATTCTTATCACAGTACTGCCTGATTCTTATTTTCCAGCAGTTTTAAATGTTACATTATTCAAGAGAAGACTCATATTAAACCACAGGGTTCCAAAATAAAGTTGGATTCCAAACCAAGACATGCCAAGAGTTACTGAATATGGGTCCCGTGAGAGTATCAGAGTGGCCGTACACACACATGCTGAATTCTTGTTGCGTCATTGTAGATTTAAAATACCAACATGGTTATTTCGGCCGCTATAAATGGAGTCAGGATAAATATAATTGCATCCAGTTGTTTAAAGCATTCTTCCTACGACTTCCGTTGATCCAGAAATTATGCGGCTCTAGTCGCTTTTTGTTCTTTAATTTGTCATAAATGCTTTTTAATAATAATCATGTTTTTGGTTTTTTTAGATGTTGGATGTAAGGATATTGAGCATGCTTTTGATATATCCACCCTGCAGCATTGTATACTACACAACACAGATATTTTGGAATTCAGGAAGTGTTTTGTAGTGGTTTTTGGAAGAATTACATCTATTCCTGAATTATCCATTACCTTCACAATCCTCCCTAGATATGAAGGGAAACATAAACATAAGAGATTATTTACCATTTGGTGAGATATTGGTAGAAAATTGCCAATTGAAGTTGAAACTTTAATTTAGTATTCATTCAGCTCAACAATATTACCATAGAATTTGCCAATCTCCACCAATCCACAGCCTAATAAATAACTCACTATGTAGAAAAATAAATTTATACTTGACACCAACTAATGCTCTTTGGTAGTTGGCTGATGAGGTGAATACAGTTGTGTAGGTAGGAGAGCATCCTATGCACAGCATACCACATTACTGATGCAACTCACCTCTCTGCTCACCTACTCACACATCATGATAAAGGCCACTTCCATTTTCCCACCATTCCTGAACCCTTGGCACTAGTGATCCTGACAACCAATAACACTTATTGAAGAAAATACGGAGGCTTCAGTACTTGGTGAATACATGGATCTGTATATCCAGGGGAACCAATCACTTGTTCAGGAATGAATAAAATAAAATAGTCCTATTGATTTTAGGATCTTTTATTCTAATAAAACAATATAATATGTAAATATAAATATAAAAGCCCGACGCGTTTCGTCTATTAACTAGATTTCCTCAAGGGCATTGTGCTATACAAGCAGTCAAGATGTAGTATGATGTAGATACTACATTTTGATTGCTTGTATAGCACATTACCCTTGAGGAAGTCTAGTTAATAGATGAAACGCGTCGGGCTTTTATATTTATATTTACATTTTATATTGTTTTATTAGAATAAAAGATCCTAAAATCAATTGGATTATTTTATTTTATTTTTTCATTCCTGAACAAGTGATTGGTTCCCCTGGTTATACAGATCCATGTATTCACCAAGGACTGAAGCCTCTGTATTTTCTTCAATATATATGTTTCTTGGAGCAGCAGACCATCTCCTGGGAGTCGACTTCAGTACGAAAGTTGAGTATTATTCATCCTACTTTACACCATTGTTTGTTATTTAACCAATAACACTCCCCTTGTCTTCCTCCACCCCCAATCCCTCTAGATTGTAAACTCCTATGAACAGGGCCCCCTACATCCCTTGCCTCCATCCTACATTTGTTTAATTGCGTCTTGTTCCCTTTGGTTATTGTAAAGCGCTGCGGAAACTGTTGGCGCTATATAAATGATGATATTAACAATAATAATATTTATACCACAAGAGACTGTCAGGAATCTGATGCTGAAGTTTACGTACAGAAAGGTGTTGTCGCGGTTCACTGATCCCAACACGTAGCATGCATCACAGCTTAAACTGACGGTCCTAACAATGGCCAGTATGAAGCTAGCTACAGTATAAGAGACAAACAAACACAAAATATCAGTCAGAGGATAAGCTGAGGTCATATGCCAGAGGGGATAGTCATACAAGCCAATGTCAGTAACAAAAGAGGTCATCATACAAGACAAGAATCAAGGAAACCAGAAATCTGAGTAAATGGTGTAACCCAAGGTCGGTACATAATAATCAATAGGAACAGATACAATGCACTCTCAGATACAGTAAACCACGACAGGGTCCAGAACAGAGTGAGCACAAATCTTAAATAGGTGCTTGGGAGAAACCATTGGTGGACATTTTCGTGTGCCAAAAAGTGATGACGATGCCAAGAGCACCAGGCGGCAGTGCACTGGAAAGACGCATGGATGTGTTCAGTGTCAGAACGGCTGTGCCTACACCACATGGATGACAAGGAGAAGAATGATGCAGGGCAGCAAGGTAAGCAGCCAAAGCCATCACGGGTGAGAAGGGTAACGTTTTTTGGAAATGAGTTTGGTTGTTACATCACACAGGTAAGAAGAACAAAAGCGCAAGGCACAGGATTTGATGGGAGAGTGAAACGTCCCCAGTAATAAAGGTTGCAGACTCCACCAATACAACTCACACAACATAATACATACAGTACATACAGCACAAAGAATCTGCGCCACAATGCCCCCCCCAAAAGACATTTAATGGATGCCTTCTAAAATGGTTTTCGATGCATAGCAGAGAATACTCATTAGCAGATATTATTATAGACATATCTGAAGAAGGTGAAGTGGTGAGAAATAACCAAGACTTGGGGTGTATTCCTTTCTTTTATATGGTCTAATGTAGCTGAGCAAAGAAGGTGTATAACAGAGCTGCACATCAATAAAACTACCAGAAACCATCACAAATGTACTTAGAAATTCCCCAGGTGTAAATAGAATATTTCGTTTTCGTTCTGACTCATATTTTTATTGATATAAATAACCCTGATATTTCCTTAAAATCTCTTAATTTCAAGTTCAAATTCATATTTATTTCATGGGGGGGGCAGCAGAGTTAATAATCTCTTGGGCAGCACCAAGCTTAAATATACATCTGTATTCTGAATAATTCCGTCCCAGGGTCTGAGACCACCCAGTGGAACTAATCGGGTGGTTTACCAATTTATTCTAGATGACCAACGTTCCAAGGAACCATGGCAGAACACGCAGTGGTGTTGGTGAAGGGAGGACAAGAAAGATACCTAGACTTGAACTTAAGTGCTGACCACATCCCAATTAAGCTTGTAATAAGCTGATTACTGACAACTAACTAACTAATGAGCCTTCAAAGGAGCAGAGGCCACAGCCCAGACGGCTCCCCCGGGTGCACTAAACCCATACCAAAGGAGGGAGGGGAACCAACAGCTCGGATACGAGGTTCTTTTGACTCAAACCAAACCAAACCAAACGTCAAAACACTTTTATAAATTCAAACTCTGTAGAAGATAATATTTGAATAGATACGTTCTTGCTCGCGATTCCGTGCTCTGCTCATGAAATACACGCTGCAGCGATACGGAAATTATTTTTTACCAGAGGATTTGAGGAACATATATGAAGGCCATGCAGACTTCACTGCGCTGGCACAGCCTTTCTCTTCCATCGGGATATTATCATTGAAGTGGCATTGTACGTGAGACATAAGAACCCGGAGACGTTAAAGTCATTTGCCGTGATTCCTATCTTTAAGCCGCGCTCACAGAATCCGAGGAATAAAGGGGGGATAGCGAATATAAATGAAAGAGAATCGACTTGTTATAAAATATTCCGCACAAATTGGCAATTATCATTTCCTCACATAATAAAGCAAAGCCGTCCATTCGGGTTTTTTTTTTCTTTTTCTTTGTATGACAGACAATTCCTGGGGTATTAGATTAATGAAGGTTGCTTGATTAGGTTACTGAAGCTTCATAGTAATGACAATGCAACCCCGGGAAGCTAACTGAAGAGAAAACAAGATTACACAAGTCTAACAATTCAGAATTAAATCATCAGTCTAATGACCCGTAACCCCATCCACATTATTGTAAAGGAAATTAATTGTGGTTCATAGTACCATTTAATCATAACCGATGGGGCTCATAAATAGATTAATGTGACATAAAGTAACGACATGCCTCTTCGGTTCATATTGTGTTGGAAATATGGCTACACAACCCCACCTGTCGGTTTCCCGGACCCTGGCCTCTGCTAAAACCATCGCAACAGATGGGGATTTCATTAAATGTGGTTAAAGGATGAGGTTAACGAGGCAAAAGTGCGGCCCAGTAGGTTTTTCCGATTGGTAAGAAGATCTTGC
This sequence comes from Leptobrachium leishanense, assembly GCA_009667805.1. NCBI lineage: Eukaryota > Metazoa > Chordata > Amphibia > Anura > Megophryidae > Leptobrachium > Leptobrachium leishanense. The sequence goes on along the minus strand of CM019063.1, from coordinate 499,698,569 downwards.
TCCTCTGCGTGTCCTTCTCCAAATGTGTAGGACGTTTAGCCGGTGCTTGGAGACCCGGGATGAGTGCCAGTTGTGAAACCACTGTGATTCATATGAGCTGGAAAGGGAATTTAACTTATCTAGGGTTGTAATGAGGATTTGATTTACAGCGCCTCAATACAGAGAGCATGAAGGTAGAAGCAAGGAATCCATGTTTAGGTCACATTCAAAGGTCAAAGCTGTAAATCTGCAGCTCACTGTAGCAGCTCTAAAGTTGGCTGGGCCAGGAACGGTCATGCCTTCAGGCGTGTCTCTCAGGAGGACATGTTATATATTTGTTTTTGGCTATCAAGATTTTTGTGTCAAACACCAGAACACACAATGCTGACTAACTGAATTTCTCACAGTGTTCGCAGGACAACATTTAGTTGCATGTTTCCAAGAAGAAAAGGATATTTCGTGAATGAAATGACGGCTGGCTTTGGTCTCAACGTCCGTCATCAACGGCAACGTCTGAAGTAAGACGTCACTGCAGCATCCTAGCAGCTAGGGATTGGGCTTCAAACCATACTAGAGGGACTCTCTCTGGCAGACTTGCAAGTACAGAAGCTTGGTATGGCTTTATTTAATACATATGAGGGATATAGGGTAAGCTGGTGCTTTGATGAAGTATTGCAAGAAATGCCACCTACTCTTCCCAAGCACATTCATTAGAAGAAAGTATTTCTGGTTTTATTTATACATTTTTGGGGACCTTTTTGTGATATTTTAAGCGAATCGATAAGAGACTGATTCAATCTCTATGCGATATCTTACCACACAATCCTAAAGATCAACGTGGCATCTCAATACTCAATGAGATATCACAGGCAGGTCCATCTCGGAAAGCAGCAATGCTCCCGGCCTTGTTCTTGAACATGGCATCCACAGAGACATTGACAAGGACATCCGCAGTCATGGACTGACTAGGGAAAGTGGGACAACTGCCTGTAGACCGACCTTCCTACTCTCACCTGCTCGTTTTCGGCACAGGGGGCTGCTAAGACCAACATGCCAATGATTTGATTGACAGCCATGGGTCAGCCCATTTAATAAGGATCATGGCAAAATGTATACATTTTTTAACTCTTTTAGATAGCCTAAGTAAGAAACACAGTTTTGACTCAATGGAGAAAGAAAATCGCATGAGTTCAGACTGGATGTACTATGATATGTGCCCTAAAAAAGGGGGGTTATGTGCCAGGTGACATATTGCATTTCTTTTCTTAAACAATGTGTCTGCAAAGAATTCTATCAGTGACGAACCTGTATACATTTGTAAAAGCTCCCTCTGAATTCGACCAGTTCTATCTACTTTTACCGATCTATGCATTGCAAAGTGAAAGTAAAACTCTTGTCCACATGGCTTTGTACCAGTGTGCGCCGTGGACAGCGCAGCAGACGCTGATGGTATCCTGTAAATAAAGCATAAAAATAATAAGTTTCACGTGTTGATGGTATCTGTAAACACTGTGGGCTCTATTAACATCTTCGCGCAAAAGCGCACGCGCAGCGCTATTTTTTTGCGCTCAGCGTTAAATGTTAACGCGCGTAAATTAACGCTGGTATCACAATCCGAGCGCATTTTTTCATCCGTCAAAAAATAACACGCATAAAAAAGCCGCGCACGCATTACGCTGCGCGCAGAAATCGGTAGGCGGTCTGTTTTTTCACGCGATTCAGCCAATCAGAATCAAGAACCACAATTGTCTCCCGTTAAGTTTTTGCGCCTGCCAAAATCAATCGGAGTATATATGCTGCAGCAATAATAAAAACACGCACAACTTCTCCATTTTATTGTTTGGGTATGTGTAGAATGTGTTACTATACTTTGCTGTATTTTTTTTTTGGGCTGGTGTATTTGGTTTCGGCCAGGACGATCAGATTTGCCATTAACACCAGCTTTTAAAAGACATTAAAATTATGCGCGCAAACGTTGTCCGTTAAAATGTGCGCATAGATTGTAATACCATCTGCGTACCAGCGCACAAACGCATTTGCGCTCACAATGTTAAGTATTGGATGCGCAATGTACATTACGCTCGTGCAGGGTTCGTGCAAGTTTACCCGCGGTAGACGTTAATGCACATTTTTTACGTGGACATTGTAATACGACGTTCTGCACAAAGGGTTTTTCCCCTCATGCTAATGCGTTTTTGTGCACACGTTAACGTTTGCGCAAAGTAGCCCTTTATTTTAAACATATAAATATATATAGTACAGGAGGGGTGGGGTCGCGCCTATTCCCCGAGGGGGCGGCTGCAACCACCAAATGCATCCAGCCCAGCAACATGTATAAAACACAAGGAGAAAAAAATGTCATCTGCGCTTATTCCCATTATACCATGTGAAACAAAACGCAATTAGAGGCTTTGGTTTCTATTAATGACCATTAAAAGATTAAGCTCACCCGCCGAACGTCAAGGCACCTCTAGTGAGGGGGAGTCCTATCCAAAAAAAATGAAGCCACTGGCTGCTGTGTAGCCAACCATAACTTGCCCATGCTGCTAATAAGTCATGAGGTAAACTGGTGGGCTTCTATTTAAGCTCCCCCTGAAACAAAATCCGCCTTTGGATCAAAAAACAAAGACACGGAGCGGAACAGCTGCCATGATGACCTGGCTGGAGGTACATTAAAACATACATAGTACAGGAGGGGTGGGGTCGCGCCTTTTTTCTCCGTGTTGTGTGTTATATAAATATATATACCAGGAAGGTCCTATCGCCGATGGGATACATTGACATTTGACAGGTTTAAGCAATATATCCATTCTTTGCGAACTAAATTCCCATCATTTATTATCTGTGTTAGGTTGAGGAAAACCTGTAAAAAAAATAATTATATATATATATATTTTTAAATTTAGAAAAAATAAATCTGCAGTGAAATGGTTGAAGGGACAAACATTATTTTAATTAATTAAATTATATTATTATTGCACATTATCAGCATGTGGCTACATAACGTATTGACGGTGAGATAGAGCCACCCAGTATGCGCTCTGTGCATAATGGAAAAAAAATTCTATCACTCGTAGGTACAGAGCCCTGCTGGTGTCTTCCCGGAAGAAAAAAGAAAACCTGGACGTAGAAACCCAAAGCGTGAGAAGAATACGGGTTTTCACGAACCTTTCTTGTAAAGCGGCAATAAATAAATGGGAAAATCTGGATAAAAAGGAAAAAAAAAACACAACCTCCAAGGCAGGGATGGCTCCAAGGCTAAACCTGACCTGTAACCACATTGATACAATTATAATGCTCATGGAACCTTTACAACCCGGAGCTGGACGGAGGGAACCTGAAACAGAGAGACCTGGAAGATATAATGTCCGGAAACAGAGGATGAACCTTTGTTTTGTCTTATTAGGAAGTGTTCATATATCGTTCTTTGAGAGTGAATGGCATTTTTTAAATTGTTGTCTGTATTAAATTTCATTTAAAGGTCATGGTATCAGTAAGCTTATACATGGTATGGACAATGTACAGCCGCCATCATTAAATGTCCACGTCCTCCTCAGGAAGAGCATTTAAGGGCTGTCACAACATAAATTGATCTGATTTCTTTGAAAATCATAGACTAGTATCAGGGTTATTCAAAGAGAGCCAAAGTAATGCTTCGTCTTTTCAGAGAAGACAAACCAGCAGTGAAAAGTTGCTGAAATGCCCTGCCGTTCGGTGGTTTCATTCATCAGGTTTATTCAGGCGAATCCCATAGGCTTCAATGTTAAACATATTCCCGTTTTAATACAATATCTAATAAACCGTTTATTATTTTATTCTGCAGTAAAGAGTCTCTTTATTAATAGATTTGTTTTGATCTTTTAGACATTTTTTGGAAAATTTTTTGCAAACTTTTTTCAGGTTTTTTTTTTTTTAAATCATCTGTAACAGCCTTTTTTATTATCATTCCTTGGATCTTATATGAAAATTCCAGACATTTTCGTTCAGTAGTTTTTTTGCAAACAGCTTTCACTTTTCAAACTTTCAAGCGTACTGTTTTTTTTTTCCCTCGTTCGTCTTCGTGTCGGCTTTTTCTGGATGCTGCTCTGCGCTGTGATCGGCGGCTAGTCGGGTTTCTCCGGCGTGTTTGGAAGGGTTAATCCAGCTGTTTCTGCGGGTTTCGGTGAGTGTTCAGTGAGTGTTCGGAGGGTTTGCGGTGAGTGTTCGGTGTGTTTGCAGCGAGTTTTCCCTGCACTACGGGGGCCCTGCAGTGCTTGCTGAATACACCGCAGGGTCGGCGAACTAGGATCACCGAATCGCCTCGAAGTGCAGGGAACGAAAAGTCACTGAACCTGCGGTGACATTTCGAATCTCTTTGAATAACCCTGTATGAATTTGGTTTTCTTATCAACAGCTTCAAAACAGATACATAAACTGGCTGTGTGTATTTATAAATATTTTAATACTTGTATTCAAATATATAAGTTTATAGTTGCAGAGGACATTTACATATCCCAGCAATTCAGAGAACTGCTTACAGAGCTCATATGCAGCAAAGAATTCTGGGTCAGATATGTAAATGAAGTCCATTTATATGCGAAGAGATACATAATCTGTTTATGTTTTTTTTTATATATATATACATATTTTAATAGTTATATATATATCTATCAACATATCAATAAAAAAGGGGAACAGCGCTTCTTTATATATTATATATATATATATATATTTATTTAGTATTTTACCAGGAAGGATACATTGAGATTTCTCTCGTTTTCAAGCATGTCCTGGGTTCAAGAACTTTGAATTGTTACAGTTATAAATATATATCGCTCCATGTCTCCAAACAAGTACCTACTCGGTTGAAAATTTTCTCCCCAGGAACAGATAACAAAATAAATTCCAGTTTTTTTTTTCATTTGTATTATAACACGTGCATGTCACAAAATGTTAGGAATGCTTTATTTATTTTTAAAAAAGTAAAGTAAAAAATATAAACATATTTACAGCATAGAAAGTAAAACCTCTGAGTGTGCTCCCCTTAGTACAAATATATATATATATAAATAAAAACTAAAAATAATCCGCTTCACCGACAAGCAGGGAAAAAAATTAAATAGTTTTATTTAATGACTGGCGCTTCAGTTCTCACAAACTTTTTTAAGGTACATATACAGGTGCACAAGTGTTATGTGTGTATATATATATATTGTGTATATATATATCAGTCCTCAAAATTTCAAGTCCCAAGCTACTAGCCAGGTCTTAAGAGTTACTCGCCACTAGTTGCCCCACCTAACCCTTATCCAGCCATGCCTCTGCATTCCCACTCTCCCTCATGTAATTTCCACTCGCCAAATGCGAGCAGGCGAGTGGAAATTTTGAGGCCTGTATATATATATATATACACACACAAAAAAAAGCAACTCCCCAAATGAAGAGACCCCAGTTTCCCCCACCTGGAATCAGACTGATGATGTCACACTCAGGCGCCAATATGTCACATGGCAATATCGCTACACCAGCGGCCGCGCCACCCAAACCTGAATAAATAAAATAACAGATAATAAAGCATATAATGTCTTAACATAGAACTTACTAGCATTGAATGCAAAACCTGGAAGGCTGGGGCAAGTAACATATGTGGTCGTCGACGATGAGCGTATGAAATACAAAATTCTTGTATTATATTATTATATTTGAAAAGTTACATCGACGTCACAATCTCCAAAGGGATTTTCATCTTCGTCTATTTATAAACTCACTTAAATCTCTTAAAATGGATTGTTTCTTCGAATCTCACACGGGATTTACAACTTGTACGCAGTCAGGGAAGAGTCTGACTCGTTTCGTTTAAAAAAAACAAAAACACGAGAGTCTAAAAGCCCCCTCTTGTGTACGGAAAGAAAACTACAATTCACGAAACCAGCGAATAAATACGAAAAATTAAATAATGAATCACATCCATTCACTTAATCTCATTAACCCTTTGCACAGAGGTGAAGCTATCCAAGATAAAAGGTGAGAAGAGCTTATCTTCAAATCAGATGGAGGTGAACATGACAGGTTCCTTATCTTACCTTATCTTTTCAGGAGGAGAAAGGGAAAGCACGCACACCCTTCACCTGAAGAGTTAGCAACACTAACTGGGTATGTATTTGTGTGATGGTGTGATCATGCCGATATCGACTAAGTTCTTCCGAACGTTCCCCCAATTTATGCAGGTGAATCAACCCTCTTCCACTGCATCTGACCACCATCGGACGACTTCAGATGATTTTTGCGACTACAACAGACTAGCGAACTTTCCCATTTCAATGGGATTTATCGGACGAGGCCGGGATGATCTGGTACAAGTTACATGAAAAAGATGAATTGTATACTTAAACCGCCGAGCCGCGGCAGGGAGATTGCCCTATAGAGAAGTGATTCAGTTAGACAACACATAGGATTCAATGTAAAAAATATTTCCTATTTTACCCTTTTGTTATTCAACCGTTTATTTTTATTTATTATTCCTTTTTAGTCACTGATTTTTTTTTTAGAATTTTTTTATTTTTCTTCGAGCCGGCTGCATTCAGTGCTGCTGTCCTTGGTGCTGAAACCTATTTCAACACCAGAGACAAGGGGTTTATCCCTCCCCGTAGCCTTCGGCAAGATTTTTTTAAAAAATTGCGTCGGCTGCATTACGCAGTGTTTCAGCACCAAGTACAGGTTTTTTTCTCCCTGCATTGTTTTTTTTTCCCCGCAACAGGTTTTTTTAGTATTTCATTGTAATGTGTAGGATGTATTCAAAGGACATCACCAGGGGGTAGAATTAGAAGTCATTTAAGTTAAGATAAGTTAAGTCTTATCTCATTTAGTTGTCATCTCTTATCGCGAGTAGCTTATAAAACTTTATCTACACATTCCCTCCTCCACCTCATTAACTGTTAAGTTATGTATAAGGTAAACAACAGCAGTAAAGTAAACCTTTTGCAAAGATTGGTGCCAGATCGCGGCCTTACTAGCAAGGGATTAATGGTATACATCCCTGGAAAGGCCAGGCTGTGACCATTCCAGGGATGCATGGCATTAGCTGCTAGCCCCCGGGGATGGGGATATAGAGGGATCCAAAAGACCCCCCATTGAATATATAACCGCAAAGGCTCGGATGATAAAATGTGAAAAAAAAAATGTGACACACTGATGACTGAAATTTTATTGAAAATTCAAAAAAAAAAATTCATTTTTTGTTATAGCACTCTGGCAGGGCATTACGTATATATAATAATGATAGATTATGAATCTGCTGAGTCTGCCGAAAAAAGGATATACAGTTGTGTTCAAAATTATTCAACCCCCACTGAAATTGAGTGTTTTGGCCAGTTTGACATTGATTTTGATCATTCAGTCATCTTGCTTACAATTAAATCAAAGAGGCACGTGTAGGTCAGACAAATATAACATACCATTTATAATGAAATAACCACAAATGTCTTTTCTGTGCTCACATCATTACCAGTTTTATTCAACCCCCAAGTGACATTCAATCTTAGTACTTAGTACAACATCCTTTTACAGTTATAACAGCTTTTAAACGTGAAGCATAGCTTGACACAAGTGTCTTGCAGCGATCTACGGGTATCTTCGCCCATTCGTCATGGGCAAAAGCCTCCAGTTCAGTCACATTCTTAGGCTTGCGCACTGCAACTGCTTTCTTTAAGTCCCGCCAGAGGTTCTCAATCGGATTTAAGTCAGGTGACTGCGATGGCCACTCCAAAATGTTCCAGCGTTTAATCTGCAACCATGCTCTAGCGGACTTGGAGGTATGCTTGGGATCATTGTCCTGTTGAAAGGTCCAACGTCTCCCAAGCCTCAGGTTTGTGACGGACTGCATCACATTGTCATCCAATATCTCCTGGTACTGAAGAGAATTCATGGTACCTTGCACACGCTGAAGCTTCCCTGTACCTGCAGAAGCAAAACAGCCCCAAAGCATGATTGACCCCCGCCATGCTTCACAGTAGGCAAGGTGTTCTTTTCTTCATAGGCCTTGTTCTTCCTCCTCCAAACATAGCGTTGATCCATGGGCCCAAACAGTTCTAATTTTGTTTCATCAGTCCACAGAACACTATCCCAAAACTTCTGTGGTTTGTCCACATGACTTTTGGCATACTGCAGTCGACTCTTCTTATTCTTTGGAGACAGCAAGGGGGTGCGCCTGGGAGTACTGGCATGGAGGCCTTCATTACGCAGTGTGCGCCGTATTGTCTGAGCTGAAACTTCAGTACCCACATCTGACAAATCTTTTCTCAGTTCCTCAGCAGTCACACGGGGACTTTTCTCCACTCTACGCTTCAGGTAGGGCACAGCAGTCAAAGTCAGCATCTTCTTTCTGCCATGACCAGGTAGCGTTTCAACAGTGCCCTTTGCCTTGAATTTGCGAATGATGCTTCCTATGGTCTCTCTTGGTATGTTTAACATCTTTGCAATCTTCTTATAGCCATTGCCCTTCCTGTGAAGAGTAATCACCTCTTCTCTTGTCTTCCTGGACCATTCTCTTGACTTCACCATGTTTGTAACCACACCAGTAAATGTCTAGAAGGAGCTGAGTATCACAGTCATTTTAAAGCTGCCTAATTGGTGCTTATTATGCTTTATTGCTGCTCCGTGACATCCACAGGTGTTTTCAATACCTGATTGAAAACACTTGAATGAACCTCTGTTCTTCAGAGTGGTAGTCTTTAAGGGGTTGAATAATTGTGTCAATGAAGAATTCACAAAAGAAACATTTACTTCTGTATTACAAAACCAATTGATGTCATTTTAGTTGCATATGGTTCTTTAAAAGTCCTTGTAGGATTTCATTCTGAATACAATTACAAATGTACACTAAATTCCCTAAAACCCTTTACAGCATTGGGGGTTGAATAATTTTGAACACAACTGTATAATATTTATGGGTCATACAATAAAACGAGACTTCAAATCGTATTTAAACATGAGGAGCAAAAACCGTCAAAATGAGCTCAGCAGACTTCTACTTTTTGAAGAGTGCCGAACTCGTAAAATTGCCCCCGTCCTTAAGGGGTTAAATGACTTTAGTTGTTATTCACTAACCATCATTGTGGCAACAAAGTTCACCATAATTGTGAACAATGGCAAAAAACACTGTTGTTGCATCTAAGGTGAACTTCATCTATCCTATAGAATCAAAATTCAACAAAGGCAGTTATGATGTATGCAAGTTGCTTATTTTAATAAATAGCTGTTAGATAAAAAAATACTAATGACTTTTAGGCTGGGGTCAGACGAGCGCACTGACTGCGCACAGTAACGGACGTACTTTTTAGCTGATGAGATTGTGGTAACATTGTATCAGTTAATTTTGACTGATGTTGACAAAAAGAAAAAAAAAACTGTATGCAGTTGTTTCTCCACATCCGTCTAGCTTTTTCACGTCGATGCCATTTTGGCGTCCATCGCAACATGCGTTGCGCGCGTGTGAAAAAGTGTGCACGTGCTTCGTGTGTTGTTCTCTGTTGACTCCTTTGAAAAACTACAACGGACAGCAAACTGTGCGGTCAGACGGATGCAAAAAGTGCGCTCGTCTGACGCGGGCCTTAGATGATTTTTCACCCAAAATGTAAACATATACAGTAATATACATATACCGCTATATTTATTTGTGGCACAGCACTCGTCAAATGATGCCTCAAGGTATTTGGAGAAATAAAGGAAAACCAATTATTTCCATTAACAAAGCACTGATATTATTAGTATTATTTTCCTTTAATTACATAGTGCCACATATTCCGCAGCGCTTTATAAGATCGGTGTACAAGGGGTTGATACATTAGCATACGACACATAGATGATGACCTGATTCAGGGGAACCCTGTTCCCAAGGGAATTTACAATCTAGGAGAAGTACAAGTATTTTGTAAGTAGGCGCATCAATATCATTAATGTCTTGCCCAAGGACACTCGCTGGTGGCGTCTTCTGAGTGGGATTGGCTCGTCCTTCCATGATTGTAGATCAGCGACCTGGTGGTTAGGTTGAACCCACTTTTCGTAAAAGTTGAGACTTGCTTCTCCACAGTTGTATTGGAGGGATGTGCTGAATGGGATTTTGACTTCTCCGCGGTCGAAGAGACGTTACCACTGGACTCCACAGCGATATTGTGTTGTAGGCAAGTATGTACCGTTAGGTGTCTTGCAGATATCAAGTGTTATTAAAATAATGAACTGCAAATCCCCCCCAGATGAGGAATTTGAAAGACAAAAATAAAGTAGGGAAAACAGATAATCAACCTAAAAAGTCATATAACAGGGCTTGACAAAGATGCTTGAATCTAGGAGCCAGCTACAAAAGTTTATTTTGGTATCTCTTCAGACTAACAAGGCTTTACTTTCAACAACTAAAGATACACTGATATTTTTTTTTTTTTAAGACAGAATACCGATACTCTTTTTTTTTTTTACCCCTCATGTACTCACCGGTACGTTTATTTATTGTGAGTTTAATTGCTGTGCAGCTCTGTTATATGCTCACACACACACCGCACATTACTGTATAACCGCTGCACAGCAATAACACTCACCCTCATACACACTGCACATTACTGCAACCCAGAGCTCCACGGTAATGTGCGGTGTGTGTGAGGGTATCCCAGAGCTCCACAGCAATAAAACCCACAGTAATATGTGCTGTGTGTATGAGTGTATCACAGAGCTACACAGCCCCCCCACATTCTTTTCCCCAAGACCCATCCCATTCTTTTTTTACACCCTTTCCGCAGCAGCCTCCCTTCACTTTATACCCCCACTTTACTCCCCCCAGTAGGCCCCCCTCATCTTATTCACCCAGTAGCCCCCTCTCTATTGCCCTCAGCAGCCCCCCTCTCTTTTACTCCTAGCAGCCCCCCTATATTACCCCTAGCAGCCCCTTCTCTTTATTACCCTTAGCAGTTCCCCCTTTGTCACTTTATCCTCCCTCTCAAAAAATCTTACAAAATAGCAGCCAGCAAACAGTGGGTCGTCGCCACTCACCACTGTTAAATGAATTTATAGGCCTCTCTGGCTCCAGGCTCTAGCTACAGGGTGGCTGGACCTCTGCAGGGTGGCTGCGACTGCACACTTTATCATATTCTCTTCTATGTGGTGCGTTCTGCCACTGCTGCGTGCAGAACATACCACGTGACCTGGTGGATGAAGGGCAGCGCCAATGCAGTGTGCCTTTATCTTATTTTCAGTGTGGGAGGCACGCTGCATTCTCTGATTGTGGAAGCTGGGGGAAGACATTGAGAGTGTGACAGCGCGGATTGTGCGCAGTGTGCCGCTGGGCTAAGGCGGCTTAAAAGATGAAACAGCTCTGGATTCGGACTCCCAGAGTCCGATACCGGAGTTTTGGGGATTAAGAAACTGACATCCGCAGGACTCACAGAGAAAGCCAGCCCAGTGCACAACCCAAGGCCGGGCCGCTACCGACCCGCGGGTGTCCGACGGGTCAGTCTGCCCCTGGAACAGACCGGATGACAGCGCTGGGTAGAGAATCCCCGCGTCGCTCTCCTCACATCCGGTCTGTTCTGTCTCCCTGCTCTGATGTCATCAGAGGGAGCCGGTGTTCCGTCCACCAGCGGCGTTACTCGACAGAACACTGGATGGCAGCAATCCCTGCTCCTTGCCCGCGCGGTCAGAGGTGCCTGACAAACCCGGGGCGCCAGGACAGCATTTCTTGTCGCCATGGCGACCTTGCGCCCAGGGTTTGTCGAACTCTGATATAGGATATAGCTTAAAGGGATACTCTATTAAAAAATAAAGTTTAATTTTCTTGCCCTTAAATTGGGCTGTTGGCAGCCTCTGCCCAATTGTTATTATTGAAGGTTTTTTTTTCTGTGGTTTTGCTCACCTTTTCTCCCTCGACGCACACAGTTCCTTCCTTCTTCAGCTTTCTAACGCAGTTTGCACTGTTGCACAACTTGCGTAGCGTAGAAACTGCAAATTGCACACAGGATGTTTTAGATTGTAAGCTCTGGAGTAGGGCCCCCTCTCCTCTTAGATTGTAAGCTCTGGAGCAGGGCCCCCTCTCCTCTTAGATTGTAAGCTCTGGAGCAGGGCCCCCTCTCCTCTTAGATTGTAAGCTCTGGAGCAGGGTCCCCTCTCCTCTTAGATTGTAAACTCTGGAGCAGGGTCCCCTCTCCTCTTAGATTGTAAGCTCTGGAGCAGGCCCCCCTCTCCTCTTAGATTGTAAACTCTTGAGCAGGGTCCCCTCTCCTCTTAGATTGTAAGCTCTAGATCAAGGTCCCCTCTCCTCTTAGATTGTAAGCTCTGGAGCAGGGCCCCCTCTCCTCTTAGATTGTAAGCTCTGGAGCAGGGTCCCCTCTCCTCTTAGATTGTAAGCTCTGGAGTAGGGCCCCCCTCTCCTCTTAGAGTGTAAGCTCTGGAGCAGGTCCCCCTCTCCTCTTAGATTGTAAGCTCTGGAGCAGGTCCCCCTCTCCTCTTAGATTGTAAGCTCTTGAGCAGGGTCCCCTCTCCTCTTAGATTGTAAGCTCTAGATCAAGGTCCCCTCTCCTCTTAGATTGTAAGCTCTGGAGCAGGGTCCCCTCTCCTCTTAGATTGTAAATTCTGGAGCAGGGTCCCCTCTCCTCTTAGATTGTAAACTCTGTAGCAGGGTCCCCTCTCCGCTTAGATTGTAAGCTCTTGAGCGGGGTCCCTGCTCCTCTTAGATTGTAAGCTCTGGAGCAAGGTCCTCTATGATACTGTTCTGTGTGTTTAACTTGTATGTATATTTGTTATTCTTTCTCAATCATTGTACAGCACTTCTTGTAACTGTAACATGTCCCATAGCACCTGCGCAGAATGATAGATTGAAGCTTCATATATAAAACACCTCAACCAAACATATAGCAAAAGGTCTTTAATAAACACAGAATACAATTTTAAAAGGAAGCGTTCATAGAAAAAGGCTTAAGAAAAGGATAAGTGATTAGGTATACAGTCCTGTATCAAGCATTATACATAATCAAGGTGGTTATAGCCAATCATTCATATTAATGAAAACCCCTGTTACATGGTACCCTATGTCATAGTACAGATATACTGAAAATGTAGCATAAGATATTCCTTCCATAAATGGAGAGTAGCTTAATAACAATGTGTGCAAACAATAGCAATAGATAGTGGTAAAAATGAATCGGATCCATCAGCTGCGACCGATTGCTCTGAGTGCTGATGACACTAGAGACCGATCTGGTGACCAGCAACTGGAAAATTCAAAAGTCCTCAATATCAATATACAAGAAAAATGTTGACACTGGGTACTTAACTTAGAATGGATCAGCTCCCCTGGAGGTATTCCCAATCTCAATAAATTTACAGAATAAAAACACAAGAAGTGGGGAGCTTCTATGACCGTACGATTAAGCGGGGATAAATCGCAGTCTATATTTGTAAGTGGAAATTCACTCCATATCCTGCAGATCACTCACAACATGGATCCATGCATCGTAACGTCTCGGTGACGAATTTTCTCCAGTATCCGTCTGGAATACACACCACACGATGGAGTCGGGAAGGTGATGATTCAATAAAAAATTTATTAGTAACAATAAAAGAATGCCCAACGCGTTTCGTCGCTAAGACTTTCTCAAGGGCTGTAAACAAAATAAAACAATTTAAAAGTACAATCAATGTGTATAAACCTTCCCTTCCCCTCTCCAGTTCTTTTATAATCCTTCCTTTCTTCCCATTGGTCCTTCTGACTCCGCGGCGTTAGCCATATAAGGTCCAATCTTCTCACCGTTAACGGTTACATCATTTCCGGTATTATATCGTCGCGTCACTTCCGGTACGTGGGAGGTGGGGGACTCCTCCACTTCACCCAGAATTTTCACCAGATCAGGTGAGCTGGGAGGGGGAAGGGAGAATGGGAGCACTCCTCACATCCTGACCACTTTAAAAATATAAAGTGGTCAGGATGAGTAGAGTGTCCCTTTAAGAAAGTCGTTAATGCACCAGTGTCAACTTTATTGACAAATATATTTCTTTGATGAGTTCTAGGAGTTCCATCTCTATCTCTGAACGTTTGAATCTTTTACAATATACTGGAAGTAAATGTGAAGCTGGTTTTCCAGAAGATATTTCCTATTTCCAGCTCTAATGATAGCTCCCTATCAGATGTCTAAACCTGTAAATGTGCATTATTTTCCTGCACTGCCAATTTGCAATCATGTACAGAAATGATCTGCTGTCAATCGTGCAAAAAGAAAGTTAAAATCTCTTTTACTAGTGTCGATTCTTTGGCTAAAAGAAATAAAAGCCTGGAGAATGTTGAAAGAGTTTAAAGCAATTTAGATAAGCTAATTACAGGGTATAGAAAAGCAAGAAAGAGAATGCTATGCAAATAAAAGCTAATTTTATAGGTTTCATTATGGAATCCAATTCCCACAATGTCCAGATGTCGGCAAATGGGTTTCACCTGTGTTTCATTGGAAGAGCAAAAAACAGAATGAAAGTGATAATCAGTATAAATAGCTAATAAACAGGGGGCCCTATTCTGCTGCTGAAGCTAAAAGGGAGCCCGTAAAGTAAAAAATTGGCGCGAGATGATTTTCTTTAATGTTTCCCTTTTAACATACCTATCCCAACCCAACCAATGTATCAGCGGCTGTCCGTGGGGTGAAACAGAGGTTCAGCCTGATACCAGCAGCGGTCCCGCCACAAGCATCGGCTCGTGGAGTCTATAGGACTCCATGGAGCGCAGCATGTCCCTGTCGCAAGTTCTGCGCAAGCACTGGTAGGATCGTGCAGGAGCCGTTATTGAAGCCTGGAGGAAGACTGGGAACTACTTGCTCACGGTGAGAGGAAGTGGCGGATGGCGCGGATGGCGCCACCCTCTCCACCGTGGGATGAGAGGAGATTATCAGGGTTATTCAGAGAGCGTGAAAAGCAGGAGAATGACTGGAGAATGAAAAATTCTAGGTCAAAATAGCCAAACCAGAAAAATTCTCCCTTTCATCTCACTTTCCAAATCGGCTATTTTGACCTAGAATTTTTCATTCTCCAGTCATTCACCTGCTTTTCACGCTCTCTGAATAACCCTGTATGTGATTTTTTGGAGAGAGGTTTACAAAATCACAAAACGAGTAAAAAGGCCAAGGGCCAAGGCAGGAGACATCAGGAATAGCCACAAGACAAGCCAGGCTGGAGCCATTGTAAATTTCGTCGACTAGTAATTTTTGTCAAAGACTTAGTCAACTAAATAATTTTTGTGACTAAAACTAAATAAAAACTAAGTTATAATGACTAACAGGGTTATTCACAGAGATCCAAACTTGCCCCAAAAACTCACTGAACAGTGAATCTCCCCGTACGGTGCAATTTCGTGTCCATTCGGCTATTCAGAGAGCAGGCAGTTCGCCAAATTTTGGTGAATTTTCAGCAAGTACGGTACCTGTTCGGCGGCAGTGAAATACCCCATAGAGAAGCGATGGTTAATCTATTCAGAGACATTGAACAGCAGAGAAATGTCAGTGAAATGCCCTGATGTTCGGAGGTTTAATTCGGCAGGTTTATTCAGGCTTCAATGTTAAAAATACTCCAGTTTTTATTCAATATCTGAAAACCATTTATTCTTTTAATCTGCAGCAAAATGTCTCTTTTGTTTTTTCATTTTTCTTAAACAGACTTTTTTTATTATCATTCATAGGACCTTATATGTTAATTCCAGACATTTTCGTTAAGTATTTTTTTTTGCAAAGAGCGTTTCAATTTGACACTTTCAATCGTTTTGTTTTTTTTCCCACTGCTCGTCTGCTTTTTCCAGCCGCTGGTCGTCGCTGTGTGTTTGGCAGATCTTCGGCTTTTTCCAAATGGGTTTGGCGGGTTTGTGGCGAACTTTCGGATCTGATATTTTCTGCATATTTTGAAAGGAAAAACAGCCGCAAAACCACTGAAATTATAGGATCCAATAACTTCAGCAGTTTTCCGGCTTTTTTCTTTTCATTCGGCAGTTTTTCTTCGCACGCTGGGGAACCTGCGGTGAATGCAGAATTCACCTTAGTGTTGGGAAATTTGATTTCCCGAGTTGCGGGGAACGAGAGCACCGAAATGTCCGTTAAAACCCCTTAAAACTATGACAAAAAGTTGTTGACATTTTAGTTGACTAATAAAAACTAGACTAAAATGTTAAGGAGGAGCTATTTGGGAATAGATCCAATCATAACTAATCTCCAGTAAGAGAGAAATGATGAATTATATATTTTCAGATAAGATGTTACACCGGGAGTATATAACGAGTTTGGAAATTCTAGAAAAATGCT
Source organism: Leptobrachium leishanense (assembly GCA_009667805.1). NCBI lineage: Eukaryota > Metazoa > Chordata > Amphibia > Anura > Megophryidae > Leptobrachium > Leptobrachium leishanense. Next base: position 499,682,304 of record CM019063.1, on the reverse strand, counting down.
TAAATAATGCATTATTACACTTTAATCACATTAGATTTTAGTTACTAAATCTCCTCTAGAATTAGTCGACTAAAATTAGACTAAAACTAATACAATTCAGATGACTAAAATATGACTAAAACTAAATAAAAAATTCCTGTCAAAATTAACGTTGGCTGGAACACAAATAGACCGGACCAGTAATATTACGAATGCCCCCTCAGGTAAAAAGACCACGTCTGGGCAAGGAACAGGAGATTTTTATATCCCTAGAGGATGATGACATCATTAAGGGCCCACATGGGAGTGAGGCTTGGATCCGGCAGTGTTCTGATGATGCAGGCAGGAATTCATGTTAAATCTGAATGCTGCAACAGAACTGCCATCAGTTGCTGAATGATGCAGGAAGGCAGGATCACAACGGGAGAAGAACACAGGAACCAAGAAGTGTTAAAGATGCTTGTCAGGAAGGATGGAGTGCTTGTACCGTTGGTATGGCCCTCACCCTATGTCCTCGCCTGTCATGGCACAGTCAAGGGCTTATTGTAACGTTGGGAGCTTCCAGCCCTACCTGTGTGCTTGAGGGCAGCATATCTGATGCTGCTCGCTGACCAATGCCCAGTTTAAATGGAGACAGGCAGGGAGGTGGCTGCATGAGGCGCGGCTTGAGTGGGGGGCGTGGCCTGGTGAAGGTCTTTAAAAACCCTCAGTGTATTCTCAGCAGTTGCCAGATCGTGGTTATCCATACCTGAGCTCCTTGTACCTGACTGCTATATTGAATTAACCCGTTATTGACCTCTGCTTGTTTCTGACTATTCTGCCTTCTGTTGCCCTAGACCATTTTCTTGTACTACGCCACTGCTCTGATATCGACCCGGCTATTCCATTTGACCATTCTGAACTCTGTATTCCTGATTCTGGCTCGGCTGACTACTCCCTGTGTTGTTAACCCTTTCTGTCTAGCTAGTTTACCTGGCCAATTCTAAGGACCAGACAGTTAGAGATCTTTCACGGCTACTCTGTTGGTAGCTTCTGGGTTCTGTGGAGTGTGGGGTGTTAAGTACTGCGTGGTGGGATCTGGGAACCGTGACACTTATCAGCTAAGTAATGCTGCTCACCACCAGCATCCCAGCGCTGCTACGATCAACATATTAGCAACTCAACAGTTATTATCAACTAGTTATGGTCCCCTCCCCCAAATATGGATTTCCCCCATAGCTAGGGGTCATGGGGGACAAATTATTATTCTTTATTTAAATAACGCCAACATATTCTGCAGTGCTGAACATATACCTAAGAGGTGAGCAGGAAGCAAGTATTTTGGATTTTAATTTGGCTTTTTTTTTTTGTCGAAAAAGAAAATTATATTTAAAAAAAGGCATCTGATGGTAGGTATCATTTTCTAATTATATTATTTATATTTTTAACTGGCTAATAGCTGGACCAAACTGCTAATATTTTAATCCTCAGCAGCGTAGAACTCTGCTTAGGTCATACCACTCACCCATACCATAGGGAGTTACGGGAATCATTCTGACCTCCAAATGCATTAGCAAGTTCTGGACAGCCACCGCTGGTTTAACCCCTTCCTCCGTGCACTGGTGACTAATATGAATTAGAAATTATACATTCCGCGTTTCGGTTCATCCGTGAAATTTGGTTCAACGGCACAGGAAAATTTTGGTTCGCCAACACAAACGAGCCATTTTTTTCAGTGCACACAAGCCGAATAATTACGGGGTAAAATGCTATGAGGCAAGAGACTGGTATACTAAAGGAAATCTTAGAAAAACAAGAGAGGCTGGTTGCTATTCATGGTTTCGCCCAGGGTGATGTTTGGACTTTTGCCAGCCCTGCTTAAAAATCCAAGTCCTAATGACACAACCATATTGTTTCCACTTTAATTTGTGCGATTCTCATGCAAGTAATAGGGCTATTACATTCTACCAATATTTAGATTAAGAAAAAAAAAACTAATCCTTTAATATCTGATCCGGAGGCCCATGGTGAATATATAATATGCAATGAAATTAGCTTTAAATCATGTAAATACAATGTAATTCTCCCTCCGCAGGCGATAGATGTTATCTCTAAGAAATGAGGTTTTTAAGGCTTAATGACTCCAACTTTGCATCCAAGAAGTAAAAACTGTTAAATTAACAGTGTTAACTTTGCATTAGTACTTCTGAAGGAACAAAGAGCATTCTATGTATTGATGCAATATGAAACTAATAATAACTAGATCAGGAGTGTTTTTGAAGGCTGGAGCAAAGAGCTTGATAGTTGATAAGGATTTGAGATGTGAAAACCTCACAAAGTGCTTTTCTCTAGACGGATTGCTGTTATTTTATTATATATAATATAATGTATTTTTAGTATCATGGAATTTTCAGGAACGAAAAAAATACTCAAAAGTATTTAATAACAAAATGACATATGAAATTCGGTTACAAGTGTTAGTCAAAGCGTAGGCAATGTAACAACTTTAAACCAATGCCTCAAGTCAAGAATGTCAAACTCTGGCTCCCATGATGATCCTGAGCTAGAACTCCCATGATTCTCTGGTCATCTCCTACATTCAAAGATTTCTGGGACGTGTAGACCATCAACATCTGGAGGACCAGAGCTTGACATGCCTGCCCTGATCTCTGTGACACAGTGACAACAATCATGTTCTCTGAAATGCTGATCACTTTTTTCCACATATAAATAAATTGGGATATGTCCTTACTTTTTACATCAGTAGCTTCCATTGTCACTAGAAATAATTCCAAGAGAAAACAGATTATTTGGAGTAGGGGACCTCTGAATAAGAGTTCCACTGAGGTTATTTTTCCAAAGAAATGGCCAAGGCCTATATGGTCTTACTCCAGGCTAATATATGCACTTGGCAGACCTTCTAATTCCAGCTTTTCTTTGCCCATGTAACCCCATTGGGTATGGCACCTCTTTAAATTCACAAACCTTAATGGCCACAGTCATGGTTGTTTGAAAAGGAACCAATACTTACGCCATCTCCCTTGTGAATGCTAAAGTTATATAATTTTCCAAAATGTTGGATTGACAGTTAGCCCTTGAGTGTTGACTCTTGGCTGTGGACAATTAAAAATGTTTATATTAAAAACTTTGTAGCAGTCATCTTTTTCCACAATAGACATAGTGCAGGAGATATAATAGCTGCGTCCACGCACACTATAAAGTGCACGAATCGCTCCCAAAACAATTTTAGCTCATTTGAAATTTCTCCCAAATCTGCCTATACATTCTGTTAGCCAAGCTGCTGACATTTGGATAGTTCTTTTAAAAAAATGAAAGAAATCTCCCCGAGCTTCCTAAGCTGCGGCATGCCACATGACACGTTTCTTTGGGAATGGTTTATGGCTCTCACGCAGCAGGAGACACTGCCCCTCAGAGCTGCCGGCTCTGTCTGAACTAAACATCCACAAAGACTCAGAGCATTTGCAAATGACTCACAGCTCTTCTGAAAAGATAAAGATGCTGGTTAAGATTTAATTATTATCCCTTCCCTACAGTGATGTGATTCCCCTGCATATGTCAGCTAAAGAAATATATATTTTGTGGAAAAGGGGTGTATATAAATATACATGTTTTACCGGATAGAGGATGCACTCCAGGACACACGTTTATATATGCGTGTTTGCACTGCAGCTAAGCAGTGGGATTGAGGGAAAAACTTTAAGCCTTTCAGAATTAGTGTTAAACATAGAAACATAGAATATTTCAGCAGATAAGAACCTTTTTGGCCCATCTAGTCTGCCCAATTACATGGATACTTCACCTGGATTTATCTTTTGTTTAGGATAGCCTTATGCCTATCCCATGCCTGCTTAAATTCAATTACTGTTTTGGCCTCTACCACTTCTACTGGTAGACTGTTCCATGTATCCACCACCCTCTCAGTAAAATAATGCTTTCTGATGTTACTTTTAAACCTTTGCCCCTCTAATCTAAGACTATGTCCTCTTGTTTTGCTACTTTGTTTCCTTTTAAATATACTCCCTTCCTCTACCTTGTGGATTCCCTTTACGTATTTAAATGTTTCTATCATATCTCCTCTGTCTCGTCTTTTTTCCAAGCTGTACATGTTAAGATCATTAAGCCTTTCCTGGTAACTTTTCTCCTTCAAGCCGTACACCATTTTAGTAGCCCTTCTCTGAACTCTCTCTAAGATGTCTATATCCTTCTGGAGATACGGTCTCCAGTACTGCACACAGTACTCCAAGTGAGGTCTCACCAGTGCTCTGTACAGTGACATGAGCACTTCCCTTTTCCTACTGCTAATACCTCTCCCTACACAACCAAGCATTCTGCTAGCATTTCCTGCTGCTCTATTACATTGACAACTTACCCTTAGATCCTCTGAAATAATGACCCCTAAATCCCAACCCTCAGATGTTGAGGTTAGGACTGTATCAAATATTCTATATTCAGCCCTTGTGTTTTTACGTCCCAGGTGCATTATCTTGCACTTATCCACATTAAAACTCAATGGCCACAGCTCCGACCATTTTTTTAGTTTACCTAAATCACTTGTCATTTGGCTGATCCCTCCAGGAATGTCAACCCTGTTGCAAATCTTTGAGTTATTAAGCTACAGCAAAACACGTAGCAAAAATCTCTATAACAGACGGTGCGTGCACTTTAACAGCAAAGCTCCTCCTACATGGACTTTTGGATATTCCTTATATGAATCATAAAAAGGAGCTTGAGCGATGACGGTATCTCTGCATACACTTTGCTATTTTGTGTATTTTATGCAGAATATCCCCTGAAGCATAAATACTGTATCATCAAAATGGCTGGCCCCACCAGGTTGGATACGACCGAGGTCAATTTATTGGAACCACAACATTTCGATTGTATCACAGATAGTTTTTCATGAAAAAGGTTATGATTCCAATAAATTATTTCCCCTCGTACCCAGGTTGGAGTGTTTGTTGATACTATCGCTTGGTTGGCAACCTATGTACCGTGGAATCTGACGTATTGGCGTGTGTCCTTTTTTTTGTATATGCCTTGGATCATAAATGTCATATGGATGCTTGGCCCAAAAAACTGGGCTACGAATGCCAATCCTGCACACCCTACAATTTTTACGTTTATGGGAATTGACAGATTTTTGTTCGCACGTAGACAATTAAGTCGTTTTTTTCTCCCAGTTCCACAAAGAGAAAAACCAAGGCCCAAATGTATCTGTTCCACGGAGCAGAGAAAGGGCCTTGGATTGAGTCGGTCCAACTGAGCCCTGGACAGTTGCTTTGTATTAGCTTCCCATCAAGATTTAAGAATAGGTTAATTGCAAGCTGCAGCTCCTGATAAATAATTAAGATCATTAAAGGGACACTCTACTCAAAAAATCACCCCCCGTTTTTTTATCCTAACCTATCCCTATTTCCTTAATAAATCTTTTTTTTTTTTTGTTTTGTAACTGTAATACTTACCCTAAAATCCTCTTCCTTCCAGCGGCGTCTTTTTTTTTTTTTATACTCACCTCCCTCCTCTTCCGCTCCCGTCCTTCTTCATGCTTCTTGGCTTCTGGTTTACGTGAGAAGCGCACATGCGCGCCTCTCACATAAGCCAGCCAATCGGCAGGCTTCCTCCCGGCTCCCTCTGAGGATTAGTGTTGCGCGCAAGAGGATGCGCGCAACACTAACCCTCAGAGGGAGCAGCCAGCTTCTGCGGTGAGTTGGAGACGTCATCGCGCTGAAAGCCGATGACGTCTCCTACTCGGCAAAAGTCGGCAGAAGCGGGAAATATGATTCCCGCTCTGCTGACTGACATCTGGGAGGGCGGAGTAAAGTCCTCCGCCTCTCTCAGCTGTTTTCAGCCTCTCCTGACGATCGGCTGAGCGGAGGCAGGAGGGACAGGCAAGGGAATACTCCGGGCATCATGACCACCTAAAATAGCTTAGGTGGTCATGTTGCCTAGAGTGTCCCTTTAAATAGCTTAACACAAACACATATATGTCTATATTTTTGTAGATTGTCTATATTCTCGTATGTAACAAAACCAGAAGGAGCAGCAGGATTTTCAGCAGGCTAATTTTTCTTACCACTAAATCTAGGTCACCTGATCCTAATTTATTTACACCTCAATTAACTGATCAATCACAATTTGCCTCACACAAGGATAATGGTTTACGCTATACAGTGTATTCAAACCTTTCGAGCAAATAAGCCATATGAAGGTCTAATCATTACTATGGATTTTTCTTTATGAAAAAGGGTCAACTTGTTGAGGATCAATATCAGCCGCAAATAGACCCAACAGACAAGGAACGTGTTAATGTGTAGATCAATACCTACTACTCAACTAATTAATTTAAAGATCGCAAAGTACAAACCTCACAATATATTGTTATCTGAACAGCTTGAATAAAGCTATCTGTTTATCGTGGAAACATGAATGTGAAATTTAATTTATTTAGACACACAGGAAGGAAATTTGCAATTTTAACTTGCTAGACTATAATTGTTCTCTTCCAGTGAAATGATGGAGCCTGTTTTCTTCTATTTTAACCATTTGATAATGGTTTTACCTTTTGGTAAACCATTTGTTTTTCAAACTTACTGAGTATAAATGACTATAGCAGTGATGGTATTTATTGCTATGCATTGGTTCCATCATATTTACATATTTTTTTTATTAAATACATAACACTTTTTAAATACTTTTTTACATTTCTACATATGACATTTTCATATAAAAAAATGTGACACCTTATCCGCATTGGTGGTTAGCGAAATATGAAGATTCATGGGTCTTTACCCACCAATAAGTAACACAGTTCACATATGAATGTTTGGTCCTTGTGTTGCATTGGAATCTTAGGTAACTAAACGTATTTGTAGCAGAGAAGACCCAGGACTGGATCAATGATGTTACAGGCGCTGTCTAGTGTTACACCTCACGTTATATGACAGGCAATTAAATACAAGGGAACGAAAATGCAGCTCACCGTTGGGTGTATCCCTCACCCATATACAAAGATCAACAAAAAGAGGCACAGAATGCACAGTCAGGAGCGCAGTAGTGATATATAGCTTGTTAGTCCTTGATGATTCAAAACAACCTTTTTCTAAAAGATTCTTCGTACTTGAAAGTCGGAGGAGTCCCAACTCATGTATTCCACATGTAAAGAGAAAAAGCGAAAGAGACCAATTGGGCGGTACCGTGCATACTATATACACATCTATAGATGGAATCCCGAAAGAGTAACACTCACAAATCTGGAGCTGCAAAGCTCGAGTGCAGTTGCAGCTCCAGATTTGTGAGTGTTACTCTTTCGGGATTCCATCTATAGATGTGTATATAGTATGCACGGTACCGCCCAATTGGTCTCTTTCACTTTTTCTCTTTACATGTGGAATACATGAGTTGGGACTCCTCCGACTTTCAAGTACGAAGAATCTTTTAGAAAAAGGTTGTTTTGAATCGTCAAGGACTAACAAGCTATATATCACTACTGCGCTCCTGACTGTGCATTCTGTGCCTCTTTTTGTTGAACTAAACGTATTTCACATAGTCACATAATCAGGTCAACCTGCTCCACCAACCATCTCAAACAGGTCAAGATTTGGTCCACTTGACAAATGAGAGGCTTAAAGCCCCGCCTCTTTTCACGGAGGTCTGTGGATAATAAACAATAAGGAGAAAAAATTGGTGACATCATAAATCTCTTAGGGGGCAGACTGAGCATGTGCAAAGTGTCCTCAGACAGGACAGATTGAAAAATACGACATCTATAGATCTTCATTTGTTACTGTTGCCTGGCTGTTTTTAGCCTGCCATTAGTCAGGGATGGATGAACAAACTCCACACGACTGCCTTGTTCAATTACATACAAGGCCAATACAGAGAGCTATCCTGTAAGCTGTTCATTAACAAGACTTTACAAAGGACACATAATCATCCAATAGACTATAAGAAAGAGTATTTTCTGAACTGCAAAAGAAAGGGGTTTTACTGTAAGAACAAAAAATATGGAATTCTCTTCCAAAAGTTGTTGTTTTTTCCAATTCAATGGGTGTCTTTTGTAAAAAGTCTGGTTGATTGCTTAACAAAGTATGATATAAATTGATACAAGAATTAACATTTTAATGCCTCCGAGGAGAAAACTGACTGCCAAAATCGGAATCATTTAGCACCAGCTTTTAGGTGTCACTAATTTTTTTTCAAACACATCTGTCCGATAATTAGCGTTAGGACTTTGTATTACCTTACTTATCGAATTAATTACTGATTGTGCTCCCCATGTTAAGCATAGGATGTGCAAAAAACAGTAAGCTCACACAAGCTAACGCAATCACCAATGCGCTAACGGATTTTTCAGGGGTTTATCGTTAGGAAGATAATATGGGAGCTTGCGTTAAAGTCACTTATCCTGGCGTTAATGCTTACTCACCTGAATGCTACAATTAGCGTTCACTAGGAAATAGGGCCTCTATATATTTTATGCACTAAAATGATTTATGATGATCTAAGTTAAGTGTAGCAAAACATTGATTTCAGCTCAGATAAGAAATATCAAATTTTTATTTCAAAACCTGTATTATATAAACAGCGAGCACATTGTTTGCATTTGTATGGGATATACAAACCGGCTGGGTGGAGTAGAGGTAACATCACTGCTCTGCATGGAGAGAGCCTGTATAGTCATGTGTTCGATCCCAGCGAGCAACCGCTCCAGTAAGTGTCCTGGGGCAAGACACCTAATGGTACATACTCACCACCCAGGACATACTTGAAAACGAGAGAAATCTCAATGTATCCTTCCTGGTAAAATCCTTTCTCAAAAAAAAAATATATATATAAACTCAAGAAAGTAATTAAAAGTGAGCTAAAGTTTGACATATTCTTACAGGTTAAAGCATTCTCGATCACGATAGCAGTAGACTGGGAAGCCAATGGTGTTTTGTGACCACTTCTTGCTTTTCTTTTCTTTTTTCTTCAGATGAGTCTGCTTGAATTGTTCATGAGCCATCCTTATAGTGCTACAAATTGTTCTGTCAATAAACATCAGGGATTAGAGTGAAGGAAAAACAGCACTCCTGGTTTACTGAGAATAAACTGAACCAGGTCAAAGACAGAGCTGATAACAGTGGAGATTAAAGAGCTGTCAGGGAGCTGGAATGTGAATGAAAGTTACAGTAAATGAACATGTGATAGCAGGGAGGTCACTTTATGGAATATTCAACAAAATTACACATTTATTAATGTAAAGTTCTGCATTTACCATATTTAACAGTGCAAAGAAAGTCGTTTGGATTCATGGCTCCAAGCGGCAAATTCTGGGGGGCGGCAAATTTTGCTGCTGAGCCCCAGCGCTATTTTTTATCAGCACCGCTGCGCTAGCACCTCTTGGAGGCCGGTGCAGTGACCGGTCCCACAGTCCCACGCTGGACTCGGGCACGGGCGATCTCTGTTAAACTGACAGCTGACCGCTGGCTTTCACTGACTGTGTTACAGAGTCTCTGACACAGTCGCTGAGCGCCGGCGGTCAGCTGACAGGTATTCAGAGATCGCCGGCGGTCAGCTGTCATGTCATCAGAGATCGCCGGCGCTCGAGTCCAGCGTGGGACGTGCTATGCGGGCTGTGCACCAAGTATGTAATTTGGCCCTAAAACATTATTAAACTAAACCCTGGACACTGCAATAACACAAAGACTCGGCATAGGTAAAATGATGTACAAAGAGATCAACAAGAGCAACATTCATTTACCAAATCCAGAAATACACAGCCCATGGCATAACCATGTGCTCTCAGGTCCAAGCCAAATCACAAAAGGGCTGATCCCTTCCTGGAACTCCTGGTTGAATGAAAAGAAGGTTGGACTAGCTTCTTGTCTCCCGCCACCAGAGTGGCATGCCTCCCACCAACAATGTATACACCTTTATCCCAGTGGGAGTCACCATATGAGGTAACCACTCTAGAGTAGGCTGGCTTAATGATGTCACAGCTAGCCACACAGGGCAAAAAGCTTCACACTGCCCCTAGTGGTCCCTCTTTAGTATGACAATAAATATATAATTGAATATGATGACAATTCATCCACGATCACAACAGCCGGATAAATAAGTATAAAGGTAGAATATAGGCAGGTCAGTAAGGGTGCTGGAAACAAGAATTCTTATGTGTACCTCAAACATAAAAGAATTGTTAATTTCCTTTTAACATCAGTTTTCATTGTTTTTATACTTTATATTACTTATATAATTGGCTGTGCGCTCACTGCTTTTAGGTCAACAAAATGTGGTTTATGCATCTAATTGGGTTTTATTTATTTATTTCCTAAGTATTTTACCAGGAAGGATACATTGAGGTTTCTTTCGTTTTCAAGTATGTCCTGGGTTTTAGGCATTTATTTCTGAATGAATCTGGACTGTTATTTGCCAGAATATTCAAATTTACAAATATCTAAAATAGTTTAACATAACATGACATAAATTTTATTTTAAAATATTGCATAAATTGCCTAAGATACAAAAGATTGAATTAGATGTTTCGTTGTTATCTGGACAACTGAGCTAATCATACATGTGATATACTATGTATCATGTCTACAAAACTCTTGTCCTAAAGATCACAACGTGTCAAGGAACAAATCATCTCAAGATATTGCCAGAGAACACAAGAATGAGCAAGATTTTGCCTTGAGATACACAGACCTTTAGCAGTAAATTATGCTGGGAGAGGGCAGTGGCGTCTGCTTTTGGTGCTGACATGACAGCAACAGTCACAGAATATACATGTCAAATTTGACACCAAGGAATGCACCAATTAATATAATCTGCTCTCCCCCTTCTAACTGCTCATAGGACCAAAGATCAAAGAAGAAAACAAAAAAAATATACAACTAGAATCAACAAACCAGTGTTTGAAGGTAGATAAATGCAGTGAGTAATTGCTTCTTTACTTCTTGGATCTGGCAAATAAATTACGTTGATGCTGAATAAACAACAAAAATTCTTTCATTCAATTATTGGATTTTGTTACTTGATTGTATTTCCAGTGGATAACTAGAAGTATCTTTCTTGATGCGCTGTGAGTTATCAAAATCCAAAACCCAAGGTTCTCCATCCTACATTTTCCTCATTTGATCGAGTGTGTCAATGCTCCGAGAAGTGGCATAGAGTATTTCACGGAGGAAACATCTCTTATAGAAACATCGAAAAATGTCGGCAGATAAGAACCTTTCGGCCCATCTAGTCTATAAGTTCATCCCTTTTTCCCCACCTGAGGCATCCATGTTTAAAGGACACTCTAGCCACCATGACCACTTAAAGGAACACTCTAGGCATTCTGACCAATAAATTGAATAGGCATGGTCATGGTGACCCGAGGGTCTTCTCTTCCTTCAACAACTGACTTCTCTTCACCTGGAAGGCTGTCATTCACTCCTGGCCACTGAGAGAGCTTTTCATTGCAGAGGTGTTACCCCCTGTCTAACAGCTTCATTCCTGTACTAATGAAATTTGAGAAGGAATAATGAGAAGCAAATTGTGCAGGAGTATGGTACCAGAATATCAAACACTTGTAAGATTCTCCCTAATATTTGAAGCCCAAGGAACCACAATGCATCGAATGAAATTTTTTTTTTTTTTTGTATTTAAAATTTTATTTTTGAAAGCATATCAGCAGCACAAAAACATAACAAATAAACAACGGCCACGCAGGGCCGGGCAAAGTCAGATACAAAGAAATACATCAAAATAAAGGGGGTAAAAAGGGGCGAGCGAAACAAGTCAAATCAGGTGGGTAGAGCCAGAAAAACTAAAAAGCAGCGTAGTCCGACAGTGGGGCATCAGGAAAGCCAAATAAGGGGAGAGAAGAAAAAAAATTATAAAAAAGGGGGAGAGGGTAAAGGACTGCCCATTGAGTCGTGGCATTCCCGGCTCACCCCGACACCCCTAAGGAGGCCGGGGGCCATGAAAGAGGCCACAGGGCCGGGAGACCTGGGGCCAAGAGGACGGCCAGAGCCTAGGTTGCCGCCCTAGCGGCTCGTCCAGGATACTTCCCAATGTCCCATACATAAAAAAAAAGGAGAAAAAAAGGAGGGGCAGTCCCGATGCTCCATCAGACAATCAGCAAGTCCCAAATGTCAGCAGGTAGGTCTGCATGTTCACTCGGAAGAACACCGACAATTGAGGGGGGGATCAAAGACCTCAGCAGAGAATCATAAAACAAAAACGTCCCCAAGAAGAGTCTCAAGAGCGTGGAAAGGTGAGGTGCATAGACAGAAAGGAGGTAGGGGGAACTCAGCCAGTGTCCATCGTCAAGGTGTGGGGGGGTGATATTTGCAGCGAGGAACGACTCAGAGACAGTGGTCACGAAGCTGGCCAGCAGTAAAAGATCCATCTCATCCTGTATCCAAGAACAAGGTCGGAGCCTGCACCAATAAGGTGCGCCAGAGGAGGCCAGGTATTGCCAGATTGAGCAGGCCACGAACATCACCTCGGACTCCAGGATCCAGGAACACGGTAGACACCGAGGCCCCTGAAACACCGAGCAACAGGCACATTGGAGCAGGTGACACGACATTCTGGGAGATCATCATGTCTTGAAAGGCTTCCGCGTCATGGGACATGTCACCCAGTGAAGCCGCAGGAGCAGAGCGGCCTCCGCCCGGCGCAGCATCCGGAACCACATCACAGCTGTCATACAGATCCAGGACCGTGGTAGAGGACAAGGAACCAGGAAACCCCACCAAACAACAGCCGCTAATGGACCAGGCACCAACTAACAGTGCCGCCAGAGAACAAACGAGGGCTTCAGCAGCAGGTTCAGCCAGAGATGAGATTCTACCCGGATCAATGGGTCCCCGTCCACACTCAGCAGGGCCTCTAGCTCCACACGCCCAGCCAGCCTCCCACATGGAGGTGCGCCATGCTTCCCGCAGCTCAGCCAGCAGGTCCGCCAGGTCTCTCTTTGTCAGTAAGAGCAAATCATCATCAGACCTCCGGTGGAGAGAGGAGGGCAACTCCATCTCCGTCCTCAAACCCAGCAGACACATCAGAGCGTCACAGGAGTCACGAGGGAGCAGTTTGAGGGGCCTGGAGGCGAGGAAGATGGCCGTCGAGGCTAGGCCGCACCAAAAGTGAAAAACCCAGGGCAGTAATTTATCAGTCCAGGGTACAGCACGTTGCGAAAGCCTCACACCGTTGGATCACAGGTAAGCAGCCACTGGCAGGAAGCGAGGGTGAGCGGAAATATCAGACGAAAAGACTTAAAAATCGTGAAATTGAGAACTGCATCAGCGGAGCTCTTCAGGTTTGCAGCCGCTCACCTCAACATGAATGAAAATAATTTGTCAATTGTCCCACAGTGAAAGAGTTTACCAATTTTTGCCCTTGATAATTCAGGAAATAGATGTGGTAGATTGTTGAATGTCACATCCTCTGGCGTTAAAAATGCTTACTTTGCTAGGTTTGGTCTTCCATCCCTCCTGTGATCCAAGACTGCTTCTGTTTGCTGTAACACCACCAATGCTTCATGTAACACTGCATTAGTGAGCAGCCTCTATCATCCTGATAGGAGCAGGACCTGAATGTTCTGCCCCTCTGGTTTTCTTGACAATCCTGCTACATTTCGACCTAACTCTAGTCTTGTCAATGGGAAGGCAACACAGGGTTTATACATACTTCCCGTTCCTTTGATTTTTCACTGTCATGACTGATACCCTTCAGTGTGTTCCTTTATTGCCATTTATCTCTGTTTTGACCTCAGTTTGGTATTTGACTATTCTAGTCCTATCCAGTCCCTTGATGTCTGTCTTTGTCTCCCCATTCATCCATACCTCTCTGATCCAGACCTTGGCTTCATTGTGCCTATCTCAGGTTGAGCTTAGCTTAGCTATCCAGCCATTACATGATCGACTCTCGGTTATCTTGGCTTTTTTGTGACTGTTCTCTGGTTACGCTTAGCTATCTGGCCATTACAAGGACCGGCTGTCATGCTCTCTGGTTTCTTTGACTTTTTTCTCTGTTGTTTTTTCCTGCACGATGGTTCATTTATTACTGTGCATGACGGAGAACAGAAGAGTAACATAAAATACAGTGTGGACATACTGTACCATGCAAGGCAGGGGTCCATTTGAAAAAGTCAAGTTTGGAGGCCTCAGGGAATGTAAGGAAGACAGAGAGAAATTTTTTCAGATTGTTGGAGGTTCAGAGCGAAACCAAAAAATGGGGTGGGAGGTCATCAATTAAGGACATTCATGGGAGTCAGTCCAGGGGTGAACCAAAAGTTGAATTCCCTGTAACGTAACTTCCCCTCTAGATACGTCCACAGTGCTCCACTCCCAACCATAGACCAGTCCAGGTGAGACTCCTGGTGATATTTTTAAATCTTTGTTTGTCAAACCTCAGCCAATGGTGTGAAGTCTTCTAGACAAAGTGAATGGCGAAGCCGATTGTTCTACAAAAGACAATGGAGAGTGAATAGTTATCATCCAAAAGAAATAAAGCATCCTTGGTAAGAGACTCATTTTCCAAATCTCTACCCTTAACAACCAAGGGAATTTCATCATTTGTCAATTGCCCATGCCATGATAACGACAATGTGGCCAGACATAAACCAGATAGTCAGGTATTTCATTTTAGATTGACACCAGGAAAAAAGGAACAATAGAAAAAAAAGTAGTGCACAAAGTTGGAACATTGTCCATGTTGATCAAGAGATTGGCCAGATTCAATCAATGATAGTCAGGAGTGTGGACTTCAGGTCTGTCACCACAAAAACCACGGCATTTGCTGATGCAGAGATTTTGTTGGTGAACGGGATCCTCTCATGCCCAAAATGTCAGTAGTTAGTGAGCCTTAGACCCTGGGTAAGGCAACCTTGGCCCTCCAGATGTTCTGGATCTAAAATTCACGCAAAGCCAATCAAAGCTAATGAGTGGCTGAGCATTATGGGAGATGTGCCTCCAAAAGATCTGGAGGGCTGTAGTTGCTGACCACTTCCTTAGACATGGCTCAAATATGGAGCTCCCGACATCAAGAAAAACTTCAATTATGTAAATTAGTTTATAAATGTAAAATTACATATGTGTTGGATTTCAATTACCACAAGTATACATGGCAGGTGTATATGCCAGATACACAGTGACTTTGCACATAAATCCCTTCGAGTGAGACTTTTGACAACTACAGCCAGTTCTACCTTTCACTTTAGAGAACATAGGTTCCGAAACAGAAATCATCATGAAAAAAAAATCAAAGCATTTAGTGAGCTCATTTATTTCTGTATATATAAAAAAAAATCGAAACGCTAGCGCTGCCGAATGGATAAAATGCTTAAAAAGCTGAAAGACAATACAACTGAGAAAATTTCAAAACCACTAATATGTTTGACTCCTGCCCTAAACGTTGTTTGAAACTCTGGTAACAATTGCGGATTATATGTCAAGCAGCATTAACTCAAATCTTTTTTTTAAAAAAACGACAGCATTTGATGTAAAGCACAAAATAGTGAACACAGTAGTAAAAATATAATTAACTGTCGCCTAAGTAGGTCCAGGGGGTGTTATGATGTAATTACACAGTATTAACTAAAGGATAGAGTGGAACATTAAAGAAACATCAAAGGCTTCTTTTGGTAATCACACCAATTCTCCAAAATAAAGCCCAGCTGGTATAACAGGTGTAACTCTCCTAAAAGTATGTAATCACCGTGTAAAGTAATGATAATTGAGAGGTGATGGTAGAGAAAGGCAAAACAATCAGGGGAGAGCTGCAAAGACAGCAACTGCCACATCGACCAGTAGCATAGTGGGAATTATTATTATCCTTTTTTTATATAGCTCCACATAATCACATATTCCGCAGCGCTTTACAAGATCAGTGTACAAGGAGTTGATACATTTGACCAGTGGTTCCCAACCGTGGTCCTCAGGGCCCACTAACAGGCCAGGTTTTAAGGATCACCTTGGGGAAATGCAGACTGAATCCTGCAATCACTGAGCAGCAAATCATATCACCTGTGCTGTGCTTCACATATCTGACAAACCTGGCCTGTTAGGGGACCTGAGGACCGCAGTTGGGAACCATTGCATTAGACAACCACACGTGGATGATGACCTGATTCAGGGGGACCCTGTTCCCAAGGGAACTTACAATCTATGAGATGTACAAGTATTTTGTGAGGTAGGCGCATCCATATCGTTAAGTGTCCCAAGGACACTCGCTGCTGGCGTCTTCTGAGTGGGAT
Organism: Leptobrachium leishanense; assembly: GCA_009667805.1. NCBI lineage: Eukaryota > Metazoa > Chordata > Amphibia > Anura > Megophryidae > Leptobrachium > Leptobrachium leishanense. The sequence goes on along the minus strand of CM019063.1, from coordinate 499,666,097 downwards.
CGAGTCGTCTTTCCATGATTGTAGATCAGCGACCTGGTGGTTAGGTTGAACCCGCTTCTCGTAAAGTCGAGACTTGCTTCTCCACAGTTGTATTGAAGGGATGCGCTGAACAGGATTTGACTTGCTTCTCCACCGTCGAAGGGTAAAGACGTTACCACTCGACCATTGGTAATACTGCGCTCTGCTACAATCATATCTCTAAAGAGCTTCAAGCAGAAGGTCCTTACCAGGACTTGGTAATTCTGCAGGTATTTCCACACAATCTCTTTGCTGAGTTGTGTCTATGGCCAGTGTAGGTTTCCTTAATGGAGGAGCTTGGATCGCGGCTCAATGAGCTCCGTTACAGACACTCTTGGATGCATAGAAATAGACAGTAGGGGTTACTCAGAAAGCACCGAAATGTCAGTGAAATGTCTATGTTTTCTGGTTCGGCATGCTTCAGCGATTCCATTATGCCGACCCTTCTGTGACTTCACTATTCAACACAGGGTCACCGAAGTGTGCCAAAGGAGTTGCCGAGAACCGCCGAACTGACTGCTGAACTGCAGGATAAAATAAAAACGGAACTCTATTCTTCTAAAAGGTGTTTAAACCAATAAAAATGCATGAAAATGTGTGTACATAATAAAAAAGGTCCTATAAAAATAATAAAACGGTCTATTATGGAATAAGAAAAAAGCCTTTTAAAAAATTGTGAATCAAATTTTTTTTTTCAAAAAGGCGAAAATGTGCGCTACCCACAAGCTCTAGCAAGCGAAACATGTTTGAGGTGTTTGTCTGCTTGTTTTATATTTTGCCCTAGTTTTACTACTTTTCCTATTGCCCAAATAAAGTAATTTTATGATTATTAACGGCTCCCTCTCCTAATTGGAGAAGCTGCCAGTACTGAGCTGCTCGAGAGGACCTCACAGCAAAGAGAAGGGATTCGGTGCCCCTCCGATTCACCGACTGCCCTGTGTTTGGTGCCTATTGGATGAACAGGCACCCAAAAATGTGAGTAGTTCCGTGTTCTTTTTAGATAAGCGCTCACTCCATACAGTCTGCAAATTGTTTTGGTTTATTTGCTTTTTTTGGAGGTTCCCTTTTGAAGAAATTCCTCGAGTGAGGTTTATTCACAAGAACGCATTCGCTGAAGAGATCTGACCTAAAGTACGAGCGCTGATATCCCCATAGAGAAGCAATGCTTCCCCTATTCAGAGAGCAAAAGCCAGCAGTGAAAAGTTGCCGAATTGCCCTGCCATTCGGTGGTTTCGTGCGGCAGATTTATTCAGGCGAATCCCATAGGCTTCAATGTTAAAAATATTCCCGTTTTAATTCAATATCTGATAAACCGTTGATTATAATATTCTGCAGTAAAAAGTCTCTTTATTTATAGATTTTTTTTGATATTTTAAGCATTTTTCGGGATTTTCTTTTAACCTCCCTGGCGGTCTAATTTTTTCAAAATTTTGTGTCTAAAAGCGTCTCAATTTTTTTTAAAGGAAACGTGTTTTTGTACATAGTTAGCCTGTAATAATTAGGAATCACGCACTGAAATCCGTGCAAGCAAGAGTCCTTACTGGTAAAATCCTTTATAAATAAATAAATAAAAAATAGTAAATACACTGAGTCCGATAAAGTTTGAAACACGACATAATAATTTATTATCCCAAAAATAATTATCCAAAATAATGCAATAAAAACGGAACTCTATTCTTCTAAAAGGTGTTTAAACCAATAAAAATGCATGAAAATGTGTGTACATAATAAAAAAGGTCCTATAAAAATAATAAAACGGTCTATTATGGAATAAGAAAAAAGCCTTTTAAAAAATTGTGAATCAAATTTTTTTTTCAAAAAGGCGAAAATGTGCGCTACCCACAAGCTCTAGCAAGCGAAACATGTTTGAGGTGTTTGTCTGCTTGTTTTATATTTTGTGTCTAAAAGCGTCTCAATTTTTTTTAAAGGAAACGTGTTTTTGTACATAGTTAGCCTGTAATAATTAGGAATCACGCACTGAAATCCGTGCAAGCAAGAGTCCTTACTGGTAAAATCCTTTATAAATAAATAAATAAAAAATAGTAAATACACTGGGTTCGATAAAGTTTGAAACACGACATAATAATTTATTATCCCAAAAATAATTATCCAAAATAATGCAAATAAATGATATTCAATAAAATATAACAAAAAACACTGAAATCTGTCTGAGAACATGGGTGAGACGAGGTATGGTCTATTTCTTATCCTGTACTGCCACCTAGTGGCCGTTCATAAACTTTGCCATTTGTATTCAGTGAGTATTATGAATGAAGTTTGCTGCGTCCAGCCCCCCTGCACCATGTGACTCGCTGGGAGCCATCCAGGAAGCAGCTCGCTGCGATCACACTGCAGGGGACAGTGAGGGAGCCATGAGGAGCTGAGTATGTATCCAGCCCGAGTGTGGCTCGGGGTTACCGTTCGTGGTAGTGAAATTTAACCCTGAGTCACACTCGGGAATACCGCCAGGGAGGTTAAAAAAAAAATCGCTTTTTTTTTTTAACCTTACTTATTTTTTCTGTAACAGCCCTTTTTATTATCATTCATTGGACCTCATAAATTTCAGAGATTTCCGCTCAGTAGTTTCTTTGCAAACAACATTTCACTTTTCAAACATTCAAGCAAACTGTTTTTCTAATTTATTCACTCCATCCGTCTGCAGTGTCGGGTTTTTCCGGCGGCTGCACTGCGTGTGTTAGGCTCCTGCTCGTGTTTTTCCGGCGTTTTCGGCGAGGTTAATCCAGATGTTTTTGCGTGTTTTCGGTGTGCCTTCGCCGGGTTTTGCGGGGAGTTGTCGGCGGGTTTGCGGCAGCCTTTCCCTGCAATTTGGGGACCCTGTGGTGCTTGCTGAATACACCGCAGGGTCGCCGAAATGGGATCGGCAAATCGAACCGAATTGAAGAGAACGAAAAGTCACCGAATGTGCGGTGACTTTTCGAATCTCTTTGAATAACCCTGTTAGTCTTAAAAATTCAAAAAAAGGTGTTCCAAAAACATAAATAGACAGTTTGCTGACAATGAAATGAATAAACAGTTGAATAAAAAAAAAATAGAAACGATAATATTTTTTTACCTTGAATCCTATGGGATTCCCCTGTTTAACCCCTTAAGGGCCGCTGACGTACCCTGTACGTCCTGTCCTCGGGTCTCCCTTAGACCCGCGGACGTACAGGGTACGTCAGCGGCGCCAAATCCCCCTCCCGCCCGATACTCACCTCCCTCGTCGGATCCCACGGCGATCTGGCAGGGAGGAAGCCTGCCCATGTGATTTACATGGGCAGGCGAGGCTGATGACGTCGCCACGCTGCGTGGTGACGTCATCAGAAGGTGCCCCCATGTGTTTCAATGGAGGGGAGGGGGGGCTCCTTCGGAGCCCTCTATCTCCCCAACCATTGAAGCTAGGGAGATGCCGTTTGCACCGCTGGAGAGGGGAGAGCCTCCCCTTTCCAGCGGTGTATGGCATTAACCATTTTGCCGCCGGATCACGTTGCGGCGCCAATTGGCGCCAAAACGTGATTCAAACCTGGAGGGGGGCTGACATCTTGGATGTCAGCCAAGCCTCCAGGTCCCCCCCCCACCCACTGACAACCTCACCATATGTGTGAGGATGTCAGTGGGCCAGTTAACCCTCTAGCTGCCATGTAGAGATAAGGGGATCCTAAGGATCCCTTTATCTCCCGATCCATGGCAGCTAGATGGTCATATTTGCCATCATTTGAAAGGTTTGGTTTTAAAAAAAAATGTAAAAAAAAATTAAATAAAAAAAAAATAATAAAAAAATTAAATAAAATAAAAAAAAGTTTTTTTTTTTAAAGTTTTTTTGTCTGGGGGGAGTTTAATTAAATAGGACCTAGGCTGTCATCTAAAAATAATTAGCACAAAATGGTCAGAATGAGCGCAGCGCACATAGGTGAACTGGCTCAGCAGTGAAAGGGTTAAAAGGTAAAAACATGTAAAAATTGGGTATTTCTATTCTCGGGATAAAATTTGGAAACTATTTAGCTGGGGTCTTTATTGGTGGTTATAGCTTTAGGGGATTAAATTACGAAAAAGTGTGTTTTTACCATTTTTTTCATCATATTTCATATTTTTTTTATATTAAATTATTGGATATGATGGAAATAATGGTATTTCTAGAAAGTCCATTTAATGGCGGGAAAAAGGGTGTATAATATGTGTGGGTTGAATAAACGAGTAAGAGGAGAATTTGACCTAAACCCTAACAGCGCAGAAACGTAAAAACAGCAGCGGTCACTAAAGGACGGATTTGTGTAAAACCGCCCGGTCACTAAGGGGTTAAATTGTCGAACTGAATTACCGAAAAATCATGGCATTTCACCGACACTTTGGTGCAGTTCGGCGTTCTCTAAATAGATTGATTATTACTTCTCTATGGGACAATTTCGCTGCTGCCGGAAATCGCCGATCTGCGGCGAACTGCACTGTATTTCGCTGTCGATTCGCCAGTATTGGTTGAATTGACAGCTTAGTGAATAGACAAACTACAATGAAATTCATCGTTCGGTGCAATTCAGTGACAAGTTCGCCCTTTATTCAATAACCCCTAGAATGTTCAGTGCTCAACTCCCATCAGTCTCAGGAGGAGTAATGCAGCGCTAGCGCTCAGCCCTAACTCTTGCACAAGAAATAAAAATTTTGTCACGTGTTCAAAATCCATTAACAGCCTAAAAAAAAGTGATATTTTCAGTTTACTTGCAATGGTCATAGAAAGCGTAATCCCACCTGCCACGACACGGCAAGTCTTGCGCCACATTTGAATAAAATATTTTTTCTTGTTACTCCTGGTGGATGCACAGGGTGTATTGTTGATATATTACATGGTTAATTCATTAAATAAATATTTAAAGGGACTGCAGCAAATTGGCGAAGAGAAGGGATGAATATTTTAGAAGCTTTGAGCCCATTTCTGCAAATTTAGCAGAGCTGTGTTTTTCAAAGATTTTTTCCTTTGGCAAATAAAAGAATTTGGAGCTACATGACAAGACAACATGTCAAGAAACAGGAATCAGACAGACAACAAGGCAACCATGATATAGGTGAGCTCTTCTGACAAGATAGTGCTGGAAGAGGAGCCTCAGACGGCACATCAGGCAGGTAAGTTCTCACATCTCTCACAGAATGTTTCCCTACAAGCTTCTCCACGACAGTGACGCCAGCTACGACACCTGAATTGAAGACATTTTTGACAGACTTGCACAAAAAAATTAAATTTGACAAAGCTAATTTCTGTGACAAGTTCTCCAGCTCGCACGGCCATGTAAGTCAACAAGGAGATGACACATAGGTCAACAAGGGTGATACGGACAACTTTTGTTTGAGAAAGGATTTTAGCAGGAAGGATACATTGGGATTTCTCTCATTTTCAAGTATGTCCTGGGTGGTGAGTATGTACCGTTAGGTGTCTTGCCCAAGGACACTTACTGGAGAGGAGCTCTTGCCGGGTTCGAACCCATGTCTCCATCGGCTCTCTCCATGCAGAGCAGTGATGTTACCTCTACTCCACCCAATTGCAGAGGGAATGACACCAAAAGAAAAACCATACAAATTGATGGCTATCTGGCTTACCCAATTCACAGAGGACTCCAGCGACCTGTTGATTCAATTCCATAATGAAAGAATTTAGCAACCCTATTGAAAATGCTCAGAGGCAATACCATATACTTTAAAGGTTACTCTCTATCGTTTTACACAGATCTCATTAGATCTACCATGGTTTGAAGATCGTTTGTCCGATTACATCTATCCTCAAAAGACACAATATTGAATACCGTTGGAGCCTCGACCAGCACCTTGGTGTCTCCCGTGGAATTTCCTCCTACCAAATCATGGATGTATCTTACGCAATGACCCTATTGCGCCCAGTGGCCTTCTGTTAGATTATATCACTTTGCTACCCCATTTTTACAATGTAGACAGCTGAAGACTCATACGCTGTGGTGTCTACCTGAAACACTGGGTTGGCATGGACTACCCAATAGTTTTGGTTCACATCTGCTACACTCCCCATGTTGTTTTTTATGGTCATCTAATATTCTTTTAACTTTGATTGATGGATTTAGTTATTGGTTTTGTTTTCTCGAGGCGTCTTCCAGATCTCTTTACTCATTTCTCCTTAGTCTTCCATTTTTCCGAGGTCATTAAAATGGGTGCTATTGGAAAACAGAATGGCAACGTTGACTGGACTTTATATTATATAGCAGAGGTTCCCAACCGCGGTCTTCAAGTCCCACTAACAGGCCAGATTTTAAGGAATACCTCGGAGAAAGGCAAACTGAATCCTGCAATCACTGAGCAGCAAATCATATCCCCTGTGCTGTGCTTCACATATCTGCAAACCTGGCCTGTTAAGGGGACCTGAGGACCGCGGTTGGGTACCACTGTTATATAGAAATAAGGATAGTTGACCTTGATGGACTTTGCAGCTTTTCCACCCTGGTTAGTGACACAACTGCAAAATGTAACCGTAACTATGAGTACATCAGAGCCAATTTGTCCCGTCAAAGCAAACGCTACACGCCAGTTGGCTCAACAGCGAAGCATTGTGTAATCCTGTTGGCAATTAACAGGTTAAACACTTTCCGTTCCTTAATTAGATGAGCTCCATTCATAGATGCCGGGCTTGGCTTTCTCCATAGGATACTGGATGTCTTTTTTCCTAGATAAGGATCGTGTTACTGCAGCCCTGAGGTAGCGGTAATTGAAGCAATGACAGTGAAAGTTACATTTTCTTGTGTGTCTCCCTGTTATTAGTCAGCACTCACCCTCCCCGCTCTCCACTGATAATGACGATGGTGAAAGGTATTGTCAAGACCATATACAGACGAAACAATGTTAAGCATACATCACTCACTGAAGCTGTGGTGGTCTTATTAAAGGTAATGTGAGAAAAACAAGCAAACAAAATGTTCTCTAAAGAGGATTTGAGGATTTATGCAGCAGACAGCGGATAGGAAATAACAGGGGAATAGAGCGCTAAACACATTCACCGTGCATTGTGTATATCCAATTAAATCTTTATAATACCCATGGTACATTGGGTAATTTTTATAGGAATATGCGCTCCCATATACTGCATTTTTTTTTCCATTTTTATAGGAGTCGTAATATATATATATTTTTTTAAATGACACAAATTAGAGTGAAACATTAAACACCAGGGGCACTATCTGCTGCCCTGAGCTAAAACTGGGATGCAAAGGGGAGAAATTAACGTTTGCTAAATTCCCCTTTGTGTCCCGGTTTCCCCAGCAGATAGCAGGGCAGTTGCTAAACTAAGCGCACGGATGATTGGGGCAGCATTACAGCACCGTCCCCAGCGTCCCCTCCATAGGACTCGATGTTGGATCGTGCTGCCGGGTCACATGTTCGGCAGGATCGACTCTCGCGAGATCCTGCTGGTCGGCGGGGTGATAGCAGAGGGAGACAGGGGACTCTCTTCCCCCAGTCTCCCTCTGCTCCTGGTGGCCAGAAGCAGCGGATCGGGCCACCGTTCTCGCCACAGGATGAGAGGTGAGTATCTGATTTTTGGGGGGTTTTGAGCTGCAGCTAGTGGATTCTGCAGCAGTGCAATCCGTTAGCTACACCTCTGAGCTGGTGGTAACCTTTTGCGATAGCGCCAGCTCTTATTAACTAGCTTTAAGACCAAGTGATCCCTAGGTATAGGGAACGTACAGTAAACTCGTGCTTCCAATCGCTAATTATTAAGGAGCGCTAACGTTTTTTTTTTTTAACCGTTTGCGATTTAGGGCGATCTGGCCACAACGCTGTGACTTCCTTTAAGCTAGCGCTAACGCTGACGCTAGTGTTAGCCTGAAAGAGGTGATAGAGCCCCAAGAGAGTAAAAACAATAAGGGCTCTGCTAATAACAAAGCTAGAAGCAAGAAAAACGTATTCTGTAATGATGTTTGTTTGAAGCAGTATTCTTCTATTCCTTGCAGCTCAATGTGCTCCTTCCAGTAGCTGATGATATGAGATGTTGGTGCTTTTCCTCACAGCTTTATAAAATGAACTGATGACTTAAAAACTACCAAAATGACAAAACATTTGAGACGAAGTAAGTAAAAAGGTGTAGGGTCCTGATGTTACAAGGTCTGCTTTGGTGTATTCCCTGGAGGTATACAAAAACCTCTATGGGCCATATTACATACGTAACGCTAACGTTGGCATCAGCTGTGTGAGCGTTAACATTAGCCTTGGTTGCCCTAGCGCGGGCGCACCACATTACAATCCGAACGCTAACGGGTTAAAAACTAAAACAAACAAGAGAAAAACAAAGTATGTGTAAGATATCAGCAACATAAAATAAACACAATAAGGACATTTCATTAGTAGTATTAAAGGAGTGAAGAAAAGAATGTGGAGTGCACTTATATGCCAGTATTAAAGATAACATGATGTGTTCTATTCTTACTCAACTTTAATTTAACATTCTCACAGTGTCGATTTATACAGGTCTTTAAGAGGACACTGTGAGCCATATTACGTTCTTCTCGCTAACATTAGCGCTCACCTGTGTGAGCGTTAGCTTAGGTGGCCCTAGTGCTGGCCGACCATACTACAATCCGAATGCTAACGGGTTAAAAAATCAGTTTGTGATTTGGATCTTGCGCTTTTCAGTGCGAGCATACTGTACTATGCTCTCCCTATGCTTAACATGGGTAACGCCAGTGGCGGAAGTACCAGGGTTGCAGCGCTCGCACTTGCGACCGGGCCCTGGCATTCTGCCACTAGAGGGGGGGCCCAGCACCGCCACCAGATTCTGGCAATCAGAGACCCGGAATGTGGGAGCAGCGCCGCTGGCTGTTCCTATCCCTACGAGCGGCCGCCGGCTTGCAGTTTGGCTGCTCGTATCGGATGGGAACCACCTAACCAGCGCACGAGATCCTCTCGCGAGAACTCGGTTGCGCTGGTCAGGTGGTTCCCAGCGAGCGGCCAATCTGCATGCTGCCAGCAGCCGCTCGCCACTAGGGAGAAGAACGCCGGCGGAGCAGCAGACGTGAGAGCTGGGGGAAAATATATCCATATGAGCTGGGGCAATATATACCCATATGAGCTGGGGGCAATATATACCCATGAGAGCTGGGGGCAATATATACCCATGAGAGCTGGGGCAATATATACCCATGAGAGCTGGGGGCAATATATACCCATGTGAACTGGGCAATATATACCCATGTGAGCTGGGGGCAATATATACCCATAAGAGCTGGGGGCACTATATACCCATGTGAGCTGGGGCAATATATACCCTTAAGAGCTGGGGGCAATATATATCCATGTGAGCTGGGGACAATATATACCCATAAGAGCTGGGGGCAATATATACCAATGTGAGCTTGGGCCAATATATACCCATGAGAGCTGGGGGCAATATATATCCATGAGAGCTGGGGGCAATATATACCCATGAGAGCTGGGGCAATATATACCCATGTGAGCTGGGGCAATATATACCCATGAGAGCTGGGGGCAATATATACCCATGTGAACTGGGCAATATATACCCATGTGAGCTGGGGGCAATATATACCCATAAGAGCTGGGGGCACTATATACCCATGTGAGCTGGGGCAATATATACCCTTAAGAGCTGGGGGCAATATATATCCATGTGAGCTGGGGACAATATATACCCATAAGAGCTGGGGGCAATATATACCAATGTGAGCTTGGGCCAATATATACCCATGAGAGCTGGGGGCAATATATATTCATGTGAGCTGGGGCAATATATATCAATGTGAGCTGGGGGCAATATATACCCATAAGAGCTGGGGGCAATATATACCCATGTGAGCTGGGGACAATATATACCCATAGGAGCTGGAGCAATATATACCCATGTGAGCTGGGGCAATATATACCCATGAGAGCTGGGGCAATATATACCCATGTGAGCTGGGGGCAATATATACCCATGAGAGCTGGGGACAATATATACCCATGTGATCTGGGGGCAATATATACCCATGAGAGCTGGGGGCAATATATATCCATGTGAGCTGGGGCAATATATATCTGTCACGGTGGCTCCCCGTACCCCCCGGCGCCTGGCAGCAGCTTCCTCGCTGCTCGCTAGCCAGGCGCCGAGTGATATTGCGGTCGCTTCCGCACACGTGGGGACGCCGGGGGGCGGGGCCTGCGGGCTGACGCGCGACCCGCGGGTTTAAAGCCCAGACTCGCAGAACAACCGGCGCCCTGACGTGGTAGTTCACTTCCCGCAGAGCTCTTGCAGTCTATTGTATATTTTTGGCTATTCTGTGTACCGACCCCTGGCATTGGCAACTGACCATTCTGTGTACCGACCCCTGGCATTGGCAAACTGACCATTCTGTGTACCGACCCCTGGCATTGGCAAACTGACCATTCTGTGTACCGACCCCTGGCATTGGCAACTGACCATTCTGTGTACCGACCCCTGGCATTGGCAACTGACCATTCTGTGTACCGACCCCTGGCATTGGCAAACTGACCATTCTGTGTACCGACCCCTGGCATTGGCAACTGACCATTGGTTGTACCGACCCCTGGCATTGGCAAACGAACCATTCTGTGTACCGACCCCTGGCATTGGCAAATTAACTATTCTGTGCAACACTCCTGGTATTGGCGTTTACTCTTCTATATTGGTTTTGTGGTCAGTCTGTGTGGCATCCTAAGCACGCATCAGACTACCTCTTCTATGGTTTAGGTCTTGGGAAGAGCCAACCATTCTAGGTCTTGTGTACCCTCCTAGTATCGTTCTTTGTGTCTACCTATCTTTACGTATTCTGTATCTGTCTAGACGTGCCGACCATTCTAAGGATCGGAAGGGTAGTGAGCGGTCTGCGTAAAGGGACCACCATCTTGGTAATCAGGGGGATCCGTGACATTACGTCAGGGCCAATGGATCCCGCAGACCTCTCATCTCAGTTGACAAGAATTGCAGCCCGACAAGAAGAGCAGGACCACAGGATGGACCAAATTGCTCTTGCTCTGCAAACCCTGTTGAATCGATCCACTACTGGTGCTGCAAGTCCTCCAGAACCAGTAGTGCCTAGGGCCAGTTCGGCCTCACCCGAGGGGTGTAGGCTCAGTATGAAGGCACCCGTACGCTATGATGGTACGCCTAACTTGTGTCGGGGTTTTTTGACCCAACTGGAGATTCTATTCGAGAACAATCCAGGGTCCTGTGTATCCGATAAAGCCAAAGTAGGCTACCTAATTAATCATTTAACTGATAAAGCGTTACTGTGGGCCACGCCATTGTGGGAAAACAAAAAACCATCATATATGACTATGAGGGCTTTACCTCTGAACTAAAACGTACGTTTGATCCCTCTAGAAGGGCCACCAATGCAGGCAGGTCCTTATTCCACATTAAGCAAGGCAATAGGAGAGTCTCCGACTATGCCATAGAATTTAAGACCTTGACTTCTGAGGTACACTGGCCTAACGACGTTTTAACCTTGGCGTTTACCGAAGGCCTGAACGAGGCCTTGATGTTTGAGCTGGCTCCCTTGAAGTTGCCAGAACATCTGGACCATTTGGTTGATTTCTGTATTGCCATGGACGACCAAATTAGGGACAGGAGGCATTCTCGAGACAGACCCAGAAGGCTTTTGCCTCCTTTACCCTTGGTACCCAGACACACCAATACGTCAGGTACTCCAGAGCCAGTAAGAACCGATCTACCGGTCGTGGAACCTATGCAGATAGTAGTAGAACAGGTATTTCAGAGGCTGAGAGAACTTACAGAAGGGAAGGGGGCTCTGTGTTTTTACTGTGCCGGGGCAGGGCATTTTCGTCTTCAATGTCCTCAAAGACCCAGGGGTGGCAGGGGTGACACTGGCAAACCGGGCCAGAGAACACCTACTAGCCAGGTAATCGGTTCGCTCTATGCCTCCTTTGTTGATAACGAAAAAAAAAAACCCGGATTCTGGTGCCCATCTCCTTAACCTGGGAGGGGGTGCACCTCAAGACTGAGGCGTTCCTAGACTCTGGAGCCTCAGGTAACTTTATGGATAGAGTGTTTGCCTCTAAGAACCTCATGCCTCTAGTTCTCAAAGAAAGACCCCTAATGGTGGAGGCCATAGACGGGAAACCCTTGTCATGTCCCCATATCACCCACGACACTATAGAGGTATGCATGAAAACAGGGGTTTTGCACCAGGAAACCATACGATTCCAGATTATTGACTCTCCCTCATGCCCCGTCGTCCTAGGGTTTCCATGGTTGACTGAGCATAACCCGGTGATTGATTGGGTCCAGAGAGACATAAAATGTTGGGGCCCCAGTTGCCAGTTGAAATGCATGGGCAGAGTCACTGTTATTGGTAGCCTTAATATCGCCACAGCACCTCCTTTATCCACAGTAGTCCCTGACTGTTATCAGGCATTAAAGGAGGTTTTTTCGAAGGCCAGGACTGAGGTTTTACCACCACATCGCCCGTATGACTGTGCCATAGAGTTACTCCCCGGTACCATGCCTCCCAGAGGACATGTATACCCCTTGTCGCAAAAGGAGAACGATATTATGGAGGAATATATAAAAGAGAATCTTGAGCGTGGATTCATTAGACGGTCCTCCTCCCCAGCAGGAGCTGGTTTCTTTTTCGTCTCCAAGAAAGAGGGAGACTTGCGACCATGCATTGATTATAGAGGTTTAAACAGAATAACCATAAGAAATGCATATCCTATTCCCCTTATAACAGAGTTGTTCGACCGACTGAAAGGGGCCCGTATATACACGAAGCTCGATTTACGCGGGGCCTACAATCTGATAAGGGTGAAAAAGGGGCACGAGTGGAAGACGGCTTTTAATACGCGTAGCGGGCATTACGAATACCTGGTAATGCCCTTTGGGTTATGTAACGCGCCAGCTGTGTTTCAGGATCTCATAAATGACACTCTAAGGGACTTTCTGCAAACATTCGTCATAGTGTATCTCGATGACATCCTGATATACTCTCCAGATAAGGAGACCCATCACACCCATGTGCAACAAGTGTTAAGGAGACTATTGAAGGCCGGCTTATACTGCAAATTAGAAAAGTGCCTCTTTGATATAGAGATGGTGCACTTCCTTGGGTATATCATAACCCCTGAGGGGTTTCAGATGGATCCTGGTAAATTGTCGGCAATCCTCGACTGGCCCCTACCCCAAGGGCTTAAAGCCATCCAGAGGTTTCTAGGTTTTACCAACTATTATCGAAGGTTCATTAAAGACTTTTCGGCCTTGGTAGCTCCTCTCACGGCCATGACTAAGAAAGGGGTGGGAAATCAGAAATGGACACCCCAGGCCAGGCAAGCCTTCGAGGCCCTCAAACAGGCATTCACGACTGCCCCTGTTCTCCGACATCCTGATCCGGCTCTGCCTTTCCAAGTTGAAGTTGACGCCTCCGAGCTAGGTCTTGGTGCAGTCTTGTCCCAAAGGGAGGCACCCGACAAACCCTTGCATCCATGCGGCTTCTATTCCCGAAAGTTGTCCCCGGCAGAGAGGAACTATGATATCGGAAATAGAGTTGTTAGCAGTTATCGCAGCCTTGACGGAGTGGAGATACTTATTGGAGGGGTCTAGGGACCCCATTGTCATCATTACCGCATAAGAATCTCACGTACATTGGTGACGCCAAACGGTTGAATGCCAGACAAGCGAGATGGTCATTGTTTCTTTCAAGCTTTAATTTCGTCCTCACATATAGACCTGGGTCAAGAAACATTAAAGCAGACGCATTGTCAAGACAGTACGAATCCTACGAACATAACATCCAAGATCAGCATCCCATTGTACCCCAGGAAAGAATTATAGCTCTCACCACGATTAGTGTCTCGTCTCCTCTAATGTTAAGATTGCAGACCGCCCAGGGTACAGCTCCTGGGGGGAGACCTCCTGCGAAACTCTTTGTACCTGAGAACGAAAGGGAAGAAGTATTAAAACTGTATCATGATAACAAAACCTCTGGGCATATGGGGATCACCAAAACACTGTCTAGTATACGTAAGCTCCTCTGGTGGCCCACGGTGCGCCGTGATGTTAGAGATTACATAACGGTGTGCGAGGTGTGCACAAGACATAAAAGTCCCAAAACAGCGCCCATTGGTTTACTCCAGCCTCTGCCAATCCCCGAACGACCATGGTCGCATTTAGCCATGGATTTTATAGTAGAGTTACCCGAGTCAAGAGGTAATACTGTAATACTCACGGTCATAGATCGGTTCTCCAAGATGGGCCACTATGTTCCTCTTCGTAAACTACCTTCGGCACTCGAACTGGTGCCCATATTCATAAACAATGTGGTCCGCATACACGGTATTCCTCTTGGGATTATCTCCGATAGGGGTACCCAATTCGTCTCTAGATTCTGGAAGGGTTTTTGTAAGAATGTGGGGATAGACTTATCTTTCTCCTCGGCCTATCACCCCCAGACCAACGGAGCAGCAGAACGCGCTAATCAGAATATAGAAAAGTATCTAAGATGTTTTATATCTGACAAACAGGACAACTGGTCTGATCTTCTACCATGGGCAGAGTATGCTTTGAACAATGCAGTGAGCGAATCCACAGGACATTCACCTTTCTTCACTGTTTACGTTTTGATCCTCCCGTGCTCCCTGCTACGTTTCCTGATACCGCGATTCCTGCTCTGGATGAGCATTTAGTGTCTTTGAAAGAAACTTGGGGAAGGGTTAAACGGGCACTGGAGGAAAGTAGCGTTATCCAGAAAATCAAAGCAGACAGTCACAGGAGGCCGGCACCCGTGTATCAAGTTGGGGACAGGGTTTGGCTTTCTTCACGGAACATCAAGCTTTTAGTACCCTCTATGAAACTGGCACCCAGATACATAGGGCCCTATAAGATTCTGCGGCGCATCAATCCGGTCTCCTATGCTTTGGCACTACCCTCCCATATCAGGATACACAATGTGTTCCACGTGAGTCTGTTGAAGCCACTCTTGTGTAATCGGTACACCAGGGCCCGTGTCCCTCCTCCTCCTGTCTCTGTGGAGGGCGAGGAGGAGTTTGAAGTCAAGGCCATTCTGGGCGCCAGGGTGTCTAGGGGAGTCCTTCAGTACTTGGTTGACTGGGTGGGCTACGGCCCGGAGGATCGCTCTTGGCTTCCGGCTACTGAGGTTCATGCTCCTCGATTGGTGAGGGCTTTCTATTTGGCTCATCCCCGTGCCCCTGGGGGTCGTCCAGTGGCCGCCCGTAGAGGGGGGGTTCTGTCACGGTGGCTCCCCGTACCCCCCGGCGCCTGGCAGCAGCTTCCTCGCTGCTCGCTAGCCAGGCGCCGAGTGATATTGCGGTCGCTTCCGCACACGTGGGGACGCCGGGGGGCGGGGCCTGGCGGGCTGACGCGGACCCGCCGGGTTTAAAGCCCAGACTCGCAGAACAACCGGCGCCCTGACGTGGTAGTTACTTCCCGCAGAGCTCTTGCATTCTATTGTATATTTTTGGCTATTCTGTGTACCGACCCCTGGCATTGGCAAACTGACCATTCTGTGTACCGACCCCTGGCATTGGCAACTGACCATTCTGTGTACCGACCCTGGCATTGGCAAACTGACCATTCTGTGTACCGACCCCTGGCATTGGCAAACTGACCATTCTGTGTACCGACCCCTGGCATTGGCAACGACCATTCTGTGTACCGACCCCTGGCATTGGCAAACTGACCATTCTGTGTACCGACCCCTGGCTTGGCAAACTGACCATTCTGTGTTACGACCCCTGGCATTGGCAAACGAACCATTCTGTGTACCGACCCCTGGCATTGGCAATTAAACCTATTCTGTGCAACACTCCTGGTATTGGCGTTTACTCTTCTATCTTGGTTTTGTGGTCAGTCTGTGTGGCATCCTAAGCACGCATCAGACTACCTCTCTCTATTGTTTAGGTTCTTGGAAGAGCCAACCATTCTAGGTCTTGTGTACCCTCCTAGTATCGTTCTTTGTGTCTACCTATCTTTACGTATTCTGTATCTGTCTAGACGTGCCGACCATTCTAAGGATCGGAAGGGTAGTGACGCGGTCTGCGTAAAGGGACCACCATCTTGGTAATCAGGGGGATCCGTGACAATATCCATGTGAGCTGGGGGCAATACTATCTTTTTTTATATTGCAGGGGGAAAAAGTAAAAATATAGACCTCTTATGGCCGTCTTGGATCACCCTGTACACATGGTATAGCCTCCTCTGTAGTGGCAAAATTTAGCTAATACAGGATATTTGTTGACTATTAGAGAATCTATCATCCTTAAATAAACGTCAGGTGAAAATACCATAATGTCTCATTACAACTTAAAAGTACCCATATCCACTGTCGCTGACATCCTTGAGTGATTCCATCTCCAGTTCTGAATTCATTCTTCAAAACATTCATTTTAGAGTTAAAAAAAGAACAGCTTGAGCTGATTGCTATTTACACAACACACCCGACTGCGTATAAATAAGGTAGATTGAGAGACTTGTATGTTTTGTAGACAAACTGTAACTTCTCATTTGTACTTCTCGTCCTCTGATTGGTAACTTCAAGCTTTGTTTTATTTAGTATTGATAATACTTAACTGTATTTTGTTTATGAAATGCCATGCCATGGTGGAACGATGTGAAACATAATAAGGAAATAGGAACAGCCAGTCTGGATCGAGGCTTACATCGTTTCATAGTGGCTTATAAACAGCTCAAAATCAAATGGGATAATTCGTCCCGAAGTGCATTTCTTTCTTCCCCCTCATTTCTCAGACACATTATCCAAGCAATTTGCTTGGAACGTTTTCAAAACAAATCAGTATATCCATAATGAAAAGAAAATGTAGACTACAAATGTTGCAAAAGAGATTCCATTAAAGTACATTTTATCAAGGCAATTTAGTTTAGGCAAAATGCCGAAGCTGAACCATTTCCAATGGAATAGAGACACATCCTGATTACAAAAAAATATATATATATATATTTATGTTATTTACCGAACAAGTTTGGTAAATTAAGTCTAAGCATAAACATATTCAGCGTTGCAGCATGTTCACAAAAAATGTTTTTCACACAACAACATCCTACTCAAATAAAGCAGAATAATTAGGAATTATAAATATAGAAAAAGTCAGACTAGCTGTAACAGTAAGGGGTTATTCACAAAGCATCAAAATTTCATTGAGTGCTTGTACTTTGCGCCCCCCCCATGTTACGTATAGGGAGCGCAAAGTACAGTACGCAAGTGCAAAAAAGCGCTAATACCAATTCGCTAATGGGTTTTTTAGCCCGTCAGCGATTCAGAGGTGATCTGTGTGGAGCGCTATCACCAGAGGCGTACCTAGAAACCTCAGGGCCCAGGTGCAGGAACCATGACGCACGCCCCCCACCCTAGGCAAAAACATATTTTGCCCCCCCTCCCGTCAACATGCATCAGTCCCCTCCAGGTCCACAATGTTGACTCCAGACAGTGCCCCATTTTTTCCAGGTTCACTATGTGCACCAGGTTCACTTCAGTCCATCCCATTTTTAATGTAATGTCTACTATGTGTATCTTACAGAGATCCCCAGCAATAAGCCTCACAGTAATGTGCACTGTGTATGAGCATATCACAGAGATCCCCAGCAATAAGCCTCACAGTAATGTGCACTGTGTACGAACGTATCACAGAGCTCCACAGAAATGAAACTCACAGCAATGTGCGGTGTGTGTGAGCATATCACAGAGCTTCACAGCAATAAGGCTAGAGTCGGACAAACGCAGTCTGAGCGCACTCTGCATGCGTGCATAATGGACAGACCTACTGACAGAAAATACTGTAGACACCACACATCTGTTTTTTTTGACAGACGTAGAAAAAAAAGGGAACTATGAGAAATAAAATGAATATGGAAAATTATAAAAATTTGAAAAGGATATGGAAAGCCATTTTGTGCGTCAAGGTGCTGGACGTCGCAAATGCACTGCGTCTGACATCTCCTCATCACTCACACAGAACGCTACGCGGACGTGGCTCACTCTGCGCGTCCGTCTAGCAGTTTTACGTTCTTGCCTAACTTGCATCCGTTTGCCACGTGCGTTGTGCGTGCGCAGTTCGGTGCACACATACAGTCAGGTCCAGAAATATTGGGACATCAACACAATTCTAACATCTTTGGCTCTATACACCACCACAATGGAGTTGGAATGAAACAAACACAATGTGCTTTAACTGCAGACTGTCAGCTTTAATTTGAGGGTATGTTCATCCAACTCAGGTGAACGGTGTAGGACTTACAGCAGTTTGCAGATGTGCCTCCCACTTGTTAAGGGACCAAAAGTAATGGGACAGAATAATAATCATAAATCAAACTTTCCCTTCTTAATACTTGGTTGCAAATCCTTTGCAGTCAATCACAGCCTGAAGTCTGGAACGCATAGACATCACCAGACGCTGGGTTTCATCCCTGGTGATGCTCTGCCAGGCCTCTACTGCAACTGTCTTCAGTTCCTGCTTGTTCTTGGGGCATTTTCCCTTCAGTTTTGTCTTCAGCAAATGAAATGCATGCTCGATGGGATTCAGGTCAGGTGAGTGACATGGCCATTGCATAACATTCCACTTCTGTCCCTTCAAAACCTCTTTGGTTGCTTTTGCAGTATGCTTTGGGTCATTGTACATCTGCACTGTGAAGCGCCGTCCAATGAGTTCTGCAGCATTTGGCTGAATGTGAGCAGATAATATTGCCCGAAACACTTCAGAATTCATCCTGCTGCTTTTGTCAGCAGTCACATCATCAATAAATACAAGAGAACCAGTTCCATTGGCAGCCATACATGCCCACGCCATGACACTACCACCACCATGCTTCACTGATGAGGTGGTATGCTTAGCATCATGAGCAGTTCCTTTCCTTCTCCATACTCTTCTCTTCCCATCACTCTGGTACAAGTTGATCTTGGACTCATCTGTCCATAAGATCCAGAACTGTGAAGGCTTTGTTAGGTGTTGTTTGGCAAACTCTAATCTGACCTTCCTGTTTTTTTTTAAATTTAAAGTTTTATTTTGTATCAAGGTCAGCAATATAGCATACAGAAAATGGCCACGCAGGGCCTGAATTAGACATCTGCATAGGCACATCAGAGAGACAAAAACAACAAGCAGTATGGAGTCATCAGTAAAATTACATAGAAAATAAACAAAAAGATCCAGTATACATGCGAACACACTGCATAGAAATACTGAGAAATCATCCGAGAACAACTAGGAATCAACAAAATCATCCCCAATTGAAAATCATCAAAAAATAGAAATAGGAAAACAAAAATGGCCTCATAGGGCCAAAATATGTCATCTAGTAGGCAACTCAAAAATAAAATATAATGGGGGAGGGGAAGAAAGATAGGGCGAGAAGGGAAAAATGGCAAAGGCCATATTGGTGCCGCCCCTGGCACATACCCGACTGGCCAAAAATAGGCCGCGGGGGGGCCACAGGGAGTAGATGGCCCGGGCACCTGTTGCAAGGCCAGGCTCCAGGCCATGGCTCTTAGCCTGTGGGGCAACCCAGTAAAGCCAAAAGAAATAAAAATATTGGGGGGGGGTAACAGAGGTAGGGGAGAGGAGGGAAAAAAAAGGTCATCTCAGAACAAGACACAAAAAAATAAAGTCCTCAGAAATCTAATAGCTCAGCGAGAGGGATCCTCATAACATAATGTCCAAAGCGTTTCAGAATGGGGGATAGCGAGTGGAAGCTTATCAGGAAACATGGGGTCTCAAGCGCATCACAGGACATCTCACCCCGTATCTAACAAAAAGGCAGGGTGTGCCGCCTCGCCAAGTCCAGATACCTCTTGCAGGTTCCAGCAGACAGGATGTTCCTGAGCCGTCAGCTTAAACGGTAGAGATCCATGAGCAGACAGCGCGACAATCTGTCGGCCGGGGCATTCAGACACTACCCTCTCGCAGCCGCAAAAAGCAATTGCAGGCCCCACCAGGATCCGGGCCACTCCCCGAACTCCGGCCTCAGCAGCATACGGCAGCAGCACTCTTGAGCTCGGTGGGCACTTCCGTACCAGCTCAACGGCCGAATTCCACTGGGGATCTATTGATATCAGTCCTTCAGGGTTAGTCACCGCCCGGGGTGCATAAGGCGCACTCTCACTGCCAGCTCTCAATTTCAGTGGCCTGGATTCCATTCTTTCAGCCGTGTCACCTCTCCCGATGCAGCTCTCCGCTGCAGCACCATCAGGCAGTGCCACGTCTGCTCTTCGGGGTCCCTCCGATCCAGCTCCACCCAGGGCATCCGTACCTTCATTGACTCTCAGGACCTCCGTAAAGCGGCGCAGGTCGCCTCTGGTCAGCGGCCGCTTTTCATCCCCCTCCTCCATCAACAGGTGTTCGAGGCGCAAGAACGCCGCCTCCAAGCCAAGCAGCGGACAAAGCGATGGGCATCTGCTTGCTGCCACGTGCACACTCCCTCCGTCCCTTCCACCATTTCGATCGCCTCAGCTGGGAGACAGGGGCCCTCTGTCGCCACAGCTAGCCTCATCCAGGTAGGGGGTGTCAGGGTCAGTAGAGGTGCCGCGGTGTGGGGCAGAGCCCCCAGTCGAGCGCTGGAGCGATTTTCCGGCCGTGGTGCACACGAGGCTCCCAGTTCGGAGTGCGGCCCAGTATTAGGCCCCAAGATGGCTGCCGGCTTCACATTCTGACCACAAAGTGACAGTCTCTGGTCCGGGGGGGAACAATACGGGTCCCGGACATCACCCCACCGATGGCTAACTGCTTCAGGGTCCAGGGAGAAAAAAATATATAAAAATCTGACAGCTGGCGAACCTAGAAAGAGAAAGATGGTTCGGAGCTCCACAGACACGCGTCTTCTCCCCTTTGCAGCCAGCCATGCCCCCTGGCCTTCCTGTTTTTGAGGCTCACCAATGGTTTACATCTGGTGGTGAACCCTCTGTATTCACTCTGGTGAAGTCTTCTCTTGATTGTTGACTTTGACACACATACACCTACCTCCTGGAGAGTGTTCTTGATCTGGCCAACTGTTGTGAAGGGTGTTTTCTTCACCAGGGAAAGAATTCTTCGGTCATCCACCACAGTTGTTTTCCGTGGTCTCCTGGGTCTTTTGGTGTTGCTGAGCTCACCGGTGCGTTCCTTCGTTTTGAGAATGTTCCAAACAGTTGTTTTGGCCACACCTAATGTTCTTGCTATCTCTCTGATGGGTTTGTTTTGTTTCTTCAGCCTAATGATGGCTTGCTTCACTGATAGTGACAGCTCTTTGGATCTCATCTTGAGAGTTGAGAACAACAGATTCCAAATGCAAATAGCACACTTAAAATGAACTCTGGGCCTTTTATCTGCACATTGTAATTGGGGTAATGAGGGAATATCACACACCTGGCCATGGAACAGCTGAGAAGCCAATTGCCCCATTACCTTTGGTCCCTTAACAAGTGGGAGGCACATCTGCAAACTGCTGTAAGTCCTACACCGTTCACCTGAGTAGGATGTACATACCCTCAAATTAAAGCTGACAGTCTGCAGTTAAAGCACATTGTGTTTGTTTCATTCCAATGCCATTGTGGTGGTGTATAGAGCCAAAGATGTGAGAATTGTGTCGATGTCCCAATAATTCTGGACCTGACTGTACTTCGTGTGTGAGTCTCTATTGATCATGATTCTATGCTATGACAGACGTTAAACTGTGCGGCAACATGGACGTGATAACTGCGTTCATCTGACACGGGCCTAAAACGCATAGTAATGTGCAGTATGTATGAGCGTATCACAGAGCTTCACAGCAATAAAACTCACAGTAATATGCAGTGTGTATCAGTGTAAATCACAGGTTTACAGCAACAAAACTCACAGTAATATGTGGTGTGTATGAGCGTATCACAGAGCTCCAAAATAAAACTCACAAATAAGTAAAAATAAATTTAAAAAAGAATTAATATATATATATATATATATATATGTGTTTAATATTGCAGGAGCCACCTGCACATCATAGCAATTCAAAGAATTGCATCCCAGAGCTCTTGTGCCACATTCCCCATATGCAGCAAGGAATTCTGGGTAGGATATGCAAATGACTTCTATCTCACTTTTATGCATCCTGGATCTGTTATTACACAGAACCCTAAAATCAATGCTAGGCCACACTGTGGCTTTGTAGCAAAGATAAGGTTATGCAACTGGTCAAAGCCACTCCTAGGACAGCGCTGTTTCAGGTTTGTTGAACCTTCATCAGCTAGGAGACAGGCATGACCAGTTGCAGATGCATAAAAGTGAGACAGATGTCATTTGCATATCCTACCCAGAATTCCTTGCTGCATATGGGGAATGTGGCACAAGAGCTCTGGGATGCAATTCTTTGAATTGCTATGATGAGCAGGTGGCTTCTGCAATATTAAACACACTTAATATAGTTTGGAGGCTTTTTGTCTCACTTTTATTCCTTCACCACAACCCTATATATATATATATAAAATAGGCAAGCCCCCAGGCCCAGGCAGGCGAGTCTGGGCCCCCCGGACTCAAGGGCCCAGGTGAGGTGGCACCCTCTGCACCTCTGGTAGTTACGCCCCTGGCTATCACCTCTTTTAAGCTTGCTCTAACATTCCTATATGTGAGTGCTACCATTACCTTTAAGGAGGTGAATCGGTGATAGAGCCCTGAGTGTTTTCTGTGTTTAGTTGGTGGCTCTCTTTCGTCCACTTTGGTTTTTTCCCCCTTCTTTGGTCTAATGCTGTGTTGTAGATATTTCTGTGTAGAAGGTGCCTTAGATGCCCAGATAGAAGGTAATAAGACTCTTGTTTTCGGCATCCCTGGTGCATTTTTCTCTTTTATTTACCACTCAATAAAAGCAAAATTGTATTAATTTATAGATCTAATTTATAGATCAGGTGCATCACATTGCTTATGTATATTTCTAGGCCCCCATCTTTCTGACGTTACTGACTGCTAGAGATGGGCTGGCGGTTCCATCCGAACATGAGTTAGATTCGAACATTGCCCGTTCGACGAACATCGAACATTTCCGAGTGTTCACCGCGTGTTCGCCCACAATGCACTACAATGGACCACAATGCACTTTTCCACTGGCCTGAAGCTTGTAATTGGCTACAGCTTTGCACCTGACCGCAGGTCAGGTGCAAGACAGGTGCAAGACTATGCCAATCACGGCTCAGAGTCCTGATTGGGCAAATTTTGCCCAATCATGGGCTCACAGAGCTAAGTCCCGCAGCACACTATATAAGGCTTCCCCGCAGCCCCAGCACGTGTTTTTTTGCAGGAGTGAGAGGAGATTGTTCTTTCAGTGTGTCTCACAGACATCTAGCAGATTTTTGTGAATTGTAATCTGTGTCTTCTCACTGCCAGTTATCAGAGGGTCCCACATACTTCTAGCAAATATCTGGGAATTGTAATCTGTGTGTTAGCCTGGCAGCAGCTGGCAGTGCCATCAGGCTGTATCACTGATTTATAGCATTGTTCTGGAAAATCTGTATTACTTTAATCTAATTCTAGATACCATACAATAACACAGTTTAATCAGAGTTCATCTATTTATCCATTCAGAGTAGAATCTGGATGTTGCCGGCTATCAGCCAGGGTGTATCACTGACGTATAGCATTGTTCTAGAAAATCTGTATATCTTTAATTTAATTCTAGATACCATACAATAACACAGTTTAATCAGAGTTCATCTGTTTATCTATTCAGAGTAGAATCTGGGTGTTGCCAGCTATCAGCCAGGGTGTATCACTGACGTATAGCATTGTTCTGGAAAATCTGTATATCTTTAATCTATATATCACTCAACATGTCAGAAAGACCAAAAAGGACAGGCAGACGCTCCCAGACACAGATAAGAGAGCAAGCAGCCTCTGTGTCGGAAGGCTGTGCCCCTGGTCGTCGTGGACGTGGTGCAGCCTCTGCACGGGCACGCTTGCCCTTGTTTCTAACTGGTGCTGGCCGTCTTAAGCAGCAGCAACATACAGAGGATTTGCAGGATTGGCTAACCAGGCCATCCTCATCCTCCGAGTCCTCTGCCAGCCAGGCTTGTAGTGGTTTACAGTCCACCTCAGCTGCCAAAACATCTAATTCAGCCTCCATGTCCACAGCTACTCCTGCCATAGCCTCACTATCATACATGAAGGAGTCAGCTGAATTGTTTGACTACAGTGACAGTGACATGCTGCATGAGGATGCGCAGCAGCTCCAGTGCTCTGATTCAAACTCTGAGGTTGAGGAAGGGAGTATAACCAGCCTAGAGGGAGGGGGTGCCAGTGACACACAAAGAACTGGCACTCATGAACCCCCAGCAGCTGCAGCATATTGCGAGGTTGGCTCCAGTGACGAAGAGATAGGGGGTGATGACAATGATGATGAGGTCACTGACTCCACCTGGGTGCCTGATCGAACAGAGGAGTCAAGTGAGGAGGAAGAGGCCCAACAAAAACGAGGCACAACGTGCTCTATGAGCAACCGTAGCCAGTCCAAGCCATCAGATGTCAGAGCTGCTCAGGTACAGAGCTCTGTTATCTCGCAGCACACGTCCAGGATCTCTGCTGTCTGGGAGTTCTTCACGACATGTGCAGCAGACTGCAGCGTTGCTATTTGTAAGCTATGTCGGAAGAGGATAAAGCGTGGGAAAGACATCAGACACTTGGGTACCACGTGCTTGAGGCGACATATGACCATCTGCCACGGATCCTGTTGGCACAACACTTTGCATAGGTCCTCCTCCTCATCTGTCTCTACCCCTACTATATGTCCTGCCATGTCATTGCTTACAACCTCCACTGACAGGGAATGGGTGTACCACTTCCTTCCTCTGACTCTGCCAGCCTCCCATCAGCTGCAGATTTATGCAGTCAGATTTCGTTGCCCCAGCTGCTGCAGCGGAAGAAAAAATATTGTCCCAACCATCCACATGCACAACGTCTAAATGCCAGCTTGGCAAAATTACTCACATTACAGCTGCTGCCTTTCCAGCTGGTGGACTCTGCTTCCTTCCGTGAATTTGCCAAATATGCTGTACCACAGTGGCAGGTTCCAAAATGCCATTTCTTTTCACGGAAGGCCATTCCAGCACTATACCAGCACGTGGAAGACAATGTTATGGAGTCATTGGGAAAGGCAGTCAGCAGCAAGGTGCACATGACTTTAGACACGTGTTCCAGCAGGTTAACTTTTCCTTCATGGCACACTGGGTAACTCTGCTTGCAGCTGGGAGGGATCCAGGATGGGGCTCTGTGCTGGAGCTTGCTCATCCACCACGCCTCCAGAAAGCTGCTTATATGAGATCTGTCTGCTCCACCACCTCTTCCTCTTCCTCCTCCTCCTTCAATGTCTCTGGCGAAGTAGCAGTTAAACCGACGCGTGGCAGGGGCTACGCAATGGCTCAAGCAAAAAGATGCCATACTGTGTTTGAGCTGGTTTGTTTAGGGGACAGGAGTCACACCGGGCCAGAAATTCTGTCAGCTCTGCAGGGGCAGGCGCAGAGATAGTTAACACCATGCCAGCTTGAGCTGGGAATGGTCGTCTGTGATAATGGCAGCAACCTTCTCTCCGCCCTACGCCTGGGTAAATTGACGCATGTACCATGCCTAGAACACGTCCTAAATCTGGTGGTACAGCGTTTCCTAACCAGGTACCCAGGGCTGGCAGAGCTTCTCAGCCAGACCAGAAAAGTCTGCTGCCACTTCAGACGGTCATTCCCAGCAATTGTTCGCCTGGCAGAAATTCAAAGAGAATTCCACCTTCCCACAAACCGCCTGATCTGTGACATGCCCACCAGGTGGAACTCGACATTGGCAATGCTGCAGCGCCTGCACAAGCAGCAGAGTGCCATCAATCAGTACCTGTGTGAGTATGGCACGAGGACAGGTACAGGTCAACTTGTTTTTTTCCCCCGCAGTGGCTGATGATCAAGGATGCATGCACTGTACTGTCACCATTTGAGGAGGCAACGAGGATGGTGAGCAGGGACAGTGCATGCATCAGTGACACAATTCCTTTAGCGTTCCTGCTGGAACGCACTCTGCGGGGAATTATAGATGTGGCACTAGAGGCAGAGCAGCGGGAGGAAGAGGAGGACATCCCTAGCTCTCAAGGCCCCAGTCTTTATGCAGACAGCATTCCTGCGGGTCCTCAGATCAGACAGGAGGAGGATGAGGAGGAGGAATATTTAAGTTGTGGGGGCATTGAAGGTGGGGATTCCTCAAGGGAGATTTTTTGTGTCCCCAGAAACCCAATGACTAGTACATGACTGGGAGGAGGTAAAGCACGATACGGTCATCCTCAGCGACCAGGAACACTCTGTAGCTAATGCCACCTCCAACCTACGCTGCATGAGCTCCCTTATACTGCAAAGCCTGCTAAAGGGCCCCAGGATTCGTGCTATCAAGGAGGGGGATCATTACTGGTTGGCAACCCTTCTTGATCCACAATACAAGGGTAAGGTTGCAGAGCTCATCCTGCACTCACAGAGGGAGCACAGGATGAAACAACTTGAGGACGCTCTAAAGCGACCTTGCGTAACACCTTTCCAGACACTGGTAGGTTACCAACTGATGACACAGGTGCTTCTGAGGCTGCTGTTTATCAGAGGAAGAGCGGTGAAGGGGGCCGCTTGACTGATGCCTTTTCCAATATTTTTAGTCCACGACGCCCAGGGACGTCAAATGTAGGAACCCATTGCCAGCATCTTCACCATATGGTGCAGGACTATCTAGGGGCAAGGGCAGACCTGGATACCTTTACAGCAGATGATCCACTGGCTTCCTGGGTGTTGAGATTGGATCACTGGCCAGAACTTAGCCAATATGCTATGGAGCTACTAGGTTGCCTTTCATCCAGCGTGCTTTCTGAAAGGACGTTCAGTGCCGCTGGAGGTTTTGTCACAGACAAAAGAATGCGTCTATCCACCGACTCTGTAGACCGGCTGACATTTATAAAAATGAATCAGTCCTGGATCAGCAGCTAGCACTCCCCTGATGCTGATGTAACTGAATAGATCGGGGATCTCTTCTGCATTCCCAAAACCTTCACCACTGCACTCTTCCACAATACCTCCGAGGGGTTACGGTGTGAAGGCACTAGGTGGCACCAAAGGCCCAATATTTGGGTACACTGACGCGTGTACCAGATTGCGTTCAAATATTAAAATGATTGGAGAGTCCACCCCTGCACTCTTCCACAATACCTCAGAGGGGTTACGGTGTGAAGGCACTAGCTGCCACCAAATGCCCAATATTTGGGTGCACTGACACTGACACGTGTACCGGATTTCAATCATTTTAATATTTGAATACATAGTCCACCCCTGCACTCTTCCACAATACCTCAGAGGGGTTACGGTGTGAAGGCACTAGCTGGCACCAAAGGCCCAATATTTGGGTGCACTGACGCGTGTACCAGAATCCAATCATTTTAATATTTGAATGCAGAGTCCACGCCTGCACTCTACCTCAGAGGGGTTACTTGTGAAGGCACTAGCTGGCACCAAAGGTCCAATTTTAATGCACCTGTTGTTACTCTCATCCAAAGCCTGCATAAGTTTCACCATAATTTTGCCAAAAAATCACGAAACTTGTTCTGCGTGTCCTAAAACGTCTCCTCTTTTCATACAGGCTGCCGCCCCAAGTAGTTGTTTATGAATAGATTAAAGGAAAACCATTTACCGTCATTTGAAATGTCATTTTTTTCTTTTTAAAGGTTTCTATACATCCGACAAATCCGCCACTTCACGGGCAGGTTATGGGGACCTCCAAGGCACGATATTTAAAGGAATTTTTCGTTTTTATTCTTAACCTTTATTTCAAGGAAAATCATTTTACCTTTAAAAACATATTTTTTTAAACTTTTTTTTCCTTGTTTCCTGTCCCCCAGGGCACTACCCGGACCCTCATACACCTTTTATGGCAAATATCTTGCATATATGCTCTCTTGCAGGGCACTCTAAAAATCGAACGTTCGAGTCTCATTGACTTGCATTGAGTTCGGATCGTGTTCGCGTCCGAAATCGAACTTTTGAAATTGTTCGAGTTCGAATGCGAACCGAACACAGGGGTGTTCAGCTCATCCCTACTGACTGCCACTCTGTCAACCATCTGGCTGTGTCTAAAAACACAAGCGTGTCTCCCCACTACTACGCTTGTTTTTTCCCACTTGTAAAGTGCCCTCAGAAAGGGCCAATCTCCAAATACATCTGTAAATTGTGATGTGCTCAATTTCTTCTGTTGTTTCTTTTCACTGTCATCCATCAAGAATGGGGAAACAATCTCAACAAATTTAAAGGGCCACTACCACCATAAAATGAAAATTCCTTATTGTGTTTATTTTATGTCGCTGATATCTTACATGTGCTTTGTTTTTTCTTGTATGTTTAATTAACAAAATATTTTACTCTATATGTGTCACTGGGTGCATCAATTGTGTGAGCTTTTGTGTTGTAAACTGCCCCCCTATAGTCTCTTTACATCACTTGCTCCTCGCTTTGCAGCATTAAGCATATAATGGAGTCTATGGGTCAGGCGACCGACTCACATTATTGTATTGTGTGGGATGTATTCAAAGGACATAACCAAAGGGTAGATTAGAAGTCTTTTAAGCTCCCTGTCTTATTTCTTTCAGCTGCCATCTCTTATCATAGGTAGCCTGGATCACAATAGCTTTATCTATTCTAATCATTCCCTCCTCCACTCCACTTACAGGTCTATTCACTAAAAGGTGACACTCAGGAGAACTGGCAGGAGAAGAGAACAATGTAGCCAAAAAAGCCATTTTGGAAAGTGAGATAAATGGGTGAATTTTTCTTGTTTGGCTATTACGTCCTATAATTTTCAATTCTCCTGCCAATTCTCCGGAGTTTCGCCTTTAGTGAATAGAACTGTTAGAGGTCTGTTCAGAGAAAGGTGAAACTCAGGAGAATGACTGGAGAAGTGAAAAATAGACAAACCAAACCAAAATAGACAAACCAGAAAAATTCTCCCATTTAACTCACTTTCCAAATCGGCTATTTGGTCTAGATTGTTTTCTTCTCCTGCCAGTTCTCCTGAGTTTCACCTTTCTCTGAATAATAACCGGCAAGAGCACCTCTCCAGTAAGTGTCCTTGGGCAAGACACCTAACAGTACATACTCGCCTCCCAAGACATACTTGAAAATGAGAGAGGTCTCAATCAGGGTTATGCAAAGAGATCCGAATGGCTGCCGAAAGGGAATCGAACGCTGAAAATCAGATTCGCCCGGATGGAAAGGCTGGGCCTCTTAAGAACTGGCACCGAAATCATTTGTTACCTTTGAGAGAGGCTGTAAGGATGCCAGTTGGGGACGAATTGCCTCGGCCAAATCCGCCTGTTCCATGTTTGCCTCCTGTTACTCGGTCTCAACAGACCCGGGTTGCCGAAGAGAGCGAAAGAGACAGTGAAGAAGAGAGTTATTGTCTAGATTGGATGCGCTCGCCGGAGCCTGAAGAGGTTGTCGTTGTCCCTGAACGGTGGGAGAGTAACTTGAGGCCTGAAGCTCCTGAATTCTTGTTGGAAGTCCCTGAGACTGTTGATATCCCTGAGCCTCTTGAATTTCAGTTGGAAGTCCCTGAGGCTGTGGGGATCCCGGTAGCTCCGGAAGCTTACTCAGGTGATTATAGTTCTATGCCTTCGCTGGAGGGATCATACTCTGAAGAAACGTCTGCTCCAGTGATAGAGAGAGGGATTGAGCCAACGCCTATAGTACTTCCACCTGAAGAGGAGCTGATTGAGCCAGAACCAAAACGCTCTGTCCGACCGCCCCAACGACTCACCTACGACTCGCCAGGACATAGCACTGAAGAGGCCATCACCACGGTGCGGAGGTTGCCCGAAGTGTCTGCTATGCTAGCTGAGGTAGCCCAAAATATGAGTCAACTTGAGGAAGTGTTCTTAACCCACTGCATGTATGCTGTTGAACCTGTACATGTTATGTAAATTGTATTCAAATATTGTGGAAATGTAATGTAACTGTTGTACCTCCTTGGAGAGACCCAAGAGTTCTAGGAGGGGGAGAGTGTAGCGTTGTGTTAAAAATCTTGCTGTGGCAGTACCCATTTTTGCCCACAAGATGGAGACTATCGCGATCAGAGATACTGGACATTGGGACTACAATGCCCGGCATGCTTTGCAAGAAGAGAGGAAGTGGGTGGGGACTGGACACTTACATCCTCTGCCTCGTGGAGAAAGTTCCAGAGCGCGCCAGGGAACAGGAGAAAGCAGACGCACTGAGGAGATCGTGAGAGAACCTAGGCCAAAGCCCGAGGGAGACCTGTTATTCCTGTCAGGGTCACTTAACCTGAGGAGAAGGAGACTTGCCAGAGCTCAAACATTGCTGCAGACCAGCGGAATCGAACGGAGAGCAGGCGGTGAGCTGGACAAGCTGCATGAAGTCAGACAACGGATCCGGCCGCTAGTATCCCCAGTCAAAATCCGGAGGAGAGACGTCCTGGGTCAGCGGAGCCTAAAGCCTGCGTCGGATGGGTGAGAGGCCTCCAAGGCTGTTTGTGATTAAAGGTCAAGCTGCGGTTTTCTCTTTAAAGTCCACAGGGCCCCAACTGACTAGTCGAAGACTTTCCTTCATGTAAATTCACTGGCCAGTTGAACAGTACCCGGGTACCACACACATACATATACACCTTCCTTACATTCTGGGACTTAACCTGTGCAGGACTCAATTTGTTACGAATCGGAACAGGGGTTAAAGATAAAGATACGTTCCGAATATATTTTTCCTCTTTTTCCGCTGCGCGTTTGCCGTAATACGAAGGGATTGTATGTTTGGGGTTTTGCTACGTGTCCCTTTTTCTGAACTATCGGGAAATTGCATTCTTTTATGTTCGGTCGCGAATATTTTATTTTCCGAAATACGAAGCCTCGTGTTTCGTTTCTTTTCCGCTGCGCGTTTTACCGTGATACGAAAATACTGTAATAATACTTGTGAATACCGTGCTTTAACATTTGCTCCAGATTTTAGTAAACTATTTAAATATAAAAACTCACAACTGTGTTGGAGTATATTTATTCCCTAGTGCGGGGAGACTGACCCGTGGTTCATTTTCAGCGGCTCCTCCGGGAGTGAGCGCAACAACTACATTATGCAAATTACATGGCTGGGCCTAAGGTATTCTGGGAGAACAAATCACACCAGAACAATGGAGCTCACTTTCTTGTTCAGTGCATGGGCTGGGAAGAACATCATAAAACACAAACCACAACACCTAAACAATAAACAGATGATACATACAGGGCCGCCATCAGAGCATTACGGCCCATGCTGCAGTAAGGGGCCCGGGGACTGGGTGGGCCGCCGTCGGCAGCTTTATTTACTTTAGGCCGCAGGCCTCGAGGAGGTACTGCGGCCTACCTGGGCCCGGCGGCCGGTGAGCAGAAAATCCAAGATGGCGGCCAGCAGACCCCTCTGATCAGTGGCGTCACGTGGGGGGGGCCGCACCCTCTTGTAGAGTGACACCACTCAGGGCCAGCCTTTGTGTGCCGGCTTTCAGCGCTCTGTCTCTGTGGGGAGAGATCAGCGCTGTGCAGAGAAACTTCACCCTGGCCAGTACAAGCCCCGCCCCTCCATGTGACGGGCGGGGAGAGGAGGGGGAGCAGCCCTCACACCATCATGGCTGCCCCCTGCTTCCCTTGGCACTGAGTCTGGGCAGCCTCCAGCACACTGCCCTGCCCCTTCCTCACACAGCACCACCACAAGCACGTGCGTGTGGATGGGAGAAGGAGAGAAACCAGGCCGAGGAGCTGCCCTGCACACCCTGCACACGCTTTATCTGGACACAGGCAGCTAACAGAGGGGCTACACTGGAAAGGGTAGAAGAGGGGGCTAGAGAGGTGACAGACTGTACACTGTGGTTTGGGGGGTGACAGAGAGAACACAGGGTGCTGGGGAGGGTGACAGAGGACACACTGTCTATCCATACATCCCACTGTCTGTCCATCCATCCCTCCCTGTCTGTCTATATATCCAGAGAGGTGAGTATCTCCGCCGGGACTACCGCTTGCGAGTGACGTGTGGGGAACGTCCTCCCCATAGGGTTTGCGGTGGCTTTCCCCTGCACTACGACGGCCCTGTGATGCTTGCTGAATACACCGCAGGGTCGCCGAACTGGGATCTCCAAATCGCACCGAATTGAAGAGAACGAAAAGTCGCCGAACGTGCGGTGACTTTTCGATTCTCTTTGAATGACCCTGAATGTATCCTTCCTGGTAAAATCCTTTCTTAACAAAAAAAAAACTGTTAGTATTTAAGTGAAACGTTTGCACAGTTTTGTTAAATGTTACATCATGAGAAAAATACACAAAATGGAAACGGGAGATAAAAAAAACTACCTTTATTCCTTTTTACATGCAATTACTTCAAACAAAGAATAATAAACAGCAGCCTGTGTTTTATAATGTGTTTATAAGGTGGCTTTGTTTGTAATGAATACGTACTCTAGTAACAGTTTATGTAAGTGGCGTCTCCCTTTACATATAACACTCCATGACACAAAATAATATAATTGGTACCCAATTTTTGTTGGGGGAGCGGGGCAAGATTTTTTGGTGAGGACTTGGGTCAAAAATACTATTGAGGTGCTTATTCCAAATACCAATTTGGGAAAACCCCACTCTATCCTGGTTTTCGGTGCATCACACAGTTAAAAAAATATGCAAACCCAGCAACAGATATTAAATTAAGATAAATTATCCAAACAAGGGCAAGGAAAATGCAAGCTTGCTAAAAAATACAGCAGAGAGACGTGCTTAAGAAATAATGGAGGTCACCTATGTTTACGGAGGAGCTGCCACCAAATAAAATTGGCATTTTAATCTTCTTTGCAACAGCCTAGTGATAATTCAAGTCTTTAATTTGCGCTGTGTCAGAGGTTAGTTGAGATCACCAGGCATGACTGATTTCTGGACACTTTGCCTGGAGAGTTATATACAAGGACAAAACCCACAATTTAAGAGTAATTTAGAAAAAATGTATGTTTTAGAGATAATTGATCCAACTCGTGAAAATAGGAATTAGGGGAAAAAAGAGACTTAATTAGTATTCATAGAAGTATATTATACAATTATAACTATATTATAGCATGACTGGACATGTGACCATTACTGTTTACAATGTATTACATGTACAGAGTTATTCAAAGAGATCTGAATTGCTGGCAAAAGGTAACCGAACAGTGAAATCCAGCGTTCGGTTACCTTTCCTGGCCATTCGGCTATTCAGAAAGCAGGCAGTTCGCCAAATGTTGGCGAATTGCCTGCACATACGGTGCCTGTTCGAGGACAGTGAATCCCCATAGAGAAGCAATGCTTCATCTATTCAGAGAACACAAACCAGCAGTGAAAAGTTGCCGAAATGCCCTGCCGTTCGGTTGCTTCATTCGTCAGGTTTATTCAGGGGAACCCCATAGGCTTCAATGTTAAAAATATTCCCGTTTTAATCCAATATCTAATAAACCGTTTATTATAATATTCTGCAGTAAAAAGTCTCTTTATTTAATCGATTTTGTTTAGGATCTTTTAAGCATTTTACAGGATTTTTTTTAAACATTTTTTATTTTTTCTGTAACAGACCTTTTCATTATCATTCATTGGATCTTATATGTAAATTCCAGACATTTTCGTTAAGTAGTTTTTTTGCAAACATGCAGGTGTACTTTTTTTTTTTCCCACTCCATTCGTCTGCGGTGTCGGGTAGGTTTTCCGGCGGCTGCTCTGCTCTGTGATCGGCTCCTGCTCGGGTTTCTCCGGCGTGTTCGGCGGGGTTAATCCAGATATTTTTGTGGGTTCCGGTGAGCGTTCGCCTGGGTTTTGCGGTGAGTTTGCGGCGGCTTTGCGGCGACTTTTCCCTGCATTTCGGCAGCCCTGTGGTGCTTGCTGAATACACCGCAGGTTCCCCGAAATGGGATCGCCAAATCGGACCGAATTGAAGAGAACGAAAAGTCACCGAACGTGCAGTGGCTTTTCGATTCTCTTTGAATATCCCTGATAGTTTCAGGCCCGGATTAAGATCTCTATGGGCCTGGAGCTGAAATTTTGGTGGCTTTTTTGGGGATTTAGTGAAATAAAAACATATTTTAGGTTATTTAATAGTGCGGATACGGGTATATCTAACCAGCTGATACTGTGTGATTAATTCTTCATTCAGATTTCAATCATTTAAAGAGTGTAAAAAATGTATTCCCCATTTTATCATCCAAACCTTTGTGTTTATATATTCTATAGGGCATTCTTGTTAAAAAAAATGTGAAATGGGAACCTGTTACTGCATTTTTCTGAGAAAATATAAAATTTTGACCAAAAAAAAAAAATGGGAAAAAAAAGGAAATATTTTCCTTGTGTTTTGGAACATGTTTTTTTACGAATAATATGACTGTATAAAACACTGAACTTGCTCCCAGTGTGGGAAATGAGAAGTTGAGTAATGGCAGTGGTGTTGCTAATTTTATACGTGACAAATAGAAAAAAGTTCTCTTTTCTTTTCGATTTTACATGGTCAGGTTTGGTATTAATGCAAAGGCCAGACTCTGCCCTGTCCAATGACACCTCACTTGACTTTGTGAGGTGTAAAGATTAGTGACGCAGGGGTGCAAAGTTCCCGCAGTGTTCTTCGCTGCAGTGCGGCAGTTTAGGTTTTTGATGTAACAATTCGTAACAATGGATTGTACCATCACCCATCACCTCCACACTTGTTGGTGATGTTAGAAATGTGATGGATAGTTAGTGCAGCATCATTGTTTACTTTATAATTGAAAAGAGAAAAATATTATTGTTGGAAAGAAACAGAAAAAGTAAATATTAATAATTTTTGTTACTGAAAACCTGGTCATGTTTGGTATCTTTGGAAAGGCCATGTTCTGGCCTTTCCTGTGATATCTCATTTGACCCTGTAGCTGCTATGGAGTTGGAGATACATGGGTCCAAATGCAGACATACAGGGTTATCCAAAGAGATCCGAATTGCTTGAGGAAGGTAACCGAACGCTGAAAATCAGCGTTCGGTTGCCTTTACTGGCCATTCGGCTATCCAGAGAGCAGGCAATTCGCCAAATCCTGGCGAATTGCCTGCACATACGGTGCCTGTTCGGTGCCTGTTCGAGGGCAGTGAAATCCCATGAAAAAGCACTGCTTCGGCTATTCAGAGAACACAAACCAGCAGTGAAAGGTTCCCCGAAATGCCCTGCCATTCGGTGGCTTAATTCGGCAAGTTAATTCAGGAGAATCCCATAGACTTCAATGTTAAAAATATTCCTGTTTTAATTCAATATCTAATAAACCGTTCATTATAAAATTCTGCAGCAAAAAGTCTCGTTATTTATAGATTTTTTAGGATACTTTAAGCATTTTTTTTTTTTTTTCTGATTTTTTTTTTTTTTAAGTTTACCTATTTTTCTGTAACAGCCCTCTTTATTATCATTCCCTGGACCTCATATATAAATTTCAGACATTTTCGCTCAGTAGTTTCTTTGCAAACAGCGTTTCATTTTCACAGATTCATACAAACAGTTTTGCTAATTTATTCACTGCCTCCTCTGCGTCTCAGCTGCTTCGGCTCTGTGTGATTCGGCTCCTGTTCGGCTGCTTCGCTGCCTGTGATCGGCTCCTGCTCGGGTTTTTCGAAGGTTAATCCAGATGTTTTTGCTTGTTTTCGGCGTGCATTCGGTGGGTTTTGCGGTGAGTTTTCGTCAGGTTTGCGGTGACTTTTCCCTGCAATTCGGGGACCCTGTGCTGTTTGCTGAATACACCGCAGGGTCACCGAAATGGGATCGGCAAAAGGAACCGAATTGAAGAGAACGAAAAGTCACCGAACGTGCGGTGACTTTTCGAATCTCTTTGGATAACCCTGATAGTTGTCCTTTCTCTGGGCCTATTCTGAGGCATGGGTCTGGAGCTGCTGCTCCATCTGCCCCTATGTTAATCCGGCCCTGGATAGTTTATACATTTTAAGAAGTGACATACATAGGGCGCTATCATGCACAGTAAGCTAAAACGGGGATGCTAAGGGGAAAAATTTCACTCGCAAATTTCTACTTAGCGTCCCGTTTTACAAACAGATTATGGCTCCCAACCTTCCAGATACAAACGGTAACGGCCGCTAACCCTCCAGGATACTCGGGGCAGCGCTAACACGCCACCGAGAGAATCCCCTCCTTGAGTCCATAGGACTCCATTGAGAGTTGTGCTGCCAGGTCAGCTGGCCCGCAAGATGTCGCTCTTGCGAGATCCTACAGGTCTGCGAAGTGATTCGCGGAGGGAGCTGGGGACTTTTTTCCCCAGTCTCACTCTGCTCCCAACGGCCAGAAGCGGTGGGTTGATACGCCGTGGGATTATAGGTGAGTATTTGATTTTTTTTTTTGGGGGGGGGTTCAGCTGGTGATAACAGATTCTGCAGAAGCGGAATAAGTTAGCTGCAGGATAGAGCTGTGTCTAATGTTTCAGTTAGCCGCAGCGGTTTGTAATTAACGTTAGGATTATGTGATCCTAATGCTAATTACTGATTGCTTACTCTTAGCGCACCCCATGTTAAGCATAGGGAGCGCAAAGTACAGTAAGCTTGCGCTAAAATGTGCTAATACCGAAGCGCTAACAGAATTTTTAACCCATTAGTGATCGGGAGGTAATATGAGCGTAGCGCTAATACCTCTTTTAACCTAGCGCTTACACTCACTTATGTGAGCCCTGGCGCTAGCGTTAAGGAGGTGATAGGGCCCATAGTGTATCAGAATATTTTTACATTATTTTCATAAAATTGTATGAATTTCCTTGCGCAATATTGTGATAAATGTAAAACAAAACAAGTTGTCAAAAACGAATGAAATAAAGAAACTACCATAAAAATACACCTATTCACTAGTATGTCATATAAATTGAATATATAACACGCATTCAGAGCACTCCGCCTTACTATAGATTTTAAAGATTTTTAAAACACCTGATTTAGGAATAAACTATAGAGAATTAGTTACAAAATATCGTCACACATTGCAGAAGCCTGCAACATGTACCCCATCTTGACAGGTCCTCTACATCCTAACCTAATGCCTGCACTTATGAGGTGAGCCCGTTTATTTGGGACATGCATCCTACTGGCGCTCACTGCAGATTGAGGTTTAAATTGATTCTGCAATAAGGCACCTGTGACAGGGAGGAGGAAAATCCAGGGAGGGTAAACCGTCCTCAAAATGGAACATACAAAACCAGAACGGCTGTACTTCACCTGAACATGCATTTTTTCAAAAGGTGCGTCTGAGAGCAATAAACACAACATAAACATTTAAGCGCACTCCTCTTTAATATAGAACTAAATACTTTAAAAGCACATGCCTTAGGAAGTGTTTGCTCCCGCTGCTTGCGGCCAGAGGAAGGGACAGATTGCACCTCCCAAATCACCCTGGGATCTGGGGCCATGGAATTTTTGAAGCAGTTTAAACGTTAAAGGATTTCACTTTTGCGAGTCTCTAAACAGAAGGATTTAAGAGCCGGTATTTATTTCTGCATACCGGCCTAGCTGAGAAGAACAAGCTACGCTGCAATGGCTTGTCCTTCATCGGCTAGATGCAAAATAACGGCTCTGTGAAGGTAATCACTTTGAACTAGGGCTTCCTACACCTGGAATTACTTTTCGCATATGTGGGACTGCGAATTCTGACATCTCATATTGTTCCCCAACCCTCTCCTATGTCACAAACACCCTATACACCTTATAGGTGCAGTGTGTCTGTGTGCAGGTGGTGGTGGTGTTGTTGTTGATGTGATTGTTGATATCTTGTCCCTTCACTGGCTCCCCATCCCCTGCAGAATTCAATTCAAAATCCTTACCCTGACCTACAAAACCCTCACTAACTCAGCTCCCCACTACCTGTCCTCACTAATCACCAAATACACCCCAGCCCGCTCCCTAATGTCAAACAGTGACCTGCGCCTAGCGTCTCCCTGCATCACCTCTTCCCATGATAGACTGCAGGACTTCTCACGCGCAGCCCCCATACTCTGGAACACTCTCCCTTGCACGGTCAGACTTTCCCCTAGTTTCCCTTCCTTCAAACGTTCCCTTAAGACATTCCTATTTAGGGAAGCCTACCACCCGACTCACTGATGAAACCAGTCCATCGTTTTCACCTTGCAGTCCATCACTCTTAACCTGGCAGTCCATCACTCTCAACCTGGCAGTCCATCACTCTCACTCCCACCTTACAGTGCATCACTCCCACCTTGCAGTCCATCACTCTCACCTAGCAGTCCATCACTCCACCTTGCAGTTCATCATTCTCACCGTGCAGTCCATCACTCTCACCTTGCAGTCCGTCACTCTCACCTTGCAGTCCTCTCATTCTGTTTCCACCGCCCACCCTTCTAGATTGTGAGTTCCTACAGGAATAGGGCCCTCATTTCCTCCTGTACTGGTTTGTCAAAATGTTGTTCAATGTATTGTATCCCTGTCTATATTGTGCCCATTGTACAGCGCTGCGGAATATGCTGGCGCTTCATAAATAAAGAAGAATAATAATCATTATTGTGTGCGTGTTACGAGAGCCCTTTCCAACCGCTCCCCTGTAACAGAATGTTGTTTTACAGCTATAACAGATTTGAGTACTTATTGTTTGTATAGACAGACAGACACTGCCTCTGTTTCTTACAGACTGTTGTGTGTTTGTGCTGTCTATTATCTAACGTATGCAGACAGTCCAGCGCACAAGCTGTAATTGCAAGGTGCTCTATTGTTCATTCTTCTATTTGGATTTGGGCTATTATTGAATGCCCATGGTCACCAGAGACCAGGCTGGACCGGGACAAAAAAAAAAATCGGCCCTGGACTTCATCCAGACCGGCCCACTCCGATATGCAAACACGCAGGGCCGGATTAAGATCTCTATTGCCTGGAGCTAAAGGTTTTGTTTGGATTTTTGGCATTTAATGAAATGAAAACATATTTTATGTTATTTATCAATTATCGGATGTTGGCGAAAACCACAGAATCGCACCGAAATGGCATCGGAAAATCCCTCTTAATTGGAAAAAAGTTTCCTATTCCCCTAATAGGAGCTTAAATCAATAAAAACGTGTCTAAATAATAAAAATGGTCCTTTAAAAAATAATAAAAAGATCTGATGCAAAATTAAAAAGTATTTTTTTTTTAAAAAAATATGTCTAATAAAATACAAAAAAAGATCTTTTAAAAAATTTACAAAATCACAATTGTTTTTGCAAATTATTAAAAGAATGGTGTATGTTAGGCATTTCGTATCGTCAAAATTTTGTTTTCGGCCAAGATTTGTATTTCGTTATTTTTTCCGTTTCTGAAAGACGTAATATCGGCTGTCCACCATCCAATTGGAATCAGGGCCGGATTTATAACTAGGCCAAGTAGGCATGCGCCTGTAGGTGCCTGCCACAAGGGAGCACCTTGCTCTGTAAAAATAAAAAAATAACACTTTTTTTTTAAACATTCATTCCACTTTTTCTGGAGCCCTAAGGGCTAGAGGGACATATGAGGTGTCATTGGAAAGAACAGATAATGACCTTTCCAGTGATGACAAATATAACAGGTTCAATTTATGTAAAAATAAAATAACAAATAAAATAATATGTATTTTCTGTTCGCAGCACTATTATTCAGTTTACCCTTATAACGTAAACAGGGATGCTGTGATAACTCATCTTCTTATTTCCCCAGCTGTCAGCAAGTGTGGAGCTGATGATGCAATGCATTGTTTCATCGACAACCTCCTAGAACGTGGCACTGCAGTGAGGAGATATTTTTTTCTTAAGTGACCAATGCTAAATAGGAGCCAAATACTTTGGAACCTACATCTCTAAATTGTACACTGCAGAAGGTTAAGTGAGGTGTCATTGGAAAGGTCAGAGTCTGGTCTTTACAATGATACCAAACATGACCATGTAATGTGTATAAATATAAAATTGAAAAAAATAAATGCGAAATGTCTTTCTTTCTCTGTTCTACGGCAGAGGCAATATATGCTTTTACATATAAAGCAAACAATGCCACTGCAATAAATCAACTAATGCAACAGATTCTGCCCCTTCGTTTGATTTGGACGCAGAGAGAAACTGTTTCAGTTTTTTAAAATATGTTTTTTATTTTGGCATGTTCCTTTCTTGATGGAGGGGGTGTTTACAGGCTCCTGACTCTGAGATGCAAATCTGGCCCTGTTTGGAATCGTGGCATGAACTGTTATGATAACAGCAAGAGCTTTTATGTATATGGCTCGAGCTGTTAGCTTAACAGTTAGAATCAGGCCTGAGGTATATTCATATGAGTTTTCTGGATTCAGGGTATAGGAGAATTGGTGTGCAAGAGTTTAAAAAATTATCTCAGGGAGACTTAAAGGTTTTTACTAAACAATGTTATGTAATAAAGGGACATCAAGGACTAAAATAGAGGAAGAGGGACTTGAGGGGTTACTTACTGTATCCCAGGAGCAGATAAATACACGTTTCTGAGTGAACTAATAGGTATTTTTGTGCCATATTCATTGATTTCACCAATTTGATCGCAATAGACAAACCGGTGCCAATACATGGTTTGTACAATAAGTATCTGTTACATTTATTTTTTTTTACAATTGAATGTCGGTATACAAAGGGTTTTCATTTTCTGGACCTACTTGGACATTACTCAGCTGTTAACCTAAGTCTTGCCTAATCCCTCCAGGGCGGTGAGTGAGATGAATTCAGTACAGGCCCCGACACTCCCTTTTTTCTTTATGTCTTTTGTAACACTGGCTACTATTTCCCCGCTTGGAGAGCGTATCATTTTTGTATCCCTCTGAATTCTGCATAGTCATGAACAATAGTGATGGTCTCCGGTTTCTCCTGGCCTGTTGTATTTTCATATCTGTTATTTAACCGCTATATAATTATAGCTCATTTCATGCTACTAGAAGCTGTTGTATGTATGATAATTGCTGGATACTTCCTTGCACATTATTTACACAGATGGTGCCTATCACAATAATTAAATTGTGAGGCCATTTTATTTTTGTATATTTTTCTTATTGTTCCACTGTCAGATATACCTTTGTCCATAAAGAGGGGGGTTGCTGTTGAATTTTCTTTCTTCTCATGTCCATCTTTAAATGGATTCCCACTGCCAGTACAAATTAATATTACTAATTCTTCCATATTTCAAATTGTAACGAGAAGTAGACATGTGCACAGCACAAAATTTCGTTTTGAACTAATGGAATAGTCCTAAAATGCAATATATTTAGTTGCTTAAGAAATTCGTTTTCAGTTCTTTAGTATGAAAACTAATTTCATTCATCCGAAAACCAGTGGATACAATTACTATTGTAGTAGCTCCTT
This sequence comes from Leptobrachium leishanense, assembly GCA_009667805.1. NCBI lineage: Eukaryota > Metazoa > Chordata > Amphibia > Anura > Megophryidae > Leptobrachium > Leptobrachium leishanense. Next base: position 499,624,763 of record CM019063.1, on the reverse strand, counting down.
AGAGGGCTGAGATCGCTGCTTGTTACAGTATCTCTCACTCTCAGCACAATGTGTCAGGCAAAGCTGTTACAGTAACTGACTGCTGCTCATCTCAGCGCTCAGAGTTTCAGTGAAACTAGTAAATAATATTTTTATATATAAGAGGTTAGAACAATATTATTTCCTTGTTTTACTGAAACTCTGATCGCTGTTACAGTCAGCTACTGTAACAGCTGAGCCAGATACATTGTACTGAGAGATAATAAAACAAGCAGCCATCTCAGCGCTCACAACCACTGGATTAAAAGGGCTAAAAAAAAGGCTCCTCTCTGTATAATGTATAGAACATCCTCCTGCATTAATTAATGTCCCTCTCTGTATAGAACATCCTCCTGCATTAATTAATACCCCTCTCTGTATAATGTATACAACATCCAGCTGCATTAATTAATACCCCTCTCTGTATAATGTATAGAACATCCTCCTGAATTAATTAATGTCCCTCTCTGTATAGAACATCCTCCTCAATTTATACCTTTCTCTGTATAATGTATATAACATCCTCCTGCATTAATACCCCTCTCTGTATAATGTATATAACATCCTCCTGCATTAATTAATGTCCCTCTCTGTATAGAACATCCTCCTGCATTAATTAATACCCCTCTCTGTATAATGTATACAACATCCAGCTGCATTAATTAATACCCCTCTCTGTATAATGTATAGAGCATCCTCCTGAATTAATTAATGTCCCTCTCTGTATAGAACATCCTCCTCAATTTATACCTTTCTCTGTATAATGTATATAACATCCTCCTGCATTAATACCCCTCTCTGTATAATGTATATAACATCCTCCTGCATTAATTAATGCCCCTCTCTGTATAGAACATCCTACTGCATTGGCATGTGGAGGGTGCAGAACTTCGGAATGCAATGCTTATCCAGCACAGGAGAGGGAACTTTTACTTAAACTTTGTATCTCTGTGGAGAGACACAGGAATATAAAAGCTGGGGACAGGGAAAATATTAACGTAAATCGGTCTGAAAGCTCAGAGAAGAGATGACTGGTGCAAATTTATTTTTATAATAAAATAAAGCACTTTAAATCCAGGGAAAACATTCAAATAAATCACACTGAAGGCTCATAATGACAGAGTAACTGTGAGAGTTGGATACTAAATGTATCAGACATAAAAAACCCTTTATAACAAGCAGCACTGGGAGAGGAGAGGGACTTTATATAAAACGTGTATTATAGATGAGGAAAGGGGGATAGTGCTCCTGGATAATATAAAATGTATCAGACCTAAGCCCCTATTATGCAGAGCGGGAGGGGAGATAACACAAGTTTTATAAAGTCCCTCTCTTCTCCCAGTGATGCTTGTTATAAAGGGGTTTTTACGATCTCGCCCTCCTCTGTCATTAGCTTTTAGTGTGATTTATTTGAATGTTTTCCTTCTCCAGCTGCTTTTATCATCTTGTCTGCCTCATAGACATGCAAGGGTTAAGTAAAGGTTTCCTCTCCTGTGCTGGCTGTCTGTGCTGCGAGTGAGTATTCTGGAGCTCTATCACTGTCAGATTTTCGGGTAGGGGGTCGGGAAGGATTACGCATACAAACCTTTTCTGTAGCTTTGCGATGTTGCACTCTTCATTGCTGGTCTCCTTCACTCATCAATGTAATATCACAAAAAGGACTGAAACTAAAATGTAGTGCATTTTATTTTAGTTTCTTTCGTTTTTTGTACTGAGCAGATTCGTATCTCTTGAGTCATCCGAAAACTAAATTATACCAAAATTCTGACTAAATCGTTTTAGTACTAAAACGAATACACATGTCTAACGAGAAGCCCTTGATACTGTCCATAGTATTGAAAAAATGTATTAGTATTACAAAACGGGAACACTATGGAGGAAAACCTGCGCCTGCCGCTATCTTCTTAGCGTTCCCGTTTTAGCTCTATATTACGGGGCAGGTGCTAATCCAGCAGTCTTCCCCTTAATGCAGCGCTAAGCGTCAGGATACTCGAGGCAGCACTAAGCGCCGCCGCGAGCATCTCCTCCATGGAGTTCATCGGAGTCCATTGAAGCTTCGACCGACGCTCACATGACCTGCAGGATCTCGCCTCTCGTGAGATCCGGCAGGTCGGCGGAGTGATCGCGAAGGGAGACTGGGGACTTTTCCCCCCGGTCTCAATCTGCTGCCTGCAGCCAGAAGAGGTGGATGGAGCCACCGTTCTCGCCACAGGATGAGAAGTGACTATCTGATTTTTGGGGGAATTTGAAGCTGGTGCTGACTGATTCTGGTTAACTTTTGAGTTAACTGCAGCAGGACTTTGTAATCCTAAAGGTTATTAACTCTTTGCGCTCCCCATGTTAAGTATAGCAAGCTTGAGTTGAAAAGCGCAATCTCCATATAGCTAATGTTTTTTTTTAACCCGTTAGTGTTCAGAATGTATTATGGATGACCCGCGTTAGGGCCACTTAACCTAACGTTAACGCTCACACAGCTGAGCGCTAACATTAGCGTTACGTATGTAATAGGGCCCTATATGTTTCTGTGTAAAATGTCTATTAGCTGTTTGAACGGTTTTCTTGATATTGTATTTGTCTGGGCCAATGAGAGCCCTTTTCAACCCCTGCCCCCACCTGTGATGATATGAATGGTTTGCTCATTAGCTGATCATGTCCTATTGCTTATTAATCCAGTTTCCCCCTCGCTGTATCAGTCTGTTGAGTCTCTCTCTCCCTCTTTGTTTGTAATTACATTCCATCTATTCCACATTCTGTTTCCCATGGTGCGATTGTAATCTGTAATCTATTGTTTTATCTTCTGTTTGGTTTGGGCCCTGTCATTGGTCACCAGAATAGGCTTTGGGCAGATGCAGTGAGGAACTGTATTTACTGTGCTCATGTAATTGTATGTTAATGACCCCTGTCTGGTATAAATAGCCCTGCCTGGCTCCCATAAAGAAGATCTATTCTGACCCCTACATGTAGTAGTGACTCATGGCATGGGGTAACGGCTATATTCGATTGCTATATTCATCTGTTGTGATCACTGGCTGTAGCAAAAGGAGTCAAATTTAAAGGGACACTACCTCTTACATAAGCTGTAACTACTTGTTTATTAAAAATGTATTACTTGTTCACTACAAATAAAACCACCTTATAACACATGCCACTGTTTCTTTGTTTGTTTAATTGCATGTAAAAAGGAAAAATAAAGTGTTTGTCTCCTCTTTCCATTTTGTGGATTTTACCAGCGATGCAACATTTACCAAAATCTGTGCAAACATTTTACTTTACTGCTGTCATTTATCTTCTACAGTATTTATCAGTCAGTGAGGGTAGAGGAGGGAATGTTTAGATAAAGTGGCAAGAGGCTATTGTTCTCCAGGCTACTCGAGATAAGAGCTGGCAGCTGAATGAGGTAAAACATGGATCTTAAAAGACTTCTAATCTACCCCCTGGTGATGTTCTTTGAATACATCCCACACAAAACAATGATGTGTCAACTGCCTGAGCCATAGACTCCATTCTATGGCAAAAGCCCACAGTGAGAAGCAAGTGAAGTAAAGACTTGGGGGGAAGTTTACAACACACAATATCACACAATGGATGCACCCAGTGACACATATAGAGTAAAATATTTTCTTAACTAAACATACGAGAAAAAAACTAAAGGGGTTATTCAGAGAGCACCGAAATGTCACTGACCTTTTGGTGCTCTCCCATTCGTCGCACTTCGGCAAGTTAAATTTGCCGACCCTGCCGTGAATTCAGCGTTCACCGCAGGGTCAGCGAATTGACCCGTCAAACTCATTTGCAGACCACTGGAAAACTGCCGATAAATTGCTGAAAAGTCACAGAACGAATAAGAAACTGCCGAATCGATGCAAATCGATTCGAAAAACTGCCGAATGCATAATCAAACCGCTGCAAAACCGACGAATCGATCACATAACCCGCAGGAAAAAATCGACGAATGCATCCGACGATCTGATGATAAAACCACTGCAACTTTTAAAAGGCGATTTAAAAAAACCTACTGCGTAGAAATGCATGAAAATAATATATAAGGTCCTGTGAATAATAACAAAAGGTGTGTTACAGGAAAATAATCGCCATTTTAAAAAACATTTTTGCTGATAAAATCTCCAAAAATGCCTAAAAAATCCTAAAAAAAAATATCTAAAGAGACTTTTTTGCTGCAAAAGAAAAGAATAAACAGTTGGATAAATATTTAAGAAAAACTAGGATTTTTTTTAATATTTAAACCTTTGGGATTCGCCTGCTTAAACCTGTCAAACGAAAGCACTGTAAATCAAAGCATATCACTAACATTTTCAGTGTTCTCTGGACAGGTTAACCATTGCTTCTTTATGGGGGATTTCACTGCCGCCAAAAGTCACCATCTTTTGCAGGCAATTCGCCAATATTTCTGGGAGTCCCTGAGCTGAAGAGGATTAGATGCACGCAACAAGGGAGAAAAGGTGAGCAAAATCGCCTAAATTGGAAAAAAAATAATGTGGATAAGTGCAAGATAATGCACCTGGGACGTAAAAACCCAAGGGCTGAATATAGAATATTTGATACAGTCCTAACCTCAACATCTGAGGGTTGGGATTTAGGGGTTATTATTTCAGAGGATCTAAGGGTAAGTAGTCAATGTAATAGAGCAGCAGGAAATGCTAGCAGAATGCTTGGTTGTGTAGGGAGAGGTATTAGCAGTAGGAAAAGGGAAGTGCTCATGCCACTGTACAGAGCACTGGTGAGACCTCACTTGGAGTACTGTGTGCAGTACTGGAGACCGTATCTCCAGAAGGATATAGACATCTTAGAGAGAGTTCAGAGAAGGGCTACTAAAATGGTGTACGGCTTGAAGGAGAAAAGTTACCAGGAAAGGCTTAATGATCTTAACATGTACAGCTTGGAAAAAAGACGAGACAGAGGAGATATGATAGAAACATTTAAATACGTAAAGGGAATCCACAAGGTAGAGGAAGGGAGTATATTTAAAAGGAAACAAAGTAGCAAAACAAGAGGACATAGTCTTAGATTAGAGGGGCAAAGGTTTAAAAGTAACATCAGGAAGCATTATTTTACTGAGAGGGTGGTGGATACATGGAACAGCCTTCCAGTTGAAGTGGTAGAGGCCAAAACAGTAATTGAATTTAAGCAAGCATGGGATAGGCATAAGGTTATCCTAAACAAAAGATAAATCCAGGTAAAGTATCCATGTAATTGGGCAGACTAGATGGGCCGAAAGGTTCTTATCTGCCGACATTTTCTATGTTTCTATGATAATCCGGCAGAGGCTGTCAGTAGCCGATGCCCAATTATTTAAGGGCAAAAAAACAGAACTGTATTTTCAGTAGAGTATCCCTTTAAGTAGGTCCAAACCTAAAAGCAGCAACTGAGTTTAGGACCAGAGTAACCAGGAGTCTCCATTCAGCATATATTCCAGTTGGATGGGTTCTTACATTTCTTGCTTTGATACCTTTTCAGTATGAAACAAAAAAGTGAACTAAATCAGAGTTTACATTTATATTTCATGAAACCTACAAAGTTGCCACTTTCCTTTTTTTTATTATTATTATTATCATCATCCCTGACAACAGTTTCCACACCGCTTTACAATGACCAATGGGAACAAGACAAAATTAAACCAAATATAGGAATAGAAACAAGAGGTGTAGAGGGCCCTGCTTGGATGAGTTTACAATCTAGGTGAGTTGTAGTGTGGGGTGACAAGTGGAGCTTTATAGGTCATCAGGATCACTAGCAAAAGTGTTACAGAAATGGTGGAGACAAGGAAGGGACCCCTATCATGATATGGGGTAGGTCAAGAGAGGGATAAATTGGCATCTGTAATTTGGATCAGAAGAGATGGGTTTTAAGGGATTTCTTGAGGGCACAAAGATTACGGGAGAGTCTCATAGTGTGAGGTAAGTCATTCCACAGGACCGACACTGCCTTTAAGTAGTCCCGGAGGCGAGAGTTGACAGTGCAGGTGGAAACAGAGGACCGGCGGAGGTTGCCTGCTGTCGATTTCAGTTTGTCTGTCTGTGTGTATACACCCTGTTTCATAGGGGTGTTCCATCTAGACTGCCTATAAAGGCCTCAAGTTGCTTGGGAGCTCCAGGAAGGATTGTGCCTCCAGCAAGTGAGATGATCCTGTAAGTGCAGATAAGGTCAAGTTAGATAGGACCTGTCAACGATGGGATACATTGGCGATTGTGACAGGCTTACGCAAGCTATGATCATATGTTGTGAACTAAATTCCCAGCATTTATTCCCTCAGTTAAGTCATTGAATATAAAAATGGAGATTTTTTTTAAATGTATTGAATTGGAAGAATGTGGTCATTTATATGGAGTGCTTTTTCTCTGAATATCGCATTATAGTCTTAGATGCACCCGCTGTTATTGCTTGTTCAGGTTGAGTGCAACCTTTCCACTGTTATATATACATATAGCGCTGTCCTAGGAGTGGCTTTGACCAGTTGCATAAACCTTATCTCTGCTAGAAAGCCATAGTGTGGCCTAGCATTGATTTTAGGGTTCTGTGTAATAACAGACCCAGGATGCATAAAAGTGAGACAGATGTCATTTGCATATCCTACCCAGAATTCCTTGCTGCATATGGGGAATGTGACACAGGAGCTCTGGGATGCAATTCATCGAATTGCTGTGATGTGCAAGTAGCTTCTGCAATAATAAACACACTATATATATATATACATATACAGTATATAGTTTTTGTGAGGGTACTTGAGACCAACAAAAGTGGATCTCCAAGAAGAAACAGCAATGTGAAATGGGAAGGTTGAACGTACATGTGAAACGACGTCCGGTTCCATAACAAGTGCTGTTATTTATATAGAAAATACAGTGGCAAGAAAAAGTATGTGAACCCTTTGGGATTACGTGGAGTTTTGCATGAATTGGTCATAAAACGTGCTCTGATCTTCATCTAAGTCACAACAATTTAAAAAAAACAGTCTGCTTAAAATAATACAACACAAACATTATATGTTTTCATGTGTTTATTGAACATAACATGCAAACATTCACAGTGCAGGGTGGAAAACGTATGTGAACCCCTAGCCTAATGACTTCTCCAAGAGCTAATTGGAGCCAGGAGTGAGCCAACCTTGAGTCCAATCAGTGTGATATTATTGGATGTGTTGCTGAAAGCTGTCCTGCCCTTTAAAAACACACACCAGTTTTTGGGTTTACTGGTTTCAAGAAGCACTGCCTGATGTGAACCATGCCTCGCAGAAAAGAGCTCGCAGAAGACCTACGATCAAGAATTGTTGACTTGCATGAAGCTGGAAAGGGTTACAAAAGTGTCTCCATAAGCCTTGATGTTCATGTGTCCACGGTAAGACAGACTGTCTACAAATGGAGAAAGTTCAGCACTGTTTCTACTCTCCCTAGGCGTGGTCATCCTGTAAAGATGACTGCAAGAGCACAGCGCAGAATGCTTAATGAGGTAAAAAGAATCCTAGAGTGTCAGCTAAAGACTTACAGAAATCTCTGGCACATGCTAACATTTTTGTTGACACATATACAATAAGGAAAACAGTAAACAAGAATGGAGTACATGGGAGGACACCACGGAGGAAGCCATTGCTGTCCAAAAAGAATATTGCAGCACGTTTGAAGTTTGCAAAAGAGCACCTGGATGTTCCACAGCACTACTGGCAAAATATTCTGTGGACAGATGAAACCAAAATCGAGTTGTTTGGAAAAAACACACAACACTATGTGTAGAGAAAAAAGGCACAGCACACCCAACATCAAAACCTCATCCCCACTGTAAAACATGGCAGAGGGAGCATCATGGTTTGGGGCTGCTTTGCTGCCTCAGGGCCTGGAGGGATTGTTGTCATTGATGGAAAAATGAATTCCAGAGTTTATAAAGACATTTTGCAGGAAAACGTAAGACCATCTGTCCGCCAACTGAAGCTCCGCAGAAGATGGGTGATGCAACAGGACCATGACCCAAAGCATATAAGTAAGTCAACAAAAGAATGGCTTCAACAAAACGAAATACGCCTTCTGGAGTGGCCCAGTCAGAGTCCTGACCTCAACCCGATTGAAATGCTGTGGCATGACCTTAAGAGAGCGATTCACACCAGACATCCCAAGAATATTGCTACACTGAAACAGTTTTGTGAAGAGGAGTGGTCCAAAATTACTCCAGATCGTTGTGCAGGTCTGATCTGCAACTACAGGAAAGGTTTGGTAGAGGTTATTGCTGCCAAAGGAGGGTCAACCAGTTATTAAGCCAAAGGTTCACATACTTTTTCCACCCTGCACTGTGAATGTTTACATGTTCTGTTCAATAAAAACATGAAAACATATAATGTTTGTGTTGTATTATTTTAAGCAGACTGTGTTTTTCAAATTGTTGTGACTTAGATGAAGATCAGAGCACATTTTATGACCAATTCATGCAAAACTCCACGTAATCCCAAAGGGTTCACATACTATTTCTTGCCACTGTATATGCTCCCATGGAAACCAAGAGTATCACACACAGATGCCACTTTTCACCGCTGAGGTCTCATTATTGACTCAAGTTATTTTATTTCTTTTTATTACATATATATTATGCTTTAGCTACCACCGCAGATGGAGTAGACATTCATATTAAGCATGTATGTGTCACGGAATCCCTTGATCCCTTAAAGCAGTTGACTGCGTAAACTACACTGCCAGTCTTTGGAGAAGTCAGAAAGCTAATAGGACACACAGAATGTGCGAGGTCAGAAACAAGCCGAAGTCAGAAACAGAGAGGAAAGTCAGGCTTGCCAGTAGTCGGTACACAGATACTGCAATACAATAAGCAGCCAAAGGAACAGTCAGAAAATACTGAGCCAAGGTCGGTACACAATAAACAGGAAGAACAAGGGTTAATGCCAAAAGAGTAGTCAGAAAATTAAGCCAGAGTTAAAACACAGAATATCAATATCAAGGTAAACCAGAAGGCACTGAACAGGAAAAACCACGACAGGGTAATGAGATTTACTCTCCACTTGGTTTTTCAATCTGTCGGGTGTTGTGTCGTCACGCCACGCAATGCCTGCGTCACTAACCCGTGGCCGCAACCCGTCACCGGCAATATCAGTCATCGGCTGGCCAGCGAGCAGCACTGCCAGTGACCAGGGGGCCGTGACAGTATGTTACCGCCAAAGGATGCATATGTATACAGATTGAATCCTCCAATAATCTGTACTGCCTTCATAGCAAAAAGCAATAAATCAAGATAACATTTGACACGTTTACTTGCATTAGGAAATCAATGATCTCTAACACACGTCATCAAGATGTGATATAGGTCAAAGCGGCACGCATTTGATTTATTTCTCGTGTGTCACTCAAGGTGCCCCGTTATGTTAAAATGGAAGATTGCTGGATATGAGGCACCTGTGATCAGCAACAAGGGAGAAGAAATGTATAGCGCAACCTTTGTGGAATAGAAATTTTTTGTTTAATATTTAAAGTTATGTGTAGTATTGGAGGATGGGGAGGCTGTCCCTGTCTAGCATGTCCCTTTAATGGACTAGTCATGTACATCTTAACAGGGCAGATCTTACAACTTAATGATGCTGTTAGAATGTTTAAATTGATCAATACTGAGAGCAATGCCAACACGAAGGGGAGCAAAGGGGAGCAAAGGAGAGCAAAGGAGAGCTCTGATGTTTCCGATGGTCTTTTAAAACAAATGCCATCATACGATTTTGTCTGGTCTTGGACAGGCCTTTGGGAAAAGCTTGATGTACTCATGCTTTCCAGTTTAAATGTTGACATAGACTCTGTAGGAAATGAATCTAGAGGACATGGCAAGCCACAGAGAAGTTCCTGTCTCCTGTGGACATCCAGTTTGCCTGAGGGTCCATGAGATGATCCATGCTGTTTGATCTTAGGCTTTCATTAAGTTGGACAAACAAGTTAGACCAGTCATAAACTGATCATTGTTCTATGACAACCCCTGAACTCTATGAGGACCTTTTATTATATAATAATGGAAGTTACAGTGGCTAATATAGTAATAAGGTATCAATCTCACATCACTCCAAACCGTTTTTGTGCTACATAAGGCACAGTGTTCTGTAGACACAAGTTTTCTTTTCAAAGTCACATTTCAGCATACTTATTCCAAGCAGTGACATATATGTTCTTTTATCTTTAATTTCCTACATATTTATTTTCTGTTAATCTGTATATTTGTGTTTCGTTTTTAATATCTTGCATTTTATTACTTTGTATTTCTATAACAATTCAATGCTCTTGAACCCAGGACATACGTGAAAACGAGAGAAATCTCAATGTATCCTTCCTTGTAAATACTTTATAAATAAATAATTATCTACTTTGATCTTCCAGATTTTGTCATTAACCCGGGAGTTTATCGCTGGTCACTGCTGACTCCACAAACACTTGCACTAAAACACTTTAATTTTTAGACTGATTCAAGGTCTTGGCTTTCTGTCTATGACCTGAAATGCAGTCACAGTACGAGGAGATCAAGTTTATGAATCCAAATAGTTTGTGTGCTTTTTTTTATTTTTAGAATGGATGGATCCTTGTTTTATTTTCTTCTTTTGGGTGAGAGGGTACCAATATAGTTTGACCCACAGTTTATAGCAGATTAAATACAAATGCAGAGTGAGACAGTGTCAGCAGAATGACGAGAAAATAAAACGAATCACAATGTTCTACAAAAAATTATATTTAAAATTAAACTATTTGTTTTTGAAGCTTTTCTCTAAACTCCCTGAAACTGGGATTGCACGAATACAATTTTTTTTTGCTTTACCAAATATACAGTATAAACGGTCTATATGAATGATTTGCTGGTAATGTTCACAATCTGAATTCTGCTGAGCTATGCTGAGAGAATCAGGGTGATTCAAAGAGATCCAAATTGCTTGAGAAAGGTAACCGAACACTGAAAATCAGCGTTCGGTTATCTTTCTTGGCCATTCGGCTATCCTGGCGAAATCCTGGCGAATTGCCTGAACATACGGTGCCTGTTTGGTGCCTGTTCGAGGGCAGTGAAAACCCCATGATAAAGCACTGCTTCAGCTATTCAGAGAACACAAACCAGCAGTGAAAGGTTCCCGAAATGCCCTGCCATTCGGTGGTTTAATTCGGCAAATTTATTCAGGAGAATCCCATAGGCTTCAATGTTAAAAATATTCATGTTTTAATTCAATATCTAATAAACCGTTCATTATAAAATTCTGCAGCAAAGAGTCTCTTTATTTATAGATTTTTTAGGATATTTTAAGCATTTTCTGGATTTTTATTTTTTTTAAAAGTCCAATTTTTAATTTTATTTTTTTTAAGTTTACTTATTTCTTCTGTAACAGCCCTTTTTATTATCATTCCCTGGACCTCATATGCAAATTTCAGACATTTTCGCTCAGTAGTTTCTTTGCAAACAGCGTTTCACTTTTCAAACATTCATGCAAACTGTTTTGCTAATTTATTCACTGCCTCTTCTGCGGTGTCGGCTTTTTCCGGAGACTGCGATCGGCTCCTGCTCGGGTTTTTCTGTGGTTTTCGGCAGGTTAATACAGATGTTTTGCGGGTTTTCAGCGTGCATTCGCTGGGTTTTGCGGTTCGTTTTCGTCGGGTTTGCAGCAGCTTTTCCCTGCATTACGGCGGCCCTGTGGTGTTTGCTGAATACACCGCAGGGTCGCCGAAATGGGATCGGCAAAAGGAACCGAATTGAAGAGAACGAAAAAGTCACCGAAGGTGCGGTGACTTTTCGAATCTCTTTGAATTACGCTGTAAGTTTGGTTTTGTTTTGGCACTTTGTGATCACAGTGACGTTTTGACTGCTTGCTCACATCACATAAACGCTGCATGTTTTATCCTTAAATGTTATTTCTTTACTAGCTACAATTTAAAGGAATAGCTGACACATGCACTGGCAAAAGATTTGGATGATAATTTTTGTCAGAAAATCGTGACAGTCTTCAAAAAATTTAGAATTTAGTTATTCTATTGATTTGGTTTGTCTGTAATTCATTTGATGTTTTGCTAACATCAATACGTTCCAGGTAAAGGAGCCGGTGTGCATTCCAACAGGCTTGTAACCACACAATTAATTAATTAATTACCTGTTGGCAGATCATCATCAGAGTGGGTAGGCTGCCGGGAAGCCCACCTTCTCAGCTATGTGGCCAACAAAGACAGAAGAGCTCCTATGCCTCCCATGCCTCTCATCTGGGGCTTTGAACTTGGGGTACATGGACCTAGAGATGCATTTGGGAGGTTGCAGAACTGATGTTTTATTATTATTATCCTTTATTTATATAGCTCCACAAATTCCGCAGCGCTTTACGACATCAGTGTACAAGGGGTTGATACATGAGAATATCACACATGGATGATGCCTTGATTCAGGGGGACCCTGTTCCCAAGGGAATTTATGATCTATGAGATGTACAAGTATTTTGTGAGGTAGGCGCATCCATATCATTAGGTGTCCCTGTAATAAACAGGAATCTGCTAAAATGCTCATCCAAGCTCTTTTTATTTTGGAGTTACACTTGACTCTGCTCTTTCCTTCATCCCCCACATCCAGTCTCTTTCCTCCTCCTGCCGATACCAACTACGTAATATTTCCAGAATTCGGCCATTTCTTACCGCTGTCACCAAAAAACAACTCATACACGCCCTGGTAATCTCCCGACTCGACTATTGCAATAATCTCTTATCTGGCCTCCCTCTGTCCCGCCTCTCCCCCCTACAATCCATCCTGAACGCCTCCGCCAGGCTAATTCACCTCACCCGCCGCTCTGTCTCTGCCGCTCCCCTCTGCGAGTCCCTTCACTGGCTCCCCATCCACTGCAGAATTAAGTTCAAAATCCTTATCCTTACCTACAAAACCCTCACTAACTCAGCGCCCCACTACCTGTCCTCACTAATCACCAGATACACCCCAGCCCGCTCCCTAAGGTCAAACAGTGACCTGCGCCTAGCTTCTCCCCGCATCACCTCTTCCCATGATAGACTGCAGGATTTCTCACGCGCAGCCCCCACTCTCTGGAACGCTCTCCCTCGTACAGTCAGACTTTCCCCTAATTTCTCTTCCTTTAAACGCTCCCTTAAAACATTCCTATTTAGGGAAGCCTACCACCCAACTCACTGACGCAACCATCAATCACTCTCACCTTACAGTCCTCTCCTCCTGTTTCCAACCCCAACCCTCCTAGATTGTGAGTTCCTACGGGAATAGGGCCCTCATCTCCTCCTGTACTGTTTGTCAAATGTTGTTCAATGTATTGTAACCCTGTCTATACTGTGCCTATTGTACAGCGCTGAGGAATATGCTGGCGCTTCATAAATAAATAAATAATAATAATCACCCGCCTTGACTACTGTAACCTCCTTCTCTCTGGCCTTAAGAGATCCCAGAATCTACCTCTGCAGTCTGTTATGAATGCCTGTGCCAAACTCATACACCTCACCGCGCGCACCTCTCACACCTCACCCCTCTGTCAATCTTTATACTGGCTCCCTGTTTGCTATAGAGTCCACTTCAAAATACTGGTGCTCACCTACAAAGCTCTCCATAACCGCGGCCCTACCTACATCTCCTCCCTTATTAGCAGGTACATCCCGTCCCGACCACTCCGCTCGGCCAATGATCTGATGCTATCATTTCCTCCTACACGCAACCCCACCTCCCGCCTTCAAGACTTCTCCCGAGCTTCCCCCTTTCTGCCACCAACTCCCAACTCCCCAAACCACTGGCACTAATGATCCTGCTATCTAGAAAATTCCTCTTGTCCTCCTCAACCCCAATCCCTCTAGATGAGCAGGGCCCTCTACGCCTCTTGTTTCCATCCTATGTTCGTTTATATGTATCCCGTTCCCTTTGGTTATTGTAAAGCGCTGCGGAACCTGTTGGCGTGATATAAATGATGACAATAATAATAATAAATAAATGTAAGATTCTGAGCTCTAGACGGTGTCCCTTATTTTACACCTTTTTACTTAAAAAACTTTTTTACCTGGTCTTCACCTCTGCCTCTCACCCTCCCCCCTCTTCCTGCTCCCCCTCCTTCCCCCTCCTGCCGTGTAGTTTTTTAAAAGCACACTTAGCAAATCTCCATTCTATTTTCTGCATACACTAACCATCACAGACCCAAGATTCTCCACTCTGCACGTCCATTGTGTTATATCATGATATATATAGGTATATATATTGCCAGCTCAGTTCTGCGTATATAAATGCGTATATATTGCACCCAGCTCACTTTGGTATATATTGTAATTGCCCCCAGCTCTCATGGGTATATAGTAGACGTGCCCCCAGCTCACATGGGTATATATATTATTGCCAGCTCACTTGGGGGGTATATATATTATTGATTTGCCATCTCACTTGGGGTTATATATATATTATTGATTTGCTAGTTGCCAGCTCACTTGCACTTGGGTATATTTGCCAATTGCCCCCAGGCCAGCTGTCACCTCAGGCGGAGACTAGTCCCCCCCGACTTACTTTTGCAGTCTCTGTGTCTGGTACGAGTAGCGCTGGCAGTGGCTGGCCTGGTCCTCCAGGGCCTGAGGCTGTCACCAACACGATCCGGCCGGTCACGTGTCTCACTACCTGGCAGGCACCTCCTCACAACAACAGTGTGAGCTGCCTGCCCTGGCTCGAAGGAAGAGGATCTATCCGCGCCGCGGCCGCCACCTGCGCTCCCATGGGCGCATGCCTAGCATGCGTATGGGTGGGCGGGGCCAGCGGCGGCGCCGTCACGCAATGTAACCACTCGCCAGCCGCCACAGGAGTAGATGCTGCCGCACCGCCGCACTGGCAAAAAAAGTGCAGCAGCGGCACGCAGCCCAGCGTCGGCCGTCGGGAATCAAGAAGATGGCGCTAAAATTTGGCGCCTTTCAAATTTGCCATCTGGAGCGAGCGCTCTGCGCTGCTCCATCGGCGGGCCGGCCCTGATCTGTATATGTCATAATGCCTGTGTATGGAGATTACAGTAACACCTTGTATCTGTACTGTACAGGGATTTCAATCATTATAACCCCCTGAATCGTATTCCTGTACAGCAGTGAGTGACGCCAAATCTCTCCCTGTATTCTGCCCTCTCCCTGGCTGCTGTAATGCAGCAGTAATCTATTTTAACCCTTTGTTACAGGGAGGGCCGGGGCTTCTATTTGCAGATGGTTTTATGTCTCTCCAGGGTGCTTGGAGACCCATAAAACAAATGATTTTGTTTCTCCTCAGGGGGTCACACTAATCCTGCTTTAAAAATGTGTGAAAATTGTTTTTTGATATGGTAATGAGTGCTTTTCGATGCATTACACTGCAAAGTCGAGATAACTCGATTTGGGGTGTGAAGGGCTTAATAGACTTTCCCCCCCTTATACTTTACAATCATAATGATTAATGTATAGACAGAGACTATTCAGTCCCTTTGAAATAGGCTGTAGGGAACCCGTGCAGGATGGATTCCCTCTATATCATCCCCAGCGTAATATTTTTCTTTATACTGAGTCTTGAAGAATAAATAGTCTTAGCTAGCCAGGTCACCTACGCAATAATTTGGGTTAATTAGCGTAAATTAATACGAGTGAATTTTTATCAAATTTTGTTTTGTTTTTCTTCTTTACATTACAAGTTGAAGGATTTACAATAGGTTATGAATTTATTCTAGATGGAAGCAAACGGCCTGAATAATAAAGGCTGGCATTCATAAGAAGTGGCATATTGATGCATTGAAATGAAGCAATGTTCAACCAAAGTGTTTGCCTCTGTCAAGTCTCAGAATGTTTTTTTCTGGTTGTGGCCCATCCACCACCATAGAGTACAGTGAACATTTGCCGCAATTTGGCTGCGATCAGCGGCACTTAAATTTTAAAGACCTCTATTCTTTTTAATTTTTTCAAAACCTTTTATTTTTTTTAAAACACCTTTTTGTATTCTTTGTATTTTTTAGACGATGTTTTTAGAAACTTTTTAAAATACTTTTTTATTTTGTAACAGACCTTTTATTATTTGGACACATATTTTCTGATTGCAACTCCTATTAGGAGAATAGACTTTTTTTTTTCAGTTTCCTGGAATTCGCTGATGCCAATTCAGCTCAATTCGGCACTTTTCGCCGACATCCGATAACTGCTTCGGCAACTCCAATTTCAGCAAAATAGGGTTACCATTCGCTAGCGAATTTACCATATTTTCGGAAAATAGAAGTCACCAAAACGAAACGCAATGCACCTTTGTGAAAAGACCCTTAAGTATAGTTATCTGCAGATTGTACAACAAATGCTTATGCCGGCTATTGAATATGGAGATGCAGTGTATGCAGCTGCCCCGCAAACACACCTTCATAAACTTACTGCATTGTATAACTCATTCTGCCGCTTTGTGCTACAATGTAACTGGTACCGGCTGGGTGGAGTAGAGGTAACATCACTGCTCTGCATGGAGAGAGCCTGTGGAGTCATGGGTTCGATCCCAGCGAACAGCTTCTCCAGTAAGTGTCCTTGGGCAAGACACCTAACGGTACATACTCGCCACCCAGGACATACCTGAAAACGAGAGAAATCTCAATGTATCCTTCCTGGTAAAGTCCTTTCTCCAAAAAAAACATGACCCACCATTGTGAAATGTTAAAAGAGCTAAACTGGCCGTCACTGGAATCCAAACGCACCCTTCACCTTTCCAACCTGGTGTTTAAGAGGTTTTCTGGGAAGCTACCACCCTACCTGAATAGACTGCTTCCCCCAGCAGTTCCTTCATCCTATAACCTCCGATCCAGGACCAGCACCTTACTTGCAATACCACAATACAAAAAGAAAGTGGCTCGATCCTCATTTTCCTACAGAGCACCACAATTATGGAATAACCTCCCAGACGCCATCAAATCTTCCCCCAGTCTAAAGTCCCTTAAGAGCTCCCTATTAACATACCTCAATACAGAATGCACCTGTAAACATGTAACATAGGGACTATATTTCCTATATATTTATTTCTGTAATAATCTGTATATTTGTGTTTTTTTAATATCTTGCATTTTATTACTTTGTATTTCTGTAACAACTGTAACAATTCAATGTTCTTGAACCCAGGACATACTTGAAAACGAGAGAAATCTCAATGTATCCTTCCTGGTAAAATCCTTTATAAATAAATAAATAAATCTGTATGCAAGTATATATAAATAATATATTTCATTTACATTTGCAGCGACGTAATTTACTGTGCTTATTTAACGTGGGCTTCAACGAATTATTAAGAAATAACCACTATCCTTTGTTGTTCCGTTCAGTTCTTGTGACCTGTTTGACCCGTGCGATCAACATTCCTTCACAAAAAAAAGGTTCTAATTAATCCCTTAAGGAAGACACATGGACTGCCTATCCCTGGATGTCATTAGGACCTCAGTGTATTTTTTCCAAAAGTAATTTTAAAGGACTCATTACACAGGCCATCAGTTCAGGTCAATAAAGGTTAAAAAGTCATTTTCAGCAATCTCCTCGTAATCTGTTCATAAAGCGAAAGCAATGCCACGGAGAAAGAATGTGAAGGATACCTGGTAAACATTTCAAAGGACAAGAATTATAGCCAACAGGACAGTAAGATTTATTTCTCTGAGTTGTATCTTGTTTCACGGTCTGTGAAAAGCAGAAGACTGGTAACTACTATTATAAGGGTATTACTATCAGCATTATCGTTAGCGCTCCACATTATGACGAGGGAGGTAGAGGAAGGGAGTATATTTAAAAGGAAACAAAGTAGCAAAACAAGAGGACATAGTCTTAGATTAGAGGGGCAAAGGTTTAAAAGTAACATCAGGAAGCATTATTTTACTGAGCGGGTGGTGGATACATGGAACAGTCTTCCAGTAGAAGTGGTAGAGGCCAAAGCAGTAATTGAATTTAAGCAGGCATGGGATAGGCATAAGGCTATCCTAAACAAAAGATAAATCCAGGTAAAGTATCCATGTAATTGGGCAGACTAGATGGGCCGAAAGGTTCTTATCTGCCGACATTTTTCTATGTTTCTATGTTTCTATGAGGTAACACTCTAATATTTGGTCGGACCACCTCTTGCTTTGATAATGGCATGCATTCACCTTGACATAGTTTCGATAAGCTTAACCCCTTCACGACAGGTGGGCACCGCTTGTTAACGCTGGCGAGGTGTACTGGTATGCCTTGCCGGCCGGTGCTGCCACAGGCCTCTGATTAGGCCCGCCCACGCAGCTGATGTGCGACAGCCATCATTGGCTGCATGGGGATGGTCTGAGTTCAGGCCGGCTGCGAGGAGGGACCTAGGAGGCCCATTGAAGTCAGCGGGGCGTACCAGTACGCCCCGCGTCTTCAAGGCCCACCTGTCACACGGACGGCATAGAATGTCCTGTGGCGGGAAAGGGTTTAGCAATGTCACAACATTTATTTCCATCCAGAGCTACACTAATTTGTTGCCAAGATTGATGATGGGAGAGTTGGAGGGTTGCATAAAGTCTTCTTCAGCACATTATCAATGGGGTAAAGGTCTGGACTGTGTGGTGGCCAATCCATGTGTGAAAATGATGTCTCATGCTCCCTGAACCACTCTTGCACAATCTGAGCCTGATGAATCCTGGCATTGCCATCTTGGAATATGCCCGCTGTACCATCAGGGAAGAAAAAACACATTGCTGAAAAAAACTTCTCATTTAGTATATTGAGGGAGGCACAAGACCTCATTTTTGGACACGTGCAGGTCTATTCACTAAAGGTGAAACTCAGGAGAATGACTGGAGAAGTGAATATTCTAGGTCAAAATAGCCAAACCAGAAAAAGTTACCTATTTATCTCCTTTTCCAAATCAGCTATTTGGTCTAGATTCTTCTCTTCTCCTGCCAATTCTCCTGAGTTTCACCTTTTAGTGAATAGACCCGATAAGGTTCCTGCACCTAGACCTGACAAACTAGAGCAACCTCAGATCATAACACTGCCCCCATGGCTTGCACGGTAGGCAGTGATTTGGTTTTGGCCAAGCAGTGTATACGATTGTCAAATAAAATATAAGAAGGTGAAAACAAGAAATCAAATTAAGAAGGTCCTTCACAGATATACTCCTGACATAATCCAGATTACCGTGACCTTTTATGTTATATAAAACAGAGCAACAAGAGATAAACAAGGCTCTGCTCAAAATAGCTTGCAATCTAGAGTTTTCACGAAACAAAATTGTGTTTTCTGTTTGAGTTTTCTCATTGGTCGCCTTAGAGCAAACCATAAACACTCTGCATGAACCACACAATTCCACACAAGTGACACTTCGGCAGACCGCACTGAGAAACCACAATGTTACTGTGTGTTAACAATCTGTGAAAGGCAACGTAAAAATACAATAACGAGAGAACTTCAAATTCCCGGCCAAGAAAACCGAATTTCAAAATGAGTTATTCGGAGCCAAAAACTTGCAGCTCCCTGGCCGATGCGTTGACAATTTCAGGAACGCTGAGCTGTGGGAGCAAGTGAGAGAATGTGGAAGATGGATGGAGGCATTGTTTCTAGGCAGGACATAAATAACACTGGAATACATACATAGAAATCCGGCTCCTTATTAAAAAACGGGAAGACCGCTGTTAAGGCTCACTCCAAAAACCATGACACATTACATACATTAAAGAGCAAGCAGGTCCACTGTTCTTGTCTCCCTTCACCGACTCTCTTTATCTAGAGCAGAGGTTCCCAACCCTGGTCCTCAAGTCCCGCTAACAGGCAATGTTTAAGGCTCCGTTCACACCTGAGCGTTTTACAGCGCGTAGGAACGTGCTGTTAAATGTCCTATGCCCAAAGAAGTACAGGAGCTTCTTTGGGGCATAAAGCAGTGCGTTTGAGGCCATAGACATAGACGTGAAAGCGCTGAGATGGGCGTTTCCATGTTTTCGTACGCACGTAAAAACGCCCGACAAAAACGCGCATACGCTCCACAAAAACGCTACACTCAGGTGTGAACCCAGCCTTAAGGATCACCTTGGGGAAATGCAGACTGAATCCATCAATCACTGAGCAGCAAATCCTATCACCTGTGCTGAGCTTCAGATATCCTGAAAACCTGGCCTGTTAGGGGATCCTGAGGACATGTTTGGGAATCACTAATTTGGCTAGGGTCAGACGAATGCATTTTTCACGTGCGTTTAGCTGCACGAAATCACGGCCGTGCTAGCAGCAAATGACGTCCAATGCCGGGGAACATACGACGAACGGCCGCAAGAAAGTTCGTCCGTGCAACGCAAGTGGCAAACGAACGCATTTCTTCGAGAACGTCAAACCGCTAGTACTGACGTACAGAGTGCGCTGCGGCCACATAGCGGCGTGTTTGTGTGATTGGGAGATCGCTGCTAATGTCCGGCCAACATAACGTCCAGACGCAAAAAGGGTTTTATTGATGATCCGTACAAAATCACGGACGAAAGGGCGCATCGTATGACCGCTATCGCGTATTCCGGGAAAAAATACGTACGTTCGTTCGAAAGCACTTTTTCACGGACAACGTGAAAAATGCGTTCGTCTGACCCTAGCCTTATATAGCAATATTTTACTTATTTATAACGATTTTACCAGGAAGGATACATTGAGATTTCTCCCGTTTTCAAGTAAGTCCTGGGTTCAAGAACATTGAATTGTTACAGTAAGTACAGAAATAGAAAGTAATAAATTCAAGATATTAAAAAAAAAAACTCAAATATACAGATTAACAGAAAATAAATATGTAGGAAATATACAGGATTATTCAAAGAGAATCGAAAAGTCACCGCACCGCACACCCGACGAACACTCACCGCAAAACCCGGCGAAGGCTCACCAAAACCCACAAAAACATCTGGATTAACCCCGCCGAACACACCGGAGAAACCCGAGCAGCCGCCGATCACAGCGCAGAGCAGCCGCCGGAAAAAGCCGACACCACAGACGAATGGAGTGGGGGAAAAAAAACAGTTTGCTTGAATGTTTGAAAAGTGAAACGCTGTTTGCAAAGAAACTACTGAACGAAAATGTCAGGAATTTACATATAAAATCCAATGAATGATAATAAAAAGGACGGTTACAGAAAAAAAGAAAAAACGATAAAAAAACTAAAATAAATTTTCGCAAAAAAATCCCGAAAAATGCCTAAAAGATCCTAAAAAAAATCGATAAATAAAGAGACTTTTTACTGCAGAATATTATAATCAACGGTTTATTAGATATTGAATTAAAACAGGAATATTTTTAACATTGAAGCCTATGGGATTCTCCTGAATAAACCACCGAACAGCAGGGCACTTCGGCAACTTTTCTCTGTTGTTTGGTGTCTCTGAATAGATTAACCATTGCTTCTCTATGGGGGATTTCACTGCCGTCGAACAGGCACCGAACAGGCACCGTACGTGCAGGCAATTCGCCAACATTTGGCGAATTGCCTGCTCTCTGAATAGCCGAATGGCCAGGAAAGGTAAGCGTACGCCGAATTTCACTGTCTGTTCGGTTACCTTTCGGCCACAATTCGGATCTCTTTGAATAACCCTGATATTTTTTATGTTTCCAGTGCTTGAAATTGATAGAAACAATAAAACCATTGCAATTTGCTTTCATACTATATATGATTTGCTATACTATTTGCTTTCATACTATATATGATTTGCTATACTATTTGCTTTCATACTATATATGATTTGCTATACTATTTGCTTTCATACTATGTAGCCCCAGCCCTCATGAGAATAATAAATCCTATTTGAGTGGATTTTAGTCACTCGTGATTTTGCAGGGGTCTGTATTTGCCCCTTGTGCATCCAAAGTCTAAATTAATTTATTTTGAAATAAAGTGTCTATAATATAAACTTTCTAAGGCAGTTAATATATGGCACAATATGTATATATCTGTGAAGTAGACCCCTTAGCTGCCTCAGATGAGGGTCTACTTGTAATTTTAATAAAATGTGTTCAACAGAGATAACAAAGAAGAATTCAGGATTCCTCATATAATAAATTTAACGTTGAACATGATTTACCCCAATTAAACTAAAATCATTGGAAAGAGTGGACAATGTTTTATCCAATGCCGGGCCGTGTCTGAACGGAGCCATTAGTGTAAATTCATGCTCCTCTCATACAGTCTCACTTTATCTCTCCCTAAACAATCTTATTTCTCGTCCCTTATCTCCATCTTTTCTCATGATTCCAGGTGTCTGTTTCATACTTTCCATCTTCTAATGCACCCCACTTCCACTCAACCTTCCACGGACCTCACAGCTATCAGGTTTGCTGACGATTTCACCAATAAGATTACTAAAACTTAGACTAGAAATCTATCCACTTTTCTCCTCCATTGACCACTCTACTTCATTAACTCCGTCACTCCTCTCCCCCTCTTCTACTATGTCTTCCTTTTCTCCGGTCTCGGAGGAGGAGGTCTCAGTAGGTCTCATGTCCTCCTGCCCAACCACCTGTCCGCTTGACCCCATCCCCTCCCATCTTATTCGGTCTGTCCAATCATTGTCCCTGCTTTGACTCATACGTTCAACCTCTCCCTCTCCTCTGGACCCTTCCCCTCTGCATTCAAACGTGCTCTGATCATCCCCATTCTAAAGAAGGCATCTCTTGATCCCACTTCCCTTTCGAACTAGTCTCATCTTTCTGCTTCCCTTTGCCTCCAAAATCTTAGAACGTCTGGTCTATAACCAGCTCACCGGCTATCTCGGTGCTAACTCTCTACTTGATCCGCACCAGTCCAGCTTTTGCCCCCAACACTCCACTGAAACTGCTCTAACCAAAGTGACTAATAATTTAGTTGCTGCTAAAACCAAAGGTCACTCTCACTGTTTATTCTTCTTGACCTTTCTGCTGCATTTGACACTCTTGACTTGGGATGAGCTGTTCAGTTCGATCAGTTCGGAGTTCGATTCGAACATCGGCAGTTCGAAAGTTCGCGAACTTCGAACTTTTTGGCGAGTTCGGCTCGAGTTCGAAATGTTTTTTTTTTAAAAAGTATAAAAAATGCTTAAAAAATACTAAAAAATCTAGAAATAAAGAGACTCTTTACTGCAGAATAATTTAAGCAACGGTTTATTAGATATTGAATTAAAAACTAATGTCTAGGTGCAAAGATTCTCACCTCTAAATGACCTGTGCTCTCAAACGGCGTAAACAACAGGTGTTTAATTAGTGTTTGGAAATAACATGTGCTTCTAATTAGTCCAGTCTCATGAATTTGATACATTGTATGCAGACTGGAAGTACTAGGTGTCATGTGTGGGTCTGTGATGGCGATGTTTCCATACATCCTACAAATCCGCCACTTCACGGGCAGGTTATGGGGACCTCCTAGGCACGATATTTGAAGGAATTTTTCATTTTTATTTTTAACCCTTATTTCATGGAAAACTCACTGTCCCTTTAAAAATGTTTTTTTTTTACTTTTTGGCCTTGTTTCCTGTCCCCCAGGGCACTACCCGGACCCCCATACACCTTTTATGGCAAATATCTAGCATATATGCCCTCTTGGAGGGCACTCTAAAATTGAATTTTGAGACCCATTGACTTGTATTGAGTTCGTGTTCGTGTTCGAGTTCGAATGCGAACTGAACTCGGGGGTGTTCGGCTCATCCCTATAGTCTTGACCACCCTCTCCTGCTTCTCACGCTGCGTCATCTTGGCCTCAGTGGCACCGCTCTCTCCGGGTTCTCTTCCTATCTTTCTCTTCGCTCCTTCAGTGTCTCCTTTGCTGGTGCCTCTTCACCACTGGTTCCTCTTTCAGTTGGGATACCTCAAGGCTCTGTTCGGGGTCCCCTACTCTTCTCAATCTATGCTGCCTCTCTGGGCAACCTCAATTCTTCCTATGGACTCCAATATCATCTCTATGTTGACGACACCCAAATCTACGTTTCCTCCCCCGATCACTCTCCTCCTGTGTTGGACCATGTTACGGCCTGCCTATCGGCTGTCTCTGACTGGATGACCTCCCATTTCCTAAAGCTTAACCTCCAAAACTGAACTCCTAGTCTTCTCTTCCTCCAAAACCAATATTCCTGCACCTATTTCCCTTCAGATGAATGGTGCCACCATTACTTCTACCTTTCAGGCTCATTGCCTCGGGGTCCTCTTCAACTCTGATCTCTTCTTCACTCCTCACTTTCAGTCACTAACCAAATCTTGCTACTTCCACCTAAAAAACATTGCATGCATCCGTCCCTGTCTTAATCAGGACTCTGCTAAAATTATCATCAAAGCTCTTATTATCTCCTGCCTTGACTACTGTAACATCCTTCTCTCTGGTCTTAAGAAATCCCAGATTCTCACTCTACAGTCTGTTATGAATATCTGAGCTAGGCTCATCCTCTTCACCTCCCCCACCTCTCACACCTTCCCCCTTTGTCAATCTCTTCACTGGCTCCCTGTCACCTTTAGAATCCAATTCAAAATACTGGTGCTCACATACAAAGCTCTCCATAACCGCACCCCTACCTATATCTCCTCCCTTATTAGCAGGTACATCCCGTCCCGACTACTTTGCTCTGCCAATGATCTGATGCTATCTGCTTCATGTACCTGCTCCCCCAACACCCGCCTTCAAGACTTCTCCTGAGCTGGCCCCTTTCTATGGAACTCCCTCCCTCGCAACATCAGACTCTCCCATCTCTCCAGTCCTTCAAGAAATCTCTGAAAACACATTACTTTAGAGAAGCCTATCGGCTCACTCCATGATTCCCCAACTGTACTTTTTGCACCATCTTCACACCCAGCCCACAAGCACCCCACTACTTCAGGTCCTCTATTTACCCTCAACTAACGTGTCATCCTTCTCCTCTTAGATTGAAAGCTCTGGAGCAGGGTCCTCTCTCCTACTGTTCTGTGTGTTTAACTTGTATTTATATTTGTTATTCTGTCTCACCCATTGTACAGAGCTGCAGAACTTGTTAGCGCTTTATAAGTACCTGTAACTGTAAACAAGTGGGGTCAATATACTTAACAGCTCATCATTAACCTTAACACCCCCCTACTATTCCAAGAGAGACTCAAACTTTGGTTGCTGCTTGGCTGTTATGGTAGATTACTTCAAATTACTGCTTCCATTGTTGCCACGTTGACAAGTGGTGGTGCTTCACAAATGAAACATCAAAATAGTCTCAGGAAAAGCTTTACAGTGAAGCTTCTCTTGGGGCTGTTTTGATCCTTCGTTTGTGAAGTGCCGGCATTTGTAGTCATTGCAACAGCAGTGGTTTCGGCGGTATTTGCACCAGCTCCAGCTGTTGGCTTAACGTCTTCAGCCATTAGCTGAATGACTTAATTGGACTAGGGCCCTATTTTAGATTTTTAATGTTATACTTAACGCTGGAAAGGCCAGACGCTGGCCATTTTAATGACACCTGAATTGACTTTGTGGGGGGTATAGAAGGAGAGCTAAAGGTATAATGGGAAAGGCTCTGACCAACTCAGTGTACCTCACTTGACATTGTGGAGTGTATAGAAGTGGAGATACAGGGGTCCTAAAAACCTGCCGGTCTATGCAGAGTAGAATCCAGCCACACAAAATTTTAGATGATGTGGTGCACAATTACGTACTGTATCATCTCCTTATCATTTGTTCTTGGCATGTGAAATCAGAAGGTGAGTTACTGCGGTGCATTGTTCGCTTTATAAGCGAAAAGTGAACAATGTCACTTCTTTAGTACACATTTTCTTTTTTTTTTACATTTTACATAATTGTGTGTGATATCATCGGAAAAGGCTGTTAATAATAATGTTTGTGGGTCCTTCAATGGACTCAAAGGCAAGTCTATTTGATGATAGCTAGTGGAACTACGTATATGTCAACTAACTTTGTGTCTGCTTATTTTAAGTAGTTGTCTGAACAGTGCGTTTACAAGTTACCCCAAGCTAAAAAGGCAAAAAATTAGGTAATTGTCTCTTGATAAGATATTTACATGATCTATATTAACAAATCTTAGCATTTAATGCCAATAGCGCTCATCAATATCGTCTTCTTGTTTGTTGAGTGACATACAAAGATTAATTACAGTTACACGTTTTTTTAAAACGCTAACAAGTTCCGTAGTGATGTGTAATGGGAGGCAGAATAACGAATATACATACAGGTTCAACACACAGTACAGTAGGAGAGAGAACCCTGCTCAAGAGCTTACAATCTAAGAGGAGAGGAGGGACACACTAGGTGAGGGTTAATAGAGAATGTGAAATAGCGGGGATACATGTGGGCTGGGTGGGAAGATGCGGTATAACATGAACAGAGGG
Source organism: Leptobrachium leishanense (assembly GCA_009667805.1). Lineage (NCBI taxonomy): Eukaryota > Metazoa > Chordata > Amphibia > Anura > Megophryidae > Leptobrachium > Leptobrachium leishanense. The sequence goes on along the minus strand of CM019063.1, from coordinate 499,598,496 downwards.
GGATTAGGGAGTGAGACGATAGGCTTCTCTGAAGTAATGTGTTTTCTGACACTTCTTGAAGGACAAAGTCCGGCGAAAATTCAATGGAGGCCGTGGTTCTGAGGTGTGGAGTGGAGCAGCGTATGAGTCAAAGTGAGGTTGCCGGAAGAGAAAATGGTCACATAGGATCAGAAATTTGGGGTTGAGGTAAAATGCGCAAGTCAATGAGGCAAGACAGGGGGGACAGATAAGAACATATGTTTGTGGAGGGGGGGGCAGATCATGAGCAAGGGAGCAAAAGGTCAATCTCCAGCCCCTCAGATGTTTCTGACTCACAACTCCCATGATTCTCTAGCCATCTATTGCATTGAAAGAATTCTGGGAATTGCAGGCATCAATAACTGGGGGAGGGTGACTTTGACAGCCCCGTAATACAGTAATGTGCACAACATAAACACATTTTGAACTAAAACATGGATGCATTAGCCTGCATTTAGTGTATTCTCATTGGATACGAATGTGAAATGTGGTGGTATATAAGAAGCAAACTCCACTCTAATATATAAAAATATGTTTGCCATAACGATTACTATAACGTATTACTTACCAACTGCTTGACCAGAGAGATCATGACCCAACACATCATCCTTTACTCAACTTCTGTAAGACATTATGCAAACATGTAACAGTAACCCTCATCGTATCCCTAACCCTAACCCAATTTACACAATATGAGACTGGTAGTACATATTGAGATCTGAAGAACCTTCAACAATTATCACTTCAGATAACAGCGCGGCTCGTCTCTGAATCTATTCTCAACTAATTTATCTACTCAATATAAAATAATCGTTTATTTAAACCCAGTGACAATTTTTAGGCTCCACTTCTATATTTGGCCAAAGGGTGGCAAACTTTACCACAGGATTCCGACAGAGGTGATGCGTAGTATTTTGGAGCTTTTTGGTTGAGTGGGAGCAAGGAGTACAGATTGAGAACCCCTTAACCTCCCTGGCGGTCCGATTCTGACATCTTTTATATGTCAGAATCGGTACCATTTATTCAGCCCCCTGGTGGTATTAGAGTGCGGCTCGGTGTTAAATTTATATGCTGAAAGCGGTAACCCCCGAGCCACACTCGGGCTGGATACATACCCGTACCTGCGCTCCCTCGCTGTCCCCGCAGTCGCCTCCAGCTGATCGCGGCGTCCTGCTTCCTGGTCCCCTTCTCGCGAGCAGGATGTCACGATCAGACGGAGGAGAAGAATACGATTGCGGGAGGTCAGCGAGGGAGCGCAGGTAAAGGTAATGTATCCAGCCTGAGTTCGGCTTGGGGTTACCGCTTTCAGCAGTGAAATTTAACCCCGAGCCACACTCGGGAAAATCACCAGGGAGGTTAACTGGAATGCTGTGGACCCTAAGCATTCCCGATTTCATATTCTTCCAGGTTTTGAAAACGGAGAAAATATAGAGTCGGAAGAATAGATAAGGCAGCAGGGATACACTTCCTGCAGCAGCACCCACTGGGAGATGCTTTGCGGCCATCTCCAAGGGACATAATGCCCAGAGACGCAAACTAATGGTTTTTTGGATCCGATATTTCTGTCGATACGATACGATACGATTTCTCATGTTTTACAAGAAGGATACATTGAGATTTCTCTGGTTTTACAAGAAGGATACATTGAGATTTCTCTGGGTTTACAAGAAGGATACATTGAGATTTCTCTGGTTTCCCAGGAAGGATAGATTGAGATTTCTCTGGTTTCCCAGGAAGGATACATTGAGATTTCTCTGGTTTCCCGGGAAGGATACATTGAGATTTCTCTAGTTTTACAAGAAGGATAGATTGAGATTTCTCTGGTTTTACAAGAAGGATACATTGAGATTTCTCTCGTTTCCCAGGAAGGATAGATTGAGATTTCTCTGGTTTCCCGGGAAGGATACATTGAGATTTCTCATGGTTTACAAGAAGGATACATTGAGATTTCTCTGATTTTACAAGAAGGACACATTGAGATTTTCTGGTTTTACAAGAAGGATACATTCAGATTTCTCTCGTTTCCCAGGAAGGATACATTGAGATTTCTCTGATTTTACAAGAAGGACACATTGAGATTTTCTGGTTTTACAAGAAGGATACATTGAGATTTCTCTCGTTTCCCAGGAAGGATACATTGACATTTCTCTGGTTTCCCGGGAAGGATACATTGACATTTCTCTGGTTTTCCAGGAAGGATACATTGAGATGGGAATGATACAAAATTACAGAATCAGCGATATAACCGAAAAATACGATGTCCGAAATTACTGAAATGGAACCGAAATCAGGAATGGAGCCGAAATCACGAATGGAACGAAAATGAATTTCGATTTTACACATTTCTAGTCCATTCAAAAATTCCGAAAAGTTTTCGTTTCGGCTCGGAAATTTGTTCGGATCTGCCATTTTCGGATCTGAAAAATTTCGGAAAATCGGCCCAATCCGAATGCACGAATCGGGAAATTTCATGAAAATTCCGAAATTCCGAAACCCGAAACGCACATCCCTAATTTACATATAGGGCCGCATCATTGCATTTTAAAGCTGCTGAATGGCTTAGCTTTCTTTGTGTAACAAAATGTAACCATGCAAAATAATAATAATAATAAAAGTCACGTGTTTTGCTGAACTGTCCTGGAGCGCTGGTACATTTTAAACTGTTGGAGATTATTGACTTCCTTAATAGGTCAGGGATATATTAATTATGACGCATATTTTTCTTATTGTTGATATACATAGATATATATATATATTATTGACAGTGCCTCCAATACCAGTGGTATAAATTGGTATTTAACCCCTAAAATAGGGATTAATAACCAATCAATGAATATACGTCTTAACAAATATATGGCGCGTTATCCCGAGTTCTTTTGATGCTCTCTAGATATTTTTAAACACAATAAAATCAATAAAGATATGAGACTGCGTAACGGTAAAACAATTCAAACCAAAATTTATTCACACGTCAAGTTTCATACAACCGTATGTTATCAACGGATTAGCAAGACACAATTTACAAGTGATTATAGATTGTGATTAGTAGCGATACTGCGACACGTAATAATCTAATGGACGGATATTTTAGGTTTATAGACCGCACCACAGATATACACGCCTCACTTCTTAAACACCAAACTCTATTCTATTCACTTAAACCTTTCCCATTATAAACCAATCCTCTACCTGGCTAAGATAAACACTCAGTTACTGGGCATCACCTGCAGCACAATTTATTATTGTGGGGGGCCTATTCACTAAATGCAACTTCCTTCAGGGAGATACATAACACACTCGATAGGGAGACTATCTCTTCCACAGATCAATCACAGCACTTCATTCGATATACGTTAACCTAACGCTTCTTAATGACTTACAGTGCATGCATTCATTCGAAAGGGCTGCAAGATGGATATGGAAGGAGTTATGCTAGGTTATGAATGGGGCGGACGGCACTTGACATATAAAAGCTATTTCACGGTCCCAGCGTATCTCACTATAGGTATAAAATTGATATTTTTAGATGTCCACAAACAGTATTCTTGGAATATAAATAATTTCACTAAATTATGGCTCAAGTATTCAGCCGGTAACAGTTTTCTTTCTTGGCATTCCTCTGCAGTGAACTGTAAAGGCAGAATTTCTATTCTACTGATTATTAGGCTCAAACAGCAAAATAATTCATTTATATTCCTTTAGTTTGTGATGGACATCTAAAGTCAGGACTATGCAATTAGAAAATAGATATCATATTATTCAGGTATACTTTACCATCTGGTTAGTGAAGATAGAGTGGTGGAAGATTAGGGTGTGGTCGGTCTTAAAGGGGCGGCCGATGGTGATTGCCTTTCTTCCCTCCAAGCGTCCCTCAGGTCTCTCTCCAAGCTTTTCCCAGTGTCTTGATCCTTCTGCTCTGGAGTGTCCCCTCTATATAGTGGTCTTCCGCCCAGTTTTAGATCTAGCCCATCACTATGTGGCCTCATTTGATTGGAGGATATATATTCATCAACTCCAGGGGTCTGTCCAGGTGTTATGTTACCTGGCCAGCAGATGGCGCTCTCAGATCAACCATCAACCTTCTGCAGGAATTAATTTATGGGCTTGGCCAATCTTTTACTGGTTTGGGGTCGTTTTATTCCTATATCCCGGGACTCCATAGATTTTATTAACAAATCAAAATTTATTTCTATTGTGACATCGCCGGCATACTTCGCCACGGCGTGTGTGCATTTCATACCCCCTTTACTTATATCCACAGGGATGTGTATGTGAGGGGATATCCATTCATTCATTCATGGTATCGTTTTAACATTCACACGTTACCCGACTTAATCGGCTTCATGCGGATTAGTACACCAGACGTTTGTGATGATCAACTAAATGTGGTAGGGCCTCTGTTTTTATAAGATGCTAAAATTATCAGTTCTAACTAATAAATATTCTCATACCATATAGTACATATTGCCGAATAGCATTACAAGCTGGTTTACCCAAGCCATTTAACCTTTGGTTTTTTTTTCCTTTATTGGGCAACCTATTGTTCCATGTTTACGTGGTCTTTCAGAGTTTCGATCTGATGAAATAAACACAATACTGAGATTTCTATCTTAGTTGTCATTGTGTTCCCTTACTTTTAAACCATTTGATCTAAACCCTGTTTGGTTGTAACAAATAAATAAAATAAACAGAGTCCATTAGACTGTCTTTGATCAATGTTAAATGTCCTTTCTTGTATGCGTAACACTAACGAGTTTAGCTTGTCTCTTGTTCTTGTTATATATTAACGACGCAGACAAGTTGTTTGCGTGACGCAATTCCTGGCCCCAAATTTAAACATTCCTGCGTTATAGAAATTTTATATCTAAAAAGGTCTGACAAAACGCTCATACAAATTAATAAATATTACAAATGACACAACATGAATGTCATGTTCATGGTACCGGGGTATGCAGGCAGGTTGCGGTGGAAAATTTGATGGATTTATTTACATGGACAGCACAGGAAGTGGGCTGAAAGGGAACACGAACAAGGTAACGATGATAATTCACGCCAATCGGGCATGAATCAGGTCTTCTTGTGTCCTTTTGGTGGTTGATGGCATGGTTTGTGACAGTGAAATACATACAGGTCTACTCAAAGAAAGGTGAACCTCAGGAGAATGACCGGAGAAGTGAAAATTCTAGACAAAGTTTTCAACTTTCTCTGAATAACCCTGATACTTTTTATTTTTAATTGCCATTCTTTGTCTTCTCTACATTATTTTTGGTGGCAGTCCAATAACATTTCGGGGTCACTCTGACATCCATAAAGATGAAAGGTTTGTTATTTCAGCGCCATCTACACGCATCTCAATTCTTTTAGCAGGATTGTCATGGCTAGGGTTGCCAGATTGGCCATGTTTTCCTGGACACAAATTATTATTTCATTCAGAGGGGAGCACAGGGAAAAATGCTGCCCTGCAACATGTATAATTCATTTGCTGCAGGTAGGAAATCAGGCTGCAGGTCGCCTGGGATTCCTTTTTGATATCTTACCTGCAGTGGATGGATTCTACATGCTGCGGGGTGGTATTTTTCATTCGCTGCCCATCAGCACGAATAAATGATGTGTCCAGGAAGAGATTGTCAATCTGGCAAACCCTAGTCATGGCATAGCAGGTCGTCTACCTGTTGTGGTGCACTAAGGATTAGTCCCTTAGCTGTGAGGTGTCCTATGCCACCCTGGTGGCAGGTGTGCTTAAACGCTACACGGGGGCTTAGCCCGCCCCACGGCTTCATGCCCGCCTCCCTTCCCAGAGGCCGATTGCCGGCGTCCGTGGTTGCAGCGGAACTTCCTGAGTGCAGCTAATGATGGCGATCGGCCCACTGGGAAGGGAGGCGGGCCAGAAAGCCACCCTACAGTGTTTAAGCCTGACTGGCGCCACCACAAGCTGCGGCATTAAGGGGTTAATTTCTTAGCATAATATAATAATAATAAAAGAAGTGATAAACCTTTGATCCAATTCGTGTGACCTGGCAGGCAGTACTTTTGGTAAACAAAACAAACAATTCCGCGACTCTCTCTCCGGTCGGATGTGACCTGGCCGCGGCAATTTAGGATATGCCAATGTATTCGGCGCTGGAGCGGGTGTATATTTAGATTCGCCGCAGAAATTACAGTTTAGCTCGAGACGTTTGGGGTTTAAGTCGTGCTTTTGTTAATAACCTAAACATTTGACTTTGTCCCTTGACTGAGTTTGTTTGGATTCCTGTTCGAAAAACCCGACCCCGCGCGTCTTAATCTCATGATCTTGGCCCGGAGTAGATGCTCTTAGTGTAATTATGCTCTGTAAACCACCCCAAGGAAAGAACGTAACGAAATACTGCGACCTGAATACAAAACCTTTCTATTAAATTCTTTGCGCAAAAACACTCGCGCTGCGCGTTAACTTGCGCGCGAAGCGTTTAACGGTAACGCGTGTAAATTAACGCTGGTATTACAATCTGAGCGCATTTTTACTTCCGTCCAAAAAATAACTCGCGTAAAAAAGATGCGCAAAAACGCGCGTGCATTAACGCTGCGTGCAGAAATCGGTGTGCGGACTGTTTTTTCACACAATTCAGCCAATCAGAATTAAGAACCGCAATTGTCTCCCGTTCAGTTTTTGCGCCTGTCAAAATCAATCTGAGTATATATGCTGCAGCGATAATAAAAACACGCACAACTTCTCAATTTTATTGTTTGGGTATGTGTAGAATGTGTAACTATACTTTGCTGTGTTTTTTTTTCGGGCTGGTGTATTTGGTTTCGGCCAGAACGTTCAGATTTGCCGTTACCACCAGCTTTTAAAAGACGTTACAATTATGCGCGCAAACTCTGTGTGTTAAATTTTGCGCATAGATTGTAATACCATGCGTGTACCAGCGCACAAACGCATTTGCGCTCACAATGTTAAGTATAGGACGCGCAACGTACATTACGCTCGCGCAGGTTCACCTGCGGTAGATGCAGGGCTCGAGTCGAGCGGGAACGCGCAGGAACGGCGTTCCCGCACTTTTCCCACAGCGGGAACGCTGCGGGAACGCAGCGTTCCCGCTGTGGCCCGAGCCCGAACGCCGCCGCCGCACATTGCCGGCGGCCGGCGTGCTTCCTGTTACGAGGGCCAGCTGACAGGAGGTGGAGCCGCTCGCCTGGCTGTTTCATAGTTCCCAGGCGAGCGGCTGCACTTCCTGTCAGCGGCCACTGAAGCAGGAAGCACGCGGCCGCTGGCAATGTGGAGAAGCAGCAGCAAAGGTGAGCTGGGGGGGCAGTATCCCTGAGACCTGGGGGGGGGCACTATCCATGAGACCAGGGGGCACTATCCAGGAGACCAGGGGGGCAATATCCAGGAGACCAGGGGGCACTATCCATGAGACCAGAGGGGCACTATCCATGAGAGCTGGGGGGGCAATATCCATGAGACCAGGGGGGCAATATCCATGAGACCAGGGGGCAATATCCATGAGACCAGGGGGGCAATATCCATGAGACCTGGGGCATTATCCATGAGACCTGGGGGCATTATCCATGAGAGCTGGGGCATTATCCATGAGACCAGGGGGCAATATCCATGAGAGCTGGGGCATTATCCATGAGAGCTGGGGCATTATCCATGAGAGCTGGGGCATTATCCATGAGACCTGGGGCATTATCCATGAGAGCTGGGGCAATATCCATGAGAGCTGGGGCATTATCCATGAGAGCTGGGGCATTATCCATGAGAGCTGGGGCATTATCCATGAGACCAGGGGGCAATATCCATGAGACCAGGGGGCAATATCCATGAGACCTGGGGCATATCCATGAGACCAGGGGGCAATATCCATGAGAGCTGGGGGGGCAATATCCATGAGACCAAGGGGGCAATATCCATGAGACCAGGGGGGCAATATCCATGAGACCAGGGGGGCAATATCCATGAGACCTGGGGCATTATCCATGAGACCTGGGGCATTATCCATGAGAGCTGGGGCATTATCCATGAGACCAGGGGGGCAATATCCATGAGAGCTGGGGCATTATCCATGAGAGCTGGGGCAATATCCATGAGAGCTGGGGCATTATCCATGAGAGCTGGGGCATTATCCATGAGACCTGGGGCATTATCCATGAGAGCTGGGGCATATCCATGAGAGCTGGGGCATTATCCATGAGACCAGGGGGCAATATCCATGAGACCAGGGGGCAATATCCAGGAGACCAGGGGGGCACTATCCATGAGACCAGAGGGGCACTATCCATGAGAGCTGGGGGGGCAATATCCATGAGACCAGGGGGCAATATCCATGAGACCAGGGGGGCAATATCCATGAGACCTGGGGCATTATCCATGAGACCTGGGGGCATTATCCATGAGAGCTGGGGCATTATCCATGAGAGCTGGGGCATTATCCATGAGAGCTGGGGCAATATCCATGAGAGCTGGGGCAATATCCATGAGAGCTGGGCATTATCCATGAGAGCTGGGGCAATATCCATGAGAGCTGGGGCAATATCCATGAGAGCTGGGCATTATCCATGAGAGCTGGGGCATTATCCATGAGACCAGGGGGCAATATCCATGAGAACTGGGCAATATCCATGAGACCAGGGGGCAATATCCATGAGAGCTGGGGCATTATCCATGAGACCTGGGGCATTATCCATGAGAGCTGGGGCAATATCCATGAGAGCTGGGGCATTATCCATGAGAGCTGGGGCATTATCCATGAGACCAGGGGGCAATATCCATGAGACCAGGGGGGCAATATCCAGGAGACCAGGGGGCACTATCCATGAGACCAGAGGGGCACTATCCATGAGAGCTGGGGGGGGCAATATCCATGAGACCAGGGGGCAATATCCATGAGACCAGGGGGCAATATCCATGAGACCAGGGGGGCAATATCCATGAGACCTGGGGCATTATCCATGAGACCTGGGGGCATTATCCATGAGAGCTGGGCATTATCCATGAGACCAGGGGGGCAATATCCATGAGAGCTGGGCATTATCCATGAGAGCTGGGCATATCCATGAGAGCTGGGGCATTATCCATGAGACCTGGGGCATTATCCATGAGAGCTGGGGCAATATCCATGAGAGCTGGGGCATTATCCATGAGAGCTGGGGCATTATCCATGAGACCAGGGGGCATATCCATGAGACCAGGGGGCAATATCCATGAGACCTGGGGCATATCCATGAGACCAGGGGGCAATATCCATGAGAGCTGGGGGGGGCAATATCCATGAGACCAGGGGGGCAATATCCATGAGACCAGGGGGCAATATCCATGAGACCTGGGGCATTATCCATGAGACCTGGGGCATTATCCATGAGAGCTGGGGCATTATCCATGAGACCAGGGGGGCAATATCCATGAGAGCTGGGGCATTATCCATGAGAGCTGGGGCATTATCCATGAGAGCTGGGGCATTATCCATGAGACCAGGGGGCAATATCCATGAGAGCTGGGGCATTATCATGAGAGCTGGGGCATTATCCATGAGAGCTGGGGCAATCCATGAGAGCTGGGGCAATATCCATGAGAGCTGGGGCAATATCCATGAGAGCTGGGGCATTATCCATGAGAGCTGGGGCATTATCCATGAGACCAGGGGGCAATATCCATGAGACCTGGGGCAATATCCATGAGACCAGGGGGGCAATATCCATGAGAGCTGGGGCATTATCCATGAGAGCTGGGGCATTATCCATGAGACCTGGGGCATTATTCATGAGACCTGGGGCATTATCCATGAGACCTGGGGCATTATCCATGAGAGCTGGGGCATTATCCATGAGACCTGGGGGCATTATCCAAATGAGCTGGGGCAATTATATCCATGTGAACTGGGGAAAATATATCCATATAACCAGTGCTGTGCATATTATTCTTGGGGTTCAGTGCTGTGTATTTATTCTGGAGGCTCAGTGCTGTGTATATTATCCTGGAGGCTCAGTGCTGTGTATATTATTCTTGGGGTTCAGTGCTGTGTATATTATTCTGGGGGCTTAGTGCTGTGTATGTTATTCTGGGGGTTCAGTGTTGTGTATGTTATTCTGGGGGCTCAAGTGCTGTGTATGTTATTGTGGGGGCTCAGTGCTGTGTATATTATTGTGGGGGCTCAGTGCTGTGTATATTATTCTGGGGGCTCAGCGCTGTGTATATTATTCTGGGGGTTCAGCGCTGTGTATATTATTCTGGGGGCTCAGTGCTGTGTATGTTATTCTGGGGGCTCAGTGCTGTGTATATTATTCTGGGGGCTCAGCGCTGTGTATATTATTCTGGGGGTTCAGCGCTGTGTATATTATTCTGGGGGCTCAGTGCTGTGTATGTTATTCTGGGGGCTCAAGTGCTGTGTAATTATTCTGGGGGTCAGCGCTGTGTATATTATTCTGGGGGTTCAGCGCTGTGTATATTATTCTGGGGGTTCAGCACTGTGTATATTATTCTGGGGGTCTGTGCCTGGAGATATATATAATATTATATATATATATTTTCTTCAGGTAATGGGGGTTGTGGAATTCGTGGGTGAGTTCCCTCACTTTTTTTCCCAGGACTTGACCCCTGGGTAGATGTCAACGTGCATTTTTTGCGCCGACATTGTAATACGACGTTCCGCGCAAAGGATTTCCCCCCCGCGTTAATGCGTTTTTGCGCACGCGTTAACGTTTGCGCGAAGAATTTAATAGAGCCCTATATGTTTTATCTCCATCTCTTTTTCTTGTGTTCTTCGTTTGGTTTTCTTAGGCGCCTCGATTCGATTTCAAACAGTACCGCCACCGAACATCTGTCTGGTACCATTACGCAAGGTAAATATAAACATCCTTTCTTCTTTGTGTCTACACAATCCACAGGAACCATTTAGGGGGACTCAAATCACATGCGTAGTCTTCTTAAATCTCAGTCTTAACTTTGTAGTTTGAAGGCGAGGGAGTAAATGGAAGAGTCAAGACTGGACCGGCGGGCCGTGATGTCACGCTGTGCGCCAGTCTGTATCATTGTACTAGAACTCAAGGGTATCAAGCTCTCAGTGGACTTCTTCTCTCCAGAAGGAAAGTAGTCTTTGTTTCCCTGCAGGCCTCTGCAGACTGCTTTGACATTTGATCCAGCCTCCCAGCATGGCCGCTCTTTAGATTGATTTTCACTTCAAAGTTTGTATTATCAGCAGTCTCTAAAGGCAATTAGGATTGGGCGTCTTGGAGTATCAAGCACTTGGTGACACTAACTGACTCATCTTTTATTGATCCCTTTGTTGACACAGACAGTGATTGAGTTGAAGGATTGCATCCTACCTGCCCCTTTGACTGGTTAAAGGGCCGGGGAGAAAATGCCACGTAATTAAGTGACAGTTAATATAGGTTCTGTTAAGTTTTTCATCTGTGCACAATAGGAGGATGTTGCACAAAGGCAACAAAGATTTGAAGGCCCTTTGACAAGTTAAACTAGTCCAAAAAAGGTAACTGTGTAATTATCCCCGCTGTTAATGAAAGCTGCGCCTTTATGAAGATACAACACTAAATTGGTTTATTTGTCAGGGTATTGACATGAAGAGAGGTGTCAATAAAGAGATCTCCTACCCCAGAGCAGTGAATAAATAAAACAATAATTATATTATTGTTTTGTTGTCTGGGGGGGGGGGTGGGATTATTTGAGATCGATATATTTTTTAACCTTCCGGAAAAGGTTTTATTAACATACTAGAATCCAGTTGTAACAGTACATAGTATTAAATAAATATACACACGTAGGTCAATAGTTCGATAAATATGTGTATTATTAAAAAAATATATATATATATTTATATATATAGTGTTAAATTTATTTATTTATTTATAAAGGATTTTACCAGGAAGGATACATTGAGATTACTCTCGTTTTCAAGTACGTCCTGGGTTCAATAGCATTGAAATTTTGAAAAATGTATATAGAAACATAGAAACATAGAAAATGTCGGCAGATAAGAACCTTTCGGCCCATCTAGTCTGCCCAATTACATGGATACTTTACCTGGATTTATCTTTTGTTTAGGATAGCCTTATGCCTATCCCATGCCTGCTTAAATTCAATTACTGTTTTGGCCTCTACCACTTCTACTGGAAGACTGTTCCATGTATCCACCACTCTCTCAGTAAAATAATGTTTCCTGATGTTACTTTTAAACCTTTGCCCCTCTAATCTAAGACTATGTCCTCTTGTTTTGCTACTTTGTTTCCTTTTAAATATACTCCCTTCCTCTACCTTGTGGATTCCCTTTACGTATTTAAATGTTTCTATCATATCTCCTCTGTCTCGTCTTTTTTCCAAGCTGTACATGTTAAGATCATTAAGCCTTTCCTGGTAACTTTTCTCCTTCCATATACCGTATTATTATAAAAATGAAAAATATTTATAAGTAAAAATACATATGTATTATTACAATTCAAAAATTGTATTATTAGCAAAATATTTATGTATTATTAAAAGTACATATGCTTTATTAAGTATATATGCACTATTGACAAAATATATATGTATTAATATTTTTTTTTATTATTAAATAAAAAATATATGTATTATTAAGAAATATATGTATTATTTAATAGTTTAGAAATATATGGAAATTAAAAATTTTTGCTTGTGTGTGTGGGACCATAATTACAAATAATTATATAAAATACATTATTATTATCATCATTTATATAGCGCCAACAGTTTCCTCAGCGCTTTACAATAACCAAAGGGAACGAGATACAGATAAATGCACATGTGATGGAAACAAGAGGTGTAGAGGGCCCTGCTCATAGGAGCTTACAGTCTAGAGGATCTAACATATACAAATTATTTATTACTGATAAATGGTTTTGTTTCAGTAATTACATTTAAAAATTAGATGTACACAAAATTGTATTTATTGGGTTTATTACTTTTATTTGCAAATATAAATTTGTTGTATTACAAATGGATTATGAGAAACTATAGGGCATATTCAGAAAGTACCGAAATTTCAGTGAAATTTCACCAAACCTGGTGCCGCCGAAGACAGCCGAACACCGTCAATCAGGCCGCCGAATGCCTCCGAAGACCACAGATTAGACCACCGAACTGCAGACCGGAAGACCGCTGAATGCCAGCCGGAAAATACATGAAAATATGTGTGAATAATATAAAAGGTCCTATTATGAATAATAAAACGGACTGTTACAGAATATTAGAAAAAAAGCCTTTAAAAAAAAAAATTGGGAATCAAAAATTTTGTGTAAAATAAATAAATAAATAAAAAAATACAACAAAATGTTCCAAAAGATAAATAAATAAAAAGATGTTTTGCTGAAAATGAGAATAAAAAGTTGAATAAAAAAGAAACTATAAGGCTGGGGTCAGACCAGCGCATTTTTAACGTGCGTTCTGGCGCACTTAATCACGGCCGCACTAGCAGCAAATGACGGGCAATGACAGCCAATATACGAAGTACGGTCGCACGAAAGTCCGGCTGCGCAACGCAAGTGGAAAATGAACGCATTTTTTCGAGAACGCAGAACCACTAGTACGGACGTACAGAGTGCGCTGCGCCCGCTAGCGGTGTGTGTGTGTGATTTGGAGACGTCAGACCCTGCTCATGTCCGGCCAACATAACGTCCAGACACCCAAAGTTTCCTGGTTTGGATTCGTAAACATCACGCACGAAAATGCGCATCGTATGACCGTTTTCGCATATTCCGTGAAAAAATACATCAATGCGTTCGGACGCACTTTTTTATGTTCGCGTGTAAAAATGCTTTCGTTTGACCCTAGCCTCAATGGCAATATTTTTTTACATTGAATCCTATGAGATTCGCTTGTTTAACGTCGGTGCAGTTCAACGTTCTCTGAATAGATTAACCATTACTTCTATATTTCCTCTACAATTTCTCTGCTGCCGTGGATCGCCGAATTGCGTCGATCTGAGGCAAACTGACCGTATTTCACTGTCAATTCGCCAGTATTTGGCGAATTGATAGTTTAGTGATCAGACGAACTGCCACGAAATTGCACCGTAAAGTTAAATTCAACTTTCGGTGCAATTCGGTGGCAAGTTGGCCTCTTACCTCTTTGATACATTTTATAGCAGGGTAATGGTGTGTCCTTAAAACGTACATTTTTTATTGCATAAGATAGTGACCATCATGTGCTTGGCGATATGATTTTTTGCAGAGGAGAGGGAAAGTGGCTTTAAAAAATAAGTTTTTGGTGGCCAGATGATGTTTGAATTATTATTATCTTTTTTATGTTGACTCCTCGTGACATATACAGTATGTATAGGAAAGGATTAACCCTATAAGGCTAGGGTCAGACGAAAGCATTTTTCCCCGCGAACGTGAAGAAGTGCGTCCGAGCGCATTGACGTATTTTTTCACGGAATGCGCAAAAACGGTCAGACGACGCGCATTTTCGGGCGTGATTTTGTACGGATCGTCAATAAAACTCTTTTTGCGTCTGGACGTTATGTAGGCTGGACATTAGCAGTGTCTGACATCTCCTAATCACGCAAACACGCCGCTATGCCGCAGCTGCGCACTCAGTACGTCAGTACTAGCGGTTCAGCGTTCTCAGAAAAATGCGTTCAAATTCCACTTGCGTTGCACGGCCGGACTTTTGTGCGGCCGTACTTCGTATATTGGCCGTCATTGCCCGTCATCTGCTGCTAGTGCGGCCGTAATTATGTGCGCCAGAACGCACGTTAAAAGTGCGCTGGTCTGACCCCAGCCTAATCAGTTCTGAGTTAGCATTAATATGCGCATGAACGTGTAAGGCTAGGGTCAGACTAGCGCAGTTTTAACGTGCGTTTAGCCGCACGAAATCACGGCCGTACTAGCAGCAAATGACGTCCAATGCCGGGGAACATACGACGAACGGCCGCACGAACGTTCGTCCGCGCAACGCAAGTGGCCAACGAACGCATTTTTTCGAGAACGTCAAACCGCTAGTACTGACGTACAGAGTGCGCTGCGGCTGCATAGAGGCGCGTGTGTGTGATTAGGAGACGTCAGACGCTGCTAATGTCCGGCTAACATAACGTCCAGACACAAAAAGTGTTTTATTGATGATCCGTACAAAATCACGGACGAAAAGACGCATCGTATGACCGCTGTCGCGTATTCCGGGAAAAAATACGTACGTTCGTTCGACCGCACTTTTCCACGGACAACGTGAAAAATGCGTTCGTCTGACCCTAGCCTTAACTGGGAAAGGATTTTTTTTATGGATTAATGTTTGGATCAGTGGCATTACCTCATGTAATACACAATGCCTGACAGGAACTTTCAGGTCCGTACTCACTGCTCATGGACGCCACCTAGAGGAAGCAAAAAGAAAAACACTGACCCCAGGAAGACTACTAGGAGGTTATTCGCTAACCTCAGAAATTGCCACCGAATTTTGGGATCAGGGAAATTTGTCTATTCAGGAAGCTGCCATTTCACCAAATACAGGCAAACTGGCAGTGAAATTACTGTGATTTCCACCTCAGGTCAGCGGCACCGAAATTGTCCCATTGAGAGCTATCAAATCGCCTATGCAAAGAGCGCTCAATTACACCACAATTTTGACGAAATAGCCTGATTTCTGGTGTTTCAATTCGACAGGTTACAATGTAATAAATTTAATATTTTTTTTTTTAGACCATTTATTATTTTTAGTAAAAACGTTTAGTGTTTTTTAAAGACTTTTTATTATTTTTAAAGGACCTTTTTTTTAAAATTATTTTAGAGGTATGTTCTGAAGCCCGATTACAAACGCATTTCATGTGCAATAAACAAAATTCATTTGCATTGCTCCAGAATTATTATTTTTTTTGAGAAAGGATTTTACCAGGAAGGATACATTGAGATTTCTCTCGTTTTCAAGTATGTCCTGGGTGGCGAGTCTGTACTGTTAGGCGTCTTGCCCAAGGACACTTACTGGAGAGGTGCTCTTGCTGGGATTCAAACCTGTGTCTCCACAGTTATAGAGCCACCCAGCTGGTACGTAGACAACTTTGAGTATACTTGATATCAGGGCAGTTGCAGCTGCTTTTGAAGAACGGGTATAGTTGATCTTGGCAGTGACAGGGTAAGTAATGTAGCGCACAATTATTTATTTTCTTTTTTTGTCTCTTCTTTTTCTAATATTTTTTTCGCAAGTTAGACTATTACCAAGTAGACTCTCCCACCCTATCTTGTTACATAGTAATCCTTAGGGCCTACTATTTCCCCCTTCTCTCTCACTGGGGCAAATATATCACCCTACAAAATACAAATGTCACGATCCAATCTCCATGTTCAGAACTCAATTGCAGCATTTTTCGGTCTTTAGAGAATTTGTGCGCCAAGCGTTAAACGTTAACGCGCGTAAATCACTGCTGGAATTACAATCCTAGAGCATTTTTTCATCCGTCGAGCAATAACGCGCGTAAAACATGACGTGCACAAATGCTCGCGCAGTAACGTTGTGCGCACTGTTTTTTTCACACGATTCAGCCAATCAGAATTAACCACAATCATCTCACGTTAAGTTTTTGCGCCTGTCAAAGTCAATCTGCGCATACAGTATATGCTGCAGCAATAATAAATGCACACACAACTTCTCCATTTTATTGGATTGGTATGTGTAGAATGTGTAACTATACTTTGCTGCATATTTTTTTTTGGGCTGGTGTATTTGGTTTCGGCCAGGTTGATAGAATTTGCCTTTAACACCAGCTTTTAGGAGTTTCTAAAATTCTGCGCGCAAAGGCTGTGCGTTACAAACTGCGCATAGATTGTAATACCATCCGCGTACCAGCGCACAAATGCATTTGCGCTCACAATGTTAAGTATAGGACGCGCGCAGTACAGGACGCTCGCGCAGGGATCGCGCAGGTTCACCCGCGGTAGACGATTATGTGCGTTTGTTGCGCTGACAATGTAATACGACGTTCAGCACAAAGAGTTTTACCCCTCACGTTAATGTTTTTTTGCGCCGGCGCAAACGTTTGGGCGAAGATTGTAATTTGGCCCCATTTATTTCAGGCTGACTCGATCCCTGGGACCTGCTGGGCAGTGAGACTCCCAGCTGGAGTCCTAAACCTGCGGCAAATACTTGTACCAGCTTTCCTAGCTGGTCGCGAGCCATTGCGGAGGCGGCGTCGACACTGCAAGTGTAGGGGTGCCTCTGCATTCACGCAAGTTTCTTCCCCGCCTCTTCCGTGACACTTGAGTATGCAGGGGAGACGCAACATGTGAAAGAAGGGGCCCCGGGACTCACTTAGACCCCAGAGCCACCAGTATGACATTGGTCGAGCGGAACCCGGATCGGGAGTCGGTACCGATTGATCCTGAATACCATGACTCAGATCAATGATTTTTTTTTTTCAATGTGTTACAAAATACCAGAAACCATGGTGAGTATTGTAATACTTATCACTATTAAGAAAAAATCCATCCATTCTTTAATAAATCCAATATTTTAGATTTTATGCTATTAACCCCTTTAGCTGCTGGCCTCCTTGTCTTTTTTTTTTTTTAAATGTTTGAATAGTGCCTGTCCATCTCCTACTGAAGGCGAAGGTGCTATTAAAATAATATTTGCGGGTCATGACTGCTGGTTGAGTTCAGCTTTACGCTTTTGACATCTCTGTATATAATTACACGGCCCATTCCCTTTTCACGGAGCTTGACAGGGATCGGGGCCTGCTGGCTGAAGCCAAATAAATAAAGACAAGGCAGGACAAGGTATTGTATTTAGGAGGTTTAGGAATCAGCAAATTGCTGATCCTGAATTTTGGCAAATTAAATCTTACCCCTGGCACTTCTCGTTAGTTTTACTTGGTTTCGTGGACTGTTTTGAAATCAGAATGGTTATAGGGTGGCAGTGCCAACAACAGCTACTTAGGCATGTCTTCTAAAACTGGATATGTTTATTTTATTGCGTTTTACAAATAAAAATTCTCAGCAAAACACTGATTGAAAACAAACAGACTAATCACACTGTTGGACACTAGTTGTGTGTTTATTTTTTATTTTATTTTTTCCCCCTCCGTGCCATGTACGGTTACATTTAACATTGGAGTAAGGAAGAGACCCAGGCATTTTTAATTCATCCCATATTTTGATATCTGTCTTTAGTCAAGCCGTGAAATCAGATGCTTAAAGAGACTCAAACCAGGCTTGGCAGGAACGCAGCCCACTGCTCCATTTTATTTATTTTATTTGTTGGTTTGGTTTTGTTTCCCTGCCTTTGTTTTTTGAGGGTTTTTCTTTCGGGGAGGGGTCCTGCAGTCTATAAAGCGGCATGAATCTTGCCAGCAATTCTATGGCAAATTTCACAGCTACGGAATCACAAAGACTTTGCAACAGAAGAAGGAGATTTTATTTACTATACATGTAGACGAGTTGCATGGTTTTATTTAACGCACACATACTTAAAAATCACTGCAAAACCACATTGCAAACCAACGAGGGGATGCCAAAAAAAGTGCAAAAAAATAAAAATAAATAAAAATAAATGCTGCTGACCATACATCACATGCCACATGATTTTCTGTGAAATAATTGCAGACAAATGTCAATCAGATCTTATTAGTCAACTCTATATGCTTTATATATGCAAGCAAGTAAAATATATATTATGTAATACATAAATAAAATTGAAAGTTGAGCAGCCACCTGGTATTTAAAATCCCACTTAGGCAAGGAACTAATATGTCAGAATTATCAGGTATGTTAGGTAAAAAATAAATAAACAAATAATTACTATCGAAACAAATAGCGCAATTAAACAGTGAAGGCAGTTATAAATAGAGAAATATTTTAAAAAATATTACATACTATTCAGATACTTTCAACTTGATACAAAAAATATACTATATAAATATCTACACACACATATATATATATATATATATATATACAGGGCTCAAAATTTCCACTCACCTACTAGCATTTGGCGAGTGGAAATTAAGTGAGGGCGAGTGGAAATGCACAAGCAGGCAGCACAATAAATGATTTTGTGTGTTTAGGGGCAGAGTTAAAGGCTGGGTAGGGGTTAGGTGGAGCAACTGGTGGCAAGTAACCTTTATGGCCTGGTTAGTAGCTTGTGACTTGAAATTTTGAGCCCTGTATATATAATATATATATATATAATGTAATGGATGGGGTGGGCTTCTTGAACCATTAGGTAAATATGTGGGCTGTTACATCCTTGGCCCCTGCAGCGCTTCCTGGGGGTTCAGGGCGCCAGGTGGCATCGCTGGCTAGCCTGTTGCCAGTAGTAAGGGCTGGCAAAACGGCATCTGAGGGGCGGAGCCAAGCAGAAGTTCAAGGAGCCATCAGCCTTTAAAAGAGGCTGAGAGAAGGTGCTCCTTGAACTGTCGTGGGAGTATATTGGAGTGGAGTCTAATTCCTGATTGATTTGCTGATCTCATTCTGTTATTGACCTGTTTCTGGCTGAGGACCTGTTTACATTTTGACCTGGCTATCCCTATTGACCATTCTCTCGCATTATCCCTATTGTACTTTTGCTTGAGTGTGTGTCAGATTCAAGTTTATGGTTTTGCCTTATGGTTTATGTTTTATGTCTAGTTCTTGTCCTGGTTATTTCTTGTTCATGTATATGGCTTTCTAGTTTATGTTCCTGAGTTCCCAGTTTTATGTATTATGTCTGGTATATGTTTGCTATACAGAATCCAATCTTAGATTGTAGGCCTTCCCTGCAGGCTAATGAACACATGTGTTCCCCTCTATAGCTGAGTACATACATAATCTCCAATCTTAGATTGTAGGCCTTCCCTGCAGGCTAATGAACACAAGTGTTCCCACTCTGTATGTCTCATAAGTAAGTCTTGCCTCAGCAATCTTGTTCACCTCTGTTTATAGATCACGTCATGTTCATTTATCACGTCATGTCTATGTATCTTTACACAGATAGTTAATGTGTTTCCACCCAGCGACCTCCTGGCCACGAAGCCATTTGGAGCTGAGGTGATAATTAGGTTTCTTGTAATACCTCCCTGGTGTGGGAATCAAGGTATTACAGCCTGTCTTGCTGTCTGTGTTTCTAGTATCTGTATCCAGGTATTGTGTGACTGCCCTGCAGTCCGCACAACTCATGTATCATTGATAGCCAGCAATCCTGTCGACGTCTGTTTTTGTATCACGTCATGTCTATGTATCTTTACACAGATAGTTAATGTGTTTCCACCCAGCGACCTCCTGGCCACGAAGCCATTTGGAGCTGAGGTGATAATTAGGTTTCTTGTAGTACCTCCCTGGTGTGGGAATCAAGGTATTACAGCCTTTCTGCTGTCTGTGTTTCCAGTATCTGTATCTAGGTATTGTGTGACTGCCCTGCAGTTCGCACAACTCATGTATCATTGAGATTTAGCAATCTTGTTCACGTCTATTCATGTATCACGTCATGTTGATGTGTCACGTCATGTCTATGTATCTGTACACAGTTAATGTGTTTCCACCCAGCGACCTCCTGGCCACGAAGCCACTTGGTGCTGAGGAGTTAATTAGGTTTCTTGTAGTACCTCCCTGGTGTGGTAATCAAGGTATTACAGCCTTTCCTGCTGTCTGTGTTCTAGAATCTGTCCAAAAGAATCCAAATAAATGCTACTCCAGGGTAGCGCTGCGAGCGCTACCGTTACACTATCATTGTGAACAGGTGGTACTTAATTTACCTCCTATTCTTAAGAACACTGCACATTTTTTGGCTAAAGTTGCAGAAATTGCTCTAACCTGGTGAAAATGTTTTTCTAGCTACTATGGATGTAAGTAGTCTTTCCATGGTAATACCAAATGTGGAGGGCATTAAGGCTTTACGATCTATTTCGACTTCATCTGCATTGTATTCTGGACCTCCTGCTGAATTTTTGTTAGAAATATTATCTATTACTTTGGAATGTAATTATTTTTCAATTTGAGAACAATTTTTATCTACAGGTGTCAGGAACGACAATGGGTGCAGCTATGGCGCCAGTATATGCCAATGCTTATATGTTCCAATTTGAAAGAACTTGAAAAGGATTCCTTAATACTCTATGTGAGATTTGTGGATGAAGTTTTTATTATCTGGTGGGGTGACAGAGAATTTTTCTTTAACATAAACACAGTTTGTCAATAATTTAGGAAAGCCTATTCAGATCACAGCCACAGTGGATTCAGACTCTGTTTGCTTCCTGGATGTTAAAGTTTTTCGAGATGGTAACAAATTGGGTTACACTCTGTATAGAAAGGAGACAGACAGGAATACCTTACTCTTCGCCAGTAGTTTTCATCCAAAACATTTGAAAAGATCATTGCCCATTTCCTAATATTTGACAGTTTTTAGGAACAATTCATATGAAACCCTTAGAGACCACCAATAGAGTTTGACAAAGAGGTTACTCTTTATTCAAGCTTCAACAAGCATTGATTAAGGCTCAAATTCGCTTCAATAACACGAAATCTGAAAGAATGAATAACCAAAAACAATTTTTTCTCCCACTCACAAATCAGAGTCTTTTGCCGAAAAAAAATCAGGACTTATTGGAAAATGTTTCAACACGATCACACTTTACCCATGCAATTTTAGTCCACTTCCGAGTATCAGTTTTAAGTGAACACATAATCTTCGGGATCTTTTGAAGAAAACTGATTTTAAGGCATCCTATTTGTCACGTCTCGACCCTGCCCCCTGGTGGTGGGAGCAGGGATTTACCAGTTTGTTGGTTTTCATGTTCAGGCTCTGCAGACTATCCATATTGGGCTGATAGTCTGTGGTCACATGATCAGGATAGACCTAATTCCATTGATTTCCTGCTCCCTGTATTGCTGTCTGTATTTCTGTATTTCTAAGGAATAATCTGTCTGTTTATATTAAGTTTGTTTCACTCAGCAGGCATTTGGCCACGAAACCCTTAGGTGTTGAGTGGTACTCAGGGCCTTGTCTGACCTCCCTGGCTGGGAGTGCTAGGATCAGCAGTCTTTACTGTTGTGTTTTTCAAGTACTGAGTTCTGTCCTGCAGCTTGCTGGATTCATTGTGTCTATCCCCAGTCCTGAAATATGTCTTTAGATGAGAAATCATACCCAGTGCAGGGCTTCCTCTTAAGATAGTGCAAAAACACAAACACCCTTGTTTCTGAGTTCTGCTAATGTGTGCTGGAGTCTGCTATCTGCAACAAACCACAAACCTGCCCTAAAGGCTTCAAACTACGCAGCCTAAAGGCTCCCCCTCACCCTATAGGGGGCCTATCGTTACACTATTCTACTTTGCCAAAATTAAATAAATGGGGATACTTTAAATGTACAAATTGTGTTACATGTAATCATGATAACGGGTTCTTCTTTTGCACATCCAAAAACAGGTAAAAGATTTCAGATACGACACTGGATTACTTGCTTGACTGAACTTGTCATATATAAAAAAAATTGCCCATGCGGACTTGCTTACGTGGGTAAGACTGAGTTCAATTTACGCGACCGCATTCGTGGACACCGCACGTCCATCGTGACAGAGTATCGTGAAGGTCATACAGAAAAGTCGGAGGCGTAGCATTTCCTAACATGTCAACAACGGTTACCCTTTTTGAAATTCATTGCCATTGATCATGTGCCCTCTTTGTCTAGGATTGGAAATAGATCACAGAGAAATTTTTTGGATTTTTACATTGAACACTTTGCACCAGATGGATTAAATGACTAGATCTCTTTCACTTCATTTTTATAGAATTGTTCAGTGATTATTTATTACTATTGAGGTTTTCATTCCCTGCACTTATTTTTTATATACACATATTTTTCAAATATACATCTTTATAGTAGTAGTTGGTTCACAGACAATAATTGTGTGACACATTTTACTCTACCGGCTGGATGGAGTAGAGGTAACAGCTCTATAACCGAGGAGACCCAGGCTCGAATCCCGGCCAGAGCACCTCTCCAGTATGTGTCCTTGGGCAAGACACCTAACGGTACATACTTGCCTACCACACAATAATCAGCAGTGGAGTCCAGTGGTAACATCTCTGCCCTTCGACCGTGGACAAGCAAGTCAAAATCCTGTTCAGCACTTCCCTCCAATCAACTATGGAGAAGCAAGTCTCAACTTTGCGAGAAGCGGGTTCAACCTAACCACCAGGTCGCTGATCTACAATCATGGAAAGCCGACTCGCTCCCACTCAGACGCCACCAGCGAGTGTCCTTGTGCAAGACACCTAACACTATGGATGTGCCTACATCAAAAAATACTTGAACATCTCATAAATTGTGAGTTCCTTCGGAAACAGGGTCCCTCTGTATCAGGTCATCATCCATGTGTGGTATTACAAAGTATCAACTGCTTGTATACACTGATTATTATTATTATTCTTTATTTATAAAGCGCCAGCATATTCCGCAGCGCTGTACAATAGGCCCACTATAGACAGAGTTACAATACAATACATTGAACAACATTTGACAAACAGTACAGGAGGAGATGAGGGCCCTATTCCCGTAGGAACTCACAATCTAGGAGGGTTGAGGTTGGAAACAGGAGGAGAGGACTGCAAGGTGAGAGTGATTGATGGTTGCGTCAGTGAGTTGGGTGGTAGGCTTCCCTAAATAGGAACGTTTTAAGGGAGCGTTTGAAGGAAGAGAAGTTAGGGGAAAGTCTGACAGTACGAGGGAGAGCGTTCCAGAGAGTGGGGGCTGCGCGTGAGAAATCCTGCAGTCTATCATGGGACGAGGTAATGCAGGGAGACGCTAGGCGCAGGTCGCTGTTTGACCTTAGGGAGCGGGCTGGGGTGTATTTGGTGATTAGTGAGGACAGGTAGTGGGGAGTTGAGTTAGTGAGGGTTTTGTAGGTAAGGATAAGGATTTTGAACTTAATTCTGCAGTGGATGGGGAGCCAGTGAAGGGACTCGCAGAGGGGAGCGGCAGAGACAGAGCGGCGGGTGAGGTGAATTAGCCTGGCGGAGGCGTTCAGGATGGATTGTAGGGGGGAGAGGCGGGACAGAGGGAGGCCAGATAAGAGATTATTGCAATAGTCGAGTCGGGAGATTACCAGGGCGTGTATGAGTTGTTTTGTGGTGACAGCGGTAAGAAATGGCCAAATTCTGGAAATATTACGCAGTTGGTATCGGCAGGAGGAGGAAAGAGACTTGATGTGGGGGATGAAGGAAAGAGCAGAGTCAAGTGTAACTCCAAGACAGCGAACTTGGTTTGATGGGGAGATGGTGATACCCTCCACCGTGATAGAGAAGTCAGGAGGTGGGGAGGCATTGGAGGGAGGAATAAGTAGGAGCTCAGTCTTTGACATGTTGATCTTTAGGTGGTGGGAGGCCATCCAGGAGGAGATGCCAGATAAACAGTCACTGACTTTTGAAAGGACAGGGGGAGAGAGATCAGGGGTAGAGAGGTAGATCTGAGTGTCATCAGCGTAGAGGTGGTAATTAAAGCCAATGCTGTTGATGATTTTGCCCAGGGAGGAGGTGTAGATGGAAAAGAGCAGAGGACCAAGGACAGAGCCTTGAGGTACACCAACGGAAGAGGCAATGAGGAGGAGGAGTTACCAGCAAGCAAAGGACACACAGAAGGACCTGTTGGATAAATAGGAGTCAACCCAAGCAAGTGCAGTGTCACCGAGACCCAGAGAGTTGAGGGTCTGTAGAAGGAGGGGGTGGTCAACAGTGTCAAAAGCAGCCGAGAGGTCAAGCAGGATGGGAATAGAATAGTGGCCGTGTTTTTTAGCAGTCAGGAGGTCGTTGGTGACTTTAGTGAGGGCAGTTTCAGTTGAGTGTAGGGGACGGAAGCCAGATTGCAGGGGGTCAAGTAGGGAATTGGAGGACAGGAAGAGGGAGAGGCGGTTGAAGACTAGTTTTTCTAAGAGCTTAGAGGTAAAGGGAAGCAGGGATACAGGGCAGTAGTTGGATGGAGAGTTGGGATCGAGGGATGGTTTCTTTAGTAAAGGGGTAACTAGCGCGTGTTTGAAGGCGGATGGGAAGGAGCCAGTGGAGAGAGATAGGTTGAAGATGTGTGTGAGAGCAGGGGTGAGGGAGGAGGAGAGGGGAGGAATTAGATGTGAGGGAATGGGGTCAAGCGGGCACGTGGTGAGATGTGAGGAGGACAATAAGGAATTGACTTCCTCCTCAGTGGCTGGGAGGAAGCGGCAGAGGGTGGCAGAGGGGACCTCTGGGAGTGGAGGTGGCAGATAACTATCTTGTGTTGGGATGTTGCTTCTGATAGTTAGAGTTTTACTGAGGAAGTAGTGATCTTGTAAAGCGCTGCAGAATTTGTGGCGCTATATAAAGGATAATAACCACTATTGGTTTTGTGTTATACAGAGTTATACACTTCAGGATCTTAGAAATTTTATATTGCACATTATTCAATGCTCTTCAACCCAGGACATGCTTGAAAACGAGAGAAATCTCAATAAATCCTTCCTAGTAAAATACTTTACAAATACAGTCAGGTCCAGAAATATTGGGACATCGACACAATTCTAACATCTTTGGCTCTATACACCACCACAATGGAGTTGGAATGAAACAAACACAATGTTCTTTAACTGCAGACTGTCAGCTTTAATTTGAGGGTATGTACATCCAACTCAGGTGAACGGTGTAGGACTTACAGCAGTTTGCAGATGTGCCTCCCACTTGTTAAGGGACCAAAGGTAATGGGACAGAATAATAATCATAAATCAAACTTTCCCTTCTTAATACTTGGTTGCAAATCCTTTGCAGTCAATCACAGCCTGAAGTCTGGAACGCATAGACATCACCATACGCTGGGTTTCATCCCTGGTGATGCTCTGCCAGGCCTCTACTGCAACTGTCTTCAGTTCCTGCTTGTTCTTGGGGCATTTTCCCTTCAATTTTGTCTTCAGCAAGTGAAATGCATGCTCAATGGGATTCAGGTCAGGTGATTGACTTGGCCATTGCATAACATTCACTTCTGTCCCTTCAAAAACTCTTTGGTTGCTTTTGCAGTATGCTTTGGGTCATTGTCCATCTGCACTGTGAAGCGCCGTCCAATGAGTTCTGCAGCATTTGGCTGAATGTGAGCAGATAATATTGCCTGAAACACTTCAGAATTCATCCTGCTGCTTTTGTCAGCAGTCACATCATCAATAAATACAAGAGAACCAGTTCCATTGGCAGCCATACATGCCCACGCCATGACACTACCACCACCATGCTTCACTGATGAGGTGGTATGCTTAGGATCATGAGCAGTTCCTTTCCTTCTCCATACTCTTCTCTTCCCATCACTCTGGTCAGGGCCGGCCCGACCATGGTGCAGGGTGGATCAGCCGCTCCAAGCGGCAAATTTGGTCAGGCGGCATATTTTGTCCGCCGTTACCGACTCTGCACTATTTATTTTTTTTACGTGTGCCGGCGGCAGCATCTCTGGTACTCCGACGTGGAGCAGTCACCGCACGCTGACCCGCCCACACACGTGACCTGTGGCCAGATTAAGATGCAGCTGGCACGTGTGTGGGTACATCCTCCTCAGGTTGCAGCAGGGATTGCATTCCTCTCTTCCCGAGTTCCGCCAGCGACCCAGGCTGGCACTTGCGTCTGACTGCACCCGGCGGATGCTCTTAGGCTGCGCATCTCAGGTGAATGTCTCCTCCTATGTACCACCAGCACAACTTTGCTCTGTCCTCTTCTCCCCCACCCCCATCATCAGGAAGGGAGGCATGCCAGAGTCCCCATCCTCTGTCCCCAGCATCTGTTCGATCGCAGATGTCTCCGTGAGAGGAAATTCAGCTGCTCTCATGTTTATTTGGCAAGAGAAAAGTTGGAACAGAGAGCATAAAAACACTTTCATCTGCACCAGGTAAGTACAGTAGCTGGTGGTGTGTCTCCTCCACGTTCTCCCCATTGACCTCCAACGGCCGGACCTCCGCTTTCAGACCCTCACTCTCAGCCGGGGAGCCGGGCTCCACCTTGCGGATGTACTGGCCGCTCTTGCCCTTCTCTCCGTGCAGGTGGAAGCTGCATTCCTGCTCGCCCTTCCTCGTGAGGCAGTGCTGGGGCTGCAGCCGCTCCTGGGCTATGTATGGGCAGATCAGGGTGGTACGGGAGCATCACATCCGCAGGGGGCACTATCGGCTCAGTGCAGTGCCAGCAGCTATACCAGGCAGAGGCAGGGAGCAATGACGGCCATAGCAGCCGGGCACCAGTGGGAGGGCGCCAGAAGACCTGGCCGGAAGCCTGGGAGGGCGCCAGAAGACCAGGCCCTGTAACAAGCTTTCCAGCAAGGCCTCAACCAGGGGTGTGTGTGTGTATGTGTGGCTGTGTGTGTGTGGCTGTATGTGTGTGTGTGGCTGTGTGTGTGTATGTGTGTATGTGGCTGTGTGTGTGTAGTGGCTGTGTGTGTGTAGTGTGTGTATGTAGTGGCTGTGTGTATGTAGTGGCTGTGTGTGTGTAGTGGCTGAGTGTGTGTGTGTGTGTAGCGGCTGTGTGTGTGTGTGTAGTGGCTGTGTGTGTAGTGGCTGTGTGTGTGTAGTGGCTGTGTGAGTGTAGTGGCTGTGTGTGTGTAGTGTGTGTATGTAGTGGCTGTGTGTGTGTAGTGTGTGTGTGCAGTGTGTAGTGGCTGTGTGTGTGTGTGGTGGCTGTGTGTGTGTGTAGTGGCGGTGTGTGTGTGTGTGTGTGTGTAGTGGCTATGTGTGCTATTGGGTCAGGGTATGTGGGCCTCTGATACGCTCATACACACCACACGTTACTGTGAGTTTTATTGCAGTGGATTCTGCGATACGTTAATACGCACTGTATGTTACTGTGAGTTTTGCAGATTGTTGTGCAGCTCTGTGATACACTCTTACACACTGCACATTACAGTGAGTTTTATTGCTGTGGACCTCTGTGATATGCTCATGTCACGTGTTTTTTTTTTAGGGGGGGGGCAGCATTTCATTAATCGCTCCAGGCAGCACAGTGACTTGGGCCGGCCCTGACTCTGGTACAAGTTGGTCTTGGTCTCATCTGTCCATAGGATCTTGTTTCAGAACTGTGAAGGCTTTGTTAGGTGTTGTTTGGCAAACTCTAATCTGGCCTTCCTGTTTTTGAGGCTCACCAATGGTTTACATCTTGTGGTGAACCCTCTGTATTCACTCTGGTGAAGTCTTCTCTTGATTGTTGACTTTGACACACATACACCTACCTCCTGGAGACTGTTCTTGATCTGGCCAACTGTTGTGAATGGTGTTTTCTTCACCAGGGAAAGAATTCTTCCTGGGTCTTTTGGTGTTGCTGAGCTCACCGGTGCGTTCCTTCTTTTTGAGAATGTTCCAAACAGTTGTTTTGGCCACGCCTAATGTTCTTGCTATCTCTCTGATGGGTTTGTTTTGTTTCTTCAGCCTAATGATGCTTGCTTCACTGATAGTGACAGCTCTTTGGATCTCATCTTGAGAGTTGACAGCAACAGATTCCAAATGCAAATAGCACACTTGAAATGAACTCTGGGCCTTTTATTTGCATATTGTAATTGGGGTAATGAGGGAATATCACACACCTGGCTATGGAACAGCTGAGAAGCCAATTGTCCCATTACCTTTGGTCCCTTAACAAGTGGGAGGCACATCTGCAAACTGCTGTAAGTCCTACACCGTTCACCTGAGTTGGATGTACATACCCTCAAATTAAAGCTGACAGTCTGCAGTTAAAGCACATTGTGTTTGTTCCCTTCCAACTCCATTGTGGTGGTGTATAGAGCCAAAGATGTTAGAATTGTGTCGATGTCCCAATATTTCTGGACCTGACTGTAAATAGCACAACACACATTCACTCACTTTTTTCATAATGTAGTGCACGTTATTATTTTTGCATTTTTTTCATTCTATTCATTATTTTTCATTTTTATGCTCATTTTTTTCCTCTTTGTTTTTTGTTTATTATTTTCCTTGAGGCATTTTTTCATTACTTTTTAGACACTTCTCACACTTTTCACATCAGTCACTTCACACCATTACTTTTTATATATCATTCATAATATGTTTTCTCACAGGTCACATATTACTTACAGGTCACAATGCATTGTTGTCTCAATGTTTTGTGTACACACTTTTCTTCCCATCACTTTGCACACACGTTTAATTTTCCTTCCCCCCCAATTAAATTTTTTCCGCAGTGTTATTGTCATTCTTTTTCTTTTTTAGATTTATTTTTTCAAATTATCTTTTTTGTATTTATTCATGTTTATTTCTAGTCGGTTAGTTTTTTCATTATTTATTTTGGGTACACGATCAAGGTTTTACATTGGATATTAAGATATAAGGGAGGAATAACACTTTTATTTACTTTATGGATTATTACTTATTGGTTTATTGATTAAATTGACTAATATACTGGTTTTCTGAACTAATGATAAATATCTTATTTAAATGTTAACTATGTTAGTCTTAGGTAACAATGTTAAGAGTTAGCCTCTAGACCAGTGATGGTGAACCTTGGCACCCAGATGTCTCTGAACTACATGTCCCATGATGCTCCACCCCCTTTAAGGCTGACTGAGCATCACGGGACATGTAGTACAGAAACATCTGGGTTGCCAAGGTTCGCCATCACAACTCCAGACTGTTTTGGCTTTTGTGCAGTGGATGTTCTCGCCTGTTGCCTATAGAAACGCGGACACCGCAGCACCAGGCATTCTGAGATATGCCCTAGAGCAGGGGTGGGGAACGTCCGGTCCACAGGACGTATAAGGAGAGCGGAATCACTAGGTTCGGCCCTTAGAGTCCCACAGCAGGGGGGGCTTAAATTCCCTCTCCTGCGGCCCTTTTACCTGACCGCGGCGAGTAGTAGAATGAGGGTGCTGGGATTATCCCCGCTTCCCTCACTCACTTCTGCATGCCAGATCTTCCTTTATGCTGCACAGCCTGACGGAGGATCTGGTGCGCTTCAACGAGTGAGGGAAGCGAGGATGATCCCGCCACCTCGTTCTACTACTCGCCGCACGCCAAGGTCAGGTGAAAGCACCATGGGGGTTAAATGAATTGAGTTAAATGTGAAGGGGGTGTGTGAAATGGATTAAATGGGGAGGCGGTGAAATGAATTAAATTGGGAGGGGCCTATTTTTTTTTTAAAAAAAAAAATCAAATTATATTTTAAGTGCACAAAATGAGAAAAATGTATTTAGCTTTCAGATCAAACCTAAAGTAAAGATAGAAAAAATAATATTTAAAAAAAAAAATACAAAAAATTATAGTAATTTAATAATTATACAAATTTCTTAATAACTATACCTGGCTAAATTTTAAGTTGTGACTTTTGTATGGCCCTTGAATGATGTTATAAATCTCCAAATGGCCCTTGGCAGAAAAAAAGGTTCTCCACCCCTGCACTAGAGTATCATACCTCCCATACAAGATGGGACTTCCAGTCTTAGATGTACTTTCCCAGGGTTGGCGTGCAACAGGAGTCGAGTATTTTTTTATTTTTTGTATATATTGTCTGATTTTATATGTGATTTTGTTCCTTGATAAGGCTCTTGCAAGAGCTGAAACGTCAGAGTTTTTTATGGATTAAAATAAAGGTGATATATTTTATGAACACCCTGAGTGCGTCAAAATCCTCTACATTATATATAAACATCCACAAACACACAAACACACACACACACACACACACACACACAAACACACAAACACACAAACACAAGGCATTTTTTTGTAGTATACTTTTCTTTTCTTAAGACTGATGGACCAATCATATTATACCTGCGGCTGTTTAAGTCCCAGTAAATAGTATGGTGTATAACCTGCAGAAGTTTTCAAAGACTCCTTGGGCACTATCATGTGCCCTAAGCTAAAACGGGGACGCTAAGGGGTAAAATTTGCAGTTGAATATTTCCCCTCAGGCTGGGGTTAGACGAACGCAGTGCGAACGTGCGTTTAGCCGCACTTTATGATGGCCGTGGTAGCAGCAAATGACGTCCAACGCAGGCCCACACACGAAGTACGGCCGCACGAAAGTTCGGCCGCACAACGCAAGCGGCAAACAAATGCATTTTCGCAAGAACGTCGAACTGCTAGTGCTGACGTACAGAGTGCGCTGCGTCCACTAGCGGCGTGTGTGCGTGATTAGGAGACGTCAGACGCTGCTCATGTCCGGCCAACATAACGTCCAGACGCCCAAAGTTTCCTGGTTTGGATCCGTAACAAATCACGCACAAAAATGCACATCGTATGACCGCTATCGCGTATTCCGTGAAAAAGTACGTCCATGCGTTCGGATGCACTTTTTTACGGACGTTGCGAAAAATGCATTCGTCTGACCCTAGCCTTAGCTTTCCCGTTTTACATGTAGATTACGAGGCAGGTGCTGAATCCAGCAGCCTACCCCGTAACGGCCTCCAGCCTCTGGGATGCTCGCGACAGCGCTAATGCACCGTCACGAGCATCCCCTCCTGGATTCCATAGGACTCCATGGAGGCTTCTGCTGCCAGGTCACATGACTGGCAGGATCTCGCCTATCGCGAGATCCTGCAGGTAAGTGGAGTGATCGTGGAGGGAAAATGTGGACTTCTCCCCCCAGTCTCACTCTGCTTTCGGTGGCCAGAAGCGGCAGATCATGAGCTTACACTCTAGAGTAACGAAGTTAGCTGCAGCGGTTAGTAATTAGGACTTTGTGAACCTAACACTAATTACTCCTTGCTTACACTTTGCACTCTCGATGTTAAGCATAGAGAGAGCAAAGAACAGTAAGCTCACACTAAAATGCGCTAATACCGATGCGCTAATGGATTTTTTAACCTGTTAGCGATCCTGAGGTGAACTGGGTGTAACGCTATCACCTCAATTAACCTAGCGCTAACGCGCACTTCTATGAGTACTAGCGCTAGCGTTAGGGCCCTTCATGTCTATGGAGGCTGAAATGATTTGCAGCATATGCCATTTGTTGCTATATGGAGGTGGATGTCATAGGGATGGATTCTCTTCTTGCTGTTGGTTTGCCCATACTTTGGTTCTTTGCATCGACTGACATGCTTTTGGGTTTAATCCTAATCCTGCGTTACATTGCAATGGTTGGAGTTTGCATTGGTGCTGGTTAGACATGGACAAGAGCAAAGAATTTGGTTTGTAATTTTTGTAAATAGCGATTGCTTCGGCCCGTCGAAATTTTGTTGGACCATTTATTCGGTTTGTCTTTAAACTAATGCAAGAATTTACTGGTGAAGACTATGGAATAAGCAAACAAAAGAATAAAAAAGACTCAGCAGTGTTGATGGGAGCAGCAGATCAAGGGAACATTTAGTATGTAAATTTTCATTTTTACATACAATTACTTAAAAAGAAAAATCAGCATGTGTTTTATAGGGTGGCTTCTCTTGTAACGCACAATTAATCTAGTTACAGCTTCTGTAAGCAGTAGTGTCACATTAAACTTATTGGTGGATAATTTGGAAGGATCAGTTTTAAATAAAACAGTGTTGTATAGAAGTCCCTAGCCAACAAAAGAAAACATGAAGTAGTTGAGGTATAGGAGACGACGGAGGAAAAGGAAGGGTTTGAATCACAGCTACTAGAGGTTTAGGTTTTTGATGGAACAATGCGTAATAGCGCATTGTGTCATCACCTCCACACTTGCTGGCGACATGGGAAATGAGATGGGGAGTAAGTGCAGCATTATTTTTCAGTCTATAATTCAAAAGTGAACAGTATCTGTCTTAGAGAAAAAAAAGTGTTTTTTTATATATATAAACCCTGGTCAGGTTTGCCATCGTTGGAAATGCCATGTACTGGCCTTTCCAAGGATACCTCTCATGACCCTATATCCTCTCTGGCTTTGGAGATACAGGTGTCCTTATGGACCCTTGCATCTCCTCCATAGGGAATTTCCTACCCAGTTGGAGGAAGACCATTTCTCACAGATGTCCCACAGGCCCAGGGCTGACATCCAAGATATCAGTCCCCTGTGGGAGAAATCCGCGATTGGGGCCAAATCGGCACCAAGCCGCAGAGAATGCCATGGCTTTTGCAGGCTCAAGGGGCAGCTGCCATGGGCCCCAAAACAATGACTGGGCCAGGGGCAACTGCCCCTTTTGCCCCACATTAATGACGGCTCTGAAGACACGAACATGGGGTCCAGAGCAGTAGGTCCTCTTCGTGGGATCAATGAATAGAGGTGCTAGGAATTGTTATGAATGGAGGAACAACTCATGTTTTCTTTTAACTTTATGTATCATGATAAAAGTATAATTACTGCAGTGGTCAGCCGTCTTGCTCCCCTGTATGTTTTGTAATTACATTTCCCTTGCTGCTCTGCCACCCATAAGGTTGACTAAGCCTCATGGGAAATGTAGTTGCAAAACATCTGGAGTGCCAAGGTGTGTACTCACCCTTGCTCCTATAAGGCTAGGGTCAGACGAACGCATTTTTATGTTGTCTGTGAAAAAGTGCGTTCGAACGAATGGACGTATTTTTTCACAGAATACGCGATAGTGGTCATACTATGCGCATTTTCGTCCGTGATTTTGTACAGATCATCAATAAAACTCTTTTTGTGTCTGGACGTTATGTTGGCCGGACATTAGCAGCGTCTGACGTCTCCTAATCACGCACACATGCCGCTAGCGGACGCAGCGCACTCTGTACGTCAGTACCTGCGGTTTCACGTTCTCGAAAAAATGCGTTCATTTTCCACTTGCGTTGCGCAGCCGGACTTTTGTGCGACCGTACTTCGTATATTGGCCGTCATTGCCCGGCATCTGCTGCTAGTGCGGCCGTGATTAAGTGCGCCAGAACGCGCGTTCGCACTGCCTCAGTCTGACCCTAGCCTAATCCAGCAACCAATGATTTGTATTTGCAGAAATATAAGGTGACAGGAGTGAGGAAACTTTGTTTCTCCCCAAAGAGAACACCATTCCTACATCGAAAAGGTATGTAAAGAGGATGCCAAGCACTAAATTAAAATGTTCAATTTTCATTGTATAAATAAATCCTAGATGAGAAGGGGTTAACCATGTACACAAACCACATTCCAGTCTTCTTCCTTGCACATCCTATTAAACCGTACTCAAAAATGAATATGTACAGTATTAGGGCTCTATTACATTCTTTGCGCAAAAACGCTTGCGCAATGCTATTTTTTTTGCACCCAGATTAAAACGTTAATGCGCGTAAACTAACGCTGGTATTACAATCCGAGCGCATTTTTTCATCTGTCAGCGCATTAACGCTGTGCGCAGAAATCGGTGGGCGGACTGTTTTTTTCACGCAATTCAGCCAATCTGAATTACGAACCACAAATGTCTCCCGTTAAGTTATTTCGTGTGTCAAAATCAATCTGCGTATATATGCTGCAGCAATAATAAAAACACGCACAACCTCTCAATTTTATTGGTTTGGTATGTGTAGAATGTGTAACTATACGTTGCTGCGTATTTTTTTTTTGGGCTGGTGTATTTGGTTTCAGCCAGAACGTTCAGATTTGCCGTTAACATCAGCTTTTCAAAGACGTTAAAACTATGCGCGCAAACGTCCATTAAATTTTGCGCTAAGATTGTAATACCATCCGCGCACCAGCGCACAAACGCATTTGCGCTCACAATGTTAAGTATAGGACGCGCACAGTACAGTAAGCGCGCAAAGGGTTCACGCAGGTCCACCCGCGTTAGACGTTAACGCGCATTTGTTGCGCGGACATTGTAATACGACGTTCTGCGCGAAGGGTTTTGTCCTTCGCGTTAATACGTTTTTGCGAAGAATGTAATAGTGCCCTTAGTATTTCTTGAAATGGAACCTTGTGAATGATCTGCAAAGAGATTTTACCTTTTCCCCCCACTTTTCACGTAGCACATTGATTTAGCACAGGTCATTCAAGGTTAAACTGTTTTTCAGATAGTATTTTTTCCACTTCAAAGAATGTGTTTAACCACAGGGATGCCTTTTCTCTCCAGATACTCACTTATCATCAAATTGCATACTTGCCATCGCCACAAGCTTCAGATGCACCGTGGTAATTTCATTTATTTTACATTCAACAAACACAAACCACATGCAGGCATGTAAATATGTAATTGCGTGTTTCGGAGTGGCATAAAATATATGTTACAATTAGTTTTACGATGGCGCTTTGAAAATTGTAGTAACGTCGCACGTAATCCTATGGTGCGATCTTTTGAAGAACCGCTCTCAATTAATTGACCTTTTAGCCCAATATCCCTTTGTCTGGTGCCAGTTGACATATGGTACCTCTAAAACCAATAATTTACGACTGACGCTTGCTCTAGTCCAAAAAAAATAGATTTTTCCAGCTATTTTTTTCCCAACATTCACAAGTCAGAGGCATAGCCCAATAATTAATAACGGCAGCCATCCTGCTTCTATCACGGTCGTGAGAGGAGCCAAAAGGCAATTTCCTCCTCCATTATGCAACAGTTATCGTATAATTATCATCTAAGCTCCGTCTTTGTGTCGGATCCGTACACGCTTGGCCAATCCTTCCAAAATTTAGAGTTTCGAAGACGAAGGCAGATTCTCGACTCATGATGGACTCGCGGAGACGGTAACCGATAACTTTTTCTTTTGATCTGAAGTGTGTAGAATCCCAGAAACAAAGAATGTTCTGTCAGGGCGAGGAAAGCTGCGCGGGTAAACCTTTAGAAAACCGTTCTCATGCAACGATGACCAGGACTCCTCTCTGGATATCAAACACAAAATATAAATCTACTGATTAGGGGGGTACGACTCAGTGTGTGTTTATTCTGATACTTATTACATATATCAAGTTTATCTGTGGCTTTAAAAGAAGCATAAAAATATTTGTGGTTATGATGAGGCCAATGATTTCATAAAGTCAACCAAGTGAAGAGAAAGCCTCTGCTGAGCAGAAAAAAATAACTGAAATATAGACTTATCTAACATTTAGATATAGAAAATGTATGACTAGATATAAATTACGAAATATATAGCAGGAAAATCAAAACATGACGGGCCCTATTACATTGATAACACTAACGTTAGCGCTCACCTGTGTGAGTGTTAGGCCGGTGTCAGACGAATGCACTAGGTGTGCCCTTACTGACGTGCCTACCGGCGTCCGTCACAGCATTATGACGCTGCAACAGGGCCCGTCACACTCTTGAGCGCGTGTACGAAATGCGGTCGCAACAAGCGTCCGCGCACAAAGATTCCCTGTCAAAAAGCTAGACGAACGTTGACGGGCTGCAAAGCGCGATCCTCCATAGGAGGATCGAACTTTGCAGCGCTGAGCGCACTGACTACGCTCAGCGAGTTGTTAAAAAACCCGTTAACGATTCAGATCTTACGCTTTTCAGTGCGAGCTTACTGTACTTTGCATTCCCTATGCTGAACACGGGGAGCACAAAGTGTTAATTAGCGTTAGGATTACAAAGTCCTTACGCCAAGCTGCGGTTAACTTGAAAGATAACCACAACTAGGACCTGGTGCTAACGTCAGCACCAACTGAAAATAAAACCAAAAATCAGATACTCATCACCCATCCCGCGGCAAGAACAGTGGCTCCATACGCTTCTTCTTGCCGCCGGGAGCAGAGAGAGAAAGGGGGGTAAAATGTCCCTCCAGTCTCCTCTGTGAATCACTACGCTGACCTGCCAGATCTCGCGAGGCGAGATCCTGTAGATCATGTGACCGGCAGCGGTAGCCTCAATGGAGTCCTATGAACTCCATGGAGAGGATGCTGGCAGCTGCGCTTAGCGCAGTTCTTCATGCAGAATTTTTCTTTATGAAGGGAGTACTAAAGGGGTTATTCAGTAAGGGGCGAACTTGCCACCGAATTGCACCGAACAGTGAATTTCACAGTATGTTGCAATTTCGGGGCAGTTTGTCTATTCACTAAACAGTCAATTCACCAAAAACAGGGGAATTGACGGTGAAATACAGTGCAGTTCGGCGGCAGCAAAATTGTTCCATAGAGAAGTAACAGTTAATCTATTCAGAGAATGCTGAACTGCACCAAAATGATTTGACAGGTTTAAACAAGCGAATCCCAAAGGATTCAGTGTAAAAAATATATATATAATTTTTAATGTTTACACTTTTCATTTTCGGGAAAAAGTCTTTTTATGTATTTATTTTTGCGACACCTTTCTGTATTTGTTGTATTTTTTTTTTAGACAAACTTTTTGATTTCCAATTTTTTTTAAAAAGCGTTTTTTTTTTAAAAAATTCTGTAACAGATCTTTTAATTGTTCTTTAAAGGGCTTTTTTATTATTCAGACACATTTTAAGAAATTTTTATTGGTTTAAACACCAATTAGGAGAGTTCCGTTTTTTTTCTTTCCTGCAGTTCGGTGGCCAGTTAGGTGACTCCATCTTTGGTGCACTAAAGTGACCCTGCAATGAATAGTGAATTCACCTAAGGGACAGTGAAATGGAAACGCCAAAGTGCACAGCGCTGAAATTTTGGTGCTGTGTGAATAACCCCTTAGGCCGGGTGCACACGAGCGCACTCAGAGTGGAAGGAACGTCTGTGAGAGTGGCCGATCTATCCACTTGACGCCCGCCTGCCCCCCCCCCAGCACTGCAAAGCGCGATCCTTCTATGGAGGATTGCGCTTTGCAGGCCGTCGACGCGCATCCTAGCGCATCGACGGGGAGGCTTTCTAGGCGGACGCTTGCTGCGCGCGTACAAGCGTGTGACCGGCCCCGTCGCAGCATCACATGGCTGCGCCGGTAAGTGCGTGCGCACGGGCGCACTAGGGGCCACATTACATTCTTGACAGTAACGTTAACGCTCACTTGTGTGAGCATTAACGTTACCTGTGGTGTTTACTGCATATTACAATCCAAACGCAAACGGGTTAAGTAACTCGTTTGCGTTTGGTACCTTGCACTTTTCAGCGCGAAGTTACTGTACTTTGTGCTCCATATACTTAACATGGGGAGCGCAAAGTGTTAATCAGCGTTAGTATTACAATGTCCCAGCGCTGATTAACGTCCGGCTCTGGTTAGCAAAAAGTTAACCAAAGCCAGGACTTGGTGTTAAGGGATTCCGCTTCTGCAGAATCCGTTAACACCAGCCTAAAAAAATTAAATAAAAATCAGATACACACCTCCTGTCCTGCGGTGAGGACCGCAGCTCCAACTGCCTCCTCCGACTGGCGGGAGCAGGGAGAGACTGGGGGAAAAAGTCCCCGTCTCTCCCTGCGTATCACTACGCCGAACGGCCGGATGTCACGAGGCGAGATCCGGCTGGTCATGTGACCGGCAGGGGGAAGCTCAATGGAGTCCTATGGACTCCATCGAGTGGATGCTTGCGGCTGCGCTCCGCCCTGCCGCAAGAATCCCGGGGGTTAACGCGCAGTAACAATGCAGGCAGCATTTTTTGCACCTGCATTGTAATCCAGCGTTAAAACGCAGCGCAAGGGGGAAAACTGTAGGTGCAGTTTTTCCTCCCTTGCACCCGTGTTTTAACGCTTGGATTGTAATATAGCCCTAGGTGCGCTCGTGTGCACCCGGCCTTAAGGCTAGGGTCAGACGAGCGTGATTTCTACGGACTGTGCGTCCGTGCACACGGACGTACGTCAGTACGGAAGTCGCAGTAGTGGCCACACAGTCCGTGATCACGTCAACGGGGTACCTGCAACGGGGTACCTGTACCTCAAGAACAAGCGAAAACGGCGATCATGGGCCCATCCCATAAACGCTGCCAGATGCACGCATGGTCACTTTGTCACGCTGCACAGGCCACTGCGAGAGAGGGACCCGACGAAGTTCTTCAACTACCTGCGGATGTCCATCCCCTCCTTCGACGAACTGTTGTCGAAGGTACGTGAGCCGTTGATGAAGAGGGACACCAACATGAGGGACGCCATTCCAGGCGAGGAGATGCTGGTCATCATGTTGCGGTAAGTAACAGCAAACACCAGCATTCATATTTTCGGTGCCAGCCAGCAGAGATGTGCTTGATGTCCAGAGCCCCCATTTTCGGTGTGTTGTGATATGCCCACCAGCCCATTTGCACAAGCATACCCACACACATTGCATAATATCACACATACTCAATAATGAATGACACAGACAACAGTGACAGCAACATAAATCTTTTATCCACAAGAAATGGTAATGCTAAACAAAATAACATTAACACACAGGGCCGCCATCAGGGGGGTACAGGTATTACTGGTGTATGGGGCCCGGTGCCTCCAGGGGGCCCGTGAAGGGTCACTGCCAAACTTGGCTATGCCTAGTTGCCATGGGGACCCTGAAGCTGCTGGTCTCCAGTTAAAGACTGACTAAAAATATGGGCACTGAGGGCCCGGGCCGGCAGCACAGCATGCCCCCCAGGTTCGGGGCTCTCCACGTGCCTTTGTAAATAGTTACACGTGGCATTACTAGGCGCCGCTAGCAGGAAGCTGGCTGTGGCCCCGCCCCCAAATGCCAGACTCGCAGGGGCCCTGCTGGAGCCGGTGAGCTGATGCAGAGATGTGAGCCTGGGCCCAGCATGGAGATCTCCTTCCCCCTGTCAAAGGCAGACCCAGAGGCAGCAGAGAGGATTCCACTCACCATTGTAAGTATTTGCTCTCTTGGAAGCTGCCCTGGGTCTCCTGCAGATAGCTGCAGATTATACCGGAGGGGAGGGAGATATATATAAAAAAAAAAAAAAAACGGCCCTGCACTGGCATGCCCCGCCCACAAGAAGCTGATGGATGAGAAAACTTCAGGGTAGAGGAGGCCTTCCAAATGTATGTGCAGCCTGTGCGTGTGGTGTGTGTGCAGCCTGTGCGTGTGGTGTGTGTGCAGCCTGTGCGTGTGTGGTGTGTGCAGCCTGTGCGTGTGTGGTGTGTGTGCAGCCTGTGCGTGTGTGGTGTGTGTGCAGCCTGTGCGTGTGTGGTGTGTGTGCAGCCTGTGCGTGTGTGGTGTGTGTGCAGCCTGTGCGTGTGTGGTGTGTGTGCAGCCTGTGCGTGTGGTGTGTGTGTGCAGCCTGTGCGTGTGTGTGCAGCCTTTGCGTGTGTGCAGCCTGTGCGTGTGTGGTGTGTGTGCAGCCTGTGCGTGTGTGGTGTGTGTGCAGCCTGTGCGTGTGTGGTGTGTGTGCAGCCTGTGTGTGTGCAGCCTGTGTGTGTGGTGTGGTGTATGTGCAGCGTGTGTGTGTGGTGTATGTGCAGTGTGTGTGTGCAGCCTGTGTGTGTGGTGTATGTGCAGCCTGTGTGTGTGTGTGTGTGTGTGTGTGGTGTATGTGCAGCCTGTGTGTGTGTGTGGTGTGGTGTATGTGCAGCCTGTGTGTGTGTGTTGTGTGTGTAGCCTGAGTGTGATGTATTTGTAGCCCGTGTGACTGGTGTGATTGTGGGCGGCATATATGGTGTGTGTGTGCCGTGTGTGGCATATATGGGGTGTGTGTTTGTGTTTACAGCATGTACGGGGTGTGGATCACATGGTCTCCATGTGTTTGTGTGTGAGCAATATTATAGATTTTTTTTAAATACAAAAATAAACCGTCTGCGGTGGGGCCCCGATCAGAGCTTCAGTAAGGGGCCCCAAGAATTCTGATGGCAGCCCTGTTAACACACCATATGTTGCTGAACATAACATCAATCAGACATAAAATAAAGAGTCCACGAACATGTGGCAAACAACAATGCAGAGCATTAAAAAAGGGCATGAGCACGAAACTAACTACAAATCCTCATCATAGGGATCGGGCATGTAACCTTGGTTGTATGCAGCCTGATAGGGTGGTTGTGACCTGGCACCAGGGGACATGGGTTGGTGTGGAGGCTCCGGCCGCCGGTAATAGCCACCAGCATATTGTGCACTGGGAGGCACAGGCGGTACTGGAGGCTGGCTCAAGATGCTGTGGATGGTGTGATATGTCCTTCGTCGGTACTCCATCTTCTGAGCCAGGCTCATCTGGTGCAACATGGGGAGACACGAATGATGGAACGACATGTCATCGTCATCCCAGAACCTGCAGCGTGGAGGTGGTGGTGGTGGATGGTGAGCATCCATGAATGTCACCATGGCATGCTCAAATTCAGCACCCGGTGCCCTTCTCCTTTTGTGGGCCGGCCTGGTGGTGTCAGCCCTTGCAGTAGGCAGCTCCTGGGCAGCGGTCTCCTCCTCCAACTGCGAGTCTGCTCCGGCCTCTTCCGTCTGTTCTGAGCAGGTGGCACTAGCACATGGCTGCACGTGTTGCTGTGCCCTGGATGTGGATGGGAGATCCATGCTGCCCACCATAGGTCTTGGTTCCAGGGTCCGTCGCAGGAATGACAGCTGCTCAGCATAAATATAACTGCTGCCCCTCCTCGCCGCTGATCCTGAGCGTGCCGCTTCCGCATCTTTTTTGAGGACCCTGGTGTAGTTGTCCCTGACTGTCCTCCATTTCGCTATGACTTCATGTGCTGCAAAACAGAAGAATGATATTAGGTGCGGCTCACGGAATCTGATCATAACACACATTTATTTCTCCTTTTTTGATAGGTATCTTGCCAGTGGATGCAGTCTGCAGGACCTGCATTATAATTACCGCGTTGGCAGATCTACAGCTGGGGAGATCGTCCGCAAGGTGTGCCAGACAATATGGGACACGATGAGGGAAGAATGTTTGACAACACCCACAGACGAGGCATGGGCACAAATTGCTGCAACGTTTTTGGAGCGAGCAAACTTACCGAATTGCCTGGGAGCTGTGGATGGCAAACATGTCTGTATAGTGTAGCCACTGTATCACAATTATAAACATTATTTTTCCATTGGCCTACTGGCAGTGGCAGATGCCAACTATAATTTTGTCTGTGTGGATGTGGGGTCATACGGGAAAGATTCAGACTCCACACTGTTCAGGAACTCCAAACTGTGGAATGCAATAGAAAGTGGGACACTGCACATCCCCAGACCCGCACCTTTGCCTGGCAGACGTGGCAGTCCCCTACGCCTTTGTGGGGGACGAGGCTTTCAGACTTTCCACACATCTCCTTCGCCATACTCTGGGACACACCTGACTGTGAAAAAGCAGGTGTTCAATTATAGGCTGTCGCGTGCAAGACGGTATGTCGAGTGTACCTTTGGCATACTGAGCAACAAGTGGAGGATTTTCCATAGGCCGCTAGATGTGCACGTCGATTTTTGTGTAGATATAGTGAAATGCTGTTGTGTGTTGCATAATTTTGTTCGTGCGCGGGATAGTTTTAATTTTCAGGACTCCTTGTCTGTTTGTGGTTTGGAGGAATTTATTAATGATGATGTTATGCCTGTGAATCGACACAGCAACAGGCATCGTGATGCGCTGGCAAACTATTTCACTAGCGAAGCAGGACAGGTGCCCTGCAGATGGGGAGCATTTGACATGTGACGTTCATGAATTTGTTAGCCATTTACATTTTGTTTGGATTAATAATGTGCATTTCATTATGAATATAATAATCATGTACTCACTCTGCACTTTCTGTTCATGCTCAGACCATGTGTCATATGCAGAGTACACCGCTCTTGTCACATCAGCCCATGCGTTCGCCGTGCTGATCTTGTCCTTATATTGTTGGCTGGCTGTGTCCCACATTTCGGGGTGCTCCCCCACTTCGGTGATCAGCCTCTCGACGTCCATGTCACCTGCAGCGTCCACTCTCCAGTGTCCAGGATACACTCTCCAGCCCCCAGAATATACTCCAGCCACGCCAGGAAAGTTCTGGAGTCTGGACGTGATGTAGGCCGCAGAACAGGTGCGTCTGACGTCCCCACCTCACGTACGCAGGCCGCTAGCCGGCCGCAGTGCACTCTGTGCGGCCGTTCTAGGGGCTGTACGTTCTTGCCGGCCTTGCGTCCGTGGGCCGCGGCCGTTGTGCGTCCGCAGTTCAGTGCGGACGTACTTCGTGTAACGGGCTCCGATGGGCTTTCCGTCATGCTATCACGGACGTATTTTAGGCGCAATCACGGCCGTGAACAGTACGCTCGTCTGACCCCAGCCTCAATCTTATATATTATAAATTCCCTGGAAACCAGTGCCCCCCCCCCAGCCATACGATATCAGCTTTGTTAAATCATATGCTGTTCTAATTTATTAATATTCTAATGCATTATCCCCTTTTCTTGTACAGCGCTGAGGAATCTGCAAGCGCTTTATAAATATTATTAATAAAATCAAGAACACAAGGATATGCAACTATTTTAGATCAGAATAGGTGTTTTTGCTAAATCACTGTTTATTTTAGTAAGGGGGAAAAAAGTTGGAATAAACATGTATATACTGTATTTGTCAATTTTATTTATAAGTATTTATAAACCGATAAAACAGGAACCAAAGGTTAAGCAAAATATACTGCGCTGCTCTAGATTTAATGTGTTGAAGAGAAAAACTGGAAGAAACCTTAGAGTACACATATACTAGCTGGATATAGCATGAAACCTTGTAATACATGGTAGACATCTCTTCAGGAAGTCATAGCCCTACGTGCTTTCTGTTACCAGGGTAGGAACTCTTCTTCCTCGGAACGCTAAATTTGTGTCCGATGCTGCAGTTGGAAGCCTATGCTCGCCGGACCCATTGATGACGCGGCGTTGCCGGCGCAGGAAAGATGGCGGCTGACATCACGTTGCTTTTCAGAGCTAGCGTTAAGACCGTGAAAACCCGGAATAAGGCGCTCGGTGTGTCTTTGCCGGAAACAGACATACTGAAGAGGAACCGTCCAAGGGGGGACTTCAGCGGCAAAGCCCGGGATGTGGTGAGTACAGGGAAACACCTGCTTGCAGCTGGTAGCCCGGTGGAGGGCTTGCACAGCTCTTACCCTCTGAACTGGTGCTCTGTCACCAGGGACAGCTCCCTGCTAAGGTCACACCCCTGCCAAAACATGGCGTGTAGTCAGGCCACTTCAGCTGTCACCATTAAAGCATCCACACTTGCCAAGCGTCCCTGTTCGATGGAGACAGTCCCTATATTTGACCTGTTGCCAGTTCAGCCATGTTTTCCTTCACATATATTATTGGTACATGGGGAGGGAGAGCACAGGGAAGGCACTGCCCTGCACTATGTACAATTTTTATACGCTGTAGGAGGGAAATATATTATCCAGAGCAGCTCACCTAGGATTCCGGTTTGATTTCTTACCTGCAGCTTTTCAGTTATACTTTTCTGCAGGGTTGCGCTTTTCATGCACTGCCCAAGAGCCTGTCTAAATCATTTGTTCAGGAAAACATTGGTGATCTGGCAACCCTACCTGATGCCCTATGTCCTGTCAGTTCCGCTCTCCGGCTACTAGGAAGCCTGGGCCTCTCTCATTTATCTGGCATTCACCAGATATAGGGTAAGGAATTTATTATTACAATACACGTGAAAATATAATCATCAAGTATCCTAGGTGATTTGTTTACTAATAAGCTCATTAAGAATATGCTTGGAGTTTCCTGCTAGCTGGAGGGGTGCCAGTAACACACTGTGCCCAACTGAAAATGTATCCTGAGAGTGTGATCCTTGGGGGGGGGGGGGGCGGGCTGAAAGGACATGTATTGTGATCATTTTACTACACTTATCAGCCATTAAAACCACTTGCATAATATGGTGTAGGTCTACCTAGTGCTTCCAAAACAGATCTGACACATTGTGGTATGGACTGCACAAGACCGCCGAATGAATCCTGATGTATCTGGCAC
Organism: Leptobrachium leishanense; assembly: GCA_009667805.1. Taxonomy (NCBI): domain Eukaryota; kingdom Metazoa; phylum Chordata; class Amphibia; order Anura; family Megophryidae; genus Leptobrachium; species Leptobrachium leishanense. Next base: position 499,553,960 of record CM019063.1, on the reverse strand, counting down.
CAAGAAATTAGCAACAGCTTCTATAAATCCTGCAAATTGTGAGGTGCGGCCTCAGTGGATCGGATTTGTTGTTCCAGGCTCATCCCATGGATGCTAAATCAGATCGAAATCTGGAGGATTTGCACCCAAAGCAAAACCTTAATCTTTATCCTGTTCCACAAACCTTTCCTAAACCGTTTTTGAAGTGTGATAGGGTACATTATTCTGCTGAAAGAAGAGGCTACTGCCATCAGTGAACATTGCCATGAAGGGGTGTACGTGGTCTGCAACAATCTCTAGTAGGGCTGAAACAACAAATCGATCAACCCCCCTGATGGTTATCCCGAGTGTGGGGGTTAAATTTCACAGCTGAAAGCAATAACCTCCGGGCCACACTTGGGCTGTATACATCACCGCTCCCTCGCTGATCTCTGCAGTCTTCTCCGGCGATCGCAACGTTTTACTTCCTGCATTTCCTTCTCGCGAGGAGGGAACCAGGAAGTATAAGGTCGCGGTCGTCGGAGGAGGCAGCTGGGGACATCGAGGGAGCGCAGGGAGAGTTGATGTATCCAGCGGCATCCCGAGTATTGCTCGGGGTTACCGCTTCCAACATAGGAATTTAACCCCGAGCCACACTCGGGATTAATGAAAATAGTTGTCCAGTATTCTCATTCTCGATTTAATCGGACAGTGTACAGCACACACTTAGAGTTAGACAGAGTTAAACGGTGTAACTTCAGACTCTATTTCAGAGCTGATTGCAGATTTAGTTCTAGGTTTATGTCAGACATAACCAGATTGTTTTTATTCAGTTTACAATTGTAGCAGCGCTATAGCACAAACATTGGGTTACTGCCTCTGGGTATGGGCACTGTAACGCTGGTGTTTTATGCTTAGTTGAAATCTCGTGTCCTGTGCCATCACCCCAACCTGCCTGTCTACCCCACTTTGGTTTTGAGTTGCCATTCTCTCCATTTGTTCTGGTCCCTTCCCACAAACTCCTTCTCACACTCAGTTCTGGTCTTGTACCTAAACCCCCTCCCTCTCACACTCCGGTCAGGTCCCTTTCCCAAACTCGCTCCCCTCCACCTCTGGAGACTCCTCCTGCTCAGTTTGTTCATGTAATTATTGTAAAGGGACACAATATGCACCCTGACCACTTTAGCTTATTAAAGTGGTCAGGCTGTGTGAAGTACCCCCCCCCCCCTTCTCACCCTGCTTTTGTGCTGACATCTTCATGCCTATCTGAACGCTCGTAGCAGCATTCATCTGGGGAGAAAGCAGACGTGGGCTTAAGCTATGCACGCAGCATCAATCCATTACATTAACCAGGCCTCTTGTGTGTGAAAAGTATGCAATTTTCCTTTGCCCGTACAGAATTTATGGACAGTACGCAAATTGCTTATGAAGAAAGGTGGGGGGGGATGCAGGAGTTGATTAAAAAAAAATATAATTGTTTACTTATCTGATCAAATATAATCAGCCAACTAATCAGTAGTTGCAGCCCTAAACTCTAGGTAAGTGGTACGTTTTACGTGTCTTCTGACACCTTTCTATCATGGCCAGCATTAGGTTTTTTGCAATTTGAGCTAATGTATCTCTTCTGTGTAATCAGACCAGACAGGCTAGCTTTTATTCACCATGTGCACCAATGTGCCTCATTTGCTCATGGCTCTGACACCAGTTCACTGGTTGCCCTTCTTTGCACCAAATTTCACAGGTACTGACCACTGCAGTGTTTCCTAAACCTGTCCTCCAGACCCGCTAACAGGCCACGTTTGCCAAATATGTGAAACACAGCACTAGGGCTGAAGTAACTAATCGATTAAATTGACAACTAATCGATAACGGAAATAGTTGACAACTATTTCCATTATCGACTAATCGGTGTCGATTAATCGTCCTGTGTACAGCACACACTGTTTAAAGTCAGACTGAGTTGAACGTAAATAACCTCAGCTTCGGAGCTGATTGGAGAAGATGCGCCGTTGCTTTTCTAGGTATGATTTAGTTCTAGGGTTATGTCAGACACAACCAGTTTGTTTTTATTCCGTTTACAACAGTAGCAGTTCGCCTCCTGTCTTTATTAAAATTAAGATTATTCTAACACCAAGGCTGGAATAATCCACAATTATAACACAAACCATAGGATACTGCCACTGGGTGAAGGAGCTGAATGCCTGTGTTTTATCCATACTGGAAGCTGGAGTCCTGTCACACCCTCCACACCCTCTTTTGTCGAGAACTCCTCGATGTCAGCTCAGCACCCAGGAAACCGCCGCCGGAGTAAGGCGCCTGAAAGGGAGGACCCTACCTCCCGATCGGCGGCGTGCAGGGGGTTAACCCAGGCACAGAGCCTGCCCTTCCAAATGGGACCTGGCATTAACCCCATGGGGGCCGGATCATGAATCGGCTCCGAAAAGCGCCGGTTCGTGATCCTTTCCTGGAGCTGGCCGACATCTTGGATGTCGGCCAAGCTTCCGGGAATGCCCCCTAAGGACTGGCGTCATCGTGCTATGCACGATAACGCCAGTCCTGGAGTTAACCCCTAACTGCCACCAATGGTGGAGATCCGTGGCAGTTAGGGGTTAATGTTTGGTATTGTTGGATCAGCCAGAGCATGGCCGTTCCAACAATACCAAACATGAGTATGAAAAAAGTTTTTTTAACCACTTCAATGTGGAGGACGCGCTGAGCGCGTCCTCCGCATTACTGCTGGTATGCGGAGGACGCGCTGAGCGCGTCCTCCCATTGGGGTCAGCGTTCGGCCGGGTTTTGGCCGATCGCTGGCCCCCCCCGGTGCGGACTGACATCCTCGATGTCAGCCCAGCATCCGGAACCGCAGCCGCTGAAATTAGGTGTCATCGCGGCAGCGCGATGACACCTAATTCAGGCGCCCCCCCCGCATGTGCGGAGGAGGCGCCTGAAAGGGAGGGGGGGAGGTCCTTCGGACCTCTCTCCCTCCCGATCGGCGGCGTTGCGGGGGTTAACCCAGGCACCATTTGGAAGGGCACAGCCTGCCCTTCCAAATGGTGCCTGGCATTAACCCCTGGGGAGCTGGATCGCGAATCGGCGCTGAAAAGCGCCGGTTCGCGATCCTTTCCCGGAGCTGGCCGACATCTTGGATGTCGGCCAAGCCTCCGGGAACTCCCCCTGAGGACTGGCGTCATCGTGCATAGCACGATGACGCCAGTCCTAGAGTTAACCCCTAACTGCCACCAACGGTGGAGATAGGGAGTTCCAATGAACCCCCTATCTCCCGATCCGTGGCAGCTAGGGGTTAAAGTTTGGTATGGTTGGATCGGCCAGAGCATGGCCGTTCCAACGATACCAAACTCGAATGTGAAAAAAGTTTAAAAAAAAAAAAAATTAAAAATATATTTAAAAAAAATTATAAAAAAAAAAAATATATATTTTTTTCTTTTTTTTGGTTCGTTAATGCAGCAATATTGTTCCCATTTCAATTATAATGTGAACAATAATGCTGCACTAACAATTTTTGTATGCGGTGCATTTGTTAAAAATCGTGTAAATTTTCCCCAAAAAAAATGTAATGAGACCCCATCTCTAATTTTTTTAACAAGCGCACCCCATACAAAATATAACCGCAATTGCTCGCATGTTAAAATGTGAAAACCACTTTACACGTTGTAAATTATTGAAAATTCATATTTTATTGCATTTTTTTGTTATAATATACAGACAGGACATGACGTATACTTATAATAATGACATTTTATGAATCTGCCGAGTCTGACGGAAAGAACGATATATAATATGTCTGGGTCATATACTAAAATAAGCCTTCAAAACACGTTTAAACATGATGAGCAAAATCGGTAAAAATGACCTCAGCACAGAGGTGGGAAATGCCTCAGCAGCGAAAGGGCTAATCAGTCCAACATTATTCACTTCACATGTCACTGGTTTTAATGTTATCGCTGATCAGTTTATATAAGATCAGGTGGAGCCAGTAGGTGTTAGTTATTCTCTAATACAGTGTTTCCCAAACGCGGTCCTCAAGTTCCCCCAACAGGCCAGGTTTGCCAGATATCTGAAGCACAGCACAGGGGATATGATTTGCTGCTCAGTGATTGCAGGATTCAGGCTGGGGTCAGACGAGCGTCTTTGGAGAGTGGAAGGAACGTCCGTGAGAGTGGATGTTCATTCCACTCGACGCCCGTCTGGCCAGTCAGTACGCTCAGCACTGCAAAGCGCGATCCTCCAATGGATTATCGCACTTTGCAGCCCCGTCAACGCACGTCCTAGCGCATCGATGGAGAGGCTTTGATAACGGACGCTTGTTGCGCACGCATTTTGTGCGCGTGCAGAAGTGTGTGACCGGCCCCGTTGCAGCGTCACATGCGGTTAGTACGGGCGCACATAGTGCGCTCGTCTGATGCCAGTGAAAGTCTGCATTTCTCCAAGGTAATCCTTAAAACCTGGCCTGTTAGGGGGACTTGAGGACTGCGGTTGGGAACCTCTGCTCTAATAGAACATGCTGATGGTGTACTAAATGTGTCACACTGCTAAACCGTTTGGTACACTACTGTGAAGGTCAGGTTGTGTTATTTTTGTTCCTTGTGCGCACGGTGTGTAACGGTTGCATAGTGTTCTGTTATTTGTCGTGGGGTTGATTTACTAGAGCTGGTCACTCCGTTTTAATCCACATCACAATTTCTACTACTTTTACTGGATGTTTTATTGTGTTTTTATGCCAGATTGGCTTCTGGTGGACCGTTTTACCACATTTCTATTCATTTATTCATAATAAAGATCAAGATGTTTAAAAAGTCACAATGTGTTCATCTTGGGCGATTCTACATTCGCATAGGGAACTGTTCCTTCCCTGGGTGTTTTCGTTGAGTAGCACCATCGGCTACTCCAACTTTGTCCCTCCACTATTTAATAAGCTGTTTTTTGCACTTTTTTTCCAGATCGTTTACACAATTTGCGTATAGATCCAGTTCTATGCACGTTCTCAAAGACCGACAATTAGTGAATGTGTTAAGTATCTTCATTTTTGTGTACGCTGTCCCCACTTGAAGGGTTGTTGTTTGTGTGTGTGTGTTTTATATAATAAAAAATATTGCGTGTGGTGAACAGCACTCCCACTTGACCCCTATTTTCAATTTGATGCTTTAGTCAGTGTTGCATTTATTAGAATTTCTCATTGGCTCCTGTTAAAAGGTTTAAAAAGATCTCTGACCGTTGGCAACATAGCCCTTGTCTCTGTCTCTATGCAATGTATTTTTTTATTTTAAGTTTTATTTTTACAAACTAAGGGCCACAAACCGACCTGCATAATTGACCTTGCAGGGCCCGAAAAACATACAGAGCACAGAGAATATAAAGGGGGGGGGGGGGTTGTCAGCAAAGTACGTCAAAAATAGCAAAAAAAACTCGTCGTCCTAGTTGGGAGTAGGCTTCGGGGTAGCGGTTCGGAGCAAGGCCCCAAGATTGCCGCCCAGGGAACTCACCGGCCGTAAAACTGTCAGGGCATACAGCCCAAGAGCGGTGAAGACTGCAGTGCACCCACCAACAGTGAGTGAACTCACCGAGTCCGAGCGGAGTAAGGTAGATACGCGAGCGGGGGTCCTCAGGAAAGGTGGAAGGAGCCCGAGGTAAGGCCTCAAAATGGCAGCTGTAGCACCCTGCCACTGCAGAAACATCTGGTAAGGTAGTATCTGGTCCGGGGGGGACAGGGACACTGATCGGGCTCCGGACGGTTCACCTCTGGTAGCCGGCCACTCAGGGGTGCCAGAGGGTTAAATTTCGTTCATTAACCTCCCTGGCGGTATTCCCGAGTGTGACTCGGGGTTAAAGTTCGCTACCGCGAACAGTAGCCCCGAGCCACACACGGGCTGCATACTCACCTCATTCTGCGCTCCCTCGCTGTCCCCCGCAGTGTGATCGCGGCGACTTGCTTCCTGGTAACGCTCCCTGCGAGTCACAAGATGCAGGGGGGCGGACCAGGCAGCAAACTGTTAAAACAAAAAAAGAAATATTCCAATGTAAAATCCCCAGCAGCATGACCTTCTCATGAACGGCCACTAGGTGGCACTAACGGATCAGAAACAGAGCATACATACACATTCTTAGACTGAAATGTACTGTATATATGGTTTGAAGATCTCCTATATGAAAATATAATTATTGATACACTGTATGCATTATGAATGTTGCTGTATAAATAAGTGTACATAATTGAAATAATATATCATACCAAGGATGTTTGCGGAGGCAATATGCATTGACCAATATTGCACCCTTAAAAAAAATCAGTGTTTTTGTTTTGGTTTGATTTTATATTCTTGAAAATTAGGGTTGCACCGATACCGATACTAGTATCGATATCGGTGCCGATACCGGGTACTGCAGGAGTACTTGCTACTCGTGCAGTACCCCCGATTTATTTTTTTCCCATACCAGAAGCCGGCATTGAGCCGGCTTGCCGGCATCCTAGGGGCTGGGGCGGCTGTCCGAATGCTCTATCGGCATTCGGACAGGCCCTGCAGCTGCTCACCCCACTTTGTTTATACTTATCTTCCTTTTAGCGACGCCGGGAAAGTCTTCGCACGCTCCTTGGAAGGTCCCCAGCCGCGACCACGTGGGACCATGTGATCGCGGCTGGGGTCCTTCCAACGAGCACACGCGCGGAAACTTTCCCGGCATCGCTAAAGGAAGGTAACTATAAACAACGTGAGCAGCTGCAGGGCCTGTCCGAATGCCGATAGAGCATTCAGACAGGCCCTGCAGCTGCTCTCCGCTCATACTTACCTTCCTGAGCGCCGGGAAAGTTTCCCCGCGTGCGCTCGTTGGAAGGACCCCAGCCGCGATCACATGGTCCCACGTGGTCACGGCTGGGGACATTCCAAGGAGCGCGTGCGAAGACTTTCCCGGCGTCGCTAAAGGAAGGTAAGTATGAGCGGAGAGCTCCAGGTGTGCTGGGGGGCATTTCCATGTGCTGGGGGGCATATCCATGAGCTGGGGGGCATATCCATGAGCTGGGGGGCAAATCCATGAGACCTGGGGGCTTTATATGAGGTCTGTTCTTATTGGAAAGCGGTCACATGACATAAGATAAAAGTATCGGTGAGTACTTGAACAAAAGTATTGGTACTCGTACTCTGTCTTAAAAAAGTGGTATCGGTGCATCCCTATTGAAAATAATTTATTAGCATTATTTTGGGTAATTATTTTTGGGATAATTTATTATGTCGTGTTTCAAACTTTATCGGACTCCGTGTGTTTACTAGACTCTTGTTTGCACGGATTTCAGTGAGTTATTCCTAATTATTACAGGCTTACTATATAAAACAACACGTTTCCTTTAAAAAAAAAATTGACTGTTTTAGACACCAAATTTTAAAACATTAGACCGCCAGGGAGGTTGTAGCCAGCTTAAAGTCCCGTAGTGAGCAGGCAGAGACGACCAACACATGTCTTGCTCTCCTTGCAGCCGGCTACGCCCCCTATGCAATGTATTTTTATTGATTACTGGAGTTTAATGTTACCAAATGTGGACGATCAATGTTGAAAGGGATGCCTTGGTTTTTTGTGTTTTAACCTCTGTCCCTAAATTTTAGACACCGATAATTCTGCAAGTCCCATAAGCCATACCCTGCAGAAACAAGACTAGACACAGGAACTTAGCTTATAAGTATAGCGCATTTGTTTAGGTCAGGCAGGAAAAGCCCCCAAAATATTCTTTATGTAGAATAACTTGTGTGCTTTAAAGTTATAATAAAAATGTGTTCGGATTTATTGTTTTTTTCTTTTTATTAAGGGAACAGATTGATGGTTTTCTCAGCCTTTCATGTCAGTATTTGGATACTTGGCATATAGTGAGAAACAGAAATGTGTGAGGGTCCTGAGAACAAGAAACGGCACTAGTGGCCTGCTTTACGGTGGGGCCCGCTCAGGTCTCACAAGGTTTTAGCTCGATTGTGCCATTACAGGGACAACTGCTCCATATGCAAATCAGACTGTTACACCCAGAAAGGGTGGCCGGTACTGATTGCCAAGGACGTCATCCCTGCACGAGAGATGCATCAAGCCCCGACGATCGTTTCGGCCTTATTAGGCCTCTTCAGGAGGATATAGCTGACACCCTCTAAGCACATTGAGCAAAGGGGTACACTTCTGGATTACCCTGTAGACTTAGGCTAGGGTCAGACGAGCGCTTTTTCTACGGACTGTGCGCCCGTGCAGTACGGACGCACTTTTTGATGGAAGACGCAGTAGTGGCCACACAGTCCGTTTTTGTGACGGACGTTATTTTTGACGGATGTAGGAGGGAAAATAAATTAAAATGAAAACATTTTGTCCGTCAAAAATGCTGGACGTACAGTCATGGCCGAAATTGTTGGCACCCCAGACATTTTTCCAGAAGATCAAGTATTTCTCACAGAAAAGTAATGCAGTAACACATGTTTTGCTATACACCTGTTTATTTCCTTTGTGTGTATTGGAACAAAACAAAAAAGGGAGGGAAAAAAAGCAAATTGGACATAATGTCACACAAAACTCCAAAAATGGTCTGGACAAAATTATTGGCACCCTTTTCAAAATTGTGGATAAATAAGATTGTTTCAAGCATGTGATGCTCCTGTAAACTCACCTGGGGCAAGTAACAGGTGTGGGCAATATAAAAATCACACCTGAAAGTAGAGAAGTTCACCTAGTCTTTGCATTGTGTGTCTGTGTGTGCCACACTAAGCATGGACAACAGAAAGAGGTGAAGAGAACTGTCTGAGGACTTGAGAACCAAAATTGTGGAAAAATATCAACCATCTCAAGGTTACAAGTCCATCTCCAGAGATCTAGATTTTCCTTTGTCCACAGTGCGCAACATTATCAAGAAGTTTGCAACCCATGGCACTGTAGCTAATCTCTCTGTGGGTGGACGGAAGAGAAAAATTGATGAAAAGTTGCAACGCAGGATAGTCCGGATGGTGGATAAGCGCCCCCAAACAAGTTCCAAAGAAATTCAAGCTGTCCTGCAGGCTCAGGGAGCATCAGTGTCAGCGCGAACTATCCGTCGACATTTAAATGAAATGAAACGCTATGGTAGGAGACCCAGGAGGACCCCACTGCTGACACAGAGACCTAAAAAAGCAAGACTACAGTTTGCCAAAATGTACTTGAGTAAGCCAAAATCCTTCTGGGAAAACGTCTTGTGGACAGATGAGACCGAGATAGAGCTTTTTGGCAAAGCACATCATTCTACTGTTTACCGAAAATGGAATGAGTCCTACAAAGAAAAGAACACCGTACCTACAGTGAAATATGGTGGAGGTTCAATGATGTTATGGGGTTGTTTTGCTGCCTCTGACACTGGGTGCCTTGAATGTGTGCAAGTCATCATGAAATCTGAGGATTACCAAAGGATTTTGGGTCGCACTGTAGAGCCCAGTGTCAGAAAGCTGGGTTTGCATCCGAGATCTTGGGTCTTCCAGCAGGACAATGACCACAAACCTACATCAAAAAGCACCCAGAAATGGATGACAACAAAGTGCTGGAGAGTTCTGAAGTGGCCAGCAATGAGTCTAGATCTAAATCCCATTGAACACCTGTGGAGAGATCTTAAAATTGCTGTTGGGAAAAGGCGCCCTTCCAATAAGAGATACCTGGAGCAGTTTGCAAAGAAAGAGTGGTCCAAAATTCCGGGTAAGAGGTGTAAGAAGCTTATTGATGGTTATAGGAAGCGACTGATTTCAGGTATTTTTTCCAAAGGGTGTGCAACCAAATATTAAGTTAAGGGTGCCAAGAAGTTTGTCCAGCCCATTTTTGGAGTTTTGTGTGACATTATGTCCAATTTGCTTTTTTTCCTCCCTTTTTTTTGTTTTGTTCCAATGCACACAGAGGGAATAAACCTGTGTATAGCAAAACATGTGTTACTGCAATACTTTTCTGTGAGAAATACTTGATTGTCTGGGGTGCCAACAATTTTGGACATGACTGTATAGATGCAGTTCGTCTGATCACATTCCATCACTCACACACAAAGGTATGCGGACGTGGCGCACTCCGCACGTCCGTCCTAGCGGTTCAACGTTCTTGCTAACCTGCGTCCGTTTGCCGCGTGCGGATGTACTTCGTGTGTGGGCGTTCATTGGTCATGATTATCTACTACCACGGGCGTACTAAAGTGCGGCTACACGGACGTGAACACTGCGTTTGTCTGACCCCCCCCCCCAGCCTAAAAGTGTGAAACCTAAATGTTTGTCAGGGTCCTGAGAACAAATAACGGCACTAATGGGCTGCTATAGGGTGGGGCCCGCTCAGATCTAACAAGGCTTTAGCTCGATTGTGCCATTACAGGGACAACTGCGCCATATGCAAATCAGACTCACCCAGAAAAGGTGGCCAGGCCTGAAATTGAACAAGCAACGGCACTAGTGACCTGCTGCACTAACTCACCTTTTGATTTACATACCAGGAATTTCACCAACTCAGGACCCTCACAAACTCTCTATTTCTCACTTTAAGTTTACAGGGTAATCCAGGCGTGGACCCCTTGCTCCATGTGCCTATACCATTGAAACCCCCTATCTCCCGATCCGTGGCAGTTTGGGATTAATGTTTGGTATTGTTGGTTCAGCCAGAGCATGGCCTTTCCAACAATACCAAACATGACCATGTAAAAGTTAATAAAAAATAAATAGAAAATAAAAATCAAATAAAAAAAATTATTAAAAAAAGCAAGTTTTAGTTTTTTTGTTAATGCAGCAATATTGTGCCCATTTCAATTATAATGTGAACAATGATGCTGCACTAACGATTTTTGTATGGGGTACATTTGTTAAAAATCGCGTAATTCCCCCCCCCCAAAAAAATGTAACGAGACCCCGTTTCAAATTTTTTTTAACAAGCGCAACCCATAGAAAATATAACTGCAAACGCTTGAATGTTAAAATGTGAAAAAAAAACACTATACACGTTGTAAATTTTTGAAAATTCTAATTTTATTGCATTTTGTGTTTCTAATATACAGACTGGACATGACGTATACATATAATAATGACATATTCTGAGTCTGCCGGAAAGAACGATATATAATATGTCTGGGTCATATAATAAAATAAGGCTTCAAAACGCACTTAAACATGATGAGCGAACGTGAAATGCCTCAGCAGCGAAAGGGTTAAACATACTATCTAATGGAGATATGCGTTTTTTATAATTATTTGTGCGTTTATAATTAGTATCTAATTATTTTAAAACTAGGCTCTTTGCCATCCGCAACGTTTTTTTTTTCTTTCCCTCAGTCTCGCTGCGTTCGGTGGGGGCCGTCTATGGTGCTGAAACCTATTCAGATTACGTATCCTTTAGAGAGAGAGAAAAAATCTAAGTAATTCATCCGTTTCACATTCCGAAACAACTACTATTAATTGAAATACGAAGTGATCTGAAATACCAATTACTAACAAAAATGAAATAACGAATGGATCCGAAATACGAATCACGGTAACATAACGAACACACTGAAACTAATTGAAAAACGTAATGGATCGTTATGAAACAATGTTTTCCGTTGTGCACATGTGTAATATGTAAGGCAAATCTGTCCTTATTTTGTCACTCTAGGTTAGAGGTGATCCACCCAAATTTGAAAATAACACACACACAGAAAACCTATGTAAAGCTTCCATTAAAAACCATTGGCAGGAACCGATGTGCTTAGGACTTTTACTAAAATCCTTTAAATTACACCTTTATCCCCATAATCAGCACCCAAACAACTCTACCTCCCTCCCCTTTCATCGTCAATCCAGTTTATTCAGTCTGAATCTATTGTATTTACAGCAATGGGAGTTTCTGGCTCCATCTGCTGGCGAATGCAGTTATAGCGCTGAGGCTGAAACGCAGCTATAGCTTCTTACAAGACATCGACTGTCAACGTGATCCTCCACCTGCGCTCAGCGAGGTGTCCAGACGGTCATCAGAGTGGAAGGAATGTCCACTCGCACAGACGTTCCTTCCGCTCTGAAAAACGCTCGTCTGACATTGGCCTTAGACAGCGCTACTGGGAGACAGGAAAGGATGGCAGTCAGTGCAGTGGCACCGCACCCGCTGGATCGATACATCTGTTACACCACAGGACCGATACCTGATGGCAACAACTGCCCGAGGTACACCAGGAACACACAACACTCCCATCTTGTTCAGTTTATGTCTTGGTGCATCTTTTTATGCAAATAATTACATGTTATTTATGCTGGAAATAAAATCTGTTGAAATTGAGTTTGTTTTATATATATTTTTTTGTTGTTGATGCAAGTTTTAGTTGCAGTGATGACTAGTTGCAGGAAGATGTTGCTGGTGAGGGGCTGTGTATGGCTAGTCCGTATGGAGAGGGATCGTGTGGCTGATTAAATGAACACGTCCTGTCAATGAAAAATCTTTTAATTTTCAGGAAAATGCCCCAAGCACTCTTTTGTATTTGTGTTCTTCTATGATGTTTTTTGTTACCTGAATATAATCGTTATACCTTTTTTATTTTTTTGGAAGAAATCTGTGTAACCCTGATTGTTTGTCTTTTCTTTCTTTTCCTGTTTCTGTACCTGGTGCAATGCGAGGCTTTAGTTGTGCAGCGTGTGACCAATTGTATTAGGATTCCTGTGAAGAGTCCCATGTGTTCCTTATGGTTCAAATTAAATTTCAAGTGGGATCTGATTAAAAAGGGGATTCTGCTCCACTTTGATGTCTTCCGGATCCTCTGCATCTCTCCTTTTTAGAGACATCCTGTCTGGAAGTCTTTTTTGAAATTGGCTGATCTGTCCATGTTTCTGTCCCTCGTGCTGCTTGGTGACGCTGGCTTCCTTCTCTCTCGCATTACCTGTCGTGATATAATCCCCAAATTATTTCTATAGCTTAACGTAAAACACTTTACATTGCAGTTAAATGTCCAATTTGAACGGCTTTTACACGTGACTACATGTTGCAGCATGTCGATTGCCATTCGTTATGGCCAGGGCTTGATAGCCACGAGCTTCCAAATATTTCTTTATTTGCAAAGGATTTTACCAGGAAGGATACATTGAGATTTCTCTCGTTTTCAAGTATGTCCTGGGTTCAAGAACATTGAATTGTTACAGAAATACAAATAAACATGTAGGAAATATACTCCATATAAATATCTGGATTATTCTGCGCAGATTTACTGAAAATGGGACCTTGTTCACTTTTAACACTTATCGATCCCCAAAGCTCACTCTACCTTCGTATCCTCACCCTCCTTGGCACCCTTGTCCACGCTATACATGGCCTCTGCGCCTGTTGAAGTGTGGATGCTGGCCTCCTGCCAAGAGATCGTGGACCCAATGTAGCAAAGCCCATTCTCAAGGACAATGGGCATAAGTGGGCACCTAAGGGTTCACGGGTTAAATATATTTTTATCTTGAAACGGTATTTTAGGAGTTGGTTTGTGTAGACATATAGTTCTTGCTATCTGTTAGCATCAGATTAATCTAGGGTCGGTCTGTTTGGTAAACCTTTGCAGTGTGTAACTGATCAGGTCTCTGTGTCTCCTGAAGGAATTCACAGCCCCCTCATGTAGACAATGTATTCAGTTGATTATGTCATGTTACCACCCCCTCCCCTCCTTCCGTGTCCCAAATAACTGGTCCCATCTATACTATAAAAGAGTAAGGGCTGGCGTGTCCGTCGCCAAAACCCTACTGCGCATGCGCGCGCAACCTGCGGCGGTTGGCTGCGCGCGCATCCAACGGCCGCGGCACGCGCACAGCCGGCGTGCGAGAGAGACAAAACAAATCCAATCCATTGGAGAAGCGCACAGCACAGCGCCTCTCCAATGGATCGGATTTGTTTTGTGCATCTCCTCCATACCCGGCCTGCATCTCCTCCGTACCCGGCCTGCATCGCCTCCGTGCCCAGTCTGCCGTGCATATTACCAGTCTGCCGTGCATATTACCAGTCTGCCGTGCATATTACCAGTCTGCCGTGCATATTACCAGCCTGCCGTGCATATTACCAGCCTGCCGTGCATATTACCAGCCTGCCGTGCATATTACCAGTCCGTCATTCTGCAGCTGTTCCTCTTTCCATATTTTTGTTTTTAATACCAAATGGGAAGTGTTTGGTGAGTGTATAAATAAAACCCACCATATCTCTGCCTCTCCTTGGCTGAAAAGCAGCAGGAGGGGCTTGGAGCTGCTCAGTAGAGCGGCCTTTTGGTACATGTTAGGTACTCACTCTGTATAGAGGTGCCGTGAAGTGGCGAGTGAGCTTACCTTGCAATGGCCATTGAAACAAACAAAAACCTCAGTTTTTTTGTACATGGAACACATAGAAACGAGCGCAGATGACACCTTTTTTCCCTTGCCATATTACCAGTCTGCCATGCACAATGCCAGTCTGCCATGCACAATGCCAGTGTGCCTAAATACCAGCCTGCCATGCCATGCATACCACGTGCCATTAAATATACGCATAATGTATACGCTACAAAAAAAAATGCCCGCCCAAGCCCAACACAATCTAAGGGGCCCCATGATCTTACAATCTGAGGGGCCCCATGATTTTACAATCTGAGGGGCCCCATGATCTTACAATCTGAGGGGCCCCATGATCTTACAATCTGAGGGGCCCCATGATCTTACAATCTGAGGGGCCCCATGATCTTACAATCTGAGGGGCCCCATGATCTTACAATCTGAGGGGCCCCATGATCTTACAATCTGAGGGGCCCCATGATCTTACAATCTGAGGGGCCCCACGATCTTACAATCTGAGGGGCCCCACGATCTTACAATCTGAGGGGCCCCACGATCTTACAATCTGAGGGGCCCCACGATCTTACAATCTGAGGGGCCCCACGATCTTACAATCTGAGGGGCCCCACGATCTTACAATCTGAGGGGCCCCACGATCTTACAATCTGAGGGGCCCCACGATCTTACAATCTGAGGGGCCCCACGATCTTACAATCTGAGGGGCCCCACGATCTTACAATCTGAGGGGCCCCACGATTTTACAATCTGAGGGGCCCCACGATCTTACAATCTGAGGGGCCCCACGATCTTACAATCTGAGGGGCCCCACGATCTTACAATCTGAGGGGCCCCACGATCTTACAATCTGAGGGGCCCCACGATCTTACAATCTGAGGGGCCCCACGATCTTACAATCTGAGGGGCCCCACGATCTTACAATCTGAGGGGCCCCACGATCTTACAATCTGAGGGGCCCCACGATCTTACAATCTGAGGGGCCCCACGATCTTACAATCTGAGGGGCCCCACGATCTTACAATCTGAGGGTCCGGTTCCCGTGAGCTTACAATCTGAGGGGCCCCACGATCTTACAATCTGAGGGTCCGGTTCCCGTGAGCTTACAATCTAAGAGGGAAGAGGAACCTACTCTGTCAGCTGTGCGCGCACCCATCACAGCTGCTCAGTCGGCCCTCCTGTTGCGGATGGGATGGCGATGGACGCGTTACAAACTCCTTTATATAGAGAGATACTCTTGGATAGGACATTGAAAAAAAACTATGTGAATTCTGACCTGGCGACAACAACAATAGACTGCCCTCTGGGCAGGCTTTCCACCTAGTTTCCAATAAACTGTTACCACTCCCCTGCATTAAGCTGTGTTTGGGGACAGACACTTAGAATTATACAGCACTCCCTCAAGTTCTGGCTGAGGGTTGTGGGGGGAGGAAAGCTGTTGCGGATCAGCTTGGCTGACGAGAAGGGACGGACACTGTAACAGGTTCGGGTCTGGTCCCCAAGCTGGAGACCAGTAAACCCCAGTTGCTGTTACACAGGTCAACAACCTTGGCCCACCAGATGTTTTGGAACTACATCTCCCATAATGCTCAGCCATTCATGAGGACCTAACATTTTGAGAGGTGTCTGCGATAATCATAGAAAATCTATAGGGCTTATTCCTTAACCGCTGAATTGGCCCCAAATTGCACTGAATGGTGAATTTCACCGTTTGGTGCAATTGTGGGGCAATTTCAGGGCAATTTGGCTATTAACAAAGCTGTCACTTGGCAAATACAGGCAAACTGAGAGTGTCATACGGTGCAATTTGGGGGCACTAACATTGTCTCATAGCAGACGATCTTGTCTATTCACAGAATACTGAATTGCTCCGAAATTGTGGCAAAATGCCCTGATTTTGACTGAAAATGGGGTGTCTTTTTAATGTTTTTTTTATTTTAAGACAATTTATTTACATTTTTTTGCAAAAACCCTTTTAAATTTAAGACCTTTTCTGTATTTTTTAGACCTTTTGTTTTTTTTCCAAAGACTTCTATTTTATAACAGATCTTTTTATTTTTAAAGAACCTTTTTATTATTTAGACACCCTTTTTAAATACTTTTTTTATGGATTTTAAACTTTATCAAGAGAATAGTCTTCCCTTTTTTTATCTTCTTTGTTCAGTTCGGGGGAATGCGCCAATTCTGTCCAATAACTGCTTTGGCGACTACAATTTCAGCAAAATATAGTGAATTCACTGTATTTTCGGCGAAATGGAATTGCTGAAATGCCGCGAACACGAAACACAAAGCACTGACATTGTACGCGGTTTCAGTGCTTTGTGAATAGACCCTTATGTGTCCTAGTAAGGCTAATGTCAGACAAACTCTTTCTGAGCGCACTCTGCGCGCGTGTATAATGGACGAACGTTCTGACGGAAGATACTGTAGATTACACCACACGTTCCGTTTTTTTTGACAGACGTAGAAAAAAGGAATTACGGGAGACAAAACTAATATGAAAAAATGATAAGCTATGAAAAGGCATTTTGTGCGTCAAGGTGACGTTAGCATCACTCACACAGAACGCTACGTGGACGTGGCGCGCTCTGCACGTCCGTGATAGCGTTTTTACGTTCTTGCCTAACTTGCGTCCGTTTGCCACGTGTGTTGTGCATGCGCAGTTCGGTGCGCACATACTTTGTGTGTGGGTCTCTATTGATCATGATTCTATGCCATGACGGACGTTAAACTGTGCGGCGACACGGACGTGATCACTGTGTTCGTCTGATGCCGGCCTTAGTAGTAATGATGCAAATGACAGCACCCTGTCTGCAGGGACCTCAGACTCTGACCCCGTAGATGTTGATGGCCTACACGTCGCAGAATTCGTATGATGCAGTAAATGGCCAGAGAATCGTTCTTGGAGGTTTAGATCAGGAAACATTTGGGGAGGCCAGAGTTTGAGAGCCCTTCTTTAGTGTTTCCACGCTACAATGGCACCTTACTTTTTTAACATGACTAGACAAATGAATGTCCAGTTAAAGAGCCCGAAATAAAAGGTAGGAGCCCATAGTGTTTGTAAGGAACCCCAGCATCACGTGCTGAGGTCATTACGGTCTGATTGTGCTATGGTCACAGTGTGCGCAGTTCGGTATGGGAGACTAGGGACCTTAATAAATTCACTTGGGTAAAATAAGCATTTTAGCAGCTAACACCTTTTTTTTTTCTCTAAGAGAAATTAATTCTATTTATTCAGCATCCTAGTTCACAGTATGGGGTAGGAGATTCTGTTTTGTGCATGAGGAGGAAAGATGATTACTATCATGTTACAGACCAAAGAGACGAGGACTGAATGCCTGGCTGTGAAGCACAAAATACGCGCCAACTGTTTTAATTTTTGCTAAGCAGTTTTAAAAAATAGTCTTCATTCACTCCATTTCATAAAGGGAATATATTTTGGGGTACAATCAAACACTTCTAGAATCTCTTAAAGGGACACTAACACATAAGCTGTAACTAGATTACTTGTGCATTATAAAACACATGCTTCTGTGTTTTTCCTGTGAAGTAATTGCATGTAAAAAGGAAAATAAAGTTCATTTTTTTTTATGTTTCCATTTTGTGGATTTTTTCCCATGATGCAACATTTACAAAAATCTGTGCAAAGGCATTACTGCTCTTGTTTATTTAATCGACAGTATTTAACAGTCAATGAAGCGGAGGAGCAGCGAATGTTTCGATAAGGCGGCAAGAGCTGGCAGCTGAAAGAGCTGGCAGCTGAAAGAGCTGGCAGCTGAAAGAGCTGGCAGCTGAAGGAGAGAAGACGGGAGTTCAAAACACTTTTAATCTACTCCCTGATGTCCTTTGAATCCATCCCACACAATACAACGATATGAGTCAGTGATTGACCCATTCACTCCATTCTATGGCCATTGCCACACAGAGAGGAGCAAGTGATGTAAAGATACTGTGGGGGTGGGGGCAGTTTACAACACAAAAGATCACACAATGGATGCACCCAGTGACACATATAGAGGAAAATATTTTCTTAACTAAACATACAAGAGAAAAACAAACACATGTTAGATATCAGCAACATGAAATAAACACAATAAGAACATTTCATTTTATGGTGGTAGCGGCCCTTTAAGCTTCCAGAACAAACAGTCATGTGACAGGGGTGTGTAAAAGCACACTTTAACTTCATACAGATTAACTGCGTTCGTCTGACGCCGGCCTTATCACGTCCGTGTTGCCGCACCGTTTAACGTCTGTCGTAGCATAGAATCATGATCAATAGAGACCCACACATTAAGTGCGTCCGCACAGAACTGAGCACGCACAACGCACGTGGCAAACGGACACAAGTTAGGCAAGAACATAAAACCTCTACCACAGACGCGCAGAGTGCGCCACGTCCGCGTAGCATTCTCTGTGAGCAACAAGGAGACGTCAGACGCAGCACATTTGCGACGTTTAGCACCTTGACGCACACAATGGCTTTTCATATCCTTTTCAAATTTTTATCATTTTTCATATCAATTTTGTTTCCCATATTTCCTTTTTTTTTTTTCTACGTCCGTCAACAAAAACAGACCGTGTGGTGTCTACAGTATCCGTCAGTACGTTTGTCTGTTATGCACACGCTCAGAGTCCGCTTAGACTGCGTTCATCTGACATTAGCCTAAAAGAGATCGTGAAGCATTGGCTTGAGAGGCTAAGGCTGGGGTCAGAATAACGCAGTGCGAACGCGCGTGCAGCCGCACTTTATCACGGCCGTAGTAGCAGCAAATGACGGGCAATATACGGAGTACGGCCGCGTAACGCAAGCGGCAAACAAACGCATTTTTTTGAGAGCATGATCCCGCTAGTACTGACGTACAGAGTGCGCTGCGTCCGCATAGCGGCGTGTGTGCGTGATTAGGAGACGTCAGACGCTGCTAATGTCCGGCCAACATCACGTCCAGACGCAAAAAGTGTTTTATTGATGATCCGTACAAAATCACAGACGAAAATGCGCATCGTATGACCGCTATCGCGTATTCCGTGAAAAAATAAGTCCTTTCGTTCGAACGCACTTTTTCACGGACGACACGAAAAATGTGTTGGTCTGACCCTAGCCTAAAGCAGCACCGTAGCCACACCGTGCTGAGCTGTAATGGTTCTGCTGCTCAGAGCCTCCTTTTTAAGAACGTCCAAAACAACGTCAGAGCCCTGCTTCACATCATCTCGTTGACCTTTTATTTGAAGGACTTCTTATTAAGTTCCTTTTTAAATGAAATGTTCTGCGTAATCACAGTAAATGCCCTGTAATGGATAAAACATGACTCGGAGATTACTGGAAAACGAGAAAAGCCTTTTTTTTACTGCAGTTCCACATTACAAAGGAAAATCCATGTGTAATGGCCTCGAAACGTTTACCTTTGTCCCATTTACCCTTCATTGCGATGCTTTACAGTTAGTAATATGCCGCTATTCCTCTGTTTTTAGCAGTCGTTGCATCCCCGGGGGGTGAAGAATAGTCAGAACTAATTCGGTTACTGCGCACAAAGTGAAATATATATTTTTTTCCTCTCGTGTTACAGATGCATCAGCGAACATTTAATTACAGGTCATCTTTTTATCAAATTACACATCTTGTGTTTCTATACACAACATATATTATTTCATTTTATTGCTCATAATGAGTTACACAGAGCTTTTCACTTTGCTTAGGTTATAGATATATACGCCGACATCTCCGTCATCTTACGGGAAGCACAGGCACGTCCTGCCTTAACCCCTTCAGTACAAAGTGATTTTCCAAAAACCACCGTGATATAGATCTACATACATATCGACATTCAGTAACTCGGAGACTTAGTTGTGTGGAAAAAATATTTATTAGCTTAGAAATATATATAATTACAGTCTGCTGGCCTAAAAGAGATACTGCACTTCTGAGCTATGTGCAGGATCAACTACGGAGGTGTCAGACGTTCCTGGCTGGTTCTAAAAAGTGTTACCACCTCGGGAATCATGCCCACAGTGCAGAAAGTTTGGGGAAAAATTCTGGAGCCCAAATGCAGATGAAATTTGTTTGCAAAGACACAGCATAGTCTCTGATCGTATTAACACGGCTGCTGTGTCTGCTACTGCTGGTCGTGTATACAAGATCACAGCGGTGAAGGAGTTAAAGGGCCACGTTGCGTCGTGATAGCTTAGGCCGTGCATGTATATTTGGGGCGGATCGTTTTCAGTGTCTTTTACTGAGCATTTTCTGAGAATGAATTGGTGACTTCAGGGAGGGGTGGTTCTCCTGTCACTCAGCCCACGGCATAAATCCTCTTCTATTAGCATAGCAGGGGTCAACAACCTTGGACCCCCAGATGTTTTGCTACTGCATCTCATGACGCTCAGCCACTCAGTGGCTTAGTCTGGTTCATCCTCATAGGAGATATAGTTCCAAAACATCTAGAGGGCCAAAGTCGCTGACCCCTGGCAAACTTGGCTATTGAGGTACCGCTGGTGTTTTCCAAAGTTGCAAAAATCACCAGTGTTGAAACGCCGACAAATTTCACAAAAGTGAAATCCACACAGCAGCAGGAGAAGCTTCACAATGCATCCTCTCCTGCCACTGGTTTTCACTTTCGTGAAACGCCGGCGTTTGTTAGTTAGAACATTGGGTATTTTTCAGCGATTATGTTTTGACTTTGAAAAAAACAGTGGTTAGTGATTAACCCCCCCCCCCCATAGACTTATAGACTTGTATTCCATGACGACATGAGTGCCGGCTAGTGATGTAGGGCAGTGGTCCCCAACCCTGGTCCTCAGGGCCCACTAACAGGCCAGGTTTTAAGGATAACCTTGGGGAAATGCAGACTAAATCCTGAAACCACTGAGCAGCAAATCATATCACTTGTGTTGTGCTTCAGATATCTGGAAAACCTGGCCTGTTAGGGGGACCTGAGGAACGCGGTTGGGAACCACTGCTATAGGGCGCTTTTCATTCTATTTTTAAAATGCGTTTTTAGTCTTGCTTGTTCAGAATCCCATCTTTTTCAAATTATTATGTAGATCGGGGAGGAGTTCAAATATCTCCGTCAACAGAGTTAATAAACCTGCTCAGTCTCAGGAGGTTAAAATGCAACTTTTAAAAACCTTTTTTTTTATTGTATAACTACTGATTAGAACCAACTAAATTAATGCGAGGAATGGAAGGTAACCAGCTTAAACCTTTAGAGAAACGGCGCCTTAGAGGGGATCTGATAACTTTATATAAATATATACGGGCCCATTGTCTGGAAACCTATTTATTAACAGGACTATACACAGGACACGAGGTCACCCATTTAGACTGGAAGAAAGGAAATTCAACCTAAAGCATAGGAAAGGTTATTTTACAGTGAGAACAATAAAGCTGTGGAATTCTCTGCCTGTTGAGGTGGTTGGGTCAGAGACTGTACAGACTTTTAAACAATGGCTGGATGACTTCCTGCAGACACAGAATATTAAGGGTTATAATTTTTAATATGTGGGTAAAAGCTTCTTGATCCAGAGAGAAGTCTGACGCCATTCTGGGGTCAAGGAGTTTTTCCCAGTATGTTGCATATTGGCGAGCGCTTCAGACTGGGTTTTCGCCGCCTTTTGGATCAACAGCAGTGGGTGTTGTGTGAAATGCTGAACCTGATGGACGCATTTCTTTTTTCAGCCTATGTAACCAGCAGATCTAAATTCTAGAATTTGTTTGGAATGCAAGAGATAGTAGCAAAGTAGTAATACTACCTTATTAAAATATCATGGTGTATTTCTTTATTAGAAGGTTATAATAATTAGTTTTTTCATAGAGCTACTATATCTCTCATAAATTGACTACTGGAACGGGGGGTCTCAGGGATTTAGGTTTAGGGGTGCTTATTAGAAGGGATTTAATATTGAGGATGTTTTGGGGCGTTTACAGTCCACAGCACCTTGAAGGTGGGTATCATCCAAGTGTTGAGTCATTAATAAATAAGTGTGGGATCTCACCAGTGTTACTGCTCCCAAATAAACTTAACCCACTACCCCGCACTCAGATTTGAGATGTTTATATATGGGTTTGGGGTTAGATTACTGTTATAATATATATCATATAATTATTTAGACTTGATAAGGAGATCTATGATTGGACTCCTAACTTAAAATCTTTTTTCGGTGGGTGTGACAAATTGGAACCGCATTCCCTCTGCAAAAATATTGCGAGAACTCCGATTCCCCAGTGCTTCTACTCGATTTGACCTCTGGTAATCTCTAACAATGATTCCCCCTTCATTACCAAGCGGATTTTTTTTTTCCCTCTTTTCCCTTTCCAAAAAAACATTCAGAAACAAGTGGTTTTTTTTTTGTGTGAAATTATTTTTAATTAATAAATGGGTTATTTACTGTAATAACTATTTGGCCAGTAGATGGCGCCATATACTGCCAAATTGAGTTACAGAGGTTTGAACTGCAGGTCTAGGTTTTTTTTTTTTCCCCCTCCCTGCGTCGACTGCTGAAAGCCCGATATTTCAGAGCTTTCAGCAGCCGATTTAGCTCTTTGGACATTATGCCCACAGGGCTAAAACTTTGGGGGCACCTCCTGCAGCCCAAAAGCGATCTTTATCGGGGCACCTCATGGTGGCTTTTGAAGCACGAAATATCTCCATCGGTCGTTAAGTGGTTAAAGCAGTGATCCAATCCCTGACGCTCGTGGAAAGAAGGGTCACGTCTAATAACAACTTTCTAATTTGCAGCAAACCTGACCACAACACGTCGCTATCTACCAATGCAGAACCTATTGCAGCAGCTAAAGCCATTTAATCATTAGTGAGGAGAACTTGCCATTGTTTAATGAATTTGATGGGGGAATAACCAAAACATCCCAGTGCTGACTTTATGGAAATCTAAGCAATTTGCGGTATACGCTTCTCCCAGGTCCATTACATTAGATATTGTTTAAAATTGCTTGGGAATCGAGCTCGCAATTGCGATCTTGGAATGTCCTGTACATAATTAAGTTGTGGTCGGCCTTTTTGGAGAGAAGGAAAAAAAAGAGAGGAAAAAAAAGCCTCTAAGAGTTTGATTTTATAAACATGCTACAATAACATTTCTCTATATTTAACAGTTTTTTATAGAAAGCCGATACTCTCACCAGGCATTGATTAAAGGTAGAACATCAAGAAAGAAAAAATATTGAATTAAAACTTCACTTAGAACGCTGACAGTTGACCCGTAATATCAAACAGATGTGCCCGCGGTTTAGGTAATCGGCTTTCCGAGCGATCTTGCAGGGTTTGCAAGTGACATCTACAAATTTTTGATTAGAGGTAATAATTTCGAATACGGCTATTTTTTCCCCCTGCTCGTCTCCGTCTCCTCCTTCGCAATCAGCTCTGCTTTGTCAGGTATTCATTTTATTTTCAGTCCGTTAAAGTGTTGTTCTGTTTTAGTGACCTCTTTACAATTTATTTTTGCTAACAAACTTTTTAGTACACAAAACCTCAAGAAATGTTATATATATATTTATTTTTTGTGTAATCTGATGTTTTTTATTGAAACCTCAGTAGAACTAATCCATTGCATATCGGAATTATATCTTTAATATATCCTATGTAATTTGATTTCATATAGAAATTTTAACCCTTTCACTGCTGAGGCATTTCAGCCCTGTGTGCTGAGCTCATTTTTACCGTTTTTGCTCATGTTTAAACGCGATTTGAAGTCACATTTAATTATATGACCCAGACATATTATATATCGTTCTTTCCGGTAGACTCTGCAGATATACAGTATATAAAATATATCATTTATTATATGTATACGTCTCATCCTGCCTGTATATAATAACAAAAAATCCAATAAAATTTGAATTTTTAATAATCTACAGTATGTAAAGTGTTTTTTTTTCTCACATTTTATCACACAAGCCTTTGCGTTTTATATTTTGTATTGGGTGCGCGTGTTAAAAAAAAAATTAGAAATGGGGACTCCTTTACGTTTTTTTTTGGGAATTACGTTATTTTTAGCAAATGCACCCTATAGGGAAAAATCAATAGTGCAGCATCATTGTTCACATCATAATTGAAATGGGAACAATATTGCTGCATTAATAAAAACAACACACAAAAATACCCCACGTTTTTATTTTTTAGACCTTATTTAAAATTTTTATTGTCTGTTACATTTAACATGGTCATTTTTGGTATTCTTAGAAAGGCCATGCTCTGGCCTTTTCAAATGACACCATGCATGTCCCTCTAGCTGCCACCTTTCTGGAGATAGGGGTGTTCAAACGAACCCCCTATCTCCACCAGGGGATTTCCTTGGGAAATCCCCGGGCAGCTAGGGGTTCCCTGGCTAACTGACGTCATCACGCCATGCGCGATGCTGTCAGGTGACGAGGGGGGACCCGGAGGTGGAGCCGCCATCCAAGATAGTGGCCCTCAAAGGAGCTAGGCTGCGATCCGGCGCTGGATCACACTCCGGCACTTCAGAGGTTAAAGATAGGCATCGCTTGCAGGAGCAGGCACAGTCTTTCAGGCCGATAACCGATGTTCTGTACATTGACTTTTTGAAAAGTCGCAATTTCTACACAAATCTGGCGTGAAAATTGTAAACCTTAGAACTGTGAAAAATAAAGTGCAGCAAAATTACTTAAATAGCTTTCCAGACCACCGAAAAATGGAAAATACCTATAAAACAAAACACACACTAAATGTCACTACTAGAAAGCTAAACAACATTTTGGGTTAAAGAATCTCCGTGGTCACTGTGATGGGTAACTCACAGCAATGTGCGATGTGTATGAGCGTATCCCAGAGCTCCACAGCAATAAAAAAGAAATCACACTCCTACACACTGCATATTGCTCTGAGTTTTATTGCCGTGGAGCTCTGGGATACAGTAATGTGCAGTGTTTGAGCGTATCCCAGAGCTGCACAGCAAAACAACTCACGGTCATATACAGTCAGGTCCAGAAATATTGGGACATTGACACAATTCTAACATCTTTGGCTCTATACACCACCACAATGGAGTTGGAATGAAACAAACACAAAGTGCTTTAACTGCAGACTGTCAGCTTTAATTTGAGGGTATGTACATCCAACTCAGGTGAACGGTGTAGGACTTACAGCAGTTTGCAGATGTGCCTCCCACTTGTTAAGGGACCAAAAGTAATGGGACAATTGGCTTCTCAGCTGTTCCATGGCCAGGTGTGTGATATTCCCTCATTACCCCAATTACAATGTGCAGATAAAAAGCCCAGAGTTCATTTCAAGTGTGCTATTTGCATTTAGAATCTGTTGCTGTCAACTCTCAAGATAAGATCCAAAGAGCTGTCACTATCAGTGAAGCAAGCCATCATTAGGCTGAAGAAACTAAACAAACCCATCAGAGAGATAGCAAGAACATTAGACGTGGCCAAAACAACAGTTTGGAACATTCTCAAAAAGAAGGAACGCACCGGTGAGCTCAGCAACACCAAAAGACCCGGAGACCACGGAAAACAATTGTGGTGGATGACCGAAGAATTCTTTCCCTGGTGAAGAAAACACCCTTCACAACAGTTGGCCAGATCAAGAACACTCTCCAGGAGGTAGGTGTATGTGTGTCAAAGTCAACAATCAAGAGAAGACTTCACCAGAGTGAATACAGAGGGTTCACCACAAGATGTAATCCATTGGTGAGCCTAAAAAACAGGAAGGCCAGATTAGAGTTTGCCAAACAACACCTAACAAAGCCTTCACAGTTCTGGAACAAGATCCTATGGACAGATGAGACCAAGATCAACTTGTACCAGAGTTATGGGAAGAGAAGAGTATGGAGAAGGAAAGGAACTGCTCATGATCCTAAGCATTCCTCCTCATCAGTGAAGCATGGTGGTGGTAGTGTCATGGCGTGGGCATGTATGGCTGCCAATTGAACTGGTTCTCTTGTATTTATTGTTGATGTGACTGCTGACAAAAGCAGCAGGATGAATTCTGAAGTGTTTCGGGCAATATTATCTGCTCACATTCAGCCAAATGCTGCAGAACTCATTGGACGGCGCTTCACAGAGCAGATGGACAATGACCCAAAGCATACTGCAAAAGCAACCAAAGAGTTTTTGAAGGGACAGAAGTGGAATGTTATGCAACGGCCAAGTCAATCAAATGACCTGAATCCCATTGAGCATGCATTTCACTTGCTGAAGACAAAACTGAAGGGAAAATGCCCCAAGAACAAGCAGGAACTGAAGACCGTTGCAGTAGAGGCCTGGTAGAGCATCACCAGGGATGAAACCCAGCGTCTGGTGATGTCTATGCGTTCCAGACTTCAGGCTGTGATTGACTTCAAAGGATTTGCAACCAAGTATGATTTATTATTATTCTGTCCCATTACCTTTGGTCCCTTAACAAGTGGGAGGCACATCTGCAAACTGCTGTAAGTCCTACACCGTTCACCTGAGTTGGATGTACATACCCTCAAATTAAAGATGACAGTCTGCAGTTAAAGCACATTGTGTTTATTTCATTCCAACTCCATTGTGGTGGTGTATAGAGCCAAAGATGTTAGAATTGTGTCAATGTCCCAATATTTCTGGACCTGACTGTACACCGCACATTACTGTGTGGTTTATTGCTGTCGAGCTCTGTGATACAGTAATGTGCGGTGTGTATGAGCTTATCGCAGAGCTGCACAGCAGTAAAACATACACTCATACATACCACACATTACTGTATGTTTTACTGCTGTGCAGCTCTGTGATAAACTCATACACACCACACATTACTGTGTCACCGTGCAGCATTATTGTTCACTTTACAATTGAAAATGATCAATAATGCTGCATTAGAAGAAAATAAAATTAAAAAATGGTATTTTATTTTTCATAAACACTGATCATGCTTGGCATCATTGGAAAGGCCATGCTCTTCATGTGACCCTCCAGCCTCTCTAGTTCTGGAGATGAGAGGATCCAAATGACCCCTGTATATACCCCATAGAGAATTCCTGGCTGGGGAAGGAGTCCCAGAAACTGTCAGAGGGTGGGGTTAGGTCCCGCAGGCAGCTGACAAAGTGTCGGTCCCCTGTGGGAGAAGTCTGTGATCAGTGCCTGAGGGGTGCTGAGCTGTGGAACTTCTCAGAACGGTTACAGACATCCACTGCAACTCTGCAGAGATGCGCTTTCCCTTCCATTATGTGCCGGTACAGAGTACCTGTACGTACCAGCAGCATAAAAGCCCTGGTTATTGGTATATCGGCAATGGAACATACAGATAACCTGAAATCGGTACTACAGATAATCGGTTGACCCCGATTCATATTCTTCATACAATATGTCACACCTGCAACAACATTTTAAATCCTCTAAATTTTCAATGAATGTTGTGTAGTAGCATATATCCAAATCGATTTATACAGCTATCTGCTCAAATGTTGCACAAATTAGTCATGTTGTGTTTTATCCATGTATAATATGACATCACGCAGTAATTTCCCTGTTAGAAGTGCCTGTTCTACATGCCGCTGCCCTCCTTTTATGTAGTAACGGAATTAGTGTTGTGTGTTTTCCGAGCTTAAAATAATTAGATTAAAGGCTGGGAGTTATCATTTGTATCAACAAAAAAAGTAGATTGATATTAGATTATGAAATCTGCTCAAGGCTTAATAGTAACATGAAAACCCCGAATCTGGATTAAAACGGGAATCTGTTTCTGTCATGCAATGTGTGTCTTCACAAATGAATCTGCCTGTATGGAAGCATGCTAGTTAAAGGGACGCTACCACCTACATAACCAGTAACTAGGTTACTTATGCATTACAAACAAAACCACATCATCAAACACATACTTCTGCTTTTTTTTTTCTTTGTCTGAAGTAATCGCATGTAAAATGGAAAAAAAAGTTAGGTTTTTATCTCCAGGCTGTTTCCATTTAGATTTTTCTCATGAGACCTCATTTACCAAAAGATTTGTTTTCTGTCGGTTTATCTAATCTACAGTATTTAACCGTTGAGATGGAGGGAATGTTTAGATAAGGCTGCAGGGGGCTATTGTGCTTCAGGCTATTCGAGATACGAGCTGACAGCTGAATGAGATAAGACTGGGAGCTTAAATACTTTAACCTCTCTGGTTTTCCCGAGTGTGGCTCTGGGTTAAATTTCATTGCTGAAAGTGATAACCCCGAGCCACACTCGGGCTGTACACATGCCTGTACCTGCGCTTCCTCGCGAGAAGGGAACCAGGAAGTAGGATGTCGCGATCGTCCGGAGGTGACTGCAGGGGACAGCGAGGGAGTGCAGGTACGGGTATGTATCCAGCCCCGAGTGTGGCTCAGGGTTACCGCTTTCAGCACTGAAAGTTAACCCCGAGCCACACTTGGATATCGCTAGGGGGCCAAATAAATTGTACCGATTCTGACATATAAAAGATGTCAGAATCGGAATGCCAGGGAGGTTAAGCTACCCACCTGGTGATGTTCTTTGAATACATCCCATACAAAGCAATGATTTGAGTCCGCTGCCTGACCCATAGTTTCCATTCTATGGCCAAAGCCACACAGTGGCTTAGGTGCAGACCTCTCCTGGAGGTGGCTGACCTCTTGGATGTCAGCCAGGCCTCTGGAGCCTCTCTCTGCCTACTGATGTCATTGTGCATGGGCACGATGATGTCAGTGGGGGAATTAATTCCTAGTTGCCAAGGAGTTTCCCTATGGTAACCCTATAATGGGGATAGTGGGGTTCTTTGGACCCTTCTATCTCCCGATCAGTGGCAGCTAGAGGGTCATGTTTGGGATCATTGGAAAGGCCAGAGCATGTGTAACCGGAATCACTAGGTTCACTTCAGGACGGCGCCGGACCGGACACAAGCAAGGATTGTCTGAACACGAGTCTCTTCAGGAAAGGCAAACTTTATTGTGTCGTCACACAAATGCTCACACAGGATTGAATCGCAAAGAGTGAGCCCCGTCTCCCCCCCCCCCCCGACGAGGGGTTTTATACCCCAAATACATAATTAGGTACATCCCAATTAGGGCTGTGCAATTAATCGCAATCGAATCGCGATTTCCGCCCCTGCGATTTCTAAATCGCATAAGGCTGCGATTTTGCGATTTTCACTTCCGGCGGCAGCATGGTGCTTTGGGCGCTCGCAGGGGGAACCACGTGACGAGCCGCGTTCTCGCGGCTCATCACATGGTTCCCCCAGGCGAGCGCCCAAGCTCCATGTGCCGGCGGAAGTTAACAGGGAGCCGAACACGTGGCGCACAGAACACAGCGGCGCTACAGAGGTGAGCTGCGGATATCCACGAGCTGGGGCAGTATCCATGAGCTGCATCAGTATCCATGTGCTGGGGCAGTATCCATGTGCTGGGGCAGTATCCATGAGCTGGGGCAGTATCCATGTTCTGGGGGCAGTATCCATGAGCTGGGGCAGTATCCATGAGCTGGGGCAGTATCCATGAGCTGGGGCAGTAATCCATGAGCTGGGGCAGTAATCCATGAGCTGGGGCAGTAATCCATGAGCTGGGGCAGTAATCCATGAGCTGGGGCAGTAATCCATGAGCTGGGGCAGTATCCAATTATCCAAGAGCTGGGGCAGTATCCATGAGCTGGGGCAGTATCCATGAGCTGGGGCAGTATATCCATGTGCTGGGGCAGTATATCCATGTGCTGGGGCAGTATATCCATGTGCTGGGGCAGTATATCCATGTGCTGGGGCAGTATATCCATGTGCTGGGGCAGTATATCCATGTGCTGGGGCAGTATATCCATGTGCTGGGGCAGTATATCCATGTGCTGGGGCAGTATATCCATGTGCTGGGGCAGTATATCCATGTGCTGGGGCAGTATATCCATGTGCTGGGGCAGTATATCCATGTGCTGGGGCAGTATATCCATGTGCTGGGGCAGTATATCCATGTGCTGGGGCAGTATATCCATGTGCTGGGGCAGTATCCAATTATCCATGAGCTGGGGCAGTATCCATGTTCTGGGGGCAGTATCCATGAGCTGGGGCAGTATCCATGAGCTGGGGCAGTATCCATGAGCTGGGGCAGTATCCATGAGCTGGGGCAGTAATCCATGAGCTGGGGCAGTAATCCATGAGCTGGGGCAGTATCCAATTATCCAAGAGCTGGGGCAGTATCCATGAGCTGGGGCAGTATCCATGAGCTGGGGCAGTATATCCATGAGCTGGGGCAGTATATCCATGAGCTGGGGCAGTATATCCATGATGCTGGGGCAGTATATCCATGTGCTGGGGCAGTATATCCATGTGCTGGGGCAGTATATCCATGTGCTGGGGCAGTATATCCATGTGCTGGGGCAGTATATCCATGTGCTGGGGCAGTATATCCATGTGCTGGGGCAGTATATCCATGTGCTGGGGCAGTATATCCATGTGCTGGGGCAGTATATCCATTGCTGGGGCAGTATTCCATGTGCTGGGGCAAATTGCTAAATCGCAAATAAAATCGCAATCGCAATATTCATTCAAGAAATCGCAATATGATTATTTTGTCAATATTGCACAGCCCTAATCCCAATTAGCCCACCTCCCGATGACACTTTATTCCACCCCACGTGGGTTAATACCTCCCATTGTTAGTACAAAGGCATTCCATACATTGACCGTTAATTGGCAAACTTCATGTTAGTCTGACAGTTTGTGATTTGCTGCCGCACTCAATCCGGGCATGCCCACCTCCCTAAAGGCTATGTTTATTTGCTACAGATAAAGCATGGTCTGGTTTCTACGCTCTCATTGTCTCTCTGCAGGCCTCGGCGACCTTGCAGTATCCATTTGTCATCCTGTCTCTCCGTGCCAAGAGCTGACCGGATTTTCCCTTCGTTTTATTGCTTCTCTGTTAATCTACCACATTCCTAAAATTCTATGTAAGCTTTATTCTAGTGTCTATTGAAATCTACCTAGTTATTTGCAAGTGAACCAATATTCTGAACAAGATGGCTGCTTGGCTCATAATAGCGACCATCTTCCAGCCTGATTCCACTTCATTCCCCCCTTGGCTCAAGCCTCAGGTTCTTTTCCTGATGCTTGTAGCCATCACACCCCGCTATTCTTAAACTCCTCATACTTTAGGGGACCTATTTTTGTCGGGAACATGTCTTGTGGGATCATCAGTGGTATCTTTTGTGTCTGTGTAAGTGTCAGTACTTTCTTGCACAGTGGCCATAGGCATAGCCCTATGCGGTATGTCAGTGTTCCTACGACGAAGATCACCACTATCCTCAGAATCATGGATCCGATCTGTGAGCTGAATCTCAGGATGGATCCAAACCACTCTCCGGTTGCTCCGAACCCATGGAGTGGATTCCAGCCTTCAGCAGCGATTCTCCTTGCTGTGTTCTGCAACTGAGCTACCTTCTCTTGGTGATCCTGGATTACCTGGTAGTAGTCTGGGACATCATGTGTGGTGTTCCTAATGAAGGTGCAACATTCATAATGCATTGTCATCTCACACAATCCATTCAGGGCCGCACTGATTTGCTCAAGCGCCATGTCATGTATCATCTGCACCTTACGTATCTCACGTACCTCCAGATTCAGCAACTGAATATCCATACTAGTTTTATTCAGAATTTCATCCATCAAACTGGCGTAACTGTTCAGTCTCACCATCAACTCTCTTCCCCATTCAGTCCATGCCGGCAGCTATGACCATATCCGATCCACCTTTCTAAACAACTCTCTCTTCTGTCTTTCAAACACCAGTGGGTACCTAGGGTGGAGTGCTGTGTCTGTATTAGTGCCTTCTCTCCTTACCCTCTGAATTGGGATCAGTTTTGCCAGATAGCACATCCCCCGTTATCGTTGGTGGCACCCATGTGTAACACACCTTTCCACAACACACCTGGTACCCCCCTTTCAATATAAATGGAGACAAATGTAGTGTTCCCTTCGCTATCTCTATCGTCAGTCGTCTCATCCGTCTTGTCGTATCCAGTGCACTCTGCTTTCCATCAGTCACCTTCGCAATCACCACCTCTTGTTCACTCGTGAGCTTTCTACATCGTATGTATAGAAAATTTGCCTGCTCTTTTGTGTCGAATGTGTATATGTACGATGTCCAGTTAAACTTGCTTGAATAGCACCCTCCACCCTCATTATGTGTGTCTTTATCTGGTCCTATTTGGAAACACCACTCTGGCGGGTATACTGGTCCTATTATGGGATACCCGGGACTGAATGATTCTGGTTTTTCCCTCGGTGCATCAAAAGAGTGTATTGTGACATTCCCTGATGCAAACATACTCAGATTCATTGGAACAGAAGCAAATGGGATGTGGATTGTCTCTGGATGCATCCTACTACACACCCAGCACGCAGTTTGCCCAGACTTTTTAGCATAGTCATATTTAAATTGCACAAGTAAATGTCCTCTTGGCAAAATCTCAGATGTCGCCTCTCGTATTTGTCTCCACATAGTACGATTCTCCATCACCGGGTGCGTACCATTCCTGATATGGGAAATATCCACTTTCCCGGCAGTGCTTGGGCACCTGGGGCAGGCTCCATGCGAGAGTCCATAAATCAAGTTTGGTAGGTACAAAATCAGTACCACAAATGCCCCAAATGTCAAAATCCCTTGGGCAATTCTTTTCACAGTTACATAAACCCAATCCCTCCCCACCGGAATTTCAAAAACAAAGGACATTTCTGGATGATAAGGGGTGGGGGCTGGGCCCCTAAAAAGCACCCTTGGGGTATCCCCCGTTGGTGGATGGTCAGGACTTGTGTCCATCAAGACACCCACTTGTGGAATCATTTGGGTGTCTTCAGTTGGATCATTCAGGTGCTCATGACTGTGGTCTTTGTCAGCTTTAGCCTCAGCGGATTGGCCTCGTTGGCGACGACCTTCCATGCTGGTTCAGGATTGGCTGCAGCTACTTTCAACCTGGAATGATGTATCCACGGGACCACCTCGGCAACCTTTACTGCTGTAGGGGTTGATAACAGGACAAGGTAAGGACCTCTCCACTTTGGGCCTAGTGGGTCATTTTTCCACTCTTTCACCCATACTGAATCACCTGGACAATACTTGTGCAGTGGGGGATATAAAAAGTGAGGTATGTTATCTCCCACCCAAGTATTCAATTTCTGCATTGATTTACCCAACAGTACAACCTGATCATTTAGTTTAGTTTCTCCCAATGCCCGAAGGTCCCCCCTTAGTCC
The DNA here is from genome assembly GCA_009667805.1 of Leptobrachium leishanense. Classification (NCBI taxonomy): domain Eukaryota; kingdom Metazoa; phylum Chordata; class Amphibia; order Anura; family Megophryidae; genus Leptobrachium; species Leptobrachium leishanense. The sequence continues at coordinate 499,520,569 of CM019063.1, read as the reverse complement.
ATTAATCAGAGGGGTAGGCCGTCCAAACATGAGTTCGTACGGACTTAGCTTTAATTGGGGGGTTGGCCTGCACCTAATGTGCAAGAGGACTATCGGCAGCACATCCAACCAGCCTAGCGACGTCTCTTGACACAATTTGGACATCAGAGTCTTTAGGGTGCGATTCATTCTCTCGACTTTTCCCGAGCTTTGGGGCCTGTAGGCAGTATGTAGCTTCCAGGTGATGCCCAACAGACGGGCAAGCTGTTGTAAACAGTTCTGTATGAATGCAGGGCCATTGTCCGACCCTATCTCGAGAGGCAACCCATAACGTGGTATTATTTCTTTCATCAGACTCTTCACCACCTCCACAGTCTTTTCAGTTCTTGTTGGGAAAGCTTCCACCCATCCTGTCAGAGTACACACCATTACCAGTAGGTATTTGTATCCTTTGCAGGGCGGCAACACTGTAAAGTCTATTTGTAGCGATGCCATTGGAGATAGCCCGATTGGCTGCTTCCCTGGAGGTTGAGATGGGCCTGTTCTCGGGTTGTTCTTGGCACATGTCACGCACTGCTGGGCTATTGCTTTGCAGACTACTGACAGTCCGGGTACGTAGAAATGTGGCTCCAGTTGCTGTTCCATCATTTCTCTCCCTCCATGGGTACTTGCGTGGAGTGTTCTTACAATTTCAGGGGCTAATGTTGCTGGGAGGACTATTTGTCCATTCTTCAGCTGGTACCACCCGTCTTCTCCATATTCGCCTTGTTCTCCCGACATCCATTTCTTTTCTTTCTCTGAATACACAGGTGTCCATTCACTCAGTGGTGCCGGTAGGAGTGCAGCCACCACTGGTTTTGCTTTGTATCGTGCCAATTCTCCATGGTTTCCCCAGACAAATTCTTCCTTCGGGAAATAGTATCGCCATGCGAAGAACAGCAGATCTTGTCTGTCTTGTGAATCTCTTACTGCTGGTATGAAAAAGTTCATTGCACTTTTCTTCATTCTTGGCAGTCTGTTCTTGATAAGGATCTCCTTGAGGAAGAACCTTACCAACGGGGCTTGGTATTCTTCTGCTCCCAACTCTCCCAAACTTGGCAGTATTCGTGTAATCTGTAGATTATTATGAGGGTTGGTTGTCAAATTTTCAAAACGTGAGGCGAAATTTTCTGCTCGTTCAACTTCGGTTACTTTTGTGTCTTCACCCTCCCCCATTACTTTTACGCCGAAGAATTTCAGCATCATTTTGTAGGCTCTGAGTAGTCTTTGCTGAACTTCTGAGGTGTTAATCATCAGGCGTGTCTCTTGTGGATTCAGAGGAGTGGAGTAGAAATTTCGGCCTGGAGTCTGAGTTGGGAAAAGCCATTGGATATAGTCATGATTAAGTTCTAATAGTTCGTAATCATCTTGCCATTTGTGCAAAATTATTTCAATGAACTCGCCTTTGGGTTCAAATCTTCTCCAATTCATGTAGAATTCGTAGTTTGGCATGGGAGGTTGAGGCTCTTGCTTGCAGAGTAGGACTTTGGCTTGATCAATTGTTTAGCGGTGGTTTTGCAGCTGCTTTTGCGGCCTGATCAGCGCGCCTGTTGCCTTTTGGGATTTCATCATGACCCTTTTGGTGGCCACGACAGTGCATGATACTGACAGCGCTTGGTTTCCATACAGCTTCTAGGAGGGCCGCGATTTCAGCTGCATACTTGATTTGTTGTCCTGAGGAAGTAAGTAGGCCTCTTTCTTTGTAGAGTGCACCATGTGCATGGACAGTCATGAAGGCATACTTGGAATCAGTGTAGATATTTACTCTTTTGCCTTCGGAGATTTCTAGAGCTCTGGTTAGGGCTGTTATTTCAGCCAGTTGTGCAGATGTATGGCCTGGTAGTGGATTTGCTTCAATAATTTCTTCTGCTGAGACTACTGCATAGCCGGAGACTTTCTTCCCATCATCCATGTAGCTGCTACCATCAGTGAATAACTGTAGATCGTATTTGTCTAGGGGTACGTCTTTCAAATCTGGCCTGCTACTAAACACTTCTTCCATGACTTGGAGGCATTCATGATTTGGATCATCTTCACAGTCAGGCAGTAGAGTAGCAGGGTTCAAGGTAGCGATGAGGTCCAAATGAACCCGTGGATTTTCACACATCATAGCTTGGTACTTCGTCATCCGGCTATTACTGAACCAGTAGCTTCCTTTCACATCCAGCAGGGCCTTGACAGCATGGGGCACCTTGACATGAAGAACTTGTCCAAGGGTCAGCTTGTCTGCTTCCGCTTTCAGGCATGGGGGTAGGCCACAGGGTCGAGTTGCTTGGAGAGATAGGCCACAGGCCTTAGCCAAGAGCCGAAACGTTGGATCAACACTCCTGTTGCTGTTTGATTGTGTTCATGAACGTACAGCTGGAAGGGCTTGCTGTGATCTGGTAGTCCCAGTGCAGGAGCCTCCATTAGCAGAGTCTTTAATTTCAGGAACGCTGCTGTTTGCTCTTCTCCCCAGTGGAAGGGGTCTTGTTCTCCCCCCTTTGTGGCTTGATGAAGGGGCTTGGCAATATCTGCGAAGTTGGGGATCCACAGGCGGCAGAAGCCTGCAGCTCCCAGAAACTCACGGACTTGTCTTCTGGTCTTTGGTTGGGGTATTCGGCATACTGCTTCTTTTCTTTCTGCCCCCAATGCACGCTTGGTACCTGTTAATTGGAAACCTAAGTACTTTACACTTTCTTTGCATATTTGTGCTTTCTTTCTTGACACTCTGTATCCTGCTTGGCATAGTAGATGTAGCAGGGCTTTTGTGGCAGATAAACAGTCTTTTTCTGTGGGAGAAGCCAGTAATAAATCATCTACATATTGTAACAAGACAACTTTGTCTGGCTGAGCGTTGAAGACGAGGAGATCTTGGCTGAGCGCGCATCCGAAAATCGTGGGCGAGTTCTTGAATCCTTGAGGGAGGCGTGTCCAAGTCATTTGATGGCGCGCCCCCGTGGTGGACTCTTCCCACTGAAATGCAAAAGGGCTGGCTTGCTGGAGCCAGGCGGATGCAAAAGAAAGCGTCTTTTAAATCAAGCACTGTGTAATATTTTGTATCTCCGGGAATTAACGCCAGCAAATTGTATGGATTAGGAACCACAGGGTGTAGGGTTACTGTGGCTTCGTTAACAGCTCGCAAATCTTGGACTGGGCGGTACTCTTGTGTGCCCTCTTTCAGTACTGGCAACAGGGGTGTGTTCCACGGTGACACACAGAATTTCAATATGCCGTGGTTAAGTCTCTGTAAATGTGTCTGGATATTCTGCTTGGCTTTCTGTGGGATATGATATTGTCTCAAAGCCACAGATGTTGCACCAGGTTTTAAATCGACGTATACTTGGGGGGATATTTACAGCTAGTCCGGGCGGGTTTTCCTCCGCCCACACCCCAGGAATTTCAAGGAGTAGTGTGTGCGGGTCCGGGCTTGCCGGCGGCGTTGGTGCTGTGCGCCATTCTTCCTCTCTTGACATAATTACTGCAATTTTCACAGATCGGGGGTTCTGGCTGGCTGGGCTGTACTGCCGAACAGAGCTGCCACTCTCAGGCAGGTCTAATTGAACGTGACCCCCGGGAAGGAACGTAATTTGGGCTTGCAATTTGCAAAGGATATCCCACCCCAGGAGCTGGATGGGACATTCGGGCATATACAAAAATTCATGTTCAACATTATGCCCACCCACACTACATTTTCGAGAAGCAAGGAAAGGGTACTTAGCAGACACTCCCATTATATCAACTTCATTTCCCACTGGGGGTGCAATTTGCTGAGTTACAACAGAATATTCGGCACCGGTGTCAACCATAAAAATTTCATCTTTATTTCCCACTCTCATAGTGACTGTGGGCTCGTGGTTACCGAGCGGGATGGGCCCAGGTCCTTGTCAATATGCATCTTGCCCCTCAAATGACTTTCCCGCCAATCCCACAAACCCTGCTCCAGCACCCTCATTTCTCTCATATCTGCCGTCTGTTACCTGACCATTGGTGGCTTGACCTCCCGATTCTCCAACCTCCCCTTGTCCCCCAAATTTAGCCAAAAATGCAGGACAGTCGTTTTTCCAGTGACCTTCACCCCGGCACCAGGTGCACTGGTTGGGTCCCAGGGGTTCCCTAGGGGCTCCCCTACCTCTTCCTCTAGCCCTCCTTCCCCTTGCTCTCCCTCTAGCCCCCCCTTCCCCTTGCTCTCCCTCTGTCCGGGCCACCTCGTCCTCCACCATTTCCCATGTAACCTACAACACCAGTGTGTCCCCTCTGTCTCTTCATCTCCTCCCGTTTTTCCTCTAAATCCCGGTTATGAAACACTTTATTAGCAATCTCTACCAATTCGCTAATACCTTTTCCCAAAAACCCATCTAATCTCTGTATTTTATTCCGTATATCCCTCTGTGACTGTCCCACAAACGAAGAATTAATTAACCTCTGATTCTCTGCTGCCTCCGGATCAATAGGACTGTACATCCTATATGCATCTAGTAATCTTTCCAGAAATGCGCTTGGAGACTCCTTAGCTTTTTGTACCACGTCTGCTATTTTTCCCATGTTTTGTGGGTTTCTTCCCTCCCGCTTTAACACCCATTATTACTGCTGTTCTGTACGTCTGCAGGTGGGCAATACCCTCTGCGGTGCTGTACGGCCACTTGGGATCTGTTTTGGGATAGTGTTCCTCTGCGCACGCTTCTGGCTGGGGCTTAGCATCTGCTACGGCTTGGGCGAGTAAAATCTTCTGCGCGCTACTATTTATCCGGGCTCTTTCCTCTGTGGTAAACATTGTCAACATTAATTGCTGACAATCTGCCCATGTGGGGTTATGTGTGAGCATAACTGACTCTATCATACTGGCCACTGCTGCGGGATTAGTGGAGTACAGTGGTGTGTGTGTTTTCCAGTTAAAAAGATCTGTTGTCGTGAATGGGACATATGTGTATTGCACTGGCCCAGGAGCTCCATTCGCCAGTAAAGGACCTGGCACTTCCCGTAGGGGCAATTGCATCCCACTCTTATAGGGATTGTGCTGATATGGTTCCCGGGGTTTATGTATATTGTTCGCTGCGCGAGTGGTAGCCCCCGGCTTCTCTTCTTCACTCTCATCCTCGCGGGATACTAATTTATATACGCTCCCATCGGGCATCTCAATCTTTCCTGGTGGGACCTCTCTGTCTCCTCCACCCGCCGCCCCCTGTTCTTCTTCCGTGATATTGCGTTGCGGCGCGAAGGGAGCCGGCCGGGAAGTAGCAGCTGCCTGCTCCCCCCTCGCCACCGCGGCACTCAAAGCTTCTCTAGCTGCCCCGTAACATGACGGGTATGGCAGGGGCAAGGGATCACCCTCCTCTGGGTGTTCTACCAACACCGATCTCTCTTTCTCTTTATTGTTTGGTGGTACCTGCTTCTTGTGTTGTCCTGCCATCATTATAAAATGACTTTTATCTTTTACACAGTATCTCCATATATCTATATACTGATACTGCTCTGGATGTCCGCATTTCCCGGTAATTTGGGAATGCACTCTCTGTATTAGCTCGGGGTCCATTGACCCCTGCTCTGGCCACTCTGGAACTAACAGTGGCCACACAATTGTACACATTAATGTTAGCTTCTCCTTAGTTAACTCCACACCATAATCATGCGTTGTATATAACGCCTCAAAATTCCGCACCATATACCCTAGGGGCGTCTCACCCTCCTTTACCTTCTTGGGCTTGGATGACCCGTTACCCATTGTTTCCCTTAAAAATAACAGTAACCTTTTTACAACACAGATATTACTTTTTAGCAATGACAATTAAAATCTACAGTCTGGTACTCAGTCAACAGTTCATATATCGGATTCGCTTCCTCAGTCAGTAGCCGGACTGCAGTCGCCTGAGCCAGAAACGTACTTCAGGAGTCAACTCTCAAGTTTGCTTTCTCGCAGGGCGAGTAGGCGCTCGTTCACTCACAGCATTCAAATCACTCACAGCCCGTACCGTACCAGATACTTTCAGCATAAAACAAAACATAAACAATTCAACTCTTTCTACTAGCCGAGGGCACGCCGTCCCTCCTTTTGGCTCCTTATACCCCGTTAATTGAACTCTAACTCTTGCCTGCTTGTGACTATGTGCACCCCGTTCTACAACAACACTCCCGTCTGCAATTCCAATTTGCCTATGGGCAATCTACCCACCCGGCACCACTACCTCTGCAGCTACCTCTGACCTCAATTGGCCCTCTTCACTACACGACGTACACACTAGCACTGACTCAGGGCTCTCAGCCCAGTCACAGAAATCCCTCCTCCTTTCCTGGTCCACGTGCAGAAGCTCTGTTTACAAACACTGACTATGACTATGCAACTCCACGTTGCTACTTTCTCCCTCTCTTACAGAACTACCCTTTAGTTAACATCTGATCCCCCGGGTCCAGACACGCGCTAGCCACTTTCTGGCCCCGTGCTATATGCGGCGGGTTCAGTATGTCAACGAGACCGTGGCCGTGGGTCTCCTTATCCGACTTTCGGTCGGACGTTTCCCTTTATACCGGTATTTCTGATACACATACAAACATAGACACTTTACCTATCGCCGCACTGCTCGCTGTTTCCTCAGACTCGGTGGTGTCCCAGCTTCCCGGGCCGGGGGTCCGTTTGGGACGAGACGAGGTCCACTGAACAGGAAATCCTGCTTGGCGCCTGCAGATGTTAGCTCACCTTCAACGGACGCCCAACCAACGGGATCACTCGCATCTGCAGTCAACCGCTACAGTGTTCAGCAGCCGTTGCCTATGCCGGCAAGGGCCCATATCCCGGCTATCGAGCCCCCAAGAAATGTAACCGGAATCACTAGGTTCACTTCAGGACGGCGCCGGACCGGACACAAGCAAGGAACACGTCTGAACACGAGTCTCTTCAGGAAAGGCAAACTTTATTGTGTCGTCACACAAATGCTCACACAGGATTGAATCGCAAAGAGTGAGCCCCGTCTCCCCCCTGACGAGGGGTTTTATACCCCAAATACATAATTAGGTACATCCCAATTAGCCCACCTCCCGATGACACTTTATTCCACCCCACGTGGGTTAATACCTCCCATTGTTAGTACAAAGGCATTCCATACATTGACCGTAAATTGGCAAACTTCATGTTAGTCTGACAGTTTGTGATTTGCTGCCGCACTCAATCCGGGCCGTGCCCACCTCCCTAAAGGCTATGTTTATTTGTTACAGATAAAGCATGGTCTGGTTTCTACGCTCTCTTTGTCTCTCTGCAGGCCTCGGCGACCTTGCAGTATCCATTTGTCATCCTGTCTCTCCGTGCCAAGAGCTGACCGGATTTTCCCTTCGTTTTATTGCTTCTCTGTTAATCTACCACATTCCTAAAATTCTATGTAAGCTTTATTCTAGTGTCTATTGAAATCTACCTAGTTATTTGCAAGTGAACCAATATTCTGAACAAGATGGCCGCTTGGCTCATAATAGCGACCATCTTCCAGCCTGATTCCACTTCACATGCACTTTTCAATGATGCCAAACCTAAACCAGGTTACTATAAAAAGTAAAAACAAAATAAAAAATATATTTTTTTATTTATTCAGCACTATTGTTCACTTTTCAACAAAAATGTGAACAATGATGCTGCATTAACGAAAAAAGTCGTTTTTATTAACTTTTAACTATAATCGTGTATTTTCTCAGCAAAATAAAGTAGAGTTCCCATTTCTAATTATTTTTTTTTACTTTTTACAAGCGAACCAATAGAATATTTAATAGCAAAGGCTTGGATGATAAAATGTGAAAAAAATATTTTACACGCTGTAGATGATTGAAAATTCACTTTCTTCACATCTTCTTTTTTTTTTTTTTGTTATGTGTATATGTCTTTTCCTTTCATGATGTTATGTTATTTATCTGCCGAAAAAAAGATGCATATAATTTCGTGTTTAACCTCCCTGGCGGTCTAATTTTTTCAAAATTTCGTATCTAAAAGTGTCTCTTTTTTTTTTTTTTTTTTTAAAGGAAATGTGTTTTGAGATGATGTATGGTCTGTTTCTTATCCTGTAGTGCCACCTAGTGGCCTTTCATTAACATTGCACATTTGATTATACAGTGTTTTATAATTTTTTTCTAAGTTTGCTGCTGGTCCCGCCCCCTGCATCGTGTGACCTCGGGGTTCATTGTCCGAATCTTTGGGTTCATATTCATTGGGGTTCACCTTCTTTATTTTCTTTGGGGTTCATAATCTTAATCATAATCATACTTTTTGAGAATCACAGTCTGAATATACTTGAGGTGATTGATTTGTTAATCTCCTAATCATTTTTTAATTTTTTTAATGTGAGACTTTTCCTGAAGATGAGTGGGTCATAGAAGGATGCAGCGAAATTTTGGCCATCGACATTATCGTCTGAAAATGGTGCTTTCGACTGAAAGGAAGAAATCGGCCAAAAATCAGTCATCCAAACCTGGGCCTGGAGGCCTAGCTGAGCCGGGGGCTCGCTTGAGTTTGGAGGCCGGCCGAGCAGGCTCAGACAAGCCCCCAGCTCGGCCGGGCCTCCAGGCCCAGGTTCAGATGACTAATTTGGAGGGGGGGGGGTGTGAGATCGCCTACATCCACATACTTTGGCCCTGGACTCCTCCAGCGGTCTCCATGTACATCCCCCTGCACAGGCCCACTGCTTCGAGTTCCTGCGCACCATCAGACGCTGGTTGTAGGGATGACATCACGGAGGCGGAAGCTTTTGACCCTGCAGACGGCCAGACCGGTGACTGCTTTGCCGTTGGTTGGGGGCTTCCCCCCCTGGCTCGGTAGCCATAAACACTGCACATTACTGTAGACACCCATACAACACTGCACATTATGGGGGTGTCACAGAGCTCCATAGTAATGTGCAGTGTTTGAGAGTGTCACAGAGCTCCACCTTAACAATGCACATTACTGTGGAGCTCTGTGATATCTTCATACTTGCCACACGTGGAGCTGTGGCCCTGTGGACTTCAATGGCAGGCGGCCCCCTTTAATTGGGTCACAGGGCGTGCTGCATGATGTCTGCCGCCCTATGCCCTGGCGGTAGACGTCACGTGGTGGGCCCTGAGACCTACTTAGAGGGAGCTGGCCGGCCGTCGGCCCCCGCTGGTGACACCTGATGGCCAGTCTGGGTGTAGATGGAGAACAAACTGGTTGGAGTAGCTAGTTCATCATCTGCTAGGAGCACATTAATGTCCCCCATATAAAGCATAGGAGATGTGGATGCAGTGGCTGCTTACTGTACATTAACGACGCGTGTAGAGTTTGTGTTCCGGGTGTTATAGAATGGTTTTAAATTAAGCACAGCTTTTAATCCGTTGTGCTGTACAGCTCCAGCGCTGTGCTTAAAATCCCGGTTCTGATCTGACCCGAAGTTTGTTCCACTGCCTTTGACCCGAATTGCTGAAAAGATGCGTGTGTGTGCAGGAACCTCTACTAGTATGAAAGCACCCTTGCATTATTGTGAGAAAGCTATACAATGACCATCCTTTCCCTTTAATCAGTGCACCGTTGATTGAATTTTATTAAATAACATTAAGTAAATGTAATAATGTGATTTAATCAGTGTTCCTGCCCATAAAATGATACTGAATAATGGCCGTAACCTCGCATGAAATGACGTAGTTAAAGGAGTGCAGTTTAGCATTTACCCTTCGACCCGTTGTTGTAAATTAAAATGACATGTGACGCAGGCCTTACCAGAAGCATGAGAATAGCTCAGTAAGTAAATTGCAATGTAATGTTTTAAGTATGATGCTTGGCATTACTACGATGCTGTCAGGCTTTTAAAGGTACAATCTAGACTGCCACAGAACCTCTTCATAGCCGGGTGATGTTGCAGCAGTTCTCGCTGTCCAAAATATAGGACTTATTCTGACAAAGTCTGGAACATGAAGCTACAATAAATGTCGCAAGCTGACCACTCCGTTACAGCAGCTCTTTCATAATACGATGTCGGAAGAATCCGCAGAAGAACATTGGGAACTATTTGCTCAAAGTGTTCTGCTGCGTATAGAGACCGGCAAATCACCTGTGGGATATGAGGCAAGGATTTGATTTTTTTTGTTGGGGCAATTTAAGTTGATATGTGAAGTGATCAACACCAGGTTCTGAGAGTCGGTAATTTTGACTTTCTACACGTGTAGAAAGAAGGGGTTAGACTAGCTGATTCTTCTCATTCTGGCCACAAATTTACAGTAACTGGAGTCATTAGGTTTGTATTCCAACTAATTACACTAAAACGGTTATTCACTAACATCCGAATTGGCCCCAGATGATGAATTTTGCAATTTCGTGCCAATTTGACTATTCGCTAAGCTGTCAATTCGCCGAATACTGGTGAACTGACAGCAACATGCGGTGCAATTTGATGGCCTATAGAAGACTATTGTGTCTGTCTTCTAGTCGCTGGGACTCCTGAACCCGGACGTCCCTAAAGCTTTGTATCCCAATTTCTGCTTCTATGCAACTTGCACAGCGTAGGAGCCGTAAATTGCACAGTGCTACAGGACTCGTGCGCTTTATGTCAACATGTACCGTAGCGCTCTCAACGATCTGTTCATGCTGACGTCACTGGTGACCAGCAGCCAGGAAACTCAAATGTCCTGGCTGCTGGCGACGCTGAATGGTGTGGAGAAAACTTTCACCAGATTGGGGGGAGGACATTTCTCACATCCTGATCACTTTAAAAAGATAAAGTGGGTCGGGTGAGTAGATTGTTTTTTCTTTTAGGCTGGGTTCACACCTGCACGTTTTTCAAACGTGCGCAAGACGCGCATTTTTACGCGTGTTCGCGCATACGAAAAAACGCTCCCGGACTTCTTTGGGCGCAGGACGTTTTAAAGCGCGTTCCTGTGTGTTTTAAAATGCCCAGGTGTGAACGGGTCCCATAGGAAAACCTGGTATTTCCCCGTTCATGTGTTTTTAAAGGGCGCAGGAACGCGCTTTAAAATGCATAGGTGTGAACGGGGCCTTAAGGTAGTGTCATTTTGCTTGTGCTGGCATCATCTCTGCCCTGTAAATGTACTAGTTTAAATTTTTTAATGCGAGGTGGACCAGTTTCAGGGTTTAAGCGCTGAATAACTTGCGTCAGAATTAAATTTTTATTTATGACTTTTTTTTTTTTTACTTTGCGTTTCGTGACCTGAAGGGGTCGCTATTCTCAAGGCATATTGTTAAACACATTCTAAACATGCGGATTGGGACTGGTGGGGTTGTCGTGAGGTTTTAACTCTCCTGTTACCCCATTTTTTTAAAAAATTTTTTGCTTGTATGTAACTAATACTTTACAAACCTCTGCAAAGTGAAACGTTTTATAAGTATTTACTCTTTACGCTCTCTTCCTTTTTAATGTAAGAAATACAATGTGGCTTTTGCGGGGCTTGAACGGGTACCGCCTCCGTTATTTGTAACTTCCACTCCATCCTTTGGACACTGTAATGTAACACAGCTGAGCGTTGTGCGGCTTCAGCACTGAACGGGTTAACGGTCAGTAATTTGAGCTCTGTTTTGAGGAATTGTGATTATTTTCCTTGGCCTCGTAGAGCCTTTGAAATGCCAGAAGTGGTCATGTTATCAGGGAGCTGAAGCCGTGTTTTTGCTACTGGTATAATGGCATCCAGCTTGCGCTCTCCCTCTTTAATTCGCCCAGGTCACCGAGCTCATTAAAGCGATCTTTGCGGGGATTAAAGTGTTTGCATGGTCACCAAGCTCATATTAAGTGTCAGGACACCCAGGGCTGCTCTGATGGCTTCCCGAAAGCACGCTATGTAATCCAGGGAGGATCAGCCTTTAGGGGTTTTATAAAGGGGTGAGGGGACCCCAAAACCCTCCATAAGTGCACGTCGTCTCACAAATATGTGGAATTTTTTAATTAATATGCGCATGAGCAGCGCTGGATGCTATGGCGGTATTGCCTGCTGCTGCACATGCCTGGAGCTCTGCAGGACTCTTGCTGATGGTCGGAATCCCTGCAAAGGGAAAACGTGGTTTATTCCATCCTACAATGCATTACCCAGCAAATGCTTAATCCGGTTTTAACCTCCCTGGCGGTCTAATTTTTTCAAAATTTCGTGTCTAAAAGCGTCTCAATTTTTTTTTTTAACGAAACGTGTTTTTGCACATAGTTAGCCTGTAATAATTAGTAATCGCGCACTGAAATCCGTGCAATCAAGAGTTCTTACTGGTAAAATCCTTTATAAATAAATAAATAAAAAAATAATAGTAAATACACTGAGTCCGATAAAGTTTGAAACACGACCATAATAATTTATTATCCCAACAAATAATTAGCCAAAATAATGCAAATAAATGATATTCAATAAAATACAACAAAAAACACTGAAATCTGTCTGAAAACAAGGGTGAGACGATGTATGGTCTTTCTTATCATGTAGTGCCACCTAGTGGCCGTTCATTAACATTGCACTTTGGATTATACAGTGTTTTATAATTTTTTTCTAAGTTTGCTGCTGGTCCCGCTCCCCTGCATCGTGTGATTCGCAGGGAGCCTTACCAGGAAGCAGCTCCCCGCGATCACACTGTGGGGGACAGCGAGGGAGCCAGGAGGAGGTGTGTATGCATTCAGCCCGAGTGTGGCTCGGGGTTACCGTTCGCGGTAGTGAAATTTAACCTCGAGTCACACTCAGGAATACCACCAGGGAGGCTAATGTGATGATGGTGCTATCACACGCATCCCAATTGTTTTGGTGTTCTAATCCTGGTTTGCAGGACTTTTTCCAACTATCCTAGTTTTTTTTTTTTTTTTTTTGTTGCTGAGAAAGTATTTTACCAGGAAGGATACATTGAGATTTCTCTCGTTTTCAAGTATGTCCTGGGTGGCGAGTATGTACCGTTAGGTGTCTTGTGCAAGGACACTTACTGGAGATGAGCTCTTGTTGGGATCAAACCCATGTCTCCACAGGCTCTCCACGCACAGCAGTGATGTGCCAGCTGGATGGAGTAGAGGTAACATTTCTCCTCCTATGGCCTGATTCTGGAGAAACCAGAGGACAATCCTTTTTTTTTTTCTTTTTTTTAATTATACAGTAAGGAATATATGGGAATATTCCCAGTGTATTCCTATTCCGTACTGTAATAACCTATTTGGCAGGCAGATGTCACCACCTGCTGGCCAGATGAAGTTACTGCAGTTCTGAGCTCTATGCAGGATCAGGTTTGGACACATTTCCAGGTGGTTTTTAAAAATTGTTAGCAACTCGGATATCATACTTTAGGTGCACCTTCTGGAGTCCAAAATGCAAGCTAATTTCACTTGCAATAAATGAAATTCCTTTGCATTGTTCCTGTGGAGCAACATATCGGCTGTACTCTATATCGAGACACAAAGAGGTTCCTTGCAGATCGAGTATAGTCGATCTTGGTAGTGAATCCGCGCTGTAGTGAATCCGTCTCAGACATATCATGGTTATACTCCACGCAAAGGTACACCCCTTCGATAATTCTGGCCCTTTGCAGACTACTTTTGTTCCTCGTCCAAATGGTCTACCTCCTAAATTTGGGTGGTATGTCATCACCGTTTGGGAAGTGACTATTTCTCTCATGACCGCATTATTTCTTTTTATGCTGCTTCAGTTTGATAGATAACATACAGTTCAATGCTGATACAGCAGGAGCTCCCGCAGCAGTAAGTATCTGATGGACGCTTTCAAGTGGAGTGGTGGAGGGATTTCCAATGCTGCCAAGATGGGGACCCCCCCGGTCTTATCACGTAATTCAAGTTGGCTTCAGCATCAAACCCTCTTGTGCTGAATTTGGTTATGGATTTAATTCATGGTTATATTTTCTAGTACACAAATGTATTGACGCCATGTGGGATGGGCCATTTTTAGGCATGGTGTTGCCCTTGGCCATAATGACATGTCAGTTGGCCAAAGACCGACTCCCCCTGGGCTCTATTCCAAACTTCCCAGAGACATTATAGTCTATGGCAGTGGTCCCCAACTCTGGTCCTTAGGGCCCACTAACAGGCCAGGTTTTAAGGGTCACCTTGGGGAAATGCAGACTGAATCCTGCAACCACTGAGCAGCAAATCATATCACCTGTGCTGTGCTTCAGAAATCTGGAAAAAGTGACCTGTTAGGGGGGACCTGAGGACAGGGTTGGGGACCACTGGTCTAAGGAGTTGGTAAATTTAGGCCCGTGTCAGACAAATGCAGTGATCACGTCCGTGTTGCCGCACAGTTTAACGTCCGTCGTAGCATAAAATCATGATCAATAAAGACCCACACACGAAGTACGTGCGCATCGAACTGCGCACGCACAACGCACGCGGCAAACAGACGCAAGTTAGAGAAGAACATAAAACCGCTAGACGGACATGCAGAGTGCGCCACATCCGCGTAGCATTCTGTGGGAGGGATGAGATGTCAGACGCAGCACATTTGCGACGTCCAGCAACTTGACGCACAAAATGGCTTTTCATATCCTTTTCAAATTTTTATCATTTTTCATATTAATTTTATTTCCCATAGTTCCCTTTTTATTTTATATTTTTTTTTCTACGTCAACAAAAACACCGTGTGATGTGTCTAGAGTATCTTCCGTCAGTAGGTCCGTCCGCTCTGACTGCGTTCATCTGACATTAGCCTAAAGCAGCTCTGGTTAAGTTTACACCAGGGTTGGAATTGGGACCTTTGTGTTTTAGGGAATGTTGCCGGAGTCGGGGCCAGAAGCTAGGCTATTTCCACCATTTTTAAAGTGGAATTAGGTCCCATTGGGCGCATTTATGCGAATAAAAATATCGAGGGAAGATTTTTAACTTCTTTCAATTTAGAAACTCTTTGCGTGGAATTTTATAGTTTCCCAGTCTGTTACACACTCTCACACCCCCAATGTATGGAGGGGTCCCAAGCGAGAGGGACAGAGATGTGGGGGCACAATAGGGATTGTCTATCCTACATAGGGGACACTTAGGGAAGTATTCCCTTATATATCAAAGTCAGCTGCTCCTCACCTGATATCAGATAAATAGCAATATGCACAAAAAACGTAAATTAAGAAAAATATTCAACCTGTTGGGGCTATTAATAAAAATGTAATTTAGAACAAAAGTGAAGGTTTCTATTTACAGAGTAATTTCTGCCGGCATTTATTGTAGTCCAGCTTCTCGTTACTGGGTGTTTTATTGCGTGCAGCTCTGTTATACACCTGCATGCCCAAAATGGATTTTGACTCTAAACTTAAAAACATTTAAAAAAAATAAATGCTGCCCCGGTGTTAAAGGATCTTGCTTTTGCAAAATCATTTGTAAATATGCAAAAATAATCTTCTTGCCTCTGAGATCCTATGGTGCAAAGGGTGACACGATTCCTCTAGCCGCAAGCAGAACACTGGGGACAAATAGTTCCAATTGTCCATTGCTGTGGCTCGACCCTGGTTACGATGCTTTCAATGGAGTAATATAGAGTCCAGGAAATGATGCTGGCAGCGTCGTTACTGATGGTATCAATCAGAGCCTCCCAACTATTGCGACTTGAATCACCAATACAGCGGCTCAGATGAATTAAAGCCGTTAATAGAGAGGCGCGATTGGTTAGAGAGCAGTGAACCACTATTGATGGTTCCGTTGGAGTAGGGCTCCTAGTTGGCCTTTTTAAGTATGCACCCCCTGCATTTAGGTGAGGAACACCATGAAATGTGTTACTGGGTCTTGATGTCATGAACAGCTCATAATCCGACAAAATATTGGTGTGAGGACCAAAACTCGGAACTGATCTGGAGTGGGTGCAAAGTACTAAAAAATTGTATAGCAATTGTCACGGTCTAGAACAGGGATGGGATCCTTGGCACGCCAGATGTTTCTGAACTACATGTCTCATGATGTTCAACCAAACTAAAGCATAACTAAGCATCATGGGACACGTAGTTCTAAAACATCTGGGGTGCCAACTAAGGTTCGTCATCACTGGTCACCAGACACCCCTCTTTTCCATTGCTCGTAAATAACGTTGGCACAGGTAGTTTTTTGGGCAAAAAACCCGCCTTTTTATTGGATATCCAGATGTTTTACATTTATGTAAATGTTTCCCTGTGAGTATCATTGTTTCCTGCTTGCGATGGGTTTTCTCGACACCATCATCTCCTATTGTGAAGGATCTATGACGGGGGTGCTCAATCTTGCCCTTCCTTTTGTGTTAATACTGCATCTCCCATGATGCTCAGCCTCGTATTAGGTGCACATTGCTTTGTGGGAAATTTAGTTCCAAAGCTTCTAGAGGGCTAACGTTGAGCAACCATGATCTGTAAGCTAAACGCCAATCTTCTTATTTTGGTTTTTCCGGTTTGTACACACAATTTCACAATTGACTTTTGAAGGTTCATAAAGTAATTAATGTTTGTTTTTTTTTTTTTTTTTTTTTTGAGGTTTAAAAAAAAAAAAAAAGTCTTAACACATTGACAGGACTCGTACGGCTCCATCTCTTTTAACCATTCGAATGCTTGAAAATGCAAAACAAAGACTAATGAAGCTTGCTATTCCCTCTGCGACGGCTGGTGGAAGTCATACCTGGCTGAATACTGGAAGTTTACCAGTAAACAATTTTGGGGGGGGGGGGAATCCACAGCAATTAACCTACATGCCCATCTCTAATACCAGAAAATCGGCCCTGCGTATTCCCCCTCAAAGACGGCATCTGATAGAGCCAAATTGCTTAAAACACGGCTGTTTTTGCAGAAGTACCCCAGGGAGCCGGAGAAACCATTTAACAGATGAAAGTGCATTTTGAAAAGTCTGACCTTACATGCAATCATAAAATGAATCAAAACAGTTCTCTTACACCCCCTCCCCTCGCCGCCCCTCCATGAAACGTACAGAGCCCATCTGTGTCTAATCCAGTAATTATAGACTGACTTCAATTACCTTTTCAAATTTGGAGCAGCCTGGAGACTCCTCCGTGAACAAACACAGGGTTTTGTCTAGACCTCAATTGACCACAGTCTAAAGCTTGAATTTGTATGTAATTTTATTTATTTATTTTCAAACCATCCCACCCCCCCCCCGGGTCTGTTACCCCACCCCAAGGTTTTTACGTTTAACATTTGTATCTGTATACAGTACTCTTTGTATTTGGGCGATGCGGATTAAAAGAGCACTCCCTGGCCGTTTTACTTCAACGGTGTGATATGGTTATTCGGATTTGCTCCGAATTTCTCCGTACCTCTAGACAATTCAAATGAGAGGCCTGTGCTTTTTGGGAATGTCGCATTGGGTGGGGCCACTGATGAAGCTGTCAGATCGGCCATGTTTTCCTGGGCACACATCAGTATTTCATGCAGAGGGGGGCACAGGGAAATGTGCTGCCCTGCACATGTATAATTCATATGCTGCAGGAAGGCAAACAAGACCGGTCCCCTGGGATTCATTTTTTTCTTACCTGCATCATATGGCTTCTACTTGCTGCCGGGTGGCATTTTTCATGCACTGCCCATCAGCATGAATAAATTATGCGTATAGGAAAACATGACCGAACCGGCAACCCTAGTCTTGAGACACTGAGAAGATGGCTGCGCAATTTATCACAGCCGTTTCTGAAGCTAATATAGCTCTTTAAGGCCGGGGTCAGACGAGCAGTTTTAAGAGCGGAGGGAACGTCCGTGAGAGTGGACGTTCCTTCCACTCTGACGCCAGTCTGGCCACCTCACGGAGTTAGTGCGTGCAGTGCTGCAAGGCTTGATCCTTCTATGGAGGACTGCGCTTTGAAGCCCTGTCACACTCACGTCTTCAACGGGGAGGCTGTCAGCACGGCCGCTGTAGCATGTGGAATTCGTGCGCGCGCTACAGCGTGTGGCCGGTGTTTGTCGAAGATTGCCTGGGCGTCGAGAAATGCCTGGCCCCCACTGCGCATGGGAACACCGGCTCTGTCAAAGCGTCAACGCTGCGACGGATGCTGGGAGGTACGTCAGTACAGGCGCACATAGTGTGCTCGTCTGACACGGCCCTGAAATTTATTTCTGGGAAATGTATTGCACAGCACGAATATATAAAGTCAATGTGATGAGGGGCACCGGAGTAGAAAGGAAGGACTGAGGAATTTTGGCACAAAAGGGTCACGTGGCAGGTATGTTTTCCAGAACAGGGATGATGGGTTGTTGCAACTCGCATCTACACTATTAAAATGTATTTTTATTTATTGTACCTGTAATCCTAACAGGAAATGGATAATGCCTCCTGCTAACAGGAAGTAAAATGATCTCATCACCATGGCAACTAGCAGGACATCCCTGCTGGTTTCCACAGCGACTGCGCCTCTGTGCGGATTATTCTGCACCAGTTTTCTTGTCTGTTTATTAAAACACAAACCTGGCTGGATGGTTGCCAGAAGTCGTACCATCCTGCTGTATAAAATCAGTTTTTTGTGTGTGTGGGTAATCCAGGCGTTGGCAATGAGAATAAATATATATGCTTTGTAGCTATGCAGCAAGCTGAACTAGGTGGCGGAGAGAGGGGGGGGGCATTGAACGCATTCCTGAGTGTAAAGCAACTTGATTTATTATTCTTTTAACGATGTTCAATTGCCAAAAAAAGCAAATTAGTATTTGCATAATGTCCCTTTGGCACCTTTTATAATCCCCCTATAACTGGCACGGTGAGCATATAGTACACAGCGTCAACACTTTTCTAATGACTGCTCCATGTCGTTTCACAAAATGTTTTGCTTGTGATTTGGTATTAAGTGGGGGGGGGGGTTCCTTTTGGGTTTAGCCCCTTAATGACACAGGGTGTTTTTGCATATTTTCATTTGGTCACACAGAAATTAAAACATTTTATGTGTTTATAGGTTTGCCATGTTCTTTAATCTGTTTTGGTGTATCCAAACATCGCAGATCTTTTTTAATTTTTTTTTTCTTAAAACAGCAGTTTTCCTTAGGTTCTTTTTGCCCCTGGTGTTCAGGAGTTAGCGACCACACAGACTGGAGAGCAGTACGCAAAGTACAAGAAATGTTGATGGCTGCCCCAGACCTTTAAACCAGTCTCCAGGCTCTGCAGGGACACAGTAAACGCACACTAATGGTTAAAATAATGGTCCCTGTGACTTATCCGGTTTCCCTATTCAGTCATTAATCAACCCATATCAGCACTTGATATTTTATTGGAATGCAGCTCAAACATTTAATTAGAATCGCTAAAGCAGAAATTTGCATGAAACGGGCATTCTACTGAAAATGTTATCCCCCCCCCCGCCCATTATTGTTAAGTAATTGGGCAGATGATGCTGACAGCATCTATGCATATATTTTTCCTTTCTTTGACTTTAGGTGCAATACTCGCCTTTTCTGGCTCGGAGCTGGGCTCCTCTTCAGCTTACAGCTTCCAAAGTGTGCATGCTGCACAAATCGTGTTTCTTTTTTTTTTTTTTTTTTTTTTTAAATTCTTTATTTTAGAATTTTAGCAGGAACATCAAGAAATCAACAGTATAGGTATAAGTGAGCCACGCAGGGCCACATAACATTTGAGAAGCTACCAAGCCATAGATAATAAACACACCTGAACACAAAGCAATGGGTCACATACGTAAAAGCAGGTAAATGGCATCGTGGCACAAAATCTCTACAGGGATGTCCCCTGCCGGAGACATCCGTTACGCAGCCATAAAATAAAAATAAATAAATAAATAAACAAAAAGGGGGTAGAGTAAAGAAAAATAATGCAAATGTCCGCAAAGACGTCGCAGGAAAGAAATTAAAGATAAGGGAGAGGAGGTGGTGTCAGGGGGCAGCTGCAAAATGGAAAAAGACTGGGGGGGGGGGTTGTAAAAACGCAAAGTGTACTGCAAAAAGAAAATCAAATCCGCTTCAGATCTGAAGAGCGTCTCAAAGATACGTAAGCAACCCCAGCCGAGGAGGAACGACATTTAGTCAGCAAAAAGATCCCAAAGTGTAGTCTCAGCGGAGGTGGGGTGGGGGCAAAAATCTACAAATTGCGGCCTAAAAATAAAAATTTAAGGAATAAATAGCGGGTAGGCAGACGAAATTAACAAAGGAGTGCTCTCATCCAGTATCCCGGAACATCGGTCGCCGCGGGGCGGACAAGGGGAGGCATCCCCACAGCAGAGCACTCACGGCCGGAGCAGTTTCACGAGGCCAGGATATCCACCACAGCCCTCCCACAGGGCTCTCACCAGCAGCAGGCATCACCTCCACCGCGGCTTGCGACGCATCAGGCACCAACTCCACTCCATCTTGCGGCGGTGAGTATTCGTGCAGCGTCTCCGATTTCCAGCGCTCTTCTACCTTGTCCTCAGGGACCAGCTCACCTCCAGGCGCGCCATCCGCCACCACAGCAGGGAGGACCACCGACCGTCCGGGAGGCATCTTCACCCGTTCCGGACGTTCAGTTAAGTCCTCCGTCGTCTCCTGACCTTCACGCAGCACCGCCATCAGGGTACGCCAGGAGCCCGTTATAATCGGGCCTCCCTTGTCCTCCGTCTCCATCACCAGGAATTCCTCCGAGCGCTCAAACACCGCCTCCAGGTCTCCAACACGAGGAGGGTGCGTCGGCCGCCTCCATGCCGCGCCACCTCGTTCCTCCAGCAACCCATCCGCAGCGGCCGCCGCTGCGTTCAGAAGATGGGGGCCCTCCATCCTCCGAGCCGCTACAGCCGACCACTCGTTCAGTGCTATCTGCCGGGGGAGGTCTGGGAAACCCGAAGCACACCGAGGCTGTCCCTGGTAATAGGCCTCAAGATGGCCGACACCTGGACGTCTCCGTTGCAGACCAAGGCCGCAATCTCTGCTTTGCCCTGGAGGGGGGAACAAACCGGCTCCAGGGCGCTCCTCCCGATGGCCGACCACACAGGGACTCCCCGTAGGGCAAATTAAGCGGTGTCTCCGGTCCAAAACAGCCATCTCCAGCGATTCCAGACGGAGCTCAGCAGAAGCACGTCTGGTCTCCTGCATGGTCAGCCACGCCCCCCCCACAAATCGTGTTTCGCTCACAACTTACGCCCTTTGTACGCAGGTTACACAGTGCCTGCGCAGAACAATGGATTGGAGCTGTGCGCCGTCTTGAAGTGCGTTTGCTACTGCATGCGTTCAGAGACGGGATGATGTCGGCATGCAGAACATGTCCAACTTGGCGACTGACAAACGCAACTGAAGACTATAAAATAATTCAAGTATTTTATTAATTGGATCACGAACATAAAATTGTTGCATGATTAACCCTTGATAGTAAATATTAGCTATAGACCGATTATAGGCAGACAATATTCGTCATATTGCAGATGATTGGTATCAGGCTTTCATTTGCAGATTTTGCTGATAATGGGTCAAGGCATCTCAATGCAGCCGCGACATGAAGTCCCACAGCTCGGTGCTGAGGCTAGGGTCAGACTAACGCAGTATTAACGTGCGTTTAGCAGCACTAAATCACGGCCGTGCTAGCAACAAATGACGTCCAATGCCGGGCAGCATACGAAGAACGGCTGCACAAAAGTGCGGCAGCACAACGCAAGTGGCAAACGAACGCATTTTTGCAAGAACGTACAACCGCTAATACTGACGTACAGAGTGCGCTGCGTCCACTAGCGGCGTGTGTGTGTGATTAGGAGATGTCAGATGCTGCTAATGTCCGGCCAACATAACGTCCAGACGCAAAAAGTGTTTTATTGATGATCCGTACAAAATCACAGACGAAAATGCGCATCGTATGACCGCTATCGCGTATTCCGTGAAAAAATATGTCCATTCGTTCAAACGCACTTTTTCACGGACAACGCGAAAAATGCGCTAGTCTGACCCTAGCCTGATTTGGGTCTTCTCCCACAGCGGTCTGATATCTTGACTGTCAGCCCTCGCTGTAGGACTTCCCCTGCCCACTGACGGTATTGCACATGAGCATGATGACATCTGAAATGGATCTTCCCTCCCATCTAACAGAGAATTCACTATACAGGATATTCAGGGGTCTTTTAGACCCCTGTATCTCTGGTACCGTATGTCCTACAGCAGGGGCCCAACAACCTTGGCCCTCCAGATGCTTTAGAAATACATTTCTCATGAGGAATCTACCAACATTGAGTGACTGAACATTATGAGAGGAATAAGTCCAAAATACCTGCAGGGCCAATACCTACAGGGTCATATGCGGTATCATTGCGAAGGACAGTGCCTGGACGTGGCCATGAGGTTTGTATTTTTTGAGTAAATGAATTGGGCATAGTGAAAAGTTAGAAATGTTATCAAACCCATTCAGTTAATGGCATTAAGTCAGATCTGTGTCCCCCCCCCCTCACCCCACAACTTTAAAGGAACACTCCACTGAAAAACCTTTTTTTTTTTTTTTGCTAATAAATAATTGGGCAGAGGCTGCTGACAGCCAAATTATTTATTTTTAATTTTTTTAAAATTTTATTTTGCCCAATTTTACTCCACTTTTGCCCCTTGCCGCACGCTGCTCCTCCTCTTTGGCTCAGGGACCTCTGGGTTCGTAGCGTAGGAAATATCAATTGCGCACCGCAACTGGACTTGCGAACTTTACGTACGTAAGTTCCGTAGCACCTGTGCAGAGCGATGGATCGGAGCGCAGCTAATGCGATTGGTCTCAGAGATAGTGATGTTGGCACGCTCCCTCCATGCCAACGTCACTAGTATCAGAGTAGGAAGCTCCTCCACTTCACCCAGCTTTTTAGGCAAAGCAGGGGGGGGGCTGAAAGGAGGAGCACTTCACACATCCTGACCATTTACACATCCTGAACACTTTATATTTTTTAGAGTGTTCCTTTAAATGTACAGAACATCGGCACCAGATATCGGCCAGAAATGCTGCTGTAATCGGTATTGGACCTGGAAAAACAATATAGGTATATCCCTAGTAAATATGCAGCTGATCAGCGATCAGGTGTTAAAAAAACAACAGAAACTTAATTACCTGTCTGGGACGTTTTGGAGCGTTAACCACTAAGCATCAGTGTTTGACAAGTTTTGAAACATTGGCAATCTGCCCTGCAATACTGGCGATTTTATAAATGCCAGTGCTTCTTAAATCAAAAGGACAAGCTTTCCAGTAAAGCTTCGCCTTTTGCTTTTTAATTCTGGGAAGCTGCTGCGTTTCTTTGCTCTGCTATTTCAGGAGGTTTTTGCAACATCAGCGCTTAGTGGATAACCCCCTTTTGTAACAGCCTCTGAAGCACCAGCATAGTGTCGGGGAGAGGAAGACGCGCTGACCAACACTAGTGTTAGTGGGTATACCTTAAGACTGCAGTGATGTGCTTTCAGAGCATTCATGGGGCCGGTCCTTGACCCACATTAACCCAATTCGTACCAGTACGTCCCTTGTCACGAACAGTTTAATTTAGCCATTAATTTTTTTTCCTGCAGTGAATGAACCCTTGCATGATTGAAGTTTTAAAAACTGACATGCGGGTTACGTGTCATAAACCTCATCGGGTTTGAGATTCAGTTGTCGGTTTGTACAAAACCAGCCCTTTCATCAAAATTTTCATCCCTGAACAATGTCAATACTTAAAGGAACACTCTAGGCTAAAAATCCCCCCCTTTTTTCTTACATTAAAATATACCTATTCCCTACCTAGTTATTGTGTGTGTGTGTGTGTGTATATGTGTATATATATATATATATATATATGTATGTATATGTAATACTTACCCTAAAAACCACTTCTTTCCAACGGCGTTTTTTTAAAATTTTATACTCCCCTCCCTCCTCTTCCGCTCCCGTCCTTCTAACTCTGTAACTTGGCTAATGGTTTACGTGAGAAGCGCGCATGCACGCCTCTCACGTAAGCCAGCCAATCAGCAGGCTTCCTCCTCTTCTTGGATTATTGTTACGCGCAGAAGATGCGCGCAACACTAATCCCAGCCACAGACTATGCTGGCGGCTCGCTGCTGCCAGCTACTTCGGCGAGTTGGAGACGTCATTGCGCTGATGACGTCTCCTACTCGGCAATAGTCGGCAGAAGCGGGAAATATGAATCTCGCTCTGCTGCCTGACAGCTGGGAGGGCGGAGTAAAGTCCTCCGCGTCTCTCAGCTGTTTCAGCCGATCGGCTGAGCGGAGGGAGGGGGGAAAGGCGAGGGCATACTCAGGGCATCATGACCACCTAAAAAAGCTTAGGTGGTCATGTTGCCTAGAGTAATCCCTTTTAATAGCAAGGCTCTCTACAACCACAAGGTTTGCACACCCTTCAGTGTTTCACACATCGAGGAGTAAAATTACATTTTAGGGAATGTCGCTGGAGGCGGAGCTAGTGATCAAACCATTTAGTTTTTTGGGGTTTTTCTGTTTGCCAATATTTTGAGCTGAGCTTCCCTCATCCCGTTTTCGAGAGGAATCCATTCAATACATTTCTGCATTATGATCTCTTATTTCCAGGTGGAATGACGGGGGTCTCTGTTTCCAGCGCTGCCAGTTCTTTCCACAAAGCTGGTAAATGTGAAAATATTGCCTATTAGGTCCGCACAATTGAATTCCATTACGATGTCTTCAGAGGTCTCTGGTTACATTTTATCCGAAAACCCAAATTAACTTAATCCCCTGCTCTCATCATAAAGGAAAATGAAACCGATTGGGCATGTAATGACTGCTCTGACATTTGTGTAATAAATCGAAATATATATCTTTAAAAAAAAAAAAATTATCCTCATCCCGGCTATAAATTTTGTCAGAAGAAATTAAAATAAAAAATTCCAGGGCGAGAGAGACTTTCAATTAACAACAGATTGACTAAAATCTTGTTCCGCTCCATTCACTTTCATGGACCCTGCTGATTAAGTAAAAATAATGGCGGCATTTGTGTGTTCACACACTCGCCACTCACACTCCCTTTTTCTGTGCTCCTCCAGCCGCAGAAGGAGATCCTATCTCACACTTAACCTTAATCTCTGTATTTTTGTGCTCTAATGAGCATCTTGCTGACCCCTGTTTGACCTCGTAGAACAATCTTAAAATCTATTACAAACTGAAAGGAAAGGTGTGCAAAAATAAGTAAAATTGTAAATGGTGCATCTATAATTGTAAATTTGTGCATTTTTCATCTATATCAAAGGTAGACTACCTTCACCTCCCCCTCCATGTTTTTTAAACTACATCTCCCTTAATTCTCCTCTATTCATTAGGATGGCAGAGCCTCATGGGAAATGTAGTTCCAAAACATCTGGATGGCCAAGGTTGCTCACCCCTGATCTTATACTTTAAATATAGGGCGCAATAAAAGCATATAAAAGATAATTTCTGGTCCTTGCTTCATTATTATTATTATTATTATTATTATTCATTTATAAAGCGCCAGCATATTCCGCAGCGCTGTACAATAAACACAGTATAGACAGGGTTACAATACATTGAACAACATTTGACAAACAGTACAGGAGGAGATGAGGGCCCTATTCCCGTAGGAACTCACAATCTAGGAGGGTTGGGGTTGGAAACAGGAGGAGAGGACTGTAAGGTGAGAGTGATTGATGGTTGCGTCAGTGAGTTGGGTGGTAGGCTTCCCTAAATATGAATGTTTTAAGGGAGCGTTTGAAGGAAGAGAAGTTAGGGGAAAGTCTGACAGTACGAGGGAGAGCGTTCCAGAGAGTGGGGGCTGCGCGTGAGAAATCATGTAGTCTATCATGGGAAGAGGTGATGCGGGGAGAAGCTAGGCGCAGGTCACTGTTTGACCTTAGGGAGCGGGCTGGGGTGTATTTGGTGATTAGTGAGGACAGGTAGTGGGGAGCTGAGTTAGTGCGGGTTTTGTAGGTAAGGATTTTGAACTTAATTCTGCAGTGGATGGGGAGCCAGTGAAGGGACTCGCAGAGGGGAGCGGCAGAGACAGAACGGCGGGTGAGGTGAATTAGCCTGGCGGAGGCGTTCAGGATGGATTGTAGGGGGGAGAGGCGGGACAGAGGGAGGCCAGATAAAAGATTATTGCAATAGTCGAGTCGGGAGATTACCAGGGCGTGTATGAGTTGTTTTGTGGTAACAGTGGTAAGAAATGGCCGAATTCTGGAAATATTGCGCAGTTGGTATCGGCAGGAGGAGGAAAGAGACTTGATGTGGGGGATGAAGGAAAGAGCAGAGTCAAGTGTAACTCCACGACAGCGAACTTGGTTTGATGGGGAGATGGTGATACCCTCCACCGTGATAGAGAAGTCAGGAGGTGGGGAGGCATTTGAGGGAGGAATAAGTAGGAGTTCAGTCTTTGACATGTTGATCTTTAGGTGGTGGGAGGCCATCCAGGAGGAGATGCCAGATAAACAGTCACTGACTTTTGAAAGAACAGGGGGAGAGAGATCAGGGGTAGAGAGGTAGATCTGAGTGTCATCAGCGTAGAGGTGGTATTTAAAGCCAAAGCTGTTGATGATTTTGCTCCAGGGAGGAGGTGTAGATGGAAAAGAGCAGAGGACCAAGGACAGAGCCTTGAGGTACACCAACAGATAGAGGCAATGAAGAGGAGGAGTTACCAGCAAAGGACACACAGAAGGACCTGTTGGATAAATAGGAGTCAACCCAAGCAAGTGCAGTGTCACCGAGACCCAGAGAGTTGAGGGTCTGTAGAAGGAGGGGGTGGTCAACAGTGTCAAAAGCAGCCGAGAGGTCAAGCAGGATGAGAATAGAATAGTGGCTGTGTTTTTTAGCAGTTTGGAGGTCGTTGGTGACTTTGAGGGCAGTTTCAGTTGAGTGTAGGGGACGGAAGCCAGATTGCAGGGGGTCAAGTAAGGAATTGGAGGACAGGAAGAGGGAGAGGCGGTTGAAGACTAGTTTTTCTAAGAGCTTTGATGTGAAGGGAAGCAGGGATACAGGGCGGTAGTTGGATGGAGATTTGGGATCTAGGGATGGTTTCTTTAGTAAAGGTGTAACTAGCGCGTCTTTGAAGGCGGATGGAAAGGAGCCAGTGGAGAGAGATAGGTTGAAGATGTGTGTGCGAGCAGGGGTGAGGGAGGAGGAGAGGGGAGGAATTAGATGTGAGGGAATGGGGTCGAGCGGGCACGTGGTGAGATGTGAGGAGGACAATAAGGAATTGACTTCCTCCTCAGTGGCTGGGAGGAAGTGGCAGAGGGGACCTGTGGGAGTGGAGGTGGTAGATAACTATCTTGTGTTGGGATGTTGCTTCTGATAGAGTTTTACTGAGGAAGTAGTCTGCCAGGTCTTGAGCGCTGAAGGCAGCTGTGGGGGGAGGTGCAGGTGGGTATAGGAGGGTGTTTAAAGGTGGACCAGAGCCGTTTAGGGTTGGAGGACAGCGAAGATATAAGAGATGAGAAGGATTGTTTGGCCAAGTGGAGGGCAGAGGTGTATGACCGGAGAATAAACTTGAAGTGCACAAAATCAGCTTCAGAGCGGGATTTCCTCCAGGCACGCTCTGCAGTGCGGGAGCATCTTTGCAGGTAGCGAGTCTGGAGGGTGTGCCAGGGCTGAAGCTGGCGGCGTGGGGCCTTACAGAGTCGAAGAGGAGCAAGAGTGTCTAGAGCAGAGATAAGTGTAGTGATTAGTGGCAGCATCAGGGCAGGTGAAGGATGAGGTGAAGGAGGAGGAGGAGAAGGAGAGGGATGGGGGTGGAGGGAGATGCTGGTAGGTGCAGGTGGGAGAGAGCAGGATTCCGACCCCGCCACCTTTTTTCTCACCCGGTCTGGGGGTATGGCTCAAGTGTAGACCGCCATGTGAGAGAGCAGCAACGGAGGCCGTGTCAGAGGGAGTTAGCCAGGTTTCAGTTAAAGCTAGGAGGTTGAAGGAGTTTGAAAGGAAGAGGTCATGGACGGCTGTGAGTTTGTTGCACACAGAGCGAGCGTTACAGAGGGCGCAGGAGAAAGGACAGGCGCTGAGGGATTATGGGAATGAGGTTGCTGGGCTTGCAGGGAGGTGATTTATGTGCGATGGAGATAGGATGAGAGGGAAGTATTGGATGTGTTGTGGGGCCAGGGTTAGGGGATATGTCACCTGAGTAGAGGAACAGCAGGAGGGTGAGAAAGAGAAGGGGGGAATGGGATTTGTGGGAGTGATTGGCAGCACGAGAGATAGAGGGAGACCATGTTCTGAGGAAACAAAGGAGCTCATGCGAGGCCATCATGTAGGACGAGAGGAGGGAGGGAGAGATGCAGATAGTGTAGGGGTCGGTGGTAGAGGGGCAGGAGTTCCATTTAAGGAGAAAGGTAGAAGTAAAGAGCAGAAGCGTGAGAGCAAGCATGATATAGACGTGTGTTTACCCATGTGTTTCCTTCAGGGCGCTTATCACAGCATCTCTTTTCTCTTAATTATTCAAGAGCCGAACTAGCCACCAAATTTCAACGTACTGTGCAATTTCGTGGAATATCACCTCAGATCGCCACAATTTGGTGACCTTC
Organism: Leptobrachium leishanense; assembly: GCA_009667805.1. Classification (NCBI taxonomy): domain Eukaryota; kingdom Metazoa; phylum Chordata; class Amphibia; order Anura; family Megophryidae; genus Leptobrachium; species Leptobrachium leishanense. Next base: position 499,492,270 of record CM019063.1, on the reverse strand, counting down.
GGTGGCAGTGAACTTCCCCATAGACAAGTATTGGTTTATCTATTCAGAGAACACTGAACTGCTCCGACATATTGGCAAAATGCCCAGATTTTCGGTGCTTCAGTTCGACACGTTTACACGGGCAAATTCCATAGGTTTAGATGTAAAAAAAAATAGTTTTTTTTTTTAATTCGGTTTATTCTTTTCATTTGCAGCAAAGTCTTTTTTTATTATTTATTTATGCATTTTTATGGATTTTTTTTTTAGCAACATTTTTGATTTTATTTTTTTTCTTTAGAACGTCTTTAAAAAAATTCTGTAGCAGACCTTTTTCTTTCCTTTTTTTCAAAAATGTTATTATATAGCACCTTTTTTTATTATTTCCATGCATTGTTGTATTCGCATTTTACAAATTGCAGTTTTTTTTTTTTTTTTTTTTTACATCCCAGTTTGGTGGCTGATCAACTTTTTTCAGTGGTGTTTGGCGTATCCCGATCAGTGCACTTTGAGGACCATGCAGTGAATGCTGAATTCACCTCAGGGTCGGCAAGCTATCGAGACAGCACTGAAATTTCTGTGCTCTCTGAATAGCCCCCTTTAGCGTTACCCCATTTACTTGTGATAGGAACAAAGCATTTTCTATTTATTTTGCAGTTCTATCCAACCCATTTGGTACTATTTAATTGTGTGCATATTCATGGCTCGACAAATCTCAGGTGCCAGGTCGCCATGGCGACTAGAATTTGCATCCTGGTGCCTGGGCTTTTGTCAGCCCATTCACTGTTGGCAATAGGAATTTCAAATGCCTGTGCCGTGGCCCCCTGGACATACAGTTCCTTGCAGTGTCTGTCCACCAGCTTGGGGGGGGGGGGGTTTAGTCCGCATGCTGTCGTGATTGCCCTGCCTCACTTTTCTCCCTGCACCTGCTACTGGCCGTACATGCTGATGGGCGTGGCTAGCTTTCCCACTGCTCCCCCCACAGGTAGAGAGAGGTGAACGTTCTCTGTTCCCTCCTATACCCAGGAGCTCCTCATCCTTGACCCCCAGCAGCTGCACCCTGCCAGCCCCAGGGATGGGAGATGCTGGATCCGAGTGCCCACAAGGAGGGAGGGGCTGTGGTGCTTGCTTCTCTGCAGCCATGAGGCACAGGGGCCCTTCGGACCGCTGTATCTCCGTCCCTGTGCATCGCACATCAATTGAGATGACATCGGAAAGGGCAGAGTCTGGCCTTTCCAATTATACCCAATGTGACCATATTTAGTGTAAAATAAAAATAAAAACTTGTTCTTTTCACAGGGTTCAAATGGCTCAGCATTGAAGGGGTTAACGGTCAGGCTATATATCACATTTTGTATTACTTTCGTTTCCCCCTTGGTCCAGTTGTATATTAAGGGTTAATGGGCAGGCTTCATCCCTCACAGTGTATACATTTCATGTTTTCCCTTGATTAATGCCATTTTAGGGGTTATTGGGAAGGCTATGTGCCGCACTGTGTTTTAATCCACATGTTTTCCCCTGGTTTTGTGGCATGACTGGACTTTCACTGACTGGAGACTATCGCTCACTTATTACCATTAGAAAAAAATAAACCTGGCTCCTAACTCTTCTTTCCTCGCTGGCTCCTAGATTCAAAGCAAATTTGTCATGCAGTATATATGTAATTAGTGCCACTTTTAGTAGATCGTTGCTGGTTCTGTGGACACGTTTTAGGGCAGAATAATTCATATAGTTCTTTATTGCTTTTATATTCATTGCCAGCTGTATTGCTTTTATTATTTTAAGAAAGAAAATGGCACTCAATGCGCTCAGTATTCTCTATATGTAAGATAATGCTCTCAGTTGCCGAGTAAAACGTCTTGATTCTGAGGCCATAATGAAGGTGAAACCATATACAGGCTGAGGTAAGGGTCAGCTTCACGGGCCGCGCGTAACATTCTTACACTGAGAGCGAAATGGAAAAGAAAATGACACAATTTCCTGACCCTTCGCTTTGAATATCTAATTTCTTTTATCTCGCGCATTCATCTGCAAAATCACGTCAACCTGACAAATACAGTCAGAGCCTCAATTACAGAACAGAAAGCAGGAGCGCGGCGCTGCATGGTAGGTGTGCTGATGTTGACATTGTAATTGTTAAGATGTCGTCCAGCTGTGCGAGGCGCTGAGCATCACAAAGGCTAGCGCTTAAATGTTTGCAAACCTCCAATACAACCAAATGGAATCTAGTTTTTTCTCAGTGTAAACACAAATAATTATATTTCTCAAATGTCCTGAAGGAGGCACTCTGGGACTTAAACAATACATTTATTAGTGATCCATTGAGTAAAAGCAAATACCGGCGTTTTGGTCCCTGAAGGTCTTTTTCAAAAATGTTTCAAAAAGTCCATTTTGCTTTTTTAATAGTTTTGCTGTGTATATATACATTCTTTGCAGTGTGAAATAAATGTATTATTTTGAACAAAGTTCATCTTTAACGCCATTCACTACAATGTGGTTTTTCTATAATACCGCTCAGAAAGCAGTGGGTGTAAGGGATTTGGAAAGTAGTTTTCCAAACTGTAATAATGTATGTAAAACCTATGCAGTGGGCTCATGTGACAGGCAGTGGGCTCCCCCAATTGGCCAAGTTTCATTACTGCAGCAAGTCTCTGTGACTCCTGCAAACTAGAGTCCGTGTCTGTTACGGACACAGCAGCCCTGCGAACTGCAGCACATCTTCTGTAATGTCCGGTATATGCAGGGGTAAGCGCAAAAGAAAACCATTGTTTTTGTTTGTTTTGTTAATGTCCAGTGTTTATAAAGGTTGTATTATTTATTTATTAAGCGCCATAGGGATGCACCGATACCACTTTTTAAAGACCGAGTACCAATACTTTTTAAAAAGTACTCACCGATACCGAGTACCGATACTTTTATTTTATGACATGTGAACGCTTTCCAATAAGAACAGACATCATCTAAAAATGCCCCCAGCTCACATGTATATATCCCCCCCCCCGAGATATATATATAGAAAGCTCCCAGCTCACATGGATATTGCCCCCAGCTCTCACAGACCTGGGGAAGCGGGCCGCATGCATGAAAAGCACTCGGCCAGCGTTCCCCGTCGACGGGCTGAAATGCTCACCCCTTCCGAAGGTCCGGTCGCACGACTGTGGCGCGATCACGTTGCCGCCGGGCACCTCTGTGATGCTGCCTCCAGCCGAGAGTGCCAACATGAACGCGTCACAGCTGTGCGACCGGACCTTCGGAAGGGGTGAGTATTGCAGCCCGCCGGAGGGGAACGCTGGCCGAGTGCTTTTCATGCACGCGGCCAGCTTCCCCAGCCCCGCGGATACCGGCAAGCTGGCCCAGCGCTGGCTTTCAGTATGGGGGGAGGGTGGTGTATCGGGCCATTTGCACGAGTACTAAGTTCTCGTTCAAACGGCAGTATTGGCACCAATACCGATACTAGTATCGGTGCATCCCTAAAGCGCCAACACATTCTGCAGCGCTGCACAAGGTGTAATGGGTAAAGACAGGACAATTCTACAATACATACAGGAGACAGGTCAGTATACCTGCCAGCAGATACAGGAGGATATGAGGACCCTATTCCCGTGGGAACCTTACAATCTAGATTATTATTATTATATTTTATTTATCTATACTATAATAAAGTAAGGCTTGGCGTGTCCATCGCCAAGCCTTACTCTGCGCATGCGCGCGCAACCAGCGGCGGTTGGTTGCGCGCGCATGCAACCGCCGCGGCACAAGCCGGCTGCCGGCTCGCCGCGGCGGTTACAAGATGCACACAGCAGCCGGGTAGAGGCTGCGCTCGCAGCCTCTACCCGGCTGCCGCGCGCATCCAACCCCCGAGCGGCGAAGGGAAAGTTCCCTCGCTTCCGCTCTTTGAAGGACCCAAGCCCCGGTCACGTGACCGCGGCTTGGGTCCTTCAAAGACCGGAAGCGGGGAAATTTTCACTTACCCGGCGCCGCTCGGAAAGGTAAGTATGGCGCGGACGGCGGAGCTCATGGGGCGGCTGTCCGAATGCCGCTAGAGCATTCGAACAGCCGCCCCATGTCTGGTCTGGGGTCTGATCTGGGGTATATATCCATGAGAGCTTGGGGGGGGGCAATATCCACGAGCTGGGGGCCAATATCCATAAGCTGGGGGCCAATATCCATGAGCTGGGGGCCAATATCCATGAGCTGGGGGGCAGTATCCACGAGCTGGGGGGCAGTATCCACGAGCTGGGGGGCAATATACATAAGCTGGGGGGCAGTATCCTTGAGCTGGGGGGCAGTATCCATGAGCTGGGGGGCAATATCCATAAGCTGGGGGGCAGTATCCTTGAGCTGGGGGGCAGTATCCATGAGCTGGGGGGCAATATCCATGAGCTGGGGGGCAATATCCATGAGCTGGGGGGCAATATCCATGAGCTGGGGGCAGTATCCATGAGCTGGGGGCCAGTATCCACGTGCTGGGGCAATATCCACGAGCTGGGGCAGTATCCAAGAGCTGGGGCAGTATCCACGAGCTGGGGCAGTATCCACGAGCTGGGGCAGTATCCACGAGCTGGGGCAGTATCCACGTGCTGGGGCAGTATCCACGTGCTGGGGCAATATCCATGAGCAGGGGCAGTATATCCACAATAGACTGCCCTCTGGGCAGGCTTTCCACCTTGTTTATAAATAATAATATATATATATAAAAAAAATTTCCGTTTTATTCTTTTAATTTTTTAAAAGAATTTTGCTAAACCCTTTATTTTTTAGACAGTCTCTATTTTTTTAGATGTCATTTTTTTTTTTTTTTTTTAAACTTTTTTTATTTTGTAGCAGACCTTTTATTATTCCTTTTATTATTTTTGAAGGACCTTTTTTATTATTTGGATACTTTTTAAATCTTTTTATTTTTACTATTTAACCCCTTGCTGCCGTAGGATGTGCTATGCCGTCGTCGCTGCGGGAGGGCTTTGAAGACGCAGGGCATACACGTACGTCCCGCTGTCTTCAATGGGCTGCTTCGGCCCCTCCTTGCGGTTGGCTGCAGAGAGACGGCCTGAACTCTGTCCCCCAGCAACCAATAATGCGCATTGGCTGCGGGGTAGGCTGAAATCAACGGAACCTGTCGGTGAGGTGTACCTGTACTCCTCGCTGGCGTTAACCCACCCCTGACGGGTGACACCTATTAAGGGGTCCTATTCTTCGACATCAGATTCTCGTGGATTTCAAAATCCGATAGAATCTAGAATGCTCTGGCTCCCGAGTGTTCCGGATATGGTTGCGGTCACACGAGCACATGGAGTGCATCTGTGTGACTGTATTTTCCTGCGTCCGTCGCAGCTTTGCCAAGGCTGGACGAGGAGGGCCACGCAATGTAGTGTGCATGCGTTACCACCGGCCGTGCTTTTAGCCTCCCCACCAAAAAGCTACCACGGACGCCGACAGGGCTACAAAGCGCAATCCTCCATAGGGGGATCGGGCCTTGCAGCACTGAGCGCACTACCTGCGCTCAGTGAGGTAGCCAGACGGGCGTCAGAGTGGAAGGAACGTCCACTCTCACGGATTTTTCTTCTGCTCAAAGACGTTCTTGTGACCGCAGCCTAAGGGGTGTTTAACTTATCTATATAAAGCCAGCACAGTACACTAGAAAATGACAGCTGTGTGCAGAGAGCCTGGAGCTCCCTAACGCTTTAACTGGTATTACAAATGGTGATTATGCCCAACTTATTTCTAATGTTCTTTCAGAGTTTTCTTTAGTTATAAAACCTAGATATGTTACTTTATCAAGACCAGAAACACACCATGATCTTCTTTAAAAAGTTATAGTGTATTTGTTATAAACATGATAGTATATTTGCATTTATATAAAAAGTTTACTTTTGCAGAAGTCATTTACGCATCACAGCAATTCAAAGAACTGCATCACAGAGCTCCTGTGTTACATTCCCCATATGCAGCAAGGAACTCTGGGTAAAACATGCAAATGCGTCCGCAGTTTCCCATTGTTTTTGCATCCTGGGGCTGTTTTCACACAGAACCCTCCAGTCAGTGCCCAGGACATACTAGATGACTGATTTAGCAGAGCTTAAGTTTATGCAATATATATAGTGCAAATGTTTCTAAAGTTTAATCTAGTTGGTAAAAAAAAAAAGCCAATATTGTTTAGTAGTGACTCTTGGCATGTCTTGATTGCATTTGTCTTTTTATGAAGAATACAGTACTTCAAGTGAGACCTGGTCACTAGAGCCTGTTTTTCTATAAAAAGAAAATGCAGACGTGCTTAGATTGCAGCGGCGCTGCTCTTCATGTCATTGAAGATATCAAGGAGTCTCCACACTCTTCAGATATAAGATAATATCTGACCATCCAGCTTTGTCTGCGATGAGCCAAGTGATGATGGTTTCTCAAAGCATCCTTCAGAAGATGAGCTCTGGTCTAGATTACGCAGATTTCCTGTTCCACGTCCGGATCACCGGCTATACATAGTTCGTGATGCAATACATATTTTATTTATACAAGAAAAAATGCCCAGAAGAAATAAAAAATAATGATAAAAAAAACCTCTGCATAAGATCTGAGAAAGCTGTGTATTCAGGGGCGTAACTACCAGGGGTGCAGAGGGTGACACCGCACCCGGGCCCCTGAGTCTGAGGGGCCCACACTCACCTGCCTGGGCCTGTGGGTTTGCATATATATATATTATAATTATTTTTTAACTTTATTTTATATTTATTTGTGAGTTTTACTTTGGAGCTCTGTGATATGCTCATACACACCTCATATTACTGTGAGTTTTGTTGCTGTAAACCTCTGTGATTTACACTGATACACGCTGAACATTACTGTGCGTTTTATTGCTGTGGAGCTCTGATACGCTCATACACACCACACATTACTGTGCATTTTATTGCTGTGGAGCTCTGCAAGATACACATAGTGCACATTACATTAAAAATGGGATGGACTGAAGAGCTCATGGTGAACCTGGAAAAAATGGGACACTGGAGTCAACATTGTGGACCTGGAGGGGACCAATGTATGTTGATGGGAGGGGAGGACAAAATATGTTTTTGCTTAAGGTGGGGAGGGGGCCGTCATGGTTCCTGCACCTGGGCCTTGAGGTTTCTAGTTACGCCTTTGTGTGTATTGAACAATAGGTAAATAAAAGGCCGTTCCTGTGCAGTGGAGCAGAGCGTTTTGTAAGCTCTTCTGACCAGGCCTGTTGCCACCTTTTATGGTTTGCCTCCTAAAACTTTATTCATCACTTTACAAGATTTTTTTTTTCTTCCCTGCTTGTATGTTAAACATTGCTTGAAACGTTCATTCCATGTGTAGGTTAATAGCAGTAATTTTGTTAAAGGCACGAGTGTGAGACCCTGCATTTGCAAGGTGGTAAATGTGGGGCCCGACTCCAACCGGGACGAAAACTTATCAGCTGGTGCATTGAGTAGAAATTGCCCTGCTTGCACTTAGGTTGTTGCGTGAGCGTACTGGAAATACACTTCTCCTATACTTTATATTGGAGACGTGAATTTGCACCTGCCTAGAGAAGAACGAGCTATTCCTACCTAGCTCATCCCACTTCTGATCCAGACGGCATTCAGTGACTGAATACAGATTCTGAAACCCTGGTGTTAAGTGATTCTGCTTTTGCAAAATCACATAACTCCGTTTAACCCCCCCCCCCCCAAAATCCCATACTCACCTGAGATCCTGCGATGCAGAGGGCGGCGCGTCTCCTTTAATGGTCCCTGCACATTTCGACATCATGCAGGTCTCAATGGATTCCAGTAGCTGATTCTCGCGGTCGTGTCGCTGCAAGGGTCAGTCTGTGATTCAGCTATTCCGTGCACAGATGCACATGGCGCGTCTGGATTGGCATAGCATCGGAACAGGGAGATGGTAAGTGCAGATTTTCTCCCTTACGGTCTTGCGGTTTGTGCGCCGGTTGGAAACAGGCCTTTGGTTTAGTCCGCAGAAACCTGCTGATGCAGCGCAGAGTGTGGTATGGGAGGATATGGACATACTCGGTAGATGAGACTGGTTGGAATTGATCTGTTCATAAAGGCCACAGTCAGACAAGCGTTTTTAAGAGCAGAAGGAACGTCTGTGAGAGTGGATGTTCTTTTCACTCTGACGCCCGTCTGGCCCCCTCGCTGAGCGCAGTTAGTGCGCTCAGCGCTGCAAGCCTATGGAGGTTTGCGCTTTGCAGCCACGTCGTAGCACTTCGACGGGGAGGCATTCAAAACGTCCGCAGCACGCCCGCTGTAGCACTCGCAATTTATGTGTGCCCTACAGCGTGTGGCCGGCCCCATCGAAGCGTCACAACGGTATGACAGACGCCAGGAGGCACGTCAGTAAGGGCACACATAGTGCGCTCGTCTGACCACGGTCTTAAGTTTTGTGGATGCACATCTTTGTACACAGCGGAGTGCTTTCCTTGTTTATGTGAGTTGGGTTGTTGTTTGCTTTGGACACACAACGGGTTGAACACACGGAAATTGTTGGGATGCCATGGATAGGTGAGGTCATCCTTAATAAGAAAAAAAGTGTAATGACAAAATCGATGGGGCGAGGTAGATTAAATTGGCTCCTATATTTGTACAAGTTTTTTAATATGTGAAGTGTACTTTTAATGCTGCACAGGGCCTAGTTTTACAGATGAGGCACTTTTTTTTTTTTGGATCTCTCGCACATAACTAGCGGCTTCGAAAAACTCCAGTGCTGCAATTAAAATGCCAACAGTAACCATGTTCGAATACTTTTGCCTTATATCGATTCCGAAATCACGGAGGACTCGATTGCGTTACAAGACAGCCGAAGAACGCCAAGGGACTCTCAGACCTCAGCGTATGTTGTAGAGCGGTATGTGGAGGCCACAGGTCTTGCCACCCTGGTCACAGAAGTAGTGGCAGTCCAGTATTGACTCTTGGGCGTTACATTGAATTTTGACTAACTTGGAGTCGCTCATCGCACCATTACCTGTTATATGTCATGTATGTGGAGTATGGGGAATGTGCAAAAGTGCAGTCATCTCCCCCAAAATGCAAAGTGGTGACACAAATAGTGATGGTCTTGGATTAACGTGATTTATACAATTGATATGACTGGGCTTGGAGCAGACCACCTGGTATTTATGATGAGTTGAGTGCCCACTCAGAAGATGCGACCAAGTAATACAGTAATGTATTAATACATTTCAACAAGCCCTAGAATAGACCCATTCCTCTGTCACCTCCAGACATTCCCAAAGAAACTTTCAGGATTAGTTTGCCCATCTTAAAGAAACGATCTGGCAAATTGATGTAGGGTCAACTTAAGTATCTCGCATTCCTAACGGCTATGGACGCCTTACTTTCTGGTGACCCCTAAAACTCATTTGCCTATGAATTGGTTTACCTGTGCTCATCAGACATCCAGGGGTCCACATCCCTTTTTTTTTTTGTAGTGATTAGCAACTCCCTGGTTAATCCGGTCTCTGTATGAATGGAAGATGTGTATCAGCGAATGATGAGAAAAGACACAATGTATCAAAATACTGCATAAAAAAGGAAGCGTTCCTTATCCGAATATTTCCAATCAAGTCGTTGTGTCTAGATCTTATCACAATTCATGATCAATACTGGGCTGATACACGGCTGGAGGTGACACAAAAGATGGGCTAATGGGCTCTATGCGCATAATAAGAGTTACCTTGACAAACCTTTCAAAGATACATTATAATCCACAGCTGATCACAAGTTATTTAATGAGGCAAACCATGACACACACCCTCAGGAATAATATACATTCAAAACAAATGTATATAAAGGAGCTGTTAAGTCTTAAAGGATCAAGGTGCAGAGGTTTAATTGTGTAACCGTTTCTTTCAAATGAATGAGGGATCCCTCCCAAAAACATTAGTACTGTTATTACTTACAATATCCCCCCTGCTTGAGTCCATTAACAAAATAGAGGGTTAAATGCTCCCAAAACAAAGTGCAGACATCTCAGTGTTAGGGAGGAATTGTGAATGAACAGGATCCAAAACTTTTGGAAGGAGGTTTCTCCTAGATTTGTCTGATGTTGCTATAGTTCATTCATAGGCCATCGTTGGCACCCCATAATTGTTTTGAAGGTACAGCCTTCTTCAAACTCTGGCTGCCCATCTTTGAGCCCTTAACCCGTTCACTGCTGCTGAACCATTCGAACCCCTGTGTGTTGAGCTCATTTAGACTGTTTTGTTTTCATCATGTTTAAACACGATTTGAAGTCATGTTTTATTGTAGGACCCAGATGAATTCTATATCCTTATTTTAGGCAAATTCATCATATATCATTATTATGTGTATACGTCATGTTGTGTCAGAATGCTTTAACAAAAAATGTAAATCGGAAATTTCTATTCAGATTCCGAATCATTTACAACGTGTAAAATAATTTTTTTAACTTTTTATCATTCAAGAATGCATTTTCTGAGAAACTAGGGATGCACCGATGCCAATATTTTAAGACCGAGTAGGAGTAACGAATCCTTTATTTAATGTCATGTGACCGCTTTCCAATAAATAATTTAGGATTTTTGATGAAAGCCTGTCCAGTATATGTTAATGTTGAAATGTGTGGCCAGACGCCCCATTTACCCAATGCACAGCTTGCACACACCCTGACCTCCGACACTTGTATATACCACACACACCTCCGATACATGTACACCCAGACACGCACCTCCGATACATGTACACCCAGACACGCACCTCCGATACATGTACACCCGTCGAAATGTCACATCAGTATGGGTGCACATATGCACTTGTCTGACTCCCGCCTTATTCCCTGCCTTTTAGAGGGAAAGCCTTTTTTGACGGCTCCTTTTGGTATTCTTATATGTAATATTCAGGGTTTAATCCCTATTTTGTGTCCGTATTGGATGTGGTAAACTATATTATTATTTTTTGTTTTGTTCTACAATCTTGCTGCATTTCTGTGTCTTTCAGTGGTCATTATGCTGTAATGCTTGACGCTGGCGACTTACACCTTTCACTCTGGTAGTATCCGTTGAGTGTGTCGATGAGGTATCATCATTTATTTAAGCTCCTACGAGCAGGGCCCTCTACATCTTTTCTGTTCCTATGTTTTAATTTTGTCTCGTTTCCATTGGTTGTTAGTGGTGACTCTAGGAACAATATATGGGGGGGGCACATAAGATGCCACAGTCAAAACCGGGGGGTACTAATAATTTTCACTACTAAATCATACCACTGAAAAAAACTAAGTATATCTAAATAAGATTCCATAATCCCAGAGTAATGTGATGCAATCATAGCTTTTTATTGTACTAACCTGCTCCTTAAATCCAATATTTTATTTGACAAAGTTTTGCAGTTTTCACCGACGTCCGATAACTACTTCAACTAATCCAATTTTTGCAAGTTACCGTGACCATTTGGTAAATGCGGAATTCACCATATTTTCAGCAAAATTGATTCCCTGAATTGTGACAAAAAGCAACGGATGTAAAGATGAATAGACCCTTTAGATTCTAACTTCTATAATAACCCCTAAAATGCCATTAAAGCAGGGAAATACTGTACAATAAAATTAATAGTGTGGCATGTAGCCTACCCAGTAACCCCCTCAAATGCCATTAATAAAGGGGAAAACATGAAATTAATACACTGGAGGGCATGTAGCCTATCCATTAACTCCTAAAATGCCATTAATAAAGGGAAAACATGAAATTAATGGATAGGCTACATGCCCTCCAGTGTATTAACTCCTTAAATGCCATTAATCAAGAGAAAACGTGAAACATCTACACTGTGAGGCATGTAGCCAACCCATTATCCCATAAAATGCACTAATCAAGGAAAGAATAAAATGTATACTGTGAGGGATGAAGCCTGACCATTAACACTTAATATGCCAAGGCAAAAACAAAAGTAATACACAATGTAATATGTAGTCTCACCATTAACCCTTTCATTGCTGAGGCATTTTAACCCTCTGAAAAAATTGTTACGTTTTTATTGCTTTTTATTTTACACTGAATATGATCATGTTGGGTAGCATTGGAAAAGCCAGATACTGCCCTCGACACCTCGATTGACCACGTGTGACGCATGGGGACAGATTTAGGGGTCCGAAGTGGGGGAAGCTGGATGCTGATTCCTATTGTGGGGGGTACAAATGGCCCCCCTGGCCCCCCTCTAGACACACCTGTGGTTATTGTAAAGCGCTGGGGAAAGCTGGTGCTAAATAAATGACAATGATAGCAGTTGTAACTTTTGAGAACGCCCCATAAAACTTGGGTTTCACCTGACTGAATGACAGCCATAGTTGGAAGTGATGTACCCCTCAGTTATGTATGCAGGTTCACCTCTGTATGCGTCATTTGTCTGCAGTATAACATCACATGGCCGGGAAATGGCAACTAAGGAATCCCCCTTCTGATACTATTATCATCATCATTTATATAGCGCCAACAGTTTCCACAGCGCTTTACAATAATCAAAGGGAATGAGAGAAGCGGATGGAAACAACAGGTGTAGAGGGCCCTGCTCATAGGAGTTTACAATCTAGAGGGAGCTTAGACATTTCCCTTGAAGAGTTCAATGTGTGTAATGCTTTGCTAAGGATAGCCTCATTAAGACCCATTATTGGTCGGGCAGAAGGAGACGCTTGTGTTTATGCCAGAGGGCATTGCCTTTTTAACCCTGATCCCAGACAGGTATCCGCCCCACAACAGGATGCTTTCGGCACACAAAAGGCTCATAAAAAGGATAAATGGTAAAATGTAAATGACCTTGCCAGGCTTTCTTTAGTGGGTATAAATCTCTATTTATTTTGGCTTTCCATTGTAGAGATCTTGGAGATCCAACCGGCTTTCTCATTACTGTGCTGATGAATCGGGTGGATCCTTGCTGTGCTCAGTATGTTCAAAGGGTACGGCAGGCTTCATTGCTTTATTCTAGCATTCTCTCCTGGTTTGCTGCTGGGGCTGTGCTGTGAGACAGCCAGAGATATGGACCAGACATGTAAATGTTGGAACGCCAGGTGCCCGCTGGACCCTTCAAAGAGCTGCAGTATGAAGTTCAAGCATCCAATACCAACTTCGGAAGGAATGGAGCTGAATGATGGCTCTAGAGCTATATACCGCTCCGACAGTCTGTGCGCAGGGAGAGTGTGTTGGGGGACCCCCTTACTGCCATTGTCAATACTAGGGTCATATGCCGTTCTATAGTTTGGACTAACTGGTGTCCCAGGAACCCTTCTCATCCCATGGCAGATTCTATCAATGTCCAACTTAGGCCGGTGTCAGACGAGCGCATTAGGTGCGCCCGTACGGACATGCCTACTGGCGTCCGTCACAGCAATGTGACGCTGCAATGGGCCCGGTCACACGCTGTAGCGTGCGCGTGCTAAAGCATCGGTGCACAAAGACCCCCTTCAAAACGCTAGACGCGTGTTGACGGGGCTGTAAAGGGTGATCCTCCATAGGTGCATCGAGCGCTGAGTGCACTAACTGCGCTCAGCGAGGCGGCCAGACGTGCATCGAGTGGAAGGAACGTCTAATCTCACGGACGTTCATTCCGCTCTGTAAAACGCTTGTCTGACCCCGGCCTTAAACAGAATTAAATTTTATCACCAAAGTCAAATATTGCTACATTAAAGCCCAGTGACGTTTACTCGGCTCTTTCAGTGGTTTGTTACATATCACGGTGTCATTTTTTGGTTATGGATGGTCTGTTAGGCTGCAATTTATTTATTTGTGGTGGGGCTTTTTTTTTCTCTACAGGTTTATTTCACGTTTTAACCGTTGGGGTTACAGTTTTTGTATTGTTTGGACCCTCGGGGATGCTGTAAATGTGTCCGTGTAACCTGAGAAACGCGTTGTCATCCTTAAACGTTTTTGTCTGTTTTATCCGTTCAGCAATCTTCTTCTCCTTTATTTTTTTATAGCCTGTGCTGTAATTTGTTATGTTGGATCCTGTTCTTGTCTAGTGGCCTTTTTTATTTTCTCTCTCCTCCCCCCCCCCCCCCATCCCCTGGTATTTTAGTGACACAAACCAGAAACCGAACAAGGTAGCAGCCTTGATGACGAGATTACAGCTCGCCAGGCTGACTGTCTCCTGAGTCTAAACTACACCTCTCTGGGCACATGGCCGCCCTTATCCTATTTATTGTTTAGATGTTTCTGAACCTCCGGGGTTTTAGGTTACAGCATCAATTGCCTTTTGCAGCCCAGGGTCTCTCTTTCTTTTTTTGTTTAATAGAACCAACTTCTTTGTCTGGGAAACGTGAGCCCAGCGATGTGCCCCGAGAGACAAATCATTAGCAAACGAGACAGTTGTCATTGTGATATAACAGATTTTTTTTTTCTTTTAAGGGGGGGGGGTTATTTGTGAATGAACAGGGAAAGTAACGTCTAATTGACGGAGAAAACTGCACAATTATCACTTCCTGTTATTTATTATTCTTTTTTAATTGAAGCCAATTACATGACTTCTGAATTTCAAGTAACGCGCACACTGATGTGAGGTCGACATATATAAAGGGGGGGGGGGGAGAAATCGAAGGTTACGCATTTTGCAGAGGGATTCCCTTTTCCATTTTAAGGACTGATAGGCACTTTAGCTCCTTTGTTTTAGTTTTGCACCTTCTGCCTCGCTAAGAATATGTTGTGACGGATGTCAGAGTTCATTAACCCAGGACATACTTGAAAATGAGAGAAATCTCAATGTAGCCCTCCTGTAAAATCCTTTATAAATAAATAAATTAAGGAGGCATCGCGCTCTCGTGGAGAAACTATGCTTTGTTTACCATTTTGTCTTTTTATTGTTTCTATATGTAAACCAGGACACATACATTTTGCTATCATTTAAGCCACAGTTTCCCAACCCTGTCTTCAGGAACCACTAAGGCCGCGGTCAGACGAGCGTCTTTGAGAGCGGAAGGAACATACGTGAGAGTGGACGTCCTTCCACTCTGATGCCCGTCTGGCCACCTCGCTGAGTGCAGTTGGTGCGCTCAGTGCTGCAAGGCTCGATTTTATTTATTTTTTATTATTTATTTATTTTGACCCCCCCCATGGAGGATCGTGCTTTGCAGCCCCGTCCAACGCGCCTCTAGCGTTATGACGGGGAGGATTTCTGCACGTCCGCTTGTAGCTCGAATTGCACGCGCTACAGTGTGTGACCGGCCCCATTGAAGCGTCACAACGCTGCAACGGACGCCGGGAGGCATGTCCGTACGGACGCCCCTAACAGGCCATGTTTTAAGGATCACCTTGAAGAAATGCAGACTGAATCCTACAATCACTGAGCAGCAAATCCTATCACCTGTGCCGTGCTTCAGATATCTGGAAAACCTGTTCCATTAGGGGGACCTCAGGACCGGTTTGGGAAAAATACATTTAAACGAACCTTCGTGTCTTATTAGGAAGGCCGATCCATTTGTTGGGTTGAGGTCTTCTTTACTATTGTCCCTCTTTTTAAAAGCTCCTCCATATGTTGGGGTTTGTGGGGTAAGAGCAATAAACCCCCCAGCGCAATGAGGCTCTAAACCAGGGATTTCAAACTCTGGCTCCCTTAGATGTTATTTGAACTACAACTCCCATGATTCCCTAGCGATTACATTCAAAGAATTCTGGGAGCCATAGGCAATAAACATGGCGGGGTGCGGAGTTTGAGATTCCTTCTCTAAACAAACTGCTGTAAATAAGGTAGTTTGTTCTTCGTCAAATTGACATTTTGTTTCTGTAAATTGCTCTGAGGACGTACAACCAACCTGAAAATTCTGGGAGTAGCCTTTTCTCCAGTGATATTCCCGGTTTAGGATGGTCAATCCTTTATTTGGCACCCAGATACTTCACCCCCTCTTTTTTGCTTTGTAATGTGGATTTACTGTAGAAGGGGTCGGTTGGTGTTGGGGGAAGGAGGAGCTGGGCTGCTCTGGCCTCAGTAAGTTAAAGATGGCACCAACAGCCGGTAACACATTCTGTGTCTTTTTTGTTTTTCTTCAGTAATTTCAATTCTACCTGCCCGCTCTGACTCCTCTCGTCAGATGCAGGTAACGTGCAGGTGTATAACAGACGTGCAAATCAATCGAACTACCAGCATTGAGTTTCTACACTATAATAAACGCTGTTATGAATCAGTTATAATAAACGCCGTTATGAATCGGTTACAATAAACGCCGTTATGAATCGGTTATAGTAAACGCCGTTATGAATCGGTTACAATAAACGCCGTTATGAATCGGTTACAATAAACGCCGTTATGAATCGGTTATAGTAAACACCGTTATGAATCGGTTCTAATGAACGCCGTTATGAATCGGTTATAATAAACGCCGTTATGAATCGGTTCTAATAAACGCCGTTATGAATTGGTTCTAATAAACGCCGTTATGAATTGGTTCTATGAACGCCGTTATGAATCGGTTCTAATAAACGCCGTTATGATTCGGTTCTAATAAACGCCGTTATGATTCGGTTCTAATAAACGCCGTTATGATTCGGTTCTAATAAACGTCGTTATGAATAAGTTATAATAAACGCCGTCATGAATTGGTTATAATAAATGCCGTTACGAATCGATTATAATAAACGCCGTTATGAATCGGTTCTAATAAACGCCGTTATGAATCGGTTCTAATAAACGCCGTTATGAATCGGTTACAATAAACGCCGTTATGAATAAGTTATAATAAACGCCGTTATGAATCGCTTATAATGAACGCCGTTATGAATCGGTTATAATAAACGCCGTTACGAATCGGTTATAATAAACGCCGTTATGAATCGGTTACAATAAACACAGTTATGAATAAGTTATAATAAACGCCGTTATGAATCGGTTATAATGAACGCCGTTATGAATCGGTTATAATAAACGCCGTTATGAATCGGTTACAATAAACGCAGTTATGAATAAGTTATAATAAACGCCGTTATGAATCGGTTATAATGAACGCCGTTATGAATTGGTTACAATGAACGCCGTTATGAATAAGTTATAATAAACGCCTTTATGAATCGGTTCTAATAAACGCCGTTATGAATCGGTTCTAATAAACGCCGTTATGAATCGGTTCTAATAAACGCCGTTATGAATCGGTTCTAATAAATGCCGTTATGAATCGGTTATAATGAACGCCGTTATGAATCGGTTATAATGAACGCCGTTATGAATCGGTTATAATGAACGCCGTTATGAATCGGTTATAATGAACGCCGTTATGAATCGGTTGTAATAAACGCCGTTACGAATCAGTTTTTGTAAGTAAGATACTTTTCTCTTGTTATAGATTAGATTATGATCCTAATAGGTCTTGTTGCCCCCTAAATTCTGTGAATGGACGCCTTTTGACACCTCCAGCGACATTCCTTAAAACGCAGGTCAGCCGTTTGAAATGTTGTCAGATGCGCCTTTTATCAGGACTGTCAAACTCCGGCCCCCAGTTTGTTTTTGAACTTCAGCTCCAATGACTCCCTGGCCCTGTGTTGCCTTGAAGGAGTTCTGGGAATTGTAGGCATCAAGATCTGGGGGGGCCAGAATATTTGACAGAATAACCTCATAGGTGCTGCGGTGACCGGCATCTCTAACTTCCAACCAATAATGGGTTAATTGAATCTTTCCTTGGTTGATGATATTGATGCTTATTTGGGACATGACTGTGATTATAAAATACAATGTGACAGCAGCAAGTAAATAAAACTTTCTTTGTTGCATGAACCATGTGTTTGATGCCATCGTGTGGCCAAGTAGATGTACTGCAATTCCGTGAATGCAACTTCCAGGCTTATGAACTCGGATTGTAAATCATTTTACGGGTGACGGCCATCCATTCCATTCGATACCAGACTTCAAGAATTTATTAAAATTTTTCATGTTTTGGGGAAGTTCAAAGAACGGCAGTGAAGTTTCGTTGGAGGAGTTTTCTCGTGCAAGTCTACCAATTTCTCCAAGTCAACGAAGTTTGGGTCTACAGCAACGCTAAAAAAAGGGCAGTCACTGGATAACCCTTTTTGTGATTACTCTTGAAATAAAATATTTCTCACAAATCCTTTTATTAGCTTCAAATGTCTCCTCATAATGTCTTATGGTGGGGGGGGGAATTGTATATTTCAGCATAAACCTAGAAATAACACCGTGTGACCTTGGTAAGTGGACTCCTCAGCATGATGATCTTTTCTCAGAGTCAATCAATGCACAACATACAATACAGACATTTTGGTGCTCTCCAGTTCCCCGCACTTAGGCGAGTCCAATTCGCCGACCCTCGGGGGGAATTCAGAGAAGTCCCTGAAGTGCAGCAAACGAGCCGCCGAAACCTCACAAATTCATCAGATGATCTGCCGTAGAACCGTCGACCAGCCGCCGGAAAAAGCCAACAAGCTGCTGGGCAGGGGTTAAATAAAATTAAAAAAAAAACACTGCAACTTATAAACCACATTTCTAAATAAACTACTGGACGAAAATGCCTGGAAATAATAAACAAGGTCCCATGAATAGAATAATAATAAAAAGGTTTGTTACAGGAAGAAAAAAAAACACGCCATTTTAAAAACATTGGGGGGGGGGGTTTCGCTGAATAAATGTCTACAAAAATCCTAAAAAATAGACTTTTTGCTGAATATTAAATTAATAAACGGTTTATTAGATATAGAATAAAAACAGGATTATTTTTTAACATTGCCACCTATGGGATTCCCCTGAATAAACCTGTTGAATGAAAGCATCGAACATCAGGGCATTTCACTGACATTTCGCTGTTCGGTGTTCTCTGAATAGGTTAACCATTGCTTCTCTATGGGGATTTCTCTGCCGTTGAGCAGCACTGTATTTCGCTGGCAATTCCCCAATATTTGCCAAATTACCAGGTTTTGAATAGCCCTGAAATTGCACCGTACGTGGAATTTCACTGTTCAGTGTGATTTTGTGGCCAGTTCGGCTCTTTCTGAATAACCTTAAGGCCTTCACACCCAAAAACATTTTAAATTGAATATTGCGTGTGCACAAGTATATGCGCACACATACGCGTTTATACGCAATATTCAATTAGTGCCTGGCCCCCGGTTGAGTGTGGCTCGGGGTTAACTTCGAGCTACACTCGGGATGCCTCTGGATACATTACCCGTCCCTGCGCTCCTTCGCTGTACCCTCCAGCGATCACGGCGTTTTACTTCCTGGTTCTCCTCGCGACGAGGGATCCAGGAAGTAAAACGCCGTGATCGCCGGAGGAGACGGCAGCGGTCAGCGAGTGAGCGCAGGGACAGGTAATGTATGCAGCGGCAGCCCGAGTGTATCTCGGGGTTACCGCTTTCAGCACTCAAAGTTAACCCCGAGCCACATTCGGAGGGAAAACCGTCAGGGGGGGGGTTAAACTTTTATTTGCATATAGTACAATACGCACGTACACGCTTACACACGCATATCAGTGTGAATCAGGCCTTTAAGTCTTCTTGAAGATTAGGGTTTTAGTTGTCGGGATAATTCACATAAACCTATACCTGCGCTTTGGGACAAATGTCCCAGTTTCAACACAGAAACCCCTAATAATGACTGCATTGGACATTATAAAGGGATCCAGAAAAAAATGCACTTACTGGAATGCTCCAGCTACCATGACCATAAACTGAACCAAGTCCTCATGGTGGCTCCTTATAATAACTGCAGTGCCACACCTTCAAAGCGGAGGACTTCCCTCCAACCGGGCGGCTGTCAATCTGCAGCTGTTAGACAGCCTTTTGGGGATTGAGAGCAGGCTAAGAGTAGATATGTATAATTTCTAGAAATTTTGAAGGGGGGGAATTTTTTATTACTTTCAAAATTTTCAGAAACTACAAGAACCGACTCATCCCCCGTCACCCAGTCAAGACCTGCCAAAAGTTGGCGGGTCGGCCATTCTCGGCATTTGAATTGCTTGTTTCCAGGTGACAGAACCTGCCATGATTTGAGACTTCACATAAAGTGTCATGTCTTCCATAAGGCTCTTCATGTTGTATAGTTTAACATGTCATAATCACATTACTGATCATCATAAAAGTACATATTCAATTTTTGGTTTTTCGTTTTTATTTTCCAGGGAAAAATAGACTTTTGAAAAGAAACAAAATGAATCATTTTTTTGTAACATATTTTTTTTCCTTTTAATCGCCGCCCCCCCCCCCCCCCATCAACCTTCACAGTGGGAGCTAAGGGGACAAAAATGATACAATAATGTATGTTTTAAATGAGCCAGCTCACATCAGAGATAAATCTCAGTAATTCCACATCAAGAGACGTCTGGGCATCTGATCTGCTGCTCGCATTCTAGTTGCACATATACATTGATTGGGATAGCCCTAATGGACAACTTGGGGGGGGGGCGGACACTCAGCTCACTGTGACCATTAAAAAAAAAACGACAAGTATACAAAATGGTTGTGGTTGCTAGAATGACTTTTAGTTGCTCGCCCGTTTTAAAGTTTGCGGCTCTCGGTTTTTGAGGTAGATGGCGATTTAATAAAATATATATGAAAGTCTGAATCGGATCACACTTATGTTTTTCATTAATTATGTATATTGATTTTTCTTCTTTCCTAGATTACAAACATTGGCAAACTGAAGGATTTCCTCCTAGAACACAGAAAAGATTATATTAACGCATGCAGGTGAGTGAAACACCAAGGGCTCTTTTCCATAGTTGGTGCTAAGTAGGGATGCACTGATACCATTTGTTAAGTACGAGTACTGAGACCATTTTCAGGGACTCACCAATACTGATTGATACTTTTATTTAAAGTCATGTGACCGCTTACCAATAAATTTAGGATTTTGCTGAAAGCCTGTCCAATTTATGTTACTGTCGAAATGTATGGCCATACTCCTCATTTACCCACTGTATGGCCTGCACAGGTACGTACCGTACCAGACCTTAGATACATGAATGTATATCTAAACTTTTTTCTAAATACTGACAAAACTGTTACGATGCTCTTTGGAACAGCACCTAAACTACATAAGTTGCAAACTCCCCATCTATGTGTCAGGACAAAATCAAATGGCACGCTGACCACAGTCACTCCTCTCAAATATCTAGGTATGTGGTTAGACCCTAATCTATCCTTTGGCCCACACATCGAAAAACTCTCATCTAAACTTTACCCCAAACTAGTTGCCCTGTACAGAAACAAATCCTGCCTGAGCCCCGCGGTAAGAAAGCAGATTGTACAACAAATGCTTATGCCGGCTATTGAATATGCGGATGTAGTGTATGCAGCTGCCCCGCAAACACACCTCCAGAAACTTACTACACTGTATTGCTCATTCTGCCGCATTGTGACACAATGTAACCACATGACCCACCATTGTGACATGTTAAAAGAGCTAAACTGGCCGTCACTGGAATCTAGACGCACCCTTCACCTTTCCAACCTGGTGTTTAAGAGCTTTTCTGGGAGACTGCCACCCTACCTGAATAGGCGGTTTCCCCTAGCAGTTCCCTCATCCTATAACCTCCGATCCAGGACCAGCACCTTACTTACAATACCGCAATACAAAAAGAAAATGGCTCGATCCTCATTTTCCTACAGAGCACCGCAAATATGGAATAACCTCCCAGACGCCATCAAATCTTCCCCCAGTCTAAAGTCCCTTAAGAGCTCCCTATTAACATACCTAAATACAGAATGCACCTGTAAACATGTAACATAGAGAATATATTTCCTACATATTTTATTTTCTATGTTAATCTCTATATTCGTGTTATTTTTAATATCTTGCATTTTATTACTTTGAATTTTGACAGTAGGTACAGAAATACAATGTTTTTGAACCCAGGACATACTTGAAAACGAGAGCAATATCAATGTATCCTTCCTGGTAAAATCCTTTATAAATAAATATCCCTGTATCCCAGACCCACAGACACTGGGGCAGCTGGCAGAATGCACTAACAGCATTCTGCTAGACCCCCTCCGGCTGGCCGCGTTCCAGTGAGCGGCTGCTGGTATGTGAAAGTTGTAAGGTGGTTCCACACTCTTGTGAGAGCATAGCTGGAGGTCCCAACGGCCGCATTGCAAACTTCACATTCTGGCTGCCACTCACTGAAACAAGGCCGGCCGGAGGGGCCTGGCAGAATGCTGTAAGCGCATTCTGTCAACCGTGCCAGCCCTCACATGTGCACAAGTACTCGTGCAAATGCCGGTATCGGCACAGATATCGATACTAGTATCGGTGCATACCTAGTGCTAATTTAGAGTCTCGACATGTAAGCGTTGGCGCTAGCATAAGTAATTTTAAGGTCTGCTATCAATATTCCAAAAATTACGCTAAACTGGGGTGAAATCAGCACCTTGCAGCTTGCGCAAGCTTTACTATACTTTGCACTCCCCATGTTATATATATATATATATATATATATATAACGCAATCATTTTTTACCAATACAAGTGAGGTATTCCAAGGTGATGGCGCAAGTTACCGTCAGGATGCGTATTGACAAATTTTACCACCGCCTAACAGCTGGTATTAAATGATTGTGCAGATGCAAAATCATTTAACGCGTTCTAAAAATCCTATACCTCTCATCCCGCGGCAAAAAGGGTGGCACGGTCCGCCGCTTATTGCCAGGAACAGAGTGGGAATGGGAACAAACAGTTCCTAGTCTCCCTCTACCATCAATCCGCGATCTCAAGTCGTTGTGCATAGCTCAGAGCCGGACGTGCAAGCCTCCATGGAGTCTTATGGACTCCAGAAGTTGATACTCGTGGTGGCGTGGAAGCACTACTGCGGGTATCGGGGAGGTTAACGCTGCGTTCCATGGTGAGGTGCTGAGATGGTACCTTCTCCGGAATAGGATGTTAACATCGAGACGGTAAGGGAAAATCTGCAAGCGCACATTATCCTTCTTTCTGTTTCCATGTTGGCGTCAACTAGGGAATAGGACCCCAGTTTTTTATGGGCTTTTATTCAGCCATGCACAGTGACTTTGTAAAAGTCTTCTGTTTGTTGACTGCCTATACCAGACCTCTCCTTAATGCAGCGCATCCCGACCCTATCCTCAGGGTACACAAACAGACCTGATCTTAAAGGGCCACTACCACCAAAAAATTAGATGTCCTTATTGTGTTTATTTGATGTTGCTGATATTTTACATGTGCTTTGTTTTTCTATTGTATGTTTAATTAAGAAAATATTTTACTCTGTGTGTCACTGGATGCATCCATTGTGTGATCTTTTGTGTTGTAAAGATACTGTGGGGGGCAATTTAAATCACTTGCTTCTCACCGTGGGACATTAGGCATAGAATGGACTCTATGTATCAGAGCTCCAAAAAATCGCCTCCTCATAAGGATTACATTGTGTGGGGTGTATGCAAAGGACATCAAGATAGGATAGAATAAATTGTTGTGAGCTCACGATCACATCCCATTCAGCTCCCCATATCTTGGCTCGGTTAGCATAGACTACACAATGGATCCCCTGCAGTCTTGTTTAAACATTCACTCCTCCACCCCATTGCCTCTTCAATATTGTAGAAGCTATACCACAGCTGTAAATTGAGACTTGCCATAAGCTTTTGGTAAATGTTGTATCGTGTGAAAAATCCACAAAATGGAAACGGGAGATAAACGCTTTAACTTTATTTCCTAATTCTTCCTTGCAATTACTTCAAAGAAATAAAAGCAGAAGCATGTGTTTTATAATCTAGTTACATATTAGGTAAGTGGTAGTGTCACTTTAAGGATTGCCTTGGGGAAATGCAGACTTAATCCTTCCCCCAGTCTAAAGTCCCTTAAGACTACCCTATTAACATACCTCAATACGGAATGCACCTGTAAACATGTAACATAATGACTTTATTTCCTACATATTTATTTTTCTGTCAATCTGTATATTTGGTTTTGTGTTAATATCTTGCATTTTACTATTTTGTACTTCTGTAACAATTCAATGTTCTTGAACCCAGGACATACTTAAAAACGAGACAAATCTCAATGTATCCTTCCTGGTAAAATCCTTTTATAAATAACATTTCCTTTTTTCCCTTTCTTTTATATGCTGTAACTCTTTGCAGACTTAAAGGGATACTCTAGGCAACATGACCACCTAAGCTTTTTTAGGTGGTCATGATGCCCTGAGTATGCCCTTGTCTTTCCCCCCTCCCTCCGCTTACCCGATCGGCTAAAACAGCTGAGAGACGCGGAGGAGTTTACTCTGCCCTCCCAGCTGTCAGTCAGCAGAGCGGGATTCAGATTTCCCGCTTCTGCCGACTATTGCCGAGTAGGAGACGTCCTCGCGCTTTCAGCTTTCAACTCGCCGCAGTAGCTGGCGGCAGCGGCTGAGGATTAGTGTTGCGCGCATCCTCTTGCGCGCAACACTAATCAAAGAAGATGGAGCCGGGAGGAAGCCTGCTGATTGGCTGGTTTACGTGAGAGGCGCGCATGCACGCTTCTCACGTAAACCATTAGCCAAGTTAAAGATTTACAAGGACGGGAGCGGAAGAGGAGGGAGGTGAGTATAAAAAAAAAAACCGCTGTTGGAAACAAGTGGATATTAGGGTAAGTATTACAGTAAAAAAAAAAAAAATTATTTGCTACCTATTTATTGAGTGACTAGGTATATTTTAGGTAAAAAAACGGGGGGGGGGGGTGATTTTTGCCTAGAGTGTCCCTTTTAGGCTAGGGTCAAACGAAAGCATTTTTACACGCGAACGTAAAAAAGTGCGTCCGAACGCATTGACGTATTTTTTCACGGAATAGGCGAAAACGGTCATACGATGCGCATTTTCGTGCGTGATGTTTTACGGATCCAAACCAGGAAACTTTTTGCGTCTGGACGTTATGTTGGCCGGACACGAGCAGGGTCTGACATCTCCAAATCACACACACACACACCGCTAGCGGGCGCAGCGCACTCTGTACGTCCGTACTAGCGGTTCAGCGTTCTCGAAAAAATGCGTTCATTTTCCACTTGCGTTGCGCAGCCGGACTTTCGTGCGACCGTACTTCGTATATTGGCTGTCATTGCCCGTCATTGCCCGTCATTTGCTGCTAGTGCGGCCGTGATTAAGTGCGCCAGAACGCACGTTAAAAATGCGCTGGTCTGACCCCAGCCTTAAGGTGCTGCAGTGGCGTCGTAACGTGGGGGCGGGGGGTGCGGCCCGCACCAGGTGACACCCGCCTTTAGGGTGACACCCAGTGGGGTATCTAGTGGGACCCGCCGCCCCCATGTTCCGAAAAAACCCCGCAGCCAAGCGTTCACGCGCAGCTATTACTGTCTGCGCTGGGAGGAAGTGATATAACGTCACTTCCCCCCAAGCACTCCGTCTCCACCACGCAGATGCCGCTGAGGAGAGAGGTGGCGCGATGTGGCTGATCCTTCCGTGCCACCCTGACAGCCCTGTCGCCTCACACGTCTGAGCTTGCAAGAGGAGGAGCTGGGCTATCTGACCGTGGAGCAAGCAGCAACCCTCCCAGATGGTAAGCAGCGGCACCCCTTCCCCGGGAGCTCCGGGGAATGTCACATACAGGGCTGGACTGGCCTACCGGGATACCGGGAGAAATCCCGGTAGGCTTAGTTTTTGGGCAGCTGGAGGCCGTTTTATATCAGCTGCCAGAAGCATACTGCGGGGGAGGGGCAGAGCGCTGCCATGAGCGGTGACTGACAGACTGAGAGTCAGTTGTATATGGCCGGGTGCCTCAGCACAACCACAGATCCAAGCAGGCAGCCGCTAGTGACAACCTGCTCAAGTGCTTCCTTGTACACGGCAGGCTGCCTGCAAGACTTGGTGTCAGGTGTCATTCATGTGGTGGTGGGCGGAGAGCTGGTCTGTGTTATGACACTTCCCCCCCCCCCCCAAACACCTCCAAAACATCCACAGGGAGAAAACGTTTATGCAGACCAAGACACAGGCAGTGGCAGAGTAAGGGCGGGCCACCCTGGGTGCATAAATGGGCTGTCACCCTTCAGGGCTTGCCCATCCATGCAGCATTGCGGTTTGTGTGAAAGCATCTGGGGCTGCCAGTCTAACTCCTCCCCTTCCTCCTGAACTTCCTGTCCCCGCGCTGGAGGAAGAGCCAAGGAGTGAGGTCAGGTGCACAGTGTGACAAGAGGAGACATCTATGGGTAAGTGTGTGTGTGAGTAAGTAAGTGTGTGTGTGGTGTGTGTGTAAGTAAGTGTGTGGGCAAGTGTGTGTGTGTGTGTAAGTAAGTGTGTGTGTGGTCCCGGGATTTTATTATTTATATGTATTTTGTTTTACCGGTGACTGTTAGTAACGCGCGGTGCTCCACTTCTCTGCCATGTGTCCAGCAAGATATTGCGAGCTGGGTAGGTGTCATCTTCTCCCCCAGCCCTGGTGCTTGTGATTGGCTATGCTTTGTGGAGGTAGAGGTGATTGGCTGTGCTGCATGAGGTTGCTGGGATTGGCTGCGCTGGCTCCAGGCTGGGGTTGAGTGCCTGAGGGGGCCTGGGGGTGGTCGTTTTGTTGCAGGAGCTGCTCCTACCGATCATTGCTTTATAGTGTACAGACTGACAACCTCTGCCCAGCCATCAGATTAACCCCTGCACTACCTACACCATAACCCTTTCACTGAACCCACATAAACCCCTGCACTGCCTTTTACATTACCACCTGCACTGAAACTGCATTAACAGCTTCACTGTGGCTATAAATGAATCCCTCCACTGACAACACATTAACCCCTTGAATTGTCTTTACATTAACTTGTGGTCTTGTGCACTAACATCAAATTAACCACTGCCCACTCGTTTGATTAACCCCTGAATTGCCTCCACAATTACCCCTGCCCACCCATCACATTAACCTCTGCACGGCCATTAGATTAGTAACTGTCTGCTTTCAAGCTTAACCCCTGCCTTGCCACTATATGAACCATTTTTAAGCCATTACGTTAACCCTCCCACATTACATTTATTTCTGCTCTGCTGTCACAATAACCTCAGCCCTGTCATTAGATTAAATGTTGCCTTTCCATCAGTTTTACCCCTGCCCAGCTGCCGCTTTAACCCCAACCCATCCAAGTTCCCTCCTGAAATAACCACCCCCATTTCTACCTTCCACTTCTCTCCTCCCAGCCTTCCCCCATTTTAACAACATGGATCCCCAGCATAGGACACCCAGAGGCAGACTGTGACCCTCAAAAGCTTCATGCCAACAGTAGCCTGTCCAGACTTCCACTATCCCCCACAGCCCACCCTTCCTTTAGGTACCTACTGGCATTTAGGTTTTAGTGGTCTCCCTGGGTATCCAGGCTTTAAGGGTACCCCCAGATGTCTAGGGTATAGGGGCACCCAAATATAAAGGCATTAAGGGTATCCTGGATATCCAGACTTTAGCAGTATCCCTGAGTATCCAGGTTATAATGGTTTCCATGTTATAGCTGGATATCCAGGCTATAGGGGTATCTCCAGGTATCGAGGGCAGAACTACCAGGGATGCCATGTCACCCGTGCCCTTGAGTCCCGGGTCCCCTCCAATCGACGGGCGGCCTGGTCCACAGCTTTGCCTGGGCCCCAGTTTTTCATAATATTTAATTTTATACTTCTTTGTGACTTTTACTTTGGAGCTCAGTGATACACTCCTACACGCTGCATATAATCTGAGTTTTATTGCTGTGGAGCTCTGTGATACGCTCATACACACTGCATATAATGTGAGTTTTGTTGCTGTGGAGTTCTGTGATACACCCATACACATTGCACATTACTGTATCACAGAACTCCACAGCAACAAAACTAACAGTAATATGCAGTGTGTATGAGTTTTATTGCTGTGGAGCTCTGTGATAGGCTCATATCACACCATACATTGCTGTGATAAGCTCATACACACTGCACATCACTGAGTTTTATTGCTGTGGAGCTCTGTGATACACTCATTCATCACTGCTGCACCACACCATATACTTGGGAAAACTGGCTGCTGTGTCGTTATGAATTGTGCCTTCTTATAGCCAATATCCTTTTTTGTTTGCACTTGATGTAATATAGGGCTGGTGTAAAAATTATTTTCCAGGGCTGCTTTTTATACCCAGTCCGGCCCTGGTCACATACACCCGACCATTCCCTGCCTCCTGTCCTCGTTACCCGCCAGGCCCGGTCCCTCTCTGCCCATCATCGGAAGGAGTATGCTGGGAGTCCCTGGGCCCCCCCTTCCCCTGCTGGCCGCTTGCTCTACTTGAGCCCCTTCCCCTGTCTCCAAAAACTGACAGGGGGGTTGAAACAAAAAGAGTGGGGGGTTTGAATGAAATCAGGAGAGAGTGGGGGGGGGTTGGAATTTAATAAAGATAGGTGGGGGGCTTTGAATTTAATATGGAGAGGGTGGGGGCTTTGAATTTAATATGGAGAGGGTGGGAGGTTGGAATGAAATGGAGAGGGTGGGGGGTTGGAATTTAATAAGGGGAGGGTGGGGGTTGTAATGAAACGAAGAGGGTGGGGGTTGTAATGAAACGAAGAGGGTGGGGGGTTGGAATTTAATAAGGAGAGGTGGGGGTTGGAATGAAATGAAGAGAGTGGGGGTGAGATGAAAAGAGGGGTCCGTTTGGAATGAAAAGATCTAGTCTCCCAATTACATGGATACTTTACCTGGATTTATCTTTTGTTTAGGATAGCCCCAGTATATCCATGAGAGGAGCTGGGCAGATATATCCATGAGAGGTGATGGGGGCAGTATATCCATGAGAGGAGCTGGGGCAGTATATCCATGAGAGGAGCTGGGGCAGTATATCCATGAGAGGAGCTGGCAGTATACATAGAGGAGCTGGGGGCGTATATCCATGAGAGGAGCTGGGGCAGTATATCCATGAGAGGAGCTGGGGCAGTATATCCATGAGAGGAGCTGGGGCAGTATATCCATGAGAGGAGCTGGGGCAGTATATCCATGTGTGCTGGGGGCAGTATCCATGAGAGCTGGGGCATATCCATGTGTGAGCTGGTCTGGGGCAGTATATCCATGTGTGAGCTGAGGCGCAATATATCCATATGTGAGCTGAGGCGCAATATATCCATATGTGAGCTGAGGCGCAATATATATCCATGGGTGAGCTGCTGGGGGCAATATATAACTGTGAACTGGGGCAATATATCCATATGTGAGCTGGGGAATATATATCCAGAGCTGCTGGGGGCAATATATATCCATGTGTGCTTTCACTGCCTTCGAACAGGCAACGTACTTGCTGGCAGTTGAAAAAAGTTCTGTGAGCATATGAGAGAGCTCCACAGCAATAAACCTCACAGTAATGTGCGCTGTGTGTATGAGCATTCAGTGTTATATGGGAGTACTGATTTTAGGAGTAAGAGTAGTTAAAAAAAAAAAATCTTTAAAACTCGGGGGGGGGGGTGACACCATAAGTTACCGCACCGGGTGACACCAACCCTAGTGACGCCACTGAGGTGCTGTTATTTTTGATAAAGCAGCTGCAAAGTTTGTGCTACAGTGATAGAGGGGTGTCTTCACATAGTTTCTCTAAAATAATGTAAGAAACTACTATCGGCTCACTCCATAATCCCCAATTGTTCATTTTCTTGCACCATCTTCCCACATGGCCCACTTGCGTCCCGCTACTTCTTGTACTCTATTCACCTTCCCCTAGTGTGTTACCCCTCTCCTCTTAGATTGTAAGCTCTTGGGCAGGGTCCTCTCGCCTACTTTTTTATGTGTTTTACTTGTATGTACAGTCAGGTCCAGAAATATTGGGACATCGACACAATTCTCACATCTTTGGCTCTATACACCACCACAATGGAGTTGGAATGAAACAAACACAATGTGCTTTAACTGCAGACTGACAGCTTTAATTTGAGGGTATGTACATCCAACTCAGGTGAACGGTGTAGGACTTACAGCAGTTTGCAGATGTGCCTCCCACTTGTTAAGAATAATAATCATAAATCAAACTTTCCCTTCTTAACACTTGGTTGCAAATCCTTTGCAGTCAATCACAGCCTGAAGTCTGGAATGCATAGACATCATCAGACGCTGGGTTTCATCCCTGGTGATGCTCTTCCAGGCCTCTACTGCAACTGTCTTCAGTTCCTGCTTGTTCTTGGGGCATTTTCCCTTCAGTTTTGTCTTCAGCAAGTGAAATGCATGCTCAATGGGATTCAGGTCAGGTGATTGACTTGGCCATTGCATAACATTCCACTTCTGTCCCTTCAAAAACTCTTTGGTTGCTTTTGCAGTATGCTTTGGGTCATTGTCCATCTGCACTGTGAAGTGCCGTCCAATGAGTTCTGCAGCATTTGGCTGAATGTGAGAAGATAATATTGCCCAAAACACTGCAGAATTCATCCTGCTACTTTTGTCAGCAGTCACATCAATAAATACAAGCGAACCAGTTCTGTTGGCAGCCATACATGCCCACGCCATGACACTACCACCACCATGCTTCACTGATGAGGTGGTATGCTTAGGATCATGAGCAGTTCCTTTCCTTCTCCATACTCTTCGCTTCCCATCACTCTGGTACAAGTTGATCTTGGTCTCATCTGTCCATAGGATCTTGTTCCAGAACTGTGAAGGCTTTGTTAGATGTTGTTTTTTCAAACTCTAATCTGGCCTTCCAGTTTTTGAGGCTCACCAATGGTTTACATCTTGTGGTGAACCCTCTGTATTCACTCTGGTGAAGTCTTCTCTTGATTGTTGACTTTGACACACATGCACTTACCTCCTGGAGAGTGTTCTTGATCTGGCCAACTGTTGTGAAGGGTGTTTTCTTCACCAGGGAAAGAATTCTTCATTCATCCACCACAGTTGTTTTCCGTGGTCTCCCGGGTCTTTTGGTGTTGCTGAGCTCACTGGTGTGTTCCTTCTTTTTGAGAATGTTCCAAACCGTTGTTTTGGCCACGCCTAATGTTCTTGCTATCTCTCTGATGGGTTTGTTTTGTTTCTCCAGCCTAATGATGGCTTGCTTCACTGATAGTGACAGCTCTTTGGATCTCATCTTGAGAGTTGACAGCAACAGATTCCAAATGCAAATAGCACACTTGAAATGAACTCTGGGCCTTTTATCTGCACATTGTAATTGGGGTAATGAGGGAATATCACACACCTGCCTATGAACAGCTGAGAAGCCAATTGTCCCATTACCTTTGGTCCCTTAACAAGTGGGAGGCACATCTGCAAACTGCTGTAAGTCCTACACCGTTCACCTGAGTTGGATGTACATACCCTCAAATTAAAGCTGACAGTCTGCAGTTAAAGCACATTGTGTTTGTTTCATTCCAACTCCATTGTGGTGGTGTATAGAGCCAAATATGTTAGAATTGTGTTGATGTCCCAATATTTCTGGACCTGACTGTATATTTGTTATTCTGTCTCTCCCATTGTACAGCGCTACCAAACTTGTTAGCACTTTATAAATGCTTGTAACTGTAACGTACAGTAACACAGGGGGATCTCACAGAAAAATGCATTGTCCTGTTAATGGAAAAAAATTTTTTTAATCCCTTCACTACCGAGATTGAGATATCTTGGGCTTCAAAGGCAGCACCTGGCGTCCCGATATCGAGATATCTCGATCTGCTGATCTGCAGACCAAAAGCAAATGAAATTAATTTGCTGCACACAAATTTAATTTGCTTTTGGGTTGCAGAAGGTGCCGATGCAGTGAGAAAAAAACATAGACCTGTAGCCCAAACCTCTGTAACTCAGTTTGGCAGTAGATGGCGCCATCTACTGGCCAAATAGATTATTTACACTAATTACTATTTATTAGTGGATAATTCATAAAAAAAATATTTTACAAAAAAACACTGGTTTCTGACAATTTGTTTTGGAAAATCACTTGGTAGTAAAGGGGTTAAAAGTGGTATGCAAAATGTGTTTATATGGCTTATGTTTGGTTTTGTCGTATACAGTATTTTGCCTTAAAATGCAAGTATTTGGTGGGGGAAAAAAGTTAACTCACATTCTGGGTTCATGGAAAAACGCATTTGTAGCTCTGTCTGCTCGCGGCTGCAGATACGTGTAAATAGTATGGATGTTATTTATTGCTTGGAAAGCTAGAATAAGTCCGTGTTTGGACTCCAAACACATTGCTGTAGAGAGGACTATCAGCTCACTCCATAACACCCCCCATTGTTGCTTTCCTGATTTATCTCTCTCACAGCCCCCATGCATCCCATTACTTTTCATACTCCGCTGTAACTCTCTCCTCTTAGATTGTAAGCTCTTGGGCAAGATCCTCTTCTCCCATTGGTCTCGGTATGTCTAACTTGCTTGATAATTTGATTTGCTTTGTCCCTCCCATTGTACAGCGCTACTGAACTTCTAGGTGCTTTATGAATACTTGTAATTTAATTTGCAAGACGTTTTCCTGGGTGTTTCATTGTTTTGAGGTGTATGTGACAGCTACTGCCAGCAGGGTGCGCTGTGGGTTTATGCTCCTCACACTGGTTGTCAGATGAGAGATGTGTGTATAAATATGTTGCCTAGCAACAGAGAATCTCAGACCGTTTAATAGAGCATCACGTTGAAAGACACCTTCACATTTTAACAGAGCACAGCACATCTCATACGAATTACTTCAAATCTTCCTATATTATCATATAATATATATTAGGGCTGAAACAACTAATCGATTAATCGACAACTATTCGATGATTAACCACTTGGCTGCTAAGGATGCACTCAGCGCGTCCAGCCAATTGGTTTCTCCTGTGCTGTGGTCGCACGTCCTAGCACAGTAGGCAGCAATCAGCCGGGATTCCAGCCGTTTGCTGCGCCCCACCCCCGGTGCGGGCTGACATCTTGGATGCCAGCCCGGCACTCCGGGACCCTGGCAGGGACAATAGATGTCATCGCACTAGCGCGATGACCTCCTCCTCAGGGCCCCCCCCCCGCAAGTGCGGGGAAGGTGCCTGAAAGGGAGGGGGTGAGGTCCTTTGGACCTCTCTCCCTCTCGATCGGCTGGGAGCGGCGGTCAAAGGAAGGCACCGTTTGGAAGGGCACAGCCTGCCCTTCCAAACAGTGGCTGGATTTAACCCCTTGGAGGGGCCGGATCGTGATTCGGCGCCAAATCACAATCCTCTCCCGGAGCTGGCCAACATCTTAGATGTCTGCCAAGCTTCCGGGATCTCCCCCTGACAACTGGCGTCATTGTGCATAGCGCAATGACGTCAGTTCTGGAGTTAACCCCGAGCTGCCACCAATGGTGGAGATAGGGTGTTCCAATGAACCCCCCCATCTCCCGATCTGTGGAAGCTAGGGGTTAATGCTTGGTATCGTTGGATCGGGCAGAGCATGGCCTTTCCAACGATACCAAACATGACCATGTTAAAAGTTAACAAAAAAAAATGTAAATCAAAAAATATTTAAAAAATATTTTTTTTTTGTGTTAATGCAGCAATATTGTTCCCATTTCAATTATAATGTGAACAGTGATGCTGCGCTAACAATTTTTGTATGGATTGCGTTTGTTAAAAATCGTGTAATTTTTCCCCCCAAAAAAATGTAACAAGTCCCCCATTTCTATTTTTGTTAACAAGCGCAACTCATAGAAAATATAACCGCAAATTCTCGCATGTTAAAATGGGAAAAAAACAACACTTTACACATTGTAAATTATTGAAAATTCGAATTTTATTTCATATTTTGTTATAATATACAGACAGGATATGACGTACATATAATGATGTATTATGAATCTGCCGGAAAGAACGATATATAATATGTCTAGGTCATATAATAAAATAAGGCTTCAAAACGCATTTAAACATGAGTGAAACCGGTAAAAATTAGCTCAGCACACAGGCGTGAAATGGCTCAGCAGCGAAGGGGTTAAATTAGTTGTCAACTATTTCCATTATCGATTAATTGGTGTCGATTAATCGTCCTGTGTACGGCGCACACACTGTTTAGAGTCAGACTGAGTTAAACGTAAATAACCTCAGCTTCGGAGCTGATTGGAGAAGACGGGCCACTGCTTTTCTAGGTATGATTTAGTTCTAGGGTTATGTCAGATACAACCAGTTTGTTTTTATTCCGTTTACAACAGTAGCAGAATTATACCACAAACAATAGGATACTGCCACTGGGTGAAGGAGCTGTATGCCTGTGTTTTATCCATACTTGAAGCTGGAGTCCTATGCCACCAGCCCACCCTCCCTGCCACACCCTCTTTGGTTGGTAACTGCCATTCCCTCCCTTTGGTCTTGTCCCTTTCCCCAAACACTCCCACACTCAGATCCGGTCTTGTCTATACTCTTATTTAAAAGAGCAACTCTACGCCCCCTGATTTCATGCTGACATCATCATCTGTGACCAAGTGCTTGTAGCTGCGTTCATTTGGAGAAAGCAAACCTGGCCTTAAGCGCATGCAGCCTTAAGCCTTAAGCGCATGCAGCATCAACCCACCCCTCTGACCAAGCACTCGCATACCTTGTGTGAAAAGTACGCAATTTGCATATGTACGTACGAAAGTTACATACACTACACAAATTATTTTTTTACATAAAATTCTTAAGTAAACAATTTTTTTTTTTTATCCGATGAATCGATTAATCGGCCAACTAATCGAGTATGAGAATAATCATTAGTTTTAGCCCTAATATATATATATCTGTATGCATTTGCAAAATGAACACTCGTGTGCAAATATCCTGTGAGGTGGGGACCACCTGGAGTATATTCTGCCATCACTGACAAGCGGCAAGATTCATTGATGCGCAGGCCAGATTGGGTTAAAGAAACTTTACCACATTTATTATTGTCATCATTTATATAGCGCCAACAGTTTCCGCAGCGCTTTACAATAACCAAAGGGAACGAGATACAGATAAACGGACATAGGATGGGAACAAGAGATGTAGAGGGCCCTGCTCATAGGAGCTTACATGAGCTGTAACTAGATTACTTGTGCATTACAAAAGAAAACTACTATATAAAACACATGCTACGGTTTTATTTTCTTTGAAGTACGTGCATGTAAAAAGAAAAACTTGTTTTCTTTTTGAGGATTTTTCCCATGATGCATCATTTACCAAAGCCTGTTCAAAGATTTTACTTTGCAGCTGTTACATTGCTTCTACAGTATTTAACAGCCAGTGGGGTGGAGGAGTGATTGCTTAGATAAGTCTTTAAGGGTCTATTGTGTTCTCCAGGCTACCTGAGATAAGAGATCTCATTCAGCAGCTGAATGAGAAAATACTTCTAATCTACTCCCCGGTAATGTCCTTTGAATACATCCCACTCAATACACAACATTACTGCTCTGCGTGGAGAGAGTCATGGGTTCGATTCCAGCGAGCACCTCTCCAGTAAGTAAGTGTCCTTGGGCAAGACACCTAACGGTACATACTCGCCACCCAGGACATACTTGAAAACGAGAGAAATCTCAATGTATCCTTCCTGGTAAAATCTTTTCTAAAAAAAAAAAAAATACAACGATGTGCGTCGGCTGCCTGACCCATAGAGCCCGTTCTATGGCCAGAACCGCACTGTCAGGAGCAAGTCATGGAAACTGCCCCCCCCCACAGTATCTTTACAACACAAGATATCACACAATGGATGCACCCAGTGACACATGTAGAGTAAAATATTCTCTTAACTAAACATGCAAGACAAAACCAAGCACATGTAAGATATCGGCAACATAAATGTCCTTTTTGTGTTTATTTTAATTTTTTGGTGGTACCGTCCCTTTTAATCAGTTGGAGGATATTCTCTAAGCTGGAGGACAAATCGGGGGTGTCAGAGTGCATTTGTGGGAGTCTGATTCTGTAAAATAATAGACCATAAATTCAGAGAAAAGTATACATTTAAAAAAATCACTAAAGCGATGCAATTGCTGTAGAAAAATCATGTTCTCTCTTACAGCAGGACCCATTGCTTCTGGGGGTTTCATTGCTGTGGATACTCTAGCATAGGGGTCAGCAGTAATGGCCCTCTAGTTGTTTTGGAACTACATCTCCCATGCTGCTTAATCACTGATTAGTTTGACTGAGGCTCATGGGAAATGTAGTTCCAAGGTTGCTGACCGCATCTGTACCAGCACTGTACATTCCACATTGGGACATCCTGGGCCTAGGGACGTTATCATTGAAAATATGTCCCGGATCTGCAGAGTTAACAGCGCTTTTAATAAGCGAGATTTGGGAGGTTAGGACAATATCACGAGGTCTGAGAATTTTTTCCTGGTACTTGATAATAAAGGAGATTTAGAAGATTGTTTCATCCAATGACACGTTCAGAAATGAAAAATAAAAAAAAAACCTTGTTTATGTTGCTCTACCGAAAATTATAGCAATCTACGAAAATTCTCGCAACAAGTGTCAGCGCTTTATTTTTCTGTTTGAATTTCGTTGCGAGCTGTTGACGGAGGATCCTTGAAATAACTGGAAGCCGCAGGCAAGCTATAATTTGTTTCATAGGGGAAACTAGAGCGCGGAAAGATCCAAAGCGGCTCAAACGTCAGCGGCATGTGCTGCGGCGTCCAGAGCCCTAACCTCATTATTCTAATCATTTTGTGGCAAGCTCTAAATGTGCGCTTTCATTACGCCTCATTTGCGTTTCTGTGTCGGGTGGAATAAGCAGTCGCATTGGTTGACCCGTCGCATTTCTTACAGCAAATTGACTTTAATGCAGTTCCCTAGCAGCTCTGCCTCTTCCATGTAGCCGCTCTTGCTACAACATAAAGAACATACGAGGGGATGTCCAAACGTAAGGAGGCCCCCCCCCCCGGAAAATGCCTAGTCCTTCTACTGCTTGTTTAAAAAAAAAAAATTGCCCCACAGGCTATCAGCGACAAGAGGTGACTCAAAAAGCGGAGGAGCATAACCAGACCATCATGCTCCACCAATTTCATTGTGGTTTCTCTGCCAAACAGTGCTTTGAAGACCTCAATACACGCGTCTTGGTAATGAAGCCCCAAGTCTCCAGAAGGTCCACATTTAACTTGGCTGGTTAAGGCTAGGGTCAGACGAACGCATTTTTATGTTGTCTGTGAAAAAGTGCGTTCGAACGAATGGACGTATTTTTTCACAGAATACGTGATAGTGGTCATACTATGCGCATTTTCCGTCCGTGATTTTGTACGGATCATCAATAAAACTCTTTTTGCGTCTGGACGTTATGTTGGCCGGACATTAGCAGCGTCTGACGTCTCCTAATCACGCACACACGCCGCTAGCGGACGCAGCGCACTCTGTACGTCAGTACCTGCGGTTTCACGTTCTCGAAAAAATGCGTTCATTTTCCACTTGCGTTGCGCAGCCGGACTTTTCTGCGACCGTACTTCGTATATTGGCCGTCATTGCCTGGCACTTGCTGCTAGTGCGGCCGTGATTAAGTGCGGCTGCACGCGCGTTCGCACTGCCTCAGTCTGACCCTAGCCTAAAATAGAGATTTTTTTGACTTCTGTGAGAACCAAGAGAAGAACACTCCATGCATGTCCACGGATCAGACAGTGTTTGCCGAACGGACGGAATTTCTGTATCACGAACCTCAAACAGCTTGTGAAAGCGTTCAATATTCCAAAAACAAGCATGTTGAGGATTCTTCACGACGCGTTGGACTTCACCAAGAATTGTGCCCACTGGGCTCCGTGATTGTTGAACACAGAACCAAAAAATTCTTGCGTTTGCCAAAAAGGTTCTTGTTCGAAATATGCGAAGCCTACCATCTTCAAGACAATTCTCACTGGAGATGGAGCCACGTTGATAGAAGTTGATTTTTGTAGGTGTTTTGAGAAGTGTCAAGTTGCTTGAAAAAAGTTGAAGAATGCTGAATTTAAAAAAAATAAAAAAGTTGGCAAATTTTTTTCTGAGTTTGCATCGTTCTTTGATTTTTACTTTTGACTTTCCCCTGTAAGCCCCCCCCACAAAAGAAGCTATCAATGTAAAAGTCTAATGAGTAAACTTTTATTCCTCTAGTGCAGCGCTGTGCGCTTTGATTCACCCACGTGCAATGATTTCTAGTAATGAAACCTGGTGATCATTATCCAATCAAATGCTTCTGAAATACTGAGGACGTAGGAAATAAGAATACAATTACACGAAACCTGTTAATGCAGTACGCACTCATTTACCTAATAATACATGCCTGGCTTTGAAGAAGTCCTATTTTTTAAAAAAATAAAAAAAACAAAAAAAGCACGGCGGCACTGAAGTTAAATCATGCCAGAAATATCGCACACGCAAAATTTTAAGGACTGCAACTATATTTACATATGTTGCAAATTTCTCCTTTTTTTAAGATGAAAAAATAAAATTCTATATATGTAACATTGAGGACTCGTTGCTGAAGATGGGAGTTAAACACCCCTGCTTGGAGGGCTGAATCGACCCCCAGTGGAGGGGGTACTTGTCACTATGACCACACAATTTGCATCCCTGCTCTTCAAAACTTGTGTCCCGCCCCTTTTTCCATGTCTTGTCTTCTGCTCTCCCCTCTTTCTGCCTTGCATTCTCCTCCTTTCTACTCATGCCTTTTCTTCTTATCCTCCTCCCTTGTGCATTTTCTACTTGTCCTCACCCCTCGGGCCTTGTCTGCAGTTCGTCCTCACCCCTCGGGCCTTGCCTGCAGCTCGTCCTCACCCCTCGGGCCTTGTCTGCAGTTCGTCCTCACCCCTCGGGCCTTGTCTGCAGTTCGTCCTCACCCCTCGGGCCTTGTCTGCAGTTCGTCCTCACCCCTCGGGCCTTGTCTGCAGTTCGTCCTCACCCCTCGGGCCTTGTCTGCAGTTCGTCCTCACCCCTCGGGCCTTGCCTGCAGCTCGTCCTCGGGCCTTGCCTGCAGCTCGTCCTCGGGCCTTGCCTGCAGCTCGTCCTCGGGCCTTGCCTGCAGCTCGTCCTCGGGCCTTGCCTGCAGCTCGTCCTCGGGCCTTGCCTGCAGCTCGTCCTCGGGCCTTGCCTGCAGCTCGTCCTCGGGCCTTGCCTGCAGCTCGTTCTCGGGCCTTGCCTGCAGCTCGTCCTCGGGCCTTGCCTGCAGCTCGTCCTCGGGCCCTGCCTGCAGCTCGTCCTCGCCCCTCGGGCCCTGCCTGCAGCTCGTCCTCGCCCCTCGGGCCTGCCTGCAGCTCGTCCTCGCCCCTCGGGCCCTGCCTGCAGCTCGTCCTCGCCCCTCGGGCCCTGCCTGCAGCTCGTCCTCGCCCCTCGGGCCTGCCTGCAGCTCGTCCTCGCCCCTCGGGCCCTGCCTGCAGCTCGTCCTCGGCCTTGCCTGCAGCTCGTCCTCGCCCCTCGGGCCCTGCCTGCAGCTCGTCCTCGCCCCTCGGGCCCTGCCTGCAGCTCGTCCTCGCCCCTCGGGCCCTGCCTGCAGCTCGTCCTCGCCCCTCGGGCCCTGCCTGCAGCTCGTCCTCGCCCCTCGGGCCCTGCCTGCAGCTCGTCCTCGCCCCTCGGGCCCTGCCTGCAGCTCGTCCTCGCCCCTCGGGCCCTGCCTGCAGCTCGTCCTCGCCCCTCGGGCCCTGCCTGCAGCTCGTCCTCGCCCCTCGGGCCCTGCCTGCAGCTCGTCCTCGCCCCTCGGGCCCTGCCTGCAGCTCGTCCTCGCCCCTCGGGCCCTGCCTGCAGCTCCTCCTCGCCCCTCGGGCCCTGCCTGCAGCTCCTCCTCGCCCCTCGGGCCCTGCCTGCAGCTCCTCCTCGCCCCTCGGCCCTGCCTGCAGCTCCTCCTCGCCCCTCGGGCCCTGCCTGCAGCTCCTCCTCGCCCCTCGGGCCCTGCCTGCAGCAGCCCCTCGGGCCCTGCCTGCAGCAGCCCCTCGGGCCCTGCCTGCAGCAGCCCCTCGGGCCCTGCCTGCAGCAGCCCCTCGGGCCCTGCCTGCAGCAGCCCCTCGGGCCCTGCCTGCAGCAGCCCCTCGCGCCCTGCCTGCAGCAGCCCCTCGGGCCCTGCCTGCAGCAGCCCCTCGCGCCCTGCCTGCAGCTCCTCCTCGCGCCCTGCCTGCAGCTCCTCCTCGCCCCCTGTCTGCAGCTCCTCCTCGCCCCCTGTCTGCAGCTCCTCCTCGCCCCCTGTCTGCAGCTCCTCCTCGCCCCCTGTCTGCAGCTCCTCCTCGCCCCTCGGGCCCTGCCTGCAGCAGCCCCTCGGGCCCTGCCTGCAGCAGCCCCTCGGGCCCTGCCTGCAGCAGCCCCTCGGCCCTGCCTGCAGCAGCCCCTCGGGCCCTGCCTGCAGCAGCCCCTCGGGCCCTGCCTGCAGCAGCCCCTCGGGCCCTGCCTGCAGCAGCCCCTCGGGCCCTGCCTGCAGCAGCCCCTCGGGCCCTGCCTGCAGCAGCCCCACGGGCCCTGCCTGCAGCAGCCCCACGGGCCCTGCCTGCAGCAGCCCCTCAGGCCCTGCGTGCAGCTCCTCCTCGCTCCTCGGGCCCTGCCTGCAGCAGCTCCTCGGGCCCTGCCTGCAGCAGCTCCTCGGGACCTGCCTGCAGCAGCTCCTCGGGCCCTGCCTGCAGCAGCTCCTCGGGCCCTGCCTGCAGCAGCTCCTCGGGCCCTGCCTGCAGCAGCTCCTCGGGCCCTGCCTGCAGCAGCCCCACGGGCCCTGCCTGCAGCAGCGCCTCCTCGCCCCACGGCCCTGCCTGCAGCAGCGCCTCCTCGCCCCACGGGCCCTGCCTGCAGCAGCGCTCCTCGCCCCACGGCCCTGCCTGCAGCAGCGCCTCCTCGCCCCACGGGCCCTGCCTGCAGCATCGCCTCCTCGCCCCACGGGCCCTGCCTGCAGCAGCGCCTCCTCGCCCCACGGGCCCTGCCTGCAGCAGCGCCTCCTCGCCCCTCGGGCCCTGCCTGCAGCAGCGCCTCCTCACCCCTCGGGCCCTGCCTGCAGCTCCTCCTCGCCCCTCGGGCCTTGTCTTTGCATATTTTTATTCTCTCTCACTTAACTTACTTTTGCACCACATGCCTCATGTCTTGTGTCCATGGGTTCTGATTTCCCCTTCTCATTCATCTCCTGTAGCTTCACATTTTGATTGTGTTAGGGTGTAAACCTAACCAGAGCTTTTGTTAAGGGATACCCCCCCCCCCTTAAATAGTTGGGCAGATGCTTTTTGTTATGGGTGATTTTACTCGCCTTTTGTCCCTCGTCATGTGCTGCTCCTCCTCTTCAGGGGCTTCTGAATCAGAAGCTCTCCGCAGCTATGCTATGCAATTTGCATGGTGTCAAATCTGTAAATTATGCATCGCTCAGGACTTGCGCACTTTACATACACAAGTTCCGTAGTAGCTGTGCAGAACCAATCCACAGGCTGCCTTGCTGAGAGGGCGACGTCAGCGGTAACTGATCTGGGAAATTCGAAATCCCCGGCTTCTGGTGACAATGGGTGGAGGAAACTCCTTCACTTCACCTAGCGATTCCACCCGAATGGGGCAGGAGGGAGCAAACTATATAGTGGTCAAGAAATGGTAAAGGAATAGGAAATTATAAAGTGTTCAGGATGAGTAGTGTCCATTCAACTTACCAGAACCATTCACCTCCCTGGCGGTATGCCAGAGTGTGGCTCTGGGTTAAATTTCAGTGCTGAAAACTGTAACCCCAAGCCACACTCGGGCTGATACATCTGTCCTCTGCATTCCTTCGATGTCCTCCCGTAGTCACCACCATCCGATTGCGGCGTCATGCTTCAGGTTTCGCAACCCAGAAGCAGGACGCCGCGATCGGACGTAGGTATCAGCCAGAGCGTGGCTCGGGGTTACTGTTTTCGGCACTGAAATTTAACCCAGAGCCACACTTGGGCATACCGCCAGGGAGGTTGAATTCTATGGAGTTGGTAAGTTTACCAAAGTTCTGGTAAAGTTTAATCTGACCTCTTGTCTTTTTTTTTTTTTTTCGCCTTCTGTTGCCAATTTACTCTGCTTTCTGTGCACCAAGTTGGAAAATGCCATAACGGTTCCTTCACAGTGCCTCATAGGTGTTGCATGCAGACACAGTATTCTTGTCCATAGTACCGTGTTGCAATTGAATTTGCTTGCCACGCTCTGGTTGGATAAGGTCGACCTGACATGCAGTGTAAATTAAAAGGCCCCCTGGGGTTAGTAACATAAATAGAAGCAAAATGTTTTGGCATGTGTACAACCCAATAAGTGACAGCATACCTTTAATTTCCTATTTCTTCCGGTCCTGAAATTAGTTTGGGGCATTGGTGGAATGCACCGCCGGCTGTCACTGGGATTGCGATTTATGCTCATCCTCACGATTCTCCTAACAGAATGATGATGAAGCTGATTTGTGCTGCTGAAGTCATTTCAGTTCATCCGTCGCAGATCTATTGATTTAACTTCTCCCGCTATTGAACGTGAATTTCCTGGCTCCAAATCCAAACGCTCCGAGATATTTTATTCTGATATAATTGCTCTTGTTAGGTTTGGCTGTAGTATACTGCTTTTATTAGTCTATATGCGCCAAATGGGTATCTGCCCTCGTAGTGATTATTTATGGGGTTCTGTGCTTATGACAAATAATGCAACAGGTTTGATATAGACGAACTGCAGTCCAGTATCAATGTTATGTAACCCTTGTAGAAGAGTAGACAGTTGAAGGTTAATGCACACAATGGTAGTCCCCACTGACACTGGGCAGCCAGAGAAGGGAAAAATCTGTGTGTGCGTTCCCATTTGTGGACATCCGTTAACGTCCCAATTCCGGCCAAACTACTGTATCAGCAACTCGAGCCAGGATATTTTTTTTCCTGTTCCGTGATACAGGCAGCAGTGCCATGGGCCACCACCAGGAGTCCATAGGACTCCATGTGTGAGCAGGGACGAGCGGGAGCCCTGGAAGAACACTGGGAACCATTTGCTCCCAGTGTTCTTCTCCTTCGGGCCTGAGTAAGCGACAGATCATGCTGCCCCCTGTGCCGTGGGAATAGAGGTGAGGGATTTTTTTCCAAACCCCTTATATTGCGGTGTTAAGTGATTTTACTTTTGCAAGCCACTTAAAACCAGTTTTTGAATTATTATTTTTTAAATACCTGCTCAAAAGGAGAAGAACGAACTACATGGGAATATCTCGTTCTTCTCCTGCTAGGTGTAAAGTAACTGCTCCAAAACAAAGTATAGGGGTCATTAATTTGTCGAGGCATCTGCGTGAGCGGTTAAGTGGTCGGCTGTATCCGATATGTCTGTCTGCTCCAACCGTTCTCCTTACAGGCCAGTTGTGATCTGGCCCAGTGACTTTTAAGTGCTATATTAAAGCGTTACTCGCAGTTCTTATTTAGATTCTAAAGTTTAGGACTGGGTTCTAGAGGGGCGTCCAGTGGGACAGATAAGGGTATTGCTGAAAAGTGTTGAGTGGTAATGGCTTTGTGCGCGTATGTGGGTTAAGAAGCATTTTTAGTATTTAAGTGATTTCACAAAGTATGTGTTTCCTTCAAGACAGTTTAAAGTCCCCCCCCCATACACAGCACCGTGGCATGTGTCTTATAGATACCTGTTTTGTTGCTTCATTTGAAAGCACCTACCATCACACCTTGACTTTCCATTAAATATCCCATTAGGCTATGATATCTAATTTATCATGTCTTAATCAACTTCCTGTTAAAGACTCGTTCCAGTGTTGCATCAATTTACTGGGTCTGTATCACCTACTTCGCATTGCATTCCTATACAAATGGCTGCAAATGAGTTGGTGCCAAGGGCAGAGCCACTTGTATCAGTATGTCTCATGTCTTTATCTTTGTTTTTGGAAAGCGCTCTGGAATCTGTTTGTGCTATATAACTGCTTA
The DNA here is from genome assembly GCA_009667805.1 of Leptobrachium leishanense. Taxonomy (NCBI): domain Eukaryota; kingdom Metazoa; phylum Chordata; class Amphibia; order Anura; family Megophryidae; genus Leptobrachium; species Leptobrachium leishanense. Next base: position 499,448,693 of record CM019063.1, on the reverse strand, counting down.
TTATGTAATGAGTGTACAACGAGGGTTTTCTTGCTCTCTACTCTAAAGTGCTTGACATAAATGCTCTTCCATCGGCATAAACGTTTGTGCCGAAAAGATGTAATGGTTTTCTTCTCTCGTCCCCCGCGCCTTGCCTCTCGTCCCCCGCGCCTTGTCTCTCGTCCCCCGCGCCTTGCCTCTCGTCCCCCGCGCCTTGCCTCTCGTCCCCCGCGCCTTGCCTCTCGTCCCCCGCGCCTTGTCTCTCGTCCCCCGCGCCTTGCCCCTCGTCCCCCGCGCCTTGCCTCTAGGTGTTTGTCTGTCCTTGCTGTGTCCCTCTGTCCTTTTTTCCCCCCTCCTTCTCTTTTTCATTCTTTTTTTCCCTTTTCTCCTCTCACTTTCTCCCCCTTTTTCTCGGTGAATGGTATTTTCTCGTATTATCATATTCCTGATTATATATATCTTGTGTATAACCAGCAACCCTTTGTTCTCTCCTGCATAGAAGCTGTTCATGTAACAACCTGGCGTTTTAATACAGAGTGCTCAGGCATTTGTATCAGGAGCATTCATCCCATTAGTGTGCGCTCAGTGTTTCTCTTCCAGTTCCTTTGAATCTCACCGCAAAGCGCTGCTCTCCCGGGACACCTAATTTAACAGCTCACTGCTGCTGTGGCTTCAGAAAAAGGGAATGGAAGTAAAAATAGTCCTTAGTTATCTTCCAATAAATAGTATTTTGGTGCAGTGTTCTGTATCTCTGAACTTGCCTTTTTTATTTATTTCTCCTGATGGCTTATCTTGGATTTTATTCGGCTTTCAAGGAAGCGAAGGATGAATGACGTTTTGCAGAGGACGGTGGGTTTTTATTTTGCGACTAGCTTTGATCTTTTTAAGAGAATAGGGAGGAAATAAACCCTGTTTTAGGAACTGGTTCACGAATTCCAATTCAATATCTCGATGTCCATTTCTAAGTATGTCTGAGGAAGTATCAGAGTCTGCGCTTCATATTCTGTGCTTATCCGCCAAGTCTCATAAAATTGTCCTTATCTTCCATGTTCATAGCATTAGGTAGGAGTTTTTGCCATCATGTTCCGTGTTGATTTAGTAAGGTATTTTAGATCGCCTTACAGAAGGCTAGAGGAAGGGAGATCCCAATAGAAAAGAAGCATAAGCTTAAAAGGTAAAGGAGTCGTTATTTGGTAATCCTTCTCGAAGATTTAAAGAGACTTCAGAAAACATCTTTGCACGACAGGAATATCGATTTAATTCTTTTATTATTCTTATTATTCTTTATTTATAAAGCGCCAGCATATTCCGCAGCGCTGTACAATAAGCACAGTATAGACAGAGTTACAATACATTGAACAACATTTGACAAACAGTACAGGAGGAGATGAGGGCCCTATTCCCGTAGGAACTCACAATCTAGGATGGTTGGGGTTGGAAACAGGAGGAGAGGACTGCAAGGTGAGAGTGATTGATGGTTGCGTGTTTTCACTTTCACCCTGGCACACTAGCTGCTTAGCAGATAAGTCTTTATGCGTGGGTTGCCAGATCGGCTGCCGAAATTGAATACAATTTCAGTGCTTTGCTTTTCCCGCATTTCAGCTCACTTCGGCGACTCCATTTCAACAAAAATACGGCACATTCACTATTTATCAAATGTTCACCGTATTTTGCTGATATTGGCGTTGCTGAAGCAGTTATCGGACGTGGGCGAACAGTGGTGAATTGCAACAAAATTGTCTCTGCAAATTCCACTGAAGTAAAAATATATGTGTGTGTATATTTATATATATATATATATATATCCAAGGAGTGGCCGCACTCAAAAATATAAAATTTATTATTAACCTTTTTTTTTTTTTTTCATTTAAAGGATTTTACCAGGAAGGATACATTGAGATTTCTCTTGTTTTTAAGTATGTACTGGGTGGCGAGTATGTACCGTTAGGTGTCTTGCCAAAGGACACTTACTGGAGAGGTAAGGGCTCCACAGGCTCTCTCCACGCAGAGCAGTGATGTTACCTCTACTCCACCCAACTGCTACCATTAACCACTTGGCTGCTATGGACGCGCTCAGCGCGTCCAGCCAAGTGGTTCTCCTGTGCTACGGACGCGCTCAGCGCGTCAGAGCACAGGAGGCAGCAATCCAGCGGATTGCTGCGCGCCTCCCCCCCCCCCCCCCGGTGCGGGCTGACATCTTGGATGTCAGCCCGTCAATCCGGGACCCCGGCGGGGACATTAGATGTCATTGCGGCGACGCGATGACATCTAATGCAGGCGCACCCCCGCATGTGCGGAGGAGGCGCCTGAAAGGGAGGGGGGAGGTCCTTCGGACCTCTCTCCCTCCCGATCGCCGGGGAGTAGCGAGTTAAAACAGACACCGCTTGAAATGGCACAGCCTGCCCTTCCAAACGGTGGCTGTCATTAACCCCTGGGGAGCCGGATCACGAATCGGCGCTGAAAAGCGCCGGTTCGTGATCCTTTCCCGGAGCTGGCCGACATCTTGGATGTCGGCCAAGCCTCCGGGAACTCCCCCTGAGGACTGGCGTCATCGTGCTATGCACGATGACGCCAGTCCTGGAGTTAACCCCTAGCTGCCACCAACGGTGGAGATAGGGGGTTCCAATGAACCCCCTATCATCTCCCGATCCGTGGCAGCTAGGGGTTAATGTTTGGTACTGTTGGATCCACACACACACACACAGAAAGACACACACAGAAAGACACTGTCACCCATTGACACGTTCACTTGCGCTCTTTCATGGTTTACATGCTCACTGTCTCACTCATACTCCCTCACACAGTCACTCACTCTCACACTCTTTCCTGTGCTGTCTGTCTCTTGTGCAAGCGAGCTCTCACTGCACCTTTTCTTCTGCTTTCTCTGCTTTGTCTTGCGGTCTTTCTCTTTTTACTGTTTCTTGCTGTGTCTCTTATTTTGCTGTCACTCTCTGTGGTCTCTCTTTGCTCCCTGTGTGTGGATTTCTTTCCTTCCCCGTCTCTGCACTAGTAGCTGGGGGAGAAAGTTCAGCCCCGCCTTCCCCTCAGCTCACAGTGCAGGAGGGAGGAGGAGCAACTCAGACGCACATGCTCAGTGCATTTTTTTTTTATCTATACCTAGGTATGCACACTGATTGGTTAGCTCAAAGTACCTACTGAGGTGGGCGTGGAAAATGCCAAGAAAGAAAGACCTATAAATAAGAAAAAATATCATATCTACTTGCTTTTTATGCCTGCTGAATGACACTACTGACTCATTCAAAAGGCAATGCACCTTTTTAAAGGCACACTCAAAAAGCATGCATGTCCCTTTAAAGGTCTTGCAGTTGCTTTCACTGCTTGAGGGAGACTTGCCCGGACTAGGAAGTGTCTCAGCCAATCAGATGCAACTTAATCTGGTGTATATATGCAAATTATTTCTCAACCCTTTCGCTGCTGAGCCATTTCACCCCTGTGTGCTGAGCTCATTTTTACTGGTTTCGCTCATGTTTAAACTCTATTTGAAGTCACGTTTTTATTACACAACCCAGACAAATTATATATAATTTTTTTAGACCGACTTGGCAGAATCATATCATTTATTATATGTATACGTTATGTCTTGCCTGACTTAGTGTATCAAACAATCTTTAACATAACACCATAGAAAGAAGTTGAGGGGAGTGATATCTGGTGAACGAGGTGGCCAGGGAATTGGGCCACCCCTTCCAATCCACCGGTCTGGAAAGGTTTCATTTAGGAACCCACGAACATGCAGTCCCCAATGTGGTGGTGCACCATCTTGCTGGAAAATGATGGTTGGTGGCCGGTGGATTGGAAGGGGTGGCCCAATTCCCTGGCCACCTCGTTCACCAGATATTACTTCCCTCGACTTCTTTCTATGGGATTATGTTAAAGATATGGTGTAGGGAACAAAGGTACGGGACATCACTAATCTAAAGCAGAGGATCACTGATGCCATTGCCACCATTAATGAGGTTATGCTACAGCCAACATGGCAAGAAATCAAGTACCGTCTTGATGTGCTTTGTGCAACTAATGGTGCCCATATAGAGGTGTATTAAATGAGGCAAAAAAAAAATTTAATATATACGTCTCATTTTGTAATCATTTTCTCTTACCGGTCTTTTCATTTGCCTTTGGAATAATTTTTTTAAATTGTGAAGAGCCTTTATGGACACCCTGTATAATTCTGCATTATTTTAGTGCGTTTCGGTGTGCTTTCTGCAATGCTCTTATCATTTACTATGTTCAATGTCCAAAATGTTTCCTTTGACGTTATTTAATAATTCTGTTTGTTATTTTGCAGTCACATAGTGTCAGAATACTCTCGCATGACTGACACCGAGCGAGATCAGATCGACCAAGATGCCCAGATATTCATGAGAACATGCTCCGAAGCGATTCAGCAACTTCGAAACGAAGGTATGCCAGTTTTTATCTTGTTATTTAACAACAAAGATTACTTTAAATTCGTGAAGTAATAGGATGCCCTGGTGAGAGAGAATATAAGAATGTGTGTCCCCGATGGGGCATGGCATTTTTTTGGGTAAGCTCCAATTCACGGATCTGGAATCTTGAGCTGGTATCCTGCAATTAGGTCTTTTTATTTTCTTTCTTGTGTGTGATCCATTTCGAAAGATTGGATGTGACATAGGCAACGCAAGCAACCCTTCCACCTCTGACAAATACCTTTTACGCCCCCACCATTTCTACCACATATGACAGAATTACCCAGAGCCCCACAGCCACGTGAGCAAATTTGTGCCCTATTTGAGAAATGAATCCAGATGGAGGGATACAGGTACCATAGCATCCTGCTTGTACAGCATTTTCTAGGATCAAGACACAGGCTGTTGGTTAATAGATATGAAGAATCAGAGTCCCATTCTTAAAGGGGGAAATGCAGTGGCAGGTTTCTCTTGCATACCGGGTCCAGTTGAACATATTTGAAACATTTCTTATATCAGGACTTGACAAAGCCAGGAGCCTGGTAGCCACTGGCTCCTAGAATTTTACTCCTGGCTCCTAAATTTCCAGTTTTACACCAATCTAAAAGCAGTCTTTATGTGTTCCATGTACAACAAAACTGAGGTTTTTGTTTGTTTCAATGGCAATTGCAATGTAAGCTCACTCGCCACTTCACGGCACCTCTTTACAGAGTGAGTACCTAACATGTACCAAAAGGCCGCTCTACTGAGCAGCTCCAAGCCCCTCCTGCTGTTTTTCAGCCAAGGAGAGGCAAAGATATGGTGGGTTTTATTTATACACGCACCAAACACTTCCCATTTGGGATTAAAAACAAAAACATGGAAAGAGGAGCAGCTGCAGAACGACGGACTGGTGTTACAAGCATGATATACATAAATACAGAAAAAATGGCGTCGCGCCCATACTCACCGGAGCGGCAGCAACTGCCAGGAGTAACAGCCCAGTTAATGTATAAAACGTAACAAGGAAAAAAGATGTCATCTGCGCTCGTTTCTATGTGTTCCATGTACAACAAAACTGAGGTTTTTGTTTGTTTCAATGGCCATTGCAACGTAAGCTCACTCGCATCTTCACGGCACCTCTTTACAGAGTGAGTACCTAACAGAGTTGCTGCCGCTCCGGTGAGTATGGGTGCGACGCCATTTTTTCTGTATTTATTTTCTCTCTTTTTGCATCCTGGGTCTGTTTTAACAGAGAACCCTCTTACCAGTGCCATACTAGATGGCTTTTTTAAAAAAATTTTTTTTATTTTTAAGCAAAGGTTTATGCAATAGGTCACAGCGACTCCTGTACAGCTTTTTCGAGCTTATTGCGCCCTCATCAGCAGAAGATAGGACGTGACCAGTTGCATTTTTATGTTTTACTCCCAAGGCAAATCAATACTCATTTAAGTTATTGTGGAGGGAAAAAAAATTAGATTAAAAGCCTCCACACTGCAAATAATAAAGTGTGTGCGTGTATATATATATATATATATATTAATTATATTATTATTATTATTATTTGCAGTGTGGAGGCTTTTAGATATTTATTTATATTTAGATATTTTAGACTTTTAGGTGTGTGTGTGTGTGTGTTTATTTTGCCATTTTTGGAAATGTTTTGCATTTAAAGTTATTTATCCCCTTGGCATCTAACCCAATCCTGTTCCCAGAGGGACGGAGGCTAATTGGTCCACGTCACAACTTAACGTGATTTATCTCTCAATAAGGATACTGAAATAAATCTTAGAAATGAAAAAAAAGGAAGCCTTTTAAACCGTTCGGGCAATGACGCAAGTGGAAACTACCATATTAAAGCGTTAAACAGTGCTCTTTCCCCAAGACAAATGACAGTAGCTCCATGTAAATTAGTCTTTAGGAATTGCTCCTGTTTGGTACTTCATGAAAAGCTTTGAGATAGCCACGCGGCTTTTTCCCAGGAGTAAATACAGAGTAATAATTGGAACGCCAGGCGCTCTTTTGTGTGGAACAATAGGAATTCTATTGTGACATCTTGAATGTTGTTCAGTTCCGGCTGAAGAGTCACCTGAAATAGCCCCGTTCAAGATGTCACCTTAAAACTGCACAATAAGCGCCAGGTCTTCCATTTATAACCCGCTACTTCATGAGAAGTCCAGCATCTGATGTGTAGTCGCTCCAAGTGACTGATATTCTACCAATTGATTACATTCAAGTCAATCGTCTAAAAAAGAAAGCACGCGAGAGAGATCGAGGGAAGAAACGGTTCCATAAAACTCTAATACATATATTTTCATTCCATAAATATCCCTTGCTCCGATTATGTGTTTTTATGGCTGTATTGTAAATGGATGCAAATTGCTTCTTAATAGATATTACATCACCTGAGGCAGAATTGTTGGTTACAAAAGTGCGTCTGACAAATATGTAATTACAGTAATTACATGGTGAATTAGAAACGGCCGGGCATTAACGTCTCTGCCAAGAAGTGATGGAACACCGTGCTAGGAGGGAAAAAAGGAGTTAATAGTAGATGAATTAATTTACTCATACCCCCCTCCCCAGTGCTACTATGTTGCCAACCTGATAGACTAAATAAATCTCTTCCCATAGAGGCAACATTTGTTTCAACACATTTGTGAAAGGAATTGCCAAAAATGCAGAACGGTCATGGGCAGAGTGAGAAAATTCTCCATTGTGCTATACGTGACTGGTGGTCTCAGGGGAGGGAAATCTTGGGACAGAGCTGTCAAACTCACACCCCCCCCCCCCAGATGATGATGATGCCTATAATTACCAGAATTCCTTCATTTGCAATAGATAGCCATAGAATCACGGGAACTGTAGTTCAGAAACATCTAGGGGGCTGAAGTTTGACAGTCCTGTCTTGAGAGGGGTACATGGTAAGGTGGATCCAGGTTTAATTGATACATTGTGGGTTTTAGGAGTTCACGTGTCGTAACCACTCCTTTCATGCGGGGTGATGTGACTGGACATCAGGGAGGTGTTTCGTCAAAATGGTTTAGGATTGGATAGCAATTCTTTTTGTTAAAGTTATTTGGCCGCTGAAGGTAACCAGTGCCGGCTGGGTGGAGTAGAGGTAACAGCACTGCTCTATAACTGTGGAAAGAGACTGTGGTGACACAGGTTCAAATCCCGGCAAGAGCACCTCTCCTGTAAGTGTCCCAGGGCAAGACACCTAACGGTACATACTCGCCACCCAGGACATACTTGAAAACTAAAGAAATCTCAATGTATCCTTCCTGGTAAAATCCTTTAAAAAAAAAAACAAACCCAAAAACAGCAGAATGTAGTTTGTTATTGAACGGTTGTTCCACTATGAAGCCTTTTCTGTCATGGTATGGCGGGCGCAGTTGGTTGCCGAGTTATTTATTCTGTCAGCTTTTCCCTTGGCCATCTCATGTTAGTGTGGACCTCTGACCTCTGCTATATATCCGCTTAGTGTGGACCTCTGCTATATATCCGGTTAGTGTGGACCTCTGCTATATATCCGCTTAGTGTTCACCTCTGCTATATATCCGTTTAGAGTGGACCTCTGCTATATATCCGGTTAGTGTGGACTTCTGCTATATGTCCGGTTAGCGTGGACCTCTGCTATATATCCGGTTAGTGTGGACCTCTGCTATATATCCGGTTAGTGTGGACCTCTGCTATATATCCGTTTCACGTGGACCTCTGCAGCGTATCCGGTTAGTGAGGAGGACCTCTGCAGCGTATCTGGTTAGTGAGGAGGACCTCTGCTGTGTATCTGGTTAGTGAGGAGCACCTCTGCTGTGTATCTGGTTAGTGAGGAGCACCTCTGCTGTGTATCTGGTTAGTGAGGAGCACCTCTGCTGTGGATCTGGTTAGTGAGGAGCACCTCTGCTGTGGATCTGGTTAGTGAGGAGCACCTCTGCTGTGGATCTGGTTAGTGAGGAGCACCTCTGCTGTGGATCTGGTTAGTGAGGAGCACCTCTGCTGTGGATCTGGTTAGTGAGGAGCACCTCTGCTGTGGATCTGGTTAGTGAGGAGCACCTCTGCTGTGGATCTGGTTAGTGAGGAGCACCTCTGCTGTGGATCTGGTTAGTGAGGAGCACCTCTGCTGTGGATCTGGTTAGTGAGGAGCACCTCTGCTGTGGATCTGGTTAGTGAGGAGCACCTCTGCTGTGGATCTGGTTAGTGAGGAGCACCTCTGCTGTGGATCTGGTTAGTGAGGAGCACCTCTGCTGTGGATCTGGTTAGTGAGGAGCACCTCTGCTGTGGATCTGGTTAGTGAGGAGCACCTCTGCTGTGGATCTGGTTAGTGAGGAGCACCTCTGCTGTGGATCCGGTTAGTGAGGAGCACCTCTGCTGTGGATCCGGTTAGTGAGGAGCACCTCTGCTGTGGATCTGGTTAGTGAGGAGCACCTCTGTTGTGGATCCGGTTAGTGAGGAGCACTGTAACCGGAATCTGCTAGGTTCACTCGGGACAAGGCCGGACCGGACACGAGCAAGGATTGTCTGAATACGAGTCTCTTCAGGAAAGGCAAACTTTATTGTGATATCACAACAGATGCTCAAATAGGATTCAATCGCAAAGAATGAGCTCCGAGTCCCTCGTGACATCCAATCTTATACCCCAAATACACAATTAGGTACATCCCAATCAGCCCACCTCCCTATGACACTCTCCCACCCCACGTGGGTTAATACCTCCCTTAACCTAATACAAAGACATTCCATTACTTGGCCGTAAATTGGCAAACTTTGTTAGTTTCAGTAAATCATGATTAGTCGCTTCTCCTATTCCGGCCTGCGCCCTCCTCCCTTGCGCCTACAATCACTTGTTACAGCTAACACCTGGTCTGATCTCTATGCTCCTTTGTCTCTCAGCGGGCCTCAACGACCTTGGTGAATCTACTCTTTCTGCCCTTCCGTCCCAGGAACAGCCTAGACCTTTCTCAAACTTCTAATTACTTTTTCTGCTAATCTAACACATTCCTAAATTTCTACGTATGCCTTTTTCTAGTTTCAACTAAAACTTGTCTAGTTATTTTCAAGTGAACCAATATTCTGAACAAGATGGTCGCCTGGCTTATAATGGCGGCCATCTTCCAGCCTATTTCCACTTCAGCACCTCTGCTGTGGATCTGATTATGTGCAGATAGACTGGTTAATATAGGTTTGTGTGCGCGCACAATTGCGTGTCTCAGTTTGTGTGTGTGCCGCTGTATCACTCTTTTTTTTGTCTGTGCGTGTATTAACTGGGAGGTGAGGCTCGTTTATAGGCAATGCTTTCCTCAAAAAAATAATCTAAAGTCTGCAAATGGCGGTCTCCTAGATTTTTGGTCTGGCTCCTTTTCTGGCGTGTTCTGCAGGAGCATCTCTGCACATAATCCATATCTGAAGTCTAATTAAAATAATTCATTGTGTCTGATCTTTGGAGTTTAATTTACAGATTGTATTTGCATTGCTTTTAGTAAATCAGGTTTCCAGTCTGTGGAGGGTTTATATTTACATTTCCTTTTAATGAATAACGCCAGATAGCGACGTGACGCGCAGTATAGCAGGGGGAGAGTGTCCTGCATGTTAATGGCCCCTCATTTTATTTGAATGGTAATGATGGTGATATTTTGTTATCCTGTCAGAGTGATAAATGTTCTGTCTTTTCCCTGAACACAGAGCTGTATTCTCAGATCCGTTCATTACCAAAATACTAGGGAGATGAAGAATTTTCTATTGTTAAAATGGCTGTTTTGAAGTGGATGGATATTGAGGAGAAAATATATTTAAATATATATAATCACCTGGATATGTGATCTGCTACCATTCCATAAATGTATCACTGGCCAATTTATTCCACGTTCATGCCTCAATCATTTCTGCTCTACATACACAATCAGTGGAATATTAACTCTTACTGATCTGCCATCTTTTTTGTCTTTCTAGTGGACCTTTCATTTTAACTAAATCACGATATTTTTTTCTCTAATATCCTTTAATTTCCTGCTTTTTAGAGAGTTCTTCCTTTGTAAAAGAGTGTACGAACTTCGCCCTCCTACCCGAAACTCCTCTCTTACAGGGGCAGATCCAGACACGGGTTTCGGGGGGGGGGGGCATTCTACCAGTTTTGGCTAAGAGCTGGTGTTGGGTTCGCAGTGACAGGCAGAGACGTGCCTAATCGCAAGCTGTGCTCATTACACTCCCTCTCCCCAGAACATTGCATGGCTCATGAGCCCTGCGAACCCTTTCCATACGAGAGTCCGAGGCTACCCCCCCTCCCAGCACATACCCCTTGAAGCTATGCAGTGTAGGGTTACCAAGGTGTGGGCTGCCCAGTGCACCCTTTCCATGCTGCCAGAACACACGTGGCACCCCTTCTGCGCAGCCCTGCAAACCCTTTCCATACTATGGGCCCAGGGTACCCCCCTCCCAGCTCACACATGGATATTTTTGCCTCCAGCTCACACATGGATATTTTTGCCTCCAGCTCACATGGATATATTTGCCTCCAGCTCACATGGATATATTTGCCTCCAGCTCACATGGATATATTTGCCTCCAGCTCACATGGATATATTTGCCCCAGCTCACATGGATATATTTGCCCCAGCTCACATGGATATATTGCCCCAGCTCACATGGATATATTCCCCCAGCTCACATGGATATATTGCCCCAGCTCACATGGATATATTGCCCCAGCTCACATGGATATATTGCCCCAGCTCACATGGATATATTGCCCCAGCTCACATGGATATATTGCCCCAGCTCACATGGATATATTGCCCCAGCTCACATGGATATATTGCCCCAGCTCACATGGATATATTTTCCTCCAGCTCACATGGATATATTTGCCCCAGCTCACATGGATATAATTGCCCCAGCTCACATGGATATAATTGCCCCAGCTCACATGGATATATTGCCCCAGCTCACATGGATATATTGCCCCAGCTCACATGGATATATTGCCCCAGCTCACGTGGATATATTGCCCCAGCTCACGTGGATATATTGCCCCAGCTCACGTGGATCTATTGCCCCAGGCCAGCTCACGTGAATCTATTGCCCCAGGCCAGCTCACGTGAATATATTGCCCCAGGCCAGCTCACGTGAATATATTGCCTCAGGTCAGCTCACGTGAATATATTGCCCCAGGCCAGCTCACGTGGATATATTGCCCCAGGCCCGCTCACGTGGATCTATTGCCCCAGGCCAGCTCACGTGAATATATTGCCCCAGGCCAGCTCACGTGGATCTATTGCCCCAGGCCAGCTCACGTGGATCTATTGCCCCAGGCCAGCTCACGTGGATCTATTGCCCCAGGCCAGCTCACGTGGATCTATTGCCCCAGGCCAGCTCACGTGGATCTATTGCCCCAGGCCAGCTCACGTGGATCTATTGCCCCAGGCCAGCTCACGTGGATCTATTGCCCCAGGCCAGCTCACGTGGATCTATTGCCCCAGCTCACCTCTCCTCTGCAGACCGTCTGGTCTGCTCTGCAAGGCCCAAAGCTCAGAGTCATTGCGGCGGCCGTTTGCGTTACCTGCTTCGAGCGGCTGCCAGTATAAACTCAGCCGCTCGCTCGCCTGGGTGGGATCTATCCACCAGCCAGCCGCTATCTCGCGAGATCGCGGCTGGCTGGTGGATAGATCCCACCCAGGTGAGCGAGCGGCAGAGTTTATGCTGGCGGCTGCTTGAAGGAGAATAGTAACGCGGCCGCCCTCATTATTTTCTCGGGGGGGGATTGCCCTGTTGCCCCCCCTGGATGCACCCCTGATCTCTTGCACACACACCCCAAACAAACCTACACACAAACCCCTACAAAGTCACACAGATAAAACTCAACCTCTCCCCATCATTGAGTACTATTACAATCTTAACGCTAGCGTTAGATATGAGAGCGTTAAGTGAGTTTAACCTCCCTGGCGGTAATCCCGAGTGTGGCTCGGGGTTATCTTTCACTGCTGAAAGCGGTAACACCTATCCACACTCGGGCTGGATACATACCTGTACCTGCCCTCCCTCGCTGACCTCCGGATCGCATTCTCCTCCAGCCGATCACAGGTTTTGCTTCCTGGTTCCCTTTTCACGAGAAGGGAACCAGGAAGCAGGACGTCTCGATTGTCTGGAGTGTGACAGCGGGGGACAGCAAGGGAGCGCAGGGACATGTATGTATCCAGCTCGAGTGTGGCGCAGGTTTTTCCCAGTTAGCGTCCCTGAATTACCACCAACAGTGTAATAGTGCCCATTGTCATGACAGTGCATTTGGGCTGTGTGTCCTATATTTGATAGAGTGCGCCACCTGTTGTCCGTTCCAGGTATAGGACTGAGGATGCTGAGAAGTCCTGAATGGACCATTTAGGGCCCTGTTCTGCAGTTCGTGCAAAAAGTGAAGCGGAAAGTAAAAATAATTTGCACAAGCAGATTTTACTTAACGTCTCTGTTTTAGTGCACCTATTCCAGGGTAGGTGTTTTTTTTTTTATCGCTCGGGCCCAGAAAGAATCAAAAGCACAGACTGGAGTTGGCGTGACTTAATGAGAGCTGGATATTCTTTTCATATAGTTGTGAAGCGAGGCCTTTCCAACCTTGACTTGGGACACAGACGGCCTTTGCCAGAAAGTTGCAGTGTTCCCTATTCTAGATGGCGTGGCGTTTCTTTCATGTCGGTTCCGAAACGAGGATGGTAAGGCCAGGGTTAGTCGAGCATTTTGCAGAACGGAAGGAACGTCTGTGAGAGTGGACGTTCCTTCCACTCTGCCCCCGTCTGGCCACCTCGCTGAGCTCAGTGCGCTCAGTGATACAAGGCTCGATTCTCCTATGGAAGATTGCGCTTTGCAGCCCGGTCGAACGCGCGTCGTAGCGTCGGGAGGCTTTCTGAACAGACGCAGCACACCTGCTGTAGCACTCGTAATTCATGCACGTGCTACAGCTTGCGTCCAGCCCCGTCGAAGCGTCACAACTCTGCCACTGACGCCGGGAGGCCTATCAGTACAGGCGCACACAGTGGCCGTTGCTGTTTGGACATCTCACTTGACGACTTACTGGTTTGGTCCTCACAGGTAGTGGTGGCGTCTCCATTGACACAGGAAAAAAAAGAATTCAGTCTCGAGAGAAATTTAAATATGGTAAACCTCTGCCTAAATTTATAAAAAGATATAAGTTTTTTTTCTTCTAATTCTTCCTTCCTATTGTGATCTTTTTCCCCTCAGCATCCAAAGAAATTATCCCATCACAAGTCAAGGAGCACAGGAATGCTGTATTGGACTTCATAGAAGATTATCTAAAAAGTAGGTGCTGTGTGTGGGCTGTATGAATATACTATTTGATGTGATGTGACATTCAGTTGACAGTGTGCTTCTTGTTATACAGGAGTCTGTAAACTGTACAGCGAGCAGCGAGCCATTCGGGTCAAGAGAGTGGTGGATAAAAAGAGACTGTGAGTACCCCGTCTACAGCATATAGCCGAGGTTCCCAACCCTGTCCTCAGGTCACAATAACAGGCCAGGTTTTAAGGATTGTCTTTGGGGAAAAGCAGACTGAATCCTGCAGTCACTGAACAGCAAATCATATCACCTGTGCTGTGCTTCAGATATCTGGCAAACCTGGCCTGTTAGTGGGACCTGGGAAACACTGTTACAGTTACAAGCTTTTATAAAGTCCTAACAAGTTCCGTAGCGCTGTACAGTGGGAGGCAGAACAACAAATAAACATACAGATTAAACACACAGTACAGTAGGGGAGAGGACCCTGTTCAAGAGTTTACAATCTAAGAGGATAGGGGTGACACACTAGGTGAGGGTTAAGAGAGAAGATGAAATAGCGGGGAGCATGTGGGAAGATGCAGCAGAAAATGAACAGAGGGGGATTAGGGAGTGAGACGATAGGCTTCTCTAAAGTAATGTGTTTTCAGAGACTTCTTGAAGGACTGGATAGACGGGGAGAGTCTGATGTTGCGGGGGAGGGAGTTCCATAGAAAGGCTAGGGAGAAGTCCTGAAGGCGGGTGTTGGGGGTTCGGGTACGTAAAGCTGATTGCGTCAGATCATTTGCAGACGAAGTGGTCTGGATGGGATGTACCTGTTAATTAGGGAGGAGTTGTAGTTGTAAAGATTGACAAAGGGGGGAGGTGTGAGAGGTGCGGGAGGTGAGGTGTAGGAGTCTGACACAGGCATTCATAACAGACTGCAGAGGCAGAATCTGGGTTCTCTTAAGGCCAGAGAGGAGGTTACAGTAGTCGAGGCGGGAGATATGTGCTTGGATGAGCATTTTAGCAGAATCCTGATTAAGACATGTGTGCAATGTTTTTTTTAGGTGGAAGTAGCAGGATTTGGTTAGTGGCTGAATGTGAGGAGTAAAGGAGAGATCAGAGTCTAGGAGGACACTGAGGCAATGGTGCCTGCGATGTAGAAGTAATAGTGGCACCATTCACCTGGAGGGAAATGGGTGCAGGAATGTTAGTTTTAGAGGGAGGGAAGAGAAGTTCAGTTTTAGAGAGGTGGTTAAGCTTTAGGAACCGGGAAGTCATCCAGTCGGAGACAGCTGACGGGCAGGCAGTGACCCGATCCAGCACGGGAGGAGAGAGATTGAAGTCCATAGGAACTCCTATGCCTATGCTGGCTAATCGGCGCAGGCAATAAAGCCAGCATGTCAGCCTGCAGTCTGCTTTGGGATGTGATTTGCCAGGCAGGAGATATCAGTAAGTGCCAGAGTAGTGTTGGGCAGAGGAAAAATGGGGTGAGCGTCATCGATGCTGTGGAGATAAATACATGGGTAATATCTCAATGGACGATGAAATAACTATTCTACATAATAAATAAAATGTAGCATAATGGAAAAGTTACATGTAAAGTGTTTGGGCTTTCCATGAGGGAAAGGGAAAAACAATTTAAAATACAATAAACAGATGTTTATGAGATCCCAGAACTACAATTCTAAATAAATATATATGTATATATCTCTTTACGTCACTATATAACCATGTTACTGCTGGTACATACCGGTATCTCACTGAAAGTGTGGGACCATGCTGACTGGGGCACTTGTGTATTTAATGTCGGACCCTAGAGGTTGCAGTGGTCCATGAACAGCTTGAAATTGAAAAATAATGTTTTTTAATAGTATATTCACAGCCATTCATTAGATTGCAAGGGGACAATATGGGTGTTGGCGAGTCCAATAAGGAGCAAGTTTCAGTAATCAAGTCGTGATCTATTAAACACATGAACGAGCACCTTGGCCATATGAGCAATGGTTTAAGGTGGAAGTGACATAATTTGGTCACTGTCTGGATTAGGGATAGACCAACATCTAGGTGCCGGTACCAATATATACAAATATGTATAGATATGTTTAACTCTCACAGTGGCCGATCAGATGGAGATGAGGTTTTCTGTTTAGCTTTGTGACGCATGGCCTGTTTTACAATAGAACGCACACAGGCTTCTCCTGTACCTCAACATAAACATTGATTTTTGCGGTTACCACAGTAATAGTCTGGGAGTCATGCCAAGTACATTGCTCCAGTATGTTGCTTTGCAACATTTTACCTGTGTTAGGGAAATCGAGACAACTGTATATCTCCCCTCAAGAGGGCATGCATGCCTGGTGTGCCACCCTCTGATATGGTGGGATACTCCCAAACTGTAAGGTATAATTTGCCTTAACCCCCCCCCTCCCCTCCCAGTTGGCATGTGAATTTGTGAATGATTTGTTAAAGGAACACTCCACTCAAAAATTCACCCCCCCCCCCCCGTTTTTTTATCTTAATCTATCCCTATTCCCTTAATAAATCGATAGGGATTTTTTTTTTTGTAACTGTAATACTTACCCTAAAATCCACTTGTTTCCAGCGGCGTCTTTTTTTTAAATTTTTTTATACTCCCCTCCCTCCTCTTCCGCTCCCGTCCTTCTTGCTTCTACTTGCCTTCTGGTTTACGTGAGAAGCGTGCATGCGCTTATATAAATATATTTTTAAAAAAAAGGAATTTCAGCCCCAGTGCCAGGTTCTTGGTTGAGTTTCAGTTGCCTTAGGTCTTTGGCTGGTGGCCTTTCTATCTGGTGGGGCACCAGACTGGAAACATGAATTTTCTAATCATAAATAGGAATATGTCTATATGGTGCGACTACCTCCATAATGTGTGGATGATCACATATATAGGGAACGGCATTATTAACCCCAAAAGATATTTATAATCCCAACTGTAGGGAACAAACCACATAGACCTATTTCTAGTAATGGGTCAAATAAAGTGGCCGTTAGTAAATTCAATTGCTAACCAAAAGTGTAATCCAGAATTTAGCCACACGATCTATACAGAAAACCTTATTCAGTATAAAAAAAATCTAAAAGTGAAAAAAGTGGTTTGTTATTTACTAAAATTATTTACCAATAATCAACCCACTTAATAACTCTGAAACACTGAAGTTTTGTATACAAAGAATTTTTTTTTTTTACTATTATTTATTAAGCGCCAACACATTCCGCAGCGCTGTTCAATGGGTAAAGACAGGACAATTCTGCAATACATAAAGGAGGCAGGTCAGTATTGCTGCCAACAGATACAGGAGGACATGAGGGCCCTATTCCCGTGGGAATTTACAATCTCGTCTATTGTTATTTAGCACATTAAGGCCAACTTTGCTGTGTATTCTGTCATTAAAGGGTCAAGACAGGCACCTGGTGTGTGAAGCAGATAGGATCTACAGCAGTGTTTCCCAAACCTGTCCTCGAGACCCTCAACCAGGCCAGATTTTGCAGATCACCTTTGGGAAAAGCAGACTGAATCCTGCAATCACTGAGCAGCAAATCATATCACCTGTGCTGTGCTTCAAATATCTGGCAAACCTGGTGAGGTGGAGGGTCCTGAGGACAGGTTTGGGAAACCCTGATCTACAGTGAAGTTTCAAATGCTAGCTTTGGCCAGCTTTATTTGACCCCACCAGAGTTCAATCTGAATTCAGTGACTCACATAAAATAGATTACTTGTGCATTCCAAAAAAAAAAATGACAACACGTGCTGCTGTTTTTTTTCCCTTTGCTTGAGGTAATTGCATGTAAAGAGGAAAAATAAAGTGTTTATCTCCCGTTTCCACTTTGTCGATTTTTCTCATGGGTCATCATTTACCAAAATCTTAGCACAAGTTTCACATTACAGCTGTGGTATAGGACAAAACAGTTGTGAAATTGCAATGTTTTGAGGAGTAAATGTTTAGGCAAGGCTGCAAGGGATCTATTGTGTTGTCTATACTACTCAACATGAGGTGGCAGCTGAATGAGATCGTATAGTGGGCTTCAAAGGCTTCTAATCTACCCCCTGGTGATGTCCTTTCCATATATTCCACACAATGCAATCCTTAAGAGTCCGTTCTTTGGAGTTCTGACCCATAGACTCCTTTCTGTGCTCAATGTGACACTGTAAGGAGCAAACCATGCAAAGATACAGGGGAGGGAGCAGTTTAAAACACAAAATGCACGTGCACAGTGACCTATATACAGTAAAATATTTTCTTAACGAAACATACACGAGAAAACCAAAATAAATGTAAGATACCAGCAACATGAAATAAGGTTTACCTTTTTTGTGGTAGTGTCCGTTTAAGAGAGGATTGTTTTTAACCCCCACATGGACAGCTTTGCAAGGTTTCCCTTCCTATTGATATCTGGTGAAGCTCTTGAGTATATCACGACTTGGGCCTTTTTTAAAAATCTGCCCTATTTCTAGTCCCTTTAGACACGCTCAGTCCTCAGTTCTGTTTCAATGCTTCACCAGCTGCCACAGGTTACTTTTTATACGTGCGGAGTTACCTTGCGGGTCCTCTTCTGAAAGCCCTTCTCATTCATGTCATATTCAAATGCTGGCACCAGCAAACAAATGTGTATTAACTAATAATGGGATTCTTGCTTTTTGGGGCATCACATATGATGATATACAAAGGGATTTCAGTGTATTGTGGGAAAAGGACGGCTATGTATACTCCCATCATATGGTCCATATTGGCTCCAGGCCTGACCATCCCAAGGGGGAATAGACTCTGATCGGTGAATCTGTTTACCTGCGTCTTTAACAATCTTGTGTGAGTCTGATTTTTTTTATTTTTTGTCACCTTATAATAATACCATCATGCTCTATTTTTTTTTTTTTTATCACTACAGTCCTGCATGGTTTCTTTTGCTGTGTTGTAAAATTAAATTAAAAATAATAGATTTCTAGGTGTTCTTGTTCTCGCACCCAGTATCATAGAGCTAGAAAGGTTGGAGAACATTTTTCAGGAGATGGACGTCTGACAGGTGGGACTGAAAGGAATGTTAAATGCTCTTGTGTTTTTTTTTAGTTTTTTTTTTAGCTTGAATGATAAAGTTTGAACATGGGGGTGCGTGTGTGTGTGTGTATGTATGTTACGGCGGGTAAAGCCCGAAGTGCGGTTAATCCTAGGATTACCCGGGTAATCCTAGCATTACCCAGGCGTCCTTAGCAAAAGTCCGAAGTGAAATAAAATTTCGGACTTTACCTGGGTAATCTGCAAAGTATCCAGAGGCCTCTGGGTACTCCGGTTTCCTGCTCTGTTTTAACCGGTAATTCGCACATTACCCGAGTGCTGCTGGATAAAGTGTGACGTGCAACGAAACATTGTACATTATCCGGGTAATCTGCAAAATATCCAAACGCCTCTGGGTTCTCCGCTTTTCTTGGGTTTTCAGCAGGTTACAGGTGACTGAATTCCGAGGATTACCCGGGTAACGCTGCAAACTGTTATCTGACTGATAACAAAATAGTGTTTTTTTGTTATTTTTAATGAAATTGTTTCCAGTCACAAACCACACTAAATAACTGTCATGTAACTCTGTGTATTAATTGTCTGAAAATTTATTTATGAAGATAAAGATATTATATAAAGAGTAACCTGATGGTTATTATGTTTTATAAATGATATACAGTTGTGTTCAAAATTGTTCAACCCCCACTGAAATTGAGTGTTTTGGCCAGTTTGACATTGATTTTGATCATTCAGTCATCTTGCTTACAATTAAATCAAAGAGGCACGTGTAGGTCAGACAAATATAACATAACATTTAAAATGAAATAACCACAAATGTCTTTTCTGTGCTCACATCATTATCAGTTTTATTCAACCCCCAAGTGACATTCAATCTTAGTACTTAGTACAACATCCTTTTACAGTTATAACAGCTTTTAAACGTGAAGCATAGCTTGACACAAGTGTCTTGCAGCGATCTACGGGTATCTTCGCCCATTCGTCATGGGCAAAAGCCTCCAGTTCAGTCACATTCTTAGGCTTGCGCACTGCAACTGCTTTCTTTAAGTCCCACCAGAGGTTCTCAATCGGATTTAAGTCAGATGACTGCGATGGCCACTCCAAAATGTTCCAGCCTTTAATCTGCAACCATGCTCTAGTGGACTTGGAGGTATACTTGGGATCTTTGTCCTGTTGAAAGGTCCAACGTCTCCCAAGCCTCAGGTTTGTGACGGACTGCATCACATTGTCATCCAATATCTCCTGGAACTGAAGAGAATTCATGGTACCTTGCACACGCTGAAGCTTCCCTATACCTGCAGAAGCAAAACAGCCCCAAAGCATGATTGACCCCCCGCCATGCTTCACAGTAGGCAAGGTGTTCTTTTCTTCATAGGCCTTGTTCTTCCTCCTCCAAACATAGCGTTGATCCATGGGCCCAAACAGTTCTAATTTTGTTTCATCAGTCCACAGAACACTATCCCAAAACTTCTGTGGTTTGTCCACATGACTTTTGGCATACTGCAGTCGACTCTTCTTATTCTTTGGAGACAGCAAGGGGGTGCGCCTGGGAGTTCTGGCATGGAGGCCTTCATTACGCAGTGTGCGCCGTATTGTCTGAGCTGAAACTTCAGTACCCACATCTGACAAATCTTTTCTCAGTTCCTCAGCAGTCACACAGGGACTTTTCTCCACTCTACGCTTCAGGTAGCGCACAGCAGTCGAAGTCAGCATCATCTTTCTGCCACGACCAGGTAGCGTTTCAACAGTGCCCTTTGCCTTGAATTTGCGAATGATGCTTCCTATGGTCTCTCTTGGTATGTTTAACATCTTTGCAATCTTCTTATAGCCATTGCCCTTCCTGTGAAGAGTAATCACCTCTTCTCTTGTCTTCCTGGACCATTTTCTTGACTTCACCATGTTTGTAACCACACCAGTAAATGTCTAGAAGGAGCTGAGTATCAGTCATTTTAAAGCTGCCTAATTGGTGCTTATTATGCTTTATTGCTGCTCCGTGACATCCACAGGTGTTTTCAATACCTGATTGAAAACACTTGAATGAACCTCTGTTCTTCAGAGTGGTAGTCTTTAAGGGGTTGAATAATTGTGTCAATGAAGAATTCACAAAAGAAACATTTACTACTGTATTACAAAACCAATTGATGTCATTTTAGTTGCATATGGTTCTTTAAAAAGTCCTTGTAGGATTTCATTCTGAATACAATTACAAATGTACACTAAATTCCCTAAAACCCTTTACAGCATTGGGGGTTGAATAATTTTGAACACAACTGTATAAGCACATATGACACATAATAAAGATCATGTAACTCACATTCATATAAGAAACCTATCCTTTCACTCTGTATTAGGGGTCGACCGATTATCGGTACCACCGATATTTGGGGCCGATATTCCGCATTTTTCACGTTATCGGTATCGGGCCATTTCATTGCCGATATTCCGATAACGCAGAGAAGCTGAGATCCCTCTGAGCATGCGTCAGATCCCGGACCCGGCACTGATTCAGCGACTCTGGCCGGCAGTGATGAGGTCACTCCGAGGTCTCCCCCTCCCATCTGCTTGTCACAGTAAGAAACGGAGGGGGAGGAAGCTCATTCAATTAAAAAAGTTGTGTGTGTGTTTTTACGAGCGTCCGTTGGTTGTGCTCCTCCCCTGATCTCTCCCTGTCTGCTCTTCCTTAGTGCTGTACAGCCAGTCTGTGTAAAACTCCCCTTCAGAGTTCAGACTGGCTGCAATAAATCCTCCTAATCTCTACTGTCCGGACCCCCCCCCCCCCGATTAAATAAATAAATAGATCACAGCACCCTTTATGTGCCTGCACACAGCAATGTAAAGCTCCATGCATTTGGCACTGCAGGTTTCTGTGTAATACCAAAAAAAGAGAAAATAAAGTTAGAGACTGAAAGAAATGGGGTGGTTGCAATTCCTTAATCCATCACACTTTTTTCAAACACTTTATTTTCCTCGGTTATGTTCACAATTTATACACTCGTTAACTACCTAGCGTGTCACCCTTCTCCTCTTAGGCTAGGGTCAGACGAGCGCATTTGTACTGTGCGTCAGTGTGTTACGAACGCACGTTGTGACGGAAGACACAGTAGTGGCACATGGTCAGTTTTCGTGAGTGCTGTTATTTTTGACGGATTTAGATGGGAAATAAAAAACCATTTTGTCCGTCAAAAATGCTGGACGTATAAATGCCGTCCGTCTGACCACGTTCCATCACTCACAGACAAAGCTATGCAGACGTTGCGCACTCTACGTGTCCGTTCTAGCAGTTTAACGTTCTTGCTTACTTGTGTACGATTGCTACATACGTTGTGCGGACGCACTTCGTGTGTGGGGCGTCATTGGTCATGATTCTATGCTACCACAGATGTACTAATGTGCGGCTACACGGACGTGATTACTGCGCTCGTCTGATCCCAGCCTTAGATTGTAAGCTCCCGTGCAGGGTCCTCTCCTACTGTTTTGTAGTTGTAATGTGTATGTATATTTGTTATTCTGTGTCTCCCTTTTGTACAGCGCTATGGAACTTGTTGGCTGTATGCTTGTAACCGTATAGAAATTGTGAAAAAAATTTCCCCCTCCAAAAATTTAAATGTACAGAATATCGGCACCTGATATCGGTTATCGGCCTGAAAGGCTGCCGATAATCGGTATCGGTGCCTAAAAAGTGATATCGGTCTATCCCTACTCTGTATATTCATTATATCCTCAATACATTTTAATGTTTGTCTTTTGCCGTTTTCATTGATAATATCCATAGATAATAGCAAAATTCACTGTTACCCAAGTGGGGTTGGATGGTCTGCAGAATTACCCGGGTGAAGCTGTGGATAGTCCTCAGATTACCCGGGTGAAGCTTCAGACTTGCACATTATCCGGATAAAGTGCACATTTTTCAGCTCATCCAGACCGTTACCCAAGGGGAGTTGGTTACTCCTAAGATTACCCGGGTAAAGTCCAAAATTTTCATTTTTTTGCAGCCTTATCCAGCGGTTTTGGGTAATGTCAGGATTACCTGGGTAATCCTAGGATTAACCACACTTTGGGCTTTACCCGCAATATATATATATATATATATATATATAATTTCCTTTTTTTTTTTCGTACTGCTCTTTTAGCTGGTCACCTGCAGTACCTTCATACGTCCCTCTGTTTTGGGAAGGGGCTACACGTCATGCATTGTGCCCGTTCCAAAAAGCTAGACAGAATTTTTTACCTAGTAATCATTCATTCCAAACGAATAAAGCTGTTCGGTGAACACTCCGCGGGACCATCTGTTCCTTTTGCCTTTCTTGCAAGTTATTTAAGACCTAAAACCGTCTCTGCTGCTGCTCTATATCTCCACCCTTTATGCCATTCACATGTAGAACAAGCAGATGATCCAAAGGGGCAGAAAAGGAGTTACAAACAAAAAAGTGGAAAAGTGAAATAATTTCTCGTATGCAGGGATATTGGTGGATTCATGGACAGGTTTTTTTACCCACTTATTTCTTAAAATTTAATTTTAGTTTTCTTGCTTTTTTCTGAATAGGACACTTGGACACCATATCTACGCTTGCTTCTTATATGTGTTTACTTTTTGGTGCAATTCGGCGTTCTCTGAATAGATTAACCATTACTTCTCTGTAGGGAATTTCACTTCTGGTGATCTGAGGCGAACTGCGCAGTATTTCGCTGGCAATTCACCAATATTCGGCAAACTGCCTGCTTTCTGAATAGCTGAATTGCAACAAAATTGCTCCATACTGGGAAATAAACAGTTCGGTGCAATTTGGCAAGTTCGGTGGCTGCGCACACAAACGGGTTAAAAAAAACGTTAGCACTTGTTAATTTGCAATTCATGGTGCGAGTTTACTGTACTTTGCGCTCCCCATGTTAAGTATAGGGAGAGCAAAGTGCAAGCACAGAGTAACTAGCGTTACGATCACTCGGTGAACCTACTGTTAGCTATTTTATCTCATTAGTCTTTTTTCTCTTATTTTATCCATAATCTGTATTAGGGTTGCACCGATACCGATACTAGTATCGGTATCGGGGCCGATACTGGGTACTGCAGGAGTACTTGGTACTCATGTAGTACCCCCCGATATTTTTCCCGATACCGGAAGCCGGCATTGAGCCGGCTTGCCGGCATCCGAGGGGCTGCGGCGGCCCTCTATCGGCATTCGGACAGCCACCCCTGGAGCTCTGTGCGGCATACTTACCTTCCTGAGCGACGCCGGGAATGTCTCCGCGCGTGCGCTCGTTGGAAGGACCCCAGCAGCGACCACGTGATCGCGGCTGGGGTCCTTCCAACGAGCGTGCGCGTGTGGAAACTTTCCCGGCGTCGCTCAGGAAGATAAGTATAAACAAAGTGAGCAGCTGCAGGGCCTGTCAGAATGCTGATAGAGCATTCGGACAGGCCCTGCAGCTGCTCTCCGCGATGATACTTACCTTCCTGAGCGACGCCGGGAAAGTTTCCGCGCGCTCGTTGGGAGGACCCCAGCCGTGATCACATGGTCCCACGTGGTCGCGGCTGGGGTCCTTCCAACGAGCGCACGCGCGGAGACATTCCCGGCGTCGCTCAGGAAGGTAAGTATCGTCGCGGGGGGGACACATGAGCTGTGGGGGCATACCCATGTGTGAGCTGGGGCATATCCATGAGCTGGGGGCAATACCCATGTGTGAGCTGGGGGCAATACCCATGTGTGAGCTGGGGGGCATATCCATGAGTGAGCTGGGGCATATCCATGAGCTGGGGGCAATATCCATGAGTGAGCTGGGGGCAATATCCATGAGTGAGCTGGGGCATATCCATGAGTGAGCTGGGGCATATCCATGAGTGAGCTGGGGCATATCCATGAGTGAGCTGGGGCATATCCATGAGTGAGCTGGGGCATATCCATTAACTGGGGGCAATACCCATGTGTGAGCTGGGGGGCATATCCATTAGTGAGCTGGGGGCAAATCCATGTGTGAGCTGGGGGCAAATCCATGTGTGAGCTGGGGGGCATATCCATGTGTGAGCTGGGGGCAATACCCATGTGTGAGCTGGGGCATATCCATGTGTGAGCTGGGGGCAATACCCATGTGTGAGCTGGGGCATATCCATTAGCTGGGGGCAATACCCATGTGTGAGCTGGGGCATATCCATGTGTGAGTTGGGGGGCATATCCATGTGTGAGCTGGGGCAAATCCATGTGTGAGTTGGGGGGCATATCCATGTGTGAGCTGGGGCAAATCCATGTGTGAGCTGGGGCAAATCCATGTGTGAGCTGGGGCAAATCCATGTGTGAGCTGGGGCATATCCATCAGTGAGCTGGGGGCATTTTTATATGGTCTGTTCTTATTGGAAAGCGTCACATGACATTAAAGAAAAGTATCGGTACTCGGTATCGGTGAGTACTTTTAAAAAGTATCGGTACTGGTACTCGGTCTTAAAAAAGTGGTATCGGTGCATCCCTAATCTGTATTTTACATTTTGTCTTTTTTACATCTGTTTTATCCAATTGCTATTTTCAACAAAATTTACCCGTTTTCTCTATTTCTAGCCAGTGGCTCTTTTTTATACATTTATTCCTTTAGACCTATTTTATCCAATGGTTGATCTTTCTCCACTTTATCAATTAGTTTTTTCTATCCATTTTGTGCATGGTGTATTTGGTGGGATTTGCCTTTTATTATGGGTTGTATGCATCATCTGTTTATTGTTTAGGTGTTGTGGTTTGTGTTTTGTGGTGTTCTTCCCAGCCCATGCGCTGAACAAGAAAGTGAGCTCCATTGTTCTGGTGTGATTTGTTCTCCCAGCATACCTTGGGCCCAGCCATGTAATTTGCATAATGTAGTTTTGAGGTTTCTGTGTCCCAGCTTGCACACACAGGTGTCCAATAATGTGTAGCATGGGCAGATCTAGTTGTAAGGGTAACATGCTGTGTATATGGGATGATGCTTTCTGGGGCACCTCACCACAAGTGTAAGACTCTATGTGTTTTAGACCATATATACCAGTCGGTGATCCATAGTAATTGTGCTTCTGACACAGCTTGCACTCGTGCTTCTGACACAGCTTGCACACATGCCGCTGGGATAGTGGTTATAACAATGTATTTTTGTGCAGGCATAACCTGATGACCCCAGAAGCCCCATATCACTCTCCCACATGGAGACCCCCAGACACCCCCAAACCTCATTCCAAAAAAAAAAAACTAAACCTTTTGACTAAAGTTTTTATATTTTTTTAAAAATGTTGTCGCCTCTCCTTACATTCCCTGCAGAGAGGGGGCTACATCACTGGTGCCCTAGTGGGAGAAGCGACAGTATCTCAGGACCATGGTGGCCCAGTGAGCGCAGCCACCAAGCCCCCACATCCCTCCCTGGAGCAACATATTGGACCGTTAGCTGTCCTTCCAATCTATGATCACCAAACGTGGCCCAGGTCCTCAGGATCTTCTGACTTGGTGCGCTATATCTTTTCCAAATGATCTGACTTGTGGAATTTCCCTAATGATCTTCTGAAAATCCAAGATTTCGATGCGTTTCTTTTAAGAGGGTCAACTATAAACTCCCATATACTATCTCGAAGAGCGAGAAAACTTTCATACAATAACTTCTATGGAGTAAATAATCAACATCCCCCGAGACCATCACAAACACTTAGGGGTTATTCACAAAGCACCAAATTGTTCTCGGTTTCAGTGGTTTTAATTTCGGTCATTTTTGGCACAATTCAGTGATTTCCATTTCGGTGAAAATACTTTGCTTTCGCTATTCAATGACTAATCACCTTATTGTGCCGACAATGGAGTCGCCGAAGCAATTATCAGAAGTTGCCAAAATTTGTCAAAGTGGCCTCGGAGAATTCCAACGGAGAGAAAAAATCCGTAGCCAATAGACTTAAATCAGTAAAAATGTATCTATCTATAAGGACTTTTAAAACATAAAAATATAAAAAAAAATTATTTGAATAATTTAAATAATGTTAATTCTTGCTCTCATTTCACATGTTTCATTCCCCTGTTTAAACCTGTCGTATTAAAATTACTGAAATCGGCTCATTCCGCTGCAGTTTCGGTTCAATTCGGCATTTTGTGACTAGACGCAGTGGCGTGGCTGGGGGGGGGCACAAGGGCGGTTGCCCCAGGTGCAGTTTTCTTAGGGGCATAAATTTTCAAAATAAATTAGTGCCCCCAATAAAGATGATCCCCGGGGCCGGGTCGGATACTCGCACAGATTAACCAGACGAGGGTAGGAGGGGGTGTGTGTATTTGTCCCCATTGGATGATGTCACAGCATGGGCAGTCCCCGCGTTGCCTGGCTAGAGGTGTGGCCCAGCGCACAGTGCTGTCAATCTGAAACCAGGGAGGATGCCTGTGGCTTCTAAACTGCAGCTGGAACGCAGGGCCCTGGGCAAACTGCTCCACCTTCTGGTCGGCTACCTGCGCCTGCTGTAAAAGCGGCCGCTACTCACCAATGCCTTGACCAGGTTTCTGCAGGGACAGCGCCCTCTGCCGCACAGGTGTAAGCGAGCACTGACTGTCAAGATGCCAACAGAGGCAGCAGCGCAGAACAATTTGCGAGCGCAACCTGAGCAACGCAGCGTGCAGTGAGCACCAATGCCAGGGTATGGGGGAACACCAGGGGGTCCTCAATCCCAAAATCTCAGCACCTCTGGGGCATCTGGCACAGGCAGGGGAGGAGTGGCACTTACCAAATCACTGTTTTTCATTGAATTTGTTAAATCTCAGCCTTGTGATCCAATGGATTCCCTCCGCAATCCTTTCTCCTAAGCACAAGAGCGATGTTGTGAGTGTAAAGGCCACACGCAGGGTGTGCGCACTAAGCTTATTACCAATAAACTCGGTAATCCGTCAGTGTTCATGCTCTTTATCATCAACCAAATGAGATGTAAGTGTGTGTTTGGTTTAGAAGTTGGATATTTGCTCCATTAGTTCATTAGGCCTGGGATCAGCAGCTATAGTCTATTCTGATACCCCCCCCATGATCTGATCTAGAATCCCCCCACACCCCATGATCTGATCTAGTATCCCCCCACACCCCATGATCTGATCTAGAATCCCCCCTCCACCCCATGATCTGATCTAGAATCCCCCCACTCCCCATGATCTGATCTAGAATCCCCCCACGATCTGATCTAGAATCCCCCCACGATCTGATCTAGAATTCCCCCACGATCTGATCTAGAATTCCCCCATGATCTGATCTAGAATTCCCCCCATGATCTGATCTAGAATTCCCCCATGATCTGATCTAGAATTCCCCCATGATCTGATCTAGAATTCCCCCATGATCTGATCTAGAATTCCCCCATGATCTGATCTAGAATTCCCCCCCATGATCTGATCTAGAATTCCCCCCCATGATCTGATCTAGAATCCCCCCACACCCCATGATCTAAAACCCCCCCCCCTTCCAGCTCTTATTATATCCCGTATGATTTCACCTGTTTGATAGAAGCCGTTTTCAATGACTGAAAAAAGAAAAAACACCATCAAAAGGAAGGGGAGGGGGGGCAGCCTCTCTGAAATGAGTTGGGGGCGCACAATTCTTGCCTTGCCCTGGGCGCTGACACCCACGCTACGCCACTGTCGAATCATTAGTTCTCGGAGACAATTTCGCTGCTGCCGAATGCTGCCACGTAGCACCGAATTTTGGTAAAAACCACCTCATTTCACTGTCAGTTCACCTGTATTTGGTGTAAATAGTTTGCTGAATAGACGAATTGCCCCGAAGTTGTAGATACGGTGCAATTCGGGGGCAAATTCTGCATTTAGTGAATAAGCCTCTTAGACTGGTCTATATATCTAATCAATGAAAGCCACATCTGCCAAGTTTAATACAGACCATTCGACTGCTCAGATATTTTTATCTTTTTTAACTTTTAATGTAATCTACTGGTTTTAGCTTTTTTATCTATTATCTCTGTTTTATCCATTTTATGCAGTTTTATCTATCTAGGTTATTCAAAAAGATCCGAAATGTGGCCGAAAGGTAAATGAACAGTGAAATTCAGCGTACGCTTACCTTTCCTGGCCATTCGGCTATTTAGAGAGCAGGCAGTTCACCAAATGAAGGCGAATTGTCTGCACATACGGTGCCTGTTCAGGGGGGTTAATCCAGATAATAATTAGATTACTCCACAGGTTAAGCATATCACAGAGCACCACAGCAATAGAACTCACAGTAAACGCAGTGAGTATGAATGTGCACAGGAATCCTATGTACATTCATACTCCATGCCTTTACCGTTAGCGGTCTATTGCTGTGGATCCTGTGACCGCCAACAGTGAAGGCAGTATGAACGTACACAGAATCCACAGCAATAGACCTCTAATGGTAAAAGCAATGAGTCTCTGGATGGATTGATCGAAGGACGGACTGGGATGGATATATAGACATACAGGGAAGGATGGAGAGATTGACAGACAGTGGGATTTATGGACAGTGTGTCCTCTGTCACCCTTCCCAGCACCCTGTGTGGGATGGATGGATAGACAGCGGGATAGATGGATGGATGGACGGACGGACTGGGATGGATATATAGACAGACAGGGACGGATGGACGGACAGACAGTGGGATGTATAGATAGTGTGTCCTCTGTCACCCCCCCCCAGCACCCTGTGTTCTCTCTGTCACCCCCCCCAACCCACAGTGTACAGTCTGTCACCTCTCTAGCCCCCTCTTCTACCCTTTCCAGTGTAGCCCCTCTGTTACCTGCCTCTGTCCAGATAAAGGGTGTGCAGGGCAGCTCCTCGGCCTGGCTTCTCTCCCTCTCCCATCCACACGCACGTGCTTGTGGTGGTGCTGTGTGAGGAAGGGGCAGTGTGCTGGAGGCTGCCCAGACTCAGTGCCAGGGGAAGCAGGGGGCAGCCCCTCCTCTCCCCGCCTGTCAAATGGAGGGGCGGGGCTTGTACTGGCCAGGGTGAAGTTTCTCTGCACAGCGCTGATCTCTCCCCACAGAGACAGAGCGCTGAAAGCCGGCACACAAAGGCTGGCCCTGAGTGGTGTCCCTCTCCAAGAGGGTGCGGCCCCCCCACGTGAAGCCACTGATCAGAGGGGTCTGCTGGCCGCCATCTTGGATTCTTGGAGAATACCTTGGGCCCAGCCATGTAATTTGCATATTTTTGTTCAGTCTTTGCAGAAGAAAAGGAAGGAAAGGGACCTCAGTTAGGAGGAAACACTAACGAGACAATTACATATCAGTTTACAGAGGTAGGAGGTTCTACAGCAGCTGTCTAAAGTAAAGACAAATAAGTCAATGGGGCCTGATGGGATCCACCCTAAATTATTAACCCCTTAAGGACCGAGGACGTACCATGTACGTCATTGCAGCGGGTCTCTCTTAGACCCGCTGACGTACAATGGTACGTCCTGCCGTTTTTGAGCTGCTGGAAGCGATCGGATCGCTTCCAGCAGCTCAAACGCCATTGCAGGATGCCTGGGAGTCCAGGCATCCGTGCAATGGCCGTTAGAAGTGCCGGGGCACCATGTGATCGCTCCCCGGGAGCGATCTACATCCGGTTGCACCGGAGAGGTGCCCGGCACTTCTACAGAGCGCTGGAAGCGATCGGATCGCTTCAGCTGCTCTGAGCATATTACAAGGATGCCTCGACATCGAGGCATCCTTGTAATATACTTACCTGCCGCCGGTCCGTCCGTGATCGCTCCCCCCGAGCGATCACTTCCGGTAGCGGCAGGAAGTACTGAGTGCCACGAGGTATCGTGGCACTCAGTACAAAAACGATCACATCAGTGATCAGGTGCTCTGCTGGGTGCCTCGAGGGATCAAGGCACCCAGCAGAGTAAAAAAAAGTGGAAAAAAAAGTTAAAAAAAGAAGTGTAAAAAAAAGTAAAATAAAAGTGTGTAAAAAAAGTGTAAAAAAAAAATAAAATAAAAATAAACTGACAGTTAGGGGTAGGGTTAGGGTTAGGGTAGGGGTAGGGTTAGGGTTAGGGGTAGGGTTAGGGTTAGGGTTAGGTTAGGGTTAGGGTAGGGTTAGGGTAGGGTTAGGGTTAGGGTAGGGTTAGGGTAAGGGGTAGGGTAGGGTTAGGGTTAGGGTTAGGGGTAGGGTTAGGGGTAGGGTTAGGGGTAGGGTTAGGGGTAGGGTTAGGGTTAGGGTAGGGTTAGGGTAGGGTTAGGGTTAGGGTTAGGGTTAGGGTAGGGTTAGGGTTAGGGGTAGGGTTAGGGTTAGGGTAGGGTTAGGGGTAGGGTTAGGGTTAGGGGTAGGGTTAGGGGTAGGGTTAGGGGTAGGGTTCTAAGGGCAGGGTCAGGGGTAGGGTTAGGGTTCTAAGGGCAGGTCATCTTGGGGCTGAGTGGGATGTTCCTAGCCTGCCTCATCAGAGAGGCAGGCTAGCAACATCCAATCAGAAGTTAGAAAAAATCAAAATAAAATTTCTAATTTGTCAGGTCAGGCCAATATTTTGTAAATATTGGCTCTGACCTCTGTGATTCCCTCCCTCCTCCTCACTTGTGTTTTGGTGAGCGAGAGAGAGAGATCAGATTTGACAGGTTAGAGATTTTAGTGAGATTTAGTGAGATTAGAAAAATTGAGGCAGATTTAGAGAGATTTTAGGGAGATTTAGAAGAATTGAGGCAGGTTTAGAGGGATTTAGAGAGATTTAGGTGTTTATTTGTATTTTCTTGTGAAACCCAACGTTTCTTCTAAGAACCAACAATCCGCTTATATATATATAATAATTATAAAATTTTTATAATCTATTATATATAATGTCTGAGAGGGTGTACAGCGCCGAGGAGGCATATATGCCATCCTGGCGTCAGAATCTGAGGCATCTGCGTCAGACTCAGACCCTCATTTCGACCCCGCTAACTGCTCAGAGGCGTCGCTAGATACATTATCTATGCTGGCTGATGTATCTAGTGATGTTTCTGATGCAGATCCTGGGTCACCACCTGCCAGCAGGAGACGCACAGCTCCAGCTGAGGATGGGTAGTGCCTCATCGCCAGAGGCCAGATATCCCTCCTTTCACGGCAATTCCTGGCATCAATATTGATGTTGCAGGATTTACCGCCACACAGTTTTTGCAGGTGTTTATGGGGGATGATTTGTTGGGCCACATCGTGGCCCAATCAAATCTGTATGCCCATCAGCATTGTGCTGCGAAGCCAGACTCCTACTTGGCAAGGCAGCAATGGACCCCGCTAGATGTGCCAGAATTTCTGAAATTCTGGGCACTTACTATGCTGAGGGCATCATAAAGAAGCCCTCAATTCGCTCCTGCTGGAGCAGTAGCCCCATCTGCTCTACCCCCATTTACCTCCAATCAATGTCACGTAGAAGGTATGAAAACATTTTGCGTTTCATGCACTTCAGTGACAACAGCCTGTGCTCCCCTAGAGAGCATCCCCAGTTTGACAGGCACCAGACTTTACATTTTATTCGTACATTTTTATGTTCTACAATTGGTGCTGTATTTTGCCAAAATCTTTGCACACCTATGCATGGGGGGCATGGGTGTACTCAGGAGATCTTGCAGAAAACAACCTGGAGAGTTTTCATGCAGTAACAAACAACAGTGTCTGCTAAGGCTAGGGTCAGACGAGCGTGATTTCTACGGACTGTACGTCCGTGCAGTACGGACATCGTCAGTACGGAAGAACGCAGTAGTGGTCACACAGTCCGTTTTTTCACTGACATTTATTTTTTGACAGATGTAGGAGGGACAATAAATTCAATTGCAAAACCATTTTGTCCGTGAAAAATGCAGGACGTATAAATGCAGTCCGTCTGACCACGTTCCATCACTCACACACAAAGCTATGCAGACGTTGCGGACGCAGCGCACTTTGTGCGGCCGTCTAGCGGTTCTACGTTCTTGCCTGCCTTGCGTCCGTGGGCCGCGGCCGTTGTGCGTCCGCAGTTCAGTGCGGACGTACTTCGTGTGTCGGGCTCCATTGGACTTTATGTCATGCTATCACGGACGTACTTTTAGGCGCGATCAACGGACGTGAACACTACGCTCGTCTGACCCTAGCCTAAATCACAGTCCAAAACTACTGTGGGCGTAAAAATCTGAAATTTGAAAAATTACCGCCACACACCTTGTTGCCAAATGTTTTGGGCTAAAACCGTTGCATCCATGGCATCAAAGCACTCCATATGCAATACCTTGGGGTGTCAACATAACAAATATAAACAATTTTCTGGCAATAATTCAAACTGGGGTATGCGGTAGACCCAAAACCAAAGATAGGCCTAGCTGAAGAAATAATCTCAATTTCAACTCTAATGACAAAGTCATAAAAATTGTATTTGAACCTTCCCAAAATCCTGGCAAACCTAGGCATGGGGGCATGGGTGTACTCAGGAGATCTTGCAGAAAACAACCTGGAGAGTTTTCATGCAGTAACAAACAACAGTGTCTGCTAAATCACAGTCCAAAACTACTGTGGGCGTAAAAATCTGAAAATTGAAAAATTACCGCCACACACCTTGTTGCCAAATGTTTTGGGCTAAAACCGTTGCATCCATGGCATCAAAGCACTCCATATGCAATACCTTGGGGTGTCAACATAACAAATATAAACAATTTTCTGGCAATAATTCAAACTGGGGTATGCGGTAGACCCAAAACCAAAGATAGGCCTAGCTGAAGAAATAATCTCAATTTCAACTCTAATGACAAAGTCATAAAAATTGTATTTATTTGAACCTTCCCCAAATCCTGGCAAACCTAGGCATGGGGGCATGGGTGTACTCAGGAGACCTTGCAGAAAACAACCTGGAGAGTTTTCATGCAGTAAAAAAAACAAAGTGTCTCCTAAATCACAGTCCAAAACTGATGTGGGTGTGAAAATGAAAAATGACCACCAAAACAGTACTAATTTGTTTGGAGCAAACGGATGCATCCATAGCATAAAAACACTCCATTTACAATACTTTGGGGTGTTAGCTTACCAAATATATGCACGTTCATAAAACTGGGGTATGTAAAAAAGGCCCCTAAAAAGAAGATAAGCAAAGAAGATACTGTATGTCAAATTAGAAAATTGACAAGCACATGTCAAAGATTGGCGTAGCACCCCAAAAACAACAGAACAAATCTATATATGGGTGGTATCAATTTACTCAGAAGATGTTGCTGAACATATTTTGGGGTGTTTTTTGGCAGTAACCCATAACTGGATTTGACAATTCATGCCTAAAGTACAATGTGTGTGAAAAATAACACAAAAAGTGACTACCTGAAAGATTGACAAAGAGCTAGTGCATGGAAAGTGTTAAAATACAACTCTTTGAAGCACCCTAGGGTGTGCCCTTTCTAAAAATATATGGTTTGATGGGGGTAAATTACTTTGGCCGGCTTCAAAAATGTCCAAATAGGACATGGGTGCATGATGACGAAATGTGAAAATTCCAAGTTGGAAAACTGAAATGCGCACCCCCCAAATAAGGCCTTTTAGCCCCCAAATGACCCGACATACCTATACATGGGTGGTATCAATTTACTCAGAAGATGTTGCTGAACATATTTTGGGGTGTTTTTTTGGCAGTAACCCATAACTGGATTTGACAATTCATGCCTAAAGTACAATGTGTGTGAAAAAATAACACAAAAAGTGACTACCTGAAAGTTTGACAAAGAGCTAGTGCATGGAAAGTGTTAAAATACAACTCTTTGAAGCACCCTAGGGTGTGCCCTTTCTAAAAATATATGGTTTGATGGGGGTAAATTACTTTGGCCGGCTTCAAAAATGTCCCAAATAGGACATGGGTGCATGATGACGAAATGTGAAAATTCCAAGTTGGAAAACTGAAATGCGCACCCCCCAAATAAGGCCTTTTAGCCCCCAAATGACCCGACATACCTATACATGGGTGGTATCAATTTACTCAGAAGATGTTGCTGAACATATTTTGGGGTGTTTTTTGGCAGTAACCCATAACTGGATTTGACAATTCATGCCTAAAGTACAATGTGTGTGAAAAAATAACACAAAAAGTGACTACCTGAAAGTTTGACAAAGAGCTAGTGCATGGAAAGTGTTAAAATACAACTCTTTGAAGCACCCTAGGGTGTGCCCTTTCTAAAAATATATGGTTTGATGGGGGTAAATTACTTTGGCCGGCTTCAAAAATGTCCCAAATAGGACATGGGTGCATGATGACGAAATGTGAAAATTCCAAGTTGGAAAACTGAAATGCGCACCCCCCAAATAAGGCCTTTTAGCCCCCAAATGACCCGACATACCTATACATGGGTGGTATCAATTTACTCAGAAGATGTTGCTGAACATATTTTGGGGTGTTTTTTGGCAGTAACCCATAACTGGATTTGACAATTCATGCCTAAAGTACAATGTGTGTGAAAAATAACACAAAAAGTGACTACCTGAAAGATTGACAAAGAGCTAGTGCATGGAAAGTGTTAAAATACAACTCTTTGAAGCACCCTAGGGTGTGCCCTTTCTAAAAATATATGGTTGATGGGGGTAAATTACTTTGGCCGGCTTCAAAAATGTCCCAAATAGGACATGGGTGCATGATGACGAAATGTGAAAATTCCAAGTTGGAAAACTGAAATGCGCACCCCCAAATAAGGCCTTTTAGCCCCCAAATGACCCGACATACCTATACATGGGTGGTATCAATTTACTCAGAAGATGTTGCTGAACATATTTTGGGGTGTTTTTTGGCAGTAACCCATAACTGGATTTGACAATTCATGCCTAAAGTACAATGTGTGTGAAAAAATAACACAAAAAGTGACTACCTGAAAGATTGACAAAGAGCTAGTGCATGGAAAGTGTTAAAATACAACTCTTTGAAGCACCCTAGGGTGTGCCCTTTCTAAAAATATATGGTTTGATGGGGGTAAATTACTTTGGCCGGCTTCAAAAATGTCCCAAATAGGACATGGGTGCATGATGACGAAATGTGAAAATTCCAAGTTGGAAAACTGAAATGCGCACCCCCCAAATAAGGCCTTTTAGCCCCCAAATGACCCGACATACCTATACATGGTGGTTATCAATTTACTCAGAAGATGTTGCTGAACATATTTTGGGTGTTTTTTGGCAGTAACCCATAACTGGATTTGACAATTCATGCCTAAAGTACAATGTGTGTGAAAAATAACACAAAAAGTGACTACCTGAAAGATTGACAAAGAGCTAGTGCATGGAAAGTGTTAAAATACAACTCTTTGAAGCACCCTAGGGTGTGCCCTTTCTAAAAATATATGGTTTGATGGGGGTAAATTACTTTGGCCGGCTTCAAAAATGTCCCAAATAGGACATGGGTGCATGATGACGAAATGTGAAAATTCCAAGTTGGAAAACTGAAATCCGCACCCCCCAAATAAGGCCTTTTAGCCCCCAAATGAGCCGACATACCTATACATGGGTGGTATCAATTTACTCAGAAGATGTTGCTGAACATATTTTGGGGTGTTTTTTGGCAGTAACCCATAACTGGATTTGACAATTCATGCCTAAAGTACAATGTGTGTGAAAAAATAACACAAAAAGTGACTACCTGAAAGATTGACAAAGAGCTAGTGCATGGAAAGTGTTAAAATACAACTCTTTGAAGCACCCTAGGGTGTGCCCTTTCTAAAAATATATGGTTTGATGGGGGTAAATTACTTTGGCCGGCTTCAAAAATGTCCCAAATAGGACATGGGTGCATGATGACGAAATGTGAAAATTCCAAGTTGGAAAACTGAAATGCGCACCCCCCAAATAAGGCCTTTTAGCCCCCAAATGACCCGACATACCTATACTTGGGTGGTATCAATTTACTCAGAAGATGTTGCTGAACATATTTTGGGGGTGCTTTTTGGCAGTAAACCTTAAAGTTCACAGTACATGTATTCTTAAATTGCGTTCAAAAAAAAAAATCACCAAATTTTTTTTTTTTCTCAAACTTTGGCATAGATTTGTGGTAAAATGGTTTGCATGGAAAGAGTCAAAAATACCCCAAGTTTAATACCTTGATTTGTGTACTTTAAAAAAATATGTATATGTGGAGGGTTATTCAGGAATTAGTGACAGATATCAGTGTTACAATGTCACTATCACTAGTTTTGAAAATAAACTCTTTGGAAATGGCAAAGTGCTACTTGCACTTATTGTTGCATAAAATAAGGAAAAAAGCGAGGAATATGTAACATTGGGTATTGCTAAACTCAGTACTAAATTTAGAAACTACTAAGGAATAATTTTTTTGACGGTTGTTGATACATAAGAAATTTTGGGGGTCAAAGTTCGAAAAAGTGGTGTTTTTTCAATTTTTGTGTCATATTTCACAATATTTTTATAGTAAATTATATGAAAAATGAAAAAAATGGTATCTTTATAAAGTCCATTTAGTGACGAGAAAAACAGTGTAAAATATGTGTGGTTACATAAACGAGTAAGAGGAAAATTTGACGTAAACACTAAGAGCGCAGAAACATAAAACAGCTGCGGTCACGAACGGACGGATTTGTGTAAAACCGCCCGGTCACTAAGGGGTTAAAAGAGCTCAGTGATGTAATAGCAAAACCGGTAACAGATTTATTTAACCAATCCTTGCTAACGGGAGTCGTCCCAGTTAAGTCCCGACTGGAAATTAGCAAATGTTGTGCCCATTCACAAGAAGGGTAGTAGGGAGGAATCTGGGAACTATAGGCCAGTTAGTCTTACGTCAGTAGTGGGGAAATTAATGGAAACCATGTTAAAGGAAAGGATTGTTGAACATCTAAAAACACATAGATTACATGATCAGAAACAACATGGGTTTACCTCAGGGAGATCATGCCAAACTAATCTTATTGATTTTTTTTGATTGGGTAACAAAAATAATAGACACAGGTGGTGCAGTAGACATTGCTTATTTAGATTTCAGTAAGGCTTTTGATACTTTTCCGCATAGAAGGCTTATCAATAAATTGCAATCTTTGAGCTTGGATTCCAATATTGTTGAATGGATTAGGCAGTGGCTGAGTGACAGGCAACAGAGGGTTGTGGGAAATGGAGTTTATTCGGCGCAAGGTCTTGTTACCAGTGGGGTACCTCAGGGGTCAGTACTTGGACCCATTCTATTTAATATTTTTATTAGTGATATTGCAGAAGGTATTAATGGAAAAGTATGTCTTTTTGCTGATGACACAAAGATTTGCAACAGGGTTGACGTTCCTGGAGGGATCAGCCAAATGACAAATGATTTAGGTAAACTAAAAAAATGGTGGGAGCTGTGGCAATTGAGTTTTAATGTGGATAAGTGCAAGATAATGCACCTGGGACGTAAAAACCCAAGGGCTGAATATAGAATATTTGATACAGTCCCAACCTCAGCATCTGAGGGTTGGGATTTAGGGGTCATTATTTCAGAGGATCTAAGGGTAAGTAGTCAATGTAATAGAGCAGCAGGAAATGCTAGCAGAATGCTTGGTTGTGTAGGGAGAGGTATTAGCAGTAGGAAAAGGGAAGTGCTCATGCCACTGTACAGAGCACTGGTGAGACCTCACTTGGAGTACTGTGTGCAGTACTGGAGACCGTATCTCCAGAAGGATATAGACATCTTAGAGAGAATTCAGAGAAGGGCTACTAAAATGGTGTACGGCTTGAAGGAGAAAAGTTACCAGGAAAGGCTTAATGATCTTAACATGTACAGCTTGGAAAAAAGACGAGACAGAGGAGATATGATAGAAACATTTAAATACGTAAAGGGAATCCACAAGGTAGAGGAAGGGAGTATATTTAAAAGGAAACAAAGTAGCAAAACAAGAGGACATAGTCTTAGATTAGAGGGGCAAAGCATTATTTTACTGAGAGGGTGGTGGATACATGGAACAGCCTTCCAGTTGAAGTGGTAGAGGCCAAAACAGTAATTGAATTTAAGCAAGCATGGGACAGGCATAAGACTATCCTAAACAAAAGATAAATCCAGGTAACGTATCCATGTAATTGGGCAGACTAGATGGGCCGAAAGGTTCTTATCTGCCGACATTTTTCTATGTTTCTAGTTTTGAGGTTTCTGTGTCCCAGCTTGCACACACAGGTGTCCATAAATGTGTAGCAAGGGCAAATCTAGTTGTAAGGATAACATGCTGTATATATGGGATGATGCTTTCTGGGGCACCTCACCACAAGTGTAAGACTGTGTGTTTTAGACCATATATACCAGTCGGTGATCCATAGTAATTGTGCTTCTGACACAGCTTGCACTCGTGCGTCTGACACAGCTTGCACACATGCCGCTGGGATAGTGGTTATAACAATGTATTTTTGTGCTGGCATAACCTGATGACCCCATAAGCCCCATATCACTCTCCCACGTGGAGACCCCCAAACCACATCCCAAAAAAAGACTAAACCTTTTGATTAAAAATGTTGTTGCCTCTCCTGCTTACATTCCCTGCAGAGAGGGGGCTACATCACTGGTGCCCTAGTGGGAGAAGAGACAGACCAGTATCTCAGGACCATGGTGGCCCAGTGAGGGCAGCCGCCAAGCCCCCACATCCCTCCCTGGAACAACATCTTGGACTGTTAGCTGTCCTTTCAATCTATGTTCACCAAACGTGGCCCAGGTCCTCAGTATCTTCTGACTTAGCTTAGGGATCGCTAAGGGGAAGGCTGCCGGACTCGGCTACTGCCCCGTGATCTGCCGGGGAAACCGGGACGCTAAGGGGAAGCTAATTTTTCCCCTTTGTGTCCCGGTTTTAGTGCGGGGCAGCTGACAGTGTTTTTATTCTCTTCTGCCTATATTATAATGTTGTGCTCTGACAGCGCGTCACGGTGTGTGCTATAATAAGCTTTGTAGCAACTGAAACCATGCAGTTCATAATACAATCTATTGAAGCTAGGGTCAGACGAACGTGATTTCTACGGACTGTGCGTCCGTGCAGTACGGACGTACATTAGTACGGAAGACGCAGTAGTGGCCACACAGTCCGTTTTTATATTTTGACGGATGTAGGAGGGAAAATAAAATAAAAAGCAAAACCATTTTGTCTGTGAAAAATGCTGGACGTATAAATGCAGTCCGTCTGACCACGTTCCATCACTCACACACAAAGCGTTGCGGACGCAGCCCACTTTGTGTGGCTGTTCTAGGGGTTGTACGTTCTTGCCTGCCTTGTGTCCGTGGGCCGCAGCCGTTGTGCGTCTGCAGTTTAGTGCGGACGTACTTCGTGTGTCGGGCTCCGATGGGCTTTCTGTCATGCTATCACGGACGTACTTTTAGGCGCAATCACGGACGTTAACACTACGCTCGTCTGACACCTGCCTTAAGGTTTTTTAGACCATATATACTAGTTGGTGATCCATAGTAATTGTCCTTCTGACACAGCTTGCACACATGCCACTGGGATAGTGGTTCTAACAGCGTATTTTTGTGCAGGCATAACTTGGTAACCTCAGAAGCCCCATATTACTCCCCCACGTGGAGACCCCCAGGCACCCCCCAAACCACATCCCAAAAGAAAACTAAACCTTTTCACTTAAGTTTTTATATTACCATACAAAATATAATGGCTATAATTAATTCTGGGGGCATGTGCCTGGCTGTAGTTAATTCTGGGGGCATGTGTCTGGCTGTAGTTAATTCTGGGGGCATGTGTCTGGCTATAGTTAATTCTGGGGGGGGTCTGTGGGTATTTTCAATTCTGGGCGTCTGTGCCTGGTTATACAAGATTCTCGGGTGTATATATATATTTTTATTTTTTATTCTCTTTGGATAATGGGGGTGGTGGAATTCTTGGGTGAGTTCCCTCACTTTTCCCCCAGGACTTGACCCTTGACTAGATGTAAATGTTTTTAGTCAAAAGTTAGCACCTTTTTTTATGTGTGTGTTCTTACACTGATACATGGCTTTCAATGCCTATCTCAAGGTCATTTATAAATAAATTGAATAGTATTGGTCCTGTTATAGGACCAATACTATTCTATTTATTTATAAATGACCTTGAGATAGGCATTGAAAGCCATGTATCAGTGTTTGCAAATGACACAAAACTAGGAAAAGTAATACAATGTGAGCAGGATGTTTCTTCGCTGCAGGGGGATTTAGATAAATTGGGGGACTGGGCACTTAAATGGCAGATGAGATTTAATCTAGATAAATGCAAAATTATGCACTTTGGAGTGAAGAACACACAAGTAATTTATACCCTAAATGGTACGGAGTTAGGGAAATCCAAGCAGGAGAAGGATTTGGGAATAATCATAGACTCCAAACTAAGTAACAATGTGCAATGTCAAACAGCAGCCGTCAAGGCCAGCAAGGTATTGGCATGCATTAAAAGGGGAGTTCACTCACGGGATGAAAACATAATTTTGCCTCTGTATAAATCAATGGTCAGGCCGCACCTTGAATATGCCGTGCTATTTTGGGCACCTGTCTTAAAAAAAGATATTATAGCGCTAGAAAAAGTGCAGAGACGGGCAACTAAATTAATAAGGGGAATGGAAGGGTTAAGTTATGAGGAAAGACTAACAAGCTTAAACCTGTTTAGTTTAGAGAAACGGCGCCTTAGAGGGGATCTGATAACCTTATATAAATATATACGGGGCCATTATCAACCATTGTCTGATAACCTATTCATTAACAGGTCTATACACAGGACAAGGGGTCATCCATTTAGACTGGAAGAAAGAAAATTTAGCTTAAAGCATAGGAAGGGTTATTTTACGGTGAGATCAATAAAGCTGCCTATTGAGGTGGTTGGGTCAGAGTCTGTACAGACTTTTAAAAAACGACTGGATGACTTCCTGCAGATACAGAATATTAAGGGTTATAATATTCAATATGTGGGTAAAAGCTTCTTGATCCAAGGAGAAATCTGACGCCATTCTGGGGTCAAGAAGGAATTTTTTCCCAGTATGTTGCATATTTCAGACTGGGTTTTTTGCCTTCTTTTGGATCAACAGCAGTAGGTTATGTGGGAGAGGCTGAAACCGATGGACGCATGTCTTTTTTCAGCCTATATAACTATGTAACTTATAGAATATTGTTTTATCTTGCTGGCATTATGACGATATGAATGCTTTGTAAGTTACAGGTAACTTTCGCTGATACCAGCACCCATTTACACACTCAGTTACAATGGCTCTAACGATCCAGTAAGGGCGGATGCTGTTCTTTGGGATGTATGTTAAAGTGGAACCGGAAGCAGGGCAGCCACCAGAAATGATGGGGCCCCTTACTGAACCTCACGATGCCCCCCCCCTGGCACTCCCTCAACCTCTAACAGCTTTTCTCCCCCATTAAAAAAAAAAAGGACATAACCTGGCACCACAGCAATAAAACTCACAGTAATGTGTGTGTGTGTGTGTGTGTATACGTATCACAGAATCCACGGCAATAAAACAAACAGTAACGGGCTGTATATGATGGCCTTTGGGTCTGGGGTCTGGTCCCTGGTTTGGGCCTTGGGGATGGGGTCTGGGCTTGGTCTGGCCCCTGGGTTCTGGGCCTTGGGGTCTGGGCCCTGGGGTCTAGGCCTTGGTGTCTGGGCCTTGGGGTCCGGTCCCTGGGTCTGGTCTGGGGCCTTGGATCTGGTCCTTGGGGCTGGGCCTTGGAGTTTGGGGTCTTGGGCCTTGGGTCTGGTCCCTGGGTCTGGGCCCTGGGGTCTGGTCCCTGGGGTCTGGTCCCTGGGTCTGGTTTGGGCCTTGGGGTCTGGTCTGGGCCTTAAGGTTGGGGTCTGGGCCCTGGTTTGGGCCTTTGGGGGTGGGGTCTGGGCTTGGTCTGGCCCCTGGGTTCTGGGTCTTGGGGTCTGGGCCTTGGGGTCTGGGCCCTGGGGTCTAGGCCTTGGGGTCTGGGCCTTGGGGTCCGGTCCCTGGGTCTGGTCTGGGGCCTTGGATCTGGGCCTTGGAGTTTGGGGTCTTGGGCCTTGGGTCTGGGGTCTGGTCCCTGGGTCTGGTCTGGGCCTTGGGGTCTGGTCCCTGGGTCTGGTTTGGGCCTTGGGGTCTGGTCAGGGCCTTAAGGTTGGGGTCTGGGCCCTGGGACTGGGCCTTGGGGCCTGGTCCCTGGGTCTGGTCTGGGCCCAGGGGCCTTGGGTCTGGTCCCTGGGGCTGGGCCTTGGGGTCTGGGGCCTGGTTCCTGGGTCTGGTCTGGGCCTTGGGGTCTAGGCCCTGGATCTGGGCCTTGGGTCTAGGCTGGGCCCTGGCTCACCACTCCGCCATCTTCCTTCCCTGTCCTTCCCTTCAGTTCATCTTTTCTTCTCTTCAATCTTCTTTTCTTCTCTCTTCTTTTATTCTCTCTTCAGCCCGGGCCCTCCGTCTCAGGCGCGCAGCTTCACTAAGCACCGTGCTTGTGAGGCCCCCACACGCTACTTGGCCCTGCCCCGCCCAGCCAGCCAGTGAAGCGGCCAGGAGCCGGAGGAGACAGTGTCTCCTCCGGCTCCTGCAGCAGAGACACCGCTCCAGATTCGGACTCATCGAGTCCGATACCGGAGCTGTAAAAGGGCGACGCCGCTGCCGATGGGGCCCTGGTGGCCCGGGACCCCCGGGCCCCTTACGACAGCATGGGGCGTAATGCCCTGATGGCGGCCCTGACCGGAAGTGCGTCATAGCCGGCGTCTCCACGTGGTTATTTGAGATAGAATGTTGTCAGGTGTGCGGATATACGGCGCGGACGCTGATTACCGGTATGCGATCTATATAAACTCTATGATAAGGCGTGTATGGAAGCACTTTGAAAAAGTCTACAGTCGAAACGCGTTGTGCAATGTTTATTCATATAACTTGCCC
This sequence comes from Leptobrachium leishanense, assembly GCA_009667805.1. Lineage (NCBI taxonomy): Eukaryota > Metazoa > Chordata > Amphibia > Anura > Megophryidae > Leptobrachium > Leptobrachium leishanense. The sequence goes on along the minus strand of CM019063.1, from coordinate 499,405,291 downwards.
GGTTTGTGGCCTTTTATATAAATGTTCAGAGTCTTCTTCCACAAGGATCTAACTTCCTCTTTCGAGTAAGGTGTCCATTGCGGATGAAAAGGAGACCAAGCGTGGGAGTAGTGAGACCGGAGACTTTTTACGCATATGTGTTTGAAAAATTCTATTTTTCATTATAATTACCATAAACCTTTTCCAAGTTACTTTGGTTTTGATATACAAGAAGAAAGAGCTGCGCTACGCCATGGCGGAGACCCCCAAAAAGAATCCATCACGAAACTGTATTGGTCTTTCTCAGAAGTCTAGCTTTCCTCGTTAAGCCAGATCTATTTATTAAAATACACAGAATTTATAGCCAATCAGTGTACAGATACATTACAACATCAAAGTTTAGCCACTCAGTTAACTTACTACCATATATGGTTCACAAGAGACCCTTTTCCCATCTTCCCGCTTCTGCGCACATTTTCCTGCACTGAACATAACAGGAAATCGGCCACAGCTCATATCCTATAGAAGGAACAACGGTCTATGCAGTATTGACACTAACAAAAATGGAGGGGGTAATTTCATAGCCCATTTATAAGAACCGGCTTTTTAAGACTAAATATTTATTATATTTAGGAAATTTAAATCTAACAATTCTTTCCTTTGATCACATTTCACCTGTGATCATCTAAAAGATAAACCAAACTTAGGCAATTAAACCTGGGCTACAGTGTCCTTGCCTAAGACCTTTAGATCATTCTAGATGCTCAGATGGGAAGAAAAAAATTCTGGTATTTACTCCTAAAATACCTCAATACCTTTATAATGTACAAAAGGGATTCCCCAAGGAGGCCCTTTATGAGCATAAAATACACTTATCTATCTAGATTCACTCTTCCAGCGAACCACTTGGAGCGTAGGCAAAAATACCTAATCTAGACATTAAATAACTATTTATTCCAATTTCCCAAAATATAATTCACCGAACAAGAAAAGTATAATAACTTGAATGTAAAAGTTCATTTATCTAATAAATCAACATGAGTCAGATCTATATCTATGTGTTTTCCTATGTTCAGCTTCACTCCACAAAACGCATACACACCTGCCTTCATACACACACTCAAGAAATACATTCTCCTTTTCATAAATCCAATCCTTTCTCACACTTATCTAGGGGATTAAATAAAAAAAATAATATTCCATAATCTAATACCATAGTCCACAGTGCGAGATCAGGGTGTGGTCTTTTTTTTTCAACATCCCAGCTTGAGACGCATAATCATTGAATGTCATCAGAGCTCCCACCATAGGGACTCTTGAACAAGCTGTCTCTTTGCGCTGGTTGCTTATTACCTGTGACCTTTGACCTTGACACACAATGTCCATGAATCGTTCCATATGCAGTCATTGTGACTGTCAGGTTTCTTGATGATGTGATATGGTTTTAGCAACAATAAAGAAAATAAAAAAGAAAAGAAAATATGGTATACCCCGCTAATCATATACATCCATTCATTCATTGTCACTCTCAAATGCACGAAAACAATAAAAATGTTAATTTACACAAGAAGAGACACAGATAATAAATTTTAAAATTTCCCTGCAAAGCCTATCGGCCTCACGCCACGGGAAAAAAATTATACTACTTCTGACTCATTGTTAGAGAAAAATATATATATACGCAACTTTGGCTCAAAAGGGAAATAGCCGAAGTGCATATTCCACCCATTTTAAATATCAAAAAAAATATATATTTAATTACTATCCTATTCAGTCTTGTTCGGTGTTTTGAAACAAACCTGGTGTTTATAAAACACACCAATCCTCAAATGAAATAAAAATAAAAAAAATAAAAACAGCATTAATTTTACTGGATCAGAACTTTCCATTTACCACTATATATGTCATGAAACGTGTTTATGCAAATGCATTAAATTATATGTTCCTAAATACATTAATGAACTCTAATTTTAATTGGATGTGATCTTCAATAATCCTAAATGTGTCAGGGAATTTTGAACAATATTGATTGTAACTAAACAACAAAAATAATAAAATATAAAATAATAAAAGACACAAAATAATTATCACTTAGACGACATCAGAATATAAAAATACATTATCTTCTTTCTTTGTCTTCTGTCTTATTGGTTGAAAATAACAGTTTTGTAAAACTGACATGTCTTAAGTTGTATTTCCAAATCAATGATCTTCTATAAATAGCATGATTTATTGATGAGTTGTCGATAATTAGATTGTTTTATTGCCTGGTGTCTGATAATTCCTTATTATCCGGTTGATGTAACATTGCAATGTGAAATGATAATGTGTTTGAGTAAATTTCCTTCAATTCCAACATCTTTATCAATATTGTTATCACATAATCTTCCATCTAGCTTGAGCAAAGTTGGCATGCATGGGTAATTTTCACCTAAAGTAAAAACTTGGGAAAAAAATGTATTATTAACATGTCAAAAACTTTAAAATTCATATGGTTAAAATACTTTTAAAATGGAGAAAAAAATGCAACACATTTTTGGACACAAAGAAAAGGAGTGGTCATGAGAGAGAAAAAAATGGAGGAGAGGAGGGGTCATGAGAGAGACAACACGGAGGAGAGGAGGGGTCATGAGTGAGACAAAATGGAGGAGACTAGGAAAAGAATGTGAACTTCAATTCAAATAAAAAAAAAACACAACAAAAATATCATGAACTGGGAAAGAAAGTATAGAAGGGCATGTTTAAAACTTGACGCGTTAATTAGCACAAAGTTCTCAGAGGAAACTCAGAGAAAAAGATTCTTAATAAACATCAATAATCTTTATTAAGGATATTGGTTAAAAACAAACATTCAAACGTGAGGTGTTTGTGCAGCTATTTTACAACCTGTTTTATTCCCTCCAAGAATATTCAATGGGGGCCCAGTTATACGCTATTGCACTTCACACCAAAAGACAAAAACAGACAGCAAAAAAAATAAAACTAGACATCTGGCTACCACTGCAGAAAAAGAAAACAATCAAACAATACTCAGATACCAAACTACAACCTTCCATCTCCCTTAGTCAACTAAGATAAAACCAAAAAACCACCTTCTCTCATTTGAAATCTGCCTAAATTCCTTTGTACAGCGCTACTAAACCTGTAGGCGCTTTCCTTTAAACTTTCACTCAAATCCTTCAGCTTTATATCACTTCATCCTCTTAGATTCCAAACAACCAAACATGAACCTACATATATATTCCATTATACAAGTTACAAAACTGTAAATGATCTCAGTCAGCCATTTTGGCAAAACATATAACCTATATTAAGGTGTGGTCAATCCCTTAGTGCTGGACTCAAACAAAGACCAGAGGAAAATAACCGACCACGCCTCTCTTGGGAAAATGTACAACTTTGAGCCCATCACCTTGATACACTAATTTTTTTTATATATATATATCATACATCAATTTATAATCCATTTACAGTAAATCCAGCTCCCATAATTACTTTCTTTTGTTCCACTACTGTACGCTCGCCGAAACACTCAAACTGCGCCCAATTCCACAACAGTTACAGTTACAGTTTTATAAAGCACTAACAGCTCCAGCATTCAACTGCTACTACAGTCTTTCAAGGCATTAGACACATGTCATTTGTATATACTGTTCAATTATCCCAAATAGATACTCACAGAACAACAAAAATAACTACATATTCCATTATCCAACTTGCACTGCTAAAAGACTACTAGCATTCAAAGAAAAAAAATCCTTATACAAACACATAATAACATTATATATTACAAATAAAGAGTTTTTTTAATTAAATAAAAAAAGAACAAAGAGAGAAAAAATGAATGTATGAGAAAGAGAAAAAAAGTTAGCAGGCGCTTTTGAAAGTCACTGTAAAAGTAAAGCCCTATTGTCTCCATTTCCTGTGCCTTTTTTTTTTTTTTTTTTACACGAGGCAAGGCAGTAATGACACAGAAACAAAGCAACCTGGTTTACGAAAAGCAGTCCCTATACATAAATTACATATAAAAAACATAATATCAAAACTACGAAATACAAAACATCAAAGCTAAACACATACATTAATAGTTAGTAAAGACAAACATTTAAATAAACAGACGCAATCAATGGCCAGAAACAATATAAAAAATAAAACAAAAACAAACATGCAATCTGAAAGAAAAAACAGTTAGCAAATCCTTTAGAATCAGCGCGCAAACACATGCAGCAAAAAATGGCAGCAGCGCGCAAGAAAATAAAAATAAAAAAATAAGAGGAAAAAAACTGTCTCTCAATGGGAGATTAAATCAGTTGATATATAAGAAGAAAATCTAATCAGTTAAAATAAAATTCTCACAATTACAAGATATGGACGACCCAGAAACACCAGAATTGAAGTACAAGATAGACACAGAACGGAGACAAAACAACTAGAAACCTCTCGTTCCTTTTTTATGAGTTCAATTTCCAGCATATACAAATACTCAGCACACCGGGCGAGTTCAAACACACGTGAGGTCCTCAAACGATTTTCCTTTACTACAATACATAAAATGACAAAAACAAACCAAGACAAAGAGTCCAACCTTGCACCAAAAAAAAATCAACAAGCTCTGAACCATAGCTATAACTTCAAGGAAAATAAACAAAAACCAAGCCTGGAGGCAAGTTCGCAAAATCTGAACAAGCAAATGTAAGGATACATTCAAATGTAAAGATACACTTAAATATAAGGATACATCTGAATGGCAAATCCCACTTCAGACAACTGAAAAATTCTATTTTTCATTATAATTACCATAAACCTTTTCCAAGTTTCTTCTTATATATCAAAACCAAAGTAAGAGCTGCGCTACGCCATGGCGGAGACCCCCAAAAAGAATCAATCACGAAACTGTATTGGTCTTTCTCAGAAGTCTAGCTTTCCTCGTTAAGCCAGATCTATTTATTAAAATACACAGAATTTATAGCCAATCAGTGTACAGATACATTACAACATCAAAGTTTAGCCACTCAGTTAACTTACTACCATATATGGTTCACAAAAGACCCTTTTCCCATCTTCCCGCTTCTGCGCACATTTTCCTGCACTGAACATAACAGGAAATCGGCCACAGCTCATATCCTATAGAAGGAACAACGGTCTATGCAGTATTGACACTAACAAAAATGGAGGGGGGGAATTTCACAGCCCATTTATAAGAACCGGCTTTTTAAGACTAAATATTTAACAGTGTTCATGCTGTTACAGTTTAGAGCCGGCTGCTCATTGGCTCTTGAAAAAGTGAGCAATTTTCCTGGCTGGGATACTGGAGGGTCCATTATACAGGATATACTACACTATGTCCGATCAATTACTTGTAATTCAGGACTGGTCCATGTGAGAGATATTTGAGAAGCACTCCCCAACGTGCTGGGATGGATCTGCATGCGCAAGGACTGTCTTTTTTGTTTTCTATGTTGTATGGTATATTTGAGTGATCATATACTGGGACTTGGAGCACTTCTCTACGATCCTGTAACATTTTTATGATACGTTTGTGAATCAGACCTGCGCTACTACTACTGTTTCATATTCCCCTGGTTAAACCTGTCAAATTGAAATCACCAAAATCGGGTTATTCCTAGACATGTGCATTTCGTTTCGTCACTAATTAAAATTCAGACAAAAATCTGCATTTTTGAAAATTTTTACGTTTCCAAAAAACGTAATATCGGCTGACCAAAATTTTGATTCGCCGTAGCACAAAGAAAACGACTAAATGAAATATTGGAAGGTAAAATGAGCCGAAAAAGATGCGAAACCTGTACATTTCGTTTCGTCACGAATTGAAAATCGGCGTTTTTGACAATTATTACGTTTTTTGGAAACGTAAAATCGGCTGACCAAAATTTAGATTCGCCATAGCACAAAGAAAGCAACTAAATAAAATATTGCAAAACGATACAAAACGGAACGAAAATTACCTGAAACTAGAAAAAATGGAGCAAAAATGTTTCCCAAAACGTTACAAAATAAGCCAAAATGAAAAAAAGAACGAAAATGACCCAAAACAAAAAAAATTCAAAGTAATAAAAAATGGGGATTTTTTTAACATTGAAACTTGTACGATTCGCCTATGGATTTCAATGGTAAAAAATCCTTTCTTATTAAATATTTCTTAAACTGTTTATTTTTTCACTTGCAGCAAAAAGACATTTTGTTTATCTTATAGTAATTTTTTATGCATTTTTTGGGTGAAATTTTATTGTTCCTAATTTATTTTAAAACGAGGAATTTTTCCGTTCTGCAATGAATTGAATAGGGATACGGTGTTTCAGCACCATGGTTAGCTCCACAGTGCTGAACTGCAGTTCTGACACACAGGGGGTTATTCAAAGAGCACCGAAATGTCAACCACATTTCAGTGCTCTCTCATTCCCCTCACTTCCCCTCACTTCGGGAAATCAAATTTCCCCACCATGCGGTGAATTCAGCATCACTCATCACATTGAAAACCTGCTGAAAACCAGCCGGAACCACCGCAAAAACCACGTCGGAAAAACCGGACGAGCCGTCGATCACAGTGCAAACCCACCGGAAATATAGCCGACAAACTGACGAACAGAGTAAAAATAAAATAAAAAAAAGAACCTTTGAAAGTGTCAAAATTGAAACGCGGTTTGTAAAAACTAGTGAACGAAAATGTCTGGAATTTACATAAAAGATCCAATAAATGATAATAAAATGGTCTGTTACAGAAAAAAGAAAAAAACGCTTTTGGGGGAAAAAAAGTTGCCGTAAAAATAGACTTTATACTGCAGATTAAAATAATAAACGGTTTATTAGATATTGGATAAAAACTGGAATATTTTTAAAATTTAAGCCTATGAGATTTGCCTGAATAAACCTGCAGAATGAAAACACTGCACAGCAGGGTGTTTCGGCAACTTTTCACTACTGTTCGTGTTCTCTGACTAGATTAACCATTGCTTCTCTATGTGGGATTTCACTGCTCTCGAACAGGCACCGTACTTGCTGCGAGTTCGCCAAAATTTGGCGAACTGCCCTCGTCTCTGAATAGCCGAATGGCCCTAAAATGTCACCATACGGGGAAATTCCCTGTTCGGTGACATTCTGAGGCCAGATCGTCTCTCTCTGAATAACCCCTATTGTACTCTTTCATTGAAAATGTTTCAGTACCTTTGAGAGCTACGGAGCTCACCATGGTGCTGAAACATATTAAGATACTATGTTTCAGTTCGGCAGTTCAGCACTATGGACAGCTATGTTGCTAACCATGGTGCTGAAACATCATATCTATTCAATTCATTGCAGAATGGAAAGAAAGCATCATTATAAAATAAATTAGGACCAATAACATTTCACCCAAAAATTCACCCAAAATTTAAAAAAAAAATTAACAAAATGACATTTGCTGCAAGTGAAAAAAATAAACGGTTTAAGAAATATTTCATAAAAACGCGAATATTTTTTTAATATGAAACCTACGAGAAAAAAGCCTTCTTTCTTTAAAAATAAATTGGGAAACTTAAAATTTCACCCAAAAAATCCTAAAAAATAAATAAGAAACTTTTTTCTGCAGTTAAAAAAATGAAATGGTTGACGGCAGGTATTTTAATTTTATTGGTAGTAATCTATTTCACATTCTGAAATAACTAATAAAAAACTGATACTTATCTCCATAAAAACCAAATACAAATCAACCCAAAATACGGAATAACACATAAAAACGGAAAATTAAGTGATCCGAAAAACGAAATAACCCATAAAATTCGAAAAACTAAGCATTCTGAAAACAAGACCCAGGCATCCTAAATTTCGGATCGGTCCGTAATTAAGAATCGCAGTAAAATAACAAACGACCCGAAACGCGAAAAAACTAAACAGGGGAGAGGGGGAACGCTGTGCACATGTTTAGCTATTCTGCTGCAATTTCAGTTCAGTTCGGCATTTGTGAATAGACGAATCGTTAGTTCTCTAAGGGACAATTTCGATGCTGTCAAATACCACTGAATTTTGGCGAAAAGCACCTCATTTCACTGTCAGTTCACCTGAATTTGGCGCAAATACAGTTTGCTGAATAGACCTCTTTCCCTGAAGTTATAGATCGGGTGAAATTCAACGTTCGGTGCAATTTGGGGGCAAATACTGCATTTAGTGAATAAGCCTCTTAGACTAAATCAATGAAAGCCACATCTGCCAAGTTTAATACAGACCATTCGGCTGCTCAGACCTTTTTATCTTTATTAACCAATTAAATGCAAGTTACCAGTTTTAGCTATTTTATCCATCTTATGCAATTTTATCCGACATGTATTTATTTATTCAGTTGCCATTTTAGATTCATTATGTTTATTTTATCTGTTTTAGCTTATTTTCTCTTTTACATTGTTTTATCCAGTAGGTCTTTTCTAACCATTTTATCTATTCCATACCATAGCGTTGTACAATCCGTTCCATGTAGTTTATCACATTGCTTCTATTGCATCTATTTTGGTATTACATTTTCTTTTTGTTAGATCTGTTTTATCATATTTCTAATTTCTAATAAATATCTGCACTTGCTCTTTCCTTTCCCTTCAAACTCTTCTATCATATTTTATCCCTTTCCTCCAATTGCTCTATTCCAGCCTAATATTAGCTATTTTATCTCATTAGTCTTTTTTCTCTTCTTTTATCCATAATCTGTATTTTACATTTTCTCTTTTTTACATCTGTTTTATCCAATTGCTGTTTTCAACAAAATTGACCCGTTTCCTCTATTTCTAGCCAGTGGCTCTTTTTTATTTTTATCCATTTTCTCCTTTTAAACCTATTTTATCCAATGGCTGATCTTTCTCCACTTTATCAATTGTGTTTTTTCTATACATTGTGTCTAAATGATCCCTTTTTGTCTGTTAGATTTATTTTATCCAGTCGGTATTTTCTATCCATTTTCTCCATGGTGTATTTGGTGGGATTTGTCTTTACTAGGGGTTGTATGTATCCAGGCCAGCCATCAGAAATTTTGGGGCCCCTTACTGACCCTCAGAATAGGGGGTCCCCCCCATGATCCCCTCTTCCCATAGGAAATCAATATTTAATGTGAATTGTGATCACATTACAGAGTGTTGGTCTCAATATCTTAAAATCACACAAATTTCTCGCACAACAGCACATTTAACATAAAGTATGTAGCTGGTTCAAATAATTTAATCACAATTTGAATTTCACACGGTCTTAAAAAATAATGACTCCAGATCATATTACAGAGTGTTGCTCCCAATAGCTTAAAAATCACATAAAATGTGTATTAGTGCAAACAATGTAGCATAAAAGTATAATTAGATTACTCCACAGGTTAAGCATATCACAGAGCACCACAGCAATAGAACTTACAGTAAACGCAGGGAGTATGAATGTGCACAGGAATCCTATGTACGTTCATACTCCATGCCTTTACCGTTAGAGGTCTATTGCTGTGGATCCTGTGACCGCCAACAGTAAAGGCAGTATGAACGTACACAGAATCCACAGCAATAGACCTCTAATGGTAAAAGCAATGAGTCTCTGGATGGATTGAACGAAGGACGGACTGGGATGGATGGATAGATATATAGACATACAGGGAAGGATGGAGAGATTGACAGACAGTGAGATGTATGGACCGTGTGTCCTCTGTCACCCTCCCCAGCATCCTGTGTGGGATGGATGGATAGACAGTGGGATAGATGGATGGACGGACGCACTGGGATGGATATATAGACAGACAGGGAAGGAAGGATGGATGGATGGACGGACGGACAGTGTGTCCTCTCTCACCCTCCCCAGCACCCTGTGTTCTCTCTGTCACCCCCCCCAACCCACAGTGTACAGTCTGTCACCTCTCTAGCCCCCTCTTCTACCCTTCCCAGTGTAGCCCCTCTGTTACCTGCCTCTATCCAGATCCAGCATGTGCAGGGCAGCTCCTCGGCCTGGCTTCTCTCCTTCTCCCATCCACACGCACGTGCTTGTGGTGGTGCTGTGTGAGGAAGGGGCAGGGCAGTGTGCTGGAGGCTGCCCAGACTCAGTGCCAAGGGAAGCAGGGGGCAGCCATGATGGTGTGAGGGCTGCTCCCCCACCTCTCCCCGCCCGTCACATGGAGGGGCGGGGCTTGTACTGGCCAGGGTGAAGTTTCTCTGCACAGCGCTGATCTCTCCCCACAGAGACAGAGCGCTGAAAGCCGGCACACAAAGGCTGGCCCTGAGTGGTGTCACTCTCCAAGAGGGTGCGGCCCCCCCACGTGACGCCACTGATCAGAGGGGTCTGCTGGCCGCCATCTTGGATTCTCTGCTCACCGGGCGCCGGTAGGCTGCAGTACTGCCTTGAGGCCTGCAGCCTAAAGTAAATAAAGCTGCCTACGGCGGCCCACCCAGTCCCCGGGCCTCTTACTGCAGTATGGGCCGTAATGCCCTGATGGCGGCCCTGTATGTATCATCTGTTTATTGTTTGGTGTTGTGGTTTGTGATGTTCTTCCCAGCCCATGCGCTGAGCAAGAAAGGGAGCTCCATTGTTCTGGTGTGATTTGTTCTCCCAGAATACCTTGGGCCCAGCCATGTAATTTGCATAATGTAGTTTTGAGGTTTCTGTGTCCCAGCTTGCACACACAGGTGTCCATAAATGTGTAGCAAGGGCAGATCTAGTTGTAAGGGTAACATGCTGTGTATATGAGATGACTCTTTCTGGGACACCTCACCACAAGTGTAAGACTCTATGTGTTTTAGACCATATATACCAGTCGGTGATCCATAGTAATTGTGCTTCTGACACAGCTTGCACTCGTGCTTCTGACACAGCTTGCACACATGCCGCTGGGATAGTGGTTATAACAATGTATTTTTGTGCAGGCATAACCTGATGACCCCAGAAGCCCCATATCACCCTCCCACGTGGAGACCCCCAGACACCCCCAAACCTCATCCCAAAAAAAAAACTAAAACTTTTGACTAAAGTTTTTATATTTTTTTAAAAATGTTGTTGCCTCTCCTGCTTACATTCCCTGCAGAGAGGGGGCTACATCACTGGTGCCCTAGTGGGAGAAGCGACAGACCAGTATCTAAGGACCATGGTGGCCCAGCGAGTGCAGCCGCCAAGCCCCCACATCCCTCCCTGGAACAACATCTTGGACTGTTAGCTGTCCTTTCAATCTATGTTCACCAAACGTGGCCCAGGTCCTCAGGATCTACTGACTTAGCTTAGCGATCGCTAAGGGGCATAGTGGTTCTAACAACAACTTATTTTTGTGCAGGCATAACTTGGTAACCTCAGAAGTCCCATATTACTCTCTCACGCGGAGACCCCCAGGCACCCCCCAAACCACATCCCAAAAGAAAACTAAACCTTTTGACTTACCGTAAGTTTTTATATTGATATACAGAATATAATGGTTATAATTAATTCTGGGGGCATGTGTCTGGCTATAGTTAATTCTGGGATGTCGGTGTCAGGGTATATTCAATTCTGGGGGTCTGTGCCTGGTTATACATTTTTCTCGGGTTTGTGTATATATATATATATATGTTACAGCAGGGCTCAAAATTTCAAGTACCAAGCTACTAGCCAGACCTTAAAAGTTATTCGCCACCAGTTGTCCCACATACCCTACGCTAAACTTCACCCCTAAACACTCCTTAAATTATCTTATGAAATTTCACCGTTAAAGGTTTTATTCAGAATAAAGTTACAAAAATAAATAACATTAATACCCAGGCATCAGACCCCAGATACCCAGGCATCAGACCCCAGATACCCAGGCATCAGCCCCAGATAAGTAGTATCATCCATGAAGTACAGACTCCTCTCCAACAGTTTTTAGGACCAAATTATTTTGTGGTTTATGCATCCGATATATCAAGTGTAACCTAATACTCTCATTATTCATAGGCCAGGTTATCACTAGAGGTTAGACCCCAAAGTCAGGTTTCCCCCTTGGATGCTTATACAGATGGATCCATTAATATTTGTGAGCGATACTTCCATCCCCGTTCTTTTTTTGCTCCTTCTGTATCACCAATTTTTCTTTATAGATTTATTTTGCATACCCTCAAAAGCCTATGCCTCCACTTCACCAATTATGGCCTCTCACGGGAGTTGTAGTAGCAGCACTGATTTTGGCGTCACTTCCGGTGCACTGGCAGCTCAGCAGCTTTTTACTTTTCCTTAGTTTACACCAGGGGTGGGGAACCTTTTTTTTTCTGCCAAGGACCCCCCTTTTATTAATTTCTCTCCCCACTTTAATTTCTTCCTCCCTTTAATTCATTTATTTTGCCCAATTCATCTCTCTCCCCATTTATTTCAGTTCTCTCTCCAATTCATTTCTCTCCCCATTTATTTCATTTCTCTCCCTATTTATTTCATTTCTCTCCCTATTTATTTCATTTCTCTCCCCATTTATTTCATTTCTCTCCCCATTTATTTCATTTCTCTCTCCAATTCATCGCTCTCCCCATTTATTTCATTTCATTTCTCTCCCCCAATTCATCTCTCTCTCCAATTCATCTCTCTCTCCAATTCATCACTCTCTCCCCCAATTCATCACTCTCTCCCCCAATTCATCACTCTCTCCCCCAATTCATCACTCTCTCCCCCAATTCATCACTCTCTCCCCCAATTCATCACTCTCTCCCCAATTCATCACTCTCTCCCCCAATTCATCACTCTCTCCCCCAATTCATCACTCTCTCCCCAATTCAGCTCTCTCCCCCCAATTCAGCTCTCTCCCCCCAATTCAGCTCTCTCCCCCCAATTCAGCTCTCTCCCCCCCAATTCAGCTCTCTCTCCCCCCAATTCAGCTCTCTCCCCCAATTCAGCTCTCTTCCCCCAATTCATCAGCTCTCTCCCCAATTCAGCTCTCCCCCCAATTCAGCTCTCTCCCCCAATTCAGCTCTCTCCCCCAATTCAGCTCTCTCCCCCAATTCAGCTCTCTCCCCCCATTCAGCTCTCTCCCCCAATTCAGCTCTCCCCCCCAATTCAGCTCTCTCTCCCCCCCAATTCAGCTCTCTCTCTCCCCCCAATTCAGCTCTCTCTCCCCCCAATTCAGCTCTCTCCCCAATTCAGCTCTCTCCCCAATTCAGCTCTCTCCCCCCAATTCATCACTCTCTCCCCAATTCATCACTCTCTCCCCAATTCATCACTCTCTCCCCCAATTCATCACTCTCTCCCCCAATTCATCACTCTCTCCCCCAATTCATCACTCTCTCTCCCAATTCATCACTCTCTCTCCCAATTCATCACTCTCTCTCCCCAATTCATCACTCTCTCTCCCAATTCATCACTCTCTCCCCAATTCATCACTCTCTCTCCCAATTCATTCACTCTCTCCCAATTCAGCTCTCTCCCCCCAATTCAGCTCTCTCCCCCCAATTCAGCTCTCTCCCCCAATTCAGCTCTCTCCCCCCAATTCAGCTCTCTCCCCCCAATTCAGCTCTCTCCCCCCAATTCAGCTCTCTCCCCCCAATTCAGCTCTCTCCCCCAATTCAGCTCTCTCCCCCAATTCAGCTCTCTCTCCCCCCAATTCAGCTCTCTCTCCCCCAATTCAGCTCTCTCCCCCCAATTCAGCTCTCTCCCCCCAATTCAGCTCTCTCCCCCAATTCAGCTCTCTCTCCCCCAATTCAGCTCTCTCTCTCCCCAATTCAGCTCTCTCTCTCCCCAATTCAGCTCTCTCTCTCCCCAATTCAGCTCTCTCTCCCCCAATTCAGCTCTCTCTCTCCCCCAATTCAGCTCTCTCCCCCAATTCAGCTCTCTCTCCCCCAATTCAGCTCTCTCCCCCAATTCAGCTCTCTCCCCAATTCAGCTCTCTCCCCCCAATTCAGCTCTCTCCCCCAATTCAGCTCTTCTCCCCAATTCAGCTCTCTCCCCCAATTCAGCTCTCTCTCCCCAATTCAGCTCTCTCCCCCAATTCAGCTCTCTCTCCCCCCAATTCAGCTCTCTCCCCCAATTCAGCGCTCTCTCCCCCCAATTCAGCTCTCTCTCCCCCAATTCAGCTCTCTCTCCCCCAATTCAGCTCTCTCCCCCAATTCAGCTCTCTCCCCCAATTCAGCTCTCTCTCCCCAATTCAGCTCTCTCCCCCAATTCAGCTCTCTCTCCCCCCAATTCAGCTCTCTCTCCCCAATTCAGCTCTCTCTCCCCCCAATTCAGCTCTCTCTCCCCCCAATTCAGCTCTCTCTCCCCCCAATTCAGCTCTCTCTCCCCCCAATTCAGCTCTCTCCCCCCAATTCAGCTCTCTCCCCCCATTCAGCTCTCTCCCCCCAATTCAGCTCTCTCCCCCCCAATTCAGCACTCTCCCTCCCCAATTCAGCACTCTCCCTCCCCAATTCAGCACTCTCTCCCCCCCAATTCAGCACTCTCTCCCCCCCAATTCAGCTCTCTCCATTTCACCCCCCCCCCTGCCGTTTATTTCATCCCCCCTTACCTCGGGAATAGTAGAATGAGGGGGCGGGGATTATCCACACACTGAGGCACGCTGGTTCCTCCTTCACGCTGTGCCTGGAAGATGAGGTGAAGCAGGAAGCAGCATGAATCACAGAGTGGATAATCCCCGCCCCCTCATCCTGCAGCGTGGAGGAAGAAAATCCAGAGAGATAGTAAAGTCTGGTAAAGGGGCTGCGGGAGAGAGAATTTGCAACCCCCCCCCCCAATTGTTTTCCTTACAGGGACATTCTGTAGCTGGCAGAGAAAATAAGAGGCTGCTGAGCGGCCGGTCAGCGTGCCGGAAATGACTCAGGCAAAGTCTGGCTGGATCTGAGCACGTTGACGGCAGGAAAAAAAAAAAAAAAAAAAAACGCCGCCGCTGGAATACACAGCACAGGCAGCACGATGTAATTTATCGTGCTGCCTCCGGGGGCATCTCCACTCGCCAGCAGTTAATTTCCTCTCGCAAAATGCGAGTAGGCGAGAGGAAATTTTGAGGGCTGTGTTACAGTTAAGGCTAGGGTCAGACTAACGCATTTTTCGCATTGTCAGTGAAAAAGTGCGTTAGAACGAATGGACGTATTTTTTCACGGAATACGCGATAGCGGTCATACGATGCGCATTTTCGTCCGTGATTTTGTACGGATCATCAATAAAACACTTTTTCCGCAGCGCACTCTGTACGTCAGTACTAGCGCTTTGACGTTCTCGAAAAAATGCGTTCGTTTGCCACTTGCGTTGCGCGGCCGCACTTTTGTGCCGGCGTTTTTCGTATGCTGCCTGGCATTGGACGTAATTTGCTGCTAGCACGGCCGTGATTTAGTGCGGCTAAACACACGTTAATAATGCGTTAGTCTGACCTTAGCCTAAAGCCCGAAGTGCGGTTAATCCTAGGATTACCCGGGTAATGCTAGCATTACCCGGGCGTCATTAGCAAAAGTCCAAAGAGAAATTAAATTTCGGACTTTACCCGGGTAATCTGCAAAGTATCCAGAGGCCTCTGGGCACTCCTGTTTTCTGCTCTGTTTTAACGGGTTAATTCAACATTACCCGAGTGTTGCTGGATAAAGTGTCTTGTGCAGCGAAACATCGTACTTTATCCAGGTAATCTGCAAAATATCGAAACGCCTCTGGGTGCTCCGCTTTTCTTGGGTTTTCAGCAGGTTACAGGTGACTGAATTCCGAGGATTACCCGGGTAAAGCTGCAAACTGTTATCTGACTGATAACAAAATAGTGTTTTTTTGTTTGTTATTTTTAATGAAATTGTATCCAGTCAGAAACCACACTAAATAATCGTCATGTAACTCTGTGTATTAATTGTCTGAAAATTAATTTATGAAGATAGATATTCTATAAAGAGTAACCTGATGGTTATTATGTTTTATAAATGATATATAAGCACATATGACACATAATAAAGATCATGTAACTCTTTCACCTTCATATAAGAAACATATCCTGATACTCTGTATATTCATTATATCTGCAATACATTTTAATGTTTGTCTTTTGCCGTTTTCATTGATAATATCCCTTGAGAATAGCAAAATTCACTGTTACCCAAGTGGGGTTGGATGCTCTGCAGAATTACCCGGGTGAAGCTGTGGATAGGCCTCAGATTACCCGGGTGAAGCTTCAGACTTGCACATTATCCGGGTAAAGTGCGCATTTTTCAGCTCATCCAGACCGTTACCCAATGGGAGTTGGTTAGTCCTAAAATTACCCGGGTAAAGTCCGAAATTTTTATAATTTTTTTTCAGCTTTATCCAGCGGTTTTGGGTAATGTCAGGATTACCCGGGTAATCCTAGGATTAACCACACTTTGGGTTTTACCCATAATATATATTTACTTTTTTTTCTCTTCGGATAATGGGGGTTGTGGATTTCTTGGGCGAGTTCCCTCACTTTTCTCCCAGGACTTGACCCCTGACTAGATGTAAATGGTGCTTTCTAAATTGTTTTAGTCAAAAGTTAGCATGTTTTTTTATGTATCTATAAGTGTTTTCTTACAGAATATTGTTTTATCTTGCTGGCATTATGACGATATTAGCGCTTTATAAGTTACTGGTAACTTTCGCTGATGCCAGCACCCATTTAGGCTGGGTCAGACGACGCATTTTTAACGTGCATTTAGGCGCACTTAATCGCGGCTGCAGTAGCAGCAAATGACGGGCAATGACGGCCAATATACGAAGTACGGGCGCACGAAAGTGTGGCCGCACAACGCAGGCGGCAAGCGAACAAATTTTTTCGAGAAAGCTGAACCACTATTACTGACGTACAGAGTGTGCTGCGGCCGGTATAGTAGTAGTCTGTGTGTGTGAGTGTGATTAGGAGACGCCAGACGCTGCTCATGTCCGGCCTACATAACGTGCAGACACCCAAAGTTTCCTGGTTTAGATACGTTTTCGCACATTCCGTGAAAAAATACGTCAATGTGTTCGGACGCTCTTTTTGACGGTCGCTGCGACTAATGCGTTCGTTTGACCCTAGTCTTGCACGCGACTGCCCTCAGTTAAAATGGCTCTAGCGATCCAGTAAGGGCAGATGCTGTTCTTTGGGATGTATGTTAAAACAGAACCGGAAGTGCGTCATAGCCGGCGACTACACGTGGTCATTTGAGACAGAATGTTGTCAGGTGTGCAGATATACGGCGCGGACGCTGATTACCGGTATGCGATCTATATAAACTCTATGATAAGGCGTGTATGGAAGCACTTTGAAAAAGTCTACAGTCGAAAAGCGTTGTGCAATGTTTATTCATATAACTTGGCCGGTTTGTGGCCTTTTATATAAATGTTCACCGAGTCTTCTTCCACAAGGATCTAACTTCCTCTTTCGAGTAAGGTGTCCATTGCGGATGAAAAGGAGAGACCAAGCGTGGGAGTAGTGAGACCGGAGACTTTTTACACATATGTGTTCATGCTGTTATAGTTTAGAGCCGGCTCCTCATTGGCTCTTGAAAAAGTGAGCAATTTTCCTGGCTGGGATAGTGGAGGGTCCATTATACAGGATATACTACACTATCAGGGTTATTCAAAGAGATTCGAAAAGTCACCGCACGTTCGGTGACTTTTCATTCTCTTCACTTCGGTTCCTTTTGCCGATCCCATTTCGGTGACCCTGCGGTGTATTCAGCAAACACCACAGGGTCCCCGAATTGCAGGGAAAAGCTACCGCAAACCTGACGAAAACGAACCACAAAACCCAGCGAATGCACTCCGAAAACCCTCAAAAACATCTGGATTAACCTGCCGAAAACCACAGAAAAACCCGAACAGGAGCCGATCTCAGCCTTCGACACAGCAGAAGAGGCAGTGAATAAATTAGGAAAACCGTTTGCATGAATGACTGAAAGGTGAAACACTGTTTGCAAAGAAAAAATAAGTAAACTTTTAAAAATATAAAAAAATCAGAAAAATGCTTAAAATATCCTAAAAAATCTATAAATAAAGAGACTCTTTACTGCAGAATTTTATAATGAACGGTTTATTAGATATTGAATTAAAAGGGAAATATTTTTAACATTGAAGCCTATGGGATTCTCCTGAATAAATTTGCCGAATTAAACCACCGAATGGCAGGGCATTTTGGGAACCTTTCACTGCTGGTTTTCGTTCTCTGAATAGCCGAAGCAGTGCTTTTTCATGGGGTTTTCACTGCCCTCGAACTGGGACCGAACAGGCACCGAATGTTCAGGCAATTCGCTAGGATTTGGCGAACTGCCTGCTCTCTGAATAGCCGAATGGCCAGGAAAGGTAACCGAATGCTGATTTTCAAAGTTCGGTTACCTTTCTCAAGCAATTCGGATCTCTTTGAATAACCCTGTATGTCCGATCTATTACTTGTAATTCAGGACTCGTCCATGTTCTAGATATTTGAGAAGAACTCCCAAACGTGCTGGGATCTGCATGCGCGAGGACTGTCTTTTTTGTTTTCTATGTTGTATGGTATATTTGAGTGATCATATACTGAGACTTGGAGCACTTCTCTACGATCCTGTAACATTTTTATGATACGTTTGCGAATCAGACCTGTGCTACTACTACGGTTTTATATTCCCCTGGTTAAACCTGTCGAATTGAAATCCCCAAAATCGGGTTATTCCTAGACATGTGCATTTCGTTTTGTCACTAATTGAAATTCGGACAAAAATCAGCATTTTTGAAAATTTTTACGTTCCCAATAAACGTAATATCGGTTGACCAAAATTTTGATTCGCCGTAGCACAAAGAAAACGACTAAATTGGAAGGTAAAATGAGCCGAAAAAGATGCGAAACGATACAAAAACGGAACGAAAATTACGCGAAACTAGAAAAAAATAGAGAAAAAATTACCCAAACGTTACAAAGTAATCCAAAATGAAAAAAAAGAACAGAAATGACCCAAAACAAAAAAAGACAATTATTTCAAAGTAATAAAAATGTAGATTTTTTTTAACATTGAAACTTGTACGATTCGCCTATGGATTTCAATGGTAACAAAATCCTTTTTTATTAAACATTTCTTAAACCGTTTATTTTTTAACTTGCAACAAAAAGACATTTTGTTTATTTTTTAGTAATTTTTTTAAGGCATTTTTTTGGTGAAATTTTATTCCGAATTTATTTTAAA
Source organism: Leptobrachium leishanense (assembly GCA_009667805.1). Classification (NCBI taxonomy): domain Eukaryota; kingdom Metazoa; phylum Chordata; class Amphibia; order Anura; family Megophryidae; genus Leptobrachium; species Leptobrachium leishanense. Next base: position 499,386,266 of record CM019063.1, on the reverse strand, counting down.
ACGAGGAATTTTTCCGTTCTGCAATGAATTGAATAGGGATACGATCTTTCAGCACCTTGGTTAGCTCCATAGCCGTCCATAGTGCTGAACTGCCGATCTGAAACACAGGGGGTTATTCAAAGAGCTCCGAAATGTCACCGACATTTCAGTGCTCTCTCATTCCCCTCACTTCCCCACACTTCGGAGAATCAAATTTCCACACCATGCGGTGAATTCAGCATTCATCACAGGGAAAACCTGCTGAAAACCAGCCGGAACCGCCGCAAAAACCTGACGAGCCGCCGATCACAGCGCAGACGCGCCGAAAATATAGCCAACAAGCTGACGAACAGGGTAAAAATAAAATTAAAAATAGAACATTTGAAAGTGTCAAAATTGAAACGCTGTTTGTATAAAAAAAAAAAAAATACTGAACGAAATTGTCTGGAATTTACATATAAGATGCAATGAATGATAATAAAATGGTCTGTTACAGAAAACAGAAAAAACACTTTTGGGGGGAAAAAAGAGTTGCCCAAAAAATCCCCAAAAATGCCTAAAAGATCCTAAAATAATTAATAAAGAGACCTTTTTACTGCAGATTAAAATAATAAACAGTTTATTAGATATTGGATAAAAACAGGAATATTTTTAACATTGAAGCCTATGGGATTCGCCTGAATAAACCTGCAAAATGAAAACACCGAACAGCAGGGCACTTCGGCAACTTTTCACTACTGTTCGGTGTTCTCTGACTAGATTAACCATTGCTTCTCTATGGGGAATTTCACTGCTCTCGAACAGGCACCGTACTTCCTGGGAGTTTGCCAAAATTTGGCGAACTGCCCTCGTCTTTGAAGAGCCGAATAGCCCCGAAATGTCACCGTATGGGGAAATTCCCTGTTCGGTGACATTCTGAGGCCAGATCGTCTCTCTCTGAATAACCCCTATAGTACTCTTTCATTGAAAATGTTTCAGAACCTTTGAGAGCTATGGAGCTCGCCAAGGTGCTGAAACACATATTAAGATACTATGTTTCAGATTGACAGTTCAGCACTATGGACAGCTATGTAGCTAACCATGGTGCTGAAACATTATATCTATTCAATTCATTGCAGAACAGAAAGAATGCATCATTTTAAAATAAATTAGGACCAATAAGATTTCACCCAAAAATTTAAAAATTGCCTAAAAAAGTAAAAAAAATTAACAAAATGACATTTTGCTGCAAGTGGAAAAAAATAAACGGTTTAAGAAATATTTTAAAAAAAAAGTGAATATTTTTTTAAAATGAAACCTATGAGGAAAAAAGCCTTCTTTCTTTAAAATAAATTGGGAATAAATAAGTAAATAGACTTTATTCTGCAGTTAAAAAAAATAATTGGTTGACGGCTGGTATTTTAATTTTATTGGTAGTAATCTATTTCACATTCTGAAATAACTAATAAAAAAACGAAATACTTATCTCCATAAAATCAAGATACAAATCAACCCAAAATACGGAATAACACATAAAAACGGAAAATGAAGTGATCTGAAATACGAAATATCGGCCGTCCGAAATAGCAAATCACCTAAATATGCGAAATGACTTGTAACAAAAAATGAAGTGATCCGAAAAACAAAATAACCCATAAAATTCAAAAAACGAAGCAATCTGAAAACGATACCCGGGCATCCGAAATTTCGCATCGGTCTGAAATTACGAAAAGCGGTGAAATAACAAACGACCCGAAATAACTAAATGGGGGGGAACGCTGTGCACATGTTTAGCTATTCTGCTGCAATTTCAGTTCAGTTCGGCATTTGTGAATAGATGAATCGTTAGTTCTCTATGGGACAATTTCGGTGCTGCCAAATGCCACTGAATTTTGGCGAAAAGCACCTCATTTCACTGTCCACCTGTATTTGGCGCAAATACAGTTTGCTGAATAGACATCTCGCCCCGAAGTTATAGATCGGGTGAAATTCAACGTTCGGTGCAATTTGGGGGCAAATTCTGCATTTAGTGAATAAGCCTCTTAGGCGGGTCTCTATATCTAGTCAATGAAAGCCACATCCGCCAAGTTTAATACAGACCATTAGGCTGCTCAGACCTTATTATCTTTATTAACCAATTAAATGCAATTTACCAGTTTTAGCTATTTTATCTATTAGCTCTGTTTTATCCATTTTATGCAATTTTATCCGACATGTATTTATTTATACATTAGTCTTTTTTCTCTTATTTTATCCATAATCTGTATTTTACATTTTATTTTTTACATCTGTTTTATCCAATTGCTGAAAATTGACCCGTTTCCTCTATTTCTAGCCAGTGGCTCTTTTTTTTTTTTTTATCCATTTTCTCCTTTAAACTTATTTTATCCAATGGCTGATCTTTCCCCACTTTATCAATTGTGTTTTTTCTATCCATTGTGTCTAAATGATCCCTTTTTGTCTGTTCTATTTCTTTTATCCAGTCAGTGTTTTCTATCCATTTTCTCCATGGTGTATTTGGTGGGATTTGGCTTTACTAGGGGTTGTATGTATCCAGGCCAGCCATCAGAAATTTTGGGGCCCCTTACTGACCCTCAGAATAGGGGGTCCCCCACCCCATGATCCCCTCTAAATGTGTATTAGTGCAAACAATGTAGCATAAAAGTATAATTAGATTACTCCACAGGTTAAGCATATCACAGAGCACCACAGCAAATAGAACTTACAGTAAACGCAGGGAGTATGAATGTGCACAGGAATCCTATGTACGTTCATACTCCATGCCTTTACCGTTAGAGGTCTATTGCTGTGGATCCTGTGACCGCCAACAGTAAAGGCAGTATGAACGTACACAGAATCCACAGCAATAGACCTCTAATGGTAAAAGCAATGAGTCTCTGGATGGATTGATCGAAGGACGGACTGGGATGGATGGATGGATATATAGACATACAGGGAAGGATGGAGAGATTGACAGACAGTGAGATGTATGGACCGTGTGTCCTCTGTCACCCTCCCCAGCATCCTGTGTGGGATGGATGGATAGACAGTGGGATAGATGGATGGACGGACGCACTGGGATGGATATATAGACAGACAGGGAAGGAAGGATGGATGGATGGACCGACGGACAGTGTGTCCTCTCTCACCCTCCCCAGCACCCTGTGTTCTCTCTGTCACCCCCCCCCAACCCACAGTGTACAGTCTGTCACCTCTCTAGCCCCCTCTTCTACCCTTTCCAGTGTAGCCCCTCTGTTACCTGCCTCTATCCAGATCCAGCATGTGCAGGGCAGCTCCTCGGCCTGGCTTCTCTCCTTCTCCCATCCACACGCACGTGCTTGTGGTGGTGCTGTGTGAGGAAGGGGCAGGGCAGTGTGCTGGAGGCTGCCCAGACTCAGTGCCAAGGGAAGCAGGGGGCAGCCATGATGGTGTGAGGGCTGCTCCCCCTCCTCTCCCCGCCCGTCACATGGAGGGGCGGGGCTTGTACTGGCCAGGGTGAAGTTTCTCTGCACAGCGCTGATCTCTCCCCACCGAGACAGAGCGCTGAAAGCCGGCACACAAAGGCTGGCCCTGAGTGGTGTCACTCTACAAGAGGGTGCGGCCCCCCCACGTGACGCCACTGATCAGAGGGGTCTGCTGGCCGCCATCTTGGATTCTCTGCTCACCGGGCGCCGGTAGGCCGCAGTACTGCCTTGAGGCCTGCAGCCTAAAGTAAATAAAGCTGCCGACGGCGGCCCACCCAGTCCCCGGGCCTCTTACTGCAGTATGGGCCGTAATGCCCTGATGGCGGCCCTGTATGTATCATCTGTTTATTGTTTGGTGTTGTGGTTTGTGATGTTCTTCCCAGCCCATGCGCTGAGCAAGAAAGGGAGCTCCATTGTTCTGGTGTGATTTGTTCTCCCAGAATACCTTGGGCCCAGCCATGTAATTTGCATAATGTAGTTTTGAGGTTTCTGTGTCCCAGCTTGCACACACAGGTGTCCATAAATGTGTAGCAAGGGCAGATCTAGTTGTAAGGGTAACATGCTGTATATAAGGGATGATGCTTTCTGGGACACCTCACCACAAGTGTAAGACTCCATGTGTTTTAGACCATATATACCAGTCGGTGATCCATAGTAATTGTGCTTCTGACACAGCTTGCACTCGTGCTTCTGACACAGCTTGCACACATGCCGCTGGGATAGTGGTTATAACAATGTATTTTTGTGCAGGCATAACCTGAAGCCCCCAGAAGCCCCATATCACCCTCCCACGTGGAGACCCCCAGACACCCCCAAACCTCATCCCAAAAAAAAAACTAAACCTTTTGACTAAAGTTTTTATATTTTTTTAAAAATGTTGTCGCCTCTCCTGCTTACATTCCCTGCAGAGAGGGGGCTACATCACTGGTGCCCTAGTGGGAGAAGCGACAGACCAGTATCTCAGGACCATGGTGGCCCAGTGAGCGCAGCCACCAAGCCCCCACATCCCTCCCTGGAACAACATCTTGGACTGTTAGCTGTCCTTTCAATCTATGTTCGCCAAACGTGGCCCAGGTCCTCAGGATCTTCTGACGGCGCTTTAGCGCTGCCCCAAGCATCCGCAAGGTTAGCGATCAATAAGATGCAGACTGCCGGACAGAGCATTTCATCTCATTCATAAAAAGCACTGTTGCCACCGTGACTATTTAATCATATAATGTATTTTGAGCACTGTTTTTGAGTTTCTGTGTGCCCCCTGTTTTATAAACCGTGTGGAGGGGGGGCTGACCAGTTTTCAGGGGGAGAGGCACTGGATCGACTGGACGCTCCGTATCTCAGAAAAGCAGCCATTTTTTAAAAAAGATCTGTGTACTGCTTTGAAAAATAGACCTATTTTCTTTCCCGTTAGGCTCATAAAAGCACAGGGGGGGGGGCTTCTGTTATCTCACCCTGCAAAATAATTAAATGGCTTGCACCTGTTGTTATATAAAGTGCATCAGGGGTTTTATTTTAAATGTCACTTTAAAAATTCTGAATTTTTTTGGAGCGCTGACATCACCCCAAAAGTTGAAAATTCCACACCTGACGTAATGTGACCTGGGAAAATACCGTTCCTGGATACATGTTGAAGGACCTCCCCCTGTTCTTTCCCCCTTTATCCCCCCCCGCGCGCTTTAACACCGAGACTTTAAATATTATTGATGAGTTTGTTTTTGAGTCCTGCTGATGGGGTGCCGGGGTTCGAAGGACTCGCTACCCCCATCTTTTTTGTTTTGTTTTTGTAGGTGCAGGGACTGACTCAGGTGCGCCGCGAGGGCAGACACCATGGTCCTGTGTGCCCCTCGGCCTCCCAGCTCTGCGGCCTCTTCCATGGCCCCAGGTCCTCTGTTAAGAGCCCCTGGGTGCGCCAGGAATACCGCTTTATATTGAGCATTCTCCCGCACGTTTAACTCAAATTTTTTTCCATTTTACTTTTGCCTCCTGGTCCACCTACCCTACTTAAATTTTTCATTCGTACCTTCTCTATATACCAGCGGACTTCTTCATGAGCCTTTTTTATTTTTGCTTGTTCTTTTTTAGACAGCGCGGTTTTGTTATTTTGTTATTTTTGTGACTTGATTTTCTGTGAATTGCTGACCTGGCCCTGCGAGGCCGATCTTTTTATTGCTTGATGCTTTGCTGACGGTTTTGAAAGGTATTTTAATATGATAGGTAGTTTTTTAATTTAATCCCCCCCCCCTCCTTGTTCCAGCACAGTGTCTGTTCAATTTTGTTTCCTCTCGAGGCTAGTCAGCGGGGTGATGGAAATAGATATCCTGTGTTAACTTAGAAATGCCCGCGAAATCTTTGTTACATGATGTAGAAATGTATCTGCTCTGATTGGTTGTTGTATCACATTCCTATGTTGGGAGTGAACACTGCAGGAAGTTTTTATATATAACGAACATTTCTATTGGATGTTGAAACAATAAACGAACCTGACAGACCACGGACTGATCAGATGATAATCTGCCATATCTCGGTGTGGTTGTGTCTATCGTCTCCTCTGATCAGAGTCGCGCAGCGCCTTACTTTGGTTTTGATATATAAGAAGAAACTTGAAAAAGGTTTATGGTAATTATAATGAAAATCTAGAATTTAACAGTTTTCCCAAAATAAAGATTATTAATATAAAAAATATTTTATAAAATGATCTTCAAGCAATGTGTATATGAAATATAAATGAATTTCGTGTTTACTCTTTGGTCCCACCTCCAAGAGATATTATTACATGCAAATATTGCAAAATATCTGATAACTGATGCTCCACCTGTACTGCGTTTTCTCATAGAGTTCTATTCACAAAGCACTGAAATCACGTGCAATTTCAATGCTTTTTTTCCCCAGTGCGCTTTGGCTATTAAATTTTCCTGAAAATATGGCCAATTCACTATTTAGCGAATAGTCATTGTATTTTGCCAAAATTGTTGTCGACTGAGCAGTTAAAAAATAAAATAAATCTTCTAAAAAAAAAAATACAAAAAGGTCTTTTTAAAATACTTTTTGCAAAAATATAAAAAGAATAGTCTTTAAATAAAAGTTGAAAAAATATATATATATTATATTATTTTTTTATTATTATTATTGAAACCTATGGGATTCACCTGATTTAAACCTGTTGAATTGAAACACTGAAAATCAGGGTATTTCACCAGAATTTCGGTGCAATTGCCGTTCTGTGACTAGAAGACACAATAGTCTTCTATGGGACAATTTCAGTGCCGGCGAATTGCACCGGATTTCACTTTCTTGTCATCAGTATTGAGCTTCCTGAATAAAATAATTGCCACGAAATTGGTGCAATTCGTAGGTTAGTGAATAACCCCTATTGCTCCGCTGTTGAAAACCAACATAGGGACCTGGATTGCTGTAACGCTTCCAGAGAAGCCGCAGAGCTGGCGCAGCTTATATAAAACTCAGACAATCTGTGTTTGAGTTGCTCATCTTTCTGAATAATCCGTATTATTTGCTGTATGTATGAATAGAATGGAATGTCCCCTTAAATGAAATCAAAGGAGTCATAGAGCTTTTGAAAAGCCGGCCTCGCTGCGCCGGCCTCGCTGCGCCAGCCTCCCAGAGGGTATTAGCAGCAGCTTAATGCGGTTATTAGAATTGCCTTTATCACGCAAATAGATTTTCTTTTTGTCAGGATCCTTTTAATGCGTTTTGTTACTTTTCAATTAAAAATGATTCCGTTTCATAATTAAGATGCTAAATAGCACAATATGCATCAGCGCTGCAGTGTTTATGCAAAAATGCGATTAATTACACCGCTAAATAGACGTGCATTCTGAGCAGCCGTTATTATATACTTTGTTGAGCACATCAGGCATCGCGCTACAGTAACTATATCCACATCAGCAGGAAAACCCAGAGAGTTTGTGTTTTCTATTGGATTTTTAAGAGAGAGGTGAAACTCAGGAGACCGTTTGGAGAAGTGAAAATTCTAGGTCAAAATTGCCAAACCAGAAAAATTCTCCCATTTATCTCACTTTCGAAATCGGCTATTTTGATCTAGAATTTTCACTTCTCCAAAAGTTCTCCTGAGTTTCACCTTTCTCCGAATAACCCTGTATGACTACAAGTGACACACTATGGGCACTATACCTTAGTTGGCGCTAGCCAGTGGAGGAAGTACCAGGGTCGCAGCGGTCGCAGTTGCGACCGGGCCCTGGCATTCCGCCACTGGAGGGGGGCCCGGCGCCGCCCGCCAGATTCCAGCAATCAGCGCCGGAATCTGGGAGCCGCGCGCTGGCCGTCCCTCTCCCTGCGAGCGGCCACTGACATGCAGCTTGGCCGCTCACATGGGATAGGAACCACCTGACCAGTGCACGAGATCCTCTCGCGAGACCTCTGCGCTGATCAGGTGGTTTCCGGCGAGCAGCCAAGACGCGTGTTTTCAGCGGCCGCTCGCCAAGGAGAAGAGCAACGCCGGCGGAGGCCGTCCTGGGGCCAGCAGAGGTAAGAGCTGGGGGACCCAAATACCCATGAGAGCTGGGGGCCCTTATACCCATGAGCTGGGGGGCCCTTATACCCATGAGCTGGGGGGCCCTTATACCCATGAGCTGGTGGGCCCTTATACCCATGAGCTGGGGGGAATACCCATGTGAGAGCTGGGGGGAATACCCATGTGAGAGCTGGGGGGCATACCCATGTGAGAGCTGGGGGGCATACCCATGTGAGAGCTGGGGGGCATACCATGTGAGAGCTGGGGGGCATATCCATGAGCTGGGGGGCATATCCATGAGCTGGGGGGCATATCCATGAGCTGGGTGCATATCCATGAGCTGGGGGCATATCCATGAGCTGGGGGCATACCCATGTGAGAGCTGGGGGTGCATATCCATGAGCTGGGGGGCCCTTATACCCATGAGCTGGGGGGCCCTTATACCCATGAGCTGGGGGGCCCTTATACCCATGAGCTGGGGGGCATACCCATGTGAGAGCTGGGGGGCATACCCATGTGAGAGCTGGGGGTGCATATCCATGAGCTGGGGGTGCATATCCATGAGCTGGGGGTGCATATCCATGAGCTGGGGGTGCATATCCATGAGCTGGGGTGCATATCCATGAGCTGGGGGGCATACCCATGTGAGAGCTGGGGAGCATACCCATGTGAGAGCTGGGGGGCAAATCCATGAGCTGGGGGGCATATCCATGTGTGAGCTGCAGGGCAAATCCATGAGCTGGGGGGCATATCCATGTGTGAGCTGGGGCAAATCCATGTGTGAGCTGGGGCAATATCCATGAGCTGGGGCAGTATGAATATATATATATATATATATATATATCTATCGGGGGGATATATACATGTGAGCTGGGGGCATTTTTATATGGTCTGTTCTTATTGGAAAGCATCACATGACATTAAAGAAAAGTATCGGTACTCGGTATTGGTGAGTACTTTTAAAAAGTATCGGTACTCGTACTCGGTCTTAAAGTGGTATCGGTGCATCCCTAGGCAATACTATCTTTGTTTTATTTTGCAGTGAAAAATAAGTAAAAATACACAGATTTTTTTGGGGGGGGGGCCCTTCGTGGATTCTTGCACCGGGGCCCTCAGGTTTCTAGTTACGCCACTGGCGCTAGCGTTGGTGCCAATGGCATGCACAGCCCGTTTCATTACACCCATGGAACATTTATTACATTTCAATGCTTGGATACGTTTGTACAGAATTTTTAGTCTGGAATAACCAATGTTTATGCAGCGATATAGTCAATGTTCATGTTATTAATCATGAACCAGATAAGAAACAGCCAAAATATCAACATAAAGGGTCAAAGATGATCTCTTTACCCAACATTAGGGTGTGCCTGGGCACACTCTGTGCACGCGCCTAATGCGTAGCACCTCGATAAATAAGCCTTGGTGCCAGGATAAGTGTGTTTAACGAATGCCACCCATATTACATTCCTGACGCTACCCCATTAGTAATCGGCGCATCGTTTTTTTTCCCTAGCTTCAGCGACTTTACTGTACTTTGCGCATCCTTTACGTAACATCGGGAGCGCAAACTTTCATTAGTGTTTCGATAAAGTTATTACAAAGTGCTAATGCTAATTACAGCAGACGCGTACAGCCCAAAGTTAGTGCCGTCTAAGGCTAATGTCAGAGGAACGCAGTCTGAGCGCACTCTGCGTGCATAACGGACAGACGTACTGACGGAAGATACTGTGGACACCACACGGTCCGTTTTCTTAACGGATGTAGAAAAAAAAAAGGGAAATATGTGAACCAAAATTAATTAAAATTAAAAGAGAAGTACAGTCAGCCAGACCAAAAAAAACTTCTGAGTGTCAACACGATGGGCGTCACAAATGCGCTGCGTCTGACGTCGCGTCATCATGCACACAGGCCGCTACACGGACGCGGCGCACTCTGGGCGTCCGTCGTAGCGCTTTTACGACGAGGCCTAAATGGCATCCGTTGCCACCTGCGTGGTACTTGCGCACTTCAGTGCGCACGTACTTTGTGTGTTGGTCTCTATTGATCACAAATCAATGCTACGACAGACGTTAAACTGTGCGGCGACACAGACACGATGACTGCGTTCGTCTGACACGGGCCTAAAAGCTGGTGTTAAATGATTCTGCAAATGCATAGTAATTTAACACCACCCTCATCCCATACTCGCCTCTCACCCCTCTTTGAGAAGGGTGAGATCGGTTTTCACCCGATCCGCTGCTTCTTCTCCCCGGTAGCACTGTGAGACTGGGAACAAGTACATGTAAGATATCAGCAACATAAAATAAACACCGTAAGAACATTTCATATTTTGGGCTTTGGCGTCCTTTAAGCATCCTCTCTAGATACTCTTCAGAGTCTCGTAATTCATGCCAAGACGACGTTCAAGCATCCGTACACAAATCAATGAGAATTCAAAGTGACAGGCCAGTGACAGAAAACCCCAAAAAAGTTCCTGATCATCTTCTCATTCAGGTCTGTTTGAAAGGCATGTTGACCGTTACCTTTATGTTCCAATCATTTCTCGATTATATTTCAGAATATTAGTCCTTCTTAATGCCATTTAGTTTGTAATTTCCTTTCAGGTAGCAACCAGGAGATGTGAATGAAGAACTCTCGATTTTATACGCAGTTATGACCCTTTACATTTCCTGGAAATAAAGCCGCGAATCTGTGTATAGATCCTCGAACTGCACTATTTATTTATTTTTTGATTTTGTTTTCTTACCGTAGTGGATGGGAAATTATTGTATACTTTGGTTACTGACCTCAAACTCCCTCATTTGACCAGGCACTTGACTCTGAAGTACCACATATGATGTGACTCTGAATATAGATTCCTGCAAAGAGAACATTTTCGAAAAGTCTGAAGTCATTCAAAATGATTTTAAGTAAAAATATAAAGTTCGCTTTGCCTCTGTATAAATCAATGGTAAGACGCAGCTTGAATACGCCGTGTGATTTTGGGCACCTGTCTTAAAGGATATTACGGCGCTAGAAAAAGTACAGAGACGGGCGACTAAATTAATGCGGGGAATGGAAGGTTTAAGTTATGAGGAACGGCTAACAAGCTTAAACCTGTTTAGTTTAGAGAAACGGCACCTTAGAGGGGATCTGATAACCTTATATAAATTTATATGGGGCCTTAGAGGGCATCTGGTAACTTTATATAAATCTATACGGCGCCTTAGAGGGGATCTGGTAACCTTCTATAAATATATACGGTGCCTTAGAGGGGATCTGATAACCTTATATAACTATATACGGAGCCATTATAAACCATTGTCTGGAAACTTATTATCCTCTCTGGCGGTCTATTTATTGAGAAATTTCTAGTCTAAAAGCAGTCAATTTCTTTATTTCCCGCGAAAAGGAATCCAGGAAGTAAAACCCGGCGATCGCCGGAGGAGACTGCAGAGATCAGCGAGGGAGCGCACGGAGAGGTAATGTATACAGCCGGAGTTTTTCTCGGGGTTACCGCTCTCAGCGGTGAAATTTAACCCAGAGACACACTCGGGAACACCGCCAGGGAGGTTAACAGTCCTATACACAGGACACGAGGTCACCCATTTAGACTGGACAAAAGGAAATTCAGCCTAAAGCATAGGAAGGGTTATTTTACAGTGAGCACAATAAAGCTGTGGAATTCTCTGCCTGTTGAGGTGGTTGGGTCAGAGACTGTACAGACTTTTAAACAACGACTGGATGACTTCCTGCAGACACAGAATATTAAGGGTTATAATATTTAATATGTGGGTAAAAGCTTCTTGATCCAAGGAGAAATCTGACGCCATTCTGGGGTCCAGAAGGAATTTTTTCCTGTATGATGCATATTGGTGAGCGCTTCAGGTTTTCGCCGCCTTTTGGATCAACAGCAGTAGGTGCTGTGTGAAAGGCTGAACCTGATGGACGCCCTTTTTTTTTCAGCCTGTGTAATTACGTAGGTGAGCGTACATAAAACCATCAATACAGGTTGAGGTAAAGAAAAATAAAATGCAGAAACATTCACCAAACTGGGTATGAAGGGGACAAATGGAGGATAAATACCGGTAGCAAATCACCCAAAAAAATAAAGTGGTCCATGGTTCAATATCCCAAAATCTTTAAAATGAGAATTTTGACAGCGGCTGAGCTCTAACATTAAAACAATAAAGTAAGTAATAACCCGACAAAATACAACAGCCAGTAGGGTAACCTAAAGCAGCAATGAAAGAAACTGGCCACTCAGAAAAGGATGGTTCATTTCCTATTGGTCGAAACTAGCCAAGCCTGGCTCATTTCTTGGACTCCGCTTAAAACTGGCCTGATTGATCAAAAAAAGTGGCTCGGTGGAGAGTTCTGAAGATCGACAAGGCACGCGTCCAGCTTTCTCCATATTGATACAAATAACAGTGAAATGATCCAGGACATACTTGAAAACGAGAGAAATCTCAATGTATCCTTCCTGGTAAAATACTTTATAAATAAACCAAAATGATAAGGTAATAAAATAAATTATTACCTCACATAAAATTATACAATCTCTAACTTTTGTTTGTGCTTCTATTCCCCCCCCCCCTTCCCCATGAAAGACTTTTGCGATCATTACCATAACATATTGGTTGTTTGGATGGATATATATTTTTTATATTTTTACGTTCTTTGTTTGTGAATGGTTTGTAGTACAATAAACAAGACTACCAACGCGTAGACGGTAAAGGCTGTATGTGTCACAGGGTCATATAATGAGGCATTATCGGTAATGGATGAACATTAATAAAAAAGCTCCAATATCTTTGATAAATAATGTTTGTGATTATTTTTTATTATTTTGGCTATTGGATTGGGGTTTTTTTTTGTTTGTGCATTACACCTAGCTTCTGGAGGACACCACTGCTTCCACCATTATGGCCATGTCTACGAGGAGTCGAAGCACCGTGTACCTACCCTGCCTTTGTTGACTTTGATGGCCAATCCATCCATCTGTTTGTGAATGGCCAAAGCTCTCTGAAGGAATCTGAAGCGAGCGGGGTGGGAAAGGGTGAACCGTAACAAGAATATAAAGCAGCTTATGTTTGCAGTTTGAAGAAGTAATCCGAATTGATTAATTTACAGGTCCAAGCTGGGACCGGACCAGATCAAAAAAGCCAAGATGTCCAGTCTGTCTTTAGATGCCAACAAACACCAGGATTCTGCCGAGGAAGGAAAACCTGTTTCTGAAGAGGGTGTTGGTGAGTTCTGAAATCATAATAGCATCCCCCCCCCCATACTCGTTCCCTGCTTACTTTTTTTAAGGCTAGTGCTCATTACTTGTGGAAATTTGAATGCATACCCTTTAGGGTAAAAAAAGAATTAAAAGGAAGGGTTATTTTACGGTGCTTCATCCAAGGAGAAATCTGACGTCATTCTGGGGTCAAGAAGGAATTTTTTCCCAGTGTGTTGCATATTGGTGAGCGCTTCAGACTGGGTTTTTTTGCCTTCTTTTAGATCAACAGCAGTAGGTGATGTGTGAAAGGCTGAACTCGATGGACGCATGTTTTTTTTTCCCCAGCCTATGTAAGGCCGTCAAACCACCTCTATACCAGAATGCATTATGTGTTTTCTTTTCCAACCTCATTACGGGTGTGATCCAAAGTTCTTTAGCCCCTTCTCTACCAAGATGTATGTACCTGCTGGTGCCCAGTTATCAGGTATTCTTGGTTTGGTGTTATTGTGGAGCAATGCAAATTAATTTTTGTTTATTGCACTTAAGATCTGTTTGTAAATGGGCTTCAGAAGGGGCATAACAGTCAAGGTGCTGAAACCATTTGATCAGCTGGGACTCTAAAACATGGATCCCCAGCTGGTTCAGCGCAGAGCCCCAGCTGCAGTAGCACTTTTTGGCCAGGAGATGGCAACGTCTGCCTGTCAAATAGGGCTATTACAGTGAAAAGTACATTACGAATTTTTCCAATTTTTTTATTTTTCTAGAAAACCGCTAGTTCCTGACACTGGTTTTGTGAAAAATCACCTGGTAGTGAAGGAGTTAAAGTGGATGGTGTGACTTCAAATGTTTTTTGCCTTCAAGTTGCTCATTGAGTAATTTTATCCTATTTCCATCCACAGAGAGGTCTGTCCCTGATATCCGGAGCACTCCCGGTCTCTGGGAAGATGGTCGAGAAGATGAGTTGTCCCCAGAAGAAATTCAAGTGGTGATTTATTTTTTGTTGTATGAGAATTGTAATGATGACCTTTGGATTTAAATTTCCTCCATATGTAGGGGTGTCCATGCTAATAGTTGGTGATTCCTCTGGATAAGTCACGTATCCACTTCTGGGAAGAGCCTGTATCAGATAAGCTTTAACTGGGAAATAAGGAAGCGTGCAATGATCCCTACCCTAAATCTTCACCTTTATTACGGTGATTACATGGATCCTGACACTTGCTGGAGTTTTCTCCTGATAACCTGTGATCTACATGTTATTTTGTGAATAGGTGAAAGAAACTCAGGGCAAAAAATACTTATTCCTATGAGCATGTCACTTTAATGAGGGGAGAGCCAAAACTAGGGTTAAAATCCATGAAATAATGATGCCAACTTAAACCCCCTCCCCAAGAAAGCGTGTTTACTCAGCATTTCTCCACATAATCTCCATGCACTCACGTCTTAAGGCACCCTGAAAAACATCTTTTGCCAACATAGCTTCAACTCCAGTGACGATTGCCTTGACGTGGGCAGACTTCCCATCTTCCAGCATGTCAAAGAACATTTGGCAAACTCAACTCGAGCATTTTTTTGTCCTGCGTTCAGCAAACGCCGAGCCCGGCGGGCACACTTCTTGGTGAAATACAACTCCTGAAGAATCCGCAAACATGCTTGGTACGGAATGTTAAACTCTTCCACAAGCTTTTTGTGAATGTTTTGAGGTTCCTGATCCAGAAACTGCTTCAGTTTGTCCACCATGGTCTGATCAGTGGACGTGTGGATCGAGCCTTGCAGCGCTGAGCGCACTAACTGCGCACAGCGAGGTGGCCAGATGGGCGTCAGAGTGAAGGAACGTCCACTCTCATGGACATTCCTTCCGCTCTGAAAAACCGCTAGTCTGACCACAGGCTTACCTGTTAGAGGCCGAGAAAAGTGCTGCATCCACACACACACACACCACACTCACTGTGTTGGATAATTCCGATTTTCTTTTTTTTTTTTTTTTTCCACTACCCAACAGCGTTTTAGGTGATCCTAAGATTACCTGGGTAACCCTAGGGTTACTCGATTTCGGGCTTTACCTATTCTGTATATATTTTTCTTTTATCCGCTTCATGTCTTTATTCAAACCTATTTTCTTCTTTCACTTTTAGTGGATCCGCACGTTTTGAAATGCAGAATTAATTCATACCTATAATTAATTTCCCCTATACATCTCTCTCCGATACGTTGGCTTAATGTAACAAAGCCAAGCGATGAATGAAGTGCCTTCTGAACATCACACAAATTAATTACACTTTATAACACACGGTGTTGGAACGCCGGTCCTTCCAGATAGGAGATCCGTATCTCCGGTTCCTCGAGCAGCCTTTGAGTTCCTCCTCATTCATTATTTCCGTGCGATGTCTTTATTTCGTCGATTCAGCAGGCTGGGGATTTCTTATCTTGGTTTGCTCGCTGTCAGATGATTTTGGAGGCAGATTTGTACTGGATGGAAATAAGCTCTGAGTTAATTTAATAAGATAATGTGTAATAACATAAACCTCCCCGTTATTCATTCATTTAGATTCAAGCCTCGGTGTTTTAGTAACACAATACACTGTCACAATTCATTGCTGGAGGACGACAGGCCCGTTCATACGATAAATGTTGATCCAACATGTGTTTACCTGTCCAGCATCACATTGTATCATCACATGTGCACACAGTCACAGTGCACTGGTCATGCCCATCACAAGTTGGACTCCTTTAGCAGGGAATCACTCCCTATATATGTGTTAGAGTTTTTTGCATACTGTTTATAGGTCAATACGGAGTGATTCCCTGTCTAGGTTTTGCAGTCAATCGCTTCCGGTGTCATGATGCAAGGTAAGCCAACGTCAACTTTGTTCCATACTCTGTGTCAGTTTTTTCGATGTTCATTAATGTTGCATCAAAAATCAACTTTTTTTTTTTTTTTTTTAGCCGGTGTTTCAATACCGGCATCTTTTTAATACTGAGAATTTTTTTACACCGCTTGCTGTGCTCGACCTGAAAGGATCGCCTCTCTCCTGGGATACCCTTGCAGCAATATTACTCGTGCCTCACTTTTGCTTCTGATTAGCACAGTACCAAGCGACCGCCAAGGGGTGCCCAGTGCCATGTATGGTGCAGTACTGGTTAGCATCCAGATGAGTCAATGCAAGTTCAGTGTGGCATGTACCAAGGTATTAATGGGAGGCAAAAGGGAGACTTTCCAAAACATTTAAACATCATGGTAGTAACTTCTTCCAGCCGTTGTAACTTTCAACCTCCCCCCGCCCCTCCAAAAAAGGAGTCTTTAGCCCCTTCATTACCGTGATCATGTATACGTATCCTGTATCATGTATACAATCAACAGTGGCAGACACAGCAGCTCGAGATAATGTAACAGGATCTGCAGTTGTGCTGTACCACTCAAAATTAAATTTGTTTGTTTGCATTTGGGCTCCAGAAGGTGTCCCAAGGTTTTAGCACCATGGCGATGATACCCGAGGCATTAACAATTTTTAAAATCATCTGTGGAATGAGTCTGAATGACATCTCCCCCACCTGATCCTGCCCAGAGCTGCAGTAACTAATTTTGGCCAGTAGATGGTGATATATGCCTGCAGAATAGGTGATTACAAACAGAAATTATTTAGATTTCAGTAAGGCTTTTGATACTGTTCCGCATAGAAGGCTTATCAACAAATTGCAATCTTTGAGCTTGGATTCCAATATTGTTGAATGGATTAGGCAGTGGCTGAGTGACAGGCAGCAGCGGGTTGTGGTAAATGGAGTTTATTCGGCGCAAGGTCTTGTTACCAGTGGGGTACCTCAGGGGTCAGTACTTGGACCCATTCTCTTTAATATTTTTATTAGTGATATTGCAGAAGGTATTAATGGAAAAGTATGTCTTTTTGCTGATGACACAAAGATTTGCAACAGGGTTGACGTTCCTGGAGGGATCAGCCAAATGATTTAGGTAAACTAAAAAAATGGTCGGAGTTGTGGCAATTGAGTTTTAATGTGGATAAGTGCAAGATAATGCACCTGGGACGTAAAAACCCAAGGGCTGAATATAGAATATTTGATACAGTCCTAACCTCAACATCTGAGGAAAGGGATTTAGGGGTCATTATTTCAGAGGATCTAAGGGTAAGTAGTCAATGTAATAGAGCAGCAGGAAATGCTAGCAGAATGCTTGGTTGTGTAGGGAGAGGTATTAGCAGTAGGAAAAGGGAAGTGCTCATGCCACTGTACAGAGCACTGGTGAGACCTCACTTGGAGTACTGTGTGCAGTACTGGAGACCGTATCTCCAGAAGGATATAGACCTCTTAGAGAGAGTTCAGAGAAGGGCTACTAAAATGGTGTACGGCTTGAAGGAGAAAAGTTACCAGGAAAGGGTTAATGATCTTAACATGTACAGCTTGGAAAAAAGACGAGACAGAGGAGATATGATAGAAACATTTAAATACGTAAAGGGAATCCACAAGGTAGAGGAAGGGAGTATATTTAAAAGGAAACAAAGTAGCAAAACAAGAGCACATAGTCTTAGATTAGAGGGGCAAAGGTTTAAAAGTAACATCAGGAAGCATTATTTTACTGAGAGGGTGGTGGATACATGGAACAGTCTTCCAGTTGAAGTGGTAGAGGCCAAAACAGTAATTGAATTTAAGCAAGCATGGGATAGTCATAAGGCTATCCTAAACAAAAGATAAATCCAGGTAAAGTATCCATGTAATTGGGCAGACTAGATGGGCCGTAAGGTTCTTATCTGCCGACATTTTTCTATGTTTCTAAATACATTTTGAATATTCCCAAACCTTTCTTACTGTATAATTAAAAATGATTTCCCGAGTGTTTTTTTAAAGTATTTTACCAGGAAGGATACATTGAGATTTCTCTCGATTTCCAGTTTGTCCTGGGTAGTGAAGGTGTTAAAAAGATAAGTACATGTAAGGACAAACAAAACCTATAACTAACTACTGATAGCTAAAAATTTGTATAATGTCACTTGTGTTTATTCCACAGTTTGAACAGGAAAACCAAAGGCTTGTCAGTGAGATGACCAGTCTCTTTGATGAAGTAAGGTAAATCCAACTTAAAATATCCATTGACCCTTATATGATCATCAGTATTGTGTTAAATGAATATGGGGGTGTTTTGTATGTGTATACGTGTAGTTACCTTTGAGATTAATGTGCAAAAGGTTCGGAGGTAACCGTGTGCAAGTGTGCCCCCCGATGTACAAAATTCCTTTTAATTATTTATTTTTGGGTTTCTATGATTCAAGATCTTCCATCTCCTCTCACATAGTAACATGGGGGGACGACGACAAATGTCCATCAAGTTCAACCTCCTTCACTTCACTATTGCTGTTGTGGATTAAAAAAAAAGTAAAATAAAACAGGACCACTTGGGGTATATTTGAATAGTTTCCAAAAGGAAAACCAAATTCCTTCTTGATTTACATAATGATGAGCTGCGTCTGCTTGTATCAACAAGTAACGCATCGGGTATATCTGACACACATACACGTGCACGTGTAAGTACACACAACAAAATCTGATCATATATTACATAAGCATGCCGCAGTGTCATTGTACTCACCATGGCAGGGCGTATTGTGTGCCAATGACTGCCGTTTTGAGATTTACCCACCAACTGGGATTATACATAGACTTCAGTAGATCATGGTTAAATAGAGTTCTGATTGGACCTCGGGTTGCCAAACGGGGTTTTTTTTCCTCTCTAAATAAATTTAAACCAATAAAATCCACATTTAATTTTACGTAAACCTGTCAATTTTTTTTTAATTTAAAATCTACCTTTTATTCCCGTTTTTTTATTTTTTAAAGTCCTCTTCAATTCAAAGTTGCTCCGAGGCAAAGTAGGCGCCGCTCTCTCCTGCATATTGCTTCCGAATTAATAGAGGCGAGCCCCGAATTGTAAACTTCTTGCCCCGCTTCGCAGCCAACCCGCTGCCTGGCAGCTGTTGCTCCTTGATTGATGCAGAGTTTAAGCACGGTAGCTGTCAAGGCAGTCTGAAATATTGAGGGGGCACGCGTCAAAGAAATATCATCTTGTTTATCATGGTTAATGCTTTGCTTGCCCTACGGGCTAAATGATATGAGTGCACAGCTACTGGCCAGCTACGATTACTGCTCCAGCTTGAGCCGTCACCGGCAGTGACAGGCGGATGGGATCTGATAGATGAGACCTGTCACACGCGTTTGGTTGAATGATATCTCCAGCCGCCCGACTTATTGCTCATTGAAATGAAAATCTCTGACAGCTCACTTTTAATAGACGTCTGTCGGACACTGGGTGGATAAATCCCCGGTTTTGAGTAGCATTCATAGGGACACTTTTCTCTGCGTAAGAGCAATCTAGCCTTTATGGTCCTTAATGCATCTTGTCCGTGGTCTTAAAGACAACACAATATCCCAAACATAGCTCTACACCTCAAAGGGATACTCTATGCCAGTGGTTTCCCAACCCTGCTCCTCAAGTCCCCCTAACAGGCCAGGTTTTAAGGATCACCTTGGGGAAATACAGTCGGAATCCTGCAATCACTGAGCAGCAAATCATCCAGTGCTGTGTTTCAGATATCTGCAAACCTGGCCTGTTAGGGGGGACTTGAGGACCAGGTTTGGGAACCACTGCTCTAGGGTGAAACATAGTGGTTAAATATTAACAAGCACACCCATCCCCTGTACCCATTTCATCCCCCGAGTACCATTTACCTTTAACCCAGGCATTTTTGCCACTGCACCGGCTCTGGCAGGCGATGCTACGTCCGACGTGGGTAGGGGTCTGGATGGTCGAACAAGCGCTTAGCATATCGGGAGCCACAGGCTGGTCGGGAATGTACAGATCTGTTTTTGACCTGAATCCGCCTTCCAGGTAGGATTGCCAGGTCGGCCATGTTTTCCTGGCCACATAATACTATTTCATGCAGACGGGAAAAAGTGCTGCCCTGCAACATGTATAATTTATATGCTGCAGGAACAAAAATAAATCAGGGCAGGTCACCTGGGATTCCTTTTTGATTTCATACCTGCAGCATTTGGATTCTACATGCTGCGGGGCTGCATTCAACGATGTGCTGCCCTTAAGAATGAATAGATTGGATTTGTCCAGAAAAACATGGCCCATCTGGTAACCCTACTTTCAGGACACCCGCTGAGGCCGGGGTGGACACTCGGCCACCCATAACCGTTTATATCACGTTAAATGGTCAAGGTGGCTAGAGTGCGTGTACAGCCTGCGGACGCTCTACAGTTGATTTAATGCTTGCCTTGGTGAGCACAAAACAATTAGTTACCTGACTCTTTATTTGTGATTAAGTCCTGTATAAAACATTGAGCAGAAACCCATCTTAACGTTTCATTCTTCCCGCAGACAGATAGAAGGTAAAGTAGTTGAAATATCCCGGCTTCAAGAAATCTTTACAGAGAAAGTGCTTCAACAGGTAAGACGTGACTGTGCGACAGCAACTGTTTCTATATATACAACACCGCAATCCAGAACATCTGATCTATAAGCTGGAGTTTACATCTGGCTCCTATAGGATAGGGTTTGCAGCCTAGAGGTGAGAATAGTCTGACACTCCTGCTGGGCTTTACAGTCAACTCGTGGCGTTCTGAGCCAACACCAGGAGTCTGGTAGACCAACACAAGCACATTGAAAGCATGTATATATATATATTATCAACCCCTAATCAACTTGCTCCCTTCCCTCGATGGTATGGGTGAAGGGAGTAAAATTTGGTTTGGCTGCTTCCTGATCCTGGCTCATCGTGAAGCTGGATAGTGTGAGGAGGCAGTGACCCAGGGAGATGGTGTGTGCCATGAGATTGTCTGTGCCACAATGGGTGCCATGAGAGAGACTTGCCGTGACGCGTGCCAGCAGTGTTACTTTCATCTTAATAATTTTCTAAATTTATTTGTGACTTAAACGAAATCTAAATAAGGTTCTGATAACTAAAGCTATGACGGAAATTCATTGACATTTGAGACAACTAATAAAAACTAGACTAAGATGTTAGGGAGGGACTATTTGGGAAGAGAACCAACCAATCATAACTAATATCAAGTGAGAAATGAGTTCTCTATATCCCGATGTTACTCCAGGAGAATGAGAGTTTGGAAATTGTAGAGAAATGCTTAAATAATGCATAATACACTTGAATCACATTAGATTTTAGTTTATTTAACCACTTTCCCGTGAAGGACGTGCTCAGCGTGCGGAAGATGTGCTGAGCATGTCCTCACTATTTTGGCCGATTGCTGTGGTCTCCCGTTGCGGGCTGACATATTTGTCAGCCCCGCCTCTGGGACCCCAGCCAGGACGAGGCGCAATGACGTCTTTTCCAGGCACCCCCCCTACCAAAGCAAGGAGAGTGCCTGAAGTGGAGGATCCTTTGGACCCTTCTCGCTCCCCGTCACTAATGGCAACAGAAGAAAGGCAAGCTCTGTTGGAAAGGGCACAGTTTCCCCTCTCCAGCGGTGCCTGTCTTTAACCCCATCAGTGCTGGTTTGGGATCTGGCACCAATCGGCACTGGATTGTGGTCCTCTTTTGGAGGTGGCTGAAATCTTGAATGTCAGCCAAGCCTCCAGGAGCTTTCCTCCCCACCTACTGACATCAATGCGCTGGATGCGATGTCAGTTCGGGAGTTAACCCCTAGCTGCAACCGATGGTGGAGATGGAGGGTCCAAAGGATCTCCCGATTGGTGGTAGCTAAAGGGTCATGTTTGGTATCATTGGAAAAGGCAGAGCATGTCCTTTCCAATGATACCAAACATGACCAGGTTCGGTTTAAAATAAAAAAATTATAAATAAATAGAAATAAATTTTTTCCTTTATTTTATTAATGCAACACAATTGTTCACTTTAAAATTCTAATATGACACCATATTGCTGAGCTAATACAATTTTTTTTCACTTTTAGCTAAAATTTAGAAAACAAATTTCTCCAAAAAAAATACAGTACCGGTTTCCCATTTTTAACAAGCATACTCTATATAACAACAAAGGCTTGCATTATAAAATGTGAAAAAACTATTTTACGATCTGTAGATGATTGAAATTTTAATGGGAATTCACATTTTTGTTATAGCATTCTCGCAGTACATGACCTATACGTATAATAATTATGAGTCTGCCGTAAAATTTTTATATAATATGTCTTGGTCGTATAATAAAACATGACTTCAAATCGCGTTTAAACATGATGAGCAAAACAAGTAAAAATAAGCTCAGCACACAGGGGTGAAATGGCTCAGCAGCGAAAGGGTTAACCTATTATAGATCTAGTCGACTAAAATCTTGTGACATTTAGTTGACTAAAACAATTCAGACGACTAAAATATGAGTAAAACTAAATGGCGTTTTAGTTAGAAGACTATGACTAAAACTAGGGCTGCAACTAACGATTATTCTCATAATCTTCTAGTTGGCCGATTTATTATTTCGATTAATCGATTCATCAATTCATCGGATAAAAAAAATAGAAACAAAATAGTTTACTTAAAAGGAATTTTGTGTAAAATAAATCACCACAACCCCTCCCCCTTTTTTCATAAGCTATTTGCATAGTGTACGTAACTTTGTACATACATACGCAAATTGCGGATCTTGCGTACTTTTCACACAAGATATGTGAGTGCTTGGTCAGAGGGATGGGTTGATGCTGCGAGTGCTTGGTCAGAGGGATGGGGTTGATGCTGCATGCGCAGCTTCAGCCCATGTTTGCTTTCTCAAATGAACGTGGCTACAAGCACTTGGTCATAGATGAGGATTTCGGCTTGAAATCGGGGTTAATAAGCTTAAGTGGTCAGGGTGCGTAGTGTCCCTTTTTAATAATTTCGTGAACAAACTGTGTGGGAGGAGGGACTGGAGGTGGAAGGGAGTGACTTTTTGCTCAAGTGACTTGACCTGAGTATGAGAGGGAGTGGGAATGGACAAAAGACTGGATCTGAGTGTGGGAGTGAGTTTGGGAAAAGGGACCAGACCAAAGGGTGGGAAAAACAGTTCCCAACCAAAAAGGGTGTTGCAGGGAGGGTGGGGTGGTGGCACAGGACTCCAGCTTCAAGTAAGGGTAAAACACAGGCATACAGCTCCTTCACCCTGTGGCAGTATCCTATTGTTCATGTTCTAGTTCTGCTAGTGTTGTAAACGGAATAAAAACAAACTGGTTGTGTCTGACATAACCCTAGAACTAAATCATACCTAGTAAAGCAGCACGCGTCTTCTCCAATCAGCTCCGAAACAGTGTGTGCTGTACACAGGACGATTAATCGACACCGATTGATTGATAATGGAAATAGTTGACAACTAATTTAATCATCGATTAGTTGTCGATTAATCTATTCGTTGTTTCAGCCCTACTAAAACTAAATTAAAATTTGCTGTCAAAATTAACATTGGTTGCCAGGAGAAGGTCTGTGCCATGATATGTGTGCCAGGAGAAGGTCTGTCATGGAGCTGATGTAACGCTCTATGCTTCAAACCCCAAGAGACTTTATGTTCATTTATATCGTGTGATTTTAGATATATTTTACATCGTTTGGTTTTAGTTTAAATTAGTTTAGTGTAAAATGGCATAGCTTTGGTTTATAAATATACTTATATTCCTGTAGGTAAATGTGTTTCTGTATAGCCAGTAAACAAGCTTTACTGCTGTGTAATTTATGCAACAGGGCTTTTACCCTTATCTAGCTGCATGTTTAATTCAAGGGATCTGTGATAGTGTTTGTGTTTAATCTGAGGTGTTAGAACAATGGATTATACAAATGTTGTGTGAGCTGAAGGCTAAAGAAAGTAAAGACTGTTTATTGTAAATAACTGACATAATGTAATTAGTATATTGGTAGGACGAGGTGTGTCATTTATGCAAATTATGACTGTT
This sequence comes from Leptobrachium leishanense, assembly GCA_009667805.1. NCBI lineage: Eukaryota > Metazoa > Chordata > Amphibia > Anura > Megophryidae > Leptobrachium > Leptobrachium leishanense. The sequence goes on along the minus strand of CM019063.1, from coordinate 499,362,259 downwards.
GGACTTCAGCATAAAGGGTGGCGTTTTGTTTATTAAAAGTCAGAGAACTCTCAGAGCTCAGAGAGAGAGAATCCTGTTTTAAAGCATACAGCCGCGCCTGGTGTCTTTATTACAAACTACGCTACACTATATACTCAACATCAGAAGGCACCGAGCGGCCTTCTGGAGATTCCTAACGACTCCAGGGCAGAGGAACAGAAGCAGGCGGGTCAAGCTGCTCAAGGCGCTGAGGACAGCGCTCCCAGTAGCCGGGCTGACCGCAACGAAGGGGTGTCTGGAGAGTCAGGACAGACGGAAGAGAACGGTTCCGTCACAAGCTCTATGCCATGATATGTGTGCCAGGAGAAGGCCTATGCCAGGAGAGCTCTGTGCCATGTTATGTGTGCCATGATATGTTTGCCAGGAGAAGGACTGTGCCATGATATGTGTGCCAGGAGAGCTCTATGCCATGATATGTGTGCCACAAGAAGGTCTGTGCCAGGAGAGCTCTGTGCCATGATATGTGTGCCAGGAGAAGGTCTGTGCCAGGAGAGCTCTGTGCCATGATATGTGTGAGAGGAGAAGGTCTGTGCCATGATATGTGTGCAAGGAGAAGGTCTGTGCCATTGTGTGCCAGGAGAGGGTCTGTGCCATGATGCGGGTTATTCAAAGAAAGCCGAATTTGCCGCCAAATTGCACCTAATAGTGAATTTCCCCATACGGTGCAATTTCATGGCAATCTGGATATTCAGAAAGCTGGCAATTTGCCAAGTATTGGCGAATTGCCAGCAAAATAAGGTGAAATTCCCCAAGTTATGGTTAATCTATTCAGAGAATGCTATACAGCAGTGACAAGTTGATGAAATGCCCAGATTTTCGGTGTTTTCATTCGAACAGTTTAAACAGGCGAATCCCATAGGTTTCAATGTCTCCTTTATTTACTTATTTTTTTATCGGATGCGTGCAGCGGGTTTGTTGGCAGTGTTCAGTAGATCCATTCGGGGACACTGCAATGAATGCTGAATTCACTTCAGGGTCGGCGAATTGAGGTCGCCGAAGTGCGACGAATGAAAGGGCACCAAAATTTCGGTGCTCTTTGAATAACCCTGATGTGTGCCAGATGAGTCTATGGCAAGATTCGTGCCAGGAGCGGGAGGGTCTGTGCCGTGATGCGTGCCAGGAGAGGGAGGGTCTGTGTCGTGATGCGTGCCAGGAGCGGGAGGGTCTGTGCCGTGATGCGTGCCAGGAGCGGGAGGGTCTGTGCCGTGATGCGTGCCAGGAGCGGGAGGGTCTGTGCCGTGATGCGTGCCGGGAGTGGGAGGGTCTGTGCCGTGATGCGTGACAGTAGGGGTTCTGTGCCATGAATTGTGCCAGGAGAGGGTATGTGCCATGATTTGTGCCAGGAGGGGGTATGTGCCATGATTTGTGCCAGGAGGGGGTATGTGCTGTGAATCGTGCTTTGAGGTAACGAGCCATAGAGCTTCTTCACGATACAAAGCGCCAGTTGATGGGTTATTGAGATCTGCTTGTCAGGACGTTGCTGTAATCAGTCAGGAGAGATTAGTAGACACAGCAATGTTCTTTTTCTAATGAAACCCCTTTAGATATCTTGTGCGTGAAAGTACAAGCAAAATGCCCCCTGATGATTCAGATGCCTATACTGCGCTTTATTTCCCTTTCTATGTCTAACCATATCGAGAACACGGTGAGGCTGCAGTGCATGGGCTTTACATAATACTTTCATTTTACAAAATGTCATTTTTAGCAAGCGCTAGTGTCTGTTTGTTTTATTGTCTCCCCTTATGCCAGCATTGGACACGGCACATATACTGTATATATACGTATTAAATCCTTATCTCCTCCTGTTTTTGGTTTGCTTTATGTTTTAAGATAAGCCATTCTGTCAGTGCGCGCATCGTAAAATGACATTATCTCTTAACGCTGATTGACTGACAGGCCTTTCCGAAGTGTGGAGGTGTTTAAAGAAGAACTTATTAAAAAGGAGCTGCCACGTTTCCTCCTTCTTTTTGACATTTTTATCTGTCCTAGCTTTATCTTTTCACTACGGTTTATCTTTTGGTTTGGGAGATTTTTATATGTTTGTTTGTTCTTCGTGTTTCTGAACCACCTGAAAATTCAAGGAATTGTGTTTCTGTTGAGGTTTTAGGTGAAGAGTTGTCTATTAAGGAAGATATTCCATATATGAACTTACAGATTTCTTATTTTTTTTATCGCTTTTCTGGTTTGTGAAACACGCTGATATTTTAACCTTCACTGCTGAGCCATTTCACATCTTAAAAAAACACGTCTTTCTTTTTTTTATTATTATATTTATTATTTTGTTCTCTTACTTTAAACATGGTTATGTTTGGTATCATTGTAAAGGCCATGCTCTGGCCTTTCTAATGGTACCAAACATGACCCTGCTGGCTACCAACAGTCATGAGATATCGCGGTTCAAAGGAACCCCCCATCTCCACCCCATCTTTCCTTAGGAGTCAATGAGGACGTTCCCCACATGTCCTCAGCAGTGAAAGGGTTAATATTTAAAAATTAAATTCATTAAAATGGTACTGGTGTTAAAAAATGTGTGTGTGTGCATCTGTTTTTTCCAGTGAGTGCTAAAGTGAACCTGGTTCACTTTCTCTGTTCTACCCTCTCAGAGTATCTCAATGATCAGAGTATCGTCAATGGCCGTGGCGCAGCATGGTAGCAGTGCCTGGTCCTGTCCCGAAGGAAACTGTGGATTGGGACAACTCCTCAATTAATTCAATATGGCTTTGATTTTATAATCCTATATATTGAGGAGTTGTCCCATTCCACAGCTTCCTTCAGGACAAAACCAGGCACTGCTACCATGCTGCGCCACAGTCATGGCATTGCAGTGGTCAAGTATGCAGAAACATATTTGTCCTCCCCAGTGATGGTGAATGTTTAGTCAACATGTCCACAGTCAATACGAGGGCACCATATTCTAAGAAGCGCACCATGAGGCATTCTAAAATGTAATCCTTTTCCACTTCAGATTCATCGTGTTTCAATAGGTTGTGACGATCCTTTATATAGCGCCACATATTCCGCAGCGCTTTACAAGATCAGTGTACAAGGGGTTAATACATTAGAATACCATACATGGATGATGACCTGATTCAGGGGGACTCTGTTCCCAAGGGACCTTACAATGTATGAGAAGTATAAGAGCCCTATTAAAATCTTCACGCAAAAACGCACGCATTTGTGCGCCCAGGATTAAACGTTAACGCGCGTAAATCAACGCTGGTATTACAATCCTCGCGCATTTCTTCATCCGTCGAGCCACAATTATCTCACGTCAAGTTTTTGCGCCTGTCAAAGTCAATCTGCGCATATATGCTGCATCAATAATAAAAACACGCACAACTTCTCAATTTTATTGGTTTGGGTATGTGTAGAATGTGTAACTATACATTGCTACGTATATTTTTTTTGGGCTGGTGTATTTGGGTTCGGCCAGGTTGATAGAATTAGGCAGTAACACCAGCTTTTAGGAGTTGCTGAAATTATGCGGCAAAGGCTGTGCGTTACAAACTGCGCATAGATTGTAATACAAACGCATTTGCGCTCACAATGTTAAGTATAGGACGCGCGCAGTACAGTAGGCACGTGCAGCGTTCGCGCAGGTTCACCCGCGCTAGACGTATACGCGCGTTTGTTGCGCTGACATTGTAATACGACGTTCAGCGGAAAGGGTTTTACCCCTCGCGTTAATGCATTTTTGCGTGCGTGCGAACGTATGTGCGAAGATTGTAATAGGACCCTAAGTATTTTGTGAGGTAGACGCATCCACAGCTGATATTGGGAGGTAGGAAAGTATGTCCTGTTGGGTGTCTTGCCCAACAACACTTACTGGAGAGGTGCTCTATAGTTGGGATTGAACCTGTGTCTCCACGGTTAGAAGATGTGCTTTGATGTCGTCCACTATTCCTGAAGCCATTCATTGTCCAATCAAATGATTCTCCTAGAGAGAAACACCAGGAGAGATAATAAATATCCATGCATTTAAAAAGTCAGATTTGAGCCACACACACAAATTCCTCATATGGGTGTATTGCAGAGTTTAGGTAATACACCCCACAAACCATCCGAAGGTATTAAAAAAACCACACAAACGTGCTTATGTTTGATTATTGAAGTGCACTATTAAATGAGAAAAACAAATTTCAGAAATGCCATTCTATGTGGAATTATCTCCCTGTCACATGACCAGCTCATTGCTCAAACGGTCAGGAAGTGCAATTCCCAGTCCTCGTATTGTCACTGCTTCTGGGCGGAGTTACACGCTCAGCTTTCAAGCACTCTTTAAACCTAATGATGCAGACACCCAGAAAACAGATTTGTTTTCTCCCTCGTTTCTTAAGTAACGTTTTATAGTCGCGGATCAAACAGCGGATAATTCTGGAAGCGTCGGAATTCAGGAGGTCAGAGCGACTGAAGCGTGTAGATATAGATTTGGACATCTGGCACTTAACTGATTTGCCAATTACGGAGCCGAGCCGTCTCCAGTCTCCCCTGGTGGCATCCAGTTATGTGCTTTGCAGCGCTCGGAGCGGCTTTATCCGCAGCGTTACTAAACGGATCCCTTATTGCCAGTAAGCTCTCCGCCAACAGATTGAGAGAGGGGAACGTCCCATTCTAACGTTGATGAAGCTGCAGTGTTAACATGGAATTCTCTCGTCTTTACTGCTCATTCTCCGTGCACCGCGTTTCTCGTTGGCGCGCCTGGAGCTTTTCATCAGCGCGTAATTAGTGTGATGTTACTGAGGGGAAAATAAAGCTGGGATGGAATACGCTTAAACAAGCCGGTATTTCCCTAAAGTGTGTGTGTGTTCGTTCTGCTGTATATCTCAAACATCACCTTTCAACAGTCTCTGATTTATTCTCAAAGACGCCAACTCTGTTGCCTGTTTTAGAAATCCGAGGCTCCTCTCCGGATTCCACCTTGTATCTTCTTTTAAAGCCATGTCATTGACTCGTTCACGCTCTGCGTGCTCTATCCCATGAAGTCATTAATATATCATACCACAAATAATATGTCATAATATGATGAGACAGGGCTCAAAGTTTCAAGTCCTGAGCTACTAGCCAAGATTTAAGCGTTACTTGCCACCAGTTGCCCCACCCTTAACTCTGCCCCTAAACACACCGTTTAAACTATCTTCTGAAATGACCGTTAAATGTTTTATTCAGAATAAAGTTACAAAATAAATAACATTAATACCCAGATACGTGTATACCCAGACCGCGGGGTGCGTGTATACCCAGACCGCGGGGTGCGTGTATACCCAGACCGCGGGGTGCGTCGACACCCAGACATCAGACCCCAGTGTGAGCAGAACGAGGAGGCAGGGTATTTGACGTCATAGATTTGTTACATTTCCACACACCCCTCTAGATAGATATAGCTGAGAAAATGAGTTTTACATGTACACACACCTGACATATCACTGATGTAGTTTTCCATGTGTATACTCTTATTGCGCTGAAGATGCGCTAATGAATTTAAGCTTCCTTTCTCTGGTTGTTTTTGGTTTTTCTCTCGCTGTAGATATCGCTCCCTTGAGCAAAGCTGCGCAAAAAGCAGCCCTGAAGGAGTTAACAGGCCGCCATTCATTCCATTTTATGCTTTTTATCTCCCAGGAAACCGAGATTGACAATATCCATCAACTAGTCGTGGGAGCAACAGAAGATATCAAAGAAGGAAATGAAGATATACGAGAGGTAGAGTAATAACAGCCCGGCTCGTCTACGTAGCCAGCGAACACAATAAAGCGGGGAAGAGGGACGAGTAAGACATCTCTATTCATGGAATTTAAGGGGGCAAAAACAATTAACCCGCCTTGCACAGTCTGATTCCCAGAATCGCATTAAAAGAAAACAAGCGGTGAGCGTTACCTATTGAGTGCGGTCAGCAGGCAGGGAGCAGTGGTGTAGGTGGTATTGTGCGCCTTGTAACCGTAGACGCATATGTAATGCACCGGGGGAGCCGCTACCCTGTTATAATAGAGCCATTATACCTGGCGTCCTGCATGAGATGCGCTTTATCAATGGGACCGTTGTCAGTATGGGAACTCGTCTCTCCGATGTATAGCTCGATACGATTCAGCCGCTAAATGTAGGAAGATTAAAGCGTTGTATACGTGTCCTGACGCCGCCTGCCACTGTGCTGGGCCTGGAGATACAGATACCAGCATTGTGAAAGGGATGATGGTCTTTTCATACCATCATTGTTACAAGATAATCATATCCCTAATGGTTAAAGCATTTAATACAGTGAAAAATAACGAGCCGACACAGCTTTTTTTTTTTTGTCGATTGTTATCCTCTCTGCGGGGAATGTGTTTTTTGAGCTAAACTGCAAATTTTAAGCCAATACAGTGAAGATGAAGTGAGATTATTATTAAAATTCCACATACGGTATTTTAGAATATTCAGTTTCTAATGAATTATACAGCGTTCTTTAAAGAAGGCGTTTCCTAATGAAAATCTGCTATGTGTGTCGGAAAGCCAAATGAGGTAGGTCCATGGCAGGTTTACTGTCCGTCGTCGCCTTTGGTGTCCAGTCCCAGACTTTAGCTCTGAATTGAGTCATTGGTTGTAGATACGATATTGTCCGTTTTGTGTTGCCCCCAAAATGTTCTGTATCACAGATTTACGCATACAATCAATCAGTCTGTTGGCCATCGTCACCATATTGGTCCGTACTCAACTCGCTCACCACCTTTTTGTAACGTGACCTTCATGCGGGGGTCAAGTTGAGGGGGAATTCAGTTCCTCCACTACTTTTGCAGAGGGAACGGTGTTCCTATTGGTCCCACACACTATAAAGCTTGTTTTCAAGTCACAATAAATATGATTTATCCTATATTTCTGCTAAAATACACACACACACACACACACACTCTGGAATGTTTAAGTGAGACATGATCGTTGCTAATTGGGGGAAATCTTGGTGAGTTCCCACATTTTTGGGGGATTTGAGCCCTGCTTCATGTATGCCCAGCCAGCTCAAAATCACTTCTGATTAAATGCTGGATAAGAGCTATAAGTGTAATAGTTGTGTGACTTGCGTTTAAAACAGCATGTAACTGCAGTGGGGGTTGAGGGGCGTCCAAAGAGGATAGCTGCATTTTGATGGATGAGCACTCCGTGGGGCTGACAGCTGTCTTAAACCATCAAGGGTATGAAAACTTTCAGCTGCGCGGTTATGATCCCCCTGTGCTAAAGCCTCTTCATTACAGACACAGACCTCGCTGCCCGTTACGAGTCTATGAACAGCCGACACAGGCAGTTTCCCCCTAGTTTTCTAGTGAAAAGATAGACTCCTAATCTACTAATCCTCAAAGCTTCCCGAATCCTTACTCGTAACGATAAGGTAAACCGGGTCCCAGGTCAAAGTGACCGTTTCCACCCGGAGATTAAAAAAAAAAAAAAAAAAAACAGAAGTCTAGAACTTAACGCTTTCACCACCAAGTGCTTTCTGTTGAAAATCTAACATTTGAACCATGGGATACGTAGGTAACAGTCACAAGCAGGATAAAATCATATTTTTGTATCGATTAGAGTTATTCATTGTAAACCTGCAGATTTTTAGGTTTTCGTTTATTCATTTACCTTTTGCTGAAATGTTGCTGGGTTGAAACATTCTAACCTCTAGATCAAACTTAGGAACCTCTACAGATGTTTGGAACTACATTTCCCATGAGGCTCAGCCAAACTAGTAAGTGGTGGAGCACCATGAGAGATGTTGGGCCCTATTCCATAGATGACGGTAAATCTGAGACAGCCGTAAAATCTGTTCTTTACCATAGAAACATAGAAAAATGTCGGCAGATAAGAACCTTTCAGCCCATCTAGTCTGCCCAATTACATGGATACTTTACCTGGATTTATCTTTTGTTTAGGATAGCCTTATGCCTATCCCATGCCTGCTTAAATTCAATTACTGTTTTGGCCTCTACCACTTCTACTGGTAGACTGTTCCATGTATCCACCACTCTCTCAGTAAAATAATGCTTCCTGATGTTACTTTTAAACCTTTGCCCCTCTAATCTAAGACTATGTCCTCTTGTTTTGCTATTTTGTTTCCTTTTAAATATACTCCCTTCCTCTACCTTGTGGATTCCCTTTACGTATTTAAATGTTTCTATCATATCTCCTCTGTCTCGTCTTTTTTCCAAGCTGTACATGTTAAGATCATTAAGCCTTTCCTGGTAACTTTTCTCCTTCAAGCCGTACACCATTTTAGTAGCCCTTCTCTGAACTCTCTCTAAGATGTCTATATCCTTCTGGAGATACGGTCTCCAGTACTGCACACAGTACTCCAAGTGAGGTCTCACCAGTGCTCTGTACAGTGGCATGAGCACTTCCCTTTTCCTACTGCTAATACCTCTCCCTACACAACCAAGCATTCTGCTAGCATTTCCTGCTGCTCTATTACATTGACTACTTACCTTTAGATCCCCTGAAATAATAACCCCTAAATCCCTTTCCTCAGATGTTGAGGTTAGGACTGTATCAAATATTCTATATTCAGCCCTTGGGTTTTTACGTCCCAGGTGCATTATCTTGCACTTATCCACATTAAAACTCAATTGCCACAACTCCGACCATTTCTTTAGTTTACCTAAATCATTTGTCATTTGGCTGATCCCTCCAGGAACGTCAACCCTGTTGCAAATCTTTGTGTCATCAGCAAAAAGACATACTTTTCCATTAATACCTTCTGCAATATCACTAATAAAAATATTAAAGAGAATGGGTCCAAGTACTGACCCCTGAGGTACCCCACTGGTAACAAGACCTTGCGCCGAATAAACTCCATTTACCACAACCCTCTGTTGTCTGTCACTCAGCCACTGCCTAATCCATTCAACAATATTGGAATCCAAACTCAAAGATTGCAATTTATTGATAAGCCTTCTATGCGGAACAGTATCAAAAGCCTTACTGAAATCTAAATAAGCAATGTCTACTGCACCACCTGTGTCTATTATTTTGTTATCCAATCAAAAACATCAATAAGATTAGTTTGGCATGATCTCCCTGAGGTAAACCCATGTTGTTTCTGATCCTGTAATCTATGTGTTTTTAGATGTTCAACAATCCTTTCCTTTAACATGGTTTCAATTAATTTCCCCACTACTGACGTAAGACTAACTGGCCTAATAGTTCCCCGATTCCTCCCTACTACCCTTCTTGTAAATGGGCACAACATTTGCTAATTTCCAGTCTTCTGGGACGACTCCTGTTAACAGATTTATTTAACCAATCCTTGTTAACGGTTTTGCGATTACATCACTGAGCTCTTTTAATAATTTAGGGTGGATCCCATCAGGCCCCATTGACTTATTTGTCTTTACTTTAGACAGCTGCTGTAGAACCTCCTCCTCTGTAAACTGATATGTAAATGTCTCTTTAGTGTTCTCTCCTAACTGAGGTCCCTTTCCTTCCTTTTCTTCTGCAAAGACTGAACAAAAATATTCATTGAGGCAGTCAGCGAGACTTTTATCCTCTTCTACATACCTTCCTTCCTTTGTTTTTAATCTAACTAATCCTTGTTTTACTTTTCTTTTCTCGTTTATGTATCTAAAAAATGTTTTGTCCCCCTTTTTTACTGTCGGAGCTATTTTCTCTTCTGCGTGTGCTTTGGAAGCTCTTATAAATTGCTTTGCCTCTTTCTGCATAATCTTATAGGTTTGCCTATCTTCTTCACTCTGAGTTTTTTATAATTATTGAATGCTATCTTTTTGTTCTTCACTATTTTGGCCACTTCTGCAGAATACCACAGTGGTTTCTTCCCTTTTTTGTTTTTGCTAACAAGCCGAATGCAATTGCCTGTGGCCTTCAATAATGCCTCCTTCAAATAATCCCATTTCTCCTGGACTCCCTTTAAACTCCTCCAGTCTGATAATGACTCCTTCACACAAAATCTCATTTTAGAAAAATCTGTTTTTTTAAAGTCTAAAACTTTTGTTTTTGTGTGGTGCGGCTCCATCCCTGTTCTTATATTAAACCACACTGACTGGTGATCACTAGATCCCAAATTTTCACCTACAACAACGTCTGATACCAAACCTCCATTTGTGAGTATTAAATCCAATATGACCTCTTTACGGGTCGGCTCCTCAACTACTTGTGTTAGAGATAATCCCAGTAGGGAGCTTAGAATATTTGTACTCCTGGTGCACCCAGCTATTTTGGTTTTCCAGTTCACATCAGGAAGATTAAAGTCCCCCATGATAATAACTTCCCCCTTCATTGCCATTTTGCGTCCGTATTCCTGGGTAGGTGCTTCATTAGCGCCTAGCCCCGAGCGAAGCGCAAGGCTGCCAGATACCTGCAGCGGCACAGAGACTCAAGTATCTGCTCATGGAGTCCATAGAACTCCATGGAGCCTTACCTGCCCCAGTCGCAAGCTCTGCCCGAGTTTGCTCTCGCGAGATCACACAGCGCCACAGATGAATCGCGGAGGGAGACTAGGAACTATTTGTTCCCAGTTTTCCTCTGCTGCCAGCGAGAGGAAGTGACAGATTGCTCTGTACTGCGGGATGAGAGGCGAGTATGGGATTTAATGGGGGTTTTACAGAGAGTGTTATGTGATTTTGAAATGCAAAATCACTTAACGCCAACTTCAAGGAGCTGGTATTTCACAGTGAAATAATGTCTCCCTGGTCAAAGCACAGGCTGTGCTGGAATAGCCTGCGCTACCACACAGAGGTGAAAATTAACGTCTCCTGTAATAAGTATAGGAGATGTTAAGCAACAGTAACCTCGCTCAGGTAATTGATACATTCGAGCCGCAAGCCCAGTGTGCAGCAAGAATGGAATATAGGTTCCCCTCGATAAGATTTAACTACAGAAGACATTATGTGTTATGTTATGTGTAACGTTTCCTGTAATCACGACCGCTATGGAATACAGCATGTTGTTTGTGAAGCGACTGGAGGGTCAAGGTTGCTGACCCCTGCTGGATAGAGTGTTACAATGGATGAAAATCCCTGTACAGTACAGATACAAGGTGTTACTGTAATTTCCATATACAGACATTATATCACATACAGATATTACTTTTATATGCTGTTGGTATTTTTTGGAAGCTGCATTGCTAATAATCTCATTACGGTCACTACAAACCCCATAAGCAGCAGATCTGAACATTTTATTTATCTTTACAACATTCGCTGTATTTGACAGATTACTGCTTGTATGCTAATAATACAAACCTGTTTAAAATGTGTAACATAAGGGACACACTCTCGTGTCTGCAGCATTTAATCTCCACAATATTTCTGTAGTAGATGAACAGATAAATGGAAACGTAACAATTCACAATATTGTAATTGCGGAACAAACTACAAACAAAATGACTATTTTATCTTTAATTTTAATGTGAGCGAAAAATACCAGGTTTCAAATAAATACATATAAATATATAATGTTCTTTCTTTCTCTTTTTTTCTTTTTCTCTTTTTCTCTTTTTTCTTTTTCTTTTTCTTTCTTTTCTTTTTCTTTCTTTTCTCTTTTTCTCTTTCTTTCTTTTCTTTTTCTTTCTTTTCTTCTTCTTTCTTTTTCTCTTTTCTTTCTTTTTCTTTCTCTTTCGTTCTTCTTTTCTTTCTTTCTTGTTTCTTTTTCTTTCGTTCTTTCTTTTTCTATTTTTCTTTTGCTCTTAAGAAGGGAGTGCTTTTCAGGTTTCAATTTGTGTGTGTGTGTGTGGACACAGACATTTAATATTAGATGATTATGTATTTGATGTTTTGGTCATTGTTCGTGCACTGGGGAATAAAAAAAGCCAAACTAGATCATTTACTTCAAGAAGTCGCATTTAACCGAAATCTAATTCCGTCCTTTGTTTTTTCAGGCAATCAAAAACAACGCCGGCTTTCGGGTCTGGATCCTTTTCTTTCTGGTGATGTGTTCATTTTCCTTGCTTTTCCTGGATTGGTACGGATAGTTAATTAGGAAGGTCGGCCATCTGTACCTAATAATCTCCCAATCCTCGGATCTGAAGAAAGTGTGGCGAACGTACCCTTTTAATATTGTAATGATTTTTTTTCTTTTCTGTAACATTTACATTTTATTTGTTAATAAATGTCAGGTAGGACGAGATGCTAAAGGTTGTCTGAAGAGCCGTTAACCTGGAGAATTTACAATGGTTTGTTTTTGCGGAAAGAAAGGGCACCGATGATTCAGCTCATCCATCTGGTCTAAACACCACTTAATGTTTGTATTTAACGTCATCTATGTGACCGGAGACTATATCGCTCTACAAAACGGAATCCCGGAAATCTTCCTGTGCTCCTCAATAAATGCCAAGATAGTGGGCAGTGCGCGTATTGATTATCTTTGGAGACGCTGATGATGTCACAGCTTTACATCAGAGCTTTCACGGTGATTATATAGATGGATATTTTCCCGTTAAACTCTTCAGCGCGATTCTATTTAACCGTAACCGGCAAATCAATTTCTCAATACAAGATTACGTGGCAATAAAGTCAAGAAAGCGGATTTTTTTTTTTTTTTATATATATAATTTTTTTTATAAATCTATGCAAATTCCCCCCCCCCTCCAACTTAAATTATAGAGATAACTAATCCTTTTTTTTTTTTTTGTTCTCGTTTAGTCGACCACTCCATACGCTTCTTTTCAGGAATCTTCACTCTCTCGTTTGTTTTCAAAATAAAATCCTAACTTATTTCTGCCTTTACAGTATTCTTTTCTTATTCTCTATCGTAGAATCTTTCCGCTTGGGCAACTTATTATTTTTGCTGGCAGACGTAGGACACCAATTAAAGTCCTCTTAACCCTTTCGGGCACATGAAATTAAAAGCTCCAGTGGGCTGTGGGAGCACGCACAGTTAAAATCGTTTTTCACATTGAAACCACTAGGCTTGAAAGGGTTAAAATCTAATATTTAGGAATGCACATTCAATAGGATTCTTTAGCTCTTAATCTTTCATGCACGCGTGTATTTTGATACAGTTGCTCAATGACAAACATAAACGTTTCAGTCCCCCGCTGTTAAGGCTGGGGTCAGACGAACGCAGTGCGAACGCGCATTCAGCCGCATTTTATCACGGCCGTAGTAGCCGCAAATGACGGCCAATATACGAAGTACGGCCGCACGAAAGTTCGGCCGCACAACGCAAGTGGCAAACGAATGCATTTTTTCGAGAAAGTTGAACCGCTAGTACTGACGCACAGAGTGCGCTGCGTCGGCATAGCAGCGTGTTCGCGTGATTAGGAGACGTCAGACGCTGCACATGTCTGGCCAACATAACGTCCATTTGTTTTTTATAGCTCCGTCAAAAAATACGCCCGACATTGCGCATCGTATGACCACTATCGCATCTTCTGTGAAAAAATGCGTTCGGACGCATCAACGCACTTTTTTTTACAGTAGACGTGAAAAATGCATTCGTCTGACCCTAGCCTAACAGCTTCTGTCATATTGCAGCCGAGCTGTAAACGTCCCTTGCGGCTCAGCTATTGCACCAGCTTATTGTAAAGTATCATTTCCTGTGCTTCATAGGATGCACGAATTTCCAGGCAGCCAGAGTATTCCACGTTCACTCAATATTCTCATCTCGAGCTAGTGAAATAAATAAAATACAGGCTCCCAGGGCCTGGTGTGAAGAGATATTTGCAGCATGGTGAGATCGCCTGATCCTCCAACTCTTTTTGCTGCTAGCAGAAGGAAATTGGGAACAAATCGTTCCCAATGTCCTTCTGCCAGACCCTCCTGAGATCATGTATATGGAATCTCACAGAGGGCTCCATGGATTCCATAGGACACCATGAGGTGCTACTAGCGGAGGTCTGCGGCACCTATACTGGTAGCTGTTGCAGGGGTGGATCCAGACAGAGGTTTGGGGGGGGGGTCACTTGACCAGTTTTGGCTAAGAGCTGGTGTTGGGTTCGCAGGGACAGGCTGAATCGAGCCTAATCGCAGGCTGTGCTCGTCACACTCTCTCCAGAGCATTGCCACACAGGCTCTGTCCTGATGCGGCTCAGGTGACACAGGATAGACACTGCACAGCAATGCTCTGCACTCTGGCGCATGCTCTGTCACTGAGAATCAAGCACAATCAGCAGTAACACATCGCAGGGCCACACATCCATTGATACCCCTACACAGCCATATAACTCGGAGGTAAAAAAACACACACACCCTTTAGGGAGGCCGCTATAGCCAGGCTCAGAAATGAGGCTATTCCCAGACTTTATAGGAGACATCACAAAATATTGGGCCATTTTATGTTATTAAAAATGTTAAGTAAAATCAAAGCAAAGTATCTTTATTTACATATATTATAGTTTACAGACTCATTGCTGGAAGTTTTAGGCTAGGGTCAGACGAAAGCATTTTTCCCCACGAACGTAAAAAAGTGCGTCCGAACGCATTGACGTATTTTTTCACGGAATGCGCAAAAACAGTCAGACGACGTGCATTTTCGAGCGTGATTTTGTACGGATCGTCAATAAAACTTTTGCGTCTGGACGTTATGTAGGCTGGACATTAGCAGCGTCTGACATCTCCTAATCTCGCAAACACGCCGCTATGCCGCAGCTGCGCACTCAGTACGTCAGTACTAGCGGTTCAGCGTTCTCAAAAAAATGCGTTCAAATTCCACTTGCGTTGCACGGCCGGACTTTTGTGCGGCCGTACATCGTATATTGGCCGTCATTGCCCGTCATCTGCTGCTAGTGCGGCCGTAATTATGTGCGCCAGAACCCACGTTAAAAGTGCGCTGGTCTGACCCCAGCCTTATTGCTGTGCAGCTCTGTTATACACCTGCACTCCCTGAATATATTGGAGTGCCTAAAAGGAGGAACATTAGAAAAAAAAAAGGGGGATTTGGGACTAAAATAGGGACTGTCCTGCAAAAACGGGGACATTTGGGAGATATGCACCCAGGTACACACTCATACACAGCTGTATGCACACATTGACATACACTCAAAAGACACATACATAGCTATATTCACATCCATGTATACATCAGATGCGCGCACAGGCTTGAACATAGAGTATACACACTACAGAAGTTTATATACTTTGAGTGTATCCCGGAAATAGCTTGTCACGTGAACTCCAGAGGTTTGAGACAGAAATTAACCCTTTTGCTTCTGAGCCATTTCGCTTCCCATCCTGCATTTGTCTAAGGAAATGCATCATTTTAAACAAATGGAGAAAAAATACACGGTTTTCTCTTGCGTTTTGTTTTTACTCTGTATTGTACATAGTCATGTTTTATATCATTGTAAAAGTCAGAATGTGCCACCCCAATGGTCTATACAGGATGTGTAGAACCGGAGATACAGGGTTTCAAAGGTCCCCTGTATGACCCTTAATGGGACTGCAGCTCGGGGGTGGGCAAATGCCCCCTCTCTGGATTCGCCAGTGAGCTGATGGCGGCTTCCATATATTATGAGTTGAGCCACTAATCTAGCAGCTCACTCGTAACAGAACAATAGGGAGTCACTAATGGATAACGACTCGCCCCGCATCGAGCCTCCAGAGTTTTCATATTTTATGCCCTTGTCACGGTAGGTGTATAGGGAGGTGAGGGCAGGAGCCCAATATGCAGTGACACAACACACACACACTCAGGTGAAGGCCACAACGAGGTTTATTGGCAAGGATGCAGACAATGAAATTGGTTACTGAATGGCAAGGCAGATATGAGAAGGTGGTGAGGGACAAGCAGGGCAGCCATCAGAAATGATGGGGCCCCTTACTGAACCTCAAGATGCCCCCCCCCCCCGGTAAACTTCCTCAACCATTTAACAGCTTTTTGCCTCTTTCCAAAACAGAGGACATAACACAGTTCCACAGCAATAAAACTCCGTAATATGCAGTGTGTGTGTGAGCGTATCACAGAGCTCCACAGCAATAAAGCTCACAGTAATGTGCGGTGTGTGTATGCGCATTTCACAGAATCCACAGCAATAAAACTCACCGTAATGTGCGGTGTGTATGAGCGTATCACAGGGCTCCACAGCAATAAAGCTCACAGTAATGTGCTGTCTGTTTGATGGACTTGGCTGGGCACTGGGGCTACATTACTTGTGCGTTACAAATAAAACCACCTGATAAAACACCTGCTGCTGCTTTTTTTCTTTGCAGTAATTGCATGTTAAAAGGAAATGGAAAATCATTTTTGATCTCTTGTTCCATTTTGTTTATTTTTCCCACGTTGCAACATTTTCCAAAATCTGTGCAAGCCTGTTACATTGTGGCTGTTCTTTATCTTGTATCGTATTTAGCAGTTTAGGCCGGAGTCAGACCAGCGTCATTGGAGAGCAGAAGGAACATCCGTGAGAGTGGATGTTCCTTCCACTCGACACCCATCCAGCCACCTCGCTGAGCGCAGTTAGTGTGCTCAGCGCTGCAAGGCTCGATCCTCCTATGGAGAATCGCGCTTTGCAGCTCTGTCAACGTCCGTCATAGCGGTTTGCCGGAAAGGCATGCTGCACAGACGCAGCACGACCGCTGTTGCGCGCGTGGCTGGCCCCGTCACAGCGTTTCAATGCTGCGACGGACGCCAGAAGCCACGTCAGTACGGACGCACATAGTACGCTCGTCTGACGCCAGCCTAAATAGGTTTCTATTTTGTGGTCTTTTCCAATGATGCAACATTGACAAATCTTATGAGTTTTACGTTGTGTGTATGCTTTATACCATACAGTATTTAACAGTTAATCAGGGTCAAGATAAGAGATGGCAGCTGAATGAGATAAAACAGGGAGCGTAAAACACTTCTAATCTATCCCCTGGTGATGAATACATCCACCACAATACAATGATGTGTGTCAGTGATCAACCCATTCACCCAACTCTATGGCCAAAGTCATGCAGGAGCAAGTGATGTAAAGCTACTCAGGGTTATTCAAAGAGAGTCGAAAGGTCACTGCACGTTCGGTGACTTTTCATTCTCTTCAATTTGGTGTGATTCGGCGATCCCATTTTGGCGACCCTGCGGTGTATTCAAGCACCACAGGGACGTTGTAGTGCAAGGAAAAGCCGCCGAAAACCTGCCGAACACTCACTGCAAAACCCAGGCGAATGCACACCGAAACCCGCAAAAACATCTGGATTAACCCCGCTGAAGACGCTGGAGAAACCCGAGCAGGAGCCGATCAGAGCGGAGTGCAGCCGCCAGAGAAACCCGACACCGCAGACGAATGGAGCGAAAAAATAAAAAACCGTACGCTTGAATGTTTGAAAAGTGAAACACTGTTTGCAAAGAAACTACTGAGCGAAAATGTCTGAAATTTACATATGAGGTCCAGGGAATGATAATAAAAAGGGCTGTTACAGAAAAAAAAAAAACATTTAAAAACAAATCCGAAATATTTTTTTGCAAAAAAATCCCGAAAAATGCCTAAAAGATCCTAAAAAATATATAAAAATAAAGAAACTTTTTACTGCAGAATATTATAATGAACGGTTTATTAGATATTGGATTAAAACGGGAATATTTTTAACATTGAAGCCTATGGGATTCGCCTGTATAAACCTGTCAAATGAAACCACCGAATAGCAGGGCAATTCGGCAACTTTTCACGGCTGGTTTGTGTTCTCTGAATAGAAGCATTGCTTCTCTATGGGGATTCACTGCCCTCGAACAGGCAACGAACAGGCACCGTATGTGCAGGCAATTCGCAACATTTGGCGAACTGCCTGCTCTCTGGATAGCCGAATGGCCAGGAAAGGTAACCGTACGCTGAATTTCACTGTTCGATACCGTTCGCCAGCAATTCGTATCTCTTTGAATAACCCTGACTGTGAGGGGCAGTTTACAACACCAAAACTCACACAATGGATGCGCCCAGTGACAAAGCGTAAAATATTTTCTTGACGTACAAGAGAAAAACAAAGCACGTGTAAGATATCATTAATCTAAAATATCCTTAATTTGTTGAATGTTTGGTGGTCGTGTCCCTTTTAATTCTGTTTTCCCCAAACTATTACAAAAAAAGGAGGCTGTGAAGTTTTACAGGAACTGCAGCAGATTGGGGAGAAATAAGAATAGATCTGCCAAAGTAACTACGTCTACTTCTAAACCGGTTATCTCCTGATTTTCCACTGCGGAGTCACTGCTTCAATTAAAGGCTCGAAGGCAGGGTTTCCCAAACCTGTCCTCGGTACCCCTAACAGGCCAGGTTTGCAGATATCTGAAGCGCAGCACAGGTGATATGATTTAATGCTCTGTGATTGTAGGATTCAGTCTGCATTTCCCCCAAGGTATTCCCTAAAATCTGACCTGTCAGAGGGTCCTGAGGAAAGGTTTGGGAAACACTGCACTAGGACTAAACTGAAAAATGTGGTTAGAGGACATCCCTGTCTTGTGTCTTCCAATATGTAAGGAGCTGAATTGGGACAGTTTACGGTCACCAAACCCTTAGGGCCAGTGTAGAAGAGAGCTAGAGAATATTTTCTTCTGGGGGAAAACTTTTTAAAAGCGCTCCTACAAATACCACTCTTCTTAAATACCCAATGGTTTCGTTGTATTTTTAGATGCGTATTTCATAGCGATATGGGGCCGTATGAAGTTATGGTTGGTCAGATCTTGGTTTCAGAAGCATGGTTATTCTGCCCTCTGACCTTAAAGTCCAAGAGTAAGACTCGCTCCTAAGGAAAAGGTTGCTTCACTTTCAATAAAAATAGTAAATCCAGGATGTGGAGGCGAACATTCCATTTATTTACATCATATGTTTACTATGGACTAGATTCAAGCCTGGTGTAAACTCTCCAGAGCCATTACTATTGATAGAGTTGCAAAGTTTACACGAGGATTGACATCTAGCCTTATATATCTTGCTCTTTTAGCCAAAATGATTAATCCCCCACCACAGATTCCCTGTAAATCCCAAACGGGAGGGGGGGGGCACCATTGGGTCTATTCACTAAAGGGTGAAGTCAGGAGAATGACTGGAGAAGTGAAACATCTAGTTCAAAATGGCCAAACCAGAAAAATTCTCCTATTTATCTCACTTTGCAAATTGTCCGTTTGGTCTAGATTGTTCTTTTCTTTTGCCAGTTCTACAGAGTTTCACCATTTAGTGAACAGACCCTTTTGAGAGTCAATTTTCCCAAAATTCCAAGTTCGATGAACAAATCCCAGTGTTTGTTCTAAAAACACTACACTTGCCTTTAGACTTGTGCACAACATTTTTGTTTTTCGTTTCGGAGCTTTCGGCCCTTTTTTTGTTTAGTTTTTTTTTGGTGTGTTTTATTTCCCTTCCGGGTGATATCGGCCCATTTTTAACAATTTTTTTTTATTTCGGGCCATTCAATATTTCACCACGATTTGTAATATCGGATCGTTCAATATCGTTTTCAGATCTGATAAATTCGGATCCGATTCATTATCATTATTGAAATGATGTTTACAAATAAAATTGAACAAAAACTTTAGGTTTTCTTTTTTTTTTTTTTAAAGTTTCACCCAAAGAAATCCTGAAAAATGCCCAAAAAATCCTAAAAGAATAAAAAAATGGCTTATTGCTGCAAGTGAAAAAAATAAACTGTTTAAGAAATATTTAATAAAAACGGGGATTTCTTTTAACATTGTAACTTCTAGGATACGCCTATAGGTTTTAATGTTAATAAATCCCCGTTTTTATTACTTTGAAATCATTTTGTTCCATTTTTTTACGTTTTTTTTCTTTCATTTTGGAACATTTTGTTCTGTTTTTGATATAATTTCGGATCACTTTTGAATTGTAATTTCGGCTGATATTACGTTTTTCGGAAACGAGAAAATAACCAATACAAATCTTGGACGAAATGTGCATTTTGTGTCGTCAAAATTTAATTATCTACTTTGTATAACCTTTTTTTTTTTTGTCCCTCACCCGCATGTGATGTATAAAAATGGCACACGTTTTATTTTTCAGTTTTATTTAATAATAAAGGAAAAAGTAACTTTAAATATTCACTTGAGAAATCGGTCACATTCAAACAGCAGGAGGCTTAACTAATGCATAACGTACACCTAAGTGCTGCAAACACACTATTCTATATCGTAAAACAGACGAGAAAGAAAAAAAGTTCTGTATAGGAAAGAGTGAAGACACTGAGCGAACGGAGCAAAAAGAACAGAAATCAAAAGCCGCGCAAGGCGATGTGGGTAGAAGGAGCTTCTGAGCTTAGCAGGAGTGTATTTAATAAAGGAGTCACATAGAGCTGAAACGGACTAACCAGCACAATGAGGACAGCATAAACTCACGTGTCCTAAACGTTTAGGACAGATTAGACCAGTGCTTCCAAAACGTCTCCTCCGGACCTTCTGCCAGGCCAGGTTTGCCAGATATATGAAGCACAGCACAGGTGATCTGATTTGCTGCTCAGTGATTGCAGGATTCAGTCTTCATTTCCCCAAGGTGATCCTTAAAACCTGGCCTGTCAGAGGGTCCTGAGGACAGGTTTGCAGATATCTGAAGCACAGCACAGGTGATCTGATTTGCTGCTCGGTGATGGCAGGATTCAGTCTTCATTTCCCCAAGGTGATCCTTAAAACCTGGCCTGTCAGAGGGTCCTGAGGACAGGTTTGCAGATATCTGAAGCACAGCAAAGGTGATATGATTTGCTGCTCAGTGATTGCAGGTTCAGTCTGCATCTCTCCAAGGTAACCCATAAAACCTGGCCTGTCAGACGGTCCGGAAGACAGGTTTGGGAAACACTGTATTAGAATCTATCGATCTGTTCCCCTCCAGCACTTTTACCAATAATGAAGACAACGTAAAAAGAATCTGTTAAAACCAACCCCCGTGCAGTTACTATAGGTCCAGACAGGACCCACTGCAAGCACTTCTGTGCGGGAATCCTTTACCTGTTTCAATGCTGAGATATATCCGAACAGTACTTACAGGGAACATTGGTATAGGATTAGTGATCTTGCAAAGCTTGTTCTATGGGAGTATTAGTGTAACACAGCTATTTGTGTTTGCCGTTACGCACGTTCTGTGGAACAACATGTCATTCTGTAAGACAACTTCTGAGAGCAGCAGCATCGGAAAAGATAAAGTCAAGATCTCTAAAACTTACTGAGCCAGTCTCAAAGGGGGTGAAACTAGAGGGGATCTCGAGTATTTACTGCAGGGGATATTCATATATATATCCCGCGGCCGAAGACTGGGGCCATACCAACGCGATAAATGCACCGCTGCTACGCGCATCGTGAGGTCCGGAATAGAATGTTGATGAATATAGAAAACACATGAAATACACACGCACTTTTCACGCACGTGTGAACGAACGCAGATTTTTCGTTGGCATCAAAACACTAGATTGTACACAATTGTAGAGACCTGTCTATGGACATGACGCTTTTTTCAGTTCGTTCGTTATGTTACCGCAA
This sequence comes from Leptobrachium leishanense, assembly GCA_009667805.1. Lineage (NCBI taxonomy): Eukaryota > Metazoa > Chordata > Amphibia > Anura > Megophryidae > Leptobrachium > Leptobrachium leishanense. Next base: position 499,340,875 of record CM019063.1, on the reverse strand, counting down.
TTCATATTTCGGACCGATTCGTTAATTCAGACGATAGGTATTTCAGTTTTATTTATTTGATTAAAAACCACAACAAAAAAATCCTTTCCTTGCAGCTGAAACCTATTCAGCACCATGGACAGCAGCTGCTCTCCATGGTGCTGAACAGGTGTCAGTTGCAAATAAAGGGTCCCCATATTTATTATTTATTTTTTTAAAACATTTTACTGTGCCCTGTGAGTTGCCCAATAACCCCTGACTGGGTTATACTGTGCCCTCTGAGATGCCATTAACCCATCGCATTGATTTTTTTTCCCCTTTATTTCGTCTCAGATCATTTTCATTTCAGGTTTTCTGTTATTACCGCGATTAGTATTTTTGGACCAATTGATCAATTCGGATGGAGCTGATTCATATTTCGGAAGCATTTCCGAAATACCAATCGGATCAATTTCGTCAGAATTTTGATTCGGTACGAAACGTACTTATCTAATTCATGGTGCTGATACTTTGTAATACAGTGATATATTGTACCTTTACCATGTGTATAGTTAGATCCGCATAGAGCATTCTGGCACTGGAGGCAAAAAAACAACTCCTGGGATAAGACGAGATTCCCCCCAGGATGGATGTTACACACCTAAAACATTAAACTATATATATTGCATTGTCTCATGCTCTGTGTTGATGACTTAGGTTCTTATCTGCTGACATTTTCTATGTTTCTTTCGGCCCATCTAGTCTGCCCAATTACATGGATACTTTACCTGGATTTATCTTTTGTTTAGGATAGCCTTATGCCTATCCCATGCCTGCTTAAATTCAATTACTGTTTTGGCCTCTACCACTTCAACTGGAAGACTGTTCCATGTATCCACCACCCTCTCAGAAAAATAATGCTTCCTGATGTTACTTTTAAACCTTTGCCCCTCTAATCTAAGACTATGTCCTCTTGTTTTGCTACTTTGTTTCCTTTTAAATATACTCCCTCCTTCTACCTTGTGGATTCCCTTTACGTATTTAAATGTTTCTATCATATCTCCTCATCATGACTTGCTCGGAATGGGATGTAATTCTCTTTCAAAGCTGGGGATGGAGCATAAAAGGAAAGGATGTTTTCCTTAGTGGTCCAACCAAAGGCATTCCCTCCAAAAAAGACATCTGCAATAATAGGAGGTCTGGGACCATCCAATACTTGTGAAATATTTGTTAAGCTTTCTCTAAGGCTTCTGGACTGTCGATTCACAATCTGCTGTACAGCCATTACTGGACTAGCTCTCAGAATCTGTAAATGCCATAGAGTCCGGCTTGCACACCTTGCTCCTTCCTATAGTTACCCCATTCTTCAATTTAAATTGAAACAAAACACACCTTGCTTTCTACTTTCAATAGGAATCGACTCCCAAACAATGTTTCCCTTTTTTATAGAAAGATAAGTCAACATTTCTGTGTTTCAGGGTCTGTTCAATAATGATCGATATTCTGTCACTTGTATTTACTCCGCTACATTTCACCTAGTTTTGTAGAAAAGGAAAAAACAAAATCCTCCAAACATGCCGCCTTGTCTCTTGCAGGTTGACAGAATTTTTCTTCTACAAATAACTGAATTGTAACAGAGCAAATACGATTCCGCTTTCTCGTCCGCGAGCAGATCCCGCTGCTTTTTTTTTTTTCTTTTTTGTCTCGTTTGGACGTTTTCACTGCTTCCGTTACATTTCTAATTCTCTCTTTACTACAAACAATCACTACAAAACGGGGATAAATTCAGAACGGTGTCTACAGTCCTTCTCACGGTCCCTTAAATATCTGATCAATTAAACAGAAATAAAATGAAAAAAGAAAAACACAAAATAAACGCCACCGAACAGGTTCCCATGGTATGAAATAATTTAACCGAAGTGATATGCCAGCGTTTGATGTATCCATGAATGATCTGTACAGTCATGTAGGCACAGCAATACCAGGAAACAGAAGCGCTTTTTGTTTTTTAACCATAAATACAAGTAATCTCTAAATTTTCGTTAACCGCTCAGCTGTCAGAGAAGGAGTTAGCTTTAATTCTTTTTTTTTTTAGATTTTGCCCTCATGGAAGTTCCTTTTCAGTCCTCTGGTTGCGTTCGCCTCAAAGCAACCATCCAGCTAAGCAGACTTCTGGGAGGCCTCGGTTTCTTGCTCGGACAGTTTTTCTTCTGACAGGACGGTCATCCATGGGGACACTGAGCGCGTGATGGTTTGCTTGGCGAGGTTGTAGTGATTGATAACGGTGTAAAACTTCCCCTGGGCGCTGGGATCTTGTTCTGTGTAATAGTTGTCCAGAGCTGCGGGAATGCACCGGTTGTTCTGCAAAAGGAGAAGGGAAAAAAAATTATTGGAGGGCCCTCTGACCTACCAATGGAAACCACGTGAACCCGAAATGATAACCATACATCGGCCAAACAGCAAGCGTCTTAACTCGAGACCCACAAATGCCATAGAGATGTAATAATTAATGCCAGCTCCATAGACTTTAATGAAATCACATCAAAGCTCTTAGAAAAACTAGTCTTCAACCACCTCTCCCTCTTCTTGTCCTCCAATTCCCTACTTGACCCCCTGCAATCTGGCTTCCATGCCCTACACTCAACTGAAACTGCCCTCACCAAAGTCACCAACGACCTCCTAACTGCTAAAAAAACACGGCCACTATTCTATTCTCATCCTGCTTGACCTCTCGGCTGCTTTTGACACTGTTGACCACCCCCTCCTTCTACAGACCCTCAACTCTCTTGGTCTCGGTGACACTGCACTTGCTTGGGTTGACTCCTATTTATCCAACAGGTCCTTCTGTGTGTCCTTTGCTGGTAACTCCTCCTCCTCATTGCCTCTATCTGTTGGTGTACCTCAAGGCTCTGTCCTTGGTCCTCTGCTCTTTTCCATCTACACCTCCTCCCTGGGCAAAATCATCAACAGCTTTGGCTTTAATTAACACCTCTACGCTGATGACACTCAGATCTACCTCTCTACCCCTGATCTCTCTCCCCCTGTCCTCTCAAAAGTCAGTGACTGTTTATCTGGCATCTCCTCCTGGATGGCCTCCCACCACCTAAAGATCAACATGTCAAAGACTGAACTCCTACTTATTCCTCCCTCCAATGCCTCCCCACCTCCTGACTTCTCTATCACGGTGGAGGGTATCACCATCTCCCCATCAAACCAAGTTTGCTGCCTTGGAGTTACACTTGACTCTGCTCTTTCCTTCATCCCCCACATCCAGTCTCTTTCCTCCTCCTGCCGATACCAACTGTGTAATATTTCCAGAATTCGGCCATTTCTTACCGCTGTCACCACAAAACAACTCATACACGCCCTGGTAATCTCCCGACTCGACTATTGCAATAATCTCTTATCTGGCCTCCATCTGTCCCGCCTCTCCCCCCTACAATCCATCCTGAACGCCTCCGCCAGGCTAATTCACCTCACCCGCCGCTCTGTCTCTGCCGCTCCCCTCTGCGAGTCCCTTCACTGGCTCCCCATCCACTGCAGAATTAAGTTCAAAATCCTTATCCTTACCTACAAAACCCTCACTAACTCAGCTCCCCACTACCTGTCCTCACTAATCACCAGATACACCCCAGCCCGCTCCCTAAGGTCAAACAGTGACCTGCGCCTAGCTTCTCCCCGCATCACCTCTTCCCATGATAGACTGCAGGATTTCTCACGCGCAGCCCCCACTCTCTGAAACGCTCTCCCTCGTACTGTCAGACTTTCCCCTAACTTCTCTTCCTTCAAACGCTCCCTTAAAACATTCCTATTTAAGGAAGCCTACCACCCAACTCACTGACGCAACCATCAATCACTCTCACCTTACAGTCCTCTCCTCCTGTTTCCAACCCCAACCCTCCTAGATTGTGAGTTCCTACGGGAATAGGGCCCTCATCTCCTCCTGTACTGTTTGTCAAATGTTGTTCAATGTATTGTAACCCTGTCTATACTGTGCTTATTGTACAGCGCTGCGGAATATGCTGGCGCTTTATAAATAAAGAATAATAATAATAAATTTCCATTTCACGACACTGGTCAAAAGCCCACCTATCATACGTACCTACAGGACGCCGCCATCTTGGTAATGGCAGCGGCATAACAATTTGAGGGCCAATCAGAGCTGCTGTTGTTTACATGTCATGTGAGATCAGAAGAGCCGGCCTATAGGAGAACAGTAATGGCAGCACCCAGCACTGAGCATGAGGTGCCACCACCCTTGACTCCTTCCTAAGTAATAATTACGAACATGAAATTATGACAAAAAAAATTATGGCCTTTGGTGACTTTCTATGTAAAGAAAAACAGTAATTTGGAAATAAAGCCAGATATCTTACGTATACCAAGGGACTTGACACTATTCTTCTGAGACTATTTCGGTGCTGGCGAATTGTGCCGTATTTCGGTGTCATTTCACCTGTATTTGGCAAATTGATAGCTTTGTGAATAGACTAATTGCCCCGAAATTGCAATGAATAGTGAAGTTCACCGTTCATTGTAATTTCGGGGCCAGTTCTGAGGACTAATGCGTAACCCCTACAGAGGCGGATATGGAGATGTTTGAGAGATATATAAACTAAAATCCACACATATTCCAATTCTATTATCCAGCGCCAAAAAAGGCAAACGCTGGCTTTCCATTTCCCGGTCCATAAATTAAACGCCCCAATTCTCCGTCACGGAGGCTTGTACCCCTTTCCAAAAAAGAAAGTATCACGCAATAGCGGTCTTCATTTCTCCGTTCACTGACTTAGCAAAAGTTGAGAAAGGAACAGTATTGTGTGACCTTCCTTTAGGAAGCTGGTAGGTTCTCCCTCGTGTCTACACGTGACGGTGATGCAAGAACAATCTATGCGATTTCTACATTTAGTTGGTCGGATAGGAAGATTTTTTTCCTTTTTTTTTGCCTGCTGATATAAACCCTTGGGATCCAATTAGTGAACAGGCACGGCAACAACCGCCATTCCCAGGAGCAGACCGGATTACCGGTGGGATTTTTTCATAAACCTAAATCCAAAATTGTGCTCTCTTTCTTCTGTGATGTTCGAGCCTGGTGTTATACGTTAGTGTAAGGTGGTGTTTGAACATATATTAATTAACTGATAAATATTGAAAGTTAAAAGTATTTTTTAATAATAAAGAAAAAGGGATCAACTGAGAAAACGTTGCGGTGTTTACATGAAAACGTTAGTTGTCCGGGGGACCTTTGTGGCACCACTTGATTTAATTTTGTTTTGCTGTAAAAGGACTTGGTTTTAGGTCAATACAAACATTATAAATGATCAATAAATACTTGTTGCTCAACAGCCAATTCCCAACCAACATGCAGTATAAGGGGTTATTCACCAAGCGCCGGTGTTTGCCCGTGTTGCAGCACTGCCAAATGTTGGCACGTCACAAGACTAAAATCCAATGAGCAACAGGAGACGATTCACTGTGAGCTTCTATTACGGTTTGGATTACACCAACCTAACCTTGATGTAATCTTACCAGAGCCATCATAGGGCCTTATTCCAATGTTGCCGGTAAAACGGAGACAATACGCAGATCTCAACCTGCAGATTTTCCTTACCGTCTGTTTTAACGTATGAATTCCTGAGTAGGCGCTTTGTTAGCACCTGGTCCCGGAATGAAGCTCAAGGATGCCAGATACTGGCAGCACGCCGCCGTGACTAATCGGCTCGTGGAGTCCATAGGACTCCATGGAGCCCTGCGCAGCACCAGTGGAATCACGGAGAAAGACTAGGAACTATTTGTTAAATAATTTAATCAACAAACCGAGTCGGGGGGGGGGGACCAAAGATGGGAGTTAGTAATTCTGGGCAAAGGACCTTACCTGAGTGTGAAAGGGAGTTTGGGGGAAGCGACCGGACCGAAAGGAGGGATGGCAGCTCTGGACCTGAGAGAGGGAGGTAGGGATGATGGGTTGTGGCACAGAACTCCATCTCCAAGTTAGGATAAGACATCAGCAGTACAGCTCCTCCACCCAGTGGCAGTGCCCTGGGACTGTGCTATAGTTCTGCTACTGTTGTAAACTAAATAAAAACAAAAAGGTATGTCTGACATAACCCTACAACTAAATCTTACCGGGTAAAGCAGGGGCATGTCTTCTCCAATCAGCTTCGAATTGGAGTCTGAGGTTATTAACGTTTAACTCAATCTGACTCTAAACAGTGTGCTGTGCAAACATCGATTAAAATCGACAAACCAATTAATCGATAAGAATACTTAACTATTTTAATTATTGATTAGTTGTCGATTAGTTCTTTCAGTCCCACTTTACTCATTTAGAGGGTTATTCACAAAGCATCGAAATGGAGTTCAATTTCAGTGCTTTTAGTTTCAGCACATTTTAGGCGGAAATACAGAGCATTCACTATTCACTGAATGTTCACCGTATTGTGCTGAAAATGGAGTCGCCAGAGCAGTTATCAAATGTTGGTGAAAAGTGGCGTTTTGGCCTAGACGAATTCTAACGTACGGGGGGAAGGGGGGGGAGTCTCCCATTCTCCTAATAGGACGTTAAATCAATAAAAATGTATCTAAATAAGAAAAAGATCTTTTCTTAAAAATTATTATTATTTTTATTTTTTACAAAAAATTGTAAAGTCTTTAACCCTTTCGCTGCTGAGCCATTTCACCGCTGTGTGCTGAGCTCATTTTTACCGGTTTCGCTACTCATGTTTAAACGCGATTTGAAGTCACATTTTATTATACGACCCAGACATATTATATATCATTCTTTCCGGCAGATTCATAATATATCATTATTATATGTATACGTCATGTCCTGTCTGTATATTATAACAAAAAAATGCAATAAAATTTTAATTTTTAATCATCTACAGCGTGTAAAGTGTTTTTGACACATTTTATCATGTGAGCGGTTATATTTTCTATGGGGTGCGCTTGTTAGAAAAAATTAGAAATAGGGACTTGTTACATTTTTTGGGGGGGGAAATTATGTGATTTTTAGCAAACTCCCCCATAGAAAAAAATCATTAGTGCAGCATCATTGTTCACATTATAATTGAAATGTGAACAATATTGCTGCATTAACAAAACGTAAAAAATGTTGTTTTTACATGGTCATGTTTGGTATCATTGGAAAGGCCATGATGCTCTGGCCGTTCCAATGATCTCAAACATTAACCCCTAGCTAGCACGGATTTGGAGATGGGGGGTTCATTGGAACCCCCTATCGCCACCATAGGTGGCAGCTAGGGGTTAACTCCCGAATTGACGTCATAAAGCTATGCGTTACAAACAGGCTGTGCGATACAAACTGCACATAGATTGTAATACCATCCGCGTACCAGTGCACAAACGCATTTGCGCTCACAATATTAAGTATAGGACGCGTGAAGTACAGTAAACTCGTGCAGCGTTCGCGCATTTTCACCCACGGTAGACATATACGCGCGTTTGTTGCCAAGCCATCGCAGAGCGAAGATTCACAGCTTGTGTGAGGTGTCTGAACTGAAAAGCTTGCCAAAAAAAATTATCATTTATATTTGGTGTAAGTCCCTCCGTAAAAATGATAAAATACACGCGATTCGTTATTAATCCTGTTAAGAACTTCGACAATTTAGTAGTATCATTTCCCTACAAAGGAATAAGTCGAGCTGACTTCAACTCCATTTGACAGCACGCTGGGTTGTTCTTCACGTAATAAAACCTCTGCGTGCGCTGTGCTTTATTCCTGATAAAATGACTCACAATCTGAGCTAGCCTGGGGTTGGCATATTAGCCCTAACTGAACATTAAGTGCTTTGAAAGTCCAAAAATAAAATTTCCCAGCACCGCTTCACAAGCCCGACCAATACTGCGTGACATCAATGTTTTCTGATGTTGACTGCACACGGCCTGACGATGGCATTCAAAAAATAAAAAAGGGCAATCGCTGAGGCAGAACGCAAAAGATTAACATTCACTGACCCGACAAAGCACAGCATCTTCTCTGCTTAAAGGGGTGGCAGCTTCTTTAAAAATCATTGCACGGAGAATGAGGAGAAGAATACAGAGTCAGGCAGCAGCCAGGGAATCATGTTAAGCAATGTCCATAAAATGCGGTAATGACTGCACATATTAGCAATATCCATTTTTAGCAGTTCTATAAAAATATAATGTAAGGAATGCACCTGTAAACATGTAGCATAGTGACTATATGTCCTACATATTTATTTAATGGTAATCTGTATATTTGTGTTTTTGTTTTTAATATCTTGCATTGTATTTCTGTAACTGTAACACTTCAATGTTCTTGAACCCAGGACATACTTGAAAACGAGAGAAATCTCAATGTATCCTTCCTGGTAAAATCCTTTATAAATAAATAAATAAAATAAAATAAATAAATATATAATGTTTTTAAAATTTCCTTTTTTTTAACTATAAATCAGTCCCCAAACAACACGGCCACCTTTTGACTCATCCTGTGTTTTGTTTATTATTTTTTTTTATTCTCGTCGTTGTGTTGAAGGATCATGAGCTCTCATTTTTATTATTTTATATAAATGTTCTCGTGGGTGTCTAATCTCTCTTGCATGCAGCATTTGTTGTTGCTGAGCAACACCACAATACACAGGGCTTCGGATGTGGACTAGGCACAACCCAGATCTCCATCCCAACAATTTCTCAGCAAGGTTCATCACTAGGGCTCCTTCCTATCTGATGTTGACCAGATACAAATTTGCAGGTCTGACATGTTGACCGTATCCAACCTGTCTTTTATCCGGGGTCTACCATTTCCCGTAGGATACACGTTTGCTTTATTCTTGACACAGTGACAATATAAAGCTCAATATATGGGCTCTTATCTTACACGTCATGGCTTCTGTATTTACAACGAGCACTCACAATGCTATGACGTGTCACAATGCGAAGAACTGACACGTCGTCCTCAGATTTATAGATGCAGTGAGGTGCAAGAGTTGATCAGCTTTGTATACAAACTGTATGTCTTTCAGCTCACTCCTATAAGGGATCAAGGAACTCACAGGAACAAGACTTTAGATCAGGGGTCGGCAACCTACGGCCCGCGGGTGTCTGCGATAAAATCCCAGACACCCAGCCCAAGATAAAAATCCCAGTTCCCGGTCAGCCCCGACTCTCTAATCGGCCACCTCTGTAATCGTCGGCCGCCGCTCCTGAAGGGGTCCACCCGAGGCCCCAGTGGGCGGCCCTCTACAGTGCCTGTTTAGAGGGCCGCGTCTGCCTGATCCAGTCAGTATGCGATTAGGGCTGACTGGATCAGGCAGACTCGGCCCTCTAAACAGGCACTGTAGAGGTCCGCCCGTGGGGACCTCCAGAGGACCCACTTGAGGAGCGGCGGCCGGTGATTACAGAAGTTGCCGATTAGAGAGCCGGGGCTGACCGGGAGCTGCAGCATACAGACATTCAACTGGCCAGGTGTGGGAGAGCGAGAGGGGCGGCAAGAGCAAGATTACGGTGTGTGTGGGCGGGCCGGATCTCATTCTGCAGCAGAGCTGCTCTGCTGCAGAATGAGATCCGGCTTGGCCACACACGGCGTAATCTTGCCACCACTCTCGCACTTCTGGCCGGCAGCAGCAGGTGTGGGGGCGTGGTCTTCATAACGAGATGTGGACAGGCTGCATCCACTTCTCCGGGACTGCCATCCTCCAGCTGCCACCTGTCCGGTTTCCACCCAGACAGTTTGGGTTTGTGATCAGTTGTTCGGGTTTCAGCGCCCCTACAACCCGGACACATGATTCAGACCGGACCAGGCCTGGACTTAATACCAGTGAGTTCCTGTGCGTGTAAACCATTGAGAGCTTGTGTGACTGCTCATCTGTGCAGGTCTGTGTGACTGTATACCTGTGAGCACCAGTGCATCTGGATGTATACTTGGATGTACTTGAGAGTGTATCAGTGTTCATTTCTCCAGGTGTGTTTGTGACTCTGGCAGTGTCTTTATCAGTGTCTGCCTGTGTATCTGTCAGTATGAAAAACTAATCAGGATACCACACATTGGCAATATTTGGGTCAGTGGTCCTTGAAGAATGTCTGAGCAAGTGGTGTCCACCCAACTCCAAGAATTAAGAGAGCTTTAATTTAAAAAACAGCCGTACGACATTTGACTTGAAGGAAAGGTGTGTTTGTGTAGGCCTTTGCAGTGGGCACATAGGGTGTCTGGCCATACATTTCAATTTTAACCCTTTCCTGCTGCAGCGTGTACTATGACGTTCATGCGGCGGGTGGGCCTTGAAGCCACGGGGCAGCATAGTACGCCCTGTTGACTTCAATGGGCCTCCTCTGAACCTGCCCACTAGCTGCCGTGTGCCATTCGCTGCTGCTGGAAAGCCTGGACCCAGGCCGTCCTGCAGCAGCGAATGGCAGCTAGTTGGTGGGCTAAAGGAGGCGCCCGTCACAGCAGCCGGTGAGTGGGGTGTACTAGTAAGCCCTGGCTGGTGTTAAAGCCCTCCGGCCGGGCACCACCAGCCCTGCGGGAAACATAAAGTAGCATAAACTAGACAGGCTTTCAGCAAAATCCTAAATTATTTATTGGAAAGTGTCACATGACTTTAAATAAAAGTATCAGTGAGTAACTGAAAAAAGTATCGGTACTTGTACTCTGTCCTAAAATAATGGTATCGGTGCATCCCTTCTACAAATGCGTGACATCTGAATAGAAATGTACATTTTTTAAAAAATATTTTTTTGCTATAGCACTTTGACAGGACATACCCACACAGGCAGCCACACACGCACAAGCGGTGTCACACACACCCACACACACGCACAAGCTGTGTCACACACACCCACACACACACAAGCTGTGTCACACACACCCACACACACACAAGCTGTGTCACACACACGCAGTCACACACTTGCGATAACTTACGACGCTTACCCACGCATCCACAGAGAACCCCGGCTAGTGAGTCAGGCTGGCTTGAAGTCTGTGACTGGATGAATATTCTTCAAAGCCCCGGCCTTGCCTACCCGAGGCCCTATCAACTGGAGTGGCAGTACATATGGCCTTGGCTGGGCCCAGGTCCAATTTGCCCGACTGCTCAGTCCGTGGTCGGACAGAATCAAGGCTAATGTGCAATGCATCGATGCAGCATTGTTCAAGGCTGCATCGTGTTGCATCGCCAAAACAATTATTTTTGACAGCCCTACTGGTGACGCTGGATGGGGTGGAGGAAACTTCAGAGCCATTTATCAAGATCTGGAGGGGGCACTCCTCACATCCTGAGTAGAGGGTCCCTTTAAGGATCACCATAAGGAAATACAGACTGAATCCTGCAATCACTGAGCAGCAAATCATATCACCTGTGCTGTGCTTCAGATATCTGCAAACCTGGCCTGTTATGGGTTTCTGAGGACCAACGTTGGGAACCACTGGATTAGGCGACGGTTTCTTCTCAATTTCTTTGTATGAGCATCACTATTATCAATTATTTTCCTCTTATATGAGCCGAGCTTCCTCACTCTTTCTTGCATTGATTGTTAATGAGATGAAGGTCGGAGAGTTCTTTTTTTTATTATATTTAAGATTTTTATTTTGAAAAATAATGGTCACATAACGACCTGCAAGGTTGGCCTCGCAGGGCCAAAAGGCAAGCACATATAATAAACGTATGAAGCAATAGGGAGGGGGGTCTCAAGAAAGCATCTATATGTGCAAAGATAAGGGGTGGCGTATTTCTCAGTAAAATGTGAAAGTCCTCAGAAAAGAAAATTGTCAAAAACGAGCAGAGTCCTCAAAAAGAAGTGTCACATAAACAAGGGGGCAATTCTCAAAAGGGAACAAAAAAGGCACTTCTGACAAGGGTTAGGAAGAAGGACATGGGGGGGCACAGAGATTAAACATCATGGGAGAGTGGGGACACTGGGATGCCAAACAGGCCTGTTATCAAAAACGCCTCAGCCAGTATCCAGCCAGAAACTTGTGGGTGCAGCTTCCCCAAGCACAACCACAGCATCCAGGGCTCTTCGAGCAGTATCAGCCGCGGTATAGGCCTCCCCTCGTGGCCGGATCCCATCAGCGCCACCCTGGGGTACAGTGCGCTAGCCGCGGGGAGCACCACCGCCTCGGGCATCTTAAGGAGGAAACCGCTATCCTGCTCAACTGCTACCTCCGCATCTCTACTCTGGATGATCAGCACCTCCCCAGCAGCTGGAACGGACTCCGTGCACTGGGTGAGAGGAGCCTGGTCCCAGTCGTCTTCCACATCTCCCGGCTCAGCGTAGACAACCTCCTCATCCACCTCCTCAGCACGGCCTGCCACGTCATCTGTGAGTATAACCGCCACCGGATCACCACCTCCTGCTCTTCCCTGCAGCTCCTCAACGTGGCCATCATCAGGCGCCACGTCTCCCGTGTAAGCGGGCCCGAGTCATCCTCCCCCAGCAATAGCAAGCAGGCATCGAAGGCCTGCGATCGCAGCCATTTTCACATCAGGGGGGGAGGGGGTACAGGCTGTCACAAATTCCTCATTGCAGCTCGCGGCTCCAGCACTACAACCAGCGTAGCATCCAGGGAATGGGGGCCCTCCATCACCCCGGCGGACAGCAGGCATCTGCCCGGCAAAGATCTGTACACAAATCCGGGAGGCAACGTAGTAATCTGGGAAACAGGCCCCAAGATGGCCGCCGACAGAGGACCTCAGCCAAGGACCCGGCAGTCTAACTCGTGTCTCAGCTCCAGAGGGGAGGCAATAAAGGCTCCGGAGAGTGCACCCTTATGGCCAGCCGCCCAGGGTCCCCGTAGAGTGTAATCAGCTGAAAGGGTCTCCCAGAAAAACCCTCTTTTACAGAGACCGCAGACGGAGCTCCAGCATTATGCTTCCTCTTCACGGCCGGCCGGCCACGCCCCTCAGAGTTCTTTTTTAGATTAAGGCATACCATACTGTATATACACCCCAAGATAAGTATGGAGGGGCTTCAGGATCTGCAACCTCCTAGTCTTGCACTGCATTCCTATTATTTAAAATTGCATTAATGTGTCAGGTTTTCCTGCCAAGCAGAGAAGACAATTGACTGTAAATTTTGGAAGTTTTATCGGTACTAAATTACATCTGGGCAGCAAGCCCACATTTATTTCATTACCTAAAATACGTTCCAATTCAGTCACTGAGCAGTACGGATGATTTTGGGCCACGCTTCCATATTACAGTTTAATCAGAGGATGTGAAATCCTTTCCACTTGAGGTTAGAAGCGTTTAACAAAAGAAACCGGCAGAGTCATTATAAAGAATAAAAATGTGTCGCCAATCAAGCCTGGGAATAATAAGATAGAAGAACCAGCATATTTAACTTTATTACTTAAGCCAGCTCTTAAAAGATTGACTGTAATGCTTCAGAAAAGACCTTCCGAGCAACTCATTTCCTACCGTTTACTTATTGCATGCCAAATTATCTTAAAGTGCACCCTCCCCGCTCACTGCTGTGCACAGCCATTGCCTGTCTGCTATAGGCCGGCTTTTCTCAGCTCAATTGACTGGCAAACATCAGTAGCTTTAATTGGTCCTCCGGTTGCTGTGCCAATCGTATCACCGGGGGGATGGCACTTGCGGATTAAGTCTGGTTGGACTTGCCTACAAGACCAAGAAGTGGCTCCATCAATCAGCAGTCGTTATATTCTATGGAGGAGTAGGAGGACATTCCCTTAACGAGGGTAGTGTAATAGGAATTAAAGATGAGGCCTTCATAATAGTTATTACATTGGTCGTTCTACTAGGTGATTGGGATTATACCACAAGCCAACAGGAGCGCTGCTACCCAGAGTTTACACAACATAACCCCACTAGGAACCTTGCTTTCAGGTTGTACCGTCCAAGAGCGTATGGAAAGATGTGCAGTCTGCCAATATAACAAAGATCTAGGTTCTAGGTTCTCGACCAACAGCTCATCTCTACTGAAAACAAAGCTCCATATACAGTCAGGTCCAGATATATTGGGACATCGACACAATTCTAACATCTTTGGCTCTATACACCACCACAATGGAGTTGGAATGAAACAAACACAATGTGCTTTAACTGCAGACTGTCAGCTTTAATTTGAGGGTATGTACATCCAACTCAGGTGAACGGTGTAGGACTTACAGCAGTTTGCAGATGTGCCTCCCACTTGTTAAGGGACCAAAGGTAATGGGACAGAATAATAATCACAAATCAAACTTTCCCTTCTTAATACTTGGTTGCAAATCCTTTGCAGTCAATCGCAGCCTGAAGTCTGGAACGCATAGACATCACCAGACACTGGGTTTCATCCCTGGTGATGCTCTGCCAGTCCTCTACTGCAACGGTCTTCAGTTCCTGCTTGTTCTTGGGGCATTTTCCCTTCAGTTTTGTCTTCAGCAAGTGAAATGCATGCTCAATGGGATTCAGGTCAGGCGTTGACTTGGCCATTGCATAACCATTCCACTTTTGTCCCTTCAAAAACTATTTGGTTGCTTTTGCAGTATGCTTTGGGTCATTGTCCATCTGCACTGTGAAGCGCCGTCCAATGAGTTCTGCAGCATTTGGCTGAATGTGAGCAGATAATATTGCCCCAAACACTTCAGAATTCATCCTGCTGCTTTTGTCAGCAGTCACATCATCAATAAATACAAGAGAACCAGTTCCATTGGCAGCCATACATGCCCACGCCATGACACTACCACCACCATGCTTCACTGATGAGGTGGTATGCTTAGGATCATGAGCAGTTCCTTTCCTTCTCCATACTCTTCTCTTCCCATCACTCTGGTACAAGTTGATCTTGGTCTCATCTGTCCATAGGATGGTTTACATCTTGTGGTGAACCCTCTGTATTCACTCTGGTGAAGTCTTCTTTTGATTGTTGACTTTGACACACATACACCTACCTCCTGGAGAGTGTTCTTGATCTGGCCAACTGTTGTGAAGGGTGTTTTCTTCACCAAGGAAAGAATTTGTCGGTCATCCACCACAGTTGTTTTCCGTGGTCTCCCGGGTCTTTTGGTGTTTCTGAGCTCACCGGTGCGTTCCTTCATTTTGAGAATGTTCCAAACAGTTGTTTTGGCCACACCTAATGTTCTTGCTATCTCTCTGATGGGTTTGTTTTGTTTCTTCAGCCTAATGATGGCTTGCTTCACTGATAGTGACAGCTCTTTGGATCTTATCTTGAGAGTTGACAACAACAGATTCCAAATGCAAATAGCACACTTGAAATGAACTCTGGGCCTTTAATCTGCACATTGTAATTGGGGTAATGAGGGAATATCACACACCTGGCCATGGAACAGCTGAGAAGCCCCATTACTTTTGGTCCCTTAACAAGTGGGAGGCACATCTGCAAACTGCTGTAAATCCTACACCGTTCACCTGAGTTGGATGTACATACCCTCAAATTAAAGCTGACAGTCTGCAGTTAAAGCACATTGTGTTTGTTTCATTCCAACTCCATTGTGATGGTGTATAGAGCCAAAGATGTTAGAATTGTGTTGCTGTCCCAATATTTCTGGACCTGACTGTAGATTGAAACAAAAGACTTCCTGTTGGTCTGATCACATAATTAGAAAGTAATAATCTGTAAGTAGTTTCCCCTACATCCTTAGAGTACAAATTTATCCACCATGACCACTTGAGCCAATTGAAGTGGCCATGGTGGCAGGTTCCTATTCCTCCACTCTCATGCACCTGTAAACATGTAACATAATGACTTTATTTCCTACATATTCATTTTTCTGTTAATCCGTAATGTTTGGTTTTGTGTTAATATCTTGCATTTTACTATTTTGTATTTCTGTAACAATTCAATGTTCTTGAACCCAGGACATACTTGAAAACGAGAGAAATCTCAATGTATCCTTCCTGGTAAAATACTTTAGATATTTATTTTTTATTTAAATTTATTAACCAGGTCCAGCCTTACTAACTTGAGTTGCAATGTATGTCTAGTAGGGGTTAGGCCCCACTGTGGACATGTCCAATATATTGCGCATTGCCGGTTCTACTTATGAACCATTGTTTTGGTTAGGAGTCAATCGCTGCCTGGTGGCAGACTGACAATACTTTTGGCGGCGGGACCCCCAGACCAAATAGAGCAAGGGCCCCCCTATGATTGAGATCTGAATGGATATTTACACTTTTTTTTAATTAGTTATAGCATTGCGATGGAACATGACTACGGGTAGCCGTCCACTGGGACCGTATTCTGATGACCGATGTGGTCGTCAGACTACAGACAACCTAGGTCATACGATGGTGGACTTCCTGGGTCACTGCAAGCGACTATGGATGACACAGGGACACCGCTGAACGCCGCCACACTGACAGCCGAACGCCACTGAAGAACGCCGAACTGCAGATAAAAAAAAAAAATGGGACTCTGCTATTCTTGTAGTAGGTATTTAAACCAATAAAAATGCATTAAATTGTGTTTCAATAATAAAAAAAAGTTAAAAAAAATAAAAAATAATAATCATCGGAATCAAAAATTTCATCCAAAACCAAAAAATACAAAAAGATGTTCAAAAAATAAATAAAAAGGACTTTTTGCTGAAAAAGAAAAGAAACGGTTTAATATCAAAAAATGAAAGCCGATAATCATTTTTTACGTTGAATCTGTGAATAATTAACCATTATACTTCAAACTAATCTTAAATTGTGACAGGCTCTCAGCCGGCTGCCTGGGGGCTGAGGCACACTGGTGACAGACTGGCAGCGTTAGCGTGGCAGTGCCTGCTGCTGGGCGCTGGACACCGTCTCGTGCAGGCGGGGCACAAGACACCTCACAAGTTGATCGCCTCCTTCACTGCGCATGGGCCTGTCAAAGCTGCCCCTGCCCCGACACTCGATAGGTAGGTGTGTGTGTCAGGCCTTCTTGGGGCTGCTGTGTGCCTATTTAATGGAAGGGGCCTAGAGCGACCGTTCCATCCACCCCTACATTCGTCCCGTTCACACTGTGCGATTTGAAAATCGCGTGTTTTTACGCACGATTTTCATATTCGCGACGTCGCGATTTTGCAAAACACCACCAATGGAAATCGCAAAATGCAAAATAACAAAAATAAATAAAGGGTCATGTACCCGCGACATGGAGCGACGTCGCGCGGCAAGATGTGAACAGCTCCATTGAAATGCATTGGAGATGCTACATAGCGTGACATCGTGCGGATTTTGCTGCGATTACGCGTCAAAATCTGCGCGATAAATCGCACAGTGTGAACGGGGCCTTAAATCCGGACCCGTACACCAGTGTTCTCAAGTCCCCTTAACAGGCCAGACTTTAAGGATTGCCTTGGATAAATGCAGACTGAATCCTGCAATCACTGAGCAGCAAATCATATCCCCTGTGCTGTGCTTCACATATCTGCAAACCTGGCCTGTTAGGGGAACTTGAGGACATGGTTGAGAACCACTGGTCTACACAATAGGACGTTCATTGGGACAATCTTTTTGTGCATGACAACCAATCCCAAAGAAGAAGCACAGACAGGTGGACTCTACCCTGCTAGCTCAAGCTCTTACAGACAATCTGCTTCGGTTTTTATTCCCTATAGTGATGGGACAGTTAAGTCTTCCCCAACAGCTTGCATTCTGCAGAAACACGTAAAAAGCGAGAGATGAGACTCCTCATATCATTGCTCCTAGGGCTCGATCACGTGTCCCTCACATGAATAGACTATATGGCCTAAAGTAGGAAGACACCCCTACAGACCGAGTTCAGGTATTTCATGTTTCAAACAAAACCATTGTTAAAGCGTGCATAAAATCCAACACATAGCCATGAGATCTCCGCAGACAAACATGGCAGTGCAATAAGCGCTCTGTAACGTTAACCACTTTCACAACCGAAAACATGTGTGCGCAGTATTGCATTGGTGTACAAGGATAATGCATGTAGAAGCCCGTTGCATAATTTTTTTAATGCAAAGTTGGTGTTCTCCTTAGGGAGAAACAAAGTATTCTGTGAGATCTCACCCCTTTCAATCTGTATTACTGAAAAGAAACCACAAGGACCAGCCCCACCATCACTGTAACAAAAAGCTCAAACAACTTTACTGCTGCATTACAAGAGCCAGGGAGAGGGCAGAATACAGGGAGAGCTTTGGGGTCTCTCACTTCTGTACAGGGAGAAGATTCAGTGGGTTGTAATGACTGAAAATCCCTGTACAGTACAGATACAATTAGTTACTGTAATTCCCATATACAGGCATTATGTCACATACAGATATTACTTTTATATTCTGTTGGTATTTTTTGGAAGCTGGTGGCTAATAACAGCATTATGATCACTGAAAAGCCCCATAAGCAGCAGATCTGACCAATTCTATATCGCATTTAGGCTAGGGTCAGACTAACGCATTTTTCGCGTTGTCTGTGAAAAAGTGCGTTCGAACGAATGGACGCATTTTTTCACGGAATACGCGATAGCGGTCATACGATAAGCATTTTCGTCCGTGATTTTGTAGGGATCATCAATAAAACCCTTTTTGTGTCTGGACGTTATGTTGGCCGGACATTAGCAGCGTCTGACTTCTCCCAATCACGCAAACACGCCGCTATGCGGACGCAGCACACTCTGTACGTCAGTACTAGCGGTATCACATTCTCGAAAAACTGCGTTCGTTTGCCACTTGCGTTGCGCAGCCGCACTTTTGTGCGGCCGTTCTTCGTATGCTGCCCGGCATTGGACGTCATTTGCTGCTAGCACGGCCGTGATTTAGTGCTGCTAAACGCACGTTAATACTGTGTTAGTCTGACCCTAGCCTTACTGTATTTGACACATACACATAGGCCATTTCTGCCTTTTTGATAATAATGCAGACACTGTGTAAAATTTACAAGATGAGGGACGCCATCTAGAGTTTAGAAACTTTTATCCCAACAATATCTCTGTAAAGGATGAACTAACAAGGCCCGTGTCAGATGAACGCAGTCATCGTGTCCGTGTCGCCGCACAGTTTAACGTCCGTTATAGCATTGATTTGTGATCAATAGAGACCAACACACGAAGTACATGTGCACCGAAGTGCGCAAGCACCACGCCGGTGGCAATGGATGCCATTTAGGGCTCAACGTAAAAGTGCTACAACGGACACCCAGAGTGCGACACGTCCGTGTAGCGGCCTGTGTGCGTGGTGACGCAACGTCAGACACTGCGCATTTGCGACATCCATCACGTTGACGCTCAGAAGTTTTTTTGGTCTGGCTAAATTGTACCTGTCATTTAATTTTAATTCATTTTGTTTCCCATATTTCCCATTTTTTTCTACATCCGTAAAAAAAAAACGGACCGTGTGGTGTCTACGGTATCCTCCGTCAGTACGTCCGTCTGTTATGCACGCGCGCAGAGTGCGCTCAGACTGCATTCCTCTGACTGACATTAGCCTTAATGAATAAATTAAAAATGAGCAAATCTACATATTATAGTCTTAACTCAGAATAACCATCTTTATGAAAATTGACATTTTATCCTACATTTAAGTGTTCGTTATCAATCCCAGGTTTCAATAAATGTTTTGATAATATATTTTTCGACACAAAACATTTGTTAGTGAAAGGGTTGAACATGGCTCTGTCATCAGATGCCACAAGTCCGTTTCTCTATTAATTAAACCCCCCCCCCGTAAATACACACAAAATGCTTTTAACTCTGGTAGTGTGCGCTAAAAAAAATACTGCAATTCACAGAATTAAAAGAAAAAAAACAAAAAAAAACACTTCCTTTTGCTCAATGGGAAATAAAGGATATTTTGCAGTGATTTAAGATCGACTCTTGGGATGCACGTGGTTGTAAATGACCATGTATAAACATTTGGCCTTTCCCTGCAATTTATTTAATGGAGCTGGCTCCGAGCTGCCCCAATAATGCAATTTCGAGTCCAAATAGCATCTGCTGCTAATACAAATTTTATTTTTAGTACAGGCATGGATGCCAAGCTCGGGACTTCTGGTAAGCAACGTGCTGGAATTCTGCAAATCTATATCTTTGCCAATTTAATTATTAAGAAAAATGGAAGAGCGTTAATTATACGGTTGGAGCAGGCATTACAGCCCTAGTTCTCATCTGATACGTACGTAAAATTAGAAAAAAAGCAGAATGGGTTAAAAATTGCACTCTCTTTAATGGAAGATTCTTTGTAGAGGATGCTGAGATCCAGGAATGGAGGCATCAATGTTACAGTATACATCAAGGCTCCTATATACAGTTGTGTTCAAAATTATTCAACCCCCACTGAAATTGAGTGTTTTGGCCAGTTTGACATTGATTTTGATCATTCAGTCATCTTGCTTACAATTAAATCAAAGAGGCACGTGTAGGTCAGACAAATATAACATAACATTTATAATGAAATAACCACAAATGTCTTTTCTGTGCTCACATCATTATCAGTTTTATTCAACCCCCAAGTGACATTCAATCTTAGTACTTAGTACAACATCCTTTTACAGTTATAACAGCCTTTTAAACGTGAAGCATAGCTTGACACAAGTGTCTTGCAGCGATCTACGGGTATCTTCGCCCATTCGTCATGGGCAAAAGCCTCCAGTTCAGTCACATTCTTAGGCTTGCGCACTGCAACTGCTTTCTTTAAGTCCCACCAGAGGTTCTCAATCGGATTTAAGTCAGGTGACTGCGATGGCCACTCCAAAATGTTCCAGCCTTTAATCTGCAACCATGCTCTAGTGGACTTGGAGGTATGCTTGGGATCATTGTCCTGTTGAAAGGTCCAACGTCTCCCAAGCCTCAGGTTTGTGACGGACTGCATCACATTGTCATCCAATATCTCCTGGTACTGAAGAGAATTCATGGTACCTTGCACACGCTGAAGCTTCCCTGTACCTGCAGAAGCAAAACAGCCCCAAAGCATGATTGACCCCCCCGCCATGCTTCACAGTAGGCAAGGTGTTCTTTTCTTCATAGGCCTTGTTCTTCCTCCTCCAAACATAGCGTTGATCCATGGGCCCAAACAGTTCTAATTTTGTTTCATCAGTCCACAGAACACTATCCCAAAACTTCTGTGGTTTGTCCACATGACTTTTGGCATACTGCAGTCGACTCTTCTTATTCTTTGGAGACAGCAAGGGGGTGCGCCTGGGAGTTCTGGCATGGAGGCCTTCATTACGCAGTGTGCGTCGTATTGTCTGAGCTGAAACTTCAGTACCCACATCTGACAAATCTTCTCTCAGTTCCTCAGCAGTCACACGGGGACTTTTCTCCACTCTACGCTTCAGGTAGCGCACAGCAGTCGAATTCAGCATCTTCTTTCTGCCACGACCAGGTAGCGTTTCAACAGTGCCCTTTGCCTTGAATTTGCGAATGATGCTTCCTATGGTCTCTCTTGGTATGTTTAACATCTTTGCAATCTTCTTATAGCCATTGCCCTTCCTGTGAAAAGTAATCACCTCTTCTCTTGTCTTCCTGGACCATTCTCTTGACTTCACCATGTTTGTAACCACACCAGTAAATGTCTAGAAGGAGCTGAGTATCACAGTCATTTTAAAGCTGCCTAATTGGTGCTTATTATGCTTTATTGCTGCTCTGTGACATCCACAGGTGTTTTCAATACCTGATTGAAAACACTTGAATGAACCTCTGTTCTTCAGAGTGGTAGTCTTTTAGGGGTTGAATAATTGTGTCAATGAAGAATTCACAAAAGAAACATTTACTACTGTATTACAAAACCAATTGATGTCATTTTAGTTGCATATGGTTCTTTAAAAAGTCCTTGTAGGATTTCATTCTGAATACAATTAAAAATGTACACTAAATTCCCTAAAACCCTTTACAGCATTGGTTGGTTGAATAATTTTGAACACAATTGTACATACAGATGGCACGTAGGGTTAAACGGTACCAGTACTTTATAATGCTATTCAAGACAATTCACATTTTTTTCTGAGTTTTTTTTTTCTCTCATTTCTAAAAATAAATAAAATTAAAAAAAATCTAATATTATATGCAAGAAAAATAAAACGTTAGAACAGCTTCAAGCTGAGCGTCCACTGGAACCATATTCGTGCAATGGTGCGATCATCAGATATCGTCTGAAATCGTACGACCGATCCCACAACATGCAGGTGAATCAGCCCTCTTCCACTGCATCCAACCACCATCGGACGACTTCAGAGGATTTTTTGCGACTACAACAGACTAGCGATCCTTCCAATCTCAGTTGGATTTATGCTGTGACGATCTGGTACAAGTTACATGAAAAACATTAATTTATAGTTAAACCGCCGAGCTGCAGCAGGTAAATTGCCCCATAGAGAAGTAATTCAGGTCGACAACCCCTAAGACGCAATGTAGAAAACATTTTCTCTTTCTTTGTCAACCGTTAATTTTCTTCATCTACAGCAAAAAGCCTTTTTAGTTACTGTTTTTTTTTTTTTTTTGAATTCTTTTTGGGATTTTTCTGGATTTTCTTTTAGCAAAATATTTGGTTCCTATTCTTTTCCTTTTTTAAAAAAAAAAAAAAGATTTTTTTTTTTCTTCAGGTCGGCTATTTCAACACCAGGGACAGAGGGTTCATATCCCCCCCCCCCCCATCAGCAAGGTTTTTTTAACTTTTTCACCTTCGGCTGAATTCCAATGGGGCTGTCCCTGGTGCTGAAACCAAGCACCAGTGACAGGTCCCCCCCCCCTTTCGGCAGCCTGGCCATCAGCCAACCTGGGTCATCCACAGACTCTTCCAGTGGACGACAATGATCAGACGACGTCATTGTCCCTAGGCAGACGACCAAGTCGGTCGTCCGACTATGGACCCAGTGGACACCCAGCCTCAGTGTCATGGGGGAAACCTATTATGAGGTCACATCACTACACCAAGGTAGAAAAGATAGGTGTGGTAGTACCTTGAAAACATAATATGATATTATTACCTTCAAAACAAATCCTTCGGGACATGCGTGGTCATACTTGTACACCTTGTAGACAACCAGGAACACAACGCAGGCCAGAAATGCCAAGGCAAACAGAACAAGGACCGTTACCTGAAAGAGAGTCAAACAGAAATCTCATTAGATTCACTCAAGAAAATCCTCAGTCCCCCCCCCCCGCAGCACAATAAACCCAGAGCAAGAACCCGAGACCAAAGGTAACCTCATCCATGGACAAATTGTGTTTCGTGCCAGCGGGACACGCAGTATGTCTGTCATGTGATGATTTGGGGGGGAGGTTACGGAAACTTTTGGAAAAAGTATAAAGATTGCAGTTTTAATATCTTTCGGATTAAATATCTAATATTAATATCTGTTAAAATAGCTTTTATGAATTGTTACTTAGAAATATACACAGTTTATCTTGTGGCTATATTGCCATGATGTATTAAGAATGTCACCATAAAGAGGGATTTTCCCACACTCTTGCTTTTATTGTGTTTAATACGAATTATTGACTGGTCTGCGTCATGACAAGCGAAAACCTTGTTTGTGAGACCTGAGCGGGCCCCACCGTAAAGCAGGCCATTTGTGCTGTTGCTCGTTCTCAGGACCCTCACAAACACCCCCCTTTTCTCACTGTAAGTGTAAAGGGTAATCCAGACGTGGACCCCTTGCTTGATGTGTCTAGAGGGGTGTCTGCTATACCCTCCTGACGAGGCCCAATAAGGCCGAAACGATCGTTGGGGGTTGCTGCACCTCTCATGCAGGGATGACGTCCTTGGCAATCAGCACTGGCCACCCTTTCTGGGTGAGAGCAGGCTGATTTGCATATGGAAAATTCATCCCTGTAATGACGCAATCAAGCTAAAACCTTGTGAGACCTGAGCGGGCCCCCACCGTAGAGCAGGCCATTAGTGCTGTTGCTCGTTCTCAGAACCCTCACAACCCCCCCCCCCTTTTCTCACTGCGTCATGACAAGTCTTTGATTTAAAAAATTATATACAACGTCACATGTAATTAATTAAAAAAAATAATGATAATTTAACCACATAGACCATTTATTACATAAGTGCTGGTAAATGTATAAAGAGGTTGCTCAGTATTGGGCACATTGGCTTTGCAGGGATTGAAATCATGAGAAAGTCTTTGGTTGTATCACCCACTTTTCTCGCAGGTCTCAATGTTCTGCTGCCTACATTCCACCAGACCACGTTCCTACTCCAGCTCTGTCCTGCTTTCCTTCTGCTATCTCCAACTACACGTCTTGTCACTAACGGGTCATTATTTTGATTGCAATTCCCCATGCGTCACTTCTCTCAAAGGGCGCCAAACTTGCCTCCGAATTGCACCGAACGCTGAATTTCACGGCAGCTCGTATTATAATGCTATGTACTACAAAGATGGTCACCCAAGCAAGTGAGGTGGAATATCCTACTTTCACCTGTAATCGGCTTAAGATGTAACCAACAAAAGGAGCAGTCAATGATAAGGACTGTTGTTCAGGACCCATAACTAGAAGGCAGGGGCATAACTACCAGGGGTGTAGTGAGCCCTTGAGTCGGGGAGGGGGGTTCTATAATCAATTGACGGAGCCTGAGGCATCACATGGGCTCTTCCACTGGATGAAGAGAAATTCAGCCCCCTCCCTGCGAAAAACTTTAGGAAAGGTAACAAGTATATTTTTTTAAATATAAATTGTGTTAAGATAAATATAATAAAAATTATATTGTATGTAAATGAATATTATTTCAATGTTTTATTTATTTTAATATTTTGGTGAGTTTTATTGCTGTGGAGCTCTGTGATACGCTTCTACACGGCACAAATTACTGAGTTTTATTGCTGTGGAGCTCTGTGATGTGCTTCTACACGGCACACATTACTGAGTTTTATTGCTGTGGAGCTCTGTGATGCGCTTCTACACGGCACACATTACTGAGTTTTATTGCTGTGGAGCTCTGATGCGCTTCTACACGGCACACATTACTGAGTTTTATTGCTGTGGAGCTCTGTGATACGCTTCTACACGGCCACATTACTGAGTTTTATTGCTGTGGAGCTCTGATGCGCTTCTACACGGCACACATTACTGAGTTTTATTGCTGTGGAGCTCTGTGATACGCTTCTACACGGCACACATTACTGAGTTATTGCTGTGGAGCTCTGATACGCTTCTACACGGCACACATTACTGAGTTTTATTGCTGTGGAGCTCTGTGATACGCTTCTACACGGCACACATTACTGAGTTTTATTGCTGTGGAGCTCTTGAAGAGTGCACATTACATTAAATATGGGATGAACTGAAGTGGTCATAGTGGACCTGGAAAAAAAATGGGACACTGATTATCTGGAGTCAACATTGTTGGACCTGGGGGTCTAGTGCATCATGATGGGGGGTATGTTTTTGCCTAGGGTGGGGGAGCCACGTCACGGATTCCTGCTCCTGGGCCCAGAGGTTTCTAGTTACGCCTCTGCTGGGAGCTATGCCCTGCCACGCTGCCTATGTGAATTTTGAACATTTCTTCTTCCTGAACAACATGAATCTCTCTCCTTTGCAGCAACAGTCTTCAAATAGGTTTGCATTCATTGTTCTGTGGCATTCTGTGCCCTGCATTCAGAATTTACACAGTCTAAATCAATGCGTTTTGAAGAAGGGTGCTTTATATACAAACTACAAACATATGAAAGAAAAAACCGAGGATGATAATAACTGCAACGTGGGGGGATCTGTACCCAGAATGGGTTTCCATGTGCAGAAAGGCTCCCCTCAGTCCATATCTCAAAGGAGTACCGATTCTGGCCCAATCCCACCCAGTCAATAGCTGGAGCTCCTTGTAAGGTGAAACACGCAGTCTAATTAAACACATCATCCAAATACATGCAGTGCAATGAGGGACCTGGAAACCAATTGAAGATGATACCCTGGCACCCCCCTCCTCCTCAAGTGAGCCAGTCCCTAGCCATATCCCCTTTTAATGTCCAGAAATGAAACCATAGGGCAGATGGCAATCACGAGGTGTACATGAATAGAAAAGATATCAGCACAAACACAGGACAGTCTGACAGAGCAGTAATGTCTGCAAACAAAGACCACTCAAACCTTTCACAGCTGTAAACCATTCTATACAGGTGGGGGGTTTAGAAACGGCTACAAGGTGACTTGGATATAGGAGAGTCCTGGGGAACAAGACTGATGTGTCAAACACCGCAGAACCCACAGTCCTGCACCTCTCAACAGTAATGCCGAGTCCAGGTACCCCCCCCCCCTCGTTCAAAGTGACTCATCACAATAACCATTCCATCCAATGCCACAACAACATTTGTAATTGTATGCATACATTTTCCTTCTTTTGCCCTTCCAGACAGTCTTCTGTCATTCTTGAACTTGGAATGATACTGTGTTTTTATGGAATCACAATGTGCATCCTTTACCCATGGAGGAGAAGGACAAGGTTGCATGCACAGCTAACTAAAAGCGTGGAAGCTTGTATCAAGAGAGTAGTATAAAGAGAAAGTGGAAATGTTGTCACTCCCACAAACCATCCATTACTTTGAACAGTAAAGGAATAAACAATGGGGTTTGTTTACATTGTGATCCTACATTCTGTAAGTCTGCCATAACATCGATGTACCCCATCACTGCAGGAGGACTGACAACCTTGACTCCTGCCCCCCCCCACACGGTTACAGGCACCTATTTAAACCTTACAGTGCAGAGAGCTCCAGGAGGACATATCCCAAATCTGTGGGTTCATCCCATGAAAGCAGGTATTATGAGGGGTAGGACCTGCCTAAAAGCGGTATATTGACATTGTGGCAGGTTTTGTGTAATATATACTATAAATAATCACACTCCATTGGTGTCAGATTTTAAAGACTAATTACATTCTTACTCCTACTGCAGACATACATTTGTAGATGTGGGGGGGGGGTCTGACTAATGGGTCATCCCATCTCAGGTCATTAGTTTGGAAGCGATACTTAATGTAACGGTAATGACTCATTTTTTCAGGTCCCTGATTTCCAGGAACACACTCTAGCCTAGGGTTATGACTCACGGTTCCGATCCATTCCGAATTCTAAGTTTGTCTTGTTAGACCATTTATTGAAAGACGACCAATTCATAAATACATTCATATACCTTTTTTTTTTTTTTTTTTTTTTTATAGAAAGGATTTTACCAGGAAGGATACATTGAGATTTCTCTCGTTTTCAAGTGTGTCCTGGGTGGCGAGTATGTACCGTTGGGTGTCTTGCCCAAGGACACTTACTGGAGAGGTGCTCTTGCTGGTATCGAACCCATGTCTCCATCAGCTCTTTCCATGCAGAGCAGTGATGTTACCTCTACTCCACCCAGCCGGTTTCCAATAAATCATTTCGGATTTTGCTGAAAGCCTGTCCAATTTATGTTAATATTGAAATGTATGGCCAGACACCCCATTCACAGCCCTGTTCTAAATCATAGAGTATTTCAAGATGTGCCCTTCCATAAAAAAACCAAAAACATATCTATATCATTTCTTTAAAGAATATTAAGATAAATAAAACACATTAGGTCACATCCATCCTATTGTGTATAGGTTTTTAATACTCAGATTGCCACTTGTTTTGTGTTGCCTTTAACGACCATATTTCCTGTCGAACAGACACTTGTCTTTCTTACTTTAACAAGAACCTTTATATCACAGGGCTCTTCTTACGGTTTCGCCATTGAATGACATGAGAATTTTGAAGAACATTGTATTTGTCGACAATGCCGCAATGACACTCTGCTCTTCTACTTGTTATTTCTCGTCTACGTGATCCCTACTATGATATTTTTTAAGCACAATCTCTCCTTTTATCAATTGAAGCATAAAAAAAAATTGTTCATTCACGGAACAACTAACCTTATTTACACCCAAGTCACCATGTCTAAGCCGTAAAAGGGTCTGTATCTTATACGTGTGTAGCGCTGGGTTTAAAAAGACTGTTCTGCTGCATTTCCTTGCAATGGCCACCAGAGGGAGACAAGCGTGATGAGAGACACTGAACTTTGCATTGAGACTACATTTCCCGGCATGCTTTGCGGGCGGACACAGGAAGTGGGTGGACGGACAGCGTTACATCCTGAGCCTCGTGGAGATAGCGGGGAGAGCGCGCCAGGGAGTGAGTGAGACAAGACGCAGTGCTGGAGAATGCAAGAGTGACTAGGCCGAAGCGCAGGTGCGGCCTATCAGAGTCCCAGATCGGGTTGTTCAGCCTTACAAGAGGGAGACCCAGCGATCCACCATCTTACCCAAGCTGCTATTGAGGAAGCCGGAGGACCCCGAGTTAGGCGTACCGCAGGTCGATCAGATTGGGAGAGCAGGCGGTAAGCTGGACAAGTCACGGCCGAAGCAGAGAGAGCCAGACAACGTATCCAGTAGCCGGCACCCCAGTAAAAATCGAACGGAGAGACGTCCTGGGTCAGCGGAGCCTTAAGAATCTGGCGGATGGGTGAGAGGCCTCCAAGGCTGTTTGTGATTAACGAAAACACGCTGCTGTTGTTTCTAAAACCCACAGGGCCCCAACTTGACTAGTCGAAGACACCTTTTAAGCAATTCACTGGCCAGTTGAATAGTACCCGGGTACCACAATACACACACACATTTACATTCCGGGACTTAACCTGTGCGGGACTCACTTCCTAATCTCCGAAAGGGATTAAAGATTTGTTTCTTATTTCTTTTTTCCGACACGCGTTTCTCGAATTACGAAGCATTGTATTTTTCTGTTTCCGCTGCGCGTCTCTCGAATTTCGAAGCATTATATTTTCTGTTCCGATGCGCGTTTTCCCGAAATACGAAGCCTCGTATTTCTTTTTCCGCTGCGCGTTTCCCGAAATACTGTAAATATATCTACGAACACCGTGTTATCTATTATATGCCATTCATTCTAGTAAACTATATAATTTATAAAATCCACAACGGTGCTGGAGTATATTTATTCCCTAGTGCGGGGAGACTGACCCGTGGTTCAATTTCAGCGGCTCCTCCGGGAGTGAGCGCTACACGTGTATGAAATAAGGGAATTGTTAAACTTGCTTTATTAAGGCCTAAAGTAGAAACATGCGGATTTATTTAAAACAGGTATGTCACAAGTGTGTTGTGAATGGTACCGCTTCAGAGCAGCGAGGCCAGAGCGGGCAGGTAAAATTTTAATTACTGAAGAAAAACAGAGACACAATATGTGTTACCGGCTGCTGGTGCCGTCTTTAACTTACCACGGCCAGAGCAGCCCAGCTCCTCCTTCCCCCAACACCAACCCCACTCTACCAGAAGCAAAAAACATAAACCAAGGGCTTTTTTCTGTCGGTCAACCGGGAACTCAGTGTCAGCATTGCTAGTGCTCCTCCACTAGGTTGCGGAGGACGTCTCCAGCCCATCGTGTAAGTTCTGCAGATCTGTGCTGATCGTGGACTTCTCCCTGACCTATTGGATTTCAGCCCAACCTGTGGAACCTTCCCGCAAACTGATGTCATCGTACATGGGCGTGATAATGTCAGAAGCGGGACTTACCCTACCCTGATACTGGGGTCATTCGGACCCACATATCTCTGGATCCATAGCAGATAGAGGGACATGTGAGGTGGCATTGGAAATGCCAAACGTATGACCAATGATACCAAACATGACCAGGTTGTATGTAACATTATCAGGGTTATTCAAAGCGAATTGAAAAGTCACTGCACGTTCGGTGACTTTTCGTTCTCTTCAATTCGGTGCGATTTGGCGATCCCATTTTGGCGACCCTGCGGTGTATTCAGCAAGCACCACATGGCCATCGTAGTGCAGGGAAAAGCCGCCGCAAACCCGATGAACACTCGCCGCAAAACCCCGCGAACGCACACCGAAACCTGCAAAAACATCTGGATTAAGCCCGCCAAACTCGCCGGAGAAACATGAGCAGGAGCCGATCACAGCGCAGAGCAGCCACCGGAAAAACCCGACCCCGCAGACGAATGGAGTGAAAAAAAACAACAGTTCGCTTGAATGTTTGAAAAGTGAAACGCTGTTTGCAAAGAAACTACTGAGCAAAAATGTCTGGAATTTACATATAAAGATCCAATGAATGATAATAAAAAGGGCTGTTACAGAAAAAAGAAAAAACTATTTAAAAAAAAAAAAAGGAAAACATTTATCACTAAGAAATCCCAAAAAATGCCTAAAAGATCCTAAAAAATCTAAAAATAAAGAGACTCTTTACTGCTGAATAAAATAATAAACGGTTTATTAGATATTGAATTAAAACCGGAATATTTTTAACATTGAAGCCTATGGGATTCTCCTGAATTAACCTGCCGAATGAAACCACCGAACAGCAGGGCATTTCGGCAACTTTTCACTGCTGGTTTTTGTTCTCTGAATAGACGAAGCATTGCTTCTCTATGGGGATTTCACTGCCCTCGAACAGGCACCGTATTTTTATATTTGGCGAACTGCCTGCTCTCTGGATAGCAGAATGGCCAGGAAAGGTAACCGTACGCTGAATTTCAGCGTTCGGTTACCTTTCGGCCACAATTCGGATCCCTTGAAATAACCCTGTAAGTTTTTTTAAAAAAAATTTAAATTCTTCTAATGTATTACTATCGTTAATTTACAATTATAAAGTGAACAATGATGCTGAACTGTGGAGCTCTGTGATACCCTCATACACACTGCATATTACTGTGAGTTTTATTGCTGTAGAGCTGTGATACCCTCATACACACTGCATATTACTGTAGAGCTGTGATACCCTCATACACGCTGCACATTACTGTGAGTTTTATTGCTGTAGAGCTCTGTGATACACTCATACTCACCTCACATTACGTGGTGGTGGGAATAATTTGAGGGGGCAGCAGCATTTCATCCTTGGACCCAGGCAACACAATGTCGTGGCCTGGCCCTGGCTCTATTCATTGGATGCTCGCTGGCGTGGGTTCACCATCCTTTTGTTGGCTGCTTGCTGCCTGGCACTTTATGAGGCTTCGTGGTGAGTACCTCCACATCTTTTCCCATTGATGTTTAATTGAATTAATTAAAATGTATTACTGATTTCAGCTTTGAAAAAATAAATACATTTTGGGTTGATCTTTTTTCTGTCGACTCATTTACAGTCCACTACACAGACCAGCCATATTCAGCAGAGGGTGGGTGGAAGGAATATCCGTTCTCAAAATATGTATAAAGAGGTCAGAGTATAACCAAAATAAGTAATATAAAGGCAAATGAAAAGGCTGAATTGTCCAAATTTTGGAGATTAAGCTGCATCATGCTGCAGTACCCAGTGCAGCCCACTACTAGTTCAAAGTACCCCAATGTGAATGCCAAGTGGGAGAATTGATTCATATAATCACTGTCTGATCTGGTCAGCACCTATACAACCATTTATTTACATTTGTTGGCACTTGGGGGGGATGGATTGTGTGCTTAAAAGTGATACTCCAATATTTAGGGGGAGGCGCATAAGATACGACAGTCAAAACTGGGGGGGGCGCTAATAATTTTCGTCACTAAATCAAACCACTGAAAAAAACTAA
Source organism: Leptobrachium leishanense (assembly GCA_009667805.1). NCBI lineage: Eukaryota > Metazoa > Chordata > Amphibia > Anura > Megophryidae > Leptobrachium > Leptobrachium leishanense. The sequence goes on along the minus strand of CM019063.1, from coordinate 499,309,504 downwards.
GGACCCTATCACCTGGTGTGAGCTAAAACGCCGTCACTAAAGGAAGAAGTTAGCACAATCGCTAAGGCTGCTGTCAGACGAGCGTAGTGTTCACGTCCGTGATTGCGGCTTAGGCTAGGGTCAGACTGAGGCAGTGCGAACGCGCGTTCTGGCGCACATAATCACGGCCGCACTAGCAGCAGATGACGGGCAATGACAGCCAATATACGAAGTACGGTCGCACAAAAGTCCGGCCGCGCAACGCAAGTGGAAAATGAACGCATTTTTTCGAGAACGTTAAACCGCTGGTACTGACGTACAGAGTGCGCTGCGGCCGCATAGCAGCGTGTGTGCGTGATTAGGAGATGTCAGACGCTGCTAGTGTGCGGCCAACATAACGTTCAAACAGCCGGATTTCCCTAGACTTCTTTTCACCCCATCGTCATGAAATACGTCCAGAATTGCGCATCGTCTGACCACTTAAGCGTATTCCGTGAAAAAATGCGTGCGCACGCATCGACGTACATTTTGACGGTGGCCGCAGAAAATGCGCTCATCTGTCCCTAGCCTAAAAGTACGTCCGTGATAGCATGACAGAAAGCCCATCGGAGCCCGTTACACGAAGTACGTCCGCACTGAACTGCGGACGCACAACGGCCGCGGCCCACGGACGCAAGGCAGGCAAGAACGTACAACCGCTAGAACGGCCGCACAAAGTGCGCTGCGTCCGCAACGTCTGCATAGCTTTGTGTGTGAGTGATGGAACGTGGTCAGACCGACTGCATTTATACGTCCAGCATTTTTCACGGACAAAATGTTTTTGCTTTCTAATTTATTTTCCCTCCTACATCCGTCAAAATATATACGTCAGTGAAAAAAACGGACTGTCTGGCCACTACTGCGTCTTCCGTACTAACGTACGTCCGTGTGCACGGACGTACAGTCCGTAGAAATCACGCTCGCCTGACCCTAGCCTTAAACTGATGGCCTACTAACAGAACACCTTGTCCACGGGAGTCCTTGTACAAGGTCAATTGGCGCACGCTAGGGAAACGCTAAGACCCGGGCTGAGACCAGGTGCTAATGCGTTTGAGTACAGGATAGAACGTTTTTTTTTTTTTTTTTTTTTACAGTGCAGAGTGCCGGGCCATACCTATCCCCTGCCCTCACAAGCTTGCATAAGTATGAACACATCCAGTGAAGAGCCCACACACACCCCTGCAGTATTAAAATCCTCCAAGGTGGCCGTATCATCCATGTTTATATGCACCCATATATTAATTAAGGCTGATGGGCATTGCATGGAAAATGCCACCCAACAGCATGTAGAATCCTTACACTGCATTAAATAGATCCAAAAGGAAGGCCAGGTGAGCGACAATAATATCCCTGCTGCAGCATATAAATAATACATATTTCAGGGCAAGACGTGTGTCCCTTTAAACATGGTCCAAGCTGTCACCCTAATAATCAACTGCTTACATACTATCAATAACCCCCAGCGTAAAATGTTTAAATTAGGCAATATATTAGAGTTAGGATACATTTCAATAAAGGATACATTTCTAATAGAGCTTGCTGCAACAGCAGCGACATTGTTGACCAGATCCATTACTATGGTTTATGGGGCCAAGAGAGCATCTGTGCTGTATTCCTTTACATTTCCTGTTAATTGCCTGTTAATTTTGGGTGAGGATCAGTTTCTTTGTAGTTAGCACCATAGTTTAGCAGTAGGGAAAATTCTGCAAATAGCGTTTCTCCAAAAATTGGCGTAGGTACAAAGTTATTTGTTAGTTGCTAAAGCGCTAAAGATCTCTAGCGCTCCCCATGTTAAGTATAAGATGTGGAAAGTACAGTTAGCTTGCGCTACAAATTGCTAATAGCGACGCACTATAGTGATTTTTTTTTCCCCGTTTGTGGAGCGGGATGCAAAGAATCTGTTGGTCAGGCGCTAGACTGAATTAATCTGGCGCTAACGAAAACAATGCCAACGCTAGGGTTAGCTCAACCCAGGTGATAGGGCCCTAAATAAGTATATAAATAAGATTCCAAAACCCCAGAGTAATGTGATGCAATGATACCTTTTTATTGTACTAACCTGATACTTAAATTCAATATTTTATTTGCCGCAATTCGTCAGTTTTCGCCGATGTCTGAGAATTGCTTCAGGGGCTCCAATTTTAGCAAATTACAGTGACCATTCGCTAAATAGGGAATTCACAATATTTTTGGCGGACTGAACCCTAAAATGTGACGAAAAGCAAAGGATCTAAAGATGAATAGACCCTTAAGATTCTAACTTCCATAAACCCAGGGAAATACAATAAAAATAATAAGCAGTGTGGCATGTAGCTACCTATTATCCCCTAAAATGCCATACAGCAAGGAAACAAAATAAAAGGTATACTGTGAGAGATGTAGCCTGCCCAGTAACCCTTAAACCACAGCTAAACCAAGGCAAAAACAAAAGTAATTCACAATGTAAAATATAGTCTGAATGTTAACCCTTTCACTGCTGAGCCATTTCAACCCTGTGAAAATGTTTACGCCTATGTTTTTATTTAAGTTTTTATGACTTTATTTCACATTGGATATAGTCATGTTGGTTATCATTGGAAAGGCCAGAATCTGCCCTTTCCAATGACACCTAGATCGTCCATATATGATGCACAGGGACAGAGATAAGGTCCGAATAAGTAGGGGAAGCTGGATGCTGATTTTTGGTGGGGGGGACACATGGGGGGCAAGGAATATCCATGGGGGGGGCAATTGCCCCTCCTTGCCCCCCTGTAGCAACGCCTATGCATTTGGCTATTCTGAGAGCAGGCAGTTCGCCAAATCCTGGCAAATTGCCTGCATATACGGTGGCTGTTCGTTGCCTGTTCGAGGGCAGTGAAATCCCCATAGAGAAGCAATGCTGCCATCTTTTATCTTGGTGAGACTATAACAGGCCTCATGGAGCCTTATCTAGACATTCCCTCCTCCACTCCACTGACTGTTAAATAATGTAGAAGACTAACCACAGCAGTAAAGTAACGCTTTTGCACACTTTTGGAAAATGTTGCATCATGGGAAAAATTCACATAAAACTGAAACAGGAGATTAAAAAAAAACCTAACTTTATTTTTTCATTTTGCATGCAATTACTTCAAACCAAGAAAAAATCCAGCAGCATGTGTTTTATAAGGTGGTTTTGTTTGTAAGGAACAAGTAATGTAGTTACAGCTTATGTTTGTAAGTGGTCGCCTCCATTTAACCATTTCAGCAACACACGTGCCATTACACAGGTGCTCACAGTGCATTTTCCTTTAGTTCTAGGGCTGCCAGGTGATCGGGAGGTTAAAGTGAAAACCTGGCGTCGCGTCATGAAGTTAAACCTTGTGACTTGGATGGTCTGCTCTACAAAGCCATCCTGCAATACAGAGGATGAGTCAATGCTGAAAACATGACTTAATTGCAGCAAATATTTGTCTTTGTTAGAGAAACATCCTTCAGGTCTCATGAAATCAACAAAAGCTGCAAACACAACGTTTCCCAATTAACAAGGACCCAGGAGGCAGTGCCAGACACCCCTCTTAATTACAACATTTATGAATTAACATCCACCACCCGGCATCTCCTCACAACTGGGAGTGGTGGCTGCAAGGATGGATGAAGGCAGTCATGGAAACAGACGTGTCGGCAGTGGTCCTTGCCCAAATGCCAACCTCCAGGATCGTGTTCTGACCTTGGGACCACCGTGGGCTTATTTCCTCACATTTTAAGCTCTACAAACTGAATCTGTTTCAAATGAAAATAATTTTTAAATATATTGCTTTCCGAAACGGAGGACTGATCTACTGAGATTTATCTTCCATAGTGATACGAAATCTAGAAAGCTCTCAGTGATGCGGTGGTTACCAAGCAGCACATCTTAGCAACACCGCAGATCTATTGCAATCCCATGGAGACATGCATGGAAACCACAAGCATGGCATCAGCCCCGGTATATTATTAGATGTACTGACCGGTAGTACAATGATAAATCAGATGATAAAGAAAACCAGGAGGCAAGAGGAGAAATAGACTGCAAATGCAAAGCGTTTCTAAAGGACACATTTTGGATTCTATGGGGGTTTTTCAGTAAGGGGCGAACCTGCCAAGGAATTAGGGATAGACAGATTATCGGTTTTGCGGATTATCGGTTGCCGATATTCAGAGAATTACTGATATCGGTATCTGCATTCTATTTGCCGATATTGCCGATAATTGGACACATTGACTCACTGTAGCTGCGACACGCAAGATCCCACAGAACTGTGCAAATCCGGCTCGTCTCACACATCAGCCTGTAAGCCCTCACTGCAGAACGACCCCTGCTCACTGACAGTATTGCGCATGAGCGTGATGGCAACAGAAATGGGGCTTCCATCCCATCTGGCAGAGGATTCCCTATACAGGAGATGCAGGGTCTATTTCCTAGAGCAGGGATCAGCAACCTGGGCTCTCCAGATGTTTTGGAACTGCATTTCCCATGAGGCTCCAAGAACCTAACGAAAAGCTGAGCATCATGGCAGATGTAATTCCAAAACATGTGGGGCATCATTACAAAGTCAGTGCTAACTTACGTTCACAACAGCTCTGGTTAAGTTAACAACCCTATAGGACAGTGTTTATCAACCCTGGTCCTCAGGTCCCACTAACAGGCCAGGTTTCCAGATATCTGAAGCACAGCACGGGTGATATGATTTGCTGCTCAGTGATTGCAGGATTCAGTCTGTATTTCCCCAAGTTGAGCTGCAAAATCTGGCCTGGTTGGGGGTCACAAGGACAGGTTTGAGAAACACTGCTATAGACTATAATGGCTCTGGTAGGTTTACAACAGCTCTGGTTAAGTTAGCACCAACTTTGTAATATAACCCTTGGAGAGCCACAGTTGCTGAACCCCTTACATACAGGGTCATATGAGGGATCTTTAACCACTTGGTTGCTAATGAGCGCGTCCTGCCAAGTGCTGCTCCTGTGCTATGGATGCGCTGAGTGCGTCCTAGCACAGGAGGCAGCAATCGGCCGGGATTCCGGGTGAATGCTGTGCCCCCCCAGTGCAGGTTGACATCTTGGATGTCAGCCAGGCACTCCGGGACCCCGGCGGGGACAGTAGATGTCATTGCACTGGCACGATGACATCTATTTAAGGCGCCCCCTCTCGAGTGCGGAGGAGGTGCCTGAAAGGGAGGGGGAGAAGGTCCTTTGGACCTCTCTCTCTCCCTCCCGATCGCCTGGGGCCAGCGGTGAAACTCAGGCACCATTTGAAAGGGCAGGCTTGGATGTCGGCCAAGCTTCCGGGAACTCCCCCTGATGACTGGCGTCATCATGCATAGCGCGATGACGTCAGTTATGGAGTTAACCCCTTGAACCCTTTATCTCCCGATCCGTGGCAGCTAGGGGTTACTGTTTGGTATCGTTGGATCGGCCAGAGCATGGCCTTTCCACTGATAGCAAAAAAAAATAGAAATCTAAATAAAAAAAATTTTAAGAAAAGAATAATAAAAAATAAAACCTTTTTTTTTTGTTTTGTTTTGTTAACGCAGCAATATTGTTCCCATTTCAATTATAATGTGAACAATGATGCTGCACTAACGATTTTTGTATGGGGCTCGTTTGTTAAATATCGTGTAATTTCCCCCCCCAAAAAATGTAACGAGACCCCATTTCTAATTTTTTTAACAAGCGCAACTTATAAAAAGTATAACCGAAAACGTTTGCATGTTAAAATGTGGAAAAAAACACTTTACACGTTGTAAATTATTGAAAATTCAAATTTTTTGTAATAATATGTCTGGGTCATATAATAAAATATAGCTTGAAATCGCATTTAAACATGATGAGCGAAACCGGTAAAAATGAGCTCAGCACACAGATGTGAAATGGCTCAGCTGTGAAAGGGTTAAGAAAGCCAAAGACACGGTCTTATTGTTATTAAAAATAAAAGCTTAAATAAAAATATTTTATTATTAAATTTAATAAATGAAGTGGGCATGGTGCAATGTTTAAATCTTATTAAACACATACAGGGTTATTCAAAGAGATCCGAATGGCTGCCGAAAGGTAACCGAACACTGAAAATCAGCGTTCGGTTACCTTTCTTGGCCATTCAGCTATCCAGAGAGCAGGCAATTCGGCAAATCCTGGCGAATTGCCTGCACATACGTTGCCTGTTCGAGGGCAGTGAATCCCCATAAAAAAGCACTGCTTCGGCTATTCAGAGAACACAAACCAGCAGTGAAAGGTTCCTGAAATACCCTGCCATTCGGTAGTTTAATTCGACAGGTTTATTCACGCGAATCCCACAGGCTTCAATGTTAAAAATATTCTCGTTTTAATTCAATATCTAATAAACCGTTGATCATAATATCCTGCAGTAAAAAGTCTCTTTATTTATAGATTTTTTTAGGATATTTTAAGCATTTTTCGGGATTTTTTTTTTTAAGAAAATCCAATTTATTTTTAAACTTTTTTTTAACTTTACTTCTTTTTTCTGTAACAGCCCTTTTTATTATCATTCCTTGGACCTCATATGTAAATTTCAGACATTGTCGCTCAGTAGTTTCTTTGCAAACATTCAAGTGAACTGTTTTTTTTAATTTATTCACTCCATTCATCTGCAGTGTCGGCATTTTCCGGCAGTTGTGCTGCGTGTGATCGGCTCCTGCTCGGGTTTTTCTGGCGTTTTCGGCGGGTTTCAGTGTGCGTTCACCCTCGTTTTGCTGTGAGTTTTCGGTGGGTTTGCAGTGACTTTTCCCTGCATTTCGGCGGCCCTGTGGTGCTTGCTGAATACACCGCAGGGTGGCCGAAATTGGATCGCCAAATCGAACTGAATTGAAGAAAACGAAAAGTCACCAAGCGTGCGGTGGCTTTTCGATTCTCTTTGAATAAACCTGATTGAGTTTATGGCATAATGTCAGATTTGTGCTGTTTTTTTCACAACATTTAAATTTACAGAATATCGGCTATTGGCCAGAAAAGCTGCCGGTATCGGCCCTGAAAAAATTATATCGGTCTATCCCTACACGGAATGGTGAATGTCACTGTATGGTGCAATTTTGTGTCAGTTCATCTATTCAGTAAACTGTCAATTCACCAAATACTGGCGAATTGACAGCAAAATATGGTGCAGTTTGGTGCAATTCGGCGGCAACGAAATCGTCCCATAAAGTAGTAATGGATAATTTTTCAGAGAATGCCAATCTGCACCAAAGTGTCAGTGAAATGTTCTGATTTTCTGTGATTCAGTGCAACAGGTTTAACCACTCATTCAGCACGTCCTGCCAAGTGCTGCTCCTGTGCTATGGACAAGCTAGTTATCAAAACGCTAGTTACTGCTTGCGCATCCCATACTTAACATGGGGAGGGCAAAGAACAGTAAGCTCGCGCAAGCTAGCTCAATCACCGATGCACTAACAGAGGTAGCGTCAGGAAGGTAATATGGTGGGCAAGAGTTAAAGTCACTTATCGTAGCGATAACGCTTACATATCCAAACGCTAACGTTAGCGTTAACTAGGGAATAGTGCTCAAAGTGGGGCAGCTGGGGGCGATGTGCATGTATTTTCTTATGTAGGATAAAAGAAAGGAATCTAAGGCTGAGATTAAAACAGAACATATGCAGAAACAAAATTGTAGAAGATTGTGGTAGGACATACAACCGAAATTCACAAGGTGATAAAACATACAAATATATTATTTTCCAGTCCACAGTAGGAAACAAATTACACAGAATCACGAGGACCGAGCATTTTTGAATTACATGGCTTAAAAATAAATTGAAGCAAGTAGAGGTGATATTGGAAATCTAGATAAGGTGAATGCAAACCCACTGATTATAACAAAAAATAATGTCACACGAATCTCAACAGGTCCTTAAATAAGCAGGAGAGCAATGCACATCATACACAAGCTCGCAGGGAGAAGGTTTTTAATAAACCTAGGTCACAGCACATATGAGAAGCACAAGGAGATAAACACAATCCAAATTGTTTTTATTGATAGTTCCAGGAACAATGATCTCAAATCACAAAATACAAGGCAGAAGCAATAAAAAAAATAAAGTGACAACCCTCATCTACAAAAAAAAATCTTTCTCAGATGTAACCCAGTCACCTAAAATACATTTTCTATAACAACCAAAATTGTATCCATGTATAGAGTGACCCCAGAGCTCAGAGTCTGCATTCTGTACTCTGGCTGTTCAATTGCAGCAGTAAAGTTTGTTGATATTTTTTATAAATCAAGTAGACTGCTCCTTACAGCTTCTCTACATTTAATACAGGACAGGGACGGACTGAGCCTAGTGGGGACCCAGGCCTGGCCATGGCCTTCCTTGCCATCACATCTGGTGGATGGGGCTGCCCGGAGTGAGCTGCTGGTTAGGGCCCTACCAGACAGCTCAATCAGCGGCTCATTGAAAGCATAGGTGGTAGGATTGACACCTTTTCTTCAGGCCAAACCCGAACACTCCAGCATTGCGTGGCAAAATATTTTTGTTGCTCACAGGTACACTGTCACATACGGACGCTCACACACGTATTCATATCCTTCCCTTCACATCCCTTCACATCCCATACCACTGGGTTCATCCAGAACTTCAAAGAGAGAAAGAGGAAAAAAAGAAAGAAACAGTGAAAAAGAGAGAAAGAGGGCAATGAGAATGGTACCTGCCAGTGGCGTAACTACAAGAGTCGCCCCCGACCGGGCCCTGGCATTCCACCACTGGAGGGGGGGCCCAGGCAGTGGTGGAACCATTGTAACCCTTTAAGGACCAAGGGTCTTTAAAGTTCATGCATTTATGACTGAACAATTCTGTCATTGGTCCTTAAGAGGTTAATTATGCAGCAGAGGCCTTGTTATTTTCCCTCTGGCTATCCATCATGAGTCTGACACTTCCTGGTGTCTCATTGCTGGTCTTTTGGTCGCTCACTTGTAATCGCTCAAGAGTGATGTGTCCCTGTCTCTTGAAGCAAAGCAGTTTTCATAAAATAAATCACAAAAAGGGTGCTCATCTGCAAGTAGGACTCACCAAGGTCCTATAAATGTGTAACTAAACCACAATAACTCAAGAGGGCACAACCATGAAATAATATATACCAAAAGTATAATAAAACAATATCTTTAAATAAATACAAAAATATATAATGTCAGTAACAAGAGTAAAGTATCACAATGTTACATATAGTTACAGTACACAATATGCAGCATATAATAAGGCGGCCGCACAGGCTCAGCAAAAATAAACACAAGAAAAAACAAATCGCTGAACCATATAAAATATGCAATACAGTTGCAAGAAAAAGTATGTGAACCCTTTGGGATTACGTGGAGTTTTGCATGAATTGGTCATAAAATGTGCTCTGATCTTCATCTAAGTCACAACAATTTGAAAAACACAGTCTGCTTAAAATAATACAACACAAACATTATGTTTTCATGTTTTTATTGAACAGAACATGTAAACATTCACAGTGCAGGGTGGAAAAAGTATGTGAACCTTTGGACTTAATAACTGGTTGACCCTCCTTTGGCAGCAATAACTTCAACCTCAATAAACGTTTCCTGTAGTTGCAGATCAGACCTGCACAACGATCTGGAGTAATTTTGAACCACTCCTCTTCACAAAACTGTTTCAGTGTAGCAATATTCTTGGGATGTCTGGTGTGAATCGCTCTCTTAAGGTCATGGAACAGCATTTCAATCGGGTTGAGGTCAGGACTCTGACTGGGCCACTCCAGAAGGCGTATTTTGTTTTGTTGAAGCCATTCTTTTGTTGAATTACTTGTATGCTTTGGGTCATTGTCCTGTTGCATCATCCATCCTCTGCGGAGCTTCAGTTGGCAGACAGATGGTCTTACGTTTTCCTGCAAAATGTCTTGATAAACTCTGGAATTCATTTTTCCATCAATGACAACAATCCGTCCAGGCCCTGAGGCAGCAAAGCAGCCCCAAACCATGATGCTCCCTCTGCCATGTTTTACAGTGGGGATGAGATTTTGATGTTGGTGTGCTGTGCCTTTTTTTCTCCACACATAGTGTTGTGTTTTTTCCAAACAACTCAATTTTGGTTTCATCTGTCCACAGAATATTTTGCCAGTAGTGCTGTGGAACATCCAGGTGCTCTTTTGCAAACTTCAAACGTGCTGCAATATTCTTTTTGGACAGCAATGGCTTTCTCCGTGCTGTCCTCCCATGTACTCCATTCTTGTTTATTGTTTTCCTTATTGTAGATGTGTCAACAAAAATGTTAGCATGTGCCAGAGATTTCTGTAAGTCTTTAGCTGACACTCTAGGATTCTTCTTTACCTCATTAAGCATTCTGCGCTGTGCTCTTGCAGTCATCTTTACAGGACGACCACGCCTAGGGAGAGTAGTAACAGTGCTGAACTTTCTCCATTTGTAGACAGTCTGTCTTACCGTGGACACATGAACATCAAGGCTTTTGGAGATACTTTTGTAACCCTTTCCAGCTTCATGCAAGTCAACAATTCTTGATCGTAGGTCTTCTGAGAGCGCTTTTCTGCGAGGCATGGTTAACATCAGGCAGTGCTTCTTGAAACCAGTAAACCCAAAACTGGTGTGTGTTTTTAAAGGGCAGGACAGCTTTCAGCAACACATCCAATAATATCACACTGATTGGACTCAAGGTTGGCTCACTCCTGGCTCCAATTAGCTCTTGGAGAAGTCATTAGGCTAGGGGTTCATATACTTTTTCCACCCTGCACTGTGAATGTTTACATGTTATGTTAAATAAACACATGAAAACATATACAGGGTTATCCAAAGAGATCCGAATTGCTTGAGAAAGGTAACCGAACGCTGAAAATCAGCGTTCGGTTACCTTTCCTGGCCATTCGGCTATCCAGAGAGCAGGCAATTCGCCAAATCCTAGCGAATTGCCTGAACATACGGTGCCTGTTCGAGGGCAGTGAATCCCCATAAAAAAGCACTGCTTCGTCTATTCAGAGAACACAAACCAGCAGTGAAAGGTTCCCGAAATGCCCTGCCATTCGGTGGTTTAATTCGGCAAGTTAATTCAGGAGAATCCCATGGGCTTCAATGTTAAAAATATTCCCGTTTTAATTCAATATCTAATAAATCGTTAATTATAAAATTCTGCAGTAAAGAGTCTCTTTATTTATAGACTTTTTAGGATACTTTAAGCATTTTTCTTAATTTTTTTTTTTTTTTTTTAAAAGTCCGATTTTTTTTTTTGATTTTTTTTCAGTTTACTTATTTTCTTTTAACAGCCCTTTTTATTATTATTCCCTGGACCTCCTGTGTAAATTTCAGACATTTTCGCTCAGTAGTTTATTTGCAAACAGCGTTTCACTTTCACATTCATACAAACGGTTTTGCTAATTTATTCACCTCCCTCTGTCTGCGGTCTTGGCTGCTTTGGCTGCGTGTGATCGGCTCCTGCTCGGGCTTTTCGACGGGTTTATCCAGATGTTTTTGTGGCTTTTCAGCTTGCATTCAGTGGGTTTTGCGGTGAGTTTTCGTCGGGTTTGCGGCAGCTTTTCCCTGCAATTCGGGGACCCTGTGGTCTTTGCTGAATACACCGCAGGGTCACCGAAATGGGATCGGCAAAAGGAACCGAATTGAAGAGAACGAAAAGTCACCGAACGTGCGGTGACTTTTCGAATCTCTTTGGATAACCCTGATAATGTTTGTGTTGTATTATTTTAAGCAGACTGTGTTTTTCAAATTGTTGTGACTTAGATGAAGATCAGAGCACATTTTATGACCAATTCATACAAAACTCCACGTAATCCCAAAGGGTTCACATACTTTTTCTTGCAACTGTATTAGGGAAAGCACAATGTGAAAAGCAGCCAAAACAAAGTGGGTCAGTACAAACTCCTGAAAGCCAAGACAAGGCACCCCAACGTTTCGGCAATCTATCGCCTAGTATCCCTATTATATATGCATTGGTTATGGAATTTAATTCTATGGTAATATAATAGGGATATTAGATGATAGGTTATAGTATTATTAGGTTTGGAAACCATCAATTTTTTTGATCGTGCAGGAGACCTGTATACAGGTACTATTTTTGAAAATGTTTTTAGTAAAAATGCAAAACACTCTTGCTGGGGGGGGCCCCCTTCAAGGATTCTTGCACCGGGGCCCTGAGGTTTCTAGTTACGCCTCTGATACCTGCCTGTGTGTCAGGACCTTCTGCTGTCGAGATGGAGTGGGCAGGGGAGACACAGACAGACCTGTGGCGGTGTTGTGGGGGGGGGGCTGAGCCATATCTCCTCTATTGATCCAATAGTTGGCGCCACCACTCGTCTTGGCCCTGCTGCCTCTCTCAACCAACAAGTGCGTGGCTTGTGCTCCCTCCTGTGAGTGAGTGAGTGGGAGCAACTGGCTGATGGGATGAGGCAGAGTTGGGAGGAAGAGACGTCGCCATGAATATTCAAGAAGCAAGCACTAGCAGGCAGCACAGCACAAGCCAAACGGTCTGCTCTGCAGTTGTTCACTAGTGGTCCATAAGGACTGCGACATGCGCATAAGGGAGGCAGGTCTGAGCCGAATGACAGAGTCATGTGTCCGGGTGGCAGGGGATCTGAATACCGGACACATGACTGGAAAACTGGACTGTCTATATGAAACCTGGATGGGTGGGAACCCGGAGGGGGTTTCAGGGCCGCTGGAACAGATCAGCTGCCAGGGACTCCTGTAGAGCTGGGGTTTTATTATTTATTATTATTTTTTATTTATAAAGCACCAGCATATTCCGCAGTGCTGTACAATAAGCACAGTATAGACAGGGTTACAATTAATTGAACAACATTTGACAAACAGTACAGGAGGAGATGAGGGCCCTATTCCCGTAGGAACTCACAATCTGGGAGGGTTGGGGTTGGAAACAGGAGGAGAGGACTGTAAGGTGAGAGTGATTGATGGTTGCGTCAGTGAGTTGGGTGGTAGGCTTCCCTAAATAGGAACGTTTTAAGGGAGCGTTTGAAAGAAGAGAAGTTAGGGGAAAGTCTGACAGTACGAGGGAGAGCGTTTCAGAGAGTGGGGGCTGCGCGTGAGAAATCCTGCAGTCTATCATGGGAAGAGGTGATGCGGGGAGAAGCTAGGCGCAGGTCACTGGTCAACCTTAGGGAGCGGGCTGGGGTGTATTTGGTGATTAGTGAGGACAGGTAGTGGGGAGCTGAGTTAGTGAGGGTTTTGTAGGTAAGGATAAGGATTTTGAACTTAATTCTGCAGTGGATGGGGAGCCAGTGAAGGGACTCGCAGAGGGGAGCGGCAGAGACAGAGCGGCGGGTGAGGTGAATTAGCCTGGTGGAGGCGTTCAGGATGGATTGTAGGGGGAAGAGGCGGGACAGAGGGAGGCCAGATAAGAGATTATTGCAATAGTCGAGTCGGGAGATTACCAGGGCGTGTATGAGTTGTTTTGTGGTGACAGCGGTAAGAAATGGCCGAATTCTGGAAATATTACGCAGTTGGTATCGGCAGGAGGAGGAAAGAGACTTGATGTGGGGGATGAAGGAAAGAGCAGAGTCAAGTGTAACTCCAAGACAGCGAACTTGGTTTGATGGGGAGATGGTGATACCCTCCACCGTGATAGAGAAGTCAGGAGGTGGGGAGGCATTGGAGGGAGGAATAAGTAGGAGTTCAGTCTTTGACATGTTGATCTTTAGGTGGTGGGAGGCCATCCAGGAAGAGATGCCAGATAAAGTCACTGACTTTTGAGAGGACAGGGGGAGAGAGATCAGGGGTAGAGAGGTAGATCTGAGTGTCATCAGCGTAGAGGTGGTAATTAAAGTCAAAGCTGTTCATGATTTTGCCCAGGGAGGAGGTGTAGATGGAAAAGAGCAGAGGACCAAGGACAGAGCCTTGAGGTACACCAACAGATAGAGGCAATGAGGAGGAGGAGTTACCAGCAAAGGACACACAGAAGGACCTGTTGGATAAATAGGAGTCAACCCAAGCAAGTGCAGTGTCACCGAGACCAAGAGAGTTGAGGGTCTGTAGAAGGAGGGGGTGGTCAACAGTGTCAAAAGCAGCCGAGAGGTCAAGCAGGATGAGAATAGAATAGTGGCCGCGTTTTTTAGCAGTTAGGAGGTCGTTGGTGACTTTGGTGAGGGCAGTTTCAGTTGAGTATGGGGGACAAAAGCCAGATTGCAGGGGGTCAAGTAGGGAATTGGAGGACAGGAAGAGGGAGAGGCGGTTGAAGACTAGTTTTTCTAAGAGCTTTGATGTGAAGGGAAGCAGGGATACAGGGCGGTAGTTGGATGGAGAGTTGGGATCTAGGGATGGTTTCTTTAGTAAAGGGGTAACTAGCGCGTCTTTGAAGGCGGATGGAAAGGAGCCAGTGGAGAGAGATAGGTTGAAGATGTGTGTGAGAGCAGGGGTGAGGGAGGAGGAGAGGGGAGGAATTAGATGTGAGGGAATGGGGTCAAGCAGGCACGTGGTGAGATGTGAGGAGGACAATAAGGAATTGACTTCCTCCTCAGTGGCTGGGAGGAAGCGGCAGAGGGTGGCAGAGGGGACCTGTGGAAGTGGAGGTGGCAAATAACTATCTTGTGTTGGGATGTTGCTTCTGATAGAGCTTTACTGAGGAAGTAGTCTGCCAGGTCTTGAGCGCTGAAGGCAGCTGTGGGGGGAGGTGCAGGTGGGTAGAGGAGGGTGTTGAAGGTGGACCAGAGCCATTTAGGGTTGGAGGACAGCGAAGAAATAAGAGATGAGAAGAAGGATTGTTTGGCCAAGTGGAGGGCAGAGGTGTATGACCGGAGAATAAACTTGAAGTGAACAAAATCAGCTTCAGAGCGGAGAGTCGAAGAGGAGCAAGAGTGTCTAGAGCAGAGATAAGCGTAGTGTTGTAGTGATTAGTGGCAGCATCAGGGCAGGTGCAGGATGAGGTATGAGGGAGGTGGTGAAGTAGGTTGGAGAATTGATGGGGGTCCACAGCATGTAGATTTCTGCATGTGTGTGTGCGGGGTTGGGGAGCAGGGTGTTTAGGAAGTCCAGATAGGCTGAAAGAGAGAAGGTGGTGGTCAGAGATGGGGAAAGGGCGACAGTTGAACTCAGAAATGGAGCAGAGGTTGGAAAAGACAAGGTCAATAGCGTGACCATCGCGGTGGGTAGGGAGGAGGGAGGATTGTGTGAGTCCAAGGGAGGACGTGAGTGAAAGAAGTTTGGAGGCAGCAGGGGCGGAAGGATCATCAATGGGAATGTTGAAGTCCCCGAGAACTAGGCATGGAAGATTAGAAGACAGGAAGTGAGAAAGCCAGGTAGCAAAGTGGTCAAAGAACTGGGAGGTTGGTCCCGGTGGGCGGTAGATGACTGCCACCCTGAGAGCCAGAGGAGAGAACAGGCGGATGCAGTGTGTCTCGGAGGAGAAGGAGAGGGATGGGGGTGGAGGGAGATGCTGGTAGGTGCAGGTGGGAGCGAGCAGGAGTCCGACCCCGCCACCATTTCTCTCACCCGGTCTGGGGGTATGGCTCAAGTGTAGACCGCCATGTGAGAGAGCAGCAACGGAGGCCGTGTAAGAGGGGGTTAGCCAGGTTTCAGTTAAAGCTAGGAGGTTGAAGGAGTTTGAAAGGAAGAGGTCATGGATTGCTGTGAGTTTGTTGCACACAGAGCGAGCGTTCCAGAGGGCGCAGGAGAAAGAGGACAGGCGCTGAGGGATTATGGGAATGAGGTTGCTGGGCTTGCAGGGAGGTGATTTATGTGCGATGGAGATAGGATGAGAGGGAAGTATTGGATGTGTTGTGGGGCCAGGGTTAGGGATAAATCACCTGAATAGAGTAACAGCAGGAGGGTGAGAAAGAGAAGGTGGGAATGGGATTTGTGGGAGTGGGAGTGATTGGCAGCACGAGAGATAGAGGGAGACCATGTTCTGAGGAAACAAAGGAGCTCATGCGAGGCCATCATGTGGGACGAGAGGAGGGAGGGAGAGATGCAGATAGTGTAGGGGTCGGTGGTAGAGGGGCAGGAGTTCCATTTAAGGAGAAAGGTAGAAGTAAAGAGCAGAAGCGTGAGAGAAAGCATGATATAGACGTGTGTTTACCCGGAGTAAAAAGTGGGCCTTGCAGTTCCTTCCTCCAGTCCCGCAACTCCAGGAAATCAACTCTGAACGTCCACTTAGGATGCCACTTGGGGAGGTCACTGGAGCCAGTCTTAGCTGTTATATAGGGCAGACTGATTACCTTTTAACTGCCTGAATGCAAACACCTGATGCTGGATGGGCTGTGTCAATAGGGCAGGAGATTCACATGCTAATTAGCAAAGCAAATGGTGGAGAAAGACAATAATAAATAAAAAAAAAAAAAAATAAAAAAGACCAAGGTAACGTTACAATGTGGGTGCCTGCGAATACTGGGTGATGGGGGTCCTACCAGCAAAAGTATGCAGGGGATCAGTTGAGATGTGGGTGTCTGTGGATAATGGGTTTGGGTGGGAACTAGAGTCTGGCATGGGTGGAGTCTGGTGCAGGGCCTTTGTGCTATTTGGTCTGGAAGCCCTGAGGGTTGTCAGTCTGCTCAAATACAGGGATTGAGATTTCATTGAGAAATGAATATCTTCATAGGTTGAAAATATATCCTACATTAAATATGTGCGAAAGTTGAGCTTTGTGGCCCAATTTAGGGCTTTATTAAAGTCATTGTGCAAAAGCGCACGCGCTTAGCTATTTTTTTGCACGCATCGTTAAACGTTAACGTGCGAAAAATAACGGTGGTATTAAAATCCAAGCGCATTTTTCCATCTGTCAAAAAATAGCACGCGAAAAAAGAAGCGCAAAAACACGCAACATTAACGCTGCGCGCAGAAATCAGTGTGCGGACTGTTTTTTCACACGATTCAGCCAATCACAATTAAGAACCACAATTGTCTCCCATTCAGTTTTTGCACCTGTCAAAATCAATCTGCGTATATATATGCTGCAGCAATAATAAAAACACGCACAACTTCTCAATTTTATTGTTTGGGTATGTGTAGAATGTGTAACTATACTTTGCTGTATTTTTTTTCCGGGTTGGTGTATTTGATTTCGGCCAGAACGTTCAGATTTGCCGTTACCACCAGCTTTTCAAAGACATTAAAATTATGCGCGCAAACGCAGTCCGTTAAAATTTGCGCATAGATTGTAATACCATCAGCGCACAAACGCATTTGCGCTCAAATGTTAAGTATAGGATGCGCAACGTACATTACGCTCGCAAAGGGTTCGCACAGGTTCACCCACGGTAGACGTTAACGCGCATTTTTTGCACGGACGTTGTAATACGACATTCTGCGCAAAGGGTTTTTCTCCTCGCGTTAATGTGTTTTTGCACACGCGATAACGTTTGCGTGAAGTAGTTAATAGAGCCCTTAGATTTTAATCGCAACCTTTTTTTAAAAAAATTTTTAAACTTCAATTAAAGATTTTTCACAAAATACAATAGCAAAGCCATAAGCATATGAAATGATACAAGGTCCAAACACGCATATAAATGGTTGCACATCAGAAAGCAAGTTACATAATCGGAAACAAGCGGGAAGAGCGACGAACGGCAAGAAATAAAAGCATATGGCAGTGTGCACGTCAAAATCAGGACCAAAATGAACAGAAGAAACAAAGTCACACATAAAAATCTACAGAATACAAAATAATCGGGCACATAAGGGGGGCATTAAATAGGAGTGCAGTCAGTTAGGGGGTGGGGGCCATGGAACAGTAGCCAATTGCGAGGCAAGCCATGGGAACCATATTTTGTAGCAACGGGGCATTCCATGTTTGTATTGTATATGTGTCTCCATGACAACGTGTGCATGGTTCTTTATTTATTCCTTTACCAGGAAGAATACATTGAGATTTCTCTTGTTTTCACGTATGTTTATGGACGCGCATCCGGAGCCGTAGTGACTGCCTCTGACCTCGTTCTGATTTGATTGGTATTTGCATTTATAGGTGTTCAGTGTTACTTAGTATCAACTTGAGAAAAGTCCCAGACGGGACTGAAACGACGAACTATGTAATAAATATTTACATAGCATTTCTAAATTCAAGTCTTCGTGCGCATCTGGATTTTATAAAAACACACACATCTGAGGTCTGAGTGGGTATATATGTGTCTGAGGCCTGGTGTGTGTGTGTGTGTATGTGTGTGTGTGTGTGTAGATAGAAATATATCTGTTGTCTGTGTGTGCGATCAGGGTGTGTGCAGGCCTGTGCAGGGGGTAAATGGGGTGTCTGGCCATACATTTCAATGTTAAGATAAACTAGACAGGCTTTCAGCAAAATCCTAAATTATTTATTGGAAATCGTCACATGACTTTAAATAAAAGTATCGGTACTCGTTATCAGTGAGTACCTGAAAAAAGTATCGGTACTTGTCTTAAAAAAAAAATGGTATTGTGCATCCCTAGGAAACTCAGTGTATTACAGAGGAAGGTAGAACCCAGGAGATGCAGTGTTGTGGGATTATTTTTTTTTTTTTACACAAAAGAATATTGACCATTACTAGGTCACACAGTATGCCCAGGTGAATGACCCTAGTAATGTGCTAAATAGGACAATGTGACATGTTGCATTCATAGAGTTACAGGGTTGGATCCAGACAAAAGTTTCGGGTGGGGCACAAGAGCCGGTGTTTGGTTCACAGTAACAGTGAAACGCAGAACGGGCGCTGAATCACTGGCTGCGGTCATCAGACTCACTTTCCCCAGGACATTGTTGTACGGGGTCTGTCCTTCTGCAGATCAGGTGATGCCTGACAGACCCCACACAGCAATGCTCCGCAGTTTGCAATTTGGCACAATATACAGTTGTGTTCAAAATTATTCAACCCCCACTGAAATTGAGTGTTTTGGCCAGTTTGACATTGATTTTGATCATTCAGTCATCTTGCTTACAATTAAATCAAAGAGGCACGTGTAGGTCAGACAAATATAACATAACATTTATAATGAAATAACCAAAAATGTCTTTTCTGTGCTCACATCATTATCAGTTTTATTCAACCCCCAAGTGACATTCAATCTTAGTACTTAGTACAACATCCTTTTACAGTTATAACAGCTTTTAAACGTGAAGCATAGCTTGACACAAGTGTCTTGCAGCGATCTACGAGTATCTTCGCCCATTCGTCATGGGCAAAAGCCTCCAGTTCAGTCACATTCTTAGGCTTGCGCACTGCAACTGCTTTCTTTAAGTCCCACCAGAGGTTCTCAATCGGATTTAAGTCAGATGACTGCGATGGCCACTCCAAAATGTTCCAGCCTTTAATCTGCAACCATGCTCTAGTGGACTTGGAGGTATGCTTGGGATCATTGTCCTGTTGAAAGGTCCAACGTCTCCCAAGCCTCAGGTTTGTGACGGACTGCATCACATTGTCATCCAATATCTCCTGGTACTGAAGAGAATTCATGGTACCTTGCACACGCTGAAGCTTCCCTGTACCTGCAGAAGCAAAACAGCCCCAAAGCACAATTGACCCCCCGCCATGCTTCACAGTAGGCAAGGTGTTCTTTTCTTCATAGGCCTTGTTCTTCCTCCTCCAAACATAGCGTTGATCCATGGGCCCAAACAGTTCTAATTTTGTTTCAACAGTCCACAGAACACTATCCCAAAACTTCTGTGGTTTGTCCACATGACTTTTGGCATACTGCAGTCGACTCTTCTTATTCTTTGGAGACAGCAAGGGGGTGCGCCTGGGAGTTCTGGCATGGAGGCCTTCATTACGCAGTGTGCGCCGTATTGTCTGAGCTGAAACTTCAGTACCCACATCTGACAAATCTTTTCTCAGTTCCTCAGCAGTCACACGGGGACTTTTCTCCACTCTACGCTTCAGGTAGCGCACAGCAGTCGAATTCAGCATTTTCTTTCTGCCACGACCAGGTAGCGTTTCAACAGTGCCCTTTGCCTTGAATTTGCGAATGATGCTTCCTATGGTCTCTCTTGGTATGTTTAACATCTTTGCAATCTTCTTATAGCCATTGCCCTTCCTGTGAAGAGTAATCACCTCTTCTCTTGTCTTCCTGGACCATTCTCTTGACTTCACCATGTTTGTAACCACACCAGTAAATATCTAGAAGGAGCTGAGTATCACAGTCATTTTAAAGCTGCCTAATTGGTGCTTATTATGCTTTATTGCTGCTCCGTGACATCCACATGTGTTTTCAATACCTGATTGAAAACACTTGAATGAACCTCTGTTCTTCAGAGTGGTAGTCTTTAAGGGGTTGAATAATTGTGTCAATGAAGAATTCACAAAAGAAACATTTACTACTCTATTACAAAACCAATTGACGTCATTTTAGTTGCATATGGTTCTTTAAAAAGTCCTTGTAGGATTTCATTCTGAATACAATTACAAATGTACACTAAATTCCCTAAAACCCTTTACAGCATTAGGGGTTGAATAATTTTGAACACAACTGTATATACGGTATGTAGCAGCAGAATACCATATCAAAATATATTTTAAAAAAATGATTTCTGTTCAGCTTTAAATGATGTTCACATGTAAATTTATTTCCCCCACACCATTGAAACCTTTGTGGTTATATATTTCATTGGGTATCCCTTAAGAATTTTTATATTTTATTTTTTATAAATTGAGAATCTGTTACTGCATTTTTCTAAGGAACTGCGCAATATTAACCGACATTGAAAAGAAAAAAAAAGCACTACCTTTTCGCTTGTTAAATGTACAAAGAAAACAAAATAACGTACAAGGTCTTGTTTGGTATCATTGGAAATGCCTCCAGTCTTTCCAAACCTCCCTCACATGACCGTATATGGTGCATTGAACCAGAGATGCAAACGCTCAAATGTCCAAAGGTCCCCTGCAATGGAATTGCAGCTCAAAGGAGGCGGGGCAGTTTCTCCCGGTGCCCCCTCCTTGGATATGCCAGTGTCCTCCCACTGGACAGTGCCATGTAGCAGAAGGGAGGGGCTGTTGAGAGCAGAGAGTCATCAAGCAGGGTGTCCCCCGACTCCGTCAGTGTGCTGTGATGCCCATCAGCTTTTGACTGGCAGTGAACCAAACACACTGACTCAGAGGAGGTTGTCCAATAGTACAGATCTCTCCTTACAATGGCTCCTCCCCCCTGCGGCATGCCACAGATCACATGGGGGACCAGAATCATTGAAAGCCACGATCTCCCTTTTTCCAATTATATAAGTCAACTAAAAACCGCTTCTATATGTAAAGGGTGAGATGCCCTGTCAAATGGCAAAACCTTGTTTTGCCCATGACAGTAGCACTTTCAATGGCTTTTTGGGGGGAGGATCCACACCCAACCACATCATTGATGAGTCTCATCCCCTCTCCATCCGCAATTCAGATAACTAATGGTTGGCTGTATGACTCAGTGATCAAAAACTGCTGATAATAGTTTATTACCTCTGGAAATACACTATTAATTCAAACAGTTATGATCCACAAGGACCGCTCTCCCTCTGAATACTCTATCCTCTCCCTCGTATGATGCGTCCAGAATTTAAAGAAATACCACTCCACCATGTCGTCAGGGTATTTTTAGAGTGCAGGACTTCTGAGCCATCACTGCTTAGTGAATAAGCCCCAGCGCTCTTACATTACAATGAATCACAGTAGCATTGATTTAGCTAATCCAGCAGATCTTTGAAAGGGTCTGTATGACCAGAGCAAGGGATGTAATTACCAGCTACAACGCTAAATCCCTCTCTATACTGATAGATTAATCCATACAGGGGGGGGGGGGGAAAGACTCACACCTCATGGTGGCAGCACCCCAACTCTTACAAATCCAGCATCATGAATGCCAGGGCGTTACTTCATCCAGGGAAGAGCAAGAAATATTCAGAATGTATTCCCAGATACCACAACAACTGCACACATTCTAATTAATCTTCACTTCCCCTGTATATCTGCACAATACACATAAAATTAATGAAACGAAAACAAAATGCTGCATTGAAATGGTACAACTAATACTTGTATCATAATCTAGATATAAAAATGTATGCACCCCATGTCAGAGCTTTATTAACCTGTCAACTGCCAAAAAAAACTATGTTTTTGCATTGCAAAAACGTTAAAAAAAATGAAGTTCTTTTACATATCCATGTAAATCCGAAGTAATGGAAATGTTATCCTCATTTAGATCTCACTCCTGTCAACCTGTATTACTGTGAAGAAAGCAACATGGAGCAGCCCTCACCCTTACTGTAAAAAAAAGCTCAACAAACTGTACTGCTGCATTACGACAGCCAGACAGAGGGCAGACTACAGGGAGAGCTCTGGGGTCACCTTTGGCTGTACAGGGATAAGGGATTATGACAATTGCTGAAAATTACTTTATGTATGCTTGCGACTCATTTTAAGGCCAAGCCTTGTTATAAACAAAGTATAACTTTTGTTGGAAACAGCTTTATTTATAACATTTTGAACCATAACGTATACACCAACTTTTTCGCCAACATCTGACCCAGCTACTTTTCAGAACCATGAGAAGTCATGGCCCACTTTCAAAAGATCTAAGGATTTTCTGTACAGATACAATATTCATACACTGACATTATGGAGGCACATACTGATAGATATTATTTTTATATTCTAAGTTTTTGGAAGTTGCACTGTTAATAATCTCATTATGATCGCTACAAATCCCCATAAACTGGCGATCTGGCCATTTTTATTATCCATTTTTATCATGCTCACTGAACCTGACACAAAAGGCCATTTCTGCCTGTATGCTGATAGTGCAGACCCTGTGTGACATTGTGTAAAATAAGGGACACCATATAAAGCAGGGGTGCTCAACCTCGGCCCTTCAGATGTTTGAAAGTGCATCTCCCATGATCCTCGGCCTCTCATTAAGTTGGCCGAGACTCTAGAGAAATGTAGTACCAACATTTTTAAAAAAAAATCTGGAGGGTCACGACCCCTCACCCCTGATCAAGTCTAGTTACAATAAATTAAACATGCATAATATATATGTTATCTTACCCTTTAATCATCTTAGCACTTTTGGATATAGTTTTGTTTTATTTTCTATTTTATCATACACTGAAGACAAGTGTTAACGGTGCGTTAACATTATTAACTTTATCGGCACCCTCCCATACCACCCAGCGAGCTCCGGGGAGGCGCGCCCTGCCATTGAGACTCTTCACAACAAGGCAACAATCTCATGGAGCAGCAACTGTTTGGTAGTTAAAGGGTTAAGGGGACCCAAGTAGCCACAATAGCAGGTTTCTGTAAGAGGGAGCAATTCTGCATTTCATCCTCCAGAATCTCCACAAGCTGAAGCAGCCATTTGTCAGAGGTGTCAGCATATGAATTCCTCAAGAGAAGGGGTGTAATTACATGAGAAAGTGTTACCATCATAGGCGTGCGCAGGGGGTGTGCCTGGTGTGCCCAAGCAGACCCTAATGTTGGGTAAACAGGTCCTCTTTCATAGATATTTTAGGTATTCCTTATCCGGCTCATGTTGAATAGCACAGAAACTGACGGTATCTCTTATTACAGGCTGGTTATTTCTAATAAAAAAATGTGCATTTTGTGCAAAATCCACTAAACGTAAGTTTTCAATTAATAAATGTCCCATGGGTGCACACCCTAACATAACGGGCAGCGGACGCCAATGGTTACTATGCAGCGGCACTACCCGTATCCAGGCACTACGCACCGAGCCGCCACACTATAAATCAGAGAGGTGAAGGAGGCAGCTGCACACACTCCCATCCCACGCGGCCAAAACCACACGAAAACCCATCCTACACAAACAACCCACGCAGCACAGCTCCAACATTATTATTGTCATCATTTATATAGCACCAACAGGTTCCGCAGCGCTTTACAATAACCAAAGGGAACGAGATACAGATAAACGGACACAGGATGGAAACAAGAGGTGTAGAGGGCCCTGCATTATCCCATACTGCAGAGACAGGCCAACTCACAATCACAACGTACTCACATGTCACGGAGATTGCTACAAACGCAAAGTGGTCTCCGACAGCTGAAGCCACACACATTCCAATGCCACACAGAAAGCCCCCTCACTCACTCCCATCTCACACAGCCACACAATCTGATTTCACCAAGTTGCGTACACACACAAAACTAACCTCAACTGCAGTTTCTCATCAACACAACTCTCATTACATGCATACAAACATACCGCAGTTTATTGGGCGGGTTTCGCAAAAATTTATTTTCCCCTGTCCTGTGTATTATTCCCCGAAAGCTTTTCACTGGCTCTGAATACACTGTCCAAAAATAAATAAAACAAACCTTCTGCTTAGGCTGAGGCGGAGCGAATTCAACTTCCCAAATAAAATACCATTGAATATGTACGTCCAGTTTGGTAATATACTATGGTATTCATGGTCTATATATATTATAAAAAGGCAAAAAAAACTATCCATTGCGTTATAGTTTTTAGATGTTTTATAGTATTTTTTGTCTGCCTCACACTATGGTGAGGAAAAGGGCTTGGTTTACAGGTTTTACAGGGTCATCCAGACGTGGACCCCTTGCTTGATGTGCCTAGAGGGGTGTCAGCTATACCCTCCTGACGAGGCCTAACAACGCCGAAACGATCGTCAGGGGTTGCTGCTGCACCTCTCATGCAGGGATGACGTCCTTGGCAGTCAGTAATGGCCGCCCTTTTTGGGTGAGAGCAGACTGATTTGCATATGGAGCAGACATCCCTGTAATGGCACAATCGAGCTAAAACCTTGTGAGACCTGAGCGGGCCCCGAGGTAGAGCAGGCCACTAGTGCTGTTGCTCGTTCTCAGGACCCTCACAAACCCCTTTCCCTCACACTATGGTGCAGTACTCTTCATAACAGAATAAAAACACTGCAACATATATCTTAAGGCAGCGGTCGGCAACCTTATGTTTTGGAACTACATATCCCGTGATGCCTTTATTTAGGTTGATCAGGAAAATGTAGTTCCAAAACATCAGGACGACCAAAGTTACTGACCCCTCTCTTAAAGCATACCTCCTCTCTGTCCCGCTCTATGGGGACAGCCCCGAATTGGAGTGACTCTCCCACCGAGAAAGTAATCTTCCATGAAGCAGTGGGACAGGCCCTTTTTCATATGGAATCTACCAGGTTTCACTCAATTTCCAGGGTAATACGCCCCTTTTCTAGGGGACCTGTCCCCTTTTCTGAGTGGGTATGGTACCCCTCCACTCCACCCGTTTCATTCATGTCTGGGACTGGCAGACCCTTTCTCTAATGCCTCCTGTAAGACTAGCTCACTCCTGTCCCAAGTTCATACCTCACAGTTTTGTTTTTGAGAGGAACCGTGCCGTCAGAAATTATTCAGACAAATTTTCTCCTCACATTTTTTTTCATGTTCCAGTCTTATGGTGAAATTGTTTAAATTACCCCCCCCCAATCTACACTCAATACCTCATAATGACAAGGCAAAAGCCCGATTTATGACAAAACTGCAAATTTATTAAAAACTAAAGATGGGGAAAAAAAAAAAAGAAATCACACTGACATACATATCCATTCGTCCCCGATTTCTGGGGACAATGCACAGACAAATTAGGTCCACGGAATGAAGTCCTGCCGGTGTCATGTATCAGAAAAAAACCCCAATATGGATTCCCCTCCCTGAGTCCTCCTACTTAAGGGGTAGGGCCATTGCCCTCCTTCGCCACCTCCGATATGCTCATGTGGCAGGGACTTGTCAGCTATGCATCTCCTCCCTGCTCTAGGCTGTAAATCTTTTACTAATCAGTAAAGCGGAGGCGCGTTCAATACCTCAGCCGCTGCAAGTGCTGAGTGTGACGTATTAAAGATGGCCGCCGCCATCAAGCGAGTAACAATTCCGTACAGCAAGATGGCCGCCGCCACGAAGCAAGTAACAATTCCGTATAGCAATGTTAATTTTGAGGTTTTTGTTCACCAAAGCACAAAATATTTATTTATTATTTACCCCATGCACATAGACATATATTACAGTTCAATTTATATTTTGTTTCAGAAGTAAACATAACGTTTATTCAATAAAAACTATCATTTGTGGTGTGTGCATACAAAACGGAATTGTGCCGACTGCTTTTCTTTATCACATTTTGTCCGAGTGATACGAAAAACAATCTGAATCTTTAATTAAAAAATCGGCCATTTTGGATTCAAAATTCGTATCCAAAGCGTTCAATGACACTGCTGCAGCAAACTGAATTGCTGCTCTGCAGCAATTCAGCAGCTGCTGAGGTATTGAACGGGGCTCAGTATGTCAACTGTGAGGTTGTGAGTTCAAATGTAAGCAGCGCCTGTTTTTTGTTTTTTTTACACTTTCACCTGTCCCTTTGTTTTACTTCATAAAACAAGGACAATAATAATGATAATAATTTATATTGATATCATTATTATTGTGCTTGTTTTATGAAGTAAAAATAGGGACAGGTGGAGGTGTAAAAAAAACAGAAAACCTGAAACCTTATGTAGCCTGGTATGCGCCTTTCCAAATCATGTCCAATCAATGGAGTTTCCCCTCAAACTGGAGTTGCACTCCTCATATGGTGGAAACATCTCAAAGATGATCCAGATAAATGGGATGCATCTGCGCTAAATTCCAGCTGTCATAGCAAAAGGGTCTGAATACTCATGTCAATGTGATTTCAGGATTATTAAAATGTGGCGTTTTCTTTCTCGTGATTAAGTATGGATTGATCTGAAAAAAATATATTATTTAAACAATTTTAGCATAAGGCTAGGACATAAAAAAAATCGTGAAAAATGAAGGGGTCTGAATTCTTTCTGAATGCGATGTATGTCTTGGCATGTACGTCTGAACGCAAAGGTTGCTGTCCGTTGTAGCTTTTCAAAGGAGTCAATGAAGAACAACACACGAAGCAAGTGCACACTTGTTCACACACGGGCAACGGACGCCATGATAGCATCGACGTGAAAAAGCTACGACGGACGTAGGAGAAACCCCATCATAGCTTTTTTTTTTTCTTCTTTTTTTCCAACGTCCGTCATAACGAACTGATAGTATGTTAACCACATTCTCATTCGTTATAAAGTGCATCAGTTTCAACAATCAGTGCGATTGTGTGACCGCAGCCCGAAGGATAAGATCCCATATTACATGGAATGTCACCGATGCCACATAACATTAGAATACACACGAAAGTGCACAAAAATACATATATATATATTATTTTTTTTACCTTGAATCTTTCTGACACTCCTTCACTGATGCTGATGGTGAATTCGGCGATTTTGGGAGTTCGGAATTTTCCTTTCTTATGGTCCCGCTCATACTCAGTCTTAGTTTTGACCACAACCTGAAATATATTCAATAAAAAAGGTCACTCATTATTTCCATTTGCCGCAGTCAGTGTTAAAAGAGTGGAACACAAAAAAAAAAATACAAAGGTTTTAATGCTAGTACAGGCAGTATAAAAGTGAATCTGTCAAATGATCATACTTGGGCTCATCTAATACAGAATCACTCTATATAGCGTTAGGAAACATTTTAGTCATTATCTCTTAAAGTGTTTTTTTTCCCATTGCTCTCTTCCAATGACATACTGCGAGGGTGAGTGACAGCTGTCATCGGGCATGCAGTCCTCCTGGACAGCCCTCTACTCAGTCCTCGCACCTCACTGCAGGCCAGCATGCTGTCTGGCAAATCACTAACCAAGGAAAAAGGAATGCCGGTCACAGGATTTGATAAGGCTGCTATAATCCGAGAAAGGTGATACAACGTTTCGGCTCCATACAGGAGCCATTATAAAACAGGGAAAAGACACAGACAGAATCAAAGACAGACACTAGCAAAGAAAATGGCAGAGACATCGGGAAGCACTGACAAACACACAGGCATGAGCTTATGTAGAAACAGGAGGCACCCTTCATCTATTTGGCTGCAGTTTTTTTTCTCACTTGGCTATAAGGGGAGGATTCATTTATACAACTGAAACACACAGACACTGACAGACACAAAGACATCGGCAAAGACAAATACATCAGACACACAGACACTGGCAGAAATGCATAGACATTAACAAAGACGCATGCAGAGACGGCAAAGACAGAGAGAACAACAAAGACAATGACAATATTTTACACAGAGCCACTGACACTTTGACCAAACCTACAATGACAAATGCACTGACAGAAACAATCGCTTTCTTTCAAAATAATGCAGGAAAATGCTTGTTTTATAAGCAAGGTGGTGTAAGGTTCACATTAGGCCTCCTAACCCTACCGATGATGACTCCATAGCTCCATTCAATCATATGGGGCGTCATTTTTCTCAGAGAGCTAGACCTATGTAATAGGTTAAAAAAAAAAAATAAACCAAACATTAACAGAAGAAAACCTTAAAAAGATATACTGAGAAATAAAACCTATTTAAAAAGCGCTTTGTTGGGGGGCGTGGCCAGCCGAAGAAGAGACCAGACGCTCTTTAGAGGAGCTCCGATTCAGTGTATTGCTTTGGGGCCTCCCTGACGATTTTTCTATACCCGATGACTACTCGTGGGACGCCTGAAGGGCTGGCCTACGGAACTGACATGTCCGGGGTCCGTGTTGCTCCCCCCCCGGACCAGAGACTTACCCTGAAGCTGCTTGCTGTGTCCACCAGGAGGCCGGCGGCCATCTTGCGGCCTGCCGCTTAACTCCAGATGTCTCCTCGCCCTAACGCACTGAGCGCTTTCTCAGACCCTGACGCGGAGCCGGGGGCTGTGGGGGCGGTGGGCCCATGTCTCCTGGAGGTCCCAGCTGTCTGTGGGTCAGGTGGGACGGATGTCTTGGTAGGTGGACATAGAGAAGATTTTACCCCCCTCTCTGGAGGTACGGTGGCAGCAGCTGCGGGCCTGGACGCCTGTCTGTGGCTATTGCAGGCAGAAGCTGATGACGCCCCGATGACAAGGGACTTTTGGCACCGGATGATGGTGGCTCTTCGTGGCAGCATAGAGGGGGTGACCCAGACTGAAGCGGAGGTGAACTGCGGAACGTCGGATCCCCCGAGCGGAGCCACGTTGCGGAGACTGTCAGCCGGCACACCTGACTGTGTGACCCAGGAGGAATCCTGTGATGAAAGGAAGGTCTCGGAATCCCTGTTTTTGCAGACGGAAGAGCTGGTGCCGCTGGGTGACCCTAGTGTGCTTACCTTTTAAGGATCACTGGGTTGTGCGAGGCCTGATGGTTCGTGACGAGGCCTGAAGGCCTTAAGAGCGGTTTGGAGATGGAGGAGCACTCCTTATTGTTGACCGAGAGGAAGCCGCGGTCTAGCTTTCTTGCCCTGTCCCTTGCCCCGCCGGTGGTTGGAGCCCTTGCATATGGGGCCGGTGTCCTCCATCATGTTGCAGTTTGGAAACTGAGGGTGCTGTGGGACTGGCTCTCCGACGTCGACGCAGCAGAGGTGACATGCCTTGGATACGAAAAGTTACCTGCCGTGGTGGCAACCGTACCGTGTTTGGACACGGGCTGAAATGACTCGCATTATATTTCTTCCCAGGACACTCGTCTGTGTTAAAAGGTAGCACCCCTCCCCCCCGAGAGATTTTTTCGATGTGCTCCCCTCTTCTATCTTAAACCATAGATGCCCTTTTGCTCTAAATCTGCAGACCCTGATCCTTGTGGACTTCTGCCTTTTATCTTTAGGTTTTGTTTCTCTCCCTGCTGAGTTTTATTTTTGATTTCCTGCGAGTGTCTTGTTGTAACCCCCACCTCCCTTTTTTTGATATTTTGCAGCTTCCTTGTGAGACCACCCCACGTTTTCCCCCCATCCCTGTATGCATTACTGATACTGATGTCTTTTGATGCTTTCATATATCTTGCAGTTTGATGTACTGATGACATATTTTTCAAAATAAAACTTTGAATAAAAAAAAACGCTTTGTTGAATAATTATATAGTTTTTGATTAGCAATATCCAGTGGAAAATCGTAAGACAAAACCACTCCGAGTAATTAATAGAATATATAACTAAAAATGCTCGGATAATAAGTGTAGAAAACCAAATTTAAGTCTGAATATTTTTTTTTTTCACTTTTACATTTTTTGAAGTGGCCTTCTGACGTAACGTGATGTATACACAATATAAAAGAAACATATTGTATTTGTGGAAAACAGACAGAAAATATAAGTTTTTGGGTTCTGCAAAACAACACGGCTCCATAAAAAACAACATTAAAACATGTTCATAAATATTTTATTTTTTAAATCAAAATTAGCACAGCATATGGGGGTGAAACGGACGTGCGGAGTGCGCCACGTCTGCAACGTCCCCATAGCTTTGTGTGTGAGTGATGGAACGTGGTCAGACGGACTGCATTTATACATCCAGCATTTTTGATGGAAAAAAAATGGTTTTTCATATTAATTTATTTTCCCTTCTACATCCGTCAAAAATAACGTCAGTCACAAAAACGGACTGTGTGGCCGTTACCTTGTCATCAGTCAGAAAGTACGTCCGTTGTGCACGGACGCACAGAATGCGCTCGTCTGACCCTAGTCTCAACTATTTTTCAGCATTTCTTTAAGGCTAGGGTCAGACGAACGCATTTTTCGCATCGTCCGTGAAAAAGTGCGTTCGAACGATTGGACGTATTTTTTCACGGAATACGCGATAGCGGTCATACGATGCGCATTTTCGTCCGTGATTTTGTACGGATCATCAATAAAACACTTTTTGCGTCAGGACGTTATGTTGGCCGGACATTAGCAGCGTCTGACGTCTCCTAATCACGCACACACGCCGCTAGCGGACGCAGCGCACTCTGTACGGCAGTACTAGCGGTATCACGTTCTCGAAAAAATGCGTTTGTTTGCCGCTTGCGTTGCGCGGCCGCACTTTCGTGCGGCCGTACTTCGTATATTGTCTGTCATTTGCTACTACTACGGCCGTGATAAAGTGCGGCTGCACGCGTGTTCACACTGCGTTCGTCTGACCCTAGCCTAAAAGTAAAAAAGCAGGACTTTATTTTTGATATTATCTTAATTCTTTTATTATCAAGGGATTTTCCAAATAACTACTGTGTGGAACCAGTGGCTCTTTGGAAAATAATGAATTCTTAATTATACAGTGAGAAATATTTGGGAATATTCCCAGTGTATTCCTTAGGCTGGGTTCACACTTGGGCGTAACGCTGTGTCGCGCAATGCGTTTGCGGCTATGTCTATGGCCGCGAACACGCTGCTGTATGCCCGAAAAGAAGCTCCAGGACAAAGAGCTCACTTCTTTTTGCGTCTGCCATTTTAAAGCGCGTTCCTGCGTGCTTTAAAACGCTTTAGGTGTGAACGGGGCCCATAGCAAAGCATGGGATTTCCCCGTTCATGCGTTTTAAAGCGCGCACGAACGCGCGTTAAAACGTCTAGGTGTGAACGGGGCCTAACTGTAATAACAGATTTGGCAGACAGATGTCACTATCTGCTAGCTAAATAGAGTTACTGTAGTTATGGTCTGTGCAGGTTCAGCTGGAGAGATGTCAGTCAGACACAATACCATCTGGTTTTAACCCCATCGTGACCAGGCGGTTTTACCATTGTCTGTCCAAAAGTACCCACTGCTGTTTTTACATTTCTGCGCCGTTTGTGTTTAGATCTAATTTTCCTCTTACTCGTTTATGGAACCCACACATATTATATACCGTTTTTCCCGCCATTAAATGGACTTTCTAAAGACCCCATTATTTTCATCATATCTTAGAATTTACTATTAAAAAAAATGTATGAAATTTGATGAAAAAAAAATGGAAAACACACACTTTATCGGACTTTGATCCCCAACCGCAAAAAAAAAAAAAAAAAAAACAAACCCTGGCTAGTTTAAAAATTTTGTCCTGAGTTTAGAAATAACCAATGTTTACATGTTTTGGCTTTTTAGCCCCTTTTTTTGTTACACTGAACGTGGTCATGTTTGGCATCATTTGAGAGCCCATGCATTGGCCTTTCCAATGATACTAAACATGTCCCTCTAGCTGCCACCGATCGGGAGATAGAGGGGTCCTTTATACCCCTGTATCTCCCATCTCAACTTGGGAGCTAGGGGTTTAACTGCCCGAACCAACGTCATCATGCATGTGGTGATGACATCACTGGGCGGGGGAGGCCTCAAGATGTCAGCCACCTCCGGGAGAAGTCTGCGATCCAGCGCCAAATCGCTGACCGGCATACAAGGAGTTAAAGAGAGGCACACTGTGACCTTTTCAGCGATCTCTCCTTTTTTTAAATTCCCTGCTGTTCGGGGAGGGAGAGGAGACCAAAGTACCCCCCACCTTCAGGCACTCTCCCGGTTCTGCCGGAAGGGGGCACACCTGAAACTGAAATCATCGGGCCCGGCGAAGACATCAGTGCGACGGCCAGGGTCCTTAAAAGAGACGGTCTGACTTCAAGGAAGAAGTCAGACCACCGTGGGACCCCGGCCAGAGAGGTAAGTATTGGGAGGTGGAGGGGGTTAAAAGGACCATGACGTACAGGGTACGTCCTTGGTCCTTAACATACTTTTTTTTCGAGGACATACCCTGTACGTCACTGGTCCCTATCAGGTTTAAAAGCGTTTGCTCCTTGAGCATCATGCCCACTGTGCTAAAACTTTAGGGGCACATTCTGGAGCCCAAATGCAAACACATTTTGTTTGCAATAAACTATATTCCTTTGCATCTCCTCTGTGGAACACCCTATCAA
Source organism: Leptobrachium leishanense (assembly GCA_009667805.1). Lineage (NCBI taxonomy): Eukaryota > Metazoa > Chordata > Amphibia > Anura > Megophryidae > Leptobrachium > Leptobrachium leishanense. The sequence goes on along the minus strand of CM019063.1, from coordinate 499,276,895 downwards.
ATATACTCAAAAATGGGGGACCAGTAGGTGCATCGCAGATTACATATAGTCAATATTTATAGTTTAGAATAAAATACTGGGTTGAAAGGGGGGGGGGACGACAAGCATATATTGTTTGAGTGTGCCTTTATTCTTGTGTTTTTGTTCCATTCATTGATCAGATTGTACTGTTGCATTCTTCCCCAACATCGCAAAACTGAGGCCAATATAGCAAAATCTTTACAATAAATAAATATTAAAAAAGAAGCTGTAAAACACTTTATAAGCCGGGTGAATAAATCATTCTGATCCATGCAGAACGTTGTACCGAATCAGATGCAAGTCACGTAGGTTCCAGTTATCAGCAAGAACTACATTTCTGCCTGGTTCTATTGTGGCTGTGAAATGGGATGCGATCTATCACATTCTAATTTGTGCAACAAAAAAACGGCGTATGGCGAAACAGAATTATCACAGAATTGATTTCTAGCTTGACAGGCGGGTGTTGTGAATATATAATCCCCTGAATGGCAGGATCTCCAATAATATCCTGTACGTAATTGAGTGGATAGGGTAAAGGCCGGTTTCAAATATTTCCAATGGCAGGATTACGCAACGGGGAGGATCAGCTGACCCGGAACAATCCTTAAAATTCAGCATTTGTCCTCTGTGAAGGTCGGCTTCCGCTATTTGAATGGACAGGGATAACAGATATAGGGACTAAAATGCAATTATAAGCTATACATTTAAAGAGATGCTATAGGATTCAAACATAGGGAGGTAGGAAACCGAGGGGTTAAACCTTAACCCCTCTTGACGGCCTTCCACGCTCCCTGCCTCCTTCTTTATCCCTTAGGTTTCCTTTAAAAACTCCACTGAATCCAGTGCTGTTCACTCATCTGAGCCCTGCAGGATATGACATGCTTCAGCTCAGCATATCATGTGACCCAGGGGACTGGGAGCTCCAGCCAATCCCATGGCTCCAATGCAAGAAGGCTTGATACCATTGGATGGGACTGGTATCTGAAGTACTCCAAGCCCTGCAAACCAGAGATGAGGATCTGGGCGGGGCTAAGTCCCTGTATTTGGATAGCTGAATTAGCCGCCAGAGAGGGGAGATGTTGCAGGAAGCTCACAGCAGTGTAACCACTCAGAAATGAATACATAATCACACTCTGTAGAGTGTCCCTTTAAGATGGTCTTATTTTATAAAAATAATAATAACCTTTATTTTAAACTTTCATTTGTTTCATGCTAACCATCTTGTTTTCATGTCTGTACTTTTTCATGATATGGAACGGTTACATCCCACAGCCTGTTAATGTCCGGTACCCACTAATAACAAGTTCCCCCTAACCTAAAACCCCTACTAAATCCTGGATGAACCCTCAATAAGGTTACACCCCTTCCAACCCAACCTACAATCTAGCACAAACAGAGAAGAAAATAACCTCAATGGGCACAAGGCCCCAGAGGAGGCAATATGTGACCTAAACAGGAGATAAAGTACAATATTTTATATATATATATATTTTATTTTTGAAAGTTCAATAAACATCAAACACGGACAATTGGCAGTCAATTCCCACAAATAGCTTTGTACATTCCTAAAAGGTTAATTCCTCCAACTCTTTATTATTATTATTTTTATTATTCTTTATTTATAAAGCACCAGCATATTCTGCAGCGCTGTACAACTCTGATCAATTGCTAAATTGCTTCAGGGATATGAAACAAATTTTACTGCAGTTCATGAGGGCCAAATTGGATATCCCAAAAAGTATTAAATGCCAGCAATAATATATGGACCGATTGGGCCCAAATTTAGAAAGGCTAGGCTTAGTTAAGTTGACCACAGGGACGAAGATGGGAGAGCTACAAAAATTCTGATCAAACCATCATGGAAAGCAAATGTTTAAGGCTTGGCTAGGTATTGATAGCCACAAAAATGGCAGGATCTGTTAGAATGAGATTTTACAGATATCTGTACTATTCTAAGACTCTAAGGTGGTTTTGGTTCTCAAGATGCCAAAAAAGGGATGGAAAATAAACACAGATTCTGATAAAAGCATGACATGTGACTTCAAAGCGTTACAGACACCTGATATGTATTCAGAATCCTGTAAGCTAGGCCTAGGTTCTTATGTCACCAAGTGGAGATGGTATGGGAAATGCATTATATATCCTTCAGATCCACATAGATCTACAGCCTCAGGTCCTCAGACCCCGAGTAACATTAAAAACAAGTCTTTATTATCTAAATAATCCAAACAACAACAGACAATGATAAGATGTCAGCTGTATCCCTGTAAATACCACACCAAACATACAAATCTAAAAATAAAAAAGGTGGTTGCTAGTGACTGTATTGTACCCGCTTAACCCCTTGGTGGAAAACAATTTCCGCCCGATCTGCTCCACATACCTACGGAAAATGCTCCTACTGTACATAACATAACCTATAGTGTCGTGAAAGCTATTATCATCATAAATGGCTGCAATGAAAAGGAGCCCCTTCCAAGGAACGATACTTCTAAAGAGGGGAAAAAACGGGGAGAAAAATCCTGAAAACAGGGTAGGAATATGTGTGTCTCCAGCCCAGACTAAACCAATGAAGTAGTAAGGCGTGATTCCATCGCCACCTCCAAGCCACACGTCTGTCCCCATCCATCGCCACCTCCGGGCCACACGTTGGTCCCCATCCATCGCCACCTCCAGGCCACACGTCGGCCCCCATCCATCGCCACCTCCGGGCCACACGTCGGTCCCCATCCATCGCCACCTCCGGGCCACACGTCGGTCCCCATCCATCGCCATCTCCGGGCCATACGTCGGCCCCCATCCATCGCCACCTCCGGGCCACACGTCGGTCCCCATCCATCGCCACCTCCAGGCCACACGTTGGTCCCCATCCATCGCCACCTCCGGGCCACACGTCTGTCCCCATCTATTGCCACCTCCGGGCCATGTGTCTGTCCCCATCCATCGCCACCTCAGGGCCACACATCTGTCCCCATCCATCGCCACCTCCGGGCCACACGTCTTTCCCCATCCATCGCAACCTCCCGGCCACACGTCAGTCCCCATCCATCGCAACCTCCCAGCCACACGTCAGTCCCCATCCATCGCCACCTCCCGGCCACACGTTGATCCCCATCCATCGCCACCTCCGGGCCACACATCGGTCCCCTTCCATCGCCACCTCCAGACCAAACGGTCTTCTTCGATCGCCACACCAAACATCAGTCCCCTTCCATCTTCACCTACAGATTAAACGTTAGTCCCCTTTCATTACCAGCCCCATATATTTCCTCCCCTGGCCCCACAACAGTCGTTTTCCAGGCCATCACCCATCACACAACCTATAAACCACATCAGTCCTCTTACTGCACTAAACCACACAACAGTTTCCCTAACCATTCCCAGACTGAAAGCCCATTTTTTTCCTTACCCCTACAAGTTCACTCTTACAGTAGCCGGTTGGTTGGCTTCCGGAAGACAGCATTCTGTGACCAATCAGTCCTTCAAGGGAGGAGCATGGGAACCTTCCCCCATGAGTTCCCCCTCCTATCAAGGACACAGCACTCCTTTCAGGCCGACTGCACAGGCAAATATACGTTACACCCTGTGAGAAGATACGTCTCAAATCACACAGCTTGAAGAGGGAAGGAGATAGTTAGCCGGCGAAGAATTGCTAAAGATTCATGCCAAAAAGAGCTCAATTGAAAATAAATCCCATCATGGCCGGCTTGCTACACTTTTTTCCCGAATCTGCAGGTTTGATTTCCAGCTCAGTGAATGGAAGTCCTATTCTTTAGAGTCCGGTTCCCTTATGAGGGGGGTAAGATGGAGGAATGGATGGACCGGATTGGCCCGTTAATATAAAATAAAGAATATAATCTGTTTTCCGCATAATCACTCACACTGTGCCATTCTGTACACAGACAAGTCAGCATTTTGGATTAGAGTGAAGGTGACTTTTTTGTTCCGTTTCATTTTAAAGAAAATATAAAAGTGAATTCTAGAGTAGGCCCAAGAATGGGTTGTGGGGGGGGGGGTCGCTGTCTTAAATGGTCACCCCAAACATTTTTTTTTGGGGGGGGCTGAACTGAAAATAACTGAATTTTTTCCCTTTTTAGCCAAAAGAAGTCATACAGCATTGATGGCTATGCTGGTCCTGAACAAGAAAAGGAGAAAATAGTGCGTAGAAATAATCAGGGGTTAATTCCACAGTACAAAACTGAGGATAAAATAAAGGGAAAGTTGGATCCCCCCGCCCTCAAATCTGCTAATCACAATTATGCTTTGCCCCCCACCCCCCAAACAAAAAAAAAGAAAACGGGCCATTGTGGTGGACTGAAACACATGAAAAAGTATGGTAAACCAGCGGCGTATTGGTTTATTCTATTTTCTTGATTTCGTTTTAAAAATTCCACTTTTTGGTGAGAAGAATCTATATCGCGAGAAACCCGTCGATGGTGTGTAGTTTTGTACAACTGCACAGCCGCATGTCTGGGGCACAAATCCCATTAAAACAAAAATGCAATACATGACCAGGCACTCTGTTTATGCATAGCCAAGCATTTTAACCCTTTGGTCTCCGGAATAACTATATAGCACAAGGGAGTGTTTATAATATTTCCTTTGGCCCAACCTTAAATGCAGCGTCCATCGCAATATATAAATAGGAAATACCCTAAACCTGCGTGATGAGCTTCCATCTTTATTACAGAAAGAAAAAAAAAATTCCTCCCAAAACAAAATAAAATATAAAAAAAAAAAATGTAAAATTCAGGAAGCCGACCGTGTGGTTCAAGCTACTTTCTCAACTTTCAGGATGCATTTGGCCTAAATGCAGTATATTATACAATGGCCGAATTCACAAGAATAATAAACATTCCACAACCTGCAATATTCCACCATAGTTTGTCTCAAGTAAATTTAAATATTGTTATAAACGTTGAATTCTATTATAATTATTTTTAATAACAATAAGAATCCATCAGTAAACTGAACACAGTGCAGGACGAAATTCCCCGAATCCAACACATGAATAGACTTAAATCCGTGCGCGAGCCTGTCTCCAGCCACAGTCACAATGTTTATCCATTAAGAAGATTGTTATGGCGGCAGAATGGCGAAAACACGGCTTCGGGAGCAGAGGGTTTGTGTGTATAAAAGGACTCCGAGCCCTTGACTTCATGTTTATTAAATGGAGGAGCTATGTATCCCCAGGGGAGATTCTCAAGACAATCCTGCAATGAGATTTTTTTCTTATTATTATTTAAATGTGCTTAAAAGCGTCAGAATTGAATATGCGTCTCCGCGTACGCAGGTGCAACACTAACAATACCAGCTCAGAGACCCAGGATATTGTGAATTAATGGAAGATATTATTAGGTGGAAACTGAAACATTCTATTTCAATTGGAAAGTGAATTAAATTCGATTCGCGTTAACATTCCGATTTATAAAATTTAGATTTTTAGAAAGTGCCAACGTATTCAGTAGCGCAGGATGACAGAAGATAGGCACGCTTTGTTTTGGAGGCCGTCTATTGTCTGATCGTAACAAAGGCCACAAATGCAGCGTGTTGCAATGGCCGTGGAATCCTACCGAATAAGGCAAATTAACTCGATTTGTGTAAAAAAAAAGAAAGAAAAGCAGCAGCTGTGTTTTTATTTTTAAAAACTGTGTCCTATATAGGCTGTATGTTACTTTGGAAGAAAAGCACTTTCTAGAAGAATGTTTTGAATTAATTTATATGCGTACATGTATTACGACGCAGAAGGAAACGATATAATGCCCTTTGTTTGAAATTCAGGCGCTATGAGTGCGATCACGAAGGCGTAGATTACACCCAGGTAGGATATTCAGATACATAAAATTCCTCTCTACTCTTGAGCCCCAAAGCCTCGCTTTTGGGGTTTGGTACCCAAATGTCAACATCTGGCGAAGATCCACCCTGTGCATCCATTGCTGTCTCTCTCCATAAGTACCTTGTCAGGGGGTGGGAACTGCAGCTGGTTGACATCCAGGGGGGTCATCAGAGGGATGGTGTCGAAGCCATCCTCGCTTATCGGAGGCTTTGTCCCTTTGTCGCTGAAATTATTGCCCAGTTTCACCATTGTGGTGGATTAGAAGAGCCCCTGTGAAGCAAATGACATAAAATACATCAATAAACGCAGTTACCCGTGCGCCTGCCTGCTCTTATACTGCTCCTAAGGAAACAGAATACAGCTGGGTTTGAAGTGTCCGTATCCCCCCTCCCCCTCGAAACTACAACTCCCATCAGTCTGATCTAAAAATATTGTGTTTAACCTCAGTCTAAAAATATGGAATTAAAATTAAATGCAAACGCTACACTACATATGCTGTTGGAGTCCCACTCCAGTCCCTATACCCTTTCTTGGACTAATGGTCTAATATATATATATATATACATACACACACAAACACACTTTGATGATGATTTTTTCTAATAAATGCATTTTGTTTAGTTATGTTTTAAAAAAATGTCAATAACATGATATATTAGTAAATAAAGAGCCAGAGGACATCTCCCAGCTGAGGATGAGCTTGTTAGAGAATAGATCCTCCCTATCCCTGATCAGGAAATGATTCAGCTTGATACTGTTTAATAATTCAGAGCCTTTTTATCAGGAGGACAGATTGGGACTGATGGTCTCATCCTCCTGAACCCTCTAAATGCCAGGTGTACATGTGTGGATGAGGATGTTTCTCCCAGGTAAATGATAAACCTCTCATCTATTCCATGACATTACACAAGATGTATCAGACCCAGCTGCAACCCCACAAGATACAATAAAATGTTACTCTTACCAGGGACCAGGATGCTGTGATGCTCACAGGAAGCTGATCCTGGTCACAGGGATTGCACGGTCCCAGTGATGAGATGAATGGGTAGATAGATGGATGGGAGGCAGGGTGGGCAGGCTTGCTCCTTGCTTGCTCTTGATGGGAGTCTTTGTGTGAGTCCTGCACAGCAGCAGATCCTCCTCAGGACTCAGTGTAAGATCCCAGGGGCCCTTGGGCAGGAGATGGGGTGCAGGAGCCTGACACTTGCTGATCTCAGGGTTAGCATGGACCCAGGGGTGTGCAGCTTACAGGCTGCTGCTACTGCTGCTTGTGCTGCTGAAACTCAACACAAAGGGGCCCCCTGGAGCCCACAGCCAACTCCTCCCTCTATCTGTCCCTCCCCAGTAACTGGTGCAAAAGCATCACCCACCCACACCTAGCACTGCTTCACTGCCATGGCACAGCACCTAGCATTGCAGGGCTTCCTATCCATTTGCATACATGTCTTTTTAAATCATTTCCCCCTGTCTTAACTCTTTCAGGGCTAGCTCCAGATAACATATCCAGCTCTGGCCCCTTTCTGTTTATAGACACATCTGTCATGTGCACTTGAAGCCAGACACACTGCTTTTAATCACCATTCCCACCATCAGGACATTACTGAGTCAAGGTGAACATACAAAAAAAAAATATTCAACAAAAGACTCCAGGAAATAATAATCATCCACTGATACAGAAACATCTCATCCTCCAACCACTTGATTCAATGCACCAGGATGATATAGAGCATAGCTGCCAATGGTCCTGGATTTCCTGCTCTAGTCTCTGCCATGCTATCAGTTTATCCACATTTTTCAGTCCTATTGTTGACTAATTTCAATGAAATGTGACGGCAAATATAATTTATGGTGTTACCTAATGCAGGTTTCCATGCAGATATTGTCTACATCAGATTTTTCAAACACCATCCCTCCAGATGTTTCGGAACTACAATTCCCATGATTCTCTGACCATCTACTGCATTCAAAGATTTCTGGGAACTGTAGGCCGCAAGCTTCTGGGGGGCGAGGGTTTGACACATCCCTGATCTACATTATATTTATCAGGGCACATGTTGTGTGCTAGAGGAGCCTAGTTCCTTAAAGGGCCACTTCCACCAAAAAAATGAAATGTCCTTTGTTTTTCTCTTGTATGTCTAGTTAAAAAAATATTTTCCTCTATATGTGTCACTGGGTGCATCCATTGTGTGATATTTTCCTCTATATGTGTCACTGGGTGCATCCATTGTGTGATATTTTCCTCTATATGTGTCACTGGGTGCATCCATTGTGTGATATTTTCCTCTATATGTGTCACTGGGTGCATCCATTGTGTGATATTTTCCTCTATATGTGTCACTGGGTGCATCCAATGTGTGATATTTTCCTCTATATGTGTCACTGGGTGCATCCAATGTGTGATATTTTCCTCTATATGTGTCACTGGGTGCATCCAATGTGTGATATTTTCCTCTATATGTGTCACTGGGTGCATCCATTGTGTGATATTTTCCTCTATATGTGTCACTGGGTGCATCCATTGTGTGATATTTTCCTCTATATGTGTCACTGGGTGCATCCATTGTGTGATATTTTCCTCTATATGTGTCACTGGGTGCATCCAATGTGTGATCTTTCCAGTTGTAAACTGCCCCCCACCACCCACAGTATCTTTACATCACTCGCTCCTCACTATGTGGCAATGGCCATAGAATGGAGTCTATTGGTCAATCGCTGCCTCAAATCTCATTGGGGGTTATTCAAAGAGCACTGAAATTTTGGTGCTCTTGCATTCGGTGCACTTTGGCGACCTGAATTTGCTGAATTCAGCATTCACCGCAGGGTCCCTGAAGCACGCTGAAGCGATCCGCCGAACGTCATCGATAAACTCACCGAGTGCATCCGATCCGATAATCCGCCCAAAAAAATCACTGATCGCTTCGGATAAGGCTGGAGTCAGACGAGCGTCATTAGAGAGCGGAAGGAATGTCTGTGAGAGTGGACGTTCCTTCCACTCAACGCCCGTCTGGCCACCTTGCTGAGCGCAGTTAGTGCGCTCAGTGCTGCAAGGCTCGATCCTCCTATGGAGAATCGCAGTTTGCAGCTCCGTCAATGCGCGTCCTAGCGCTTTGACGGAGAGGGCTGCTGCATGGACGCAGCACGGCCGCTGTTGCGCACGCAATTTGTGCGTGCGCAATAGCGTGTGGCTGGTCCCGTCGCAGTCTCTCAATGCTGCGACGGATGCCAGAAGGCACGTCAGTACGGGCGCACATAGTGCACTCGTCTGACGCCAGCCTAAACCACAGAAAAAGCCAATCAGCCGCCACACGTGCTGAAAAATGCAGACGAGCTGCTAAACGGGGGTAAAAAAAAAAAACACAGCAAATAATATACGCAATTTTTAAAAGGCGTTTTAAACAAAAATAGTGCATGGAAATAATATATAAGGTCCTAGGAATAACAATAAAAAGGTCTGTTACAGAATAAAAAAGAAAAGCCATTTAAAAAAAATGGAATCAATAATTTCACCAAAAAAACCCAGAAAAATGCCTAAAAAACGGGAAACTTTCTGACACTGGGTTGTAAATTCCAAGAGGTGACAAGGGGAAAGTAACTCCTTATTGCATCATGGAAAGCATCTTGATTAATTATTGTGTTTTCTTCCTGCAGTATAGGGAATGCTACATACTGCAGGCTAGCACTTTTCATGTACAGGCCACTGGAGAGAAATGGTGCACGCAGTGGCATCGCTACGTGGGGGCGGGGGGTGCGGCCCGCACCAGGTGACACCCGCCTTTAGGGTGACACCGTCACCCTAAGGGCGGGTGTCTCACCCTCCGCCGCGTTTTTCGCTCCCTGCGAGCGTCCGAAGCATGCAGCTTCGGCGCTCGCCTGGAGGAAACACGTCACCAGCCAATCGCGGCTGGTCACGTGGCTCCCCCAGGCGAGCGCCCAAGCTGCGCGCCGCCGGACGCTCTGAGGGAGCGAAAAAGGCGGCGGAGGTGATCTGGGGCTATTATCCATGAGGTGCTGGGGCATTCCATGTGCTGGGGCAAATCCATGAGGAGGTGGGGCAAATCCATGAGGAGCTGGGGCATATCCATGTGCTGGGGCATATCCATGAGGAGCTGGGGCATATCCATGAGGAGCTGGGGCATATCCATGTGCTGGGGCATATCCATGAGGAGCTGGGGCATATCCATGATGAGCTGGGGCATATCCATGTGCTGGGGCATATCCATGATGAGCTGGGGCATATCCATGAGGTGCTGGGGCATATCCATGAGGAGCTGGGGCATATGCATGAGGTGCTGGGGCAAATCCATGAGGTGCTGGGGCATATCCATGAGGAGCTGGGGCATATGCATGAGGTGCTGGGGCAAATCCATGAGGTGCTGGGGCATATCCATGAGGAGCTGGGGCATATCCTTGAGCTGCTGGGGCATATCCATGAGCTGCTGGGGCATATCCATGAGCTGCTGGGGCATTCCATGTGCTGGGGCAGTATATCCATGAGCTGGGGCAGTATATCCATGTGCTGGGGCAGTATATCCATGTGCTTTGTCAGTATATCCATGAGCTGGGGCAGTATATCCATGAGCTGGGGCAGTATATCCATGAGCTGGGGCATATCCATGAGCTGGGGCAAAATCCATGAGAGCAGCTGGGGCATTATCAATGAGAGCAGCTGAGGCAGTATATGCATGAGAGCAGCTGGGGCAGTATATCCATGAGCTGGGGCAGTATCCATGAGCTGGGGCAGTATCCATGAGCTGGGGCAGTATATCCATGTGCTGGGGCAGTATATCCATGTGCTGGGGCAGTATATCCATGTGCTGGGTCAGTATATCCATGAGCTGGGTCAGTATATCCATGAGCTGGGGCAGTATATCCATGTGCAGGGACAGTATATCCATGAGCTGGGGCAGTATATCCATGAGCTGGGGCATATCCATGTGCTGGGGCAATATCCATGAGCTGGGGCAAAATCCATGAGAGCAGCTGGGGCATTATCAATGAGAGCAGCTGGGGCAGTATATGCATGAGAGCAGCTGGGGCAGTATCCATGAGAGGAGCTGGGGCAGTATATGCATGAGAGCAGCTGGGGCAGTATCCATGAGAGGAGCTGGGGCAATATCCATGAGAGGAGCTGGGGCAATATCCATGAGAGGAGCTGGGGCATATCCATGTGTGCTGGGGGCAGTATCCATGAGAGCTGGGGCAATATCCATGTGTGAGCTGGTCTGGGGCAATATATCCATGTGTGAGCTGGTCTGGGGCAATATATCCATGTGTGAGCTGAGGCGCAATATATCCATATGTGAGCTGAGGCGCAATATATCCATATGTGAGCTGGGGCAATATATATCCATGGGTGAGCTGCTGGGGGTAATATATAACTGTGAACTGGGGCAATATATATCCATATGTGAGCTGGGGGCAATATATATCCATGGGTGAGCTGCTGGGGGCAATATATATCCAGAGCTGCTGGGGGTAATATATCCAGAGCTGCTGGGGGCAATATATATCCATGTGTGCTTTCACTGCCTTCGAACAGGCAACGTACTTGCTGGCAGTTGGCAAAAAGTTGTGTGAGCATATGAGAGAGCTCCACAGCAATAAACCTCACAGTAATGTGCGCTGTGTGTATGAGCATTCAGTGTTATATGGAGGTACTGATTTAGGAGTAAGAGTAGTTAAAAAAAATCTGTAAAACTCAGGGGGGGGTGACACCATAAGTTACCGAACCGGGTGACACCAACCCTAGTGACGCCACTGGGTGCACGCTATGATGCATGGACGGGTTTTGAACCTCCTGCCCGGTTTTGTGATGAGCCTAGCCCCGGACATGCAAATGTCCGAGGCTAGTCACAGTAATTAGGAGAGCAGGGGTGCAGAAGGTGCCAGGTACCCGGCCCTGCGGAGCCCGGCTTCTGTTTGCTTCCCCCTGTGGCCCTTACCATGCAGGACAAAGGGGGGGGGGGTAAATGCAGAGCTCCAGCTGCAGAGTCTGCCTGTGTGTCTCCCCTGTGTGCCGCCCCCTCCGTGAAGGCACCAGCAGCAAGGACTCTGACTCTTCCCAATCTTTCTCCCTCTTCCTCCCCACTCTGACCCCCTGTCTTTCACCCCTTCTCTTTATCCTTTTCTCTCCCCATTCCCCTCCCTTTACATTTTTCTCCCCCTCTCTTCATCTCCACCTCCCCCTTTCTACCTCCCTCTCCCTCCTCTGTCACATTTTCTCCCTCCCTCTCACTCTCCCCCTTTCTACCTCCCTCTCCCCGTTAGTTAGGGATTGTTTATCTGTTATTGAAACACACACACACACTCACTCACTTTTAAATTACTTTCTCGAGACAGGGGTACTTAGGAATTTTTTTAGACCTCCAGGGGTACTTCTCCATAAAAGGTTGAGAAACACTGGTCTAGAGCACCTTACAGTAACAGTTCCAAAACCTACATCTTTCAGACCAGTGCCAGAATATAGAAAGTCTTCCTAGGCGGCCGCCGCCTATGGCCACAGCACACTCTGAGGCCTTTTTTAATTACCGTAGATACTCGAGTATAACGCGACCCGAATATAACCCGATGGATAGAGGTTTATTATGGAAATGAGAGAATAGTAAAGACTCAAATATAGCACGAGGAGCAAAATTATAAAAGTATACTGTACCGGTAAACAAATAAAATCCTTCCAGGTTCTCTTAACACAGTTAGGCTCCCCCTCAGGCCAGGGTGCTCTGCTCTAGAATGATTGTAGTTGTTACTAAATCTTGAATGATTGGCTTAAACCGAGCGTGCCCTCTGGCCTTGATGGATCCCACCTCTCCCTGGAGTTCCTGAATTGTTTGTGGGCGTCAGGGAGCCCACATTCACTTCAGGGAGACTACCAGAACTTCCGGGAGACATGGGTTCCCTGAACAAGTAAACTTTTTTTTTTACACGCGATGCAGATGTCTCGAATATAACACGATCCCTCCAATTTTAAGGTAAATTTTTTTCACCAAAATCTAGCGGTATACTCGAGTATCTACAGTACTTTATGTTGATGACTTGTATGCTCATGCAGAAGAAGTCTCTGAAAAAGACCCCTCCACAAGAGGTCAGAGGGTGCAGGTCTCGGTAGGTGCCACAAGCTCCCTGGTCATCGGCACCTGCAGGTATTTTAAAAAGCTGGTTCTGCATAATATATCGAGTACACGAGGCGACACATTCCGCTGCCACCACATGCTGTTCATTGCATCCATGCTGTCGGAGAGAGATGGCTCAAGAGCTTGAGTGCTAATGTTCAGAGCCCAAGCTGGTAATCTGCCTAGACGTCTGTGGTACTTTAATCTGGCTCTATTCCTAACCCTAACCCATAATTTATCCTCAACCCTAACCTTCCTCTAACATTAACAAAGTGGCCTCCCTGTCAATAACATAACGCTCAATGGTAAGAAATGATGCCTCGCCCATATGGACGCTACTTGCTTTTCAATCAGGCTTTTTATAGACATTTAATGGTAAATATAATGGGACTGACTGAGGATAGGGGTATATTGAGCTCGACGGGAAAAAACAGCCGCACGAAACAAGATAAACTCGCAAATCAAGGGAAAACTTACGATATGAGAAGAAGCGGGCATATTCTTAAAAATACATGTTATGAGCTAAAATGAAGCACATTTGCAAAAAAATGGGCATAAAAATGATAGAAGATGCAGTTTACGACCAAGACATCAGGATAAGCAGTTCATTAAGGTCAATGTTCGAGGGATTGAAAATAAAATACACTGAGTAAAGCATCATATGCATCAGTTAAAGACGCACTGTATCCATGAGGGTGAAGAACAAGTCCCCTCCTGTGGGTTGTTGCCCTCACATAAATATTTTTGAAGGAATACAAGATGAAGGATAAATTGTAGCACATGAAGGACCATAGGTCAGGGGTGTCAAACTCCGGCCTCCCAGATGTTGGTGTGGCCTACAATTCCTAGAATGCTTTGAATGCAACAAATGGCCTGAGAATCCCGGGAGTTGTAGATCAGAAACATGTGGGGGGCCGGAGTTTGAGATCCTGCCACAGCTTCTATTCTGACCGAGCCATTATGAGGAAGCTTCTAATGCAAAGACGCGACGTGAGCCGCTATCCATGAGCGACTCCCTATTACTGACTCTGTATTAGCGGCTCCGACATGTAATAAGTGGGAGCTGATAATAATCAGTGGCAACAACACACACCACCTCTGGTATCATCTCCTGGAGCCGCAGGACTCCAAGGAGACCAGAGAGATCCTTCTCGCATGCACAGGATCTTGCAGGGCTGTCGGAGGGACACCGAGAACTATTTTGCAAAGCATTTAACAGCGGATTCTGCGAGAGTATTTTAAAAAAAAAAATACTGGTCGAGATAACGGTAGAAAATGTCTTGGAATTGCTTGTTATTCTCTGGCTGCCTGAAATGTAGGACTTACTACACAAAATATAGAAAGCGATAGCATACGTACGTAGCAGCCGAGCTATAAGGGATGATTGCGCCTCCGTTGGAATAGGACGGAGCGTCAATGATTAATGAGTGGGGCCGTTAACCTTAACAGCTCAGTTACTCGGCTGGAATAGGGTTGTTTTTTATTTGCATGAAACAATTCCTACTTTGGAGGTAAAATAAAGCTGGTGGAGCTATAGCAGCAGTTATATAGAAATATATTATCCTATGTGTGTTATATATAGAAATATTTTATCCTATGTGTCTTAAAAAGCACACCACACACCTCCCGTCACATGGCGAGCACCGCGCATCCTCTATTTTGTCTATTTTTCAGGAATCTTCATGGTAATTTATCTCCGTTTCTGTTGTTTTTGCAAAATCCTGATTTTATATGAGCGGGTGAGTGCGAACCTTGATGGATCACCTCCTCCTGACAATTAAATGATGTTATGGCACTGGGGACCAAGTGGTTATATGGACTGAGCAGACATATCGAGGAGAATACCTTAAAGCACGGGTGTCAAAGACAAGGCCCGCGGGCCAAATCCGGCCCGCCAGACCTCGTCATGTGGCCCGCCAGCCTTAAACTGGCCCGGGGGTTGAGGGGACCCAGATGCCGGGCAGCGGGAGTGCCTGCCCGGTCCTGAACAGTCCGTCCTGTTAAAGGGGAGGTGGCTGTGTGCAGGCGCAGCCGGTCACGTGGTCCGGCTAATCAGGTGGTACTGAGTCTCTGTACCACCTGACTGGCCGGACCGCGTGACCTGCGCGCGCACACACGCAGCCGCATCCCCTTCAACAGGACGGACTGTTCAGGACCGGGCAGGCACTCCCGCTGCCCGGCATCTGGGCCCCCTCGACCCCTGCCGGAGCTGGGGCAAGTATCCAGGTGAGAGCTGGCTGCCTCTGGGGCATATCCAGGTGAGAGCTGGGGCAAATCCATGTGTAAGCTGGGGAAAATCCATGAGTTGGGGGCAAATCCATGAGCTGGGGGCAAATCCATGAGCTGGGGCAAATCCATGAGCTGGGGCAAATAAATGTGAGAGCTGGGGCAAATCTATGAGCTGGGGCAAATCCATGAGCTGGGGCAAATCCATGAGCTGGGGGCAAATCCATGAGCTGGGGCAAATCCATGAGGTGGGGCAAATCCATGTGAGAGCTGGGGAAAATCCATGAGCTGGGGGCAAATCCATGAGCTGGGGCAAATCCATGAGGTGGGGCAAATCCATGTGAGAGCTGGGGCAAATCCATGAGCTGGGGGCAAATCCATGAGCTGGGGGCAAATCCATGAGCTGGGGCAAATCCATGTGAGAGCTGGGGCAAATCCATGAGCTGGGGGCAAATCCATGAGCTGGGGCAAATCCATGTGAGAGCTGGGGCAAATCCATGAGCTGGGGCAAATCCATGAGCTGGGGGCAAATCCATGAGCTGGGGCAAATCCATGTGAGAGCTGGGGCAAATCCATGAGCTGGGGCAATATCCATGTGTGAGCTGGGGCAAATCCATGAGCTGGGGCAAATCCATGTGTGAGCTAGGGCAAATCCATGAGCTGGGGCAAATCCATGAGCTGGGGCAATATCCATGTGTGAGCTGGGGCAAATCCATGAGCTGGGGCAAATCCATGTGTGAGCTGGGGCAATATCGAAAACTAATTTTTCAATAAATTGTACAATAATTGTACATTTGAATATCTACTTGCCATTATTCTGACTATGTTTCTGCTTTCAGAGCTAGTTATTACTTACATTATTACAAAAAACAGTATTAATTGAATGCAGTGACAATAATTTATGATAATAAAGAGTGGACACATAGTCCTACAGATACAACTGGCCCTTTGAGGGTGACCAAACTGCTGATGCGGCCCCGATGACATTTGAGTTTGACACCCCTGCCTTAAAGGGTGATGGGGATAGATGCCATTTGCCCTACAAACATATATAGGCATGTCCCCGCCGGCACGGAAATTACAGAAATCACCTTTACTTCTTCCTCTCCCAGGACCAGATGCAACCCATGTCAGGGAACCAGGAAACAGAAGAAGTATCAGGCACACTCAAAATCCTATAAACCTGGTCCAGGAAAGGCCATGTGCCATATTACATTCAACACGCTAAAACGGGGACGCTAAGGAGAAAAACCTGTGCCTGCAGGTTTCTCCTTAACGTCCCCATTGTAGCGTGACATTACGTGTAGGTGCCAAACCAACACGGCGCTAAGCCTCAAGCGCTGCCACGAGCATCCCCTCCATGGAGTCCATAGGACTCCATCGAGACTTATGCTGCCGGTCGCATTACCTATGCCAGGTTGGCATAGTGATTTGCAGAGGGAGACTAGGGGACTTTTTCCCCCAGTCTCCCTCTGCTCCCGGCAGCCAAAAGAGGCGGATCGAGCCACCGTTCTCGCCACAGGATGAGAGGTGACAATTTGATTTTTGTGGGGATTTTTCGCGCAGAAGCGGAATCTGTTAGCACCAGCTTCTAGCTGTGGGTAACTTTTGAGTTAACAGCAGCAGGACGGTAATTAGTGTTAGGACTTTATAATCCTAACCCTAATTAACACTTTGCGCTCCCCATGTTAAGCATAGGGAGCGCAAAGTACAGTAACCTCGCGCTGAAAAGCGCAAGATCCGAATCGTTATCAATGTAATATGGCCCCACCTCTGTGTTAGAAATCTTGCCGAATCAAATCTGCTGTTGGAATAGATAAGTAAAACCAATATATATTTTATATATAGAAAAGCATGGATACACATGTTTATATGATGGATCATGGATACAATGCATTCTGATTCCAGTAAATGGGAAACATTAAAGGCTTGTGATGTCATTCCCGGTGTGGTAATGGCATGATACAAATAGCATCTGTGATCTGTATCGCTATGGCTATGTGTGCATGTCTCTGAACTTCATTTCCCACAATGCTCAGCCAGGTAAGGCAGTGTAGCGCTCACTCCCGGAGGAGCCGCTGAAATTGAACCTCGGGTCAGTCTCCCGCACTAGGGAATAAATATACTCCAGCACCGTCGTGGATTTTATAAATTATATAGTTTACTGGATAAACTGGCATATAATGAGTAACACGGTATATATATATATTTACAGTACTTCGTAATGCGGGAAACGCGCAGCGGAAAAGAAATACAAGGCTTCGTAATGCGAGAAACGCGCAGCGGAAAAGAAATACAATGCTTCGTAATTCGAGAAATGCACAGCGGAAAAGAGAAAAATATATCTTTAACCCCCTTTGTGGTTGGGGAATGAGTCCCGTACAGGTTATGTCCCAAAGAGTGTATGTGTGTGAGTGTATTGGTACCCGGGTACAATATTCAACTGGCCAGTGAATTATTTATGAGGTATCTTCGACTAGTCAAGTTGGGGCCCTGTGGGTTTTGAAACAAACTGCAGCATGCTTTAGATTTTCACAACGGCCTGGAAGGCCTCTCACCCATCCGCCAGATGCTCTGTGCTCCGCTCGACCCAGGACGTCTCTCCGCTCGATTTTGACTGGGGTTCTCTGTGTCACCGGCTCCGCTGTCTGGCTTGTCTGTATCTGCCTCAGTAGTCCAGCTCACCGCCTGCAATCCCTCTTGGATCGATCTGTGGTTCTCCTAACTCGGGGTCCTCCAGCTCACTCGGTATCAGCTCAGGTTACTGTGATGGATCACTTGGTCTTAATAGATAAAGGCGGAAAAACCCGGTCTCCAGCTCTGTCAGGCCCCACCTGCGCTCCGGCCTGGTCACTGTCCAGTTCAGCTACACTGCGTCTTGCTTCTCTCACTCCTAGGCACGCTCTGCCAGCTCTCTCCATGAGGCTCAGGATGTCAGCGTCTCTCCCCCACCCACTTCCTGTCCCCGCCCGCAAAGCATGCCGGGAAATGTAGTCCCAATGTTCAGTGTCTCACATCGCGCTTGTCTCCCTCTTGTGGCCAAAAATAAGTACTACACGGCAGGGGATTTAAAACCAGCGCTACAGCAGCTTATGAGTATTGTAGGCAGAGTGGCATGCGTAGGTTAAATACCCACCACTGACTTGCATTTTAGAATAAGACGTGACTCAAATGAAACTCTCTGCAGGCAATGTCCTGGGCTGATCCTGCATATTATAGACTTCCTGAGTTTCAGTTTTTATTTCTTTTTATTTCTTTTCTTGCTTGAGAAAATCATTGTGCTACTTTGAATTATTTATTAAGGGGTTATTCAGAGAGCACCGAAATGCCACCGACATTTCGGTGCTCTCTCGTTCCCTGCACTTCGGGGGAATCAAATTTCCCGACCCTTTGCATTCACCACAGGTTCCCCAGAGTGCAGGGATCGGACCCGAAAATCCACTGCAAAACTGCCAAAAAAAAATCACCAGACAAAAGCTGAAAATCCACCGCAAAACCGCCCAAAAAAATCACCAAACAAAAGCCGAAAATCCACCACAAAACCGGCAAAAAAAATCACAAGACAAAAGCCGAAAATCCAACGGAAAACACACTCGATACCATCCGAAGTATAGGATCACTCGAACACACTGAACACCTCGTGAAAAATATGAAGAGCCGCTGATCACAGCATTGACCAGACGCCGGAAAAAGCCGATAAGCCGACGAACGGGATAAAAAACTCCAAAGCAAAACGATTGAAAGTGGCAAAATTGAAACACTGTTTGCAAAAAAACTACTGAACGACAATGTCTGGAATTTACATATAAGATCCAATGAATCGTAATAAAAAGGTCTGTTACAGAAAAAAGAAGGACCGCTATTTAAAAAAAAAAGGAAAAACATTTTTTGCCGAAAAGATCCCACAAAATGCCTAGAAGATTCTTTAAAAAAAAAATCAATAAATAGACTTTTTGCTGCAGATTAAAATAATAAACGGTTTAGTAGATATTGCATTAAAAACGGGAATATTTTTAACATTGAAGCCTATGGGATTCGCATGAATAAACCTGCTGACTGAAAACACCAAACAGCAGGGCATTTCGGCAACTTTTCACTGCTGTTCGGTGTCTCTGAATAGATTAACCATTGCTTCTCTATGGGGGATTTCACTGCCCTTGAACAGCACTGTATTTGCTGGCAGGTCGTCAAAAATTGGGGAAGCGCCTGCTTTTCTGAATAGCCGAATGGCTGCGAAATGTCACCGTATGGGAAAATTCCCTGTTCGGTGGCATTTTGGGGCCAGATCAGCTCTTTGGGAATAACCCTGTTTGGGCTCTATTACATTCTTCACGCAAACATTAACGCGTGCGCAAAAACACATTAACGCGAGGGGGAAAACCCTTTGCGCTGAACGTCGTATTACAATGTCCGTGCAAAAAATGAGCGTTAAGGTCTACCGCGGGTGAACCTGCGCGAACCCTGCGCGATTGTAGTGTACTGCGCGCGTCCTATACTTAACATTGTGAGCGCAAATGCATTTGTGCGCTTGTATGCAGATGGTATTACAGTCTATGCGCAAAATTTAACGGACAACGTTTGAGCGCATAATTTTAACGTCTTTTAAAAGCTGGTGTTAATGGCAAATCTGAACGTCCTGGCCGAAACCAAATACACCAGCCCGAAAAAAAAATACAGCAATGTATAGTTACACATTCTACACATACCCAAACAATAAAATTGAGAGGTTGTGCGTGTTTGTATTATTGCTGCAACATATATGCACAAATTGACTTTGACAGGCGCAAAAACTTAAAGTTGAGACAATTGTGGTTCTTAATTCTGATATGGCTGAATTGCGTGAAAAAACAGTCCGCACACCGATTTCTGCGCGCAACGTTAATGCGCGCGCGTTTTTGCGCGTCTTTTTTACACGTGCTATTTTTTTGATGGATGAAATAATGCGCGAGGATTGTAATACCAGCGTTAATTTACACGCATTAACGTTTAACGCTTCACGCAAAACATTCACGCGTTTACCGTGCATTTTTGTGTGAAGAATGTAATAGGGCCCTTAGTGTTTTCGTCTCCTGTAATATTTCACTTATTTCCATTTTTTTCCATTGCACTTTCTATCCTCCGCGGTATATATCCCTTATATCTCATTACGCTCATTAACGCTTCTGTTTATTATGCGTCTCCATCAATCGGAAAGGTTTGAAACCTAAAATGCAACTCTGAGATTGCAACATAACTCTCTGATACACAATAACCTCCCCGAGGAAGAGCCTGCACCATACTGACACGTGGGGGGGGGGGGGGCAGGCCACGGCTTCGCACTCCGGTGATTTCGTCCAGAATTTCAGGTGTTAAAGCTGCATTTCCTCCGTCTCATCACTCCAGACGCAGGTTGCAGTGAAAATCCGCCTGAGCTACTTGTGCATTCAAGGAGCACAGCGGAGACGTCAGATGAATTTGAGTGCGCCCTGCCCCCCCATGCGTCCATCATTTATTAACCAGTGAAAGCATCTGGAAAAGGCAAAAAAAAAAAGCACTGCACGAGTTAAAATAGTAAAAAAAAAAGCGCTAACGCCCGCCACTAGCGCTAAATCTATTATTTGAGCCCAGTGGGCGGCTGAAGGCGTGGGTAATGGCAGAGAAAAATCATTAATTGGTGTTTTTTTGCATTTCCTGCCGTTTCTCCGTCTGCAAAAAGAGCGCAATCTCCTTTACCGTATTAAAGGAATAACCCAAGGTGCCCATCCAGCACTCGTTACTTGTTATTGCTCCGGCCTCGCTAAGCGCGGTGATAATTCGTGGATATATTCTCCCTCGGAGAGCGGTACTCGCTGGTCTCTGTCGAGAGGAAGCCCAGCGTCTTTTTGATTAATTGGACCTTCAGAAAATTACTTTTATTGATCCGTCATTTGGTGCCGCGTGTAAGAAGTCAATTTGCCGACGAGGTTACACGCTGTTCACTCTGACAGTCGAGAACCTCGGGCGCCTGTAGGTTGGGCTGTGTTTTGAACATATGCGCGCTAATTGCCCTGTGCTGGATATAAACATGCCTCGTGCGCGCGGAATATCTACGCGAGTAAATAGGAAGCAATTATTCCTCCACGGCCCGAGCTTCGCGTTCTATTCGCTAAGGTCACTGGGGATCGCAAGGAGAAAAAATTTGGGGAGGATGAGATTTGAGGGGACCTGTTGTGACATTTTGGTGCTCACTGAATAACCCCTTAAATGACTTGGTAAGGGGGCCAGGAGTCCCGAGTAGCTGCACAGATCCATGGCTGAGATTAGAGCAACCCTTTAATTCATTGGTTCCCAACCCTGGTCCTCAAGAACCCTCTAACAGGCCAGGTTTTAGGCTAGGGTCAGACGAAAGCATTTTTCCCCACGAACGTGAAATGCGCAAAAACGGTCAGACGACGTGCATTTTCTGGCGTGATTTTGTACGGATCGTCAATAAAACTCTTTTTGCGTCTGGACGTTATGTTGGCTGGACATTAGCAGCGTCTGACATCTCCTAATCACGCACACACGCCGCTATGCCGCAGCTGCGCACTCAGTACGTCAGTACTAGCGGTTCAGCGTTCTCAAAAAAATGCGTTCAAATTCCACTTGCGTTGCACGGCCGGACTTTTGTGCGGCCGTACATCGTATATTGGCCATCATTGCCCGTCATCTGCTGCTAGTGCGGCCGTAATTATGTGCACCAGAACGCACGTTAAAAGTGCGCTGGTCTGACCCCAGCCTTAAGGATCACCTTGGGGAAATGCAGACTGAATCCTGCAATCACTGAGCAGCCTATCATATTGCTTGTGTAAGCAAACCTGGCCTGTTAAGATGACTAGAGACCAGGGTTGGGAACCACTTGTTTATATGATCTCTATAACCCGTAGGCTCTATAAAGCTGGGCCATTCCTGGAAAACACCCAAACCTGAAATTTTGGTTTCTGCTGACGGCAAAGTGCAGAACGCAACAAAACGTGGTATTAAACATTATTTGGTTTAGTAAGGTCAAAGTGAACTTTTAGTCTTAAAATACGCTGAGAACTGGAAAGTCGAGGCTTTTCATGACGTAGAATACACTATCCCATGGTGAAATGCGGTGGCATTACATGAGAGATGTTTTATTGGCAGAAAATAGGAATCAGGATGGAGGTCATGTTGGAAGGAAGAAAACACATGGGTACTTCTATTAGGAATATATTTTAGAATACATGATGCCTGAGACGGCATAGAGGTTCACTTTATCATACAGTGTGCAGACGACGAAGGCCGGTGTCAGACGAGCCCACTAGGTGCACCCGTACTGATGTACCTACCGGGCCGGTCATACGCTGTAGTGTGCGAAGGAAATGCACGCTCTTCAAGCGTCCGGACACAAAGCCTCCCCGGTAAACGCTAGACGCGTGTTGACGTGGCTGCAAAGCGTGATCCTCCATAGAGACTGTGCTCAGTGAGTTGGCCACACGGGCGTCGAGTGGAAGGAACATCCACTCTCACAGACGTTCCTTCTGCTCTCCAAAGTCGCTCGTCTGACCCAGGCCTAAGACTGTGGGTGTCGGGGAAGGCTCTAATAAGGTCCATTTAAGCATCGCAAGAGTTGGTTTACTACATTGTCACATGTTGATACTCAAGCGGACATTTATGAGCTTTGGTTTGAATGTATTTGGGGTGTTAAAAGACTTTTAATATGTTGTCATGCATTGTTGTGTCCATGGTAAAACCTCCAGGTGACAGGATAGAGAGTCACCCAGCACGCAGACAAAACCCAGTAAAGAGAGGAAACCCCTAATCTGAGAAGCTGGTCCTTGTAATGGCCAGGTACTAAACTAAAGAAAGTATATAAACAATAAATACGAATACAGACAGAGCAGGAGCAGGAGAGAAGTCGTAGTAAAATACAAGCCAGAGGTCGGTACATGGAATAAACAAAGGCCAAGAAGAGATAAACGTAGAAATCACAGTCAAGAATACTAGCCAGAGGTCATACCAGAAGATCATAAACATAGACAATCAGGAACACGCTGTAGGGTATAATAAACCACGACCGGGCTCAGAGCTCTGTCTGTGTCTCTGACCAGGTGCAGCAGTCAAATTACCAGAATGGCACCCTCTCTGTTGAGGAGACCTTACTGCAGCACCCCCAGCTGGCATGGCAGTACCCCCCCCCCCTCCACGAGCGATCTCCGGGTGTCGAGACCCTGGGGGCAGTAGGATGAGAGCGGTGAAAGGCACGGACTAGACAGGGGCATGGAGATAAGAAACTGGAACCCATGAGCGTTCCTCCGTCCCATAACTTCTCCAGTGCAACA
Source organism: Leptobrachium leishanense (assembly GCA_009667805.1). Taxonomy (NCBI): domain Eukaryota; kingdom Metazoa; phylum Chordata; class Amphibia; order Anura; family Megophryidae; genus Leptobrachium; species Leptobrachium leishanense. The sequence goes on along the minus strand of CM019063.1, from coordinate 499,253,400 downwards.
AATATTGAAGGCCACCACGTGAATGACGGTAATCAACGATGGACTGGACCTCAAATTCCTCACGACCCTGGACTAGAACAGGACGTGGTCGAAGGAATAGCAGTGGTGAACCGATTGCACAGAAGGGGCTTCAACAAGGAGGTGTGACAGGTATTCGGTATACGGAGGGTACGAGGTAGGTCCTATGTGTATGACGTTTTCTTTGTGGCGCATTTCATTAAACAAATATCACAAGGTATTCGTAGTGACCAGATCTGGTATTAAAAGCTGTTTTCCATTTATCCACCTCACCTCCCGCACCTCTCACCTCTCACACCTCGCTCCTCTGTCAATCTCTACACTGGCTCCCTGTCGTAATGTCAGGATAGAGAGTCACCCAGCACGCAGACAAAACCCAGTTAAGAGAGGAAACCCCTAATCTGAGAAGCTGGTCCTTGTAATGGCCAGGTACTAAACTAAAGAAAGTATATAAACAATAAATACGAGTACAGACAGAGCAGGAGCAGGAGAGAAGTCGTAGTAAAATACAAGCCAGAGGTCGGTAGACGGAATAAACAAAGGCCAAGAAGAGATAAACGTCGAAATCACAGTCAAGAAAACTAGCCAGAGGTCATAGCAGAAGATCATAAACATAAACAATCAGGAACACGCTGTAGGGTATAATAAACCACGACTGGGCTCAGAGCTCTGTCTGTGACTTGTATTTAAAGGCCTCCTAGGTCTCTGACCAGGTGCAGCAGTCAAATTTCCAGAATGGCGCCCTCTCTGTTGAGGAGACCTTACTGCAGCACCCCCAGCTGGCATGAGTACTATAGTATAATGTCGGACCCACATACTAGTGGTATTAAAGCCATAAATATTTTAGGATATAATTATCTTGTAGTGTTTATCAATCTGTCCTCTTCATATCTTTACACACACACACACACTTTTAAAATAACGGTATTGGAAATCAAAAGTTGCATTTGTTGAACTGAAGTTGTTGCTGAGAATCAGCAAATCAATAACATTGTAGCCAGTTCCTTAGCTGTGACAAACTATGTATCGTTGTAATTGAGTATTCAGGAGGTCATTGGTACCACACTCTCTTCTGTAACAAGTACATTACGATCCTCCTCCTCGTGTGCTCTGCTTGTCTGGTTTTTTGTTCATCTGGGAATGATCAGAACGGGCTGACCCTGGGCCTTCACAGCGGCTTAACACGCTCTATAACATAAAATTTAAAAAAGCAGGTGTCAGTGCAGTGAAAGTGAAATGACACGGCCGCTAGGAATAAGAAACATAATAACAAGTCTAAGGTTCATTCACAAAATGGAATGACAGCATTTGGCTTTTCCAGATCAGGAATACACACATGAAAATACCCAATTAATATGATGTGTTACACAGATCCCTCCATCGTCTCTTAGCACAGAGCATAGTGGAACTTTCTTTGCTATGACAAATATTTAGGTGTTTAGATACTGACTGTCACTGTGATGATAACAATATAACACATCATGTCATTTATTGCCCACATTTCCTCACCAATACCCTAAACTCCGGCAGCACCATTCCTGTCCTGCTCCTACAGATCCTTTTGTGTACCTGCTGGGGTAGGGGTATCCTTTATCCCACCTGTGAGGAGCTACAGGTGGGGCTTGAATGTCTACATTTAAATGAGCGTTGGGGATACATTCAAATTTTGCTGCATTTTCACAGTCAGGTCTGTAGCACTACATGTTTGTTCCTCAGGAGCTCTTGAAAAAGTCACTATTGGATATTGAAACACGTAGAGCTTAAGAGTTCCAGGCCTGGTTGGGTTTATGCTGGATTGCATTACTTTCTTCAGTATCTCAGAGATTATGGTGAGTCCTCGGGTTCTGTTCTCACTTGTAGCTAATTTCCTATCCCTAGGGACCCTTTAAGGCCTGTTTCCTTACGTGCTTGTGTCAGCCTTCTGACCATTCCTTTTTTAAGCCCTTGTTTAATGTTTTAAACATAGCTAACATGGGGATGCTAACGTGGAAAAACCTGCACCTGCAAGTTTCCCCTTAGCATCCTCATTTTATCGCTAGATTCCGGGGAAAGTGCTACCTCAGCACCTTGCTCTGGAACACAGCGCTACCTTCGGTGATACTCAAGGTACCGCTTCCATGCCGCCACAAGTATAACCTCCTGGAGTCCATCGGACTCCATGGGGGGTTGCGCTGCCAGGCTGCTAGCCTTGCGCAATCTCGCTCTTGTGAGATCGCACAGCGCCATGTAGTGATCGTGGAGGGAGACTGGGAACTATCTGTCCCCAGTCTCATTCTGCTTGCTGCCAGCAGAAGAAGTGGATTGGGCCACCGTTCTCGCCGTGGGATGAGAGGTGAGATTTATTGGGGGAGGTTTAGGGGGTATAAAACATAACAAGAAAAAAAAAAGGTGTCATCTGCGCTCGTTTCTATATATTTCCATGTGCAACAAAACACGAGAGGTTTTAGCTTGCTAAAATGGCCATTGAAGCGTAAGCTCACTCGCCCCATCAAGGCACCTCTTTGTAGAGTGAGTCCTAACCAATGACCAAAAGCTGCTCCTCTGAGCAGCTGCTTGCCCTCCTGCTGCTTTTCAGCTAAGGGGAGGCAGAAAAATGGTGGGTTTTATTTATACACGCACCAAGCACTTCCTATTTGGGGTTGAAAACAAAAACATGGAAAAAGGAACAGCAGCAAAAATGACGAACTGGTGTTACAGCATAATATACATACATACAGAAAAAATGGCGCCGCGCCTGTACTCACCAGAGTGGCTGCAACAGCCAGGAGTAACAGCCCAGTTCATGCATAAAACATAACAAGAAAAAAAAAAAGAGTCATCTGCGTCATCTTCTAGCCCTTAGGACTCCAGAGATACAGGGGTCTAAATGTTTACACAGCAATGCGCCTCCTTGTGGCAGGCACCTGCAGGCACATGCCTACTTTGCCTAGTTATAAATCCGGCCCTCAGCACATCTATGAGTCCCTCCATCCATTTTCAAGCTTCCCTATAATCCATTAACTACACTTTATCATATATTCTACCTCCCTTTAGTCCAGCCATTGTTAATCTGCACAGCGCTTGCAACCTGCAGTTGGTTTTTTATTGTGCACTTTGAGCTTTTTTTATTGCATATATTTAATAAACGATAACTTTTTTCTTCTATCATCTTCTACCTGGGCTCTGGTATTTCTCTTTGTTTTAAGTTGGCTTCTCATATAAGTTACCCCCTGTTTCCTCTCCTGGGTGCCCGGTTCATTTGATTGTTCTCTGCGCCAGTCGTGGACGTGGCCACCCTGCTCCGTGTGACACCTAGTGGAAGGACTATTCAAAAAAGCGAGTGGCCTACTTTTTGTGGTTATTGTAGCCTGTGACCCGGTTGCCTGTGATTACTTATTTTCCCCATTATCCAGACACACCTCTCACCAAAATAAAATGCATGGGATCGACATTTTTTATATATTTTTTTCGAGAGGAATGGCATTTTCGGACATAAAGAAGCGCTGCAGCTGCTACAGCTTCTAGAAAAAATTTCATAGTGGAAATAATGGATGGTCAAAGATCCTGGTGAGTTCCCACAGTTATTTTTTAGGATCTAACTCTTGAGGGGTTATTGAAAGAATTGGCCACCGCACATTGAATTTCCCCGTACGGTGCAATTTTGTGGCCACTTGGCTATTCAAATAGCTGGCAATTTTAGCGAATTGCCGGCGAAATACAGTGCTGTTTGGCGGCAGTAAAATCCCCATAGAGAAGCGATGTTTAATCTATTCAGAGAACACCGAACAGCACGGAAAAGTTGTCGAACTGCGCAGAATTTCGGTGCATTCCTTCGACAGGTTTAAACGGGCGAATCCCGCAGGTTTACATGTAAAAAAAAAAATCCAGTTTTTATTCAACCGTTTATTCTTTTCATCTGCAGTAAAAAGTATTTTGTTTTTTAGAATGTTTTAGGCATTATTCTGGATTTTCCTTTTATTGTTATTTATTGGACCTTTCATATTATTTCCATGCATTTTTATGCATTATTTTATTTTGTTGGAAATACCTTTTTAAAATTTGAGGGATTCATAGGTGTGCTGAGGGCCGGATTTATAACTAGGCAAAGTAGGCATGTGCCTGCAGGTGCCTGCCACAAGGAGGCGCATTGCTGTGTAATCGTTTAGACCCCTGTATCTCTGGAGTCCTAAGGGCAATTTTAAAAAGGCATTTCCCCTGTTTTTTACCCCTGTTCGGTGGCTGGTTGGCTTTTTTCGGCAGTGTTCGGTGGCTGATCAGGGGTGTTTGGTGGTCCGTTCGGTGGATCGTCTGCTGCGTTCGGCAGTTTGCAGCTGCGTCTGGCGGTTTATTGGATGCATTCGGCGGTTTATCGGATGCATTCGGCGGTTTATCGGATGCAATTGGCGGTTTATCGGATGCGTTTGGCGTTTTATCGTAAGTGTCCGGGGGTTTATCGAATGCATTTGGCGGTTTATTGGATGCGTTCAGCGGTTTATCGGATGCGTTCGGGGGTTTATCGAATGCATTTGGCGGTTTATTGGATGCGTTCAGCGGTTTATCGGATGCGTTCGGGGGTTTATCGGATGCATTTGGCGGTTTATTGGATGCGTTCAGCGGTTTATCAGATGCGTTCGGGGGTTTATCGAATGCATTTGGCGGTTTATTGGATGCGTTCAGCGGTTTATCGAATGCGTTCGGGGGTTTATCGAATGCATTTGGCGGTTTATTGGATGCGTTCAGCTGTTTATTGGATGCGTTTGGGGGTTTATCAGATGCGTAAAGGCGGGTTTATCAGATGCGTTTGGCAGGTTTATCAGTGGCGTTTGGCGGATCCATTCAGCACAATTTGGAGACCCTACGGTGAAGGCTGAAGGTTGGCGAATTGAACTCGAAGTGCGGCGAATGAATGAGCACTGGAGTTTTACTTTTTGAATAACCCCGTGGTGACCTCACTTGTCAAACCAAAAAGCTAAAGGTTTCCTTCCTTTATGCTCTAATAATAATCTGCAAAATACTGTATTTATTCACGGACTTCATAGTCTATGTATGTGAGCTGTCTGGGTCCTGAGCAGATGTAACAAGTTCTGTTCTACGGGAGTTTTAAAGGATCAGAACTGATGAACATGTGTTAAGTGACGCCAATCCAGTGACAGTTACATAACTTCGGTTGTTCCCTTAAACATTACTTGTGTTTTCTCCCAGTGGACGTTTCTTATTTTCGTTCCCATGACAAAATCCCTTTGTGATTACGAGCTGGAGAACATCACACCGTGTACCGTCGAATATTCTGAGCCTCGGCGCGTCTAATTAGTTATTCCGATATTTTGTTGCCTGGACAGATACTGAATTATGCAATTATTTAATAAAGTGTATATACTGTGTGTATTTATAGGTAACTTTTGGTTTCTTTTTTAAGTTTCAGAACTCATGTTTTTTACTGTCAAGCACTAAATTATACAATCCTGCGCCGCGGTGTGTGCGAATCCTTGCAGCGATGTCTTTCATCATCTTTTGAAAATGAGAAAACACAGGGACTGACTGATCTTCCCAGTGATCCGTACAGAACATAAAAACAGCCCAGCGCCATCGATGGGAGATTTAAAAGCCTGTGCAGCAGAAACTCATCTCATTGTCAGGTTCCTCCACTTCCCCAACCTCTGCCGCCGTGATCTAAAAACTCTCTCCAACGGCAATTTATTTCCCGCTAGTGCAACTCTATTACGACTTTCCGAGGAATCTTTTACAACGTGGCATTATGGCATTTGTAGACTTCAAAGTCCCTTTTGATGGCTTTAGTTCATAAAACAAAACAGACCCCGTGTAAAAAAAAAAAAAAAAAGGCTGTCAGTGTCTTACTGGAACAAAGCTTCCATGGGAGGACACATATTGCCGAAGTTAGGAAACAGGGCTAAGCTGCCGCACGGGTCAGATATAACAATACGTAAGAAATGTCCTATAAAAGAAGGAAAGGGCCGGTTTAATACTTTCACTGCCAAGTGGGTTTACATAAAACCACTGGCAGGACCCAATGTATCTATGGAAAACTACTTAATATTGACCCTTAAGGCCGGGTCACACTATTGCACTAAGTGCGTACATAGTGCCCCCCCGCCAGCGTCAGTCAGGGTGGCACCTGGCGTGTGCCATGGTGGGACCCAGGTTCAGGGATTAGGGGATCTGAGCCCAGTATGCAGGGACACACACAAAAGGTACCTTTGGGCAAACAGACAAAGGGGAGCTCCAAGGGAAATCCAGAGAATGGTTGGCTGGTGATCCGTGGTCAAGGGGCTGGTACAGGGCGGTAGTCGGTAGGCAAGCAGTGTCTGATACACGGTAGAATCAGGAATAGGTCTGAACTGGTTGAGGGGTATAAACTCAATACTGAGGTGAGGTAGAGAGGGGTGTGTAGTCCTTTATTGGAGACAGGTAGGGATGTGGTGTGTGTTTTATCTGATTGTGTACTGATTACTAGTGCTGACCATGATAGCAACACTTTTCACGTAGCTGTTTCTGGAGCAGGCACGGATACTGACAGCATCCCTCATAGCATTATGACGACTCTACTGAAAGGGCCACATGGTGTATCTTGTGTACTAGTAACGCACGTTACAACAGGCGTGCAGTTTTCCTCCCCGTCGACACACTACAACGAACGTTGAACGGGTCTACAAAGCGCGATCCTCCATTGGAGGCTCGGGCTTTGTAGGGTTGAGCACACTACTTGGCAATTAGAGAGTTGGCCACACGGGCGTCCGAGCTTAACGAACGTCTGTTCTCAAGGTTCCACGTTTGTGTGATCCAGGCCTAACCCTATAACCATCACACACACGCACACACCTATGAATGTTTTGTAATATGCAGAGCATTTCTTATTATTATTGTCATAATTTATATATGCGCCAACAGATTGCGCAACGCTTTACAATAACCAAAGGGAACAAGATACAAATAAACAAACATAGGATGGAAACAAGAGGCGCAGAGGGCCTCGATCGGATGAGCTTACAATCTTTTAAAGTCTGTATGCATTATTTGACACAGAGGGTGCCATCTGCTGTTCAAACATGGTGAAGTAGCTAAGACTGCCGCAAGCCTCTAAAGGAGACTTTGATAGCCCTCACCACTTCATTTGTTTTAGTACATTGACTATAATGTCCGATATACTGGAATTTTAGGGGCATAGTCTAAATAGAACAGGGCTGTGAAACTCCAGCCCTCCATCTGTTTCTGAATTACAACTCCCATGATTCCCTGGACATCTCCTGCATACATCCCACGACGTACTTGAAAACAAGAGAAATCTCAATGTATCCTTCCTGGTAAAATACTTTATAAATAAATAAATAAATAAACTCGAAGAATTCTGGGAATTGTAGGCATCATTATCTGGGAGGGGGGTCGTGAGTTTGACAGCCCTGGTCTAGACCTCATCCTCACTGGTAATGATTTTTTTTTGCAATAAGTGAAATTCACTTGCATTCCTCCAGAATCAGACCGGATTGAGTTAACTCAATACAGGCCTTTTTGAAGATCGAGTTGATGCGATCATGGTTTTGTAAGCACTAACAATGAAGTAGCATAAATATGACTTCGAGCCTCCTGTGTAGCACTCTACTGGCTATTTAAAAAGCAACTAGAAGAATGTTTAATGGAAAAAGGAAAGTTTTCACATTCTGAAGAAATATGTAATCGGCTTCACATAAAATAACCTAATTTTTAATTTTCTATCCAAAACCATCCTTTATGATGAAGGACAATGTGTCCACTATAGCGTATTCTGGCAAATAAAAAGGATCACCTTGGTCAAGATCTAATTATCTTCTCTGCGATGTCCTGTACCCTGTGATGCCAATTTAATTATAGTGATGAAAATATTCCAAAACAGGGCACACACACTGTGACAGGAACCATAATTATAACACAAGTGTTTACAATTCAATTTTTTTTTAGATTAACACGTAATCCCTGTTGGGTGGGATTGGATTGGGGGGAGGCAGTTTGGTGTCAGACAAAAAACCTTTATCTGGATGAAGGATGTTGCACAGTGACAAGGTAATTGTTACATTTTTTAATAAATCTTGTTTGTGAATATGGTTTTGTCATTGATTCTATATTCCCCCAAACACTTCTGTTTTCTTATTGTGCCATGTGTCTGTATATTAGACGTGCATTTGTTTAGGGCAATTTGCTGATTCGTCTGTAACTCAATCGACAAAAGTGCATGGCAGCTAATGAACTGAAAAAGAGATTGCATGAGAATTATTTTAGTTTGTGCAACTTGGTTCATGCCAATGTGTAAACGCAAGTACAATTGTGGATTATTCCAGCCTCGGTGTTAGAATAATCTTAATTTTAATAAAGACAGGAGGCGAATAATTTGCATTCTCTTTTCTTTACTAAATCACAGCAGCAAAGAGAGTTTTACACAGCAACAGTAAAAACCAATAAACAAATAGTATTCCCACAAGAGAGCAGTCAGCCCCTCCCACGGCCTCTTTTCTTGTATGCGGGACGAACAGGAAAGTCCACGAAACATGAAGAAGTGCAGATGAAGAAAACCGATGTGAACTGCAAGCCAACAGGCCGAACGGAGGAAGAACCAGAATTCAACAGGCGAACCACAGAAGTGCAGACCAGCAAAACAGTCGAGTCCAATCAGACTAGGGAGAAAACAGAGGATACGTGAAAGTACCATGTGACAGAAACGTGTCAATCGGCAGGTAACTAACTCACTAGCAAAGAGCTAAAAGTGACACTAAGAGCAGCAACCGGTACCAGACTAGGTTGACTATTCATGCAGATAGACAAACCTACTATAGGAAGGAAAGCGATTAGATAAATAACGAACACAGAGCCGAAGGAAGTTGACACTATTTATTTATTTTATTATTTTTTTACTTTAATTGATGAACACAGTTAAAATCCGGTAAACGTAAACAACCCGGGCATGGGTGGGAGGGAAAAATATTCGCCTCCTGTCTTTATTAAAATTAAGATTATTCTAACACCAAGGCTGGAATAATCCACAATTTTATATCAAGTCAGGAGGCTTCATATTTTGCAGTTTTAACCCTTTCGCTGCTGAGGCTTTTCACACCTCTGTGCTGAGGTCATTTTTACCGGTTTTGCTCATCATGTTTAAACGTGTTTTGAAGGCTTATTTTAGTATATTACCCAGACATATTATATATCGTTCTTTCCGTCAGACTCGGTAGATTCATAATATGTCATTATTATATGTATACGTCATGACCTGTCTGTATATTATAAAAAAAATGCAATAAAATATGTATTTTCAATAATTTACAATGTGTAAAGTGTTTTTTTTTCACATTTTAACATGCGAGCAATTGCGGTTATATTTTGTATGGGGTGCGCTTGTTAAAAAAATTAGAGATGGGGTCTCGTTACATTTTTTTTTTGGGGAAAATACACGATTTTTAACAAACGCACCGCATACAAAAATCGTTAGTGCAGCATCATTGTTCACATTATAATTGAAATGGGAACAATATTGCTGCATTAACGAACCAAAAAAAAAGAAAAAAAAAAATGTTTATTTTTATAATTTTTTTTTAAATATATATATATATTTTTTTTAAAAAACTTTTTTCACAGTAGTGTTTGGTATCATTGGATCGGCCAGAGCACCCCTAGCTGCCACGGATCGGGAGATAGGGAGTTCATTGGAACTCCCTATCTCCACCGTTGGTGGCAGTTAGGGGTTAACTCTAGGACTGGCGTCATCGTGCTATGCACGATGACGCCAGTCCTCAGGGGAGTTCCTGGAGGCTTGGCCGACATCCAAGATGTCGGCCAGCTGCGGGAAAGGATCACGAACCGGCGCTTTTCAGCGCCGATTCGTGATCCGGCTCCCCAGGGGTTAATGCCAGGTACCATTTGGAAGGGCAGGCTGTGCCCTTCCAAATGGTGCCTGGGTTAACCCCCGCAACGCCGCCGATCGGGAGGGAGAGAGGGTCCGAAAGACCTACCCCCCTCCCTTTCAGGCGCCTCCTCCGCACATGCGGGGGGGCGCCTGAATTAGGTGTCATCGCGCTGCCGCGATGACACCTAATTTCATCGGCGGCGGTTCCGGATGCTGGCTGACATCGAGGATGTCAGCCCGCACCGGGGGGCCAGCGATCGGCCGGAACCCGGCGAAACGCTGACCCCAAAGGGAGGACGCGCTCAGCGCGTCCTCCGCACAGCAGGAGCCATGTGGAGGACGCGCTGAGCGCGTCCTCCGCATGGAAGTGGTTAAAGCTGTACTAAAGCCCCAGATGCATGGGAACGAGGGCAAAAATAGAAGGTATGGAAAGTAACCGCCCTAGACCAATCAGCGGCCACAAGTATATCGGCCAGAGAACCCCCGGCGTCCGCAGCCGAGGAAGCTGCCGCACCGCGCACAGAGTGAGCGCCAAAATGGGGAGCAACGCCCGCCAGAGACAGGAGCCAGCGAACCCATCTAGAGAGGGTAGGTGGAGAAACAGGTTTATAGGGAGAGACATAAGAGACCAAGAGTTGGCCTGTCGGAGAGGAGCGCAAAGGGCACAAACGGGAGAGGTAAGTATGAACACAACGAGCCACACACAATAGAGGATCGGAAGGAAAGTAAGGGTAGAAAACCGCAGGAGAAAGTGTTTTAGTACGCCTGGTAAGTGTGAAAACGACGCCTTCAGGGGAGAAGACCACAGCATGCGCATCGAAGGCCCTAATGTCGGAGACACGACGAAAGGACACCAAACACAAAAGGACTGTTAGTTTAGCCGAGAGCTGACGCAGGGAAAGCGAATCGTTGTCCGGCCAACTGCGCAGGAAATCGAGCATCAGCGCAACATCCCAAAACATAGCGTACTTAGGGGCCGGCGGGCGAGCAAGCCGAATGCCTCTGAGGAGACGACATACGGAAGGGTCCCGACCCACAGAAATGCCCCCCATGGGAACGTGAGCCGCTGATATGGCCGAGCGGAATAGATTAATGGTACGATACGATTTACCAGACGAGGACAGATCCGCCAAAAAGTTAAGGACTAAAGTTAGGTGCTGTAACGGGATCAGCCTCTCGTTGCACACACCAACTACACCAAGTTCTCCAGGCGTACCGGTAGCTCTTTCGAGTGCCGGGAGCCCAGGATTCCCATAACAGGGAACGAGCTGCTCCCGGTAGTCCTGGCAGCATGCAGGGTCCCCGGAAATCGTCCATGCCACCAGGGGAAGGTTGCCCTCCAAGACCAACGGGTGTGGCCCGCCTTGAGGATCCGTCAGAATGGAGTGGAAGGATGGGAGCAGAAGCGGGTGAAGGCAAGAAAGTTCCAGCGTCAGTGGGAACCAGGGCTGAGCGTGCCACAGGGGTGTGAGTAGAAGAAGTCGAATCCCTCGTCTGCGGACTTCCTGGATCATACGCGTGATCATCGGGAATGGTGGGAAAGTGTAGACTCCCGACGGTGGCCAGGGCTGGAGGAAGGCATCCACCGCCGTCACCTGCGGGTCCGGGAGCCAACTGAAGTAGGCCGGCGTCTGGTGGTTCAAGCGGGAAGCGAACAGATCGAGGTGAAATGGTCCCCTCCATAGAGACAGACGTTGAAACGTTCAGTTTCCAGTCGCTGGAATCTCTCCAATGTCTTGAGAACCAATCCGCCACATAGTTGGAGTTACCGGGCAGGTATTCCGCCTTGAGGGAGATGTTCCGTTCCAGGCAGTAATTGAAGAGAGAGAGCGTAAGGTCCGACAGGAGCTTGGAGCGGGAGCCCCCCAGACGGTTGACATACTGGACTGCTGAGATGTTGTCCATTCGAAGAAGCAGAGCGCAGTCCCTGAGGTCCTGGGTAAAGCTGCGGACGGCGAAAGAGCCGGCGATGAGTTCCAAGCAGTTGATATGAAGCTGCTGTTCCTCTGGTGTCCATGCACCGCCCGTGGATGCGGAACCACAGGTCGCTCCCCAACCCGATTGGCTGGCATCCGATTCCAGTACGAAGTCCGGTAGGGAGCTGAAGATGGCTCGCTCATTCCATGCCTCCATGTGGCGCAACCACCAGAGGAGTTCCACACTGACCTCTGGAGTGATGGCAACCAACTGGTCGTAGGAGGGGTTGAGGCGGAGGTACGCGGCCTTCAGGCGCTGCATCGCTCGATAATGCAGCGGGCTGGGGAATATGGCTTGAATGGATGAAGAGAGTAGGCCTACAACTCTTGCCAGATCTCGAAGGCAGATGGTCTCTGACGTCAGGACTCCTCGTAAGGCCTTTTTGATGGCCCGAAGCTTTTGTGGAGGGAGGCGGAGCTGGCAGGACGTCGAGTCTATGTCTAACCCTAAGAAGGTGATGATTTGAGCCGGGCACAGCGCTGATTTGTCCCTGTTGATGAGGAAGCCCAAGTCTTGAAGGAGAGTCATCACCAGGGTTGTGTGACGGGTGGATTGGACTGGGTCTTGGGCCAGTATCAGTATATTGAAAAATTCTATTATTCATTATAATTACCATAAACCTTTTCCAAGTTTCTTCTTATATATCAAAACCAAAAAAAGAGCTGCGCTACGCCATGGCGGAGACTCCCACAAAGAATCAACCACAAAACTGTATTGGTCTTTCTCAGAAGTCTAGCTTTCCTCGTTAAGCCAGATCTATTTATTAAAATACACAGAATTTATAGCCAATCAGTGTACAGATACATTACAACATCAAAGTTTAGCCACTCAGTTAAAGTACTACCATATATGGTTCAACGAGACCCTCTTCCCCTCTTCCCGCTTCTGCGCACATTTTCCTGCACTGAACATAACAGGAAATCGGCCACAGCTCGTATCCTATAGAAGGAAGAACGGTCTATACAGTATTGACACTAACAAAATGGAGGGGGGGAATTTCACAGCCCATTTATAAGAACCAGCTTTTTTAAGACTAAATATTTATTATATTTACAGGAAATTAAAAATCTAACAATTCTTTCCTTTGATCACATATCACCTGTGATCATCTAAAAGATAAACCAAACTTAGACAATTAAACCTGGGCTACAGTGTCCTTGCCTAAGACCTTTAGATCATTCTAGATGCTCAGATGAGAAGAAAAAAATTCTGGTATTTACTCCTAAAATACCTCAATACCTTTTATAATGTACAAAAGGGATTCCCCAAGGAGGCCCTTTATGAGCATAAAATACACTTATCTATCTAGATTCACTCTTCCAGCGAACCACTTGGAGCGTAGGCAAAAATACCTAATCTAGACCTTAAATAACTATTTATTCCCATTTCCCAAAATATAATTCACCGAACAAGAAAAGTATAATAACTTGAATGTAAAAGTTCATTTATCTAATAAATCAACATGAGTCAGATCTATATCTGTGTGTTTTCCTATGTTCAGCTTCACTCCACAAAACGCATATACACCTGCATTCATACACACATTCAAGAAATACATTCTCATTTGCACAAAATAAATCCTTTCTCACACTTATCTAGGGGTAAATAAAAAAATAATATTCCATAATCTAATACCATAGTCCACAGTCCGAGATCAGGGTGTGGTCTTTTTTTCAACATCCCAGCTTGAGACGCATAATCATTGAATGTCATCAGAGCTCCCACCATAGGACTCCTGAACAAGCTGTCTCTTTGCGCTGGTTGCTTATTACCTGTGACCTTTGACCTTGACACAAAATGTCCATGATTCGTTCCATATACAGTCATTGTGACTGTCAGGTTTCTTGATGATGTGATATGGTTTCAGCAACAATAAAGAAAATAAAAAAGAAAAGAAAATATGGTATACCCCGCTAATCATATACATCCATTCATTCATTGTCACTCTCAAATGCACGAAAACAATAAAAATGTTAATTTACACAAGAAGAGACACAGATAATAAATTTTAAAATGTCCCCGCAAAGCCTGTCGGCCTCACGCAATAAAAAAATTATACTACTTCTGACTCATTGTTAGAGAAAAATATATATATACGCAACTTTGGCTCAAAAGGGAAATAGCCGAAGTGCATATTCCACCCTTTTATTAAATATAAAAAAAAAATATTTTTTTATTTTTTAATTACTATCCTATTCAGTCTTGTTCGGTGTTGTGAAACAAACCTGGCGTTTATAAAACACACCAATCCTCAAATGAAATAAAAAATAAAATAAAAACCGCATTAATTTTATCGAATTAAAACTCTCCATTTACCACTATATATGTCATGAAACGTATCTATGCAAATGCATTAAATTATATGTTCCTAAAAACATTAATGAACTCTAATTTTAATTGGATGTGATCTTCAATAATCCTAAATGTGTCAGGGAATTTTGAACAATATTGATTGTAACTAAACAACAAAAATAACAAAATATAAAATAATAAAAGACACAAAATAATTATCACTTAGACGACATCAGAATATAAAAATACATTATCTTCTTTCTTTGTCTTCTGTCTTATTGGTTGAAAATAACAGTTTTGTAAAACTGACATGTCTTAAGTTGTATTTCCAAATCAATGATCTTCTATAAATAGCATGATTTATTGATGAGTTGTCGATAATTAGATTGTTTTATTGCCTGGTGTCTGATAATTCCTTATTATCCGGTTGATGTAACATTGCAATGTGAAATGATAATGTGTTTGAGTAAATTTCCTTCAATTCCAACATCTTTATCAATATTGGTATCGCATAATCTTCCATCTAGCTTGAGCAAAGTTGGCATGCATGGGTAATTTTCACCTAAAGTAAAAACTTGGGAAAAAATGTATTATTAACCTGTCAAAAACTTTAAAATTCATATGGTTAAAATACTTTTAAAATGGAGAAGAAAAAAAAAAAAATGCAACACATTTTTGGACACAAAGAAAAGGAGTGGTCATGAGTGAGACAACACGGAGGAGAGGAGGGGTCATGAGAGAGACAACACGGAGGAGAGGAGGGGTCATGAGTGAGACAAAATGGAGGAGACTAGGAAAAGAATGTGAACTTCAATTCAAATAAAAAAAACACAAACAAAATATCATGAACTGGGAAAGAAAGTATAGAAGGGCATGTTTAAAACTTGACGCGTTAATTAGCACAAAGTTCTCAGAGGAAACTCAGAGAAAAAGATTCTTAATAAACATCAATAATCTTTATTAAGGATATTGGTTAAAAACAAACATTCAAACGTGAGGTGTTTGTGCAGCTATTTTACAACCTGTTTTATTCCCTCCAAGAATATTCAATGGGGGCCCAGTTATACGCTATTGCACTTCACACCAAAAGACAAAAACATCAGAGAGCAAAAAAAAAATACTAGACATCTGGCTACCACTGCAGAAAAAGAAAACAAATCAAACAATACTCAGATACCAAACTACAACCTTCCATCTCCCTTAGTCAACTAAAATAAAACCCAAAAAACAACCTTCTCTTATTTGAAATCTGCCTAAATTCCTTTGTACAGCGCTACTAAACCTGTAGGCGCTTTCCTTTAAACTTTCACTCAAATCCTTCAGCTTTATATCACTTCATCCTCTTAGATTCCAAACAACTAAACATGAACCTACATATATATTCCATTATACAAGTTACAAACACTGTAAATGATCTCAGTCAGCCATTTTGGCAAAACATATTCCTAAATTAAGGTGCGGTCAATCCCTTAGTGCTGGACTCAAACAAAGACCAGAGGAAAATAACCGACCACGCCTCTCTTGGGAAAATGTACAACTTTGAGCCCATCACCTTGATACACTACTTTTATCTATACTATAAAAGGATAAGCTAAAAACTGTCCGTCGCCAAAACCCTACTGCGCATGCGCGACGGACATTTGAAAGCGGCCGTTAGAACACACAGGTAGCTGCGCGTGCCGGCCGCGTGAAAAAAAAAAAAAAAAAAAACGGCACGAGCCGCGCGCAGCTACCCGTGTGTTTACACGGCCAGATGCCCCGATCCTCCAGCGGTGACCGTCCTCCGGCTGCCGGCGGGCCTCCAGGCTCAGGCGAGCCCCCGGCTCGGTTTGGGCCTACAGGCCCAGCCGAGCCGGGGACTCGCCTAAGCCTAGAGGCCCGCCGAGCAGCCAGCGGCAGCCGGAGAAGGTCACCGCTGGAGGATCGGGGCCGAAGTTCCCAAACAAACACACCCCAAAATCGGCCCTGAGCTCCAGCGGAGACCTCCTCCGGCTGCCGCTGGCTGCTCGGCGGGCCTCTAGGCTTAGGCGAGCCCCCGGCTCGGTTTGGGCCTACAGGCCCAGCCGAGCCGGGGACTCGCCTAAGCCTAGAGGCCCGCCGAGCAGCCAGCGGCAGCCGGAGAAGGTCACCGCTGGAGGATCGGGGCCGAAGTTCCCAAACAAACACACCCCAAAATCGGCCCTGAGCTCCAGCGGAGACCTCCTCCGGCTGCCGCTGGCTGCTCGGCGGGCCTCTAGGCTTAGGCGAGCCCCCGGCTCGGTTTGGGCCTACAGGCCCAGCCGAGCCGGGGACTCGCTAAGCCTAGAGGCCGCCGAGCAGCCAGCGGCAGCCGGAGAAGGTCACCGCTGGAGGATCGGGGCCGAAGTTCCCAAAAAATACACCCCAAAATCGGCCCTGAGCTCCAGCGGAGACCTCCTCCGGCTGCAGCTGGCTGCTCGGCGGCCCTCTAGGCTTAGGCGAGCCCCCGGCTCGGTTTGGGCCTACAGGCCCAGCCGAGCCGGGGACTCGCCTAAGCCTAGAGGCCGCCGAGCAGCCGCCGGAGAAGGTCACCGCTGGAGGATCGGGGCCGAAGTTCCCAAACAAACACACCCCAAAATCGGCCCTGAGCTCCAGCGGAGACCTCCTCCGGCTGCCGCTGGCTGCTCGGCGGGCCTCTAGGCTTAGGCGAGCCCCCGGCTCGGTTTGGGCCTACAGGCCCAGCCGAGCCGGGGACTCGCCTAAGCCTAGAGGCCCGCCGAGCAGCCAGCGGCAGCCGGAGAAGGTCACCGCTGGAGGATCGGGGCCGAAGTTCCCAAAAAATACACCCCAAAATCGGCCCTGAGCTCCAGCGGAGACCTCCTCCAGCTGCCGCTGGCTGCTCGGCGGGCCTCTAGGCTTAGGCGAGCCCCCGGCTTGGCTTGGGCCTACAGGCCCAGCCAGCCGGGACTCGCCTAAGCGTAGAGGCCGGCCGAGCAGCCTGCTCGGCCGGAGGAGGTCACCGCTGGAGCTCAGGGCCGATGTTGCCTAACACATACTCACTCGACATCGGCCCTTAGCTCCTCCAGCGATGGCGGTCCCGCTTGCAGCATCCTCTCTCCGTTGCTCGCCGGAATGACGTCACGAAAGCCTTTGACCCCGGGGGTCAAAGGCTTTCGTGACGTCATCCTGGCGAGCAACGGAGAGAGAGAGGATGCTGCAAGCGGGACCGCCATCGCTGGAGGAGCTAAGGGCCGATGTCGGTGAGTATGTGTGGAACTGGTGGAGGACTCGAGGCCGATGTAGGTGAGTATGTGCTCTACACACACACACCCTGCTTGCTCGGCCGGTATCCAAGCTTAGGCGAGCCCCCGGCTTGGCTTGGGCCTAGAGGCCCTGCCGAGCCGGGGACTCGCCTGAGCATGGAGGCCGGTCGAGTTGCATGCTCGGGCGTCCTCCAGGCTCAGGCGAGTCCCCGGCTCGGCTGGGCCTCTAGGCCACGCCAAGCCGGGGGCTCGCCTAAACTTGGTCGGCATCCAGGCTCAGGCGAGCCCCCGGCTTGGCTTGGGCCTAGAGGCCCAGCCGAGCCGGGGACTCCGCTAAGCCTGGAGGACGTTTGAGCATGCAACTCGACCGGCCTCCATGCTCAGGCGAGTCCCCGGCTCTGCTGGCCTCTAGGCCCAAGCCGGGGGCTCGCCTAAGCTTGGATACCGGCCGAGTAAGCAGGGTGGGTGTGGAGAGCACATACTCACCTACATTAGCCCTGAGCTCCAGCGGTGACTGTCCTCCGGCTGTCGCAGGCTGCTCGGCCGGCCTCCAGGCTCAGGCGAGCCCCCGCTTGGCTTGGGCCTACAGGCCCAGCCGAGCCAGGGGCTCGCCTAAGCCTGGAGGCCGGCCGAGCAGCCTACGACAGCCACCGCTGAGGCTCCGGGCCAATGTAGGGGGATGTTGCCTACACATACTCACCTACATCGGCCCTTAGCTCCTCCAGCGATGGCGGTCCCGCTTCCAGCGTCCTCTCTCGCTCCGTTGTTCGCCGGAATGACGTCACGAAAGCCTTTGACCCCGGGGGTCAAAGGCTTTCGTGACGTCATCCCGGCGACCAACGGAGCGAGAGAGGACGCTGGAAGCGGGACGCGGGACCGCCATCGCTGGAGGGCCGATGTAGGTGAGTATATCCACGAGCGGGGGGGCCATATCCACGAGCGGGGGGGCCATATCCACGAGCGGGGGGGCGATATCCACGTGCTGGGGCGATATCCACGAGCTGGGTCAATATCCACGTGCTTGGGCAGTATCCACGTGCTTGGGCAGTATCCACGAGCTGGGGCAGTATCCACGTGCTGGGGCAGTATCCACGTGCTGGGGCAGTATCCACGTGCTGGGGCAGTATCCACGTGCTGGGGCAGTATCCATCCACGTGCTGGGGCAGTATCCATGTGCTGGGCAGTATCAATCCACGTGCTGGGGCAATATCCATGTGCTGGGCAGTATCCACGTGCTGGGGCAGTATCCACGAGCTGGGGCAATATCCACGTGCTGGGGCAATATCCACGTGCTGGGGCAATATCCACGTGCTGGGTCAATATCCACGTGCTGGGGCTGTATCCACGTGCTGGGGCAGTATCCACGTGCTGGGGCAGTATCCACGTGCTGGGGCAGTATCCACGTGCTGGGGCAATATCCACGTGCTGGGGCAATATCCACGTGCTGGGTCAATATCCACGTGCTGGGGCAATATCCATGTGCTGGGCAGTATCCACGTGCTGGGGCAGTATCCACGAGCTGGGGCAATATCCACGTGCTGGGGCAGTATCCACGTGCTGGGGCAGTATCCACGTGCTGGGGCAGTATCCATCCACGTGCTGGGGCAGTATCCACGTGCTGGGGCAGTATCCACGTGCTGGGGCAGTATCAATCCACGTGCTGGGGCAATATCCATGTGCTGGGCAGTATCCACGTGCTGGGGCAGTATCCACGTGCTGGGGCAGTATCCACGTGCTGGGGCAGTATCCACGTGCTGGGGCAGTATCCACGTGCTGGGGCAATATCCACGTGCTGGGGCAATATCCACGTGCTGGGTCAATATCCACGTGCTGGGGCAGTATCCACGTGCTGGGGCAATATCCAGGAGCTGGGGCAGTATCCACGAGCTGGGGCAATATCCACGTGCTGGGGCAGTATCCATCCACGTGCTGGGGCAATATCCACGTGCTAGGGCAGTATCCACGAGCTGGGGCAGTATCCACGAGCTGGGGCAATATCCACGTGCTGGGGCAATATCCACGTGCTAGGGCAGTATCCACGAGCTGGGGCAGTATCCACGTGCTGCGGCAATATCCACGTGCTGGGGCAATATCCACGTGCTGGGGCAATATCCACGTGCTGGGGCAGTATCCACGTTCTGGGGCAGTATCCACGTGCTGGGGCAGTATCCACGTTCTGGGGCAGTATCCACGTGCTGGGGCAGTATCCACGTGCTGGGGCAATATCCACGAGCTGGGGCAATATCCACGTGCTGGGGCAATATCCACGTGCTGGGGCAGTATCCACGTGCTGGGGCAGTATCCACATGCTGGGGCAATATCCACGAGCTGGGGCAGTATCCACGAGCTGGGGCAGTATACATGAGCAGGGGCAGTATATCCACAATAGACTGCCCTCTGGGCAGGCTTTACAACTAGTTATATATATATCATACGCCGAAGCACTCAAACCACGCCCAATTCCACAACAGTTAGTTTCATAAAGCACTAATAGCTCCAGAATTCAACGGCTACTACAGTCATTCAAGGCATTAAACACATGTCATTTGTATATACTGTTCAATTATCCCAAATAGATACTCACAGAACAACAAAAATAACTACATATTCCATTATCCAACTTGCACTGCTAAAAGACTACTAGCATTCAAAGAAAAAAAAATCCTTATACAAACACATAACATTATACATTACAAATAAAGAGTTTTTTTAATTAAATAAAAAAAGAACAAAGAGAGAAAATGAATGTATGAGAAAGAGAAAAAAAGTTAACAGGCGCTTTTGAAAGTCACTGTAACAGTAAAACCCTATTGTCTTCATTTCCTGTGTTGTTTTTTTTTTTTTACACGAGGCAAGGCAGTAATGACACAGAGACAAAGAAACCTGGTTTACGAAAGCAGTCCCTATACATAAATTACATATAAAAAACATAATATCAAAACTACGAAATACAAAACATCAAAGATAAACACATACATTAATAGTTAGTAAAGACAAACATTTAAATAAACAGACGCAATCAATGGCCAGAAACAAAATAAAAAAATAAAACAAAAACAAACATGCAATCTGAAAGAAAAAACTGTTAGCAAATCCTTTAGAATCAGCGCGCAAACACATGCAGCAAAAAAATAAAGAAAAAAAAAATGGCAGCAGCGCGCAAGAAAATAAAAATAAAAATTAAAAGGAAAAAAAACTGTCTCTCAATGGGAGATTAAATCAGTTGATATACAAGAAGAAAATCTACTCAGTTAAAATAAAATTCTCACAATCACAAGATATGGACGACCCAGAAACACCAGAATTGAAGTACAAGATAGACACAGAACGGAGACAAAACAACTAGAAACATCTCGTTTCTTTTTTTATGAGTTCAATTTCCAGCAAATACAAATACTCAGCACACCGGGCGAGTTCAAACACACGTGAGGTCCTCAAACGATTTTCCTTTACTACAATACATAAAATGACAAAAACAAATCAAGACAAAGAGTCCAACCTTGCACCAAAAAAAATTCAAAAAAAAAAAATTCAAAAAAATCAACAAGCTCTGAACCATAGCTTTAACGTCAGGGAAAATAAACAAAAAACCAAACCTGGAGGCAAGTTTGCAAAATCTGAACAAGCAAATGTAAGGATATATTCAAATGTAAAGTTACACTTAAATATAAAGATATATCTGAATGGCAAATCCCACTTCAGACAACAACTGAAAAATTCTATTATTCATTATAATTACCATAAACCTTTTCCAAGTTTCTTCTTATATATCAAAACCAAAAAAAGAGCTGCGCTACGCCATGGCGGAGACTCCCAAAAAGAATCAACCACAAAACTGTATTGGTCTTTCTCAGAAGTCTAGCTTTCCTCGTTAAGCCAGATCTATTTATTAAAATACACAGAATTTATAGCCAATCAGTGTACAGATACATTACAACATCAAAGTTTAGCCACTCAGTTAAAGTACTACCATATATGGTTCAACGAGACCCTCTTCCCCTCTTCCCGCTTCTGCGCACATTTTCCTGCACTGAACATAACAGGAAATCGGCCACAGCTCGTATCCTATAGAAGGAAGAACGGTCTATACAGTATTGACACTAACAAAATGGAGGGGGGGAATTTCACAGCCCATTTATAAGAACCAGCTTTTTTAAGACTAAATATTTATTATATTTACAGGAAATTAAAATCTAACATATATCGTCCAGATAAATGATCGTCCTGATGCCCTGAGCCCGTATGGAGGTCATAACTGGTTTGAGGAGCTTCGTGAAGCACCATGGCGCGGAACTGAGGCCGAATGGCAAGCAGGTGAATTGCCACAGGTCGTTGTGCCAGAGGAACTGCAAGTATGGTCGGTGGGCATGATGGACCAGTACCGTGAGGTAGGCGTCCGTGAGGTCCAGTCTCGTTTAAAGCGCTCGGCCCGCCAGGAGACCACCAGCAAAAAGGCAATGCGCAACCTGCAGGCGGGATAGTGCCCGCACAGCAGGGGCGAACCTAGGAAGAAGGCAAGTCAAATCAAGCAGTAAATACAGTTAGAAAACCATAAGACATTTAAGTAAAGTTAAATATAACTACAATCGAAATACAGTTAAACTAGGCCTGACAACCAGGAGCTGTTTGAAAAACGTCTCGCCTGGTCGCCAGCAGCAAAGAAAAGAGGACGTGGGAGGGGCTGACTGCTCTCTTGTGGGAATACTATTTGTTTATTGGTTTTTACTGTTGCTATGTAAAACTCTCTTTGCTGCTGTGATTTAGTAAAGAAAAGAGAATGCAAAATATGAAGCCTCCTGACTTGATATAAAATTTGTAGGTTCATTGCATTAAATGGAAATCAAAGTGCGTCGGCTGATTGGCGCCCATCCACTCCCTACCCTCCTGTACCTTCCCACACATGGCTAGTGTGTGAAGGCTTAAATCAGAGCAGGTGGGCTTTTCAACCTGGTCTGATTTATCCCCCTACACAGCCAAGATTGACTTTATCTGACCTTCTGGTGCCCAGAGATTGAGTAAACTTGATTTGATCGTATTTTCGCCCAATGCAAATGTGTTTTGTTTATTGCAAATTAAATTCCTTTGCATACAGACTCCAGAATGTGCCCCTAAAGTTATAGCGCATTGGACATTACCATCGATGTGCTAGAATGGTCTTATGCCTCTCAAATAGTGCATACAAGAAGGAACTGCACCGTATACACATTTATACTCTATGGCTAATGTACTTTACATAAAACCAATGGTTCCTGAATGTGTTTTTATGGAAAACTACCTGGTAGTGAAGGGGTTAACGTAGAGATGTCAAACTCCAGGCTCAGGTCCAGTGATGTTAAATATGCCACGATTCTCTGACCATCTATTGCTTGCAGAAATTCCTGGGCATTGTAGACCGTCAACATCTGGGGGCTGGAGTTTGACATCCACGCCTTAGTCCTTGGTGATCTTTGCAGGTCGTGAGGGTCAGGAGCGGGTAGGTTTCCCTGCAGCCCATCAGCTACGCAGAGACATTAGTGAAATGATTATTTAATCATGTGGTTTCACAAACCAAACGATTTGTTCTAATTTCAGATATACTTTAATCACATTCAGATGAACCAAAGCGATCATACATTTATGGTAAAAACTTTGAACCAAACCTTTTTGCCTCTACACATGTCTACTGATTATTAAACACTAGGTATCACGTCCTTTTGGAATAGAAAACCAATAATAAAAATAAAAAAAAACATATTGTACACTGTGGGCTCTATTACATTCCCAACGCAAATCTTAGCGTGTGCGCAAAAACGCATTAACGCGAGGGGAAAAACCCTTTGCGCTGAACATCGTATTACAAATGCACGTTAACGTCTAACGCGGGTGAACCTGCGCGAACCCTTTGCGAGCGTACCATACTGCGCGCGTCCTATACTTAACATTGTGAGCGCAAATGCGTTTGTGCGCTGGTACGCGGATGGTATTACAATCTATGTGCAAATTTTAACGGACAACATTTGCGTGCATAATTTTATCGTCTTTGAAAAGCTGGTGGTAACGGCAAATCTGAACATCCTGGCCGAAACCAAATACACCAGCCCAAAAAAAAAAATGCAGCAAAGTATAGTTACACATTCTACACATACCAAACCGATAAAATATAGAAGTTGTGCGTGTTTTTATTATTGTTTTTATTATTGCTGCAGCATATATATACACAGATTGATTTTGACAGGCGCAAAAACCTAACGGGAGACAATTGTGGTTCTTAATTCTGATTGGCTGAATCGCATAAAAAAAAGTCCACACACCGATTTCTGTGCGCAACGTTAATGCATGCGCGTTTTTGCACGTCTTTTTTATGCACCTTATTTTTTGACGGATGAAAAAATGCGAGCGGATTGTAATACCAGCGTTAATTTACGCACATTAACGTTTAACGCTTCGCGCACAAATTAACGCGCTGCGCAAGCTTTTTTGCGCAAAGAATGTAATAGAGCCCTGTATCTTTTTCCAGCTGGATGCAGCATCGGAGGAGCCAGGCAATGGATGGAAGTGCACAGTTAAGGTACTAATAGATCAACGTGAAATGTTAATTTTCCTTCTGCTCGATTTGTTTTGCCTAAAATTTGCAACTCTCTGGGCACTATTCCTTGCCCTGCACTAAAACGGGGAAAACCTGCACCTGCAGGTTTCCCCCTAGAGTCCCCATTTTCGCACCATATTACGGGGCAAACGCTGATTCAACAGACTGCTCTGTAACGCACCGTTACCCTCCCTGATACTCGTGGCAGCGCTAACATGCCGCTGCAGGTATCATCTCCTGGAGTCCACAGGACGCCATGGAGTATTGTGCTCCAGACCGCGAGCCCTGCATGATTTCTATCTGGAACCCCAGGGTCATATGCAAGAAGAGACCGGCACATGCAGGATATGATGGAAGGCAGATAGCTTAACTCATCTCCTTTGGAAAGCACACAAAGCCCTTAGTATTTTCTTCACTTTAATGGGAAAGTAACAGCAAACAAAAGGTGTCTTGTGGGTAGAGAGGTCTTCTCTGATGTGTCTTCTAGTTAGAGGAAAGGGGGTAGAGAGGGCTTCTCTGATGTGTCTTCTAGTTAGAGAAAGGGGGTAGAGAGGGCTTCTCTGATGTGTCTTCTAGTTAGAGGAAGGGGGTAGAGAGGGCTTCTCTGATGTGTCTTGTAGTTACAGGAAAGGGGGTAGAGAGGGCTTCTCTGATGTGTCTTCTAGTTAGAGGAAAGGGGGTAGAGAGGGCTTCTCTGATGTGTCTTCTAGTTACAGGAAAGGGGTTAGAGAGGGCTTCTCTGATGTGTCTTCTAGTTAGAGGAAAGGGGGTAGAGAGGGCTTCTCTGATGTGTCTTCTAGTTAGAGGAAAGGGGGTAGAGAGGGCTTCTCTGATGTGTCTCTAGTTAGAGGAAAGGGGTAGAGAGGGCTTCTCTGATGTGTCTTCTAGTTACAGGAAGGGGGTAGAGAGGGCTTCTCTGATGTGTCTTCTAGTTAGAGGAAAGGGGGTAGAGAGGGCTTCTCTGATGTGTCTTCTAGTTAGAGGAAAGGGGGTAGAGAGGGCTTCTCTGATGTGTCTTCTAGTTAGAGGAAAGGGGTTAGAGAGGGCTTCTCTGATGTGTCTTCTAGTTACAGGAAAGGGGTTAGAGAGGGCTTCTCTGATGTGTCTTCTAGTTAGAGAGGGCTTCTCTGATGTGTCTTCTAGTTAGAGAGGGCTTCTCTGATGTGTCTTCTAGTTACAGGAAAGGGGTTAGAGAGGGCTTCTCTGATGTGTCTTCTAGTTAGAGAGGGCTTCTCTGATGTGTCTTCTAGTTACAGGAAAGGGGGTAGAGAGGGCTTCTCTGATGTGTCTTCTAGTTAGAGAGGGCTTCTCTGATATGCTTTGGTATGAGAGGAAGGGGTTAATGAGGGCCTCTGGTGTACTTTCAAGTAGGAGGAAGGTAAAACAGAATGCGTCTGCTCAGTATGAACAGGATGTTTACTCGCATGCCTCTATGGTTAGACTGAAGGAAAGGGAAACTTTCTAAATGGGGTTGGGTCAAACTTTCTATGTGGGTTAGACAGGGAGAGTGGACTGATCCATTTTAAGTAAAAGCATAGGGGAAAAAGGAATATGGTTCCTCAATAATTTCACTCGCGCGAGATCGTGCAGGGCCACGGAGTGATTCGTGGGGGGAGACTGGGGACTATTTGTTCCTGGTCTCACTCTGCTTCCAGTAGCCAGAAGCGGCGTATCAGGCCACCATTATCGCCACGGGATGAGAGGTGAGTATCAGATTTTTTGGTTGGGTTTAGCTGGTGCTAAATGATTCCGCGGAAGCACCAGCTTCTAGCTATGGGTAACATTTTCGTTACCACAATGGTGCGGTAATTAACGTTAGGACTTTGTAATCCTAACGTTAATTACTGATTGCGCTCCCTATACCTAACAGGAGGAACGCAAAGTACAGTAAACTCGCGCAAGCTAGCACAATCCCTGATGCGCTAATGGGTTTTTTATGGGATGCAATATGTGGAGCATGCGAGATTGTAATAGTGCCCTCTGCCGCTTAGCACATAACTCCATGGGCGAGAAATCAATTCATTAAGGTAAAGGAAAGGTTCTATAGAATAATTAAGGGAACAGCAATTTTCCCAGAATTGAGACAAAAATCTGAAAATATATATATATATAATTTATCGTTATTATAATAATGTACAATATATTGTGATCCACCTTATCACAATATATAACATCATTTTTTTTATTATAAATTGAGGCTTCTTTCTCCTTTAAATTTCAATTATTTACACTCCTGTTATGTTAGTGCTGCGAAGAGCGTAGATGAGCAGTGTAAATGTGCTTACGTGTTTTATTGTTTTCTTCTTGATTTTGCATCATATCTACTAGTAGTTTCCATAGAAATAGTTTAGCATGAATTATTTACTAATCTGCCACCTCCACAGTTTTTCCTGTAATTACAAGACTGCTGTTTAACAAGCGCAGACGCCTTCGTGCGAGAAGCATGATGTACATTCAACGAGCACACAAAAAAGGAGAGAGAAAATGGTGCAAAGTCATCATTCTGACATATTGTATACCCTTTAAGCTTAGTAAATACACATAGAAATTAACTCTTTAACTTGGTTGTTAAATATAAAAAATATGAAATATAACTTAATTCACTTTAAAAAAAAAATACAAAATTAATAAAACCAGATTAAAAATATTTTGCTGAGGACAATACAATGCTCATCATCATCATGCACAAATGTGGCGAGGTCTAAGTGGAAATAAAATGGGTCATAAATAGGCATACCACTTAATTTACAATAGGGATGCTAGTATTGGTATCGGTGCCGATACCGGGACCTGCACGAGTACTTGGTACTCGTGCCAGGCCCCCGATACCCAAACCGATACCGGAAGCCAGCGCTGGGCTGGCTTGCCGGCTGGTTTCGTTGGCGCGCTGCTTGGCTCCTCCGGCGTCTTCTACCTTCAAGCGGCTGCTGGCAGAGGTTGTAGCCCGGCCACTCGTTGATAACCACGTGCACAGCCTCACGTGACTGCGGCTGTGCATGTGGTTCCCAACAAGTGGCCGGACCACAACCTCTGCCAGCGGCCGCTCGAAGACAGAAGACTCCGGAGGAGCCAAGCAGCCCCGGAGTAGCCTGGCTGGTTGAGTTTTCGGTCTCCGGCGACCGCAGGAAGAGGTTGTAGCCCGGCCGGCTGCATGTTGGGAACCACGTGCACAGCCGCAATCATGTGAGATCGCGGCTGTGCACGTGGTTCTCAACGAGCAGCTGGCACTGAGAGCTGAGGACACTATTTGAGCTGGGGTACTGAGAGCTGGGGACACTATTTGAGCTGGGGGCACTGAGAGCTGGGGGCACTGAGAGCTGGGGGTACTGAGTGCTGGGGACACTATGTGAGCTGGGGGCACTGAGAGCTGGGGGTACTGAGTGCTGGGGACACTATGTGAGCTGGGGGCACTGAGAGCTGGGGGCACTGAGAGCTGGGGACACTATGTGAGCTGGGGGCACTGAGAGCTGGGGGTACTGAGAGCTGGGGACACTATGTGAGCTGGGGGCACTGAGAGCTGAGGGTACTGAGAGCTGGGGACACTATGTGAGCTGGGGCACTGAGAGCTGAGGGTACTGAGAGCTGGGGACACTATGTGAGCTGGGGGTACTGAGAGCTGGGGACACTATGTGAGCTGGGGGTACTGAGAGCTGGGGACACTATGTGAGCTGGGGCACTGAGAGCTGGGGGTACTGAGAGCTGGGGACACTATGTGAGCTGGGGGCACTGAGAGCTGAGGGTACTGAGAGCTGGGGACACTATTTGAGCTGGGGGTACTGAGAGCTGGGGGCACTGAGAGCTGGGGGTACTGAGAGCTGGGGACACTATGTGAGCTGGGGGTACTGAGAGCTGGGGACACTATTGAGCTGGGGGTACTGAGAGCTGGGGACACTATTCGAGCTGGGGGTACTGAGAGCTGGGGACACTATTTAAGCTGGGGGTACTGAGAGCTGGGGGCACTGAGAGCTGGGGACACTATGTGAGCTGGGGGCACTGAGAGCTGTGGACACTATGTGAGCTGGGGGCACTGAGAGCTGGGGGTACTGAGAGCTGGGGGTACTGAGAGCTGGGGACACTATGTGAGCTGGGGTACTGAGAGCTGGGGACACTATTTGAGCTGGGGGTACTGAGAGCTGGGGACACTATTTGAGCTGGGGGTACTGAGAGCTGGGGGCACTGAGAGCTGGGGACACTATGTGAGCTGGGGCACTGAGAGCTGTGGACACTATGTGAGCTGAGGGCACTGAGAGCTGGGGGCACTATGAGAGCTGGGGGCACTTTATATGAGGTCTGTTATTGAAAAGCGGTCACATGACATTAAATAAAAGTATCGGTACTTGTACTCGGTCTTAAAAAAATGGTATCGGTGCATCCCTAATTTACAATGATCTTTATTGTGCATATATCAAAGACATATTAAAGGGGAAAAGAAAGACAAAATCAAAATTGTAGGGACTCAGCACGGCAAGGATAGGACAAAGAAATGGACAAACTCCAGAATTCTATATCATGCGCTGGAAAACCCATACGTTTGAAATGGATCAGAGGACGTCAAACGAATATTACTACCGCATTCAGGGACAATTTTTCGGACAAACCCGTAGCGAAACATTTTTTACAGTTTCGCCATCAATTATCATCTCTTCGATTCATCGTTATCGACCATGTTCCCCCCACTTCCGAGAGGTGGCAATCGCTCGAAAATTTTGTCGCAACGCAAAACCTTTTGGATTAGGACCCTGGATACAGTATCCCCCAGGGGCCTTAATGAATATATTTCCTTTACCTCATTATTATAATACCATATACATCCATCAACGTGTCACTAACTTTATCCACTGTCACATCAAGTAGTATTTTATCTATTTCATGTTTCCACCTATTATATTCACTTTCATACATTTTTTCTAGTCTCCTAAGACTTTTTTGAAAGCATTTTTGCATTTTCACTTCACTCAATTCACAACATACATTTCCCAACATACTGTCACTTGTTCACACATTTTTCATCACTGTCACTTATCCACACGTTTTTTTGTCACTGGTTAATTTTATTCCACATTTCACATTCCACGTTTTTTAGGAGTCCAGCTCTACTCGTTTTTCTGACACTCATTACTCGTCGCACACACATTTATTCACATTCCATGATCCACGTCTTGTCTTTTAACGCTTTTCAACACGTTTCACACCCCAAATATCATACACAGTACAGGTCTCACACACTACATTTCTTTCACTCGCACTATTTTTTTCTTGTTGCATTCTTGCGCAATCATCAGATGTCAGTGTCCATATGTCACCATAGCATTTAAGTTCCATATGAATTCATAGCTGTGAACATCCGAAACGCAGGTTTTTTAATCACGCGAATCCCATAGGTTTCAATGTAAAAAATATGCCCGTTTTTTATTCAATATCTATTTAACTGTTTATTCTCTCAATCTGCAGAAAAAAGACTATTTTTGTTTAGGTATTTTTCTTGGAAAAATGTTTTTCTGATAATTATTTATTTTTTCCAAATAGTGTTTTTTTCTTCTTTAACCACTTGAATGCTAAGGACGCGCTCAGCGCGTCCTCAGCATTCCCGCTGGTATGCGGAGGACGCGCTGAGCGCGTCCTCGCATTGGGGTCAGCGTTCGGCCGGGTTCCGGCCGATCGCTGGCCCCTCCGGTGCGGGCTGACATCCTGGATGTCAGCCCGGCATCCGGAGCAGTGGCCGCCATTATTATGTGTCATCGCGCCCCCGCGATGACACATAATTCAGGCGCCCCCCCCGCATGTGCGGAGGAGGCGCCTGAAAGGGAGGGGGGGGAGGTCCTTCGGACCTCTCTCCCTCCCGATCGGCGGCTCACAGGGGCTTAACCCAGGCATCATTTGGAAGGGCACAGCCTGCCCTTCCAAATGATGCCTGGCATTAACCCCTGGGGAGCTGGATCGCAAATCGGCGCTGAAAAGCGCCGATTTGCGATCCTTCCCGGGAGCTGGCCGACATCTTGGATGTCGGCCAAGCTTCCGGGAACTCCCCCAGAGGACTGGCGTCATCGTGCGCAGCACGATGACGCCAGTCCTAGCATTAACCCCTAACTGCCACGAAGTGTGGAGATAGGGAGTTCCAATGAACTCCCTATCTCCCGATCCGTGGCAGTTAGGGGTTAAATTTTGATATCGTTGGATCGGCCAGAGCATGGCCGTTCCAACGATACCAAACATGAAAGTAAAAAAAATTGTAAAAAAAAAAAAAAAAGAAAAATAAAAATAAAAAAAAATTAAAAAAAAAATAATAAAAAAAAAAATAAACACTTTTTTTTTTTTTTTTTTGTTTTGTTAATGCAGCAATATTGTTCCCATTTCAATTATAATGTGAACAATGATGCTGCATTAACGATTTTTGTATGCGGTGCGTTTGTTAAAAATGGTGTCATTTTCCCCAAAAAAAAAGTAACGAGACCCCATCTCTAATTTTTTTAACAAGCGCACCCCATACAAAATATAACCGCAATTGCTCGCATGTTAAAATGTGGAAAAAAACACTTTACACGCTGTAAATTATTGAAAATACATATTTTATTGCATTTTTTGTTATAATATACAAACATGACATAACGTATACATATAATAATGACATATTATGAATCTACCGAGTCTGACGGAAAGAACGATATATAATATGTCGATGTCATATACTAAAATAAGCCTTCAAAACACGTTTAAACATGATGCGCAAAACAGGTAAAAAATGACCTCAGCACAGGGGCGGGAAAAGCCTCAGCAGCGAAAGGGTTAACAGACCTTTTTATTATCATTCATAGGACCTTATATGTTCATTCCAGATATTTTCATCCAGTATTTTTTTTTTGCAAACAGCGTTTAAAATTTTGAAACTTTCAACAGTTTTTTTGTTGTTGTTTTTTTTACCCCTTGTCGACATTTTTCCGGCGGCTGGTTGGCTGTGTGTTCGGTGGCTCATCGGCTTTTTTCAGTCGCATTCGGCAAATCATCAGGTATGTTCGGCAGGTTTTCTGCTGCATTTCGGATCAGTCAGAGTTTTCGGATCGTATCGGCGGGTTGGTGTGGTTATTGGTGGAGTTTCAGCGGACTTTTGGCGATTTTTTTTTTTTTCTTTTCAGATCCGTTCGGCCTCTTTTCCCTGCATTTCAGTGACCATGCAATGAAAGCTGAATTCACCGCAGGATTGGGGAATTTGATTCCCCAAAGTGCGGGGAACAAGAGAGCACCAAAATGTGGGTGACATTTCGATCCTGCTATACACGCTTTTGTTTCTCTCTGTAGTTCTGTTCCCTCCATGTTGTTTTTATCATGTGGTCCGCCGGGACGCGTCTCCCTAGTTACCGCTCAGGGAGAGCGCATCCGTCGCAGGCGAATTACTGTACGTCACGTATCTGCGCACCAGACCGGCATCGGACGCCATGCCCCTTGGGGATCAGGCAATTCGTTCGGCGGCACGCCACAAGCGCGGTAAGTTGATTAGTGATGTTTTTAAATTTTTTGTATAAATATGTCACTTCTGTCCATGCCCATTACCTTGATAAAGGCCCCTGTGAGGGTCGAAACGTCAGCTTGTGCCGATGGGCACCTTTTATTGTTGTTTGAATAAAAGCATTGTGTTTTATCCTGTAAACCTAATTCCTGGAGTGCGTCCCTTCCTGACAATTTTTGTACGCATTTTTTGGATTTTTGCACCCAGGCATCTCTATATCGTCGTGGTTTTGTGCAGGTTGCCACTGGTTCTTGTATATATATATATAAATTCGATAGGCCGGGTTAGTCCAGATGCCAAAATCACGAGTATATACTATGTATAAAAATCTTTTATAAATAAATAAATAAAATGTATATATATATATATAGATAGAGATAGATCTTGGTAATGTCACTGTTGCACCGTATTTTCTCCACTTGATGGAGGTGACCGTCTTCACTGTGTTTCGTGGTTTATCGAATGCCTTGGAAATTCTTTTGTACCTTCTCCTGACTGATACTTGTAACAAATCACAATGAGATCCCTCTGAGGCTTTGGGAGCTTCTCTGCGGACCATGGCTTTTGCTGTAGGATGCGACTAACAGGGTTATTTGTGGAAAGCCGAACTGGCCCCGAAATTGCATTGAACGGTGAATTTCCCCGTACGGTGCAATTTTGGGGCCATTCAGCTATTCAAAACCTGGCAATTCACCAAATTTTGTCGAATTGCCAGTGAAATACGGTGCCTGTTTGACGGCAGTGAAATCCCCCATAGAGAAGCAATGGTCAATCTATTCACAGACACCGAACAGCAGAGAAATGTCAGTTAAATGCCCCGATGTTCGGTGGTTTCATTCGGCAGGTTTAATCACGCGAATCCCATAGGTTTCAATGTAAAAAATATGCCCGTTTTTTATTCAATATCTATCTAACTGTTTATTCTCTCAATTTGCAGAAAAAAGACTATTTTTTTTTAGGTATTTTTCTTGGAAAAACGTTTTTCCGATAATTATTTATTTTTTTAAAATAGTGTTTTTTTCTTCTTTAACAGACCTTTTTATTATCATTCATAGGACCTTATATGTTAATTCCAGATATTTCCGTCCAGTATTTTTTTTTTCCAAACAGCGTTTAAAATTTTGAAAGTTTCAACTGGGTTTTTAGGGATTTTTTTTACCCCTTGTCGACATTTTTCCGGCGGCTGGTTGGCTGTGTGTTCGGCGGCTCATCGGCTTTTTTCAGTTGCATTCGGCAAATCATCAGGTACGTTCGGCAGGTTTTCTGTGGCATTTCGGATCAGTCAGATTTTTCGGATCGTATCGGTGGGTTGGTGTGGTTATTGGTGGATTTTCAGCAGATTTTTGGCGATTTTTCTTTTCTTTTTTTTTTCCCCAGATCAGTTCGGCCTCTTTTCCTTGCATTTCGGTCACCATGAGGTGAATGCTGAATTCACCGCAGGATTGGGGAATTTGATTCCCCAAAGTGCGGGGAACGAGAGACCACCAAAATGTGGGTGACATTTCGATGCTCTCTGAATAACCCCTTTTAGAAAATGTCAGGAAAGACCTTCTAGAACAGCGGATCTTTATTTGGGGTTAATCAGAGGCTCTTTAAATGATGGCCGGTGTGCACTGACTCCTAATTAACGTGATTTCAATGTGATTGCTTAATTCTGACCACAGACACATCCCCAGTTATCAGAGGGTGTGCACACTTATGTAACCATATTATTTTAGTTTTTAATTTCCCTTTATCCTAAAAGATTTCAGTTTGTTTTTCATTGAGTTGTACATTTTATTGGTCACATTGAAAGGTGGAAGAAGTTCTAAAATGATTTATCTTTGTCTCATTGTTTTACATCACAGAAACCTGACATTTTAACAGGGGTGTTCCGGGTGTGTAAACTTTTTCTATGCAATGTGTGTGTGTGTGTGTATATACTTATTCTTAAACCAGTAAAATGAAAAAGAAACACAAAAACTAGTACAAAACACACCGAGTGTCACGGTTAGGGATGGTACCGGGTGGCACCAGGGGTGAGGAGAGTATGAGCCCAGCGTGCAGTGGTCTGCACAAAATAAACAGAGGATAAGGGTAGAGGAGGGTGGATGAATATGATGACTGACCAGGTTGATAGCAGAGGGATGATGGGTATGATGGTTGTAGAGCAGGAACCAGGTATTGGAAATCAGGATCAGGAATCAGAATAGCAAGGATGTTCACTCTTCGTGAGCATTAGCCGTAATGAACCAGCAGTGAGCGTGAGTGGGGCTGAGCCCTTTATTTCGTGTGTCACGTGTTTGTGTTTTAACTTTTGCACTGCTGGATGCTGGTTTGCTGGCTGCAGGGCAGGAACAGGATGGAAGTGAACCACCAGGGGGGGTTTTCAGGATGGTGGTAGCCATGGGGCATTACACCGAGCATTCTAAAATGTTCAAAAAGTCATAGCATATCCTAAGGCAGAAACAAAATCGACTAATAATACAATTGCATTAAAATCACTACAAAACATGGATAGGCTGGAGGATTAGACCCAGCAAAAACACCCATTTTTACAGAGTAAAAGAACCAGAAAGAGGCTTCTCAACCAACCCACGCATGTTTTATTTTACGGTTACGAAAAAAAGGGCTCTGGCCACATTGGATTTCTTAGAGAAAGATTATCAGTTCCTCGTACCTTCACCCCTAAATCGTGCCTTCAAGACTTCTCC
This sequence comes from Leptobrachium leishanense, assembly GCA_009667805.1. Taxonomy (NCBI): domain Eukaryota; kingdom Metazoa; phylum Chordata; class Amphibia; order Anura; family Megophryidae; genus Leptobrachium; species Leptobrachium leishanense. Next base: position 499,219,268 of record CM019063.1, on the reverse strand, counting down.
AGAGCTGCCCCTTTCTATGGAACTCCCTCCCCCTCAACATTAGACTCTCCCCGTCTCTCCAGTCTTTCAAGAAGTCTCTGAAAACATATTACTTAAGAGAAGCCTATCGGCTCGCTCCATGATCTCCCCACTGTCATCTCCTGCTCCTCTTCCCATTCAGCCCACTTGCGCCCCACCACTCCACTTACCCTATTCACCCTCAACTAACGGATCACCCCTCTCCTCATAGATTCTCTTGAGCAGGGATCTCCCTCCTTCTGTTCTGTATGTGTAACGTGTATGTATATTTGTTATTTTGTCACTCCCATTGTACAGCGCTAAGGAATTTATTGGCGCTTTATAAATACGTGTAACTGTAACTATTCAGCATTTTTAGAGGTAATTATATAATTTTTTGCCGGTGTTTGTATTTCTTTTAATATTAATTATTTCTTTATAATCTTTATTTATTGTTCTAGAATTGGATTATATTGACAGATTTAACATAGTAATTTTCTCTACGAAACCGCTTTATGTCGAAGCTTGGTTCTAGACAAAAGGAACCAATTGATTGATCAGGTTTGCTCCTCGCGATGCAGCTCCATCATCGCTGAACATTGGGATGAGCTGAGTAAGGGCTCGTTCTTTGGTGATTCGATTAGAGTATTTGTTTGCTTTTTTCCTTAACCTGAATCTGGTTTGCGCTATGGATTTTGAAATACATCGTCTGCATTCACTGTGGACTTTTCTGGCACCCATCTAGGCCATTAAGAGCCTTTATAAAGTGCAGCGCGGAGGCAGGAAGTGACATTTTTCTTTGCCGAATTTTGAAGCAAAGACGAAAACACAAAATGCATAATGAAAAAGAAAATAAGTAAAAACTGATTGAAATCACTGAAATGCAGGAATGAATAAAAAAAATCAAGCAATTACATCACCCAGTGTTCAGTACATTAAGTCCTCACGCCTAGAGGACTGGCTTCTTCTCAATAAACAGCAATAAAATGGATCCAAGGCAATTAAAAATAACAAGACTTGGAGCCAGGTGAGACATTCACAGACCAAAATAATAACTCATATTCTGAACATTCTGCACTAGGCATGTGATAACGAGTGGTGGCCAGCTGCAAGGCCAAGTATAATTAATTATATGTTCTTCTCCTTTGAGGACCGTACCGCCGAAGTGAAAGATTTCCACTGTTGACGGATCCCAGTTTTTGCTCTTACATGCAACCAGGTCAGGTTCATGTCAACAGCCTTAATATCATCATGAAGGCTTCATCACCAGGAGCCTCTGGGCCTACCTCTCCTGTGATGTGCTTGGGGACTCCAATCGAGCACCTCCCTACAGAGCTCTTTGCGTCCTTCTGTATGATATGTCCGATCCATACCACTTACATTTTTAGGCCCGTGTCAGACAAACGCAGCGATCACGTCCGTGTTGCCGCACAGTTTAATGTCCGTCGTAGCATAGAATCATGAGCAATAGAGACACACACGAAGTGTGTCCGCACAGAACTGCGGACGTACAACACACGTGGCAAATGGATACAAGTTAGGCAAGAACGTAAAACCGCTAGTACAGACGCGCAGAGTGTGCCACATCCACGTAGCATTGTGTGTGTGTCATAGAACGAAGTCAGACGCAGCGCATTTGCAACGTCCAGCACCTTGACGCACACAATGGCTTTTCATATCATGTTTCAATTTTATAATTTTTCATATTAATTTTGTTTCCCATAGATCCCTTTTTTTCCAACGTCCGTCAAGAAAAACAGATCGTATGGTGTCTACAGTATCTTCCGTCAGTTCGTCTGTCCGTTGTGCACGCACGCACAGTGCGCTCAGAATGCGCTCGACTGACATTAGCCTAGCTTGATCAAGTATAGGGAGTCCATACAGTCCGGAGATGGTGCGCCTAATGTAGCAGTAAACTAGAGGGTGACTGGTGTCCGGCTTAAGGACCAGACCCCAACCTGTTTCAACATCTGTCCCCTTCTCCCTGGCCAAGCAGATCTGCAGCTGCTTTCCTTTCACCACAAACCTCAGCCAGAACTTGAGGGAGCACTGTATAACTCTTAGTATTTTTCTCCAAACACCAGACAAGAATTAGTGCAGGGAAGAATATTGATCTTTAATTCGAAATGGGAACCAGTTTGTATGGGAAACGGATTGGTGGTAAAATGACATAATCAATGGAATACATTGTCTACATGTGGGTTGAGAATTCCTTCAGAAGATACAGAACCCTTGATTAGTTTGCACTAGACAGGATTAGTACATTATGAAAATCAACTGAAGATCAAATCAATCAGAGAACAAACAATCACACAGACAGGACTACCAATAGCTCTAAATAGGATTACTTAAACAAACCAAATTCATAAGACACAACCAGTTTTACGATAACCATACATTTAACAACGTTAACCCTTATATGCCCACTATCAGTTAGAGTTAGCTTTGCCACAATGGCCCGCGGTCCCTTGCCAGGAGGCCAGCATCCACACTTCTCCAACAGGCATAGAAGCAGTATATTGTGTGGGCAAGGGTGAAACATTCGCCAAGGAGGGTGAGGGCACAAAGATGGAGAGAGCTTTGGTTACACATATTCTTACTCTTTTACAGGCATGTCAAGCTGCATGATTTGGTCGCGTTTATTCCAGGAACCGGAATTACACAATATCGAGAGATACAAAACATGGACGGGGTACCAGAAACACACAATGTCGATAAACAAGAGCCAGGGTCTTACACAGGAGATATACGGGTGGTTGTTCAGCAAAACAAAGGTCAGTATGCAGGAGTACAATAAAAAACAATATAATGCACTGAGGTGTATCCGAAAACCACAACAGGGCAATAATGGAATGAGAAGGCCAGGCTGAAATTTCCAAATGTAAACTGCTATTGGACAGCTCCACTAGATGACGTCAGACACAGAAAAATACGTGCATGATACTGACGCTTACTATAAGAGGCCTCGACTAATCAACGCATGCCTGGACACTTAGCGAAATCCAATTTACTGGAATGACGCCCAACAGGAGTTGCATCAAGGGAACAATGCACGACAGAGGTTGTGTCAATGAATTGAAGCTCTGGAGGGATTTTGACACAGAAGGGATGCATGGTGCCTACTAGAGGTGTGCAATCATTTCGTAAACAAATTTCATTAATTCGAATTTCAGAAGTACTTCTGAAATAACGAATCGATTTGCTCCGAATTCGAAATGAAACAAAACAGTATCTAACTAATTTTATTCGTTATACTGTTTCATCATAAACATTTTTTTGATTTATTGGGGTTTTATTTAGTAGCCCGAAATTCGAATTGATAGATCAATTATCGAATTGATCTTAACTTACAATACATACAATACAAGTACTACAGTCAGCAAACGATTTTATGAAACAAATTAATTTCATTTTACGTTTTCACAAGCACTCTGTCCCTGTTAGTTGGCATCTGGTACTATATCTGTGAGACAGCTTAATATCTAACCCTAGCTTGCCTTTTAACAGCAAAATTTGATTAATTGGGGTTTTAGTAAGTGATCCAAAATTTGAATTGATCAATTATCGAATTGATATATCAACTATCGAATCGATATCAAATTTCTAATCAATTCAATACGAAACAAACTAAGTTCCGAAATACAAAACAAAATTCAGAAAACTAAATTATTTTAAAACAAAACAAAACTAATTTTTCAGCCGTGCACATCTCTAGTGCCTACATGTGTCTTTGTATAGAGGAATAATTACTCAAACTACTAATAAAAACTTCAAACCCACTTTCGCATTACCTTCGGTATAGTCCTCCTAGTAGCAACTTGCACAGTAGGAGCCTGGGGAGTACATCAACTCCGGTCATTATGAGACCTACCTGGGACAGAGTTATGTTGGATTATGGCATCAGCCTTGACGGAAAGCAGTTTGCGCTTCTGCACACCTTAAAAGAAAGTTGGCTCTAGAGTTAATGAAGCATCTCTCACAGGTGTATGTGAACATAGTAGTGTAATTGTGTGACATGTCAGTGTGCTCATGCAAGCTTTGCGCACACATTCCATACAGATTGCATTGTGTGAGGCCCCTGGCTGAGTGATGCCTTAGGCAACCACCTATTTCACCTAATTATAGGGCAGCATCTATTTTTATCTTTGCAAAATATTTTCATCTTCTTAATGTCTAGTCTAAAAAACACAGGGCTCTATTACATTCTTCGCGCAAACATTAACGCGTGAGCAAAAACGCATTAACGCGAGGCCAAAACCCTTTGCGCTGAACGTCATATTACAATGTCTGCGCAAAAAATGCACGTTAACGTCTACCGCGGGTGAACCTGTGCGAGCGCTGCGAGAGCGTAATGTACTGCGCGCATCCTATACTTAACATTGTGAGCGCAAATGCGTTTGTGCGCTGGTACACGGATGGTATTACAATCGATGCGCAAAATTTAACGCACAGCGTTTGCGCGAATAATTTTAACGTCTTTGAAAAGCTGCTGGTAACGGCAAATCTGAACGTCCTGGCCGAACCCAAAACACCAGCCCAAATAAAAGAAATACAGCACAGTATAGTTACACATTCTACACATACCCAAACAATAAAATGGAGAAGTTGTGTGTGTTATTTTTTTTGATGCAATATATGCGCAGATTGACTTTGACAGGCGCAAAAACTTAACGTCAGATAAGTGTGGTTCTTAATTCTGATTGGCTGAATCGAGTGAAAAAACAGTCTGCCCACCGATTTCTGCATGCAACGTTAATGCGCGCGCGTTTTTGTGTGTCTTTTTTAGGGTGAGGCGAAAGCATTTTTCACGTGCGTTTAGCCGCACAAAATCACGGCCGTGCTAGCAGCAAATGACGTCCAATGCCGGGGAACATACGACGAACGGCCGCACGAAAGTTCGTCCGTGCAACGCAAGTGGCCAACGAACGCATTTTTTCGAGAACGTCAAACCGCTACTACTGACGTACAGAGTGCGCTGCGGCCGCATAGCGGCGCGTGTGCGTGATTAGGAGACGTCAGACGCTGCTAATGTACGGCCAAAATAACGTCCAGACACAAAAAGTGTTTTATTGATGATCCGTACAAAATCACGGATGAAAAGGCGCATCGTATGACCGCTATCGCGTATTCCGGGAAAAAATACGTACGTTCGTTCGAACGCACTTTTTCACGGGCAACGTGAAAAATGCGTTCGTCTGACCCTAGCCTTAACCGCGTTATTTTTTGACAGATGAAATAATGCGCGAGGACTTTAATACCAGCGTTACTTTACGCACGTTAACGTTTAACGCTTCGCGCAAAAATTCACTCATTTACCATGCATTTTTGCATGAAGAATGTAATAGAGCCCACTGTGTTTGGGAAGCTAACACTCACCACAGGTCTGAGTCCTGCTTGGATGTTTTTGGTGTGGGTTAAGATTTTTTGCGTAAGCAAGTGCTTTTTCATATACAGCCGCACTTGAATAAATTTTGGCTACAGCGTTCCCGCTGAGTCCACTAATTTAAATGAGGTCAAACCTATCATTGCTTTCACTAAGTCATGGTAAACTGGATTAGTTGTTGTTATTCGGGTTCATATATGGTTCGCCCAACCTGCGTTGCGCCCCCGTTGCTGAAAAATAGATAAATATACCTTGATTTCACTGAATAATCCCATTATATACTTCACAGGGCTTTCAGCGTCCCCTGCCCGGGCTAAGTACCTCTTCTACTGCGTGGACGGAAATTGCTGACATATTTTCCTGCAGCAGCGAGCCGCAGAAAGTGCACGAAGTGATAAACAAATGTATAAAGCACAGCCGGGTCCACGAGAATAGGAAGGTCTCTGTAATAAAAACAATTTATTATTTCCCCACATCTAAAGGCATAACATACGCCGCTCGCCGCTACTTATCCTCGCGCTTTAAGGGCCGTTAGATTATTTGATCCCTTGGACCTAGCGCTATAGGAAAGTAGAAAAAAAATGCGCGTATCATTTTTTTCCTCTCCTGTATTAAAGCCGGCTTGGTATATAATTTTCATTTAATTGCTGTTGCCCTTGTATCCTGTAGAGACGGCTGATCTCATCTGTTCCGACAGCCTAGTTAATCAGCGAACTCATCTCCTTTAGGTGGGTCATGGTTCAGCTTTGCTAATAAGTCTGTTCCCCAGAGCAGGACACGCCATCCGCATCTCCAGTACCAAGCGACCTGTGCCGCCTCCCACGGTTGTGACATTAGGCGCTAACAATATATGTGATGACATGTTTTCAGGTCAATTTTTTTTTTAAATAGGCCCAATAATTGAGGTCGACCTATCCCGTTGCTCTCTTCCTCTATGAAACCTTCCTGCAGGAGATGAATTAACAGAAATACATCATTACCTTCTTATACAATCACCCTAATATCCCAAAACACCAGTGTACGGCAGCGGTGCCTTGTTCGTTATTATACCTGTGATTACCTGTACGCTTAGTCTGTAGAATTCGTACAGAAAAACACATATATTCTATGACATTTTCAGAAGTATCGCAGTAGTAGTGATACCTTTTTTATTGGACTATCGTTACATTTAATAGACAAGCTGTCAAGAGTGTAACCTCTTTTCTTCAGGTGTGGATGCTAAACTGAGCAATATCATAGAATTGAACATTAAGACATTAAGGGTCACACGGGTGGGGGGTTAGATGTCGTAAATAGTGAGAGTCAAATGGTATGGTCAAAACTGGGAAAATAAACACAGAGGAGCCAGTGGTGAAAATATCTGCACAATACGTCACAGAATGTCACAGACTAAGAGGAGCATGAGAGATCCTGGACTTATAAATCCCCAACATGGACTCGTCCCATCCCCCTTCATATTATCCCTTACCCCTGATAATGTCCATGGACTTGCCCATTCCCCCCCATATATGTCCCACTACCCCCCCCCTCCATCCCATATAACCTCCCCATATGCTTTGGCAATGAGAAAAATAAATTTAGTCCTGCCAATAAAGCTTATTTGAATTTGAACATGAGAGATCTTAGGCCCATAAAACAATAGTGAAAAGATCATGACAACTTGAAAGGGAAAAAACACACAAAACACGGAGCAATGAAGGCAGATAAAGATACAAATAAAAAGAAAACAAGAAAAGACAAAACATCAGCCAGAATTCTGAATGTTATGTGATTTTATGATAATGGGTTAAAAAGCCAGACTCCACATTGAGTCCTTCTTTTATGGTGTTAAAATACAGTATGTGATCAGTTTCATTTATTCTAACAACTGTATTTAATAAATATGTCTGCAGCCTGCCTTTGCAGTGTGGGAAAACATCCTTTATGTTATCTAGCCCGATTTGGAAACTACCTGCCCCATGATGCTAGGACAATCTTGGAGCTGGCTTAGCATCATGGGAAGAGTAGTCCTGAAGCAACAGGGGTGCCTAAGCCAGCCAACACTGTAACAGACAATACAAATTACCTGTTTTATCGCACTGTAAAATAAGACTGTGGACATATTTGTTGGACCGATGGGGTTGGAATCATGAAAATGTTCTAGAATGGGTATTTTGTTCCTGTAAGAAGAACACAGAAGCCGGTGATCAGATATACCCTGGAGTTATGAAGGCATCGCATGGTATTCCTGTGGTTTTGAATGAGTAATAAGACTGTAGGGCTTATTCACTAAACAGTGAGGTGCTTTGAGTTGACAGCAGAAAATATCAGACAAAACAGCAGAGATGGGGATTTTTTTATATACCTTGCCAATACTGTTGTAAATCGTAACTGTAACAATCTCTGTGCCTGGACAGGGTCACATCTGCCAAATGCCGCTTCCTCGCTGGACACCCAGTTTCTCCTTGTGACTCTCACACCTTTCTTTAGTACCTCAGCCACAGCTCAAGGCCCGGTGCATTTGGTGAGCCTGGCTAGCACCCCTAGAAATAAGCCGAAGCTGTAGACCTGGAGCCTTTCCTTGGCACAGTGGGCAGAAGATTCCTGGTTCCCCAAAACATGAGTCGTGAATTCAAGCTTGGTCAGAATAAAACTGTTTATTCACAGAGAGGACAGATAGAGTCAAGGACCAGCACATTTGCATGCAATCAAACAAACAACATCACAGATCAGATAGCTACACAGGACCTTCAAACAATGGAGAATGGGGGAAGGAGACAGAAGGGTAAGCAAAAGGAATTTCTTACAGAGAGAACTTACACAATAGCAGGTACTAATACAGAGATCACACTATACAGGGAATAACACACAGACATCAGAAATCTTTAGTTAACTGGCAGATATATAAAACAGTGAAAACCAATTATATTTAAAAGGTCCACCAGTTCCCCAATAGTCTCTTTCACGAGCCATAGTCTCTGGGCAGGAGGCTAGCGCACAACGCCCTCCAAGTCGCACAGTGACCGCATGTTCTGTCACAGTAACAGTTTGCTGTTTAGTGAATAAACCCCACAGTCTTCTGATTCAATGGAAACTCTGTGTAGGGAGTCAGCACCATTGGGAAATATGTTATCTAATCAGGACAGGTAGCCTGGGATTCCTCCTTAAAGTCTATCCTGCAGCATATGAATTCTACATGCTGCTGGGTCATGTTTCTCTTGCGCGGCCCATTAGCCTGAATAAATCATATTGAGAAATAGAGGGGTTTGTGAGGGTCCTGAGAACGATCAATGGCACTAGTGGCCTGCTCTATGGTGGTGCCCGCTCAGGTCTCACAAGGTTTTATCTCGATTGTGCCATTACATGGACAACTGCTCCATATGCAAATCAGACTGAGATCACCCAGAAAGGGAAGCCAGGACTGATTTCCAAGGACGTCATCCCTGCAAAAAAGGTGCAGCAACCCCCGACGATTGTTTCGGCCTTGTTAGGTCTCGTCAGGAGCAGCTGACACCCCTCTAGGCACCTCGAGCAAGGGGTCCATGCCTGGATTACCCTGTGAGCTTAAAGTGAGAAAAAGAGGTGTTTGTGAGGGTCCTGAGAACGCTCAGTTCTCAAAAGTGCTGTTGCTCGTTCTCAGGACCCTCACAAACCCCTCTCACGAATAAATTATATGTGTCCAGGAAATCATGGCTGATTTAACATCCTTATACTCAGAGGCGTCGCTAGGGGGGTGTGGGGGTGCAGCCCGCACCAGGTGACACCACCCCCTAGGGTGACACCCTATAAAAAAATTTAATTTTTTTTACACAAAAATATTTTACCAGGAAGGATATGTGGCAGATTAGATCTGTTTTTCTATCTATATAGGGGTCTGCCTGTATATATGTGTCTATCTGCCTGTTTATACATATCTCCTCCATATAGAGTTATATTCATATTTGTGTCTGACCATTTTGATTACATTTCAGCTGTTGAGAAAGACCTGCTAAAATGGTTAGCTTTCGCCCCTGGGGGGAGGATATAACACGTAGCTGTAAAAAGGGAATTTGTTTTGTACACTGACATAGTAAATCACACCTTGGGAGCCAGCCCGGCACCAAGATCTAGAACCCATCTTCAAAGACAGGAAACACATCCTTGATCTCTTAGGGGGTCTGGGGGGAAGAGGGACAGCTTTGGGCAATTAAAGATTAATTGACATGCGCTGTAGCAAAGGGGACTCTGGGAAATGTAGTGCAGGACACTGGGCCTTTTGTGGGTGGGGGCTGGAATGATCAGGAAGTATATAAATTCTGAAAACTGGCCATGTGCTGGGGCTGATCACTTGGGGTACCTTCGAAAGAGGACTGATCTGTCCATGCTCTATCTCCAGGCTCCAGGAGACCATTGATGCTAGCTTACTGAATAGCTCTTCGTAAGTAATTGCTCTATGGTTCACCCTTTTTCTTTTATTTGCTGTGTAGTGTGTAATTAATTGATTTATTCTAGTTATAATTTTTTATGTAACAAAGCACTGTGATTTTTCTATCATAAATAAACAAAAAAGTATTTAAGTTTTGACTCTGGCTGATGAAATCCACGCTAACTAAGAGATTGGGAGTATTGCTATTTGCTTTAAGCTCGGTTATATATAAGAAATTGCGAGTTGCGGTCGTCAGGAGACAGTGCGGTTGTTTAAGCCCTGCGTCTCCAGTTGCGACGCGCGTGGTGTCCATGAGGACTGGTGGCAGCGTTACTAATAGAATAGGAAAAAGAGACTGCAGGGATTGTGGGAGACGTAGTTAGTACGCGCTTCAGGAGAAGACTTGTACTGCATTGCAATCCTGGGCTCAGTATATCGCGCTCTATGTGCCTGTTGTGAGAGAAAGTGTGGCCGGGACGGGTAGATAAGCGCACGTAATTATCTGGGTCTAGGATAGATAGATAGATAGTGAGCGGCTTAACCCGGCGTCTTTGCGCAGCAGCGCCCGTAGTGGTCGTGACAGGATACATTGAGAATTCTCTCATTTTCAAGTATGTCCTGGGTAGGCAAGGCCTAGGCTGGCACTTTCCAGGGGGTGGCAAAAAAAACACCACAAAAAGGGATATTCACAGAGCACTGAAATGACGCAGACATTTCAGTGTTCTGTTGTTCGCCGCACTTTGGGGAATCAAATTTCCCCAGTGAATTCACCACAGGGTCCCTGAAGTGCAGGGAATGAGCCACCGAATGCTGCCGCAAACCTGTGCCTGCTGTTTTAAAAAGAACTACTGAATGAAAATATCTGGAATAAACAGGTGAAACTTTAAAAATTTGAATATTATGCAAAAGTTCATTTATTTCAGTAATGCAACTTAAAAGGTGAAACGAATATATGTGGTAGACTCATTACATGCAAAGCAAGATAGTTCAAGCCGTGATTTGTCATAATTATGATGATTATGGCTTACAGCTCATGAAAACCCCAAATCCACAATCTTAGAAAATTTGAATATTGTGAAAAGGTGCAATATTCTAGGCTCAAAGTGTCCCACTCTAATCAGCTAATTAAGACATAACACCTGCAAAGGGTTCCTGAACCTTTAAATGGTCTCTCAGTCTGGTTCAGTAGGAATCACAATCATGGGAAAGACTGCTGACCTGACTGTTGTGCAGAAAACCATCATTGACCCCCTCCATAAGGAGGGAAAGCCTCAAAAGCTAATTGCAAAAGAAGTTGGATGTTCCCAAAGTGCTGTATCAAAGCACATTAATAGAAAGTTATGTGGAAGAAAAAGGTGCACAAGCAGCAGGGATGACTGCAGCCTGGAGAGGATTGTCAGGAAAAAGCCATTCAAAAGTGTTGGGGACTTTCACAAGGAGAGGACTGAGGCTGGAGTCAGTGCATCAAGAGCCACCACACACAGACGGATCCTGGACATGGGCTTTAAATGTCATATTCCTCTTGTCAAGCCGCTCCTGAACAACAAACAACATCAGAGGCGTCTTACCTAGGCTAAAGAAAAACACACCTGGTCTGTTGCTCAGTGGCTCCAAAGTCCTCTTTTCTGATGAGAGCAACATTTGCATTTCATTTGGAAACCAAGAAGCCAGAGTATGGAGGAAGAATGGAGAGGCACACACTGCAAGATGCTTGAAGTCCAGTGTGAAGTTTCCACAGTCTGTGTTGATTTGGGGAGCCATGTCATCTGCTGGTGTAGGTCCACTGTGCCTCATTAAGTCAAGGGTCAATGCAGCAGTCTTCCAGGAGATTTTGGAGCACTTCATGCTTCCTTCTGCAGACCAGCTTTATGGGGATGCTAACTTCATTTTCCAGCAGGACTTGGCACCTGCCCACACTGCCAAAAGCACCAAAACCTGGTTCAATGACCGTGGGATTACTGTGCTTGATTGGCCAGCAAACTCGCCTGACCTGAACCCCATAGAGAATCTATGGGGCATTGCCAAGAGAAAGATGAGAGACATGAGACAGAACAATGCAGAAGAGCTGAAGGCCGCTATTGAAGCATCCTGGTCTTCCATAACACCTCAGCAGTGCCACAGGCTGATAGCTTCCATACCACATTGCCGCATTGAGGCAGGAATTGCTGCAAACAAAGTACTGAGTACATCTGCAGCTTATACTTTTCAGAGGTCCCATATTGTTCTATGTACAATCCTTGTTTTATTGATTGCATGTAATATTCTCATTTTCTGAGATTGTTGATTTGGGGTTTTCAATTCATGAGCTGTAACCAGAATTATCACAATTATGACAAATCACTGCTTGATCTATCTTGCTTTGTATGTAATGAGTCTCATGTATTACTTTCACCTTTTAAGTTGCATTACTGAAATAAATCAACTTTTGCACCATATTCTAATTTTTCGCGTTTCTCCTGTAAATTCCGATGAATGATAATAAAACAGATACAAAAAAAATAAAATCAATAAATAAAGAGATTTTTTACTATGGATTAAAGGAATAAACGGTTTATTAGATATTGGATAAAAACAGGAATATTTTTAACATTGAAACCTATGGTGTTCGTTCGACCTGAATAAACCTGCCAAATGAAAACACCGGACATCAGGACATTTCTTTGCTGTTCAGTGTCTCTGAACAGATTAACCATTACTTCTCTATGGGGACTTTCACTGCCTTCGAACAGGCACCGTACTTGCTGTCAGTTTGCCAAAATTTGTGTATGAGCATATGAGAGAGCTCCACAGCAATAAACCTCACAGTAATGTGCGCCGTGTATTATGAGCATTCAGTGTTATATGGGAGTACTGATTTATGAGTAAAAGTAGTTAAAACCCCCCCTGTAAAACTCGGGGGGGGGTGACACCATAAGTTACCGCGCCGGGTGACACCAACCCTAGTGACGCCACTGCTTATACTCTACATTAGTGGTTCTCAACCGCAGTCCTCAAGTACACCCAACAGGCCAGATTTTGCAGATCACCTTGGGGAACTGCAGACTGAATCCTGCAATCACTGAGCAGCAAATCATATCACCTGTGCTGTGCTTCAGATATCTGGCAAACCTGACCTGTTAGGGGGGACCTAAGGACCAGGGTTGGAAACCACTGCTCTTCGTCTTGATGGGGCCTAGGTTTAGCTGATTTGTTCTGTAGAGAGCTATACTGTCTTATTGGACCCATTTAGCTGATCGTTGAGGGGGGAATGCCTGAGCACCATAGGAGTTGTATTAGAAGAGCAGCCGGCTCTTATGAATATTCAGTGTGTGTACCAGAGGTTACCCCAAAGCACTTCTTTCCCCAGGAATGAAACTATAAATCATCCGCGTTGACAGTGGATACAAATAAAGCGCCTAACACGGTAAATTGGTTGCAAATCAGGGGATGATAGATGATTAATTCATTTCAGTGTCTGCTGGAAGACTTAACAAATGCCAAAGTCACCGAATGCAGGGTGAAGCTGGCACTGCGAGGCGTCCAACAAATTGCTGTATTTTAACTATTACAGCCATTAAATGATCACTTATCTACTTGGAAAGTCTGCCGGAACAGTCACTATTTAATCTCGGGAAACCGGAGACCCCACACACGATGCAGGATTTTATTGATTTATTTTGCTTGATGCAAACAAATATTATTCTATTTTTAATGTTAAGTCATTTTTAAAGTGATTCTGTTTTACATATTTATCTCTTTGGCAAATATAAGCCGCCTTCTAAATTCGTTAGCTGCAAGGTCACTTCGATGAGAGAGGCTCCAGCCAGGCAGAGGGTTTATTACACTGACATTTGTGGGGAATTGACCAGGGAATTGCACGTCTTATTCAATTATTCAAGGAGAACCAGGTAGAAAACTTTACAACCAGGGCCGTGCAAGGATTTTCAGGCATACGGGTGTTGATCCATTTTGCCGACAATCCAACTTGCCCAACGTTTTTCTTGTTTCCATTTCTACTGTGAGTTTTATTGCTGTGGAGCTCTGTGATACGCTCATACACAGCGCACATTACTGTGAGTTTAATTGCTGTAGAGCTCTGTGATTATGCTCATACACAGTGCACATTACTGTGAGTTTTATTACTGTAGAGCTCTGTGATTATGCTCATACACATCGCTCATTACTGTGAGTTTTATTGCTGTGGAGCTCTGTGATAAGCTCATACAAAATGTTCATTACTGTGAGTTTTATTGTGGTGGAGCTCTGTGATAGGCTCATACACACTGCACATTACTGTTTCCATTTGGGTTTCGTAATATGCCCCTAATATTTTAGCACCATAGGCATGATGATTGAGGTGATGACACTTTTTAAAAGCAGTTGGGAATGTGTCTGAAAAACCATCTCCCCAGCTGAGCATGCATTGTGCCCAGAACTGCAGTAACTCCATTTGGCCAGCAGATGGCCAAATACCTGCCTGCTAGCTACGTTATTACAGTGAGGAATACATTAAGAATATTCCTAAATATTTCTTACTGTATAATTAATTAAAAATGATTTTCCAAAAAAAAAACTAAAAAAAACAAACACTGGTTTATGATTGTGTTTTTCTGTAAAATCTCTTGGTAGTGAAGGGGTTAAGGTACAACTTATTTCATGGGCCATGTGTCAGGCTCGAGCCAGGATGGCTCCATGGCAGGACCTTAGGATTAGGTTTATATTCCAAGCGCTGGGGGTGAGCAGGTAAGCAGACACAGGAAACCTGGAATGCAGGTAATAAATGTATATTGAATACACAGCACACAACACAGTCTTAGTATATATGAAATCCAATATACACAGGCAACGTATGATATTAGCAGAGGATGGTGGACTATACAGTCAGACACTGAAGACTCCACTTGGCAGGGGCTGACTGGCAACTTTTGGCCCAGGGGGCAAGTACAACCCAGAGGCCCATAGTGCAGTAACCCAGGCCCTTGTGTATGAGCACATCACAGAGCCCCACAGCAATACAACTCAAGCTCATACACAGTGCGTTTTATTGCTGTGAAGCTCTTTGATACGCTCATACACACCGACACACCGCACATTACTGTGAATTTTATTGCGGGGGAGCTCTGATACAGTAATGTGCGGTTTGTATATGAGCATTTCAGAGCTCCACAGCAATAAAACTCACAGTAATGTGCAGTGTGTATGAGTGTATCACAGAGCTCCACAGCAATAGAACTCACAGTAATGTGCGGTATGTATGAGCGTATCACAGAGCTCTACCACACAGCCTCTTTTAGACCCCCCTCCACCACATTTCTCTCCCCCAGGCCCATTCCATTCTTTTTTACACTCCTCCCCCCAGCAGGTCCCTCACCTCATTCTCCCCATCACAGCATCCAGCCCCCCTCACTTCATTCTCCCCATCACAGCATCCAGCCCCCTCACTTCATTCTCCCCATCACAGCATCCCGCCCCCTCACTTCATTCTCCCCATCACAGCATCCCGCCCCCTCACTTCATTCTCCCCATCACAGCATCCAGCCCCAATCACTTCATTCTCCCCATCACAGCATCCCGCCCCAATCACTTCATTCTCCCCATCACAGTATCCCGCCCCCCTCACTTCATTCTCCCCATCACAGCATCCAGCCCCAATCACTTCATTCTCCCCATCACAGCATCCCGCCCCCTCACTTCATTCTCCCCATCACAGCATCCCGCCCCCTCACTTCATTCTCCCCATCACAGTATCCAGCCCCCCTCACTTCATTCTCCCCATCACAGCATCCAGCCCCAATCACTTCATTCTCCCCATCACAGCATCCCGCCCCAATCACTTCATTCTCCCCATCACAGTATCCCGCCCCCCTCACTTCATTCTCCCCATCACAGCATCCAGCCCCAATCACTTCATTCTCCCCATCACAGCATCCCGCCCCCTCACTTCATTCTCCCCATCACAGCATCCCGCCCCCCTCACTTCATTCTCCCCATCACAGTATCCAGCCCCCCTCACTTCATTCTCCCCATCACAGCATCCAGCCCCAATCACTCCATTCTCCCCATCACAGTATCCCGCCCCCCTCACTTCATTCTCCCCATCACAGCATCCAGCCCCCCTCACTTCATCCTCCCCATCACAACATCCAGCCCCCCCCACTTCATTCTCCCCATCACAGCATCCAGCCCCAATCACTTCATTCTCCCCATCACAGCATCCCGCCCCCTCACTTCATTCTCCCCATCACAGCATCCAGCCCCAATCACTTCATTCTCCCCATCACAGTATCCAGCCCCGCTCACTTCATTCTCCCCATCACAGCATCCAGCCCCAATCACTTCATTCTCCCCATCACAGCATCCCGCCCCCTCACTTCATTCTCCCCATCACAGCATCCCGCCCCCCTCACTTCATTCTCCCCATCACAGCATCCCGCCCCCTCACTTCATTCTCCCCATCACAGTATCCAGCCCCCCTCATCACTTCATTCTCCCCATCACAGCATCCCGCCCCCCTCACTTCATTCTCCCCATCACAGCATCCCGCCCCCTCACTTCATTCTCCCCATCACAGCATCCAGCCCCAATCACTTCATTCTCCCCATCACAGTATCCAGCCCCCTCACTTCATTCTCCCCATCACAGCATCCAGCCCCAATCACTTCATTCTCCCCATTACAGCATCCCGCCCCCCTCACTTCATTCTCCCCATCACAGCATCCCGCCCCCCTCACTTCATTCTCCCCATCACAGCATCCCGCCCCAATCACTTCATTCTCCCCATCACAGTATCCAGCCCCCCTCACTTCATTCTCCCCATCACAGCATCCCGCCCCCTCACTTCATTCTCCCCATCACAGCATCCCGCCCCCCTCACTTCATTCTCCCCATCACAGCATCCCGCCCCAATCACTTCATTCTCCCCATCACAGTATCCAGCCCCCCTCACTTCATTCTCCCCATCACAGCATCCCGCCCCAATCACTTCATTCTCCCCATAACAGCATCCAGCTCCCCTCACTTTATTCTCCCCATCACAGCATCCAGCCCCAATCACTTCATTCTCCCCATCACAGCATCCAGCCCCCTCACTTCATTCTCCCCATCACAGCATCCAGCCCCAATCACTTCATTCTCCCCATCACAGCATCCCGCCCCCCTCACTTCATTCTCCCCATCACAGCATCCAGCCCCAATCACTTCATTCTCCCCATCACAGCATCCAGCCCCCTCACTTCATTCTCTCCATCACAGCATCCAGCCCCCCTCACTTCATCCTCCCCATCACAACATCCAGCCCCCCCCACTTCATTCTCTCCCAATCAGAGGGCCCTCCATTTATTCAATTTCACCCCCCACTCCTCCAGCAGGCCAGGTCAAACAATGGGCAGCCAGCACTCACCATCAACGTAAATCTTTTTAATTCATTGTCTGGCTGAATGTGTCCTGGGCTGGCCTGGCTGCTCCTCTGGCTCCTTCCCTGTTTGTAAGTCTGCAGGGAAGGCTCAAAACTCCCTCAACCAGGCCCTGCTCTTCTCTGTGCACTTCATACACGCTGTGCATCATGCGGATCAGTGCATCACATGGGGGGAGGAGCTAGACCAGCGTGCATTCCCAGCTCATGTTTCTAATGTGGGAAGCACGCTGCTGCGTTTACTACTCTCTGCAGCTGCGTATAAACTAGCAAACACTTTTAAAACATTTCACCGGCCCGGGGGACATTTGCCCCGCTGCCCCCTGGCCCAGTCCGCCCCTGCCACTTGGGTAGCAATACATTGATTGAAGGTCTTAAGCAGCAGACACAGGATGGATGTCTGGCAGCCCAGAAAGTCTCTAGGCCACTGAGGATAGTGGGCCACGTAGTCAGGAAGCTGCAGACTCCACGGGAATAGCACCAAGGCCAATGGCAGCAGGTACACAGGTATGGTAAATAACAGGAACACCACAGAACAAGGGGTAACACTGACAGACAGGATGAAGGGGCTCGCAGGACCTCACATACACAGGGAAAACAGGAAAATGACAGAGCATGGAAGGAAGCGTGTGTCTAGGTTATATGCACACCCACTCAGGAGCTGGCACAGGGATTAACCCCGGAGTGGATGCAGACAGGGAGCAACAGCAATAATATAGCAATAAGCAGGCTTCTCAGGCTGAGGCATGACACCATATCTACATCATCCCTCTGTGTTTTCAAGACTCATTCTACTGGTAAAGGTTTAAAGCAACAAATAGACAAGTTAAAAAAACAAACTCGACCTTAGTTATTGTATTATATGCTCACTATAGTACTAAGGATGTTATCTGTGGATCAACTACATTGAAACTACGACAGGGAAATGAACTGTCTTGGTTAAGTTCCACCATAGTTTCCACCACTGTTTCTGTCAAAGTTGTTCAATTTAGTTTTCAACGGTATTTCTGTCGAAGTTGTCTTGCGTTGTTTCCACCATAGTTTCTATAGGAGTTCAATGGACATCGCCACTTTAAAATCATGGAACTATATTATCTGGTGTTACAAACAATGGACGTACAGAACTGGATGGAGAAGAATCGCAGTAGACACCTTCTACGGGAGAATAACGGCAGTGCTGTTGTTCATTATTGCTTAGTGAATAACTCAGGCATTTAGCCTTAAAAAGTAAATGCAGGAACTCTCCATGTTTTCAGCTCCTCCATTAATCATTGACATGTTGCACTTCACCCACCACTCCACACACAAGTTTGATATCAATGTTTAAACATAAAAGGGCAGTATTACAATGTTGGTGCTAACTTAACCAGAGCTGTTGTAAACTTAAAAGCTCCATAGGCTATAATGGCTCTGGGAAGTTTACACCAGCTCTGGTTAAGTTAGCACCAACTATGTAATATGGCCCAAAGATTAGCTGGGTTTTAGGGAATCCTTATTGTAATTGTCATAAATATTAGAGGTTTGCATTCATTTCGTAACGAATCGCAATTCATTTGAAAACTCGTTAATTCATATTTCGGAAGTACTTCCAAATTAACCCTTTCGCTGCTGAGGCGTTTCACGCCTCTGTGCTGAGGTCATATTTACCGGTTTTGCTCATCATGTTTAAATGCGTTTTGAAGGCTTATTTTAGTATATGACCCAGACATATTATATATTGTTCTTTCCGTCAGACTCGGCAGATTAATAATATGTCATTATTATATGTATACGTCATGACCTGTCTGTATATTATAACAAAAAATGCAATAAAATATGAATTTTCAATAATTTACAACGTGTAAAGTGTATTTTTTTCACATTTTAACATGCGAGCAATTGCGGTTATATTTTGTATGGGGTGCGCTTGTTAAAAAAATTAGAGATGGGGTCTCGTTACATTTTTTTTGGGGGGAAATTACGCGATTTTTAACAAACGCACCGCATACAAAAATCGTTAGTGCAGCATCATTGTTCACATTATAATTGAAATGGGAACAATATTGCTGCATTAACAAACCAAAAAAAAAAAAAAAATTGTTTATTTTTTTTTATAATTTGTTTTTAAATATTTTTTTATTTTTATTGTTAATTTTTTTTTAAAAAAAACTTTTTTCACAGTCATGTTTGGTATCGTTGGAACGGCCATGCTCTGGCCGATCCAACAGTACCAAACTTTAACCCCTAGCTGCCATGGATCGGGAGATAGGGGGTTCATTGGAACCCCCTATCTCCACCGTTGGTGGCAGCTAGGGGTTAACTCCAGGACTGGCGTCATCGTGCTATGCACGATGACGCCAGTCCTCAGGGGGAGTTCCCGGAGGCTTGGCCGACATCCAAGATGTCGGCCAGCTCCGGGAAAGGATCACGAACCGGCGCTTTTCAGCGCCGATTCGTGATCCGGCTCCCCAGGGGTTAATGATAGCCACCGTTTGGAAGGGCAGGCTGTGCCCTTCCAAGCGGTGCCTGTCTTAACCCCCTGCTCCCCGGCGATCGGGAGGGAGAGAGGTCCGAAGGACCTCCCCCCCTCCCTTTCAGGCGCCTCCTCCGCACATGCGGGGGGGGCACCTGAATTAGATGTCATCGCGTCGCCGCGATGACATCTAATGTCCCCGCCGGGCTCCCGAGTGCTGGGCTGACATCCAAGATGTCAGCCCGCACCGGGGGGGCGCAGCAATCCGCCAGAATCCGGCGGAATGCTGCCTCCTGTGCTCGGACACGCTGAGCGCGTCCGTAGCACAGGAGAACCACTTGGCTGGACGTGCTGAGCGCGTCCATAGCAGCCAAGTGGTTAAAGAATTGATTTCATCCGAATTGAAACAAAAATGAAACAGTATATAACAAAATTGATTCGTTACACTATTTCACAAGAGAACCATTGATTAAGTGATTCATGAGCAGGATTTGATCTATTGGAGTTTTATTTAGTGATCTGTAATTTGACTCAATATCAACTATCGAATTGATCCCAATTTACAATACATACAAGTACTAAAGCAAACGTCACTACGAAACAAATCAGATTCGTTTGACTGTTTCACAATGCACCCTGACCCTGTAAATTGGCCTGTGGTGCTGAATCTGTAGTCAGCACCACAGGCCAATGGACAGCTCAACATTTAACCCTAGCTTGCCTTTTAACAGCAGGATTTGATTCAATGGGGTTTTATTTAGTGATCTGAAATTTGACTTGATATCAACTATCAAATCGATCTTAACTTACAATGGGGTTAAATTACGAAACGAAATAGGAAACGAAATTCCAAAACAGAAAAACAAAATTATTTTGAAAGAAAAACAAACTAAACAAATTTTCCAGCCGTGCATTTCTGATGACTTAATAAGGAAACATATGATTGGAACCTAATAAAAGCTTTGCTGTGTGTGGTCCAAAAGGGAACTGCATCCCTTCTGAGAATATAGTGGAGGAACTACATTCCCAGGTGTTCCTGCTCGACTAGACGCCTGAAAGAACCCCTTTGGAACGTTGACACCTGGTAAATAAATCCATAGAGAAGCCATATCAGGGTTGGACCCCTATTCTCTTCGGATACAATATCTCCTGCATCTGTCTGCTGTATGCACAGCTCCTGGCCACGCACAGTTAAATTTGTCTTTAACATTTTTAAAGACGAATTTCTTTCAACATCCTCTATATTACTTCCTATTTAGCAATGCAGCTCTACTTTTATTTAATCCCAGAGCCAAACAACAATTCTCTGCGATGTTGATGCCATTTTTTACTCGCCGGATTCTCTGACATTTGCCATCTGGAGCTGTAGCGATCGGCGTGGACAAGGTGAATAGCTTCACAAATGGCAAAACCATAATCACCACTGCCTCAATGGAAGGCTGGGAAAATTAAGTAATTACATAGAAGTATTATATCCAAACTGCTCAATGAATGGTATGCGACTAAAGTGTTTACTCGTAATAGTATAATTATAAAAGGCATAATGACTAATATATATTCACAGCAAAGGCACAGCGCTGCTCCTTTTGCTGAATTCCCCCCAACGTTTGAATAGAAATGACAAATTAGTTTAATTATGTTAATTGTCAGCACTCCTTTATTAGGCTGGCTGCGATGAAGCTTCTTGTTAGCTTTTATCCCCTATCTTTTCTTGATACATTTCAAAATATCGTGTGCTGGGCTGAAAGGGTCTTCTGGTCACATGGTTGTAGAAGATGAACGTCACGGTACGTTTGCAACAAGAAGGGAAGCGCAAATCCTGCCTGTGAGTACAGCGATAAGGAATACATTGTTTCAGTGGGGCCACATAAAAATTTTGGGGTTATTTACTGAAAGTCAAAGTGTCCTCAGGTACCCCCAACAGGCCAGGTTTTAGGCTGGGGGTCAGACCAGCGCACTTTTAACGTGCGTTCTGGCGCACATAATTACGGCCGCACTAGCAGCAGATGACGGGCAATGACAGCCAATATACGAACTACGGCCGCACAAATGTCCGGCTGCGCAACGCAAGTGGAATTTGAATGCATTTTTTTGAGTACGCGGAACCGCTAGTACTGACGTACTGAGTGCGCAGCTGCGGCATAGCGGCGTGTGTGTGTGATGAGGAGATGTCAGACACTGCTTATGTCCAGCCTACATAACGTCCAGACGCAAAAAAGTGTTTTATTGACGATCCGTAAAAAATCACGCACGAAAATGCGCGTCGTCTGACCGTTTTTGCTCATTCCGTGAAAAAATCCGTCAATGCGTTCGGACGCACTTTTTGACGTTCGCGGGGAAAAATGCTTTCGTCTGACCCTAGCCTTAAGGACTACCTTGGAGAAATGCAGACTGAAACCTGCAATCACTGAGCTGAAAATAATATCACCTGGACTGTGCTTCAGATATCTGGCAAACCTGGCCTGTTAGGGGGTCCTGAGGACAGGGTTGGGAACCACTGCTCTAAAACATACTTTTTTAATACAATAATTATAGTTTTTAAGACACCGTGCTCCTTGTCTATCTTGCTGGTTTCCTGCCTGTTGGGAGTTCAGGTTGTTTACCCACCACAAGACATAAATTTGTTGTTCCTCATGTGTCGGCTTTGTTGTGAAATTCACGGTTTTCATGATATATGTGTATATGCATACCCTGCACAAAGGCAGTGGTCTTGGTTCTCAGTCATTGGTTACATGTATCTCCATCTCTCTATACTATCTCTATTCACCAGCGTGATGAATTTGTGATTCCTGCCTTGTCTTGTCTACCTGTGTTACATCCTCAGCCCCTGCTGTGGTTCCTGGGGGGTGTGGGTTCGGTGCCACTGGCTGGTCGAGTACCAGCACCTTGTAATGGCTGAGCGGCGTCTGAGGGGGCGGGGCCTGGCATGGTCACGAGGAGCCGCCAGGTTTAAAGCAGGGCGCGAGGAGTTGCCTCGTCGCCCTGACGTGGAGTTCTGTTCCCGCATCGCTTACTATTGTATTCATTGCTGTTCTAGTTGCCGACGCATTTACGTCTACGATTCCTGCTCCTGATTTTGACCCGGCTTGTCTTTGACCATTCTCATGTTACGTGCTATAGCGGATGCTAGTACTGTGCATCGTTGGTTTAACCCTATGCAGGCTGCTTGGGGTTTTACTCGCTTCTTGGGGATATTCCCATCTCGCTCTGGTGTACTATCTACAGCCTTATCGGGGTTCTGCTCCAGGTCTAAGGTTCATGATCTATGGTCGTGCATTTATGTACAATCCGCAATAATGAAATACCGTTTGTTTTCTGCCTATGATTAACGTGCTCAGTCTACCAAGTGTACCCGGGCTTGTAGAACCCTTAAACCTTTATGTGCGTCAGTAGACCCTGGAGATTACAAGGTACAACATACCCGTTTGAGCTTATCAGAAAACGCTAAGTCTGTCAGTTCGGTGACTGCCCTGCAGTCTGCCCAATACATTGACTGTCGAACTAACTACCTCGGTACACCCACTCAAGTCTTGAAGCCCTCTGTATGGTTGTGTGCTCTAAATTGTACATTGGTCTCGAAACCTTTGGAACTTAGTAGCAGTTCAGTTGTCCGGTTATACTCCTTGGCTTTGGAGTATAAATCTGAAAAAACTGTGTGTTTTGCAACCATCAAGCAGATATCTCTGTCCAACAAGAGCTCAACCTCGCTACTCTTGTGTGAGCGCTACAGCACCCGGTACAACCTGTTTCCAATCCCTGATTTGGCTGGCTTAACACAATCGATCTTAGTAAGATGTATGTTTTAGATATGTGCATTTCGTTTTGAATCGCAATTTGGACGGAATTTACTGAGTAGTGTTTCGGAAGCACTTCTGAAATAACAAATTGGTTCCATCCAAAACGAAATGGAATATAACAAATTTATTCCATTTAAGAATCGACACGTTATTCCGTTTCACAGATTCAGCACTGCATCCCTGTCCATTGGCCGTGGTGCTGAATCTGTTCTATTCAGCACCACAGGTCATGGTGCTGTTCGGTGCAATTTGGCGGCAGTGAAATTTCCCATAGAGGAGAAGTGGTTAATCTATTCAGAGAACGCTGAACAGCACCGAGACATCAGTGAAATGCCCTAATTTTCGACAGGTTTAAACAGGCGAATCCCATAGGTTTCATTTAAAAAAAAATCCCCGTTTTTATTAAATATTTATTCAACCGTTTATGCTTTTCATTTGCAGCAAAAAGCCTTTTTAATTATTTTTTAGAATTTGAGTATTTTTTTTGGTGAAATTTTTGGATTCTTAATTATTTTAAAATGACGTGGCTTTTTTTCTTCTTTCCTTCAGTCTGGCTACGTTCGGCGGATGCTGTCCTTGGTGCTGAAACCTATTTGAGCACCAAGGCAAGGGGGATCTTTTGCTCCGGAGTCCCGTGAAGCTGCTGTCCTTGGTTTCTGAAACATAATTCAGCACCAAAGACAGGGGTTTAAGTAATTAATCTGTTTCACATTCCGAAAATAACGAAAAAAACGAAATAACTAATAAAAACTAATTAACGAATAGATACGAAATACGAATTACTAATCTCCCGAACTAATCGATCTGAAATACGAATAATGATAACATAACGAACATACCGAAACGAACTAAAAAACATAACGGATCGATCCGAAAAGAAACCAGTTTTTTTGTTGTACACATGTCTATTGTGTATTAAGTTTCCCATGGCTGTGGATTCTGTGATATTCCACAGCTTTATACCTCAGCCCAAGATTCCTGGATGCACTGAAGATGTTATGTACGGCACAGAAAGACTGCTCTAGACACCACAGTTGTGTCAGAGGCCTCTGGTCTGTTCTAGATATAGACTACTTTTGAATGGAAATATGCAAATCTAAACCTGCAGATTGTTTTATGTCACAGATAATATGCAGATAATAAATAGGATTAAAATCAAGCCTAATGTTAAGAAAAAATATTGTCCTGATTCAACTCAAACATTTCTCCAGAGTCAAAATTTGAAAGATGCTGCTGGTCCGAAACAAATCTGGGCAGGTTAAACGCCTGAAAAAACTTATTTTTGGCTGGCGTCATACAGATTTGTGCCTTTAAAACAAGGCTATTAGAAAAATATGTTTAAACATTTTTTTCGGTCTTATTCCATCTCTATCCCTGTGACATGGGGGCATCAGGTCTCAGCCATGGTGGGGCCCTTGTTCAAGAGGAAAGCCCAAATTGCAGGAAATACTACTGCAGACAACAGGTGGTAAGAGCAACACAGGGTTAAACAGAGACTCCTGCACAGCAATACCCAAAGAAGCCCTAACACTGGTAGGCCGGTCTTTAGGGTAGCCGGATCTACGTTAAATGGAAAATACCACAAAGCCGTGCAGAGTCTTAAGATATACACAGATACCAGGAATCAATACAGTCTTGGAAAATACATACAGTCAGGTCCAGAAATATTGGGACATCGACACAATTCTAACATCTTTGGCTCTATATACCACCACAATGGAGTTGGAATGAAACAAACACAATGTGCTTTAACTGCAGACTGTCAGCTTTAATTTGAGGGTATGTACATCCAACTCAGGTGAACGGTGTAGGACTTACAGCAGTTTGCAGATGTGCCTCCCACTTGTTAAGGGACCAAAGGTAATGGGACAATTGGCTTCTCAGCTGTTCCATAGCCAGGTGTGTGATATTCCCTCATTACCCCAATTACAATGTGCAGATAAAAAGCCAGAGTTCATTTCAAGTGTGCTATTTGCATTTAGAATCTGTTGCTGTCAACTCTCAAGATGAGATCCAAAGAGCTGTCGCTATCAGTGAAGCAAGCCATCATTAGGCTGAAGAAACAAAACAAACCCATCAGAGAGATAGCAAGAACATTAGGCGTGGCGAAAACAACTGTTTGGAACATTCTCAAAAAGAGGGAACGCACCGGTGAGCTCAGCAACACCAAAAGGCCCGGGAGACCACGGAAAACAACTGTGGTGGATGACTGAAGAATTCTTTCCCTGGTGAATGAAACACCCTTCACAACAGTTGGCCAGATCAAGAACAGTCTCCAGGAGGTAGGTGTATGTGTGTCAAAGTCAACAATCAAGAGAAGACTTCACCAGAGTGAATACAGAGGGTTCACCACAAGATGTAAACCATTGGTGAGCCTCAAACAGGAAGGCCAGATTAGAGTTTGCCAAACAACACCTAACAAAGCCTTCACAGTTCTGGAACAAGATCCTATGGACAGATGAGACCAAGATCAACTTGTACCAGAGTGATGGGAAGAGAAGAGTATGAAGAAGGAAAGGAACTGCTCATGATCCTAAGCATACCACATCATCAATGAAGCATGGTGGTGGTAGTGTCATGGCGTGGGCATGTATGGTTGCCAATGGAACTGGTTCTATTTGTATTTATTGATGATGTGACTGCTGACAAAAGCAGCAGGATGAATTCTGAAGTGTTTGGGGCAATATTATCTGCTCACATTCAGCCAAATGCTGCAGAACTCATTGGACGGCGCTTCACAGTGCAGATGGACAATGACCCAAAGCATACTGCAAAAGCAACCAAAGAGTTTTTGAAGGGACAGAAGTGGAATGTTATGCAATGGCCAAGTCAATCACCTGACCTGAATCCCATTGAGCATGCATTTCACTTGCTGAAGACAAAACTGAAGGGAAAATGCCCCAAGAACAAGCAGGAACTGAAGACAGTTGCAGTAGAGACCTGGCAGAGCATCACTAGGGATGAAATCCAGCATCTGGTGATGTCTATGCGTTCCAGACTTCAGGCTGTGATTGACTGCAAAGGATTTGCAACCAAGTATTAAGAAGGGAAAGTTTGATTTATGATTATTATTCTGTCCCATTACCTTTGGTCCCTTAACAAGTGGGAGGCACATCTGCAAACTGCTGTAAGTCCTACACCGTTCACCTGAGTTGGATGTACATACCCTCAAATTAAAGCTGACAGTCTGCAGTTAAAGCACATTGTGTTTGTTTCATTCCAACTCCATTACCACAATGTGTAAAGAGCCAAAGATGTTAGAATTGTGTCGATGTCAGAATATTTCTGGACCTGACTGTATGCATAGTCATGAGGAAAGCCAGGAGTCAGAAAGCCAGAGAGAGTATGTAAACCAGATGCCAGGTTTCTAGAGCCAGGAGGGTAGTCACACCAGCCAATTCGGTACACAGGATGTCAGCAAGAGACAATAAACAGAAAGCCACAAACTGAATAACACCGGAAACAGTATGAGAAATAACACACACATGAATATCCAAAATAAACAAGGAACACGGTGACAGGAGTAACAGACAGACAGGGAAGCAGGACCAATAGTATATATGAATAAAATATGCAAACAGGACAGGAACTTGAAACAGGAAGCACAATGAAAGCAAAACTCTGAATGATACAGGAAGACTCAAAATAATGGAGCCCTGCGTTATGGGAGCAATGCTCTTAAATATGGAGTGGAACAAGACATGGCAGACAGGTGAGCGGAGCACAAAACAATTAACCCCTGGGCTGCAACCCAGGAAGGGCAACATAAATCAAGGCCTGAACAGGATATCACATATACAGGATACAGGGGACAGGGCTGGAAACGTGGAACGTGACACCCTGACTGAAAATCCATTTATCAACACTTTGCAGCGCCTGTAATTCTTTCAGTAGACGGCATGCCGATAAATTCAAACTGAACCGATATAGCCAATATTTTATTTTTTTTAGAAAGTGTTTTACCAGGAAAGAAACATTGAGATCTCTCTCGTTTTCAAGTATGTCCTGAGTGGCGAGTATGTACCGTTAGGTGTCTCGCCCAAGGACACTTACTGGAGAGAAATATTGCCGTGAGAGCTGATATCGGAACCGAATTCTTAAATCGGGAATCGAAATGCAGATAAGTCTGAATTTCAATGCTCCAAACCCAAAAATGGCCAAAATGTATCCAAAAAAGTGAATTAAATCAAGGCCATGGTAAGGTACCAAAAAAAGAACCAATCCTTACGTTTATTTTAATCTAACATAATTTTTAGATGACTTCTAAGTCACCCCTCCGTCGTGCCAGGTCGGTGAGCTTTACAACCACACGGCAGTCAGTAGGTTAAATGGATAACAACCCGAGGTGATGTCTTGTCCTTGTCCGCTCATTATTAAAATTAACTTCCCAGGTTCGGATCCCCAAAAGGGATCTCTGCTGACCTCTTGTTATTTATGCCACCAGTTCCATAATCACATTTGCAAATAAAGCCACGGTAATGGCTCTCGATAATTTATTCTGGCCATTAGAGCTCCGTCTGAATTAGCGTTCTGACATCTAAGCAGAAGCACCTGATTGGAGTCATTTTTCAAAGCGCAATTTACATAATGCAAATCTGTCTAATGCCGTCCTCTCGTTTCATTCAAAAGGTAGATTTGCATTTTTAGATGGCATTTTTTTTATTATTATTGTAATTATCTGTCTTGGCTGAAATAATTGAAATTGCCCAAACTATTTATGAACCAAAATCGCCAATTCAAATAATTTATGGGAAATAATGAAGCAGCTGTAGGACATTTGCGCTGAAAAGAACGCAATGGAAATGAATTGTGTAGGCAGAATTCAGTGTAGGCAGAACCCAATTTTTCCCGTGAGGACCCTGCGGGTGAATTTTACGTCTTGCTATCCGGCCTCTAATAACTGTGCAAGCTTAGATATTCGCATTTTTGCTTCTGTCGAACAGCGGCAGCCTCGCTGATGGAAGCCTGAGCGGCCCATGAAATAAGCCTGAAAGAGCAACATAGATCATCCCTGAGATCCTGGATCACTTTCCTGAATACGCTACCCACACATCAATGTCTGCATCACTTTGAGGGATGATGAACATGACCCCACTTGGGGCCCTATTATTCTTCATGCAAAAACGCACGCAGAATGCGTGAATTTTTGCGTGAAGCGTTAAATGTTAACGCGCATAAATCAACGCTGGTATTACAATCCTCACGCATTTTTTCATCAGTCAAAAAATAACGTGCGTAAAACGGACGCTCAGAAACGCACACGCAGTAATGTATTTTCCTGATTTTCTTTTTAAAATAGCGTTTTTTTCTTTTTTCTGTTACAGACCTTTTTATTATAATTCATAGGATCTTATATGTTAATTCTTGACATTTTCATCTCAAATTTTCATTTCATATTAAAAAAAGTTTAATGTCAGAAATATTGAATATTAAGGCAATACTTTGAACCAACACCTACCTGCGATTCATGTTTTGTGTGTGAATTTGTACCACCAGAGGGTGGCCTTTTAGAGATTGTTTTATATGCGGTATAATAAAAGTTAAATTTTATTCACAAATAGTGATAATTGGTGACAATTGTGACCACGATTGTTTTTTGGAATCGCTGACATTTTCATCCACTAGTTTTTTTGTACTTTCAATTTTTTTTCGTTTTAACCCTGTTCATCAGCTTGTCGGCTTTTTCCGGTAGGTGGTCGGTGCTGTGTTTGGCAGATTGTCTGCTTTTTCCGGACGTGTTCGGCGGGTTTGTGGAGATCTACAGGGTTATTCAGGGAGAGGTGAAAACCAGGAGAATGACTGGAGAAGTGAAAATTCTAGGTCAAAATAGCCAAACCAGAAAAATTCTCCCATTTATCTCACTTTCCAAATCAGCTATTTGTTCTAGATTGTTCATTCTCCTGGCAATTCTCCAGGTTTTCACCACTCTCTGAATAACCCTGCTAATCTAATAATTTCAGTGGGTTCCTGACAGCTTATTGAATCAGATCGGATACGATAATTTTTGCAGCGTTTCCCCCCCCAAATCGCGGTGGCTTTTCCCTGCACTTCGGGGACCCTGCGGTGAATGCTGAGGCGCGTTCGATACCTCAGCCGCTGCAAGTGCTAAGTTAGCAACTTGCCATTGAACGCCGTTCAGCGCTCAGCACTGCTAACTTAGCACTTGCAGCGACTCGAGGAGATGCTGCCAGTAGCTGAGTGTGACGTAGTAAAGATGGCCGAAGCCATGAAGCAAGTAACAATTCCGTACGGCAATGTTAATTTTGAGGTTTTTGTTCACTAAAGCACAAAATATTTATTTATTATTTACCCCTGCACAGACACATATTACAGTTCAATTATATATTTTTTTCAGAAGTAACCATTACGTTTATTCAAAAAAAAGTATCATTTGTGGTGTGCGCATACAAAACGGAATTGTGCGGACTGCTTTTAGTTATTTCAAAGCGGACCTCAGTCTCAGTTTCTGCTAATAAAACTGCGGATATTGCAGAAACTACAGAAATCGCCATTTTGTTTTACAATTCGCATCCAAAGCGTTCAGTCACTGCTGCAGCAAACTGAATTGCTGCGCTGCATCAATTCAGCAGCTGCTGAGGTATTGAACGGGCCTCTGAATTCACTGTAGGGTCTGGGAATTTGATTTCCTGAAGTGTGAGGAACGACAGAGCACCGAAATGTCGGTGACATTTCAGTGCTCTCTGAATAACCCCTTTGGGGTGTACCGAAAGCAAGGGTGCCGATACCTGATCTGATCTCGAATGATACCATATTGATTCTACAGCCCCCAACACCGATGTGCTTATGTGAAAATTTGAGGTCATCATACCCTGAGGAACTTGACAACCTTTGGGCCCTATTACAAGGTTGGCAATAAGATAACTTCGAGACGTTATACATAATGTCCTGATAGCTTATCGCTGGGAACCGGTATTCCAATCTTGCGCTTGCTGGGCTTATGCCTCGAGTGTAGCACTTCCCTGCGCATCCTTACTGTAAATTAATGTCTCCTATACTTCAAATGAGAGACGTTAATTTGCACCTACGAATGGTAGCGCAGGCCATTCCTAGGTGCTTTCATTTCTCATAGAAATACCGTCTCCTTAAACATGTTAAGTGATTTTGAAAATGCAGAATCACTTAACACAATAACCTGACACCGCCTACAAATACCTTACTCACATCTCATCTTACGGTAGAGAGGGCTGCGCTATCCACAACTTCTCGCCCCGAGCAGAGCGAGACTGGGAACAAATAGTTCCCAGTCTCCCTCTTTGACTTATCCGCGTCGCTGTGCGATCTCGCAGCCAGGATTCACAGGGCTCCATAGATTCCTAGACTCCATGAGCTGATACTCGTGGTGGTGTGTGACGCCGACGGCAATTGACAGTTTGCACATGCTGAAAGGGAGACAGTAAGTAAAATCTGCAGGCGCACATATTCTGGCTTACCGTCTTCTTTTTAGCGCCAACCTTGGAATAGGGACTCTTGTTGGTCTCCAAAGATGTTTTTGATAGTGTGTGTGTTTGAAAAGTTGCACAGAGTTATTGACCCAGTCACATGTTTTTCGATGGCTACTCGAGGTACAGTCAACTTGGTTTTCGCATGGAGTCTTCAAGCCTTACATACCCGTGATCATTGCAGATTCCATTCCTGTGTTCTCCTCTCAGAGCAGGGCTCTCTTATCTTCAAACAGGATCAATAAAACGAGGCGGTGGCGTTCAATATATTAAATGTGAATGCACTTTAAGATATTATTATGTTTTTAAGTAGTCGCTGTATCAGAACACCAGATACATGCAAAAAAAATTTCAAAGATCCAAATACACTTTAGTTTGTTGTTTGCACCAAAATATATAGGTTTCCCAGGAGAAATCGTACGCCATTCTGGGGTCAAGAAGGATCCCCCCCCCAGTTTGTTGCATATTCGGAGAGCGCTTCACACTGGGTTTTTTTTTTGTCTTCTTTTGGATCAATAACAGTAGCTGATGTGTGAAAAGCTGAACGCACATCTTTTTTTCAACCTGTGTAAGTATGTAGCTTTCACACTATTTGGTTGTCACTCACATGATTCGGAGCAATGCATTTGTTGTACTGTATGAGGAGCCTATCTCTTCAAGGTGGGACAAATTAAGCCAGTTGGCAGGCTTCTAGGTCCCACAATAGCTCTCAATGTGTTCAGCCTCCCTGCACTCACACTCTGCAGGGCTAAGGCCAGTGTCACACAAGCGTTTTTCAGAGCGGAAGGAACGTCCGTGAGAGTGGACATACCTTCCACTCTAACGCCCGTCTGGCCACCTCACTGAAAGCAGATAGTGCGCTCAGTGCTGCAAGACTCGATCCTCCTATTGAGGATTGAACTTTGTAGCCCCATCGAACACGCCTCGTTTCATTTTGACGGGGAAGCTTCCAGCATGTCCACTATAGCACGCGCAATTCGTGCGCGCACTACATCGTGTGGCTGGCCGCCGCGAAACGTCACAACGCTGCGATGGGCGTCGGAAGGCACGTTAGTACGGGCACACGTAGTGCGCTTGTCTGACACTGGCCTAAGTAGGTGATCTTCACTTGATAAAGGTAAGTTTTTAAAGGGTTAAAACAGGAAGGGGATCCATTTCTTCCTGCCTCCCATTTTAATCCTCCAGTATCCCCTTAAAATGGGTCCAGACCTAATGCCAATACACGGGCTCCTGTGTTTTTAAATTCACAGACAAAATGGAAAAACTTCATTTGTTAGTGGTGGTGCAGCTCTTTAGAGGGGCACTGTTGGTTTGATGTCAGAAGACCCAATCGTTTCCCGATACTGATGGGTAAATGTAAGTTTACATCAGTGCTGAGATACTTAGCCGAGATTCTGTAGTTAAATTTCCTGCTCAAATTGGGCTCAGTCTTATGTGGCGCTTTCTTACCCGACATGAAGGATGCCTACGGTCGCACTCATTGGTCATAACACTGAAGAAGGGATCCATGTGTGAAACGTTTGTTATTGATGCTCATCTTACACATTATACGCCGTATAAATGGAAAAACACAGCTCTGTCTCAACTTTCTCCACGTGTTTTTTAATTTAGGATCTTTTTTCATCTTAGTGTGCCGCCAGCTTACTTACTGATAAATAGAGAGAAAGGTTTGCTCTCACATACACTTGCAAATAGACGAGGTTCCTGCGGGGCTCCACTCTTCTCATTTCTAAATTTATGCTATGAAGTTGTCAGGAGTTCATTCACAATATTGTTTGAGATAAAATAAACTTCTATGCATATCAGCAGTACTATTGTACACCTCATGCGGGACTGGTCATACTGCAGCAATGGCCAACCCTGGTCCTTAAGTCCCTCTAACACAGTGTTTCCCAAACCTGTCCTCGGGACCCTCAACCAGGCCAAATTTTGCAGATCACCTTGGGGAAATGCAGACTGAATCCTGCAATCACTGAGCAGCAAATCATATCACCTGTGCTGAGCTTCAGATATCCTGCAAACCTGGGGAGGCGGAGGGTCCTGAGGACAGGTTTGAATCCTTCAATCACTGAGCAGCAAATCAGATGCCCTGTGCTGTACTTCACATATCTGGAAAACCTGGTTTGTTAGGGCTAGTAGAGGACCAGGGTTGGCAACCACGGCCATATTTGAAGAGCAAACGTACAAGGTGGATACGATCCGCTAAGACTACCAGCTTGTCATAGCCTATTAACCCCCTTTCCTCTCATAAAATACCTGTTCACATTCAATGGTATTCAGTGACACAGTAAAACGTATTAGATTTAAATATGTTATAAAAATAATGTATTTTCACAGAAATACTGGACATTATAAATTAAACTTTTATACTGTGCACAAATTCCGAGTTTCAGAAATAAATATAGAATGGTTATTGTTCCATGTCGGTTTCGTTTTGAAAAGTCCTCATAGTCAAACCCCAGAGGGACATACTGGAGAAAAACGTTCCGTCAGCACCGCGGTGCATGTTCGACGACCCCCGGTTACCTAGCGGTTCAGTGCAGTTATTCTCCAAAGTCACTAGAGAGGATCGGATCATCGATATATCAGGGTGTAACGTCTCTTCTGTGATCGTCACTTCCTCTTCGCTGAATGTGTAGCTCGGGGCAGTGTCTGGCGAGCGAGGTTTGGCGCTCCTCACACGGTCCATGGTCAGCTTCTCATGTCCGGCCAAGTCTTGTTGTTGAAGGGTGGTTTGCAGTTTGGAAAATGAATTTGTTGCGTTTCCTTCAAACTCTGCCCTGTCCAAAGCGCTGCCGCTTACGAACGGTACGGGCATTTCCTGAGTTAGAGAGTCTGCGCTGTGAGCTTTCTCCAGGTCTGAGGATGCACTGAGAAACTCCTCCGGCGTGTTCTGGCCATTTTCTCCAGCTCGGCAGTACATGCTCTTGTGCCGCCTAAGGACGGCTGATCGCGTGAAGCTTTTGTTACAGATGTCACATGTGTAAGGCTTCTCTCCTGTGTGTGTTCTGACGTGTCTGCGTAGATCCCCTGAACCACCAAATTTTTTCCCTATGATATAGAGAAGAAAAAGTAAACAACAATGTGAATTTTTTGTTTTGTTTGATGCAATAACACGGCTACACCAATAAACCACCGCTACAAAAACACAATGATGCGTCAATAAAATACCAGTTTAAAACACAATTTCGAGTTATTTTTCATGTTTTTATGATCTAGTTCCATCCCCGATATTTACCATATTTATCGGTGCATTTGTTTAGGGGTTTACCCCGATTTCTTTTCCCGTTAAAATATCAGCTCACTTATCGGCTCACGCGCCTATACTCCATGATGGAAATTTTGGCTTTAGCATTTCAATTCAGTTTTTTCGCTATGCTCATAGAAGGAAATATAGAGGTGCTGAAAGGGGGTCGATAAATGGCTCTTCTGGCAGAGAATCCAAGAATCTATACTGAAACCCTCATTTAAACATTGGGTTTTGAAATACGCATACTCTTTCGCCATAATGTACACGATGCTGACCATGGCAGGTGCAATGTATGTTAATTATGATATTATATCATAGCAATGATTAGAGTAATAAAAACACAATATATCGTAATATAAAAGAAATACACTGTATTGCGTTCTGTTACCATTATGCAGTATTGGCCACAAACATGCTTTTTACTGACCCACTTTTTTAATCACAACGTGATCGTTTTTTCATTTCGGTTATGGTTGACTGAATCACACAATATTTAGAAAAAATACTGGATGCTTTTTGCTGTTTTTTTTTAATAAATGCTGACAAGGCTAATGTCAGACGAACGCACAGTCACGTCCGTGTCGCCGCACAGTTTAACGTCCGTCGTAGCATAGAATCATGAGCAATAGAGACACACACACTAAGTGCGTCTGCACCGAACTGCGCACGCACAATGCAGGTGGCAAACGGACGCAAGTTAGGCAAGAACATAAAACCTCTACCACGGACGCCCAGAGTGCGCCACGTCCGCGTAGCGTTCTGTGTGAGTGATAAGTCAGACGCAGCGCATTTGCGACGTCCAGCACCTTGACGCACAAAATTTTTATTCATATCCTTTTTCAAATTTTTTGCGTTTTTCATATTAATTTTATTTCCCATAGTTCCCTTTTTTTTGTCTACGTCCGTCAAAAAAACACAGACCGTGTGGGGTCTACAGTATCTTCTGGCAGTACGTCTGTCCGTTATGCACGCACACAGAGTGCACTCAGACTGCGTTCATCTGACATTAGCCCAAGTCAAGGTTCTTTTGATTTTCTGTGTAGACACATAAGGGGTTATTCAGAGAGCACCAAAATGCTTTCCCGTTCGCCGCACTTCAGCGAGTTAAAGTTGTCGACCCTGTGGGGAATCCAGCAGTCACTGCAGGGTCCTCAAAGAGCAGCGAATTGACCCTCTGAACGCATCTTCAAAACTTCGAAAAACCGCCGCAAAACGAATCGAAAATCCACTGAATTGATTCGAAAAACTGTCGAATCTATCCAAAAACCTGCTGAAAATTTGCCAAATGCATGTGACGAATCGATCTGAAAAAAGCCAGTCGTCTAACCATTGCTACTCTATGTTGAAGATATCTCGTTGAAGATCACCGTATTTCGCTGGCAATTTGCCTATATTTTTCGAATTGCCTGCTTTTTGAATTGCTGAATGGCCATGAAATTGCACCGTACGAGGCAAATTAGGTGCTCTCTGAATAACTCCTATAATCTGCCACAGAGTACCTTGGCTCTACACCAGGGCTGTCAAACTCACAGCCCCCCAGATGCTGATGGCCTACTATTCACAGAATTCTTTGAATGCAATAGATGGCCAGAGAACCATTGGAGTTGTAGTTCAGAAGCATCTGAGGGGCTGGAGTTTGACAGACCTGCTTTACAGTCTTTGGTGCGGCCACCCTATGCCTCCACCAGCGTCTTAGCCAAGGTGGACTTGTGCGTCGCGGTCAGTGCAGTGAAGCTCCGGTTCGGCAATTCACAAAAGAAACCTCTAAGGGCTAAATTACAATCTTCGCGCAAACGATTACGCTGGCGCAAATAATCATTAACGCGTGGGTTAAAAACATTTGCGCCTAATCCTGTATTACATAGTCAGCGCAACAACCGCGCGCAACCGTCTACCGCGGGTGAACATGCGCAAGCTTACTGTACTGCGCGCGTCCTATACTTAACATTGTGAGTGCAAATGCGAATGTGCGCTGGTACGAGGATGGTATTACAATCTATTCGCGGTAATTGCCGCATGGCCTTATCGCGCATAATTTTAGCAACTCCTAAAAGCTGTTGCTAATGGCAAATTTGAACAACCTGGCTAACCCCAAATATCCAAGCCCATAAAAAGGAATGCACCAAAGCACAGTGGCCGATTCATCTCTACCAAACCAATACAATGGATGAAGTTGTGTGTGCATGTATTATTGCTGCAGCATACAGTTGTGTTCAAAATTATTCAACCCCCACTGAAATTGAGTGTTTTGGCCAGTTTGACATTGATTTTGATCATTCAGTCATCTTGCTTACAATTAAATCAAAGAGGCACGTGTAGGTCAGACAAATATAACATAACATTTATAATGAAATCACCAAAAATGTCTTTTCTGTGCTCACATCATTATCAGTTTTATTCAACCCCCAAGTGACATTCAATCTTAGTACTTAGTACAACATCCTTTTACAGTTATAACAGCTTTTAAACGTGAAGCATAGCTTGACACAAGTGTCTTGCAGCGATCTACGGGTATCTTCGCCCATTCGTCATGGGCAAAAGCCTCCAGTTCAGTCACATTCTTAGGCTTGCGCACTGCAACTGCTTTCTTTAAGTCCCACCAGAGGTTCTCAATCGGATTTAAGTCAGGTGACTGCGATGGCCACTCCAAAATGTTCCAGCCTTTAATCTGCAACCATGCTCTAGTGGACTTGGAGGTATGCTTGGGATCATTGTCCTGTTGAAAGGTCCAACGTCTCCCAAGCCTCAGGTTTGTGACGGACTGCATCACATTGTCATCCAATATCTCCTGGTACTGAAGAGAATTCATGGTACCTTGCACACGCTGAAGCTTCCCTGTACCTGCAGAAGCAAAACAGCCCCAAAGCATGATTGACCCCCCGCCATGCTTCACAGTAGGCAAGTTGTTCTTTTCTTCATAGGCCTTGTTCTTCCTCCTCCAAACATAGCGTTGATCCATGGGCCCAAACAGTTCTAATTGTAATACACCGACTCAGAGGCTCCTATTGCGTCTCTTTCCTTATATTTATTAAAATAGCAACAAGGATTTTAACATTTAAACTGAAAATGCATGTAAACATCCTTTAGAAAAAACACAAGCTCCAGACTAGACACTCCCACTCTTTCTAGTCCAATCCCTGTGTAGCTCCTCTTGATCTCTTCCTCTGATCTCCTTCCTTATTCCTCTTTCCTTGTTGCTGGGCAGACAGATAAGTACACATGCGTTTTACTCTCACATATTTTTAATGTTTTCTCTCCCTGACGCTACGTCCCGGCTTCAACCGCGATGTTCGTCTACTTTAGCATCGCAGCTACCTTCTCGGGTAGCTGCGGGGGTTTTTCATACCTCCTTTTTAGTTTAATTGACCAGTTTGTCCAATACTTTTTCCCTACTCGGGGCTTGAGCGGCGATCTGAACCGGGAACTACCAGCCGCGCATCGTGATTCCCACGCATGTTCCCGCGCTACTGCTTATTATTATTATTCTTTATTTATAAAGCGCCAGCATATTCCGCAGCGCTGTACAATAAGTATAATAATAATACTGCTTCATTCCTCTCACGCTGACTATTTTGATAATGGACCTGTCGACCAGCGGGGCAAACAATGTTCTGGATACAGTTGCCCTATGATCCGGTTTTAGCTACGATTCCTCAGGGATGTGTTGGCATATTTTGGGCGGTTCACGCAGTTTGCTCAGTTCTCAGAGGATGCTCGGGGGATCTCCTCTAATAGATATTTACCTTCTAGTCTTGCGTAGACAGGTCTGTCTCAGTTCCACACCTGTAGTTTTGTTAACCTGATTTTGGGGAGCCTTGTGTGGTCACTACTACCAGAGGTCTTTGGTTTGCTTCGGATCGGCTCCATCAACATAGCGATTTGAGACTACTGACCGGTCTTGTGCCCTCCGTCATTTCTACAGGGGATGGTAGATTGCTCAGTCTTCCTCAGGATGGTCGTTTTCCCCCTGGACTGGTCTCCGTATTCCCTGGGAGATCTTTGCTCCCCACTTCGCACTTAAGCGGTCTCTGGTTTGGGATTGGGTTTTTTTCCCCGAAGGGCATCAGGGCCTTATTGTGTTCCCTCTCTTGTTAGGGGTTTGGGAAGTCCACTCTATCGACTTTCATGCTTACCTGGATTTGTACACGTTTTTTCTGCTCCCTCGAATAGGAGTCTCGCACACTTTCCCCGCGCTTCGCAGCGGTTTCCCCTCATATGTTTAATTCGGCACTTGGCTCTGGGCTTACTGACCCTTATAGGCATAGACGTTTATTGTTAGGGACGCCCTCTGTCATTGGCGCTGGCTCTTTCAGCAGTGGCTGCTGGCTCTCGCTTGGAGGATCGGGATCCTCTGCACCTAATGTGTTTTATTTATGTCTCACGTTTCTCTATTGTTTTTTTCAACGCTCTATATACCGCGATGGGATCCACGATCTTGGCCACCTGGCTAAAATGTCAGTGTTTGGGGCGCACTCGGGGCGCAGTGCTGTGGCCTCCTTCGCCGTGCTGGTGGCTTGCCGTCTGGAGGTCTTACTTGCAGTTGCGGTTTGATTTGGGGAGTCTACATTTAAGACTTCCTACTTCACTCCGGTAGTTCATTGGTCCGCACCCCTGGTGGACTAGCTTCGAACTCGCAATAGGAGCCTCTGAGTCGGTGTATTACAATTATAAAATTTTCCTAAGTATGAAGGGAAGTTTGAATTGTAATAATAAAGACTCAGAGGCGAGTATTGCCCGCCTCTCCCTCCCGCTTTAGTATTATGGGGGTGTCGTCCCAATGTTTTGGGTACTTGTAGCGCCATAGGTTACGGCTTCCACTGATTCCTTGTCGTGTCTCTGTTTTCTCTGCAGCTCCTTCTGACTGGATGTCGCTGTGGCGCACCTCGTGCCCCTCTGGATATTTTCATTCCCTACCTCTCGGGACCCCGTTGGTTCTGTGCCTGGTGTTTGTACTGGATGTTTGAATGCCTGCTTGCAGACACCAAGGAAAGAGGAATAAGGAAGGAGATCAGGGGAAGAGATCAAGAGGAGCTACACAGGGATTGGACTAGAAAGAGTGGGAGTGTCTAGTCTGGAGCTTGTGTTTTTTCTAAAGGATGTTTACATGCATTTTCAGTTTAAATGTTAAAATCCTTGTTGCTATTTTAATAAATATAAGGAAAGAGACGCAATACTCGCCTCTGAGTCTTTATTATTACAATTCAAACTTCCCTTCATACTTAGGAAAATTTTATAATTTTGCTTCATCAGTCCACAGAACACTATCCCAAAACTTCTGTGGTTTGTCCACATGACTTTTGGCATACTGCAGTCGACTCTTCTTATTCTTTGGAGACAGCAAGGGGGTGCATCTGGGAGTTCTGGCATGGAGGCCTTCATTACGCAGTGTGCGCCGTATTGTCTGAGCTGAAACTTCAGTACCCACATCTGACAAATCTTTTCTCAGTTCCTCAGCAGTCACACGGGGACTTTTCTCCACTCTACGCTTCAGGTAGCGCACAGCAGTCGAAGTCAGCATCTTCTTTCTGCCACGACCAGGTAGCGTTTCAACAGTGCCCTTTGCCTTGAATTTGCGAATGATGCTTCCTATGGTCTCTCTTGGTATGTTTAACATCTTTGCAATCTTCTTATAGCCATTGCCCTTCCTGTGAAGAGTAATCACTCTTCTCTTGTCTTCCTGGACCATTCTCTTGACTTCACCATGTTTGTAACCACACCAGTAAATGTCTAGAAGGAGCTGAGTATCACAGTCATTTTAAAGCTGCCTAATTGGTGCTTATTATGCTTTATTGCTGCTCCGTGACATTAACAGGTGTTTTCAATACCGGATTGAAAACACTTGAATGAACCTCTGTTCTTCAGAGTGGTAGTCTTTAAGGGGTTGAATAATTGTGTCAATGAAGAATTCACAAAAGAAACATTTACTACTGTATTACAAAACCAATTGGTGTCATTTTAGTTGCATATGGTTCTTTAAAAAGTCCTTGTAGGATTTCATTCTGAATACAATTACAAATGTACACTAAATTCCCTAAAACCCTTTACAGCATTGGGGGTTGAATAATTTTGAACACAACTGTATATGCTCGGATTGACAGTGGCAGACGCATGTTGTTAACGTGAGACAGGTGTGGTTCTTAATTCTGATTGGCTGAATCTCGAAAAAAGACTGCGCGCCCAAAGATTTTTGCATGAGACGGTACTGCGCGTGCATTTGGGCGCGTCCTGTTTGCGCGCGCAATTGATCGGAAAAAGAAAAAAGCCGCGAGGATTGTAGTTCCAGCGGTGATTTGCGCACGCAAAAGTTTAACGCTTGGCATAAAGATTTTCGCTTTGCGCAAGGCTTTTTGCATGAAGAATGCAATATAGCCCTAATAGTGTCAGCTCATAGCAGTGATTAGAAGCAGGGTTTGCCAAGTCCCCCCCCACCGCATGAATAAGCAAAGTGAAGCGGGGAGCATGTAACTAGGCTAGCATATCCTGGCTGCGTTACCTCTGCTTTTGGCTCACAGCTTTGTAATTAGGAGCCGCGGCAGCCTGCGTTATTATTCCATTGTTAACGTTTGTACGGGCGATCCTTTCTAGGCTTACTCTCCCTTGATACCGGGCACTCACCGCACGTTAAGCAGGTGTACGGCCTCTCCCCCGTGTGCCTGATTCGGTGCTTTATTAACTTCCGCTGCATGTTGAAGGATTTGCCGCACTCGTCGCACGTGTAGGTTTTGTCGGCTGCGTGTGTCTTCTCGTGTTCTTTCAAGTTGCTGACATTACTAAACCCTAGCAACCAAGGAATTAAGGAGGGAAAAAAATAAAATAAACAGATTAGTGATCCCTGACTGAGGCTCTGCATGCATTCTGGCTTTAAAAGAAAGATAATCCGCTGTATAGCGCGCTCCATTCCTTGGCTGTAAACAAGCATTTCATGCACGGGGCTTCATTACTGACCTTCTGCACACACTACAAACACGGGGCCTGCCTGAGGCATCGCCTGTAATCCTTTCCTCTTTTTCTGACTTTAGCAGTTTCCTCCGACGCTCTCCCTTTTTCCGGCGTCATTTGCTGACCCCAAACTAGCGTCAATAATATTTCGAAGCTTATGTGACGCTGCATGCTTGCGACGGTGGCTTTTATTTTGGGTCATTCTGTTAGTTGTTTCGCTGATGCCCTGTCAGGACTCACCCAGGTTCCTGCTGATGTCCGGCGCACCCCAGGTTCAGATTTCAGCGCCAGGCGATTCCGCAGCTCAGGCCTCGCATCCATGGTGTCATCCTAGCGTGCCAGTCAGCAGCTGGCCAGCAGCACGGGGAGGTTCCGCGTCCTGACCAACTGGGCTCCGACCGCGGCGCAGTCTGTGTCATCGGTGGATCCTCCCTTTGCGGTGACTACCAGGTGCAGGAAGCAGCATCCGGCTGGTGGGGCACATTCTCCCGGGGGGCCTGTCAATTGGGTCCCTCACCCTGGGATACAGACCCGGCACAGTGCCTGAGGTTCAGAGGCTACACTTTGCGCTGCCTCTGTTTGGGGAGTGTCCCCACGGAGAGGTGGGTGGGTGGTGTCAAGCAGCCAAGGAGCTGTGCTAAAGCTTGTGGCCCTGGGACAGGTGCCTGGAATCTGGGCGCCTAGGTTTTCAGTCCTCAGACTTGGGAGGGATTGGGAAGGTCAGGGGCAATCTCTGGGAGGGATAAACCAGTAGTGAAAAAAGAAAAGGGTTTGTGAGGGTCCTGGAGAACGAGCAACAGCACTAGTGGCCTGCTCTATGGTGGGGCCCGTTCAGGTCTCACAAGGCTTTAGCTCGATTGTGCCATTACAGAGATGAAAGCTCCATATGCAAATCAGATGCCATCACCCAGAAAGGACGGCTAGCACTGAATGCCAAGGACGTCACCCCTGCACAAGAGGTGCAGCAACCCACGATGACCATTTCGGCCTTATTAGGCATCGTCAGGAGGGTAAGGCTGACACCCCTCTAGCCACCTCAAGCAAGGGGTCCACTATATAAAGCTTGTTCGCCTGGGGCCAGGTGCTCAGTTGTTGTACTCTCAAAGTAATGACTTGGCCATCTTTTCTCTTGCTTTATGGACTTTGACCCCTTGCCTTTGAATCTTTGCTTCTTTGGACCTTTGCTTGCCTGACCACGATTTTGCCTAACGATTTGGATAACGCGCTCCCCACTCCATCCGCCTAAGGTACAGCACACCGAGAATTACCCAGAAACCCACAACATGCCCCCGGCAGTCCTCTGGTTCTGTGTAATGATGTTACACCCTACTCCTTTATAACCCTGATTGATCCTCCATCTTGGCATTGTCACTTTGTGATTCTTTGCCCTGTTCGCTCATTTCTGACCAGGCTTGTCTCTTGTTCATCCTGATTTATGTTATCCTGACCTTGGCTTGCGGATCCGCTGATCCCTGTTTCCTGGCCGGTACTCTATATTGTTTTTGGATTATCCATCCCAGTTAGTTAGGTTTTCCTATCCCAGGCTTTATAAGGACTGGTCTCCTTTTATACGGTGCATAGTGCGGCTTTCCGACCCCCTGGTGCTCTCCTTGCCCCCAGCATCCTGCCTGCTCTTGCCCAACAAGTCTGTACCTTTTTGACTTTCCAGATTGATTTTTCTATTTATGGATTAGCTCCTACTTAATTATATCACCCAGAAAACTAAACAACTAAAGGAATTGAGGTTTTCGTTAATGCAGTTCCATAAAGACGCTGCCAGTACAGATTGAGTATCCCTTATATGAATTTCTCGGGACAAGAAGTGTGTCGGATTTCAGATTTTTGGGGGATTTTGAAAATATTTGCACATAATAATGAGATATCTGTGGGATGTCACCCAAGTAGAAACATGAAAATCATTTAATGGAGATGTCCCAGTACGAATTTTGGGGATCCGCTTCATGAAACCGATCATAGTCCCGAGTCCCTATGCTTTCATTCTGCTGGCACCAAGTGGCATTCAGGGAGAGCCTTAGTGCCCCTGAACACCAGGGGAGAGTGGTAGCACCTGTGGAGACCCGAGGAGAGTGGTAGCACCTGTGGAGACCCGGGGAGAGTGGCTGCTTAGATGGTGATGCAGCTAGCGTTGAGCAGGACATGGCATGGCATGTTTTTACGTTGGCGAGTAAGTCGCACCCACTTCCCTTACAGTTGGCTCTAGGGATTGGCTGCTGAGGAAACAGGTGGGTCTTGTACTGGATCGTGACGTGTATCGGTATAAAAAGGCTGCTTGTATCATTTATTTCATATACACCTTATACATAGGGCCTGAAGGTTATTCATACAATATTTTTGATAATTTTCTCCACTTCACACAAGGTCAGCCATGGGATTTTCCACTTTTGGCGTCATGTCAGCACTCAAGAAATTATGGACTTTGGAATTCTGGGTAAGGGATACCCAACCGATATTCATTCTTATTGGCTAAAATAATCCATAAAATCATTGAAATGCAGTTCATAAAGAGTGTCACGGGTCCAAATGTTTGATGCCATTGGTTCAGATAATTGAAAAAAAAAAAAAGCTTGTTTTTCATCTCCTAATCGACACAATGCTTTCCCTTATTCAATATATTTAAATTTGAGATTTACCTCGACCACAGATGTCACACAAATGAGGCTTTTCTCCCGTATGAATAACAATATGACGCTGGACATCGCCAGATACTGCAAATCTGAAAGGCAGCCAATAACATATAATTTTAGACAAGGCTCCAATGGGGCTGTACACCTAACCATAAAGGAAATATAGGTGAGGGTGCGCTTACTAGACCTATATGAGGCTTAATGTGTTATCACTTTAATATTACGGGGCTTTATTCACATAAAAGGGATACTCTATGCAAAAAAGGGGGGGGGATAAAGGGAAACTGGAGTGGTTAAAATTATTACGGCACTTTATGAACAATATGATTAGGTTTGATTTTTATTTTGAAATATTAGGTGGGAAAGAACAATTAAATTATTAAACCTAGCATATGATCAAAATAATAGACTGTTAAATGTAATTTTACCCATACAAGTAGAAGAGTCAAGGAGTGTGTGTGTGTGTTTGAGAGTTGAATGTGGATATTGATATAAATTTTCTATATTCATTGTGATTCTGTCATTATGTACATCCTGGTATTATTGCAAATAAATTAAAAAAATCTGACTAAAAAAAGAAATAGAATCATTAAGGCACTATGCAGGCCAGAGATTCATGGGAGGTGTAGTTCAGAAACATTTGGGGTCAGAGTTCGGGATCCCTGCTATAAAGGGCAAAATAAATACATGATAAATTAAAAAAGAAGAAAAATTTACATAATCCGAACCTTTTAAACATCTAGGAATAACCTGATCTCTGCGCAAAATTAATTTTATATTTAATTGGTAACTTTGCATCCCATGGCTCAAAAAGTTGTAATTTTTTCCCCCTGGCAAAACACAATAGGTAGTGAAGGGGTTAATGTGTACAATGAATTAAAATCCCTTCCTGCCAGAAACAGGCTAGTTAC
Source organism: Leptobrachium leishanense (assembly GCA_009667805.1). Taxonomy (NCBI): domain Eukaryota; kingdom Metazoa; phylum Chordata; class Amphibia; order Anura; family Megophryidae; genus Leptobrachium; species Leptobrachium leishanense. Next base: position 499,174,660 of record CM019063.1, on the reverse strand, counting down.
AGGTTATAAAAGAAAGGAGAGGGGTGAAGCGCCCACCGGAGAGGTGTCTATCCCACTCGCTGAATGCTGTGTGTGGGGGTTTCTCTAAATACCCGAGTGGCAATTGAATGAACAAAAATACAACACAGCGCTTAAAAAGACCAAAGTCCAAAAAAGACAGTGGGGTAGACGCCCAATATGTCCACAAGCAGAAGTTGCTGACTTTAGGAATGGATCTTCTCAATAATGTAGATACGGTATGAACTGTAGGGAGGAAACACAAAAAGGAGGGACCAAAATTGCGCAGTATACCAGTACCCAGAATGAAAGTAGTGCGTATTGATGATAAACTCACATTCTGTGGAGCCTACGACCGGCTCTTAGGAATCAAGCGGGCTGGGACTTTATTTCAGGTGCCCATAGAACCTTCAAGCGACTTTTCCGGAAATCTCCAAAGATAGGAACAACTTGATTGAGCCTCTATTGGCTCCGTCACAATGCGCATAGGAAATCGTAAGGTGTTCCCCAAACCTTCTTTACAAGAGTTATGGAGGCAGACAGCAATTAGAGTTGTTTAAAAAATTAAAAACATTTATTCATTTCAAAATAGATAGATCATATCTACCAGACTAAAGACCAGGACGCGTTTCGCCTATACAGGCTTCTAATTTTTAATATGACGATTTTAATATGACGAATAAATCTCCTTCTAATTCGGGTTTTATTTATTACTTCCGCGTTCCGGGGTGACACGCAGACCCTCCAGACATGCGCAAAATGGCGGGTGCCACATAATCACACCTGTCTTCAAGTTTAATTGATTTTAAGTGATTTTTTCAAATTGTTAATTGAATGTACATTGTATAAAAAGGCAGCAGCAAGAGCAGACATATGATTACCAGCTGAGGAAGCCTGTATAGGCGAAACGCGTCCTGGTCTTTAGTCTGGTAGATATGATCTATCTATTTTGAAATGAATAAATGTTTTTAATTTTTTAAACCACTCTAATTGCTGTCTGCCTCCATAACTCTTGTAAAAGAAGGTTTGGGGAACACCTTACGATTTCCTATGCGCATTGTGACGGAGCCAATAGAGGCTCAATCAAGTTGTTCCTATCTTTGGAGATTTCCGGAAAAGTCGCTTGAAGGTTCTATGGGCACCTGAAATAAAGTCCCAGCCCGCTTGATTCCTAAGAGCCGGTCGTAGGCTCCACAGAATGTGAGTTTATCATCAATACGCACTACTTTCATTCTGGGTACTGGTATACTGCGCAATTTTGGTCCCTCCTTTTTGTGTTTCCTCCCTACAGTTCATACGTATCTACATTATTGAGAAGATCCATTCCTAAAGTCAGCAACTTCTGCTTGTGGACATATTGGGCGTCTACCCCACTGTCTTTTTTGGACTTTGGTCTTTTTAAGCGCTGTGTTGTATTTTTGTTCATTTAGTTACAGGTTATAACCAAACTATATCTCGGGTACAGAGGTGTAGCTGCCAGGGGGGGCAAAGAGCGCCACTGCATCCGGGTCCCTGAGTTCAGGGGGCTCACACACAGCCGGGTGGCTTGGCTAGGACCTCACCTATGATTCGCTCATACACAGCACACATTACTGTGCGTTTTATTGCTGTGGAGCTCTGAGATAGACATGGTGCACATTATATTAAAAATGGGATGGACTGAAGTGGTCGTAGTGGAGCTGGGAAAAAAATGGTACACTGATTGTCTGGAGTCAACATTGTGGACCTGGAGCGGTCTAGTACATGGAGATGATGGGGAGGGGGGGTATGTTTTTGCCAAGGGTGGGGGCCCTTCATGTATTCCCGAACTTGGGCCCTGAAGTTTCTAGTTACGTCTCTGCTGGGGTATATATCAGGTATAAACCTTATTTATATTTTTGAGCGGATATCGTTAACATCTGGTATTTTCTCAGTGTGTGTTCTGACAATTCGCCTTTTTATACAGCTAGAAAACGCCAAAATGGTTAATAATTCAAAGTGTGAGTGTTGCTGCAGTGCAGAGAGATACAGCTAGGAAATCCTATTCCTTTTTTTTTTTTGACAGGTTAAACATAATCCAGGAAATAAAAAGCTGGGGGATTCGTACCTTTTGCCGCATATCTCACAGATATAAGGCTTTTCGCCAGAATGCCTCCGTAAATGAGTTTGAAGATTGCCGGCCTGAAATGGAAGAGATCAGCGTTACACGGGAGAGAGGCGACAAGCCTCCTCATGTCCTCACGATTACATGGGAAGAGTTTGGCGTGTGATCAGTGCCTCCTGCTGGATACAAATGCTGTGCACGTTATTAAATTCTAGCTAATATTTCCATGTAACATTCCATTATGCTGTGATTGCCATTTGTTGTTGTTGTTGTTTTTGGGCGTATTTTTTTTTTTTACAAAATCTGTAGATTTCACAAAGCGATGTCGCTTTGGAATTTCAAGCCCTCTTAACGGCTCAATTTAACGGAGGCTGATCCTCGTTATTTAGCACATTTTTGGATGCAATTAGGCCATTTTTAACTTCAATATATTTAATTAGGGGTTTAACCAGGATTTAGATTCTTGTTCTTGCTCAGTTAATGGCACTCAATAATAATATCGCCTTTAAAGGGCCGCTACCACCATAAAATGAAATGTCCTTACTGTGTTTATTTTATGTTGCGGATATCTAACATGTGCTTTTTTTTCTATTCTATGTTTAGTTAAAAAAATATTTTCCTCTATATGTGTCACTCGGTGCATCCATTGTGTGATATTCTCCTCTATATGTGTCACTGGGTGCATCCATTGTGGGATATTTTCCTATGTGTCGCTGGGCGCATCCATTGTGATATTTTCCTCTATATGTGTCACTGGGTGCATCCATTGTGTGATATTTTCCTCTATATGTGTCACTTGGTGCATCCATTGTGTGATATTTTCCTCTATATGTGACACTTGGTGCATCCATTGTGTGATCTTTTGTGTTGTAAACTGCCCCACTCCCCCCACATTTTTTCATCCGTCGAGCAATGACGTGCGTAAAACGGATGCACAAAAATGCGCGTGCAGCAACGTTGTGCGCAGAAATCGGTGTGCGGACTGTTTTTTTCACGCGATTCAGCCAATCAGAATTAAGAACCACAATTGTCTCACGTTAAGTTTTTGCACCCGTCAAAGTCAATCTGCGCATATATGCTGCATCAATAATACATGCACACACAACGTCTAAAATTTATTGCTTTGGTATGTGTAGAATGTGTAACTATACTTTGCTGCGTATTTTTTTTTGGGCTGGTGTATTTGGTTTCGGCCAAGTTGATAGAGTTTGCCTTTAACACCAGCTTTTAGGAGTTGCTAAAATTATGCGCGTAACCGCTGTGCGTTACAAACTGCGCATAGATTGTAATACCATCCGCGTACCAGCGCACAAACGCATTTGCGCTCACAATGTTAAGTATAGGACTCGCAAAGTACAGTAAGCTCGCGCAGCGTTCGCGCAGGTTCACCCGCGGTAGACGTATACGCGCGTTTGTTTCACTGACATTGTAATACGACGTTCAGCGCAAAGGGTTTTGCCCCTCGCGTTAATGCGTTTTTGCACGGGCGCAAACGTATGCACGAAGATTGTAATAGGACCTTAAGTCATGTAAGCTCCCTGTCTTCTCTCATTCAGCTGCCATCTCCTACACTATATTGCCAAAAGTATTCGCTAACCTGCCTTGACTCGCATATGAATTTAAGGGACATCCCATTCCTAATCCATAGGGTTCAATATGATGTCGGTCCAACCTTTGCTTCAACTCTTCTGGGAAGGCTGTCCGCAAGGTTTAGGAGTGTGTTTATGGGAATTTTAAGTCATTGACTCGGAGGCTCCCATTTGCTTCTCTTATATTTAATCAACAGCAGTAAGAGAAAAAAGCGAACAAGCAAAAAAACTAACATAAATTCCCCTAAGCCCCTCCCTTCAGTCCATAATCCCCTGCGGTCCATGTCTATACATGGGCTTGAACCCGGAAATGCATCCTCTTTCTTGCTGCTGCAGCAGTAGAGATAAGTAGTCTGCATTACTCCTCATATTCTTAGTGATTTAGAGTTATTTAATTATTTATTAGCGTTGGCTGTTCGGTCGTCCCGGCTATAACCTAGGGGTGGCCGCCGGCCATTACATTGTGTTTTTTTGCATTTACATCGCTGTACGTTTATTTGCGTGCTTTGTTATCGCGCGCTGTGTTGCTGCCGCATCTCTCAGCTCGCGCCAGCTCTGCCTCACGGACTCTGATGTAGCCGCGCCCCTCCCTTTACCTCAGACGCAGTCATGAGTAGCCGCCGCGCAAAATCTAAACGCCGCTCTCCCTCTCCCTCAGCATCTGACTTCGATTCAGGGGAGGGCTCAGTAATGGCGGACGAGTTCCAGGAAGCTAGTGATTCCTTACAGAACGTAGCGACTCACCCAGAAGGTGCCACATTCCCTGAACCCCCTTTGGGATCCTCAGTGCAGGCTTCTATTACCGCATCTGTACAATCAGCAGTTTCCAGCCTGTCAGTCGACCTCCACCACTCCCTAGAAGTCATCATGGCGGCAGTTAAAGCTCTTCCCTCAACACCTGCCCCCTCTAATCCAGATATTAGTCAGTCAGAGCCTTCAGCTTCCCATTACATGGGACAAAAGGCGGTATGTAAATCTAAACACACTGATAGAGGGGCTGGCAACCCCGCAACACTGCCAATTTTTGATGCTGAGTCCCCATCTCGGAAACGAGCCCAAAATCGCAGGGCGCATATGGAGATTGTCCCAAAAAGACGTAAATCTGATTTTGATACGGCTCCTACTGAGGAGACCACTGGGAAAAAATTAGTATTAGCCACCCCCCCCCCGTGGCGATGATGAATATGATCTCCCAGATGATGAGGATGAGTTGGCGCTATATGCGTCTGAGAACGATCGGTTTGACTGGGAAGAATCGGAGGAACCCCCTCCTTTTTATGAAGAGGGTAACGTAACTTATGACCCCCATGGCGACCCTCTTTTTTGCCCAGAGGATCTTTCCCATCCTCAATCCACCACGTGGTGTCCCCTACCACATGTTGAGCAATGGGTGGATGCTAATATCAGACGGCCTTTAGACAAGGCTACAAGGCAAAACATGCGGGCTGAAAGTCCACGTCCTTCCACCACAGGCAAAACTTGTGTTACCCTGGAGGTCGACCCTTCTATAATTAAATTCATTACCAATCGGGGGTGGTCCCCTAAAACTGGCCTGGACCATGCCTTTCGTACATGCGAGGATAAATTATTAGATATGGCAGGTCCTTTAATAAAACTTTTTAACATTGCTGAAGAAGCTAAGCTTTCTAATTCCACCCTGTAACCTACCATTGTCCGCGATTGGGTTCAAAGGGCGCTATCTTTTTTTCGGTAATGCTAACGCCGCTTTGGCCGCTGAACGACGCAAATCAATTCTTTTAAAGGTTGATAACCAATTGACAGCCATCGCAGACACTGACCTAGGCAGCGCAGCTCAAGGGTTTTTATTTGGGGAAGCCTATGTTAATAAGAGTATGGGCACATACGCCAACACCTTCAACTCCCTAGAGAAAATATCCTCCTCACTAAAGCGTGTATTTAGGGGTAGTGTTTTTGGAAGGGCCGGTGGATATAGGGGGTGCCCTACTGGCCGTCAAGCGACCAACACCAGGTCCTTTCCTAGCCCCGCTGCGCAACAGCCAACGGAGTTCCAACCCTCCAGCTCCTTCTTCCCCTCACGCACCCGCCCTTGGCGCGCTCTAGGTTTCCGAGGTTCCAGAACCCCATTCCGCAGCAGACGACCCTCAGGTAAGACCTCAGTTGATATTTCCCTCACCAAGGGTTCAAGTAGGGGGTCGAATACGATGGTTTCTTCACAGATGGCAAACCCTTACATCAGATCAGTGGATCTTGAATACGGTGCAAGGGTTCGCGATTTCCTTTATATCAATCCCAATACAAATGTTTGTCCCACCACCACTTCATTTCCCTTGGGAACAAGAGGTTCTGATGGACAAGGAGATACAAGACCTATTAGACAAAGGGGCCATACAACTAGCTCCTACCGAATCGATGGGTTTCGTCAGCAATTTGTTTCTGGTCTCAAAGAAAGGAGGGGGTTTACGACCAGTAATTAATTTGAAAGACCTAAATTCATACGTACAATACAAGCACTTCAAAATGGAAGGTATGCATTCTCTCAGAGACATCCTGCGTCAAGGGGATTGGATGGCAAAAATCGATCTGAAGGATGCCTATCTTACAGTACCAATTCACGAGACCTCTCGAGACAATCTTCGTTTCCGATGGCAGAGCAAGATGTGGAGGTTCACTTGCCTTCCTTTCGGTCTATCCTCAGCTCCGTGGGTTTTCACAAAACTTCTGAAACCAGTGATACCGTCCCTTCGGGAACGCGGAGTCCGTCTAGTAATATGACGATGTCCTACTGATGGCAGATACCGAATCGACCCTTCTGTCCCACTTACAATGGACGATAGACATCTTACAAGTGCTCGGATTCCTTATCAATATGGAAAAGTCTCTAACGATACCTTTACGAAAATTGGAATTCCTAGAGCTAGTGGTGGACTCATCTCAATGACGCTTCACCTTCCACCTCAAAAGATGAGGTCAATCCCGAAGGAAGTATGGAGTATTCTCCAGAAAGACCGTATCACACTTCGTTGCCTAGCACGAGTGATCGGTCTGCTCGAAGCCACTCGTCTGGCGATACCTCCGGCTCCATTATACCACAGGGCCCTCCAACGCTTGAAGGCCCATTTTCTCCGCAAAGGACTTCAATACTCTTCCCAAGTGACTCTCACCGACGAAGCCCGTTCGGATCTGATGTGGTGGATCGAGAACCTCCAATATTGGAACGGGAGACCCCTGATTCCACCGACCGACGATAATCATAGAATCGGATGCTTGCCGCACCGGTTGGGGAGCTCGACATGGTCCCCTAGAGATGGGAGGTCGTTGGTCCACATCAGAGACAACACTACACATAAATTGTCTGGAGTTATTGGCGGGTTTATTCGCAATACAATGCTTCACAAAAGATAAGAACAATTGTGCAATTCTCCTCAAGTTGGACAACCTGTCAGCAGTTCGGAGTATCAATTGCCTAGGGAGCCCGAGATCGGAACCTCTTTCATGGATGGCAAGGAAATTTTGGTCCCATTGTTTCACCAACAACCTGGCTGTATTGGCCCAATTCATCCCGGGCATGACGAATCTCATGGCGGATTGGAACTCCAGACTCCGGAGACTGGAAGCTGCACTCATCGGTGTTCACAATGCTTGCCGATCTTTGGGGGCCCTTAGACATAGACCTGTTTGCCTCCAGACTCAACAATCAAGGGCCACGTTTCTTCAGCTGGCGTCCAGATCCAGAGGCAATAGCGATGGACGCCTTCCTACAGGATATGATCGGATCACGTCATTACACGTTTCCTCCATTCTCCATTATAGTGAGAAAATTGTCTCTCATTAGTGTTCAACGAGTCACTGTAGTATTGAGAACACCCCTCTGGAAGGGTCAACCATGGTTCCCATCTCTATTGGAGTTATCAGTGGATTTCCCACGTCTCCTTCCGATTCGCGCAGACCTGTTATTGAATCCGGAGGAACAACCTCACCCATGGTTTCGGCAGGGTCAATGCCGCCTGGTGGCATGGTTGGTTTCGGGGGACTTGGATCTCTCCCTGACATTTCGGAACGGACTCGTTCCTTACTCCTGGAGGCCTGGGCTCCAGGGACACGTTCCTTATAGAATTCAGCATGGCGAAATTGGTTTAGCTGGGGTGTGGAAAGACAGCTGGATCCCTTTTCAGCCCCTGTAAACTACTTCTTGGATTTCCATATGGAATTGTTTCATGACGGCCGGGCATATCGTACGATAAATGTGATGAGATCGGCTGTCTCTGCTTCGCATATAGGTTTTCATGGCATTCCTTTAGGCCATCATCCACTGGTTTGCCGTTTGTTACGGGCCATTCGTTTATCTCGTACAACGGTCCCTCGTTATACCTCTACCTGGGACGTTTCTATTATACTACGTTTTTTGTCTAGTTGGCCATCTAAGGAGGTCCTCTATTAATGTTAGTCTGCCTTTTTTCTTGTAAAAGAGTGAGTGATGTGCGTGCTTTAGATATCCCATCACGTTCCTTTGGCCCAGACGGGGTTACGTTTGATATTGTTAGACGCACAAAATCTTCCATCACCTCTGTATTTTATCCATATTTTACGGATCACCCGTTTATTTGTCCAATACTATGTTTGCAGGAATATGAATCTCGTACGAGTCAATTTCGACCTAGTGGTGTATCTCCGCTGTTTTTGTCAATTAGGGCTCCTCATAACCCGGTATCATCTGCATCCTTAGCCCGATGGATGCGTTGGCTTATGTCGGAAGCAGGTATTGAGGTTTCTTGTTTTGGGGTGCACTCTGCTAGGAGTGCTATGGCTTCGTCCGCTTTGTTTTTGGGCTGTCGTTTAGAGGATTGGATGCGGGCCGCAGATTGGTCCCGAGAATCCACGTTACGTACCTTTTATTTGAAACCTTTATCGCATTGGTCTACCCCGATTCTAGACGAACTTTGAACTAGCAAATAGGAGCCTCCGAATCAATGACTTAAAATTACTAAATTTTCCTATTACCATAACGGACAGTTAGAATTTTAATAATGACTGGGAGGCGAGTATTTCCCTGCTCACCCTCCCATGTTATACTTGTTCTTGTCACGGTGGCAGTACCACCAGGCACGCACCACCCTATCCTTGCCCTCCGATCCTTGGAAGTGGTCGGTCTGTATATATATCCCTATGAATATAACTCGCAGCAAGGTGAGGCCCTGGTTCCTGAGAGAAGCCCCTATATTGCAGAGATGCAGTATAAACTGCAAGGACAGATGAAAGCAACACAGGGTTAACAAAAGACCTCTGTACGGCAATACCAAAGATTCCCTGCACTGAAAGGCCGGTCTTTAGGATAGCCGGATCTAATCTAAAGGAAAGTATTACCTTGAAGCCGTACAGAGTCTTTTGTTGTATACAGATGACAGGGTTACCTGGAAACGGTACAGACAAGGAAAATACTATAGAGTAGTCATATAGAGGAAAGCCAAAAGGTCATAACCAGAGAGAGTACGTCATACAGGATATAGGAATAGGAACCAGAAGGGAAGTCAGCCAAGCCAAAATCGGTAACCGGGGAATCAGAATGGAACATAAACAGCAAACCAAAATACAGCAATAGACAGAACTAAATACACAAAAGGAACTGACATAAACTGGAACAGAAATAACAGAGGCAAAAACTAAACAAGGATGAACAAACGGAGGATAACAGGAACACAGCAAGGAGCTCTCAGGACACAAGTCGCAAATGAGACCAGGCAAAGTAAAATGACCCAGCAATGTACTACAGGTACATTGCTCTAATATAGGCAGGGGAAATCAAGGCAAGGGTCAACAGGTGAGCAGCACACAGAACACCAATTAACCCCTCGGAGGCCACCCAGGAATTGGCAGCAACAGAAACACAAGGGAAAAAACATAAAATACAAATACAGAGGGCGGGAAGACAGGTTTGGAAAGTGGGAACGTCACAGTTCTATTTTGTTGTATATTAGAAATAAACTTTACAATAAAAAACTATGTACTGTTTTATTTCATATATTATAACATATATTGTTATTTTGTCATAATAAACAAATTGTTTATCAATTAATGTTCCGTGTATCCTGTCTGGAATTCGGCCTTTGATTGCCAGTAGCGGGACTCTATCTAATCCCTGGTCCGTGTTTTCTGCTCTGTTTTTCAGCCACCCGATTGGATTCAAGTACAGTCTTCTCACAGCTGGTCCTCTACATCCTTCATTTTCCTGTATTGGCTATCCGTTCTTCTATGTCGGATCCTTCTTCGTGCCTGTTGGATTTGTTATTAAATCCAGTTCCACATCCTGTTTTCGCAGCAAGAAAGGACGCATTTCCGGGTTCAAGCCCATATATAGACATGGACCGCAGGGGATTATGGACTGGAGGGAGGAGTTAAGGGGAACTTATGTTAGTTTTTTTCACTTGTTCACTTTTTTCTCTTACTGCTGTTGATTAAAAATTCTAACTTTCCGTTATGGTAATAGGAAAATGTAGTAATTTTTGACCATTCTTCCACAAGCGCATTTGCGAGGTCACACACTGATGTTGGACGAGAAGGCCCGGCTCTCAGTCTCCGCTCTAATTCATCCCAAAAGGTGTTCTATCGGGTTGAGGTCAGGACTCTGTGCAGGCCAGTCAAGTTCATCCACACCAGACTCAGTCATCCATGTCTTTATGGACCTTGCTTTGTGCACTGGTGCACAGTCATGTTGGAAGAGGAAGGGGCCAGCTCCAAACTGTTCCCACAAAGTTGGGAGCATGGAATGGTCCAAAATATCTTGGTATGCTGAAGCATTCAGAGTTCCTTTCACTGGAACTAAGGGGCCAAGCCCAGCTCGTGAAAAACAACCCCACACCATAATCCCCCTTCCACCAAACTTTACACTTGGCACAATGCAGTCAGACAAGTACCGTTCTCCTGGCAACCGTCAAACGCAGACTCATACATCAGATTGCCAGATGGAGAAGCACGATTCGTCACTCCAGAGAACGCGTCTCCACTGCTCTAGAGTCCAGTGGCGGTGTGCTTTACACCCAGGGCAGCCATCAGAAATCTTGGGGCCCCTTACTGAACCTAAGGATGGGGCCCCCCTTGCACTCCCTCAACCCTTTAAAAGCTCGCTTTTCTCCCCCCCACCCTTGCAAAAAAACAAAAAGTAAAATGACAGAGTTCCACAGCAATATACCTCACAGAAATGTGTAGTGTGTATCAGAGCTCCACATCCTCCGAATTGGCCCCGAATAGTGAGTTTAACCGTTCAATGCAATTCATCTATTCACAAAGCTGTCAATCTACGATGCAAATCGCCACAACTTGTTGGCACCAAAATTGTCCCAAGGAAGACTATTGTGTCTTCTATTCACAAAATGCCAAATAGCTAATTCCACCCTGTAACCTACCATTGTCTGCGATTGGGTTCAAAGGGTGCTATCTTTTTTTCGGTAATGCTAACGCCGCTTTGGCCGCTGAACGACGCAAATCAATTCTTTTAAAGGTTGATAACCAATTGACAGCCATCGCAGACACTGACCTAGGCAGCGCAGCTCAAGGGTTTTTATTTGGGGAAGCCTATGTTAATAAGAGTATGGGCACATACGCCAACACCTTCAACTCCCTAGAGAAAATATCCTCCTCACTAAAGCGTGTATTTAGGGGTAGTGTTTGCTCTCTGATAGCTGGAAAGAATAACCCTTTGTGTACTTGTGCAGCGTAATATGTTTAGCTAATTTTAGTGTGTGTTACAATAGAATATTTGTCTGAAGTCTGTTGAGTGCAAGATATATGTTTATATTTTGTGTTGATATTATTCCGAAAGTTTAAGTTTTGTCAGAGCTAGAATTAAATAGAAAAGAAAAGAAAAGGGAGTCCTGGTTTTTTATATTATTGCATATAAATAATAATAAGTATGTAATAGTATACAATATTGCCTACTAAAATATAAAAATTATTAATAAATTAAATTGAAATATATGAAACGGTTAGAAAATTAATTCGAGAAATAATTAAAGTAATTTTTCTTTACTGTTTTTACAAGGTATGTTTTTGTTTGATTTTTGATGGGATGATTTATTTTTATTGTTTTTTTTCGATGTAGTATTAAGAGTCTGTTTTGGGCTATGGGAAAATATTTCTGAGAATATTATTTACACAATGTGTATATGTATATGCCCGAATGTCCCATCCAGCTCCTGGGGCGGGATATCTTTTGCACATTGCAAGCCCAAATTACGTTCCTTCCCGGGGTCACGCTCAATTAAACCTGCCGGAGAGTGGCAGTTTTGTTCGGTAGTATAATCCAGCCAGCCCGCACAACCCCCAATCTGTGAAAATCGCAGTAGTTATGTCAAAGGAGGAAGAATGGCGCACGGCACCTACTCTGTCTGCCACGCTGGATCCGCACGCACTACTCCTTGGAATTCCTGAGGTGGGGGGCGGAGGACAACCCGCCCAGATTAGTTGAATTAAAGCCCGGCGCAAAACCGGTGGCTCTAAGACAATATTATATCCCACAGAAAGCCAAGCAGGTTACAGAGTGTCTAAAAAGAAAGCACAAATATGTAAACAGAGTGTAAAATACCTGGGATTCCAGTTAACAGGTACCAAACGTGCACTAGGGGCAGAAAGAAAAGAAGCAATGTGCCGCATACCCCAACTAAAGACCAGGAGACAAGTCCGTGAGTTCCTGGGAGCTGCAGGCTTCTGCCGCCTGTGGATCCCCAACTTCGCAGAAATTGCCAAGCCGCTTCATCAAGCAACCAAGGAAAGAGAATTAGACCCCTTTCATTGGGAAGAAGAGCAAACCGCAGCGTTTCTGAAATTAAAGACTCTGCTAATGGAAGCTCCTGCACTGGGTCTGCCAGATTATAGCAAGCTTTTCCAGCTGTTCGTACATGAACATAACCAAACAGCAACAGGAGTATTGGTCCAGACCTTTGGCTCGTGGCTGAGGCCTATGGCCTACCTCTCCAAGCAACTCGACCCTGTGGCCTGCGGCCTACCCCCATGCCTGAAAGCAGTGGCTGCCACCGCAATGCTGATAGCAGAAGCAGACAAGCTGACCCTTGGACAAGTTCTTCATGTCAAGGTGCCCCATGCTGTCAAGGCTCTGCTGGATGTCAAAGGAGGTTACTGGTTTAGCAACAGCCGGATGACGAAGTACCAAGCCATGATGTGTGAAAATCCACGGGTTCATTTGGACCTCATCGCTACCTTAAACCCTGCTACTTTACTGCCTGACTGTGAAGAGGATCCAAATCATGAATGCCTCCAAGTCATGGAAGAAGTGTTCAGTAGCAGGCCAGATTTGAAAGACGTACCCCTAGACAAATACGATCTACAGCTATTCACTGATGGTAGCAGCTACATGGATGATGGGAAGAAAGTCTCCGGCTATGCAGTAGTCTCAACAGAAGAAATTATTGAAGCAAAGCCACTGCCAGGCCATACATCGGCACAACTAGCTGAAATAACAGCCTTAACCAGAGCCCTTGAAATGTCTGAAGGCAAAAGAGTAAATATCTATATAGATTCCAAATACGCCTTTATGACAGTCTATGCACATGGTGCACTCTACAAAGAAAGAGGCCTACTCACGTCTTCAGGACAACAAATTAAATATGCTGCAGAAATCACGGCCCTCCTGGAAGCAGTGTGGAAACCAAGTGCTGTCAGCATCATGCACTGTCGTGGCCATCAAAAATGCCGTGATGAAATTCCAAAAGGTAACAGACGCGCGGACCAGGCCGCAAAAGCAGCTGCAAAACCGCCACTACCAACAGAAGCAGAAGCTCAAGCTAAAGTACTGTTCTGCAAGCAAGAGCCTCAATCTTCCATGCCAAATTACGAGTTCTATATGAATTTGATAAAGTTTGAACCCCACGGCGAGTTCATTGAAATAATATTGAACAAATGGCAAGATGATTATGAACTGTTAGAACTCAATCATGATTATATCCAATGGTTTTTCCCAACTCGAACACAAGGCCGAAATTTCTACTCTACTCCCCTAAATCCGCAAGAGACATGCCTAATGGTTAACACCTCAGAAGTTCAGCAAAGACTGCGCAGAGTCTGCAAGATGAGGCTGAAATTCTTCGGCGTAAAAATAGTGGGGGAGGAGGAAGACAAAGAAACAATTGAAGTTGAACGAGCAGAGAATTTCGCGTCACGTTTTGAAAATTTGACAATCAATTCTCACAATAATCTACGAATCACACGAATACTGCACAGTCTGGGAGAATTGGAGCAGAAGAATATCAAGTCCCACTGGTGAGGTTCTTCCTCAAGGAGATCCTTATCAAGAACAGACTGCCAAGAATGAAGAAAAGTGTAATGAATTTTTTTATACCAGCAGTAAGAGATTCACAAGACAGACAAGATTTGTTATTTTGAGAACAGGCCCATCGGGCTATCCCCAATGGTATTATTACAAATAGACTTTACAGTGCTGCCACCCTGCAAAGGATACAAATATTTACTAGTGATGGTGTGCACTTTGACAGGATGGGTAGAAGCCTTCCCAACTAGAACTGAAAAGACGACAGAAGTGGTAAAGAGTCTAATGAAAGAAATAATACCACGTTACGGATTTCCACTCGAGATAGGGTCGGACAATGGCCCTGCATTTATCCAGAACTGTTTACAACAATTTGCCCGGCTACTGGGCATCACCTGGAAGCTATAGACCGCCTACAGGCCCCAAAGTTCGGGAAAAGTTGAAAGAATGAACCGTACCCTAAAGACTTTGATGTCCAAACTGTGCCAAGAGACGTCACTAGGCTGGTTGGACTTGCTGCCGATAGTCCTTTTGCACATTAGGTGCAGACCAACCCCCCAATTGAAGCTAAGTCCGTACGAACTTATGTTTGGACGGCCAACCCCTCTAATTAATGGACTAAGGGGGGACCTTCGGGCATTGGGAGAAATTAAACTAAATAAACAAGTAGTAATGCTGGGTAAAACAATGCAGAAAATAAATATTTGGGTGGGGATAATATACTGTATTCTCTGTATTTTTCACTGTATAAGTATTGTCCGGGTGACTCAGTATGGGTAAAAGAGTGGAAAAATGATCCACTAGGTCCAAAATGGAGAGGTTTTTATTTTGTCCTGTTATCAACCCCTATAGCAGTAAAGGTTGCCGAGGTGGTCCCGTGGATACATCACTCCAGGGTAAAAGCAGCCGCAGCCAGTCCTGAACCAACATGGAAGGTTGTTACCAACGAGACCAACCCACTGAGGCTGAAGCTGACAAAGACCACAGCCATGAGCACCTAAATGATTCTAACCCAGATAATACAGAGGATCAACAAGTGGGTGTTTTGATGGGCACAGGTTCTGACCACCCGCCAACGGGGGATACCCACAGGGTGCTTTTTAGGGGCCCGGCCCCCACCCTTGATCATCCAGAAATGTTCTTTATTTTTGAAATTCCGGTGGGGAGGGATTGGGTTTATGTGACTGTAAAAAGAATTGCCCAAGGAATTCTGACACTCGGGGCATTTGTGGTGCTGATTTTATATCTTGCTAATTTGATTTATGGACTCTCGCGTGGAGCATGCTCTAATTGTACGGGCAATGTGGGGAAAGTGGATATTTCCCATATCTGGAATGGTACGCACCCGGTGATGGAGAACCGTACCATGTGGAGACAAAAACGAGAGGCGCTATCTGGAACCAACCCAAGAGGACACTTACTTGTGCAATTCAAATATGACTATGCTAAAAAGTCTGGGCAAACTGCATGCTGGGTGTGTAGTAGACTGCACCCAGAGACAATTCATATACCATTTGCCTCTGTTCCAATGAATTTGAGTATGTTTGTATCAGGGAAAAGACAGAATCAGTCAGTCCCGGGTACCCTATAATAGGACCAGTGTATCCACCAGAATGGTGTTTTCAACTAGGACCAGATAAAGAAACAAATAACGAGGGTGGGTTATGTAACTCAAGTCAGTTCAACTGGACATCATATATTTACATATTCAAAACAGGACAAAAGGCGAATTATTTATATATACGATACAGGCAACTCACTAGAGACCAAGAGGCGGTGATTGGGAATGTGACCAATGGGAGGCAGGGTGCAGTGGATATGATGAGATGGCTGAGACACCTTGCGATAGAGATATCAAAGGGAACACTATATTCATCACCATTTATAGTGACAGGAGGGTACCAGGTGTGCTGTGAAAGGGTGTGTTACACATGGGTACACCAACAATAACGGGAATGTGTTATTTGGCTAAGCTGGTCCCAATCCAGAAACTAAGGGGAGAAGACACAAACACAGACACAGAACTACACCCTAGGTACCCACTGGTGTTTGAAAGACCGAAGAGAGAATTGTTTGCGAAGATGGATCGAATATGGACATGGTTGCCAGCATGGACTGGATGGGGAGGAGAGATGATGAGGAGATTGAATAGCTATGTCAATCTGATGGATGAGATTCTGAATAGAACCAGTATGGATATCCAGCTTCTGAATCTGGAAATGCGTGAGTTACGAAAGGTGCAAATGATACATGAAATGGCGCTTGAGCAGATCAGTGCGGCCTTGAATGGATTGTGTGAAATGACAATGCACTATGAATGTTGCACCTTCATCAGAAACACTACACACGAAGTCCCAGACTATTACCAGGTAATTCAAGATCATCAGGAGAAGGTAGCACAGTTGCAGGGCACAGCCAGAAGGATTGCTGCCGAAGGCTGGAATCCGCTCCGTGGGTTTGGAGCAATGGGAGAATGGTTTGGTTCTATCTTACGATTCATCTCAAAGATTGGATCCATGATACTCATGATAGTGGTGATCTTGATCATAGGGATACTGATATCTACACAAACACAGAAGATACCACTGATAATTCCACAGGGTATGTTCCCAGTGAAAGAAACCCCCCTTTTTTCAGTAGTTTCAGAATAGTGGAGTGTAATGGCTACAAGTGCCAGGAAAAGATCCTGACACTTGAGCCAAGGGGGGAATGAAGTGGAAATAGGCTGGAAGACGGCCGCCATTGTACACAGGCGGCCATCTTGTTCAGAATATTGGTTCACTTGTATATAACTAGACAGGTTTGTAGCTGAAACTAGAATGAGGTATACGTAGAAATTTAGGAATGCGTTTAGATTAGCAGAAAAGCAATTAAAGCCTTATGAAAGATCTTTGCTGTTTCTGGCACGGAGAAGTAGATATTCCAAGGTCGTGGGGCCCGCGGAAAGACGAAGGAGTATAGAAGACCGGGCCCCAGGCCATCTGAATAAACATAGCCGATAGGGAGGGAGGGAGGCACTGCCCGGAGAAAGACAGCACAAACAAATCACAGACTGTCAAACTAACGAGAAGTGTATCAATTTATAGTTATATGTGGAATGTTCTTTGTGTTCGAATTAATGATGGGAGGTATTAACCCACGTGGGGTGGAATAGAGTGTCATAGGGAGGTGGGCTAATGGGGATGTACCTAATTATGTATTTGGGGCATAAAACCTCATGTCTCTGTGTAATCGGGGCTCACTCTAAGCGATTCAATCCTGTGTGAGCACTTGTGTGACGACACAATAAACTCTTGCCTTTCCTGAAGAGACTCGTGTTTGGACAATCCTTGCTTGTGTCTGGTCCGGCGCCGTTAATGAAGTGAACCTGTCTGACTCCGGCTACACATTCTCTAAATAATAAATTATTACAGGGTTATTCAGAGAAAGGTGAAAACCAGGAGAACTGGCAGGAGAAGAGAACAATCTAGACCAAATAGCCAATTTGCAAAGGGAGATAAATGGGAGAATTTTTCTGGTTTGGTTATATTGACCTAGAATTTTCACTTCTCCAGCCAATTCTCCGGAGTTTCACCTATCTTTGAATAGACCTGATAGTAATTTTGGTGAAATGAAAAGCACACACTCACAGAGCTCAACAGCAATAAAACCCAAAGATATCTATTATTAAAGTCAACCTGTTATGGCTAAACGAGTTTTCCCACTTGACAGGAAATCTCTACCTTTTCTTAGATCAGCTTTTGGTGTAGAAATATATAATTATAAAGAGGGAGGCAGTCTTTTTTTTAAAAAATCCCTTTTTCCAACTATATATTTCAGCAGAAATTATCTATGTGATGCCCTTTCACTTAAACAATTTATAGATTTAAAAAATTCCAATAATATATGTATTTAAACAAATCTAATAAAATAATCCATTATTAATAAAATGCACATGTAGCCCCCTCACCTGCTTACCTTTTTGAGCAGGAGGGTTAATTCTGTGGAGGCCCAGCAGGAGATCTCCCTGGTGGGATAATCACTGGACTCCATCCTTAACACACTGCTGCTGCCCTATGCTCCCACACTGAGTAAGGTCCTGCAAGGGCGATACACCCCCAGTAACCCCACATCTCTAGTTTCCAAGTGATAATTCCAGAAAATAACAGGAAGCAATCCCTGTGAAGTCCCCAGCACACCTGTAAAAATAATGTGTGAAAAAATATTTGCAGGGATTGCTGCCTGTTCTGTAGTGGAAAATCAAGACAGGGGAAGTGTATCGCCCTTCTAGGACCTCACTGACCTCCGTCCCCACTGATAGCCGGTGCTCTGAAACGTCATCAGACGCAGCCTGCTCTGTGTGGGAGAAATGCTCTGCGCTCAGTGAAAGCACAGGGTGTATAGCACTCCCAGCGCCAACAGACCACCAGGGATAGGAGGAAGGGGGGACATCAAGAAATCTGCAGGGCCCGGGCTGTCAGCTGAGCTGACAAGATGTTACTAGCTGGCTCTGAGAGTTCCAAGATCAGGGAAGGACCCTGCCAACGGCGGGCCCCCCCCTGCTGGCGGGCCCCTTACCACAGCATGGGGTGTAATGCCCTGATGGCGGCCCTGTTTACACCACTGCATCCGAAACTTTGCATTGCACTTGGTGATGTATGGCTTGGATGCAGCTGCTCGGCCATGGAAACCCATTCCATGAAGCTCTCTGCGCACTGTTCTTGAGCTACTCTGAAGGCCACATGAAGTTTGGAGGTCTGTAGCGATTGACTCTGCAGAAAGTTGGCGACCTCTTCGCACTATGCGCCTCAGCATCCGCTGACCCTGCTCCATCAGTTTACATGGCCTACCACTTTGTGGCTGAGTTGCTGTCGTTCCCAAACACTTCCACATTCTTATAATACAGCCGACTGTAGAATAATTAGGAGCGAGGAAATTTCACGACTGGATTTGTTGCACAGGTGGCATCCTATCACAGTTCCGGGCTGGAATTCACTGAGTTCCTGAGAGCGACCCATTCTTTCACAAATGTTTGTAAAAACAGTCTGCATGCCTAGGTGCTTGATTTTATACACCTGTGGCCATGGAAGTGATTGGAACACCTGATTCTGATTATTTGGATGGGTGAGCGAATACTTTTGGCAATATAGTGTATCTGTACACTATAAATTCCTCTAGATTTTAATTTGTTTTTTTTCATTAAGCACTGTCCCTTCTATGTTCACAAGTCTGTCAATATTTAATTTTTTTCAATAAAAGTAAAATTTTAAATTGGTCTCTGGGAGACATTAGTATTCTGTTGGTCTTCAACAGAATATCTGTATTCCACCCATTCCGATATCATGTCCCAGACTTTTTAACGCCCTGCTTTTTATCAAAACATTATCTTTTTTGGTTATAATTGAATGATTCACCTGATAATTACAGAAAATATACTGGATGCTACTCGCTGATACATTGTTTAAATAAAAAAAAAAAGAGCAGAATACATTAAATCAAGCTCTAAATCAGCTAAATAAGGGGCACGACACAATGCAAGAGATAAAATAAGTGCTGGAAATTGCAAAATTGTATTTTAATGCTATGATTTTGGTAATTATCCAGTGAAAATCTAAAGAGTCACTCCAGCTCATCGGAACAAATTAGACCCGTAAAGTAAGTGTGAAAGATATGAAAGAGTAACGCGCTGTGTTTTCTTAATTGAATACAATGGAGGCAGTAATGTGTGTGTTTGTAATGCATATCGAATGGAAACTCCATATGTATCACATGCACGCATACCAACACCCCATCTGCGGCCAAATTACATACTTGGTGCTAACGTTAGAGCTCACCTGTGTGAGCGTTAACGTTAGCCCTGGTTGCCCTAGCGTATTACCATATTACAATCAAAACACTAACGGGTTAAAAAAACTGTTACCGTTTGGTATCTTGCACTGTTCTGCGCGAGATTTCTGTACTTTGCGCTCCCTATGCTTAATATGGGGAGCGCAAAGTGTTAATTAGCATTAGTATTACAATGTACCAGCGCTAATTACCGTCCGGCTGCGGTTACTGAAAAGTTAACCACAGCCAGGAATTGGTGCTAACAGATTCCGCTGCTGCAGAATCCATCAGCACCAGCAGAAACCCCCCAAAATGAATCAGATACTCACCTCCTGTCCCGTGGCGAGGACCGCAGCTCCAACCGCCTCCTCTGTCCTGCGGGAGCAGGGAGAGACTGGGGGGAAAAAGTCCCCCAGTCTCCCCCTGCAGATCACTACAACGACCTGCCGATTCTTGCAAGGCGCTGTGACCGGCGCTGTCTGCTTCAATAGAGTCCTATGGACTCCATGGAGAGGATGCGCGCTGCCGTGAGCATCCCGGGGCTTAGCGCCCGATAACAATGCAGGCAGCTTTTTAAGCGCCTGCATTGTAATATCGCGCTAAAACGGGGGCGTAAAGGAGAAACCTGCAGGCGCAGGTTTTTCTCCCTAGCGTCCCTGTTTTAGCACAACCATTGTAATGTGGCCCCTGGAGTTCTGCAATTAGCTTCCAGTGCAACTGAAGGTTCCCACAGGTATTCTGACCTGGCATCGGATATTATTACCTGTCCCCATTCTGAGGTGCAGCCGCGTTCTGGTTAGCGTTAATACAGCCAGCTTAATTTGCATGAGTAAAGTTGGGTCACTATAAAATACTGCAGGGTAATATTACGTTTGAGGTGCAGAGCGGCAGGATTAGCAAGGTTTCCCATCTTTCCAAATACTGAAAATGTAACTGAACGTGTTCGACTCGGTGGATATTACAGCCATGACTCTGCTTCAGGATCCATGTCTGGAGAGTAAACCCATCAATTGTATTTCTTTGAATAACGTGTTGATATGTAGGTGTTCAGTATACATATTATTCATTCTGATTATCCTTCTTTTACACTTTGCCAAGTATTATTTATTATTAAATATATTATTATTCAATACACTTTTCGTAGTATAAACCATGACTTTGGTAAAGCTCTAGTAGCCTGCTGCTACTTGGCCCCTGGATTTGTCAAGCCTTGATCTACATAAAACGCTAATGCAGGTATGCACTGTCTTGATTTTGGCCCCTAGTTTGGGTCTAAGGAGCAGCAGTAAGTAAACAGAGCAATGTTTATCAAGACGTCAATTAACTACACTGTGCTACGCTGACAACTACTAATAATGCGACGGCACATAATGACCCCTGTACCTGTAATTATAATTTCCATGCAGTTCGTCGGGCTGTGATGTTCAACCACTGTGTGTGCTATGAATAGTTCTCATGTGTGTCACAGATCTCTGCTCTGCAATGGTGTGTGTAATGGAACAAAATGAGAACGTATATTATTGTATAGCACTATAAAAACAATATTAATAATCTTTTTTTCTTTAATATATGCTTAGAATAAAGGATGGTGTGCACAGAAATATCAGCACCTGGTCAGTATGAGGCGAGATGGAAAAGGTTGCTTAAAGCCTTATACAAGGGATCTCATACTTTGCCCCCCCCCCCAGATGTTTCCGAACTACATGACTCTCTGGTCATCTTTTGCATTCAAAGGACTCAATGAATTGCCGGCCATCAACATCTGGGGGGGCAGAGTTTGAGACCCCTGCTTTAGACTGTGAATAACACTTTCACCATAATGAACAGCAAAAAGCCCAGACGGTAGAGCTTGGCCATCGCACGGCAACAAGGGTAGATGGGTGAAGTGTTAATTGCTGGAAGGGGGAATCCTCTGGTAGGGTACGGGCCTTGACATTGGACAGAATGGATAGAAACATATCCAGAAACACACATATATCCTTTGATTGACTGAACCAACCTGGGAAAAGTGTTTTCCACAAACGCTGCATTCGAAAGGCTTCTCGCCTGCAAGAGAATGTGTGAGGGTTAGACGCGGGCCTGACAGCTTTACAATGGGAGAACGAGAGGGCGGACTCCCAGAAAACACTTTAATATCAAACAAATAGGGCTGGGTGATTTCCTCGGTCAAATGGAGTTTACGGTCGACCTCGGGTTTACATTCAGGAAAAGCAAGGAATCTGGTTTGTTTAAATAGCGGATTGTGTGTCCGAGCAACAGCAGAGCAGAGCCCACTGGATACACCGAGGCCTGCCGGACACGTTGACTCTGCTCTTGGATGGATTGTTCGCCATTTAAAGAATCCAGAGGCTTTGATTTTACTAAAAAGTAACATCAAGGTCAATGTTAAAATGGCTTTAATCATGAAAAATTGAAAGAAGAAACCGCCCAGGCCTGAAAAGAAGCTGAAGAACAAGATCTCCACACACTGGACGCGCTCGGCTATGTATCTACAGAACGTTTGAGGATTTCAAAACTGTGAAAAAGATGTGTTTTTAAGTTTTTTTGGTCTCAAACGAAGTCTGCTACAACCAACTGCATATATCTCAGTTCAACATGGATAATATAATTTGCCTGCATTTCCCTTCCTTGCAATGACTTGCGTCTTTAACGCCCTCTCATTGAAGTGCTCCCGTCATGCCACTAATATATATATATTTGCTTTTCTTGCCAACCCATAAATTGGAAGATTAATTCCTATGCAACGTATGTCTGTCACTCACCTCTTGCGGCAAACTGCTAGCGTGAGTGACAGCTGTTTGCAGAAGAATCACCCTACAGCAGTGGTTCCCAACCGCGGTCCTCAGGTTCCCCTAACAGGTCAGGTTTGCAGATATCTGAAGCAAAGCACGGGTGATATGATTTGTTGCTCAGTGATTGCAGGATTCAGTCTGCATTTCCCCAAGGTGATCCTTAAAACCTGGCCTGTTAGGGGGGCTTGAGGACTGCGGTTGGGAACCACTGCCCTACAGGATAGGCCTCCGCTCACTTTCCGCGCCTGATTGTAGGCTGGTTGTCAGTGCTCTGGTGTCAATACTGGGGACCAATTGCCCAGCGATGCACATTGACACCGAGTAACTGACACACTTAGAGGACAAGCAAAGCAGCATCCAACACTGGAACCAGCTGGAGACTGATATCTCTTTAAGAGATGAGCTTTCATTTTGATCTTTAGGACCATGTGATGCCTGTCCACTGACGGGACATCAGAGGCAAAATGAACCTGGGTGGTACAAGTCCCCTTTAATACCTTGCTCAGCCATAGTTGTACTTCTATGATCTCGTGGTAATTACAAATGACAGGTTTTTCACCCTGGGGTCTATGAGGTTCAACACCACAACGCTTTGCTTGCGTACATGACCGCATGTATAGTCAACCTCATGTAGATATATTACAGAGATTTCACGTAAAGGATTAGTGTGTGTGAACGCAGGGCTGTAATGTGTGGAGGTTGAAGGCACGTGTAAGTGTGCGATTAGTGTGTGCGAATGCAGAAACACAAGTTTGTGGAGGGCCCATTTGTTTAGACGGAGCTGTATTGGCTTTTCCATTTCCCCGGTCTATGCCAATTACCCCCTAACATGCCCGCGGAAGGATCTGTTGTCTCCAGGGTTCCCGGCTCAGAGGAGCCGCTGCTCTAGGTGTCATCCCTCCCAACTCTCTGCAGCAAGTTGGCTGAAGTGAGCATTGGATGCTTCCAACAGCTGCACTTCGGCTGTTTCCGGAGGGGCTTGGGCTCCTTCCGAAATCCCTTCCCATCCACAATATTCCAGACACACGTGCGCAGCTGTAATCAATTACTGCTGCCGCGGGCATTGAAATCCCGGAGGCTAGGCTGTAACCGTTCCCGACTTGGTTTCCTTGTATCCTCCAGAGCATTCCTGTTTTACCTACTTTTCTGCAGCTCCGTGTACCGATCTCTGGCTAAGTATTGTGACCCTGTTTACGCTCTCTGTCCCTATATTGATTCACCACTTCTGTGTACCGACCTCTGGCTTAGTATTGTGTCATTGATTTTGCACCGTATCCCTGTATTGATATACAGAAATGTCCTACTCTGCGTAACGACCTATGGCGTTTGGACTCCGCTCCTGCTCGTTATCCCCATTTCATTGTTTTGTTCTTTTATTAGCCTAGATCTGGCCACTAAGGACTGGCCTATCAAATTAGGAGTTTTCTCGCTTACTTGTTGGTTGTTTGCATGTTGTGTTACCTGCTATTCTTGACACACTCTTTTTAGACAGTGACACAAAGACACCACGTGCAACTGGCTCAATCTCATTTGTCACTCCTCCTTCATATTCATGTGCTCCTCCATTTCCGTGTCACCACTCTATTTTTAGGCATGAGGAACCCTCTGGTTTGTTTTCCTTCATTTATAAGTGAGTAGCAGGCCATAAAAATGAATTTTACCTATTGTCTGAGCCCAGGTATGTTCGGCGGGCCAAGTGATCCAGTTAAGAGGTTTTGCAACCTTTCTATGTAACACATTAATAATTACGATTCCCCTGAACTCTATAGCACCGATGCAATAAGCATGTGATCTGTACAAGAATATTACCTCACTGTACCTGTATGAGAACGCTTGTGAAGTTCTAGATTACTTGGATGTTTAAAGCTCTTCCCGCACAATCTGCACTCGCAGTGTTTGCTTGTGAGGTCTTGTTCTTGTCCAGTGGACGGGCTCTCCGATCGCTCTTCAGCGTTTTCACTTATGTTCGCAAACAATTCTCCTTCAGCATTGCAGGCTTCACCCGATTCCTTCTCGTTGGTGAACGCCGGTTCCTCTGCCGTATCACGGAGCACTGCGGGCGGCTCCGCGGACTCCTCGGCAGGTTTCTGGGACCTGAGGAAGTTTAGCTTTTTCAGATGAATCGCTTTTTTAAGACGCATCTCAGTGGGAAACGGCAAAGAAGACCTCTCTGGTTCCTGGGTTGTGACAAACGTATGCGAGAATGCCGGCAGAGGTTCCAGAGGTACAGAGTCAGACTGAGTCAACATGGATGCGTGATTATTCATCGTCCATGGCTGAGCTTCAGCTTGGTTTGTTTCTGGAACCACACTTGCAGTGGCGTGCTGCTCTGCCGCTTTGTCAGCGTTTTCCTTGTAGAACTGTTTGCTGTAGTAGTCTCGCAGTTTGTAAGGTTGGCTCTGCTGCTTTACGGGAGCTTCCTTATCATTCATCGGGGCAGACGTTGGTTTTACAAGTTCTTCTGAAGGGATGACAACCTTAGGAGTTTGCGGTTCTTGCGCGTGTACTTCATCATGTAATAACGGAGTGCTGAGCTGCTCATTTGGCATTGTATTGGTGTATGTCGTGAAAGTGCTTTGAAGAGGAGAAGAACTCCTGAAGGGCGCAGAACCCACCTGATCGACCGCTGAGGTGAGCTTTAAGAAGCCGTAACACATGTTGAGGACATTCTGCACTTGAAGGCATTGCGCAACGTCAAATATCGCCTGCACGTTGTCATTAGTCAAGTCTAGGTGGGACGTGTACATGAAGTCCAAGATCTGGCCAATCCCTCCAATGTTTTTAATGTCCAAATGGAAGATGTCATTTTTTTGGCTTGAAGTATTCTGAAACAGCGATCTGTTGGAATGATGAATAAAAAGGCGGATTATTTCAGCAGGACACTTGTGCCGTCGTACCAACGTAAGTATGACGGCATCCATAATGTATGACCGGATGACTGTGTCATCACCAAAACAAACCCTGGATACAGAATCTTGTGCAAGCCCTTTCTCAATGCAAAGCAACATCGGCAATGTAAGTGCAGCTATCCATGCAGAACAAAGAAAAAGGGAGAAATTAAAGGAGAGGTTTTGACTATTTAATTTTTGGGAAGGCAGTGGTCTCACATCAAACACCAAAGCAAAAGACAAACTAAAATGAAGCGATTTTGGATTTTTAGTCAATCAGAAACACTTGATCTTGTTACCAGCCACATAGAATTTGTTTATGAATGAGTTATACAGGTGACAATAGCAAGCATTGATGTTGCTGCCACAAGAGGGCCTTGTGATGGCACCGAAGACATTGAAGTCAGGCTCCGTGTATGTGTATCATATAACCCTCCTTTCCGCTCATAAGAATGCGGCCACACACACACACTGAGCATCGTCTGCCTTCTCATACAGCACCTTGTGTACACAATTACACCACTTTTCCTGGTGTATTTGGGAAATAAAACTAAAATGCAGCCCCATGTCATCTGAAATTTTTGGAGAATTTCCAAATAAATTCCCTAAATCAGGATGGGCCACTGCAAGGACTGCAAGTAACGGTTATTTTCATAATCAATTAGGTGATTCATCGGATAATAAAAAATAAATAAAAAAGGAATTTTCTTTTTGTTTTGCAATTTGCGTAGTGTACATAACTTTTCTACGTGCATACACAAATTGGGTATCTTGCGTACTTTTCACACACAAGATACGTGATCCCTAGTCACAGTGATTGATTGATGCTGCGTGCGCAACTCAAGCTCATGTCTGCTTTCTCCCGGAATGAACGCTGCTATGAGCGCTCAGATAGACATGATGATGTCCTCTAGATTGTAAGCTCCTATGAGCAGGGCCCTCTACACCTGTTGTTTCCATCATATGTCCGCTTATCTCGTTCCCTTTGATTATTGTAAAGCGCTGCGGAAACTGTTAGCGCTAAATAAATGATGACAATAATAATAATGTCAGCACGCAAAAGAGGGAGAGAAAGCAGCCTGATCAGGTTAATAAACTAAAATGGTCAGGGTGTGTAGTATGTCATGAACAAATGGAGTGGTGAAAGGGACTGGAGAGTGGGAAGGAGTGAGTCTGGGCAAAGGACCGGACCTGAGTGTGAGTGAGTTTGGGCGAGAGACTGGACCTGGGTGTGAGAGGGAGTGAGTTTGGTCGAGAGACTGGACACGAGTTTGGGAGGGAGTTTGCGGGGAAGGGACCAGGACCAAAGGGAGTGATTGCAGCTCTGGACTGGATGTAGGGAGGGTGGGGTGGTGGCACAGGACTCCCCAGCTCCAAGTAAGGATAAAACACCAGGAGTACAGCTCCTTCACCCAGTGGCAGAACCCCTCGGTCTTTGTGATATTTCTGTCGTCAGAAATTAAATAAAAACAAACAAACTGGTGACGTCCAGCATAACCCTAAAACAAAATAATACAGAATAAAGCAGCAGCACGTCTTCCCCAATCAGCTCCGAAGTAGCAGCGGAAGTTCATAATGTTTTACTCCGTCTGACTCTAAACCCTGTGTGCTATATACAGACCAATTAATTAACGAGCCGATTAAGCGATAATGAAAATTGTTGACAACTATTCTCTGTATCGATTGTTTCAGCCCTAGGGTCATGTGATAGATCCTCAGTTGTTGAACAATTCCGCAATGCTTTTCCAACTGTGAATGTGCCGCTGTGTTAAGGGAGATGTAGTTCTACAACATCTAAGGATCGTCCATTAGGCCTGGCCTGCTTTAGACAACATTCTCTAAAAAGCTAGCGTGACATTATTACGGTTCTTGATTGCTGATAGCGGCTCGGTTTTCAACTGCGATCCCATTTGGGCATTAAAGTGTGAGATCATGTAATGTGTCAAAGTCGCGTATAGATCGATAGTAAAACTGATGTAGGTGATTTTTTAAATTAGATATTACCTCTATAGTTGCCTCTGCTTCTGTAACGAAGGTGCTGACATCTTGCAGAGCCCTGCACTCTGCAGCAGCCGCCTGATTGAGAAAGGATATTAAAAGATGCCTCACGCTGTGCTCTGCTTATACTTAGTGTATCAGTTTCCAGTGTCAAAAAATCCCATCCTGCACTGCACTTCCATTGGCATAGACACCTATGCCAATGGAAGGCCAAGGTATGCTGGGAATATTTGGGGGAGTTATTAAGGTACTGGTGGTGTTTATCAATGTTGCAAACACTGTCAAAAATCACGAGTGTCAGAACGCAAAGAAACTCAGGCATTTCACAAGGATCACATCTAATGAGTTTCAGAAGCTGCACCGCGAAGACTTATTTTTTATTCTTATTAAAATCTTTATATTTGTTAGCGATTTGGCTAAAAACAATGAATCGAGAGAATCACTTTTCCAAAACAGGGAAGGTTTTGTCACAATGGGTTCACTTTAAAGGGATATACTATTGAGAAACAACAGCCTCTGCCTCAATTATTATTTTTTTCTTTTTTAGTGGACTTTACTCACCTTTTGTCCCACGCTGCACACTGCACCTCCTCTCCAGCGCAGGGACTGCCGAACCTGGAAGTTCCTGAAGCTTTTCTGCGCAATTTGGGCTCCTACACAACTTGCGTAGCGAAAGAACTGCAAATTGCGCACTGCTATGGGACTTGCGCACTTTACATATACAAGTTCCTTAGTGCCTGCACAGAAGGATGCTTTGGAGCTGTGCGCATGCGTAGAGCCAATCCATCGGCTGCTTCCCTGAGAACGCTCGCTACAGCGATTGGTCTCAGAGGGTGATGTCGGCCGCTCTATGCATGCTGACGTCACTGATCAGGTGACCGGCAGCCTGGAAATTCAAAAATCCCGGCTGCTGGTGACGCTTGGTGTGGTGTAGGAAACTGCTTCACTTCATCCCACGATATCTCCAGATGGGGATAACTGGGTGGGGGGCACTCCTCCCATCCTGACCACTTTAAAACGATAAAGTGGACGGGATGAGGAGAGTGTCCCTTTAAAAGATGCCGGTGACAACCCCTAGCCGGAACAGCATGAATTGCCAGATTTTACACAGGTGTGGTAGTTCCAAGTATGAAGTTGAGCTCCTGGGCCAGGACTCCGCTCTCGCACAGGGGGGTACGTCTCACAGAATATTGAATTCAATGAGCAATTTTACTCAAGCGTGAGACGAGTGCCCTCCAGTTGCACCCGATTTATAATGAGTTTTAAGAGCTTAGCTTGGGTCCCATAACAAAGGGTTTCTGTGCGCAGCCCCATGGGTTTAACCCTCGCCAGGCAGACATACTGTTACAACCTGGGATCGTGTAGACTCTATCCCAGCATGACTTACCAATGGAGTGATAACCAGTAAAGAAAATACTAATAATCCACATGGTTTTAATGCGCACAGGCCCTGAACTTAAAAAGTTTTTGAGGCTGTGTGTAAAACTTTGTGTGGCTAGATAAAACAGGATTGCGATTTTTGTTTTGTAAAGGGGCAGCAGGAGAATATTTATTGAGTTTCATGATACTGCCCAGACACGAGGCGTCCGATATACAGTGGAGAGCAAACGTTTACACACCCCTGTTAAAATGTCAAGTTTCTGTGATGTACAAAAATGAGACAAAGATAAATCATTTGAGAACTTCTTCTACCGTTTAATATGACCCATACAATGTACAACTCAACGAAAAACAAAATGAAATCTTTTAGGATTGAGGGAAACAAAAAACTAAAATAATATGCTTGCATAAGTGTGCACACCCTCTTATAACTGGGGATGTGTCTGTGTTCAGAATTAAGCAATCACATTGAAAATCACGTTAATTAGGAGTCAGTGCACACCGGCCATCATTTAAAGAGCCTCTGATTAACCCCAAATAAAGTTCAGCTGTTCTACTAGGTCTTTGACATTTTCTTAAGTCACATCCTACAGCAAAAGCCATGGCCCACAGAGAAACTTCCAAAACATCAGAGGGATCTCATTGTTACACGGTATCAGTCAATGAGAAGGTACAAAAGAATTTCCAAGGCCTTAGATAAACCAAGAAACACAGTGAAGACAGTCACCATCAAGTGGAGAAAATATGGCGCAACAGTGACATTACCAAGAACTGGACGTCCCTGCAAATGTGATGAAAAAGACCAGAAGAAAACTGGTGAGAGAGGCTGCCAAAAGGCCTACAGCAACATTAACCCTTTCACTGCTGAGGCATTTCACCGCTGTGTGCGGAGCTAATTTTTACCGCTTTCGCTCATCATGTTTAAACGCGATTTGAAACCACATTTTATTATATGATCCAGACATATTATATATCGTACTTTCTGGCAGACTCGGCAGATTCATAATATATCATTTTTATATGTATACGTCATGTCCTGCCTGTATATTATAACAAAAAATGCAATAAAATTGAAATTTTTAATAATATGCAGCATGTAAAGTGTTTTCATCCTTTTATCACATGAACATTTGCGTTTATATTTTGAATGGGGTGCGCTTGTACAAAAATTAGAAATGGGGACTTACATTTGGGGGGGGGGTGATTACGTGATTTTTAGCAAACGCACCCCATAGAAAAAAATCATTAGTGCAGCATCATTGTTCACATTATAATTGAAATGTGAACAATATTGCTGCATTAATAAAAACAACACACAAAAAACACACTTTTTTAAATTATTATTTTTGTTTTTACTTTATACATGGTCATGTTGGGTATCATTCGAAAGGCAATGCTCAGGCCTTTCGAATGAAACCCTCCATGACCCCCTAGCTGCCACAGTTCTGGAGATATCAGGGTTCAAACGAACCTGCTATCTCACCAGGGGACTTCCTTGGGAAATCCCCGGGCAGCTAGGGATTCCCCGGCTATCTGACGTCATCACGCTATGCGTGAGGAAGTCAGGCAGCAAGGGGGAACCCGGGGGTGGAGCCGCCATCCAAGATGGCGGCCCCCACCGGAGCTAGACCGAAGTGCGACCCGGTGCCTAAGGGGTTAAAGCCAGGCACCGCTTAAAAGGGGAGACACTCCCCTTTTAAGCGGTGCCTGGCTTTTCTTTGTGGGACCTCCCGATCGGGAGGGTGAGGGATCCGAACGGATCCCCCCTTCCCTTCCAGGCGATCTCCCGGCATTGCCGGGGGGGGGGGGGGTCGCCTGGAAATGACATCAACGCGCATGGCGCGATGACGTCATTGACATCAGGCAGGTCTTAACTTCAGCATCTGAGGACGCTGAAGTCAGACCGCCGTGGGACACCGGACAGAGAGGTGAGTATCTCCGCCAGGGGTCCCGCAAAGCTGATGACGTGTGGGACACGTCCTCAGCATACAGCGGGAGTAACTGAGGACGTGTCCCACACGTCCTCAGCAGTGAAGGGGTTAAAGGAGCTGCAGGAATATCTGGCAAGTCCTGGCTGTTTGGAACATATGAAGAATACGGGAGATTGTTGTCACATGTCTGGGCTATGGGGTAGAGCGGCAAGACAGAAGCTTTTTCTAATGAAGGAAAACATCCAAGACGGGCTAAAGTTTGAAAAAACACATCTGAAGTCTCCCAAACGCATGTGCGAAAACGTGTTATGGTCTGATGGAACAACGTTGAACTTTTTGGCCATAATTCCAAAAGAAATGTTTGGTCGCAAAAACAACAATGCACATCACCAAAAGAACACCATACCCACAGTGACGCATGGAGGTGGCAGCATCATACTTCGAAGCGGTTTTTCTTCAGCTGCAACTGGGGACTTAGTCAAGGTAGAGAGAATTATGAATAGTTCCAAATACCAGTCAATATTGGCACAAAACCTTCAGGCTTCTGCTACAAAACTGAACATGAAGAGGACATCTTTCAGCATGACAACGATCCAAAGCAACATCCAAATCAACAAAGGGATGGCTTCATCAGAAGAAGATTAAAGTTTTGGAATGGTCCAGCCAGAGCACAGACCTGAATCCCATGGAAAATCTGTGGGGTGATCTGAAGGGGGCTGTGCACAGGAGATGCCCTCACAATCTGACAGATTTGGGTGTTTTTGCAAAGAAGAGTGGGCAAATATTGCCAAGTCGAGAGGTGCCATGCTGATAGACTCCTACCAAAAGAAACTGAGCGCTGGAATAAAAACAAAAGGTGCTTCAACAAAGTATTAGTTTAAGGCTGTGCACAATTATGCAACCATATTATTTTACTTTTTTATTTTTGCTTCCCTCCACCTAAAAGATTTCAGTTTGTTTTTCAGTTGGGTTGTACAGTTTATGGGTCACATT
Source organism: Leptobrachium leishanense (assembly GCA_009667805.1). Classification (NCBI taxonomy): domain Eukaryota; kingdom Metazoa; phylum Chordata; class Amphibia; order Anura; family Megophryidae; genus Leptobrachium; species Leptobrachium leishanense. The sequence goes on along the minus strand of CM019063.1, from coordinate 499,142,949 downwards.
AAAGGTTGGAAAAGTTCTGAAATTATTTGTCTTGTTTTTTTACATCACAGAAACCTGACATTTTAACAGGGTTTGTAAACTTTTGCTATCCACGGTGTGTCTTTTAAAAGGATATACAAACAACATCAAATGAAATGGGAATGGAGGCAGCTATAAAATTAAATGGAAATGGGGGCATTAATCAAGTGAAATGGGAACGGGGCATTAATCAAGTGAAATGGGAACGGGGCATTAATCAAGTGAAATGGGAACGGGGCATTAATCAAGTGAAATGGGAACGGGGGCATTAAGTGAAATGAGAACGGGGCATTAATCAAGTGAAATGGGAACGGGGCATTAATCAAGTGAAATGGGAACGGGGCATTAATCAAGTGAAATGGGAACGGGGCATTAATCAAGTGAAATGGGAACGGGGCATTAATCAAGTGAAATGGGAACGGGGGCATTAAGTGAAATGAGAACGGGGCATTAATCAAGTGAAATGAGAACAGGGCATTAATCAAGTGAAATGGGAACGGGGCATTAATCAAGTGAAATGGGAACGGGGGCATTAAGTGAAATGAGAACGGGGCATTAATCAAGTGAAATGGGAATGGGGCATTAATCAAGTGAAATGGGGCCTTAATCAAGTGAAATGGGGCCTTAATCAAGTGAAATGGGGCCTTAATCAAGTGGAATGGGGGCATTAATCAAGTGGAATGGGGGCATTAATCAAGTGGAATGGGGGCATTAATCAAGTGGAATGGGAATGGAGACATTAAACAAATGAAAGAAAATGGGAATGTATGTATAAATCAAATGGTAATGAATATATCAAGTAAAACCGGGGCAAAAAAGTGAACCTGACTGCCATTGCGGATGAATACATTCAGCAAAACGAGCGCTATTATTTAATATAAGTTTAAGGAGCGCTAAGAAAGTGGGGCTTTATATTTTCAGGTTTTATTTATTTTATTGTTGTATTCAGATTAGCAATGCTAACTCATGTGTAGAACATAATTTACTAAAATTTACTTTTTTGATCTGGACGGTCAAAATTATAGGGCTTCCCTTTTTTAACAAGTTTCATGACCCAAGGCCAGAGAAACGAACTTCTTTTGGTTCCTGAAAGTAATTTTTAAAAAAATTTATTATAGTGATAATAGAACTGAGAGAGTAAGACAAGAACTGAACTGGAAAAATATTTCCTTTGCGGAAATCAGAGCTCTCTGGCGTGGCTTCCTCGCCATGCATACCTCTAACATTTTGGCCAGTCCATGTAAACCCATCATGAACCAGGGCAAGAAAGAGCAAAAAAATAAAAATACGCAAAAGCAAAATAAAAAAAAAGAATAGTAGCCTCAAAATGCCAAAAGGCCTCATACCTAAAGTAATGGCTGAAGGCGGCCAGCACATTCTTATGAGCTTTGAAGCAGACGCCTTTCACCACCAGCATGCAGTCACAGAGCAGTCCCTGGATTCGCTGTTCATGAAGCTGTTGGAGAAGGTGGCAGCTATGGCTGGCTGCCCGGTCCATCTTCCATCAGCATCTCCAGCCTAGAAATACATTGAAAATTTTTAATAGGACAACTACAGTACAATTTATGGACTAAAAACAGCATTACTTAAGCCTGCGGATAAAGAAATAACAAATAGCTGTATGGGTAAAGCGCTAAGTTACATTTTTAGATGGAATGTTTTGTCGGAAAAAAAAAAAAAAAAAAAAAAGAAAGACTCTTTCGTGTTTTTTTCGTGTATACATCCCTGATTATGGCCAGTCTGGATAAATCGTTGACTCATTCCTGGAAAAATCCAATATATGTAACGAAAGGAAACAGTGCCCGAGTTCTACCAAACGTAAAAGCTTTCCAGGTAATGATAACTATCGAAGTCCCACGCGATTAAAAGAAAAAAAAAAGGATAAAATACAGTTATTATCTATCTACGACTTTGCAGAAGAGCGGAACAGATAACACGGTGCGCAGAGGACAATATTAAAGGCACAAACAAGCAATGTGCAAAGGCAGAAAATAAGCACGTTTGCGCTCTACGGAATAAAAACAGACTCTTGTGCAGAGGGAAGTGCACAAAAATCTATTGTATATACGGCCGCACGGCAGAAATGGAAATTTCCACTTGGGGCTGACGGAGAGACTGGGCTATTACACTTCAGCCAACGCATTCCGCTTTATTCTGAGTACAGTGACGGCCAGGGATACTAGAAGGGAAAAAAAAGGTGGAAAAGGAAATTAAAGTGACATCCTAGTGACCGTGACCATTTCATGAATCTTATATGGTCATGGGTGGTGGAGTATGACCTCCTTCCCCTTGCAGGTGTCCCGGAAGACAGATTCGACCTTCTGAATGGAAGGAAGGCAGAAGTCAACCTCAGCTGCACAGCTGTCTGCGGGGTGTCATGTGGGGATTAATATTTAACCCCCCCTTTAACCCCAGAGAGCCCCGTTACTATGAATATTTGAACATATTCTACTGAACATCGGAGCAATTACCCGTCCCTCCTGCACTCCATCCCGGATTTCTCTGCTCAACCCTATGTTTACTTACGTCTATAAAAGTCCCCTTTTTCTCTCCCGGCAGGCCGACGTCTCAGAGCAGGAAGAGCATCTTGAACACAGACCTCTGATAATCTACACATGTGGCACCAGTACACGTTGCCAATCTAATGCCTCTTAATTGAGAGGCATCGAAGAGCCAGGGACTCATATTTAAATGACAAATTCTGATTGACAGCCTTCAGGGCATGTGGGAAACTTCTGCTTTGAAGGCCACCATGACCCTTTAAATTCACAGTGTTCAGGGTGGCTAGATTGTCCCTTTAATACATCTGTCCATAAACCCTGGTGTGTTGTTGCACTGTGGGTTTGGTTGATAAAACGAGACATACTGCGGCTACGAGGGAGGGAAACCAGGTGTAGCTTTTTGATTCCTTGACGTCTCCATGGCCAGACCCAGCGGAAACAAGACTACCTGAGAAACGTGATCAGGTCTATTCACTGAAGGTGAAACTCGGGAGAAAGACTGGAGAAGTGAATTCTAGGACAAAATAGCCAAACCAGATATATTCTCCCATATGTCTCACTTTCCAAATCGGCTATTTGCTCTAGATTGTTCTCTTCTCCTGCCAGTTCTCCTGGTTTTCACCTTTCTATGAATAACCCTGAATGCTGGGTGAAGTAGAGGTAACATGCGTGGAAAGAGCCTGTGGAGACATGGGTTCGATCCCGGCAAGAGCACCTCTCCAGTAAGTGTCCTTGGGCAAGACACCTAACGGTACATACTCGCCTCCCAGGACATACTATAAAACGAGAGAAATCTCAATGTATCCTTCCTGGTAAAATACTTTCTCCAAAAAAAAAAAAAAAAAAAAAAAAGCTTTGAAAAAGGGTGAAAAACAGCACAATGGATTCCTAAATCCACTCTTCATTATGTAGCCCAATGGAATACGCAGAAACTAAACTTGTCAGAAGGGAGTTACTTAAAGGGTTTATTAACTAAAAAGGGAAGGTAGAGTTGGGCAGGATGACCCGACCGGGAAAAAAATGAATTTGCAGCAAGTAGAGAAAATATAACATGTCCTTTTATAGAATACAAGTTATAAAAACCGTAATAATGGGCAGGCGGCTCATTGGGTGGGCTGGTTCTTCTGAAATCATTTCGTGGTATCTGATGGGCTTTTAGGCCAAACCTAGTTTCCCTAAAGTGTTTTATTTTCACCCCTTTAACAAAAAGAGATTTTTTCGTTGTAAGTGATAGAACATTGATTTGAAACATGGAGACGTGTTTAACTATTAAATGTTGGTTAAATAGTAGTTTTGCATAGATTGTTATCCGGGGATTAAACAAATGAAAATGTGCACATTTGGAATTGTTGACGTATTCATTTACCCGTTACAGAAATATCCTAGAAAGGTTCTAAACTCTAGATGGCGTCTCCTATAATCACACAAAGCTCTGTATCACCGGGCTCAGGGAAATCCACAATGAGCCAGAAGCAAAACAAAGTGCGGCGTGATTGCACCTGCGACCCAGAGGGCACAGCAGGCTCCAGGGATAGGGCGCCGTTTGAGCGCCACAAAAACTGCCATTGCTATTATGTGTCCGTGTGATGTTTGGACTGCGTGGTGTGCCCGTCTTCAGGCCGGAATCACAAAGGCAAGGGCTGATGGGAAAAATGGGTGGTGTCAGTTTGAGCAGTTGGAGGGCGGCTGTTGGGAATTGGCCACGTACACACCTGGGCGTTTTACAGCGTGTTCCTGTGCGCTGTAAACCGCCTAAACACGGAAATTCTGATTTCCTATGGGGCTGGTTCACACCTGGGTGTTTTACAGTGGTGTATTTAGGTTTTGTGCTGCCCTAGGCCTGACTAAACTCGTGCACCCCCCAATTTAAATTTGAGGCACCCCTTCCTGTCAAGGGCACACCTCTTCCTGGTTAATCCCCACCCTTCATCTTAAAGCTCCACCTTTTCCTCTCTTTATATTAAAAGTGGATAACAAGTGCCTACTTGTATATTTTGTATACCATTTCAAATGTATCTATTGAGATAAAGAAAATCATGAAATGTTTAAATTCAAGCATTTTTACAAAGAACAACCACACATGTCAAGTATACTGGATCACAGCCGCTCTAATTGGTTGAACAATAAAATCCACAGAAACGTGCACTGCATATGAGCGTATCACAGAGCTGCACAGCAATAAAACCCCCAGAAATGGGCACTGTGTATGAGCATATCAGAGCTGCACAGCAATAAAACCCACAGAAATGTGCAGTGTGTATGAGCATATCACAGAACTGAAAGAAAAAACAGTGAAGCGCTCTCAGGATAAGTGAATAGTCATATACGCTACACAATGAATACGGAGGTTCCCCTAAAAACCTGAAAAACATGCAATGGACAGTCAATGGAGCGCCAGTACAAGACTGGAAATACGAAAAGTCACTTTACATGTCCTTCAACAAGTCTTCTAAATCTTCCCAAAAATTCTTGGATAAGACGTCTCTACAAAAGAAAAAATAATAATCGCGCAATACGTTGATACACCATATGTGGAAGGTGAGGGGGTGATGGTCCTACTCACATATCAATGAGCCTAACCTAGGCTCTAGGGTGAACATCAATTTTGGGTCTTCAAAAGGTGTTTCAGGTGCCCATATACCCCCATTAGGATGGTAATCTTCAACGACTTTCCTCTGTATTAAATCACGGAGAGAAAAAACAATGCACTCCCCTAGTGCAATATCGTTAGGATATAATGACAGTGGGTCAATTTAAATATTGCACTCACATGTGGGTGAGCCGCATTGGCTCCAAGACCTCGCGTGGGAATTTATAAGGAAATTCGGAAAAAAAAATCTTTTAAAATCACGTATCAGGAAGCAGCAGTATTTATATAGAATAAATTAATACATAAAAATCAAAGTAGATATTACCAGAACGCGTTTCGCTCCTCAGAGCTTCTTCAGCTGGTATCCAGGATACCAGCTGAAGAAGCACTGAGGAGCGAAATGCGTTCTGGTAATATCTACTTTGATTTTTATGTATTAATTTATTCTATATAAATACTGCTGCTTCCTGATACGTGATTTTAAAAGAATTTTTTTTCCGAATTTCCTTATAAATTCCCACGCGAGGTCTTGGAGCCAATGCGGCTCACCCACATGTGAGTGCAATATTTAAATTGACCCACTGTCATTATATCCTAACGATATTGCACTAGGGGAGTGCATTGTTTTTTCTCTCCGTGATTTAATACAGAGGAAAGTCGTTGAAGATTACCATCCTAATGGGGGTATATGGGCACCTGAAACACCTTTTGAAGACCCAAAATTGATGTTCACCCTAGAGCCTAGGTTAGGCTCATTGATATGTGAGTAGGACCATCACCCCCTCACCTTCCACATATGGTGTATCAACGTATTGCGCGATTATTATTTTTTCTTTTGTAGAGACGTCTTATCCAAGAATTTTTGGGAAGATTAAGAAGACTTGTTGAAGGACATGTAAAGTGACTTTTCGTATTTCCAGTCTTGTACTGGCGCTCCATTGACTGTCCATTGCATATCACAGAACTGCACAGCAATAAAACTCACAGTAATGTGCAGTGTGTATGAGCGTATCCCAGAGCAATAAAACTCACAGTAATATGCAGTGTGTATCACAGAATCCACAGCAATAAAACTCCCAGCAATACAATGTTTGGTGTGTGTCAGCGTATCAGAATCCACAGCAATAAAACTCCCAGCAATGCAATGTGCGGTGTGTATGAGTGCATCAGAATCCACTGCAATAAAACTCCCAGCAAACCGAGTGTATATGAGCACACAGCAATTATGCTGTGGAGCCATCTTGTCAGCAGTGGGGTGCCACTGCCAGAGGGTGCACTATAGCTTCGATTCCCTTCCCGGTGGGTGTTCAGTCCAGAATAGAGTCTGTGTTAACGAAAGGGCGGGCAGCTGCGCGCGTGCGTTTCACGTGGTTCAGCCAGTCATGTGGTACCGAGACTCAGAGAAATGGCAGTGAAATGCCCTGATGTTCGGTGGTTTCAATTCAGCAGGTTTATTCAGGTGAACCCCATAGGTGTCAATGTTAAAAATATTCCCGTTTTTATGCAATATCTAATAAATCATTTATTATTTTAATCTGCAGTAAAAAGTCGTTATTTATTGATTATTTTTTTTAGTACCTTTTAGTAATTTTTCAGATTTTTTTGGGCAAAATTCCCCCCCCCTTTTTTTAATAGAACTTTTTATTATCAATCATAGGATCTTATATGTAAATTCCAGACATTTTCGTTCAGTAGTTCTTTTGAAAACAGCAGGCCACGGGTTTGCAGTGGAAGCATTCAGCGGCCGACTCCATGCACTTTGGGGACCCTGCGGTGAATGGTGAATTCACTGCAGGGTGGGGAAATTTTATTCTCCCAAGTGCAGGGAACTACAGAACACCAAAAAGCAAAAAGTTGGCGTCATTTCGGTGCTCTGTGAGTAACCCATTTAGTGGTGAGGTTTTTTGCTGCCCCCTGGAAACTGAAAGCCTAGGCCTTGCCTACCCAGGACATACTTGAAAATTTGTGAAATCTCAATGTATCCTTCCTGGTAAAATACTTTGCAAAAGTAAAAAAAAAAAAATATATATATATATTTTGTTTTTTGGGGTGGGGCCACCCAGTGCGGGCCGCCGCCCCCTGGAAAGTGCCGCCCTAGGCCTGGGTCAAAATACACCACTGGTGTTTTACAGTACGCAGGAACGCGCTGTAAAACGTCTTACGCCCAAATTAGTACAGGAGGTTCTTTGGGGCGTATTACAGCACGTTCACGGCCATAGACTGCAGCGGCAATGCGCGTCTTTTTACTTTTGCGCGATACGCACGTCAAAAAACGCGCAGGTGTGAACCCAGCCTAAAAGGTTGAGTAGTATCTAGTGCAGGTGTCAGCAACCTTCGCTCCCTGATGTTTTGGGAACTACATCTCCCACGATGCTCAGTCACCCATTAGGCTGACTGAGCTACATGGGAAATGTAGTTCCCAAAACATCAGGGAGCCGAGGTTGCTGACCCCTGATCTAGTGGTAACGGCAGCTCAAGCACCACCACAGTGATTTTCATCAAGATGCTCCGCGTACGCAGGACGGTGCAGTATGTACTGTATTATATTCCGAATCATAGCTATAAACAGCATTATACACACTAACAGTCTGTGCCGCACTAAGAATGTATCGTCTAACAATAAAAAAAAAAAAGGTGCACTTTAAGCTGGCCGGACACTGGAACCGTGGTTGGACAACCGACTTGGTCGTCTGACTATGGACGTTGTCGTACGACCAGGACGGACCACTGGAAGTGTCTGTGGACGACCCAGGTCGAACGCAGAAAAAAAAAAAAAAACTCGCCGAACGCTGCAGGGGAAAGAAAAACATGTCCATGGTGCTGAAAAGAGCTTCACCACTTAGAACACAGCCAGACTGAAGACAAGAAAAACGCAGCTGAACGCCGAGAAAAACCCGTCTTTTTTGAAAAAGTTGGGAATCAAAATGTTTGAGAAAAAGCAAAAAATTACTCCCAAAAAAATCAATATATAAAAAGGCTTTTTGCTGCGGATGAAAATAATAAAAAGTTAAAAAAAAAAAAATATATATATATTATTTTACATTAAATCCTTTGGGATTCGCCTGTCGAACGGAATCACTTCTCTATGGGGCAATTTCCCTGCCACGGCACTGCGGTTCAACTATACAATTCATCTTTTTTTCATGTAAATTGTACCAGATTGTCGGATATATCCCATTCAAATGGGAAAGATCGCTAGTCTGTTATAGCCACGCAAAGCCGTCCATTGAAAGGTCGGAGGTAGTGGACGAGGGCTGAATCTTCTCCATGTTGTGGGATTGGTCGGACAACAATGGGAAATCACACAAACACGGACCCAGTGGACGGCCAGCCTTAAACACAAGCTCCATCCTGCACCATACAAGCAAGCTAAGAGAGCTCCCTATCCAATGAATATAAACAGCTTTTATTATTAACCCCTTAAGGATTTGCTTCACAGGCTCCTCCCACCTACTGTTCTGTGTTTAACTTTTATATATATTTGTTATTCTGTCTCACCCATTGTACAGCGCTACGGAACTTGTAAGCGCTTTATAAGTACCTGTAAACATTTCGGATTTCTGGGTTTCCCCCCATTTTTTTGAAACGCCATCTGTTATTGCAACCTCCACAAACACCAGCGTTTTCTGAAACCGTTTGTTGATTTTCGGCTCCCAATACAGAGGTGTGTGTCTGGAACGCAGCTCCCAGTCCTGAACAAAACCCCAGAACACACTGGTCATCTCCCATCACAACACAAACCCTACAGAGACCTCAACCCGGATGTCTCACCCCCCCAACCCTCACCCCAATTGTCTCATCCCTCCACGAACCATACAGAGCCCTCACCCAAGATGTCTCACCCCCCCAAAACCCTACAGAGCCCTCACCCCGGATGTCTCACCCTCCCAAACCTCACCCCTCCACGAACCATACAGAGCCCTCACCCAAGAGGTCTCACCCCCCAAAACCATACAGCGCCCTCACCCCGGATGTCTCACCCACCCCAAACCCTCACCCCAATCGTCTCACCCCCTGAACACTACAGAGCCCTCACCCAAGATGTCTCACCCCCCCGAAACACTACAGAGCCCTCACCCAAGATGTCTCACCCCCCCGAAACACTACAGAGCCCTCACCCAAGATGTCTCACCCCCCGAACACTACAGAGTCCTCACCCAAGATGTCTCACCCCCCGAAACACTACAGAGCCCTCACCCAAGATGTCTCCCCCGAACACTACAGAGCCCTCACCCAAGATGTCTCACCCCCCGAACACTACAGAGCCCTCACCAAGATGTCTCACCCCCCGAAACACTACAGAGCCCTCACCCAAGATGTCTCACTCCCGAAACACTACAGAGCCCTCACCCAAGATGTCTCACCCCCCGAAACACTACAGAGCCCTCACCCAAGATGTCTCACCCCCCGAAACACTACAGAGCCCTCACCCAAGATGTCTCACCCCCCGAAACACTACAGAGCCCTCACCCAAGATGTCTCACCCCCCGAAACACTACAGAGCCCTCACCCAAGATGTCTCCCCCCCGAAACACTACAGAGCCCTCACCCAAGATGTCTCACCCCCCCGAAACACTACAGAGCCCTCACCCAAGATGTCTCACCCCCCCGAAACACTACAGAGCCCTCACCCAAGATGTCTCACCCCCCCGAAACACTACAGAGCCCTCACCCAAGATGTCTCACCTCCCGAACACTAAAGCCCTCTCCCCCCAAAACCCTACAGAACCATCACCCCGGACCTCTCACAGAACCGTCACCCCGGACCTTTCACCCCCAAACCCTACAGAACAGACAACCTGGACACCCCCCCCCCAAACCATCTCCCGGACCTCTCCTCCCCCCAAACCCTACAGAACCGTCACCCCGGATGCCCCCCAGCCCTGAGCCCTCATGCCAGACAACTTGCTTCACCCTGCGCTTCCCATCAGAAGGCACAGCCTGGTGATTATTTCATGTTATACGGATTCCATTCCGGCATAAAATATGAGTTTAACCCATTATTACCCGCCTTTAGTGACCTAACACCATTTACAAGAGAAGTCCGCGGACTGACCCCTCCGGACCCGTAATAAGCGCTTCACGCAGCAGGGCCCGCCTCCCTGTGAGCCGCACAGCAGGGCGTGGAGCAGGACAGGAAGCCGGGCAGGAGGGAGGGAGGGAGAAGTCGGCGGACTCCTCTTCCAGACAGGAGGCGGGCAGGGAATGAATAAACCCCGGGTGAAAATGCTGCGCCTTTTATCATGAGGGACGGATTCAGAGGAAGGGGCAGGTGATTGACAGGGAGCCGTGGGGAATAAGCCCCGCCTTGGCGCGTGTCCGCCCTGGCCCCTCTCCGTGTTGCTCCCCCGGCCTCCTTACCCATTGCTCGCCGGGCTCCGGGACACGCACGCTCCGGACACCAGTGACGTGTTTCCGGCCCGGTCAAGCGTGAGGCGGGAGCGCGCCCTGCAAGAGGGAGTGAAGAGAGGCACAGGGGGCGGGACAGGAAGTGACGTTTTTCCAGTACATTTTGCCCGGTGCGTGGAGGAACACGTGGGTTCCTCGGTGAGTTCTGGGACAGGTAGGGAGGGGGCGTGTGGGCACCGTGCAGGCACGGACACATGGCGACATGAGGCTAGGCAGGGTGGCAGCATGTACCTGCAGTGCCAGATCTCCATGTGCTGCGTGATTGGCAGACCCATGCTTCATTATGTCGTCCCGGTGTTGTGTCGGATCTGGTTCCTTATCGAATATTGTTCCACGGAGCCTTCGGCAAAAATCAGAAAACACCGCGTCCCTGTGTGATGGCATGTTTAATAGTGCCATGTCGACCAGTGATTGGCAGCGCCAGGCTGTATTCTCATCCAGTGTGGCAGCCACAGGTCCCTGTGTGATGGCAGCTGCAGCTGATGGCTTGGTATTCAGTGTGGCAGCCACAGGTCCCTGTGTGATGGCAGCTGCAGCTGATGGCTTGGTATTCAGTGTGGCAGCCACAGGTCCCTGTGTGATGGCAGCTGATGGCTTGGTATTCAGTGTGGCAGCCACAGGTCCCTGTGTGATGGCAGCTGATGGCTTGGTATTCAGTGTGGCAGCCACAGGTCCCTGTGTGATGGCAGCTGATGGCTTGGTATTCAGTGTGGCAGCCACAGGTCCCTGTGTGATGGCAGCTGCAGCTGATGGCTTGGTATTCAGTGTGGCAGCCACAGTCCCTGTGTGATGGCAGCTGCAGCTGATGGCTTGGTATTCAGTGTGGCAGCCACAGGTCCTGTGTGATGGCAGCTGATGGCTTGGTATTCAGTGTGGCAGCCACAGGTCCCTGTGTGATGGCAGCTGATGGCTTGGTATTCAGTGTGGCAGCCACAGGTCCCTGTGTGATGGCAGCTGATGGCTTGGTATTCAGTGTGGCAGCCACAGGTCCCTGTGTGATGGCAGCTGCAGCTGATGGCTTGGTATTCAGTGTGGCAGCCACAGGTCCCTGTGTGATGGCAGCTGCAGCTGATGGCTTGGTATTCAGTGTGGCAGCCACAGGTCCCTGTGTGATGGCAGCTGCAGGTGAGGGCTTGGTATTAATTGTGGCAGCCACAGGTCCTGTGTGATGGCAGCTGCAGGTGATGGCTTGGTATTCAGTGTGGCAGCCACAGGTCCCTGTGTGATGGCAGCTGCAGCTGATGGCTTGGTATTCAGTGTGGCAGCCACAGGTCCCTGTGTGATGGCAGCTGCAGCTGATGGCTTGGTATTCAGTGTGGCAGCCACAGGTCCCTGTGTGATGGCAGCTGCAGCTGATGGCTTGGTATTCAGTGTGGCAGCCACAGGTCCCTGTGTGATGGCAGCTGATGGCTTGGTATTCAGTGTGGCAGCCACAGGTCCCTGTGTGATGGCAGCTGATGGCTTGGTATTCAGTGTGGCAGCCACAGGTCCCTGTGTGATGGCAGCTGATGGCTTGGTATTCAGTGTGGCAGCCACAGGTCCCTGTGTGATGGCAGCTGCAGCTGATGGCTTGGTATTCAGTGTGGCAGCCACAGGTCCCTGTGTGATGGCAGCTGCAGCTGATGGCTTGGTATTCAGTGTGGCAGCCACAGGTCCCTGTGTGATGGCAGCTGCAGCTGATGGCTTGGTATTCATTGTGGCAGCCGCAGGTCCCTGTGTGATGGCAGCTGCAGGTGAGGGCTTGGTATTAATTGTGGCAGCCACAGGTCCCTGTGTGATGGGGATTTATCAGATCCAGAGTATGTTCTAGTGAGGGACAGACCAATGTCATTGTTTTTGGGGCTGATTCTGATTATTGGCAGCCTTCCCGACCCATTGCCGATATCTGGTGCTGATATCCCGTACATTTTAAACACAAATCTGACATTCTACATATAACTGAATGCGTTTAATAACTTTGTAAATACTGTACCATGTCCACTTCATTTATTCAATTCAATAAACGAAATATGTTTATGCTTTTATTTTTCAAACAGCATGGCTGTGCCCAGACTCTGGTCTTTGCAATGATCCCGCATATGACCCTGTAGTTAAAGGGTACAATAGGTATTGAATAAAAGGCATCGCTGGAGAGTAGGGCTGTTAAATATAATCATCCTCCTGATGCATCGCGATGCTACCTCTCACGAATCTGCATCGATGCACTCAGTTTCACTGGCCAAACCTCCGTGGCAAAAACGTTCATGGAGGCTGTTGCCATGGCAACACCACACACCATGGGTGTACTCATGGGGGTGGCCGTGCGCATCTTTCCTTAACCCGTTAACGCCACAGCACGTTCCATGAGGTCCTGGCGGCGGGCGGGCTTTGAAGACACGGGGCGTATATGTACTGAAATCAAGCCGTCCCCAGCAGGCAATGACGCGCACTGCACGCTGGCTGCGGGGAGGGCTCAAAATCAGTGCCGCGCGGCGTACCTGTACGCCTCGCCGGCGAAATCAACCCCTTAAGGGCGCCACCCCTGCGTCCTTAAGGGGTTAATTACACGGGGGGGGGGTGCTCATTTCAACCTATTTCCTGTTTCCGTCTCTGCTGGATCGGAGGTGCGCATTGTGCAGGGCGCGACATACATGCCCTGTTCTGACCCTTCACCAGATCACGAATTTGGGCGGACGTGACGCTTCTTGCCTGGTTTTCAATATTGCCTACTATTTCAGAACACTGGCTCTGCCTGTATCTGAAATCCCCTTTCCCATGTCTGTCTCTGCTGGGAGATTTTCTCCACTTGTTTGTATTATTAAAATGATCCTTGTGAGCACCAGAGACAATACAAATATACACCTGGTACTCGCATGGTTAATCTATATTCTAAAATCGAATGTGTTAGTGTGTAGTATATAAATGCATGCAGTTTTTTTATGCGCATAAATACACTGCACGCGTTACTGTGAGCTTTGTTGCTGTGGAGCGCTGTGATTCACTCCTACACACACCACGCACTACTGTGAGTTTTATTGCTGTGGAGCTGATACACTCAAACACTGCACATTACTGTATCACAGCTCCACAGCAATAAAACTCACAGTAATGTGTGAGTTTTATTGCTGTGGAGTTCTGTGATATGCTCATTTTACAGTGCGTGTGTGAGTCTGAAACCATTGGCAAATTGGGCAGTAATCTTGACGCATCATCGAATCGTGAGACCAGTGAAGTTAGGTGCCGGTTCGTGATCTGAGTTCAGGCCACCCCGAAGCAGCCAACGGCTTGTGGGAGCGTGCCGAGTGCTGGGTGGGGTCAAGGAGGCCCATAGAAGTCAACGGGTGTACTAGTATGCCCCGTATCTTCAAAGCCCACCCGCCGCAGGGACGGCATGGTACACCCTGCAGCGGGAAAGGGTTAAGTGCCGCTTCGTGATTAACCCCAATATAATATTACATCTGGTTCCAACATTGACGGTCTACATGCAAACGTTTGCCTGGCTCCTAAGGATTGTGCAGTGGGCTCCTATGCTTTCTTCCTGGCTCCTATATTTGATATACAGTACATTAGTAAAGCCTTGGTCCAGGCTCTGTATACTCTCACTCCTGGTATGAACGCAAGATATACGGCATTTTCCATGAAACTCATGGCCAAAGTTGAAAGCTCCGATACATGTTACTTTTGTCACAAATCTCCTCCTGCTTTGTAAGCGTTATTTAAAACAACGCAGCAGTGTGATAAATCTGGCTGCTAAATTAAAATTGTCATAGTCAACCTTCTTACAGGGAGGTGTATAGCGCTCTATCCTGCTCTTGGTGAAGACAAACAGTGTTATTCAGAGAAAGGTGAAAACCAGGAGAACTGGCAGGAGAAGAGAACAATCTAGACCAAATAGCTGATTTTGGAAAGTGAGATAAATGGGAGAATTTTTCTGGTTTGGCTATTTTTGACCTAGAATTTTCACTTCTCCAGTCATTCTCCTGAGTTTCACCTTTCTTTGAATAGACCTGAAATTTTCGACGAATACTTATTACATGCTGCCCCAATCAGGATCTCAGAAGTTGGGTGTAAGTCGTCTCCTACCGAGGCTCTGTTTGATCTAATTCTGATGTCGCTGAATGTAAAGAGCCTCCTTGTTGGGAATCTGTAGCTGCATCCAGTGAGTCGTTGGTGCTCTTATTGTCCAGCTTTCAGTGACTTTATTATTTTTCATTTTAGAGTCCAGATATTTAGCCATTTGTCACCATGGTGTTTTTTACCTGCAATGCCTGTGGGGAGTCTCTGAAGAAAGCCCAAGTGGAGAAGCACCGGTCAATCTGCAGGAACTGCCAATGCCTGTCTTGTATTGACTGCGGGAAAGATTTCTGGTTCGTATCTCTGCTTTTTAATCTCTGTAACGGTTCATTTACAGATTTGTAAAACTTGTTTGGAGTAGTCTTCAATAACCATTAGCAAAACATGCTGGTTTGTCATGTGGTACATCCGAGTGTCATAGCTTAGGAAATATGTGCAAAAAAAAAAAACTGTATGAGGTCAGAGGTGTACTTACGGTATTTGGCACCCAGGGCAAATATTCCCTTTTGCACCCCCGTACAAAAAGTCATGAGCAGTTCGATGATGAGGTGGAAGAATTTTATTTTATGCAAACAGAATTATGTGAGGGGAAAAAAGAGGTTTGTGAGGGTCCTGAGAACGAGCAGCTGCACTAGCGGCCTGCTCTACGGTGGGGCCCGCTCAGGTCTCACAAGGTTTTAGCTTGCTTGTGCCATTTACAGGGATGAATGCTCCATATGCAAATCAGCCTGCTCTCACCCAGAAAGGGTGGCCAGTGCTGACTGCCAAGGACGTCCTCCCTGCACAAGAGGTGCAGCAACCCCGATGATCGTTACGGCCTTGTTGGCCTCGTCAAGAGGGTATAGCTGTCACCCCTCTAGGCACATCAAGCAAGGGGTCCACGTCTGGATGACCCTGTATACTTATAGTGAGAAAAGGGGGGGGGTATAACGATCGCCGGGGGTTGCTGCACCTCTCGTGCAGGGATGACGTCCTTGGCAGTCAGTACTGGCCACCCTTTCTGGGTGAGAGCAGACTGATTTGCATATGGAGTAGGGATGCACCGATACTAGTATCGGTATCGGGGCCGATATTGCCGTTTGCACGAGTACTTGTTACTCGTGCAAACGGCCCGATATATCCCGCCGATACCGGAAGCCGGCGCTGTGCTGGCTTGCCGGTATCCGCGGGGCTGGGGAAGCTGGCCGCGTGCATGTAAAGCACGCGGCCAGCGTTCCCCTCCGGCGCGCCAAATACTCACCCTTCCTGAAGGTCCGGTCTCTGGGCAGTGATGCGTTCCCGCGGCCACTGGGCGCTCCTGTGACGCGGCCTCTCGGCTGGAGGCAGCGTCACAGATGCGCCAAGCAGCCATGTGACCGCATCACTGCCCAGAGACCAGAACTTCAGGAAGGGTGAGTATTTGGCGCGCAGGAGGGGAACGCTGGCCGCGTGCTTTACATGCACACGGCCAGCTTCCCCAGCGTTCGAGCTGGGGGTAAATCCATGAGACCTGGGGGCCAATCCATGAGACCTGGGGGCCATATCCATGAGACCTGGGGGCCATATCCATGAGACCTGGGGGCCATATCCATGAGACCTGGGGGCCATATCCATGAGACCTGGGGGCCATATCCATGAGACCTGGGGGCCATATCCATGAGACCTGGGGGCCATATCCATGAGACCTGGGGGCCATATCCATGAGACCTGGGGGCCATATCCATGAGACCTGGGGGCCATATCCATGAGACCTGGGGGCCATATCCATGAGACCTGGGGGACATATCCATGAGACCTGGGGGACATATCCATGAGACCTGGGGGCAAACCCATGTGAGCTGGGGGCAAACCCATGTGACCTGGGGGCAAACCCATGAGACCTGGGGTCAATCTCATATAAATTTTTATATGAGGTCTGTTCCTATTGGAAAGCGTCACATGACATTAAATTAAAGTATCGGTACTCGTACTCGGTCTTAAAAAAGTGGTATCGGTGCATCCCTAATATGGAGCGTTTGTCCCTGTAATGGCACAATCAAGCTAAAACCTTGTGAGACCTGAGCGGGCCCCACCGTAGAGCAGGCCACTAGTGCTGTTGCTCGTTCTCAGGACCCTCACAAACCTCTCCCTTTTTCTTAAACCTAAATATGTTCATAACTTTTTGTAAAGTTATTTATCACAGAGCTGCACAACAATAAATCCCAGTAATGTGCAGTGTGTATGAGCATAGCACAGAATCCATTATAATATAATCCATGGTGTAAACAATTATATTAAAATAGTATTTTTTAAAGTACTAAAATAAATTTTATATTTTTAGTAAGTTTTAAATATCAAATGTTACACGAAATATATTTTTATATAAATATCGCCACCTCTCCTCTTTGCCTGTCTGTTTGCAGGGTAGGATCTGAATCCCTGGTGGTCCAGTGGCAAAGGAAGATGTGTGGTCCAGTGACCCCGCACTGGGCCTCTACATTTGTTCTAGGGCTGCAACTAACGATTATTCTCATAATCGATTAGTTGCCTGATTATAATTTCGATTCATCAGATAAAAAAAAAATAGAAAAAAATTGTTTACTTTTTTTTATGTAAAAGAATAAATAGGCAATTTGCATAGTGTATGTAACTTTCGTACATACATACGCAAATTGCATATCTTGCGTACTTTTCACACTCAAGGTACACGAGTGCTTGGTCAGAGGGATGGGTTGATGCTGCGAGTGCTTGGTCAGAGGGATGGGTTGATGCTGCGAGTGCTTGGTCAGAGGGATGGGTTGATGCTGCGAGTGCTTGGTCAGAGGGATGGGTTGATGCTGCGAGTGCTTGGTCAGAGGGATGGGTTGATGCTGCGAGTGCTTGGTCAGAGGGATGGGTTGATGCTGCGAGTGCTTGGTCAGAGGGATGGGTTGATGCTGCGAGTGCTTGGTCAGAGGGATGGGTTGATGCTGCGAGTGCTTGGTCAGAGGGATGGGTTGATGCTGCGAGTGCTTGGTCAGAGGGATGGGTTGATGCTGCGAGTGCTTGGTCAGAGGGATGGGTTGATGCTGCGAGTGCTTGGTCAGAGGGATGGGTTGATGCTGCGAGTGCTTGGTCAGAGGGATGGGTTGATGCTGCGAGTGCTTGGTCAGAGGGATGGGTTGATGCTGCGAGTGCTTGGTCAGAGGGATGGGTTGATGCTGCGAGTGCTTGGTCAGAGGGATGGGTTGATGCTGCATGCGCAGCGTAAGCCCATGTTTGCTTTTTCAAATGAACGTGGCTACAAGCACTTGGTCATAGATGATGATGATGATGATGTCAGCATGAAATCAGGGTTAATGAGCTGAAGTGGTCAGGGTGTGTAGAGTGTTCACAAAATTATTTAAAAAGGGACAAACTGAGTGGGAGGAGGGGCTGGAGGTGGAAGGGAGTGACTTTGCTCAAGTGACTTGACATGAGTGTGAGAGAGAGTGGGTATGGACAAAAGACTGGATCTGAGTGGGAGTGAGTTTGGGGAAAGGGACCAGACCAAAGGGAGGGAATGGCAGTTCCTGACCAAAGAGGGTGGGGTGGTGGCACAGGACTCCAGCTTCCAGTATGGATAAAACACAGGCATACAGCTCCTTCACCCAGTGGCAGTATCCTATTGTTTGTGTTATAGTTCTGCTAGTGTTGTAAACGGAATAAAAATAACCTGGTTGTGTTTGACATAACCCTAGAACTAAATCATACCTAGAAAAGCAGCGGCGCGTCTTCTCCAATCAGCTCCAATGCTGAGGTTATTTACGTTTAACTCAGTCTGACTCTAAACAGAGTGTGCTGTACACAGGACGATTAATCGACACCGAATAATCGATAATGGAAATAGTTGACCATTTATTCATCGATTAGTTGTTTCAGCCCTAATTCGTTCTGAAGTCCCCTCTACATCACTGGTGGTCCAGGTAGCTGTGAGACTACAATGCGCTCTGTGCTTCCAGCACATACCTCCTAAGGATGTCACACTCTGGACTCTAGTGCCCAGAGCCCGAGTGTTGGCAACCGGACAACATATGAGCTGAGCGCCAGCTCTGCTCTGATACAGCCAGTGAGTGCCAGAGTACAGCGTCCAACAATTTAGCCGCCTGGGTGGAGTAGAGGTAACATCACTGCTCTGTATCCGTGGAGACCGGAGACACGGGTTCAATTCCGGCAAGAGCTCCTCTCAAGTAAGTGTCCTTGGGCAAGACACCTAACGGTACATACTCGCCACCCAGGACATACTTGAAAATGAGCGAAATCTCAATGTATCCTCCCTGGTAAAATACTTTCTAATGAAAAAAAAAAATTCCTGCGTCTTTTTTGTGACCGTAATGTGCATCCATCATTCTTCATTTGGATTTTGTTATTTATTTTTGGCCTGTAGGGGGGAGGATTACAAGAACCACCTAAAATGCATCTCAGAAGACCAAAAATATGGCGGAAAAGACTTTGAGGCTAAAGCCAATAAAGGGGATGTGAAACAGCAGCAATGGATTCAGGTAAGCTTGTTGTTGAGTCATTGTCTGCTTGAAATGCTTGTAAAGATAGTGGTATTTTGACTTGCCGCCGTCTTTACCAGCACAGATGAGCTGTGGATTGGTGGCAAACAGGGAGACCACTAGCTTTTATGTTCTAAAGCTTTACAAACTGAGGCCTGTGATTGACCTCAACTAGCTTAGCGATGTACAGCTTCATGGATGATGTGTGATCTTAGATGTCTATATAGTGTACAACAGGAGTGTTGGACAGATCACATTCGATTTTTGCTACTGCTGTTTAGACCAGATGCCCTCCACCTTGCTTGCCCATATGTTTCGGAACTACATCTCCCATGGTTCTCAGACGCTCATTAGGTCGACAACGTTACAAAACATCTAGAGGGCCAAGGCTGGGCACCCATGATCTAGACAGAGGAGATATGATAGAAACATTTAAATACGTAAAGGGAATTCACAAGGTAGAGGAAGGGAGTATATTTAAAAGGAAACAAAGTAGCAAAACAAGAGGACATAGTCTTAGATTAGAGGGGCAAAGGTTTAAAAGTAACATCAGGAAGCATTATTTTACTGAGAGGGTGGTGGATACATGGAACAGCCTTCCAGTTGAAGTGGTAGAGGCCAAAACAGTAATTGAATTTAAGCAGGCATGGGATAGGCATAAGGCTATCCTAAACAAAAGATAAATCCAGGTAAAGTATCCATGTAATTGGGCAGACTAGATGGGCCGAAAGGTTCTTATCTGCCGACATTTTCTAATGTATAGCTTGGAAAAAAGACGACACTACAGCACGCGAAGAATGAGATCTTTCATCCTGCTTGACAGATTGGGGCAACAGGGATCACGGGTAGCATTAGTTAAATGTTACCCAGTCATGCACAACCTGTTGGGCTCATCCGATAGTTAAAAACACTAGCATATAGTTTGTAATTTACTAACACAATACGTAGTACAATTTCTAGAAATTCACAGTCATAAAAAAATCATTCTTCCTTTCTGTTGTCAATTGGGAAAAAAACGATAGTACCCTGGTGTGCCCAGACCTATCTTTGGACAAATGTCAAGGCCCTTCAGCAGGCTTAGTCAAGTCTGGTGGCATGCCAATGGAGAGGGTGAAAGCTGTGAGAGGAACAGACGTCGTACAAGACAGCCCTGCTATCTCTCCTGTCAGGCGATGACTAATTGACACCCTGTCGCTGCTACTTGCAGACCCGTTCTATGATCCTCAATAGGCAAAGCCCACAAAGGAAAATGGCAGCGTCCCTGTGCCAGAATTGGGTACAAAGCAAAATCTTCTCAGGGAATGAGACATTGCATAGTCTTTATGACAAGGGAGATGACCTTGAGATGCTCAGGGGAAGTGAAACGAATGACAGGCTGACGTATGTTTGACTAGGGATGCATAGATGGTCTTGTTGTGTGGTGTCTTGTTTTTTTGTTAAACCTCTTTTGTATGCACTCTGGCTTGATTTTGTATTTTTTTTTTGTTCTTTGATATACACTATTGTGCTTTGTGGTATATTAAATTACAGAAAATCCAAGACGTTATGAAGAAACCAAACATCAGCCCAAATATGCAGAATATTCTAAGTCAAATCAGCACCTACAACAATATTCCACGGAAAAAGGCCAAATTCCAAGTGAGTTCCATTCATATTGTCACTTTGTGTTTACTGAACCTGCCTAACACAAGCTTTCATTGTATTGTGAAGCCTAAAATGGTAACAGTGGTGTAAAAGAATCAAATCAACCTGGGCCTATTCCAAAGCTGGCAATAAGATGCCTTTAAGACGTTATTTTATCGCCTGTAGTCCCTATTCCACTCTTGATGCAAGCTGTGCTGTGCCTCGTGTGTAGCGCTTGTTACTGTAAATTAACATCACATTTGCACCCCGGAATGGAAGCGTAAGCTATTCCATTATAGCTTCCAATTCCATCCGTGAAATGGTATTTCACTGAGAAATACTGTTTCCTTAAAGCTGGTGTTAAGTGATTTTTGCTTCCTCTGCAGCGCTGCACAATCTTCCGTGCTCAGCTGGATGCGCAGCACTCCATTGAGTCCTATGGACTCCAGGAGCCGCCGACACTCACGGTGGCACACGGTGCTGCTGCAAGTATTGTTATGCCTTCTGAGGCTAGGCTGTAAGGGCCTCTCTTGGAATAGGCCTGCTAAAAGGGAGACCGTAAGAAAATCTGCAGGCACATGACTTTTTTTTTTTTTCTTATCGTTTCCAAATCTACCTGTTCTCTCCTGAACTCTCTCCTCTTGTGTTGGAACGTGTTATTGCCTGCCTATTTCTTTAAGTTCAACCTCTATAAAACGGAAGTTCTGGTCTTCCCTCCCTCTAAAGCAGTGTTTCTCAAACCTGTCCTCAGGGCCCCCTAACAGGCCAGGTTTGCTAGATATCTGAAGCACAGCACAGGTGATATGATCTACTGCTCGGTGATTGCAGGATTCAGTCTGCTTTTCCCCAAAGCAATCCTTAAAATCTGATCTGCTTGAGGGTCCCTAGGACAGGTTTGGGAAACACTGCTCCAAAGCCATCCTTCCTGCACCCATTTCCCTTCAGGTGAATGGTGCCATCATTTCTTCAACCCACATGCTCACTGCCTTGATGTCCTATTTGACTCTGATCTCTCCTTCACGCCTCCCATTCAGTCATTATCCAAATCTTGCTAATGTTACAAAACTCAACAAAACAAAAACATTGCACGCATCCATCTATTTTTTTTTTTTTAATCAGAACTCTACTAAAATGCTCATCCAAGCTCTTATCTTCCACCTCGACTACTGTAACCACCTTCTCTCTGGCCTTAAAAGATCCCAGATTCTCCCTCTGCAATCTGTTATGAATGCCTGTGCCAGGCTCACGCACCTCACCTCTTTGTCAATCTCTACACTGGTTCCCTGTTTCCTTTTAGAATCCAATTCAAAACATTGGTGCTCACATGCAAAGCTCTCCATAACCACGCCCCTGCCTACATCTCCTCCCTTATTAGCAGGTCCATCCCATCCTGACCACTTCGCTCTGCCAATGATCTGATGCTATTAGCTTCACGTACCCACACCCCCAACTCCCGCCTTCAGGACTTCTCCCGAGCTTCCCCCTTTCTATGGAACTCCCTCCCCCACATCATTAAATTCTACTTGTCTCTCCAGTCCTTCAAGTCTCTGAAAACATGTTTAGAGAAGCCCATCGGCTCACTCCATAAAGTAATCTCTCCATTGTCCCTTTCCTGCCCCTTCTTCCCGCACAGCTCCCATGCACCCGCTACTATTACTCTATTCACTCTCACCTAGTGTGTCACCCCTCTCCTTAGATTGTAAGCTCTCGAGCCGGGTCCTCTCTCCTACTGTTCTGTGTGTTTTAACTTGTATGTATGTTGTTATTCTGTCTCCCATTGTACAGCCCTACTGGACTTGTTTAGTGCTTTATAAATACGTGTGTCTATAACTTTACGTTGCAACCTTGGAAGAGGGCCCTTTGATTTTCTGGATCAGCGGCCGCCACACGTCCTCCTTTTCCAACACAGCCATTAATAGAGGTTTGCTAACGGCTTACGTCTGCTCATGCCTTCTCCATTAGCGTCTCTCTATGAAAGGGACATTACCTCCTACATAAGCTGTAACTAGATTACTTGTGCATTACAAACAAAACCACATTATGAAACCCATTATGAAACAACTGCTTTTTTAAAAAAATAATTGCATGTAAAAAGGAAAAATAAAGTCAGGTTTTTTTATTTACTGTTTCTATTTTGTGTATTTTTCACATGATGCAACATTTACCAAAATCTTATGGTGAGTTTTAATGAGGTGGAAGGAGGAATGTTTAGATAATCTGGAGGCCCCCCTGCAGCCTTAACTGAGATAAATTATCTACCTGGTTCTCCAAGCTACCTGAGATAAGAGCTGACAGCTGAAATTAGATCAGACCGGGAATTTAAAAGAATTCTATTCTACCCCCTGGTGATGTCCTTTTGAATGCATTTCACAAATTACAATGATGCGAGTCGGTGATCGACCAATAGACTCCATTCTATGGCCAAAACCACACAGTGAGGAGCAAGTGATGGAAAGATAATGTGTGTCGGGGGCGGGGGCAGTTTACGGCACATAAGATCACACAATGGATGCACCCAGTGACACATATAGAGTAAAAGATTCTTAGCTAAACAAACGAGAAAAACAAAGCACATGTAAGATATCAGCAACATAAAATAAACACAATAAGGACATTTCATTTTTTTTTTGTGGTGGTGTTCCTTTAACGCCTCTTTCATCTGTGCCACTGTATCAACTGCTCGGGGCAGAATATATTTGTGAGCAGTTGATCGATACCACCTGTAGCTTCACCCCCTGGTACCGGCTCTGGAGTCTGTGCATTACTTTGCGTTCAGATGTTTTCATCAGTTGCTGTTTGTTTCTTTTCTTGATCCCAGATTTACATAATTTTCTTTGTAAAATGAAGACTTTCTGGTAACTGTTATCCTGACACACTGGATTCAGCTCTGTGCTTTATGCTGCAATATTCCTCCTTTTGTCTTCAAGGAATCACCATCACACCATTAATAAAAAAAAAAAAACAATAACAACATTTATTTTTTCCTTCCTTCAGAACTGGGTAAAGAACAGCTTGAAAATTCACAATCAAGCTTTACAAGACCAGGTCTGGGAGATTTTCTCTGAAGCTACAAGCACTGTAAGTAATTCAGGAAGAGCGGGGTCGCGCCTATTCCCCACTGTTGCGGCTGCAACCACCAGATGTATCCAGCCCAGCAACATGTATAAACCATAACAAGAAAAGTTGTTACCTGCGATAACACCGTGTGAAACAAAGCACAATTAGAGGCTTTGGTTTATTGCAGTGGCCATTGTAGTGTAAGCTCACCTGCCAACATCAAGGCACCTCTAGTGAAGGTGAGTCCTAACCAATGAAACCACAGGCTGCTGTGTAGCAAACCATATAGGCTCATGCTGCTTTTCAGTCATGAGGAAGACTGGACTATAAGGCTGGGGTCAGACGAACGCAGTGCGTTCAGCCGCACTTTATCACAGCCGTAGTAGCAGCAAATGACGGCCAATATACGAAGTACGGCCGCACAAAAGTTCAGCCGCGCAATGCAAGCGGCAAACTAACACATTTTTTCCATAACGTAGAACCGCTAGTACTGACGCACAGAGTGCGCTGCGACGTGTGTGCGTGATTAGGAGACATCAGACGCTGCACATGTCTGGCCAACATCACGTCCATTCGTTTTTTTATAGCTCTGTCAAAAAATACGGCCGACATTGCGCATCGTATGACCACTATTGCGTATTACGTGAAAAAAAATGCGTTCGGACGCATCAACGCAGTTTTTGACGGTAGATGTGAAAAATGCGTTCGTCTGACCCTAGCCTTAGTAATTCATCCAATGGTAAAGGTAGCCATTTTTATGCTATGGTTTAGTATTGTTAAGTGCATTGGGAAAAAAATAAATTATATAGGTTTTCTGCAGCTGCTCCTGAAGTACCAAGGACATGCTTGAAAACGAGAGCAATCTCAATGTATCCTTCCTGGTAAAATACTTTTATAAATTAAGTACTTAAATATTTCAATTTTTTTTCGCAAGGGAACAAAAGATCAGGAGAAGACTGAGCCTGCGAACGCTGCACCGGGTAAACTTCCATCTGAATCTTCAGAGCAGCAAGGTGAAACTAAGAAAAGCAAGAGGGAACGCAAGGAGGAAAGGCAAAAAAAGAATAAGAAGGAAAAGAAGGACCTTTTAGCCGAAGAAGAAACTGATACCGGGAAGAAGAAAAAGGCCAAGAAGCGCAAGATGGAGAATGAGGAGGAAAATGAAGTGGAGGAGCAAGACGAAGCCAGAGAAGACGATCCAAAGAAAAAAAAGAAAAAGCGTAATGCAGAAAGCGAGGAGCAGAATGGTCACAATGAAGATGATGCTCCCAAACGAGGCAAGAAGGGAAAGCACAAAAAATCTAAAGGTATGTGAACTAATCTTTTCTGAATCCGTTGAGTTTACCTACAGACAAAAATGATGGACATGTATTTAATTTCTAAGGGTTTGCGTTAGATAGATCTATCTCTATTATGATCATCGTGACTCCTGTAAAATGCCAGCATTTGCCACAGTTGCAGAAATGGTGAATTTAAAAATTGCCGGCGTTCGCTGACTAACCCCGCAGTAGAGCTGTGACGCTGACTAACCCCGCAGTAGAGCTGTGACGCTGACTAACCCCGCAGTAGAGCTGTGACGCTGACTAACCCCGCAGTAGAGCTGTGACGCTGACTAACCCCGCAGTAGAGCTGTGACGCTGACTAACCCCGCAGTAGAGCTGTGACGCTGACTAACCCCGCAGTAGAGCTGTGACGCTGACTAACCCCGCAGTAGAGCTGTGACGCTGACTAACCCCGCAGTAGAGCTGTGACGCTGACTAACCCCGCAGTAGAGCTGTGACGCTGACTAACCCCGCAGTAGAGCTGTGACGCTGACTAACCCCGCAGTAGAGCTGTGACGCTGACTAACCATGCAGTAGAGCTGTGACGCTGACTAACCCCGCAGTAGAGCTGTGACGCTGACTAACCCCGCAGTAGAGCTGTGACGCTGACTAACCCCGCAGTAGAGCTGTGACGCTGACTAACCCCGCAGTAGAGCTGTGACGCTGACTAACCCCGCAGTAGAGCTGTGACGCTGACTAACCCCGCAGTAGAGCTGTGACGCTGACTAACCCCGCAGTAGAGCTGTGACGCTGACTAACCCCGCAGTAGAGCTGTGACGCTGACTAACCCCGCAGTAGAGCTGTGACGCTGACTAACCCCGCAGTAGAGCTGTGACGCTGACTAACCCCGCAGTAGAGCTATGAGCGATACAAAGCACATGTAGGATATCAGCAACAGAAAATAAATCCCTTCATTTTGGTGGTAGTGGCCCTATTAGGCTAGGGTCAGACGAGCGCGTTTTCTACAGACTGTGCGCCCGTGCAGTACTGACGCACTTTTTGACGGAAGACGCAGTAGTGGCCACACAGTCGGTTTTTGTGACTGATGTTATTTTTGACGGATGTAGCAGGGAAAATAAATAATTTAAAATAAAAAACCATTTTGTCCGTCAAAAAATGCTGGACGTATAAATGCAGTCCGTCTGACCACGTTCCATCACTCACTCACACACAAAGCTATGTGGACGTTGTGGACGTGGCACACTCCGCACGTCCGTTGTAGCACTATTACGTTCTTGCCTAACCTGTCGTGTGTGGGGCTCCATTTAACACAATTGTATGCTATCACGGACGTATTTATGTGCGGCAACAAGGATGTGATCACTGCGCTCGTCTGACACGAGCCTTCTACTTTATATAGCGCCAGCATTTTCCACAGAGATGGGTCTTTTTCTTTGTAACTCTGCCACAGGAACGCAGGACAGCTGGTGCTGATCATGAACTTCTGTACAGCTATGTGGATATTCCAATAGTCATTTACAACATTCTCAATGTCTACATGTATTGCAGATCAGTGTTTCTTTTTAATGGGGGGGGGGGGGGGTCATCTGGTCTTCCCTACAAAGCAAGGAACTTTCCAAGTGACCCCAAAACTTTGAACAATAGTGTATATAACGCTAAAATACTCCACAGCACTTTATAATCAGGAAATACTCAGTTAATTTACAAACGCTTATTTTTTTTTATTAAAGCTGAAGAACCATGTGAGGAGCAGAATCCTGTAGACGAGAATGAGGACGTGGCAAGCAAAGGTTTGTTTGGAAGGATAACGATGTGTAATATCTAGCTTTATTACGGAATAGATTGGATAATCAGAACGTGTGTTTTGTTTCAGGTAAATTTAATTGGAAAGGAACAATCAAAGCCCTACTGAAACGGGCTCCGGACAATGAGCTGCCGGTGAAGAGACTGAGGAAGAAGGCAAGTGTCCGACATGCGCTACTTTCTGGGACATTTTGACGTTTGTGCAGCACATGGCTTAATGGAAATTGCCCAGACTGTCGTTTAGTAACGTGTGTGTGTGTGTATCTCGTGTTAGTCCAGGTGCCAAAATCACGAGTATAGTAGTACATAGTGATACTTTATTATTTATTTTTTATTTATTGGTCTAACATTACATTTAGAAGACAAGCTTTCGAGAATGTTCCTCAGGTCTGGAAACTTCCAGACCTGCGGAAGAGAGGTTACACTCTCGAAAGCTTGTCTTTTAAGTTAGGGCTGGTACTGACTAAAATTTTCGTGTTCAATTTAAATAACGCACATACAGATCCAACTACTTTTAGCTAGGTTCGGGCCCTGGGTCTTGTCTGGGGTCTGGGCCCTGCTGGGGTTTGGCTGGGTCCGAAGCTGGCAGCACCATACTCACCGCTCCTCCGCTGCCTTCTCGTCTGCCGGCTTCTTCCTGCGCCAGTCCCTGTGTGTGACGCGTCCGTCGCACACGTGACTGGAGGGCGGCGACAAAGCAGCGTGCTTCGCACACTGCTGTAGGGCCGCCCAGGAAGCCAGTACAGATCTGGATTCAGACTCCTAGAGTTCGATACCGGAGCTGATTGGGGGGCCCCCCTGATCAAAATTAGTTTATTTGATTAATTAATCATTAATTTCCACAGCCCTATTTTAAATGTAACGTCTAATAAAAAAGGATATCACTATGCACTGCTATACTCGTGATATATATTTCAACTCTAAAAACACTTTCTGGATTTTACTTAATTGAAATAAAGCATGTATGGATGTCATGTTCCGATCCTAGGGTTTGGGACCCAATTTTGCAATAGTTATTTTCTGATGGACTTTTTCAAGCCGATGCAATTCCAGAATCCACGTCATGCACCTTCACCGCGGCACCTTCTGCGTCTGTTCGCAGGGAAGATGCTGCGGGTGTGCACAGAGCCACCAGCTGTTATTGAAAGCTACGCAGTGGGTAGAGACGCGAGTCGGAATAGTTGGGAGCCAGGACTCAATAGTCCGACAGGGACATCCCTAAAACATGTGCTTTTTGTACTTGAGCAGGACTGTCAAACTCACAGCCCCCCAGATGTTGTTGCCTACATTCCCAGAATTCCTTCAGTGCAAGAGATGGCTGGGGAATCATGGGAGTTGTAGTTTAGAAACATCTGGGGGACCTTTATTTGACAGCCCTGTACTGGAGCATCCCTTTAAAATATCCCCTTTTAAATTAGATGTTCTACTTTTTTCTTCATAACATTAGGTTGTGGTTTTTTTTCACATTCTTTATATATTGATGTGTTTTTTTTTTTGTTTTTTTTTCTCTTTACCGTTTTGCAGGTCATCTCCCAGTACTACGCCTTATCCTCGGCACAGCACAAATCCGAAGAGGAAATCCTCGCAACATTCAACAAGAAGCTGCGCGGCAATCCAAATTTCCGAGTTTTAAAGGAGAAAGTAAAACTGGTGCAATAAAGAAAGTTCTGAAGGTTTTTACAAAACGTTTGTCTCCCGAGGCATTCCTGTCGTATAGAATGCATGTTTTAGAATATTTTCTCAGGGAGAAAAAAAACTACTTTTGAGATGTATCCTCAAAGGGTTTGCACAAAATACTGTTTTTATTTGCTACATGTTTGAATTCCCTTATTTCATGTTCTGGTAAATAGTGTTAACGTGTTCATCTCCAATATTCCTGTGGTTTTTTTTTTTCTTCAGACTCCTTGTGCATTAAAGTCATTTTCTTTAACATTAAGATGTAACATCTAAGGCAGGGGTCAGTAACCTTGGCTCCCTGATGTTTTGGGAACTACATTTCCCTTGTGGCTTAGTCAGCCTGATGGGTGACTGAGCATCATGGGGGATATAGTTCCCAAAACATCAGGGAGCCATGGTTGCTGACCCCTGATCTAAGGTAAAAGGACTCTCTGGATCCCAGGTTATTGTCTTGTATTGGTCTCTGCAATATTAAAACTCTTGCTTTCTTACTTGCTTTTATTTATTTTAAATCTGTTATTACCACTGCATCGTTTGGGTGGGGCAGGCTCCCTAAAGTGTCAATATCCATTCTTCAAAAGGTTTTTATTACGTCTCCCATTAGTCTGATCCTGCCAGGAGCGACACATTCCGGTATCTGGGTCCTATTGCACTGTTGCCAGTAACTGGGTCTAGGTAATGGAGAGGGGGGGGGGGGGGTTTATCGGTCCAAGTCTATCCCTTACCGGGACGTTGTTATTAGGTTTTCCGCCCCAGTCACTATATTGGCAGCTTGGGTCAGAATAACAGGCATCACAAACAGATGCCGGCAGTGTTTCCTTCGTGCCGCTGTTTGTACCGACTCCATGGAGCCAACTGTGACCCTGCTGGGGTCACTGGGAATGTTTTGCGTATGGCAAGAGGAAAGCAGTGTATCGCGTCACTGCCTTCACCATGAGATTAGAGGTAAAGACACGGGATCTGACAGTAGAAATTCTTTGCATAATTTCCCAAACATAGCAACTGCTGCTTTATTCTGCCCAATCGTCATATTGACACATTTGTCAATTGACATATATAAAAAAAAAAAAAAAAGTAAAGTAACAGACCGTCGGTCTGTGAGAGCGTTGCATAGAAAGTACTCCCCATTAACAGTAGGTACTAGTTTAGGTGAAGAAAATCCATGAACGTTTGTGGCTCCCCATCTTTTTGTATATTCTGATATATATTCTTGGTATATACAGGGTGTCCATATTGTCTCTTTACAATTTAAAAAATTTATTCCAAAGACCGATAAGTGAAAATTCTTACAAAATGAGACGTATATATTTAAGGGTTTTTGCCATATTTAATACACCTCTATATGGGCACCATTAGTTGCATGAAGCACATCAAGACGGTACTGGATTTCTTGCCATGTTGGCTGTAGCATACCCTCATCAATGGTGGCAATGACATCAGTCATCCTCTGCTTTAGATTAGTGATGTCCCGTACCTTTGTTCCATACACCATATCTTTAACATAACCCCATGTAACACGTATCGGTCTTTTCATTTGCCTTTTGTAATACATTTTTGAAATTGTAGAGACTTTATGGACACCCTGTATTTTGGAGCTGCATTTCCCATGAAGCTTGGTCACTCCGAAGGACTGGTGGAACATGGATATCTAGAACCTATAGAGTGCTGAAGTTGCTGACCCCACATTGTTTACTTTTGTAGACACATTTGGGATTGTGTCATTGTGTAGAAGTCTCCCTTGGAGAGTGGACCTGTTCCTGGTTACCTGCTGTTCCTCAACTTTGTCTCTTGGTTGAATATCACCTATACTCACCCTTGCTTGCAATACGCAATAAGGAGGATACCTTCCCTGGCTGTGAATCAGAGACCCCTCATCCACGGAAAGGGAGCGCCACGGGGATATCAGATGAGTGAATACATCTCCATATACTATGTTTTTTCTTTACTCCTAAATCTTTTGAGTGCGGTTTGAAAGGGGCCGATTTTTAATATATATATATTTTTTTTTCTTCCAAAAATTCTTTATCAGTGTTGCACTATGATTTTCCATTGTTGTCTTTTATCTATGTAGTGGTTTCCCATCATTCTTATATCTTTTTTCCTGATTCGCGTCGGAAAGAGGAGACGTGGGGAAAACCACTAAGGCTAGGGTCAAACGAATGCATTTTTCACGTCTACCGTCAAAAAGTGCGTTGTGTCCGAACGCATTTTTTCATGGAACACGTGATAGCGGTCATATGCTGCCCAATTTCGGCCGTGAGTTGTTTTTTTTTCGGATCCAATCCAGGAAACTTTGGGTGTCTGGATGTTATGTTGGCCAGACATGAGCAGCGTTTGACGTCTCCTAATCACGCACACACGCCACTATGCAGACGCTGCGCACTCTGTACGTCCGTACTAGCAGTTCGACGTTTTTGCAAAAAATGCGTTCGTTTGCCGCTTGCGTCGTGCGGCCGAACTTTCGTGCGGCCGTACTTCGTGTGTGGACCTGCGTTGGATGCCATTTGCTGCTACCACAGCTGTAATAAAGTGCGGCTAAACGCACGTTCGCACTGCGTTCGTCTAACCCCAGCCTAAGATACATATTATTTTTGCATCACGATGTGCTGGTTGCATGGATTTGTTTTATTTATTGTTCATATTGTATCAATATGATTGTTGGCCAAACAAATTCTTACCGACGTGTTATATACAGAGCTTTTTAATGAACGTTTACGCATCCACGTCAGGCAAAAGTCTCAGGCAGTCCTCAGCTCTGTGATTTATGTATGTAGTCCCAGTGCCAAGATGCGGAGACCAGATTGTCCCAGTCTTCTAACATAGACTATTGTTTGGCAATTACATCAACATTCCGATATCTGAGCATTTGTTCGTCTTTCATAATCTGTCCCTTATAATGTTTCATAAACTCCATGTCTTCATCAGGGATTAAATAAATGTTATTTTGTTACGTTCCTTAATTCGGGTCAAACCATAATCTGAAAGTAATCGGAACCTGTAATTTAGTGGGAAAGTTAAACTTGTAAACGCACTGAGCTCTAGATATTAATCGTTTCACGAAACGGCATTCCTGAAAGGGTGAAATCCGTGTCCCAGTTTTAAAGAGACACTTGATAATGAGGATACAGCCACTTTTGACCATATCATAGGCAGTGCACAACCTGTGGGATGTTTCTGCCTGGGTTTAATCTAGAAATGTCGTGTTAAGGTCGAACCAAAGATACATTTTTAAAGGCACAGACAGTTGTGAACATGCAGAATTTATCCGCATCTGACATGAAGGCTCAGGTCCAGAAAGGAGCGTCAGTTTTCCTAAGTAGAGCTAGAAATCAGGGTTTGGTTACCACCGGAGTGTCTTTTTGTGCTTAGGATAAAATCGAACATTCTACTCCTTTTTTTTAATTTTATTTTTTTGCTTCACTTTTAAGCATCAGATTCTGCCCTCTTTATTTTGACGTGAATGTGACCCACGTAAAAAGAATGACAGAATCTGTTGCCTAAAAATAAAAGTTGGAACAAAAAATGGAGCACAATGTTAGGCTCGGGATGAACGTAAACCTAACGCTTACCCTAATCTCTAATTTAACCTCCTAACCCTAAAACTGGAGGGCTGAATTTGGCCGTGGCTGAATCTCATCTGAATTGAAACGCGTCCAATTCGGCTGCGTCCGAATCTTGCATGTTCAAAATCAACCACATCAGAATTAGCAGGTCTTTTTTTTTTTTTTTTTCATTTTTAAAAATGGTGTTTTCCACAGGATACCTTCCTCCTTGGAAGGAAATCACTGAGAAAAATTTGGCTTATCTCTGTTGTTCCCTCTTTATCATTTCCGCTTCTCCTTATGGTCACGTCAGCCAGACGATTGATGGACTCCATACGTTCTCATGCAAATCTGCGTAATTTATATTTCTTCACTACATGGTGGTTTTGAGTATTGGTCTGAAGCAGTGTTTCTCAAACCTGTCCTCAAGTCCCCCTAACAGGCCAGGTTTTATGGATTACTTTGGGGAAATGCAGACTGAATCCTGCAATCACTGAGCAGTAAATCATATCACCTGTGCTTCACATATCCTGCAAACCTGGCCTGTCAAGGGGTCTTGAGGACAGATTTGGGAATCCCTGATCTGAAGGGTCTATTAACCTCCCTGGCGGTATTCCCGAGTGTGACTCGGGTTAAATTTCGCTACCGTGAATGGTAACCCCGAGCCACACTCGGGCTGGATGTTTACTCCCCTCCTCCTGGCTCCCTCGCTGTTCCCCGCCGTGTGATCGCGGCGAGCTGCTTCCTGGAAGGCTCCCTGCGAGTCACACGATGCGGGGGGGGGGGGGGGCGGGAGCAGCATAAAATAAATCTTTTTTACAGTTTACACTTTGGATTATACAGTGTAATGTTTATGGCAGGTGGCAGTACAGGATAAGAGACCATACATCGTCTCACCCTTGTTTGCAGACAGATTTCAGTGTTTTTTGTTGTATTTTATTGAATATCATTTATTTGCATTATTTTGGATAATTAATTTTGGGATAATAAATTATGTCGTGTTTCAAACTTTATCGGACTCAGTGTATTTACTTTTTTTATTATTATTTATTTATTTATTTATTTTATAAAGGATTTTACCAGTAAGGACTCTTGATTTCACGGATTTCAGTGCGTGATTCCTAATTATTACAGGCTAACTATGTACAAAAACACGTTTCCTTTTTTTAAAAAAAATTGAGACGCTTTCAGACACGAAATTTTGAAAAAATGAGACCGCCAGGGAGGTTAATGCTTTTCACTTTGGCGATTTCCATTTTGCCCAAATTTTGGTGAGTTTTAATATTTAGCGAATGGTCACTGTATTGCTTCGAAGATGGAGTCGCCAAAGCTCCACGAAAAAGTTGGAGAACATCAACGAAAAGCACCAAGTGGACATTTGGCGATTTCCACTGAACTGCAAACAACCCCAAAAAACAAAGCTCTTAACCAGGGCCGGATTATCGTAGGGGTGGATGGAGCGGCCGCTCCAGGCCCCGTTTTGAAAATAGGCCCGCCGCAGGCTGGCCTGCCGCCACCTGCCCCACACACTAACTAAACGCTATGCCATTGGATCCAGACAAAGCGAGCCGTCGGCCTATGAGTGCTTTTCGGCGGCGGCCGCGGGTCTTGATTGATAATGCAGGCCGTTTCCAGAACCGCGGACGTCGGGAGGAGAACACTGCATAGGAGCGGAAAGAAGATGCGGTGACGTGTCATGTCACGTGTCCAGCCTAGCCCCTCACACGTGCCGGCCCAAGCTGATATGGCGGATGAAGGCAAGCACGAGCAGCAGGCAGTGTGCAGGCGCGCAGATTAATCTACCCGCTCAGCCTGCACTGTCCTGCCTGAGTGTAGCTGCCTCGTCACTCACAATAGCATAAAAATAAAAAATCGGGACACGCACTGCCCAGCCCCAGCACCACCAGGCCAAGCCAGGTCCAGGATTCATCATCTTTAAAAGCGAAAAAGACCCTGCGACCTGTCTCACTCTCACCTGCTGCCCACTCCTGTCATCACTGTGTGCAGCACACACTGCCAGAGACAGACGGTCTCGACTTACCTCACCTGCTGACTGCTCACGTGAGTTCTATGTATCTTTTGTATGTTCTTGTTCTCCTTATGTGGCTGTACTTGATTGGCATATGGAGCAATAAGGTCGGAGGGTCATCCTTGAATGGACCCAAGGCAAGAGTATTGAGCCTCTAACTTTATAGGCTCAGGACCTCTAGTAAAGTTCTGCTGGTGTATATTTTCCATCATATCCATATTGTATTGCGCTATGTTGTATTTTTTTCTCATTTTTCCCACATATGCCTCATTGAGGACTTTGGAGAACTTTCTGTGCCTTATCCCACATATGTTTATTAAGGAGGGTAACGTTTTATGTGTGTTACATGTCTCTCACGTTGTTTGTACCATTATTTATTACGCATACATTTCTTTGTGAGGGGTAGGCTTCTGTCCACCTGTAACTACTTGTTTTATTCCAAACTTCTCCTTTTTTCCACACTGACCCATTGAGGTGTCACATTGGACACTGCGCTTTGGCGCTGTCCCATCTTTTTCTTGCATTGATTTCACTCACCACCCTAGTTTGCTGAGCTCATTTTGACCGTTTTGTGCACATTATGTATAAGTGCCATTTGAAGTGATGTTTTATTGTAGGATCCAGTCCCAGACAATTTTACCATCCAAACCTTTGTGGCAATATATTCTATGGGGGAGTCATGTTAAAAAAAAAAAAAAATTATGTAGAAACGGGAACCATTTGTCACGTAAAATGAGCAATACCACTGCTGTTAAATTCTCATTTTTCACGGTGTGGAATTGCTTGTTTTATATGAGACAAATGGTGGACAATGCCATCACTTAGGAACAAAAAAAATAAATGAAAGATATATAAATTATTTTGTGTTGTTTTTGTTTTTTTTAAGGTGGTCATGTTTGGTATTGTCAGAAAGGCCAGACTCTGTCCTGTCCAATGACACCTAAAGTGACTTTATGGGGTGTAAAGAATGGAAATACAGGTATCCAAAGGACCCCTGCTCTCATCACAGCGTTGAAGCGGCTTGTGTTTTTAGATGGACCAATGTTTATGTTAGCAAAAAATGCTTTGCGTTTTTCATTTATTTCTATAAAAAGGCCCACCAAAATCCTCAGCACCAGGCCCATGATACTCTTAATCCGGCCCTGCTCTTAATGATGAGCATGCTTGGGATAATGATGGCCAGGCGTACAGGTACCCCTCGCCACAGGTGCCGTCGAGGGCCACTAATTTGGCCCGCCGATGCGCTTCTCTGGCTGCATTCAGGCTGTCCCACTGCAGGGATTGGCATACGCACACCTGCTACGGGGAGGGCCAAGGCGGCCCATTGAAGTCAGCCCATACACCCCATGTCTTCAACGCCTGCCCGTCGTGAGGATGTCATAGAACATCCAACAGCATCAAGGGGTTAAACCGACAAATTTATTAAAGTTTACAAATCATGAAAAAGGCCCTTTTTAAAAAAGAATAAAAAGGTCTGTTACAGAATACAAAAAAGAAAACAAAAATTTTGTCAAAAGATGTTCTAAGAAATAAACTGCCTTTTTTTTTTTTTAAAAAAAAAAAAAGTTAAAAATAATTCCTTTTTTACATTGCGTCCTATGGGATTCACCTATTTAAACCTGTCGAACTGAAACGCCAAAACTTAGGTAATTTCCCCGACACTTTGGTGCAGTTCGACATTCTGTGAATAGACTAACCATTACTTCTCTGAGGCTATTTTACTACTGCAAAACGGTGGCGAACTGCATCGTATTTTGCCGTCAATTCACTTGTTTTTGGCGATTTGCCAATTTAAGCTGGGGTCAGACGAACGCAGTGCAAACGTGCGTGCAGCTGCACTTTATCACAGCTGTAGTAGCAGCAAATGATAGGCAATATACGAAGTACGGCCGCACGAAAGTTCGGCCGCGCAATGCAAGCAGCAAACTAACACATTTTTTCGAGAACGTGATACCGCTAGTACTGACGTACAGAGTGCGCTGCGTCCGCTAGCGGCGTGTGTGCGTGATTAGGAGACGTCAGACGCTGCTAATGTCCGGCCAACATCACGTCCAGACGCAAAAAGTGTTTTATTGATGATTCGTACAAAATCACAGACGAAAATGCGCGTCGTATGACCGCTATCGCGTATTCCGTGAAAAAATACGTCCATTCGTTCGAACGCACTTTTTCATGGACAACGCGAAAAATGCGTTCGTCTGACCCTAGCCTTATTGAATAGACAAACTGCCATGAAATTGCGCCGAACAGTGAAATCCACCATTCGGTGGCGATTTAGTGATTTAACCTCTTATAAACAAAAAAAGAGAAAGTCGGTGTTCGGCGTGTCCGCGTACGCGGTAGGGGGAAATATCTAATAATAAAACGAAATGAACATACAATAATTTGTAAGAGGAGATAACATACAATATAGATACAGTTGTGTTCAAAATTATTCAACCCCCCCCTGAAA
Organism: Leptobrachium leishanense; assembly: GCA_009667805.1. Taxonomy (NCBI): domain Eukaryota; kingdom Metazoa; phylum Chordata; class Amphibia; order Anura; family Megophryidae; genus Leptobrachium; species Leptobrachium leishanense. The sequence continues at coordinate 499,106,434 of CM019063.1, read as the reverse complement.
TTGAGTGTTTTGGCCAGTTTGACATTGATTTTGATCATTCAGTCATCTTGCTTACAATTAAATCAAAGAGGCACGTGTAGGTCAGACAAATATAACATAACATTTATAATGAAATAACCACAAATGTCTTTTCTGTGCTCACATCATTATCAGTTTTATTCAACCCCCAAGTGACATTCAATCTTAGTACTTAGTACAACATCCTTTTACAGTTATAACCGCTTTTAAACGTGAAGCATAGCTTGACACAAGTGTCTTGCAGTGATCTACAGGTATCTTCGCCCATTCGTCATGGGCAAAAGCCTCCAGTTCAGTCACATTCTTAGGCTTGCGCACTGCAACTGCTTTCTTTAAGTCCCACCAGAGGTTCTCAATCGGATTTAAGTCAGGTGACTGCGATGGCCACTCCAAAATGTTCCAGCCTTTAATCTGCAACCATGCTCTAGTGGACTTGGAGGTATGCTTGGGATCATTGTCCTGTTGAAAGGTCCAACGTCTCCCAAGCCTCAGGTTTGTGACGGACTGCATCACATTGTCATCCAATATCTCCTGGTACTGAAGAGAATTCATGGTACCTTGCACACGCTAAAGCTTCCCTGTACCTGCAGAAGCAAAACCGCCCCAAAGCATGATTGACCCACCGCCATGCTTCACAGTAGGCAAGGTGTTCTTTTCTTCATAGACCTTGTGCTTCCTCCTCCAAACATAGCGTTGATCCATGGGCCCAAACAGTTCTAATTTTGTTTCATCAGTCCACAGAACACTATCTTAAAACTTCTGTGGTTTGTCCACATGACTTTTGGCATACTGCAGTCGACTCTTCTTATTCTTTGGAGACAGCAAGGGGGTGCGCCTGGGAGTTCTGGCATGGAGGCCTTCATTACGCAGTGTGCGCCGTATTGTCTGAGCTGAAACTTCAGTACCCACATCTGACAAATCTTTTCTCAGTTCCTCAGCAGTCACACGGGGACTTTTCTCCACTCTACGCTTCAGGTAGCGCACAGCAGTCGAAGTCAGCATCTTCTTTCTGCGACCAGGTAGCGTTTCAACAGTGCCCTTTGCCTTGAATTTGCGAATGATGCTTCCTATGGTCTCTCTTGGTATGTTTAACATCTTTGCAATCTTCTTATAGCCATTGCCCTTCATGTGAAGAGTAATCACCTCTTCTCTTGTCTTCCTGGACCATTCTCTTGACTTCACCATGTTTGTAACCACACCAGTAAATGTCTAGAAGGATCTGAGTATCACAGTCATTTTAAAGCTGCCTAATTGGTGCTTATTATGCTTTATTGCTGCTCCGTGACATCCACAGGTGTTTTCAATACCTGATTGAAAACACTTGAATGAACCTCTGTTCTTCAGAGTGGTAGTCTTTAAGGGGTTGAATAATTGTGTCAATGAAGAATTCACAAAAGAAACATTTACTACTGTATTACAAAACCAATTGATGTCATTTTAGTTGCATATGGTTCTTTAAAAAGTCCTTGTAGGATTTCATTCTGAATACAATTACAAATGTACACTAAATTCCCTAAAACCCTTTACAGCATTGGGGGTTGAATAATTTTGAACACAACTGTAGCTGGGTTAGATGACACGAAGTTCGTCAAAATGTTCCTAAAAAGGAAAAAGGAGTATAATAGTGAAGTCCAGTCATTAACCCTTTCGCTGCTGAGGCTTTTCCCGCCCCTGTGCTGAGGTCATTTTTTACCTGTTTTGCGCATCATGTTTAAACGTGTTTTGAAGGCTTATTTTAGTATATGACATCGACATATTATATATTGTTCTTTCCGTCAGACTCGGTAGATTCATAATATGTCATTATTATATGTATACGTTATGTCATGTTTGTATATTATAACAAAAAATGCAATAAAATATGTATTTTCAATAATTTACAGCGTGTAAAGTGTTTTTTTCCACATTTTAACATGCGAGCAATTGCGGTTATATTTTGTATGGGGTGCGCTTGTTAAAAAAATTAGAGATGGGGTCTCGTTACATTTTTTTTTGGGGAAAATGACACCATTTTTAACAAACGCACCGCATACAAAAATCGTTAATGCAGCATCATTGTTCACATTATAATTGAAATGGGAACAATATTGCTGCATTAACAAACCAAAAAAAATAAAAAAAAAGTGTTTATTTTTTTTTTTTAATTTTTTTTATTTTTCTTTTTCTTTTTTTTTTTTACAATTTTTTTTACTTTCATGTTTGGTATCGTTGGAACGGCCATGCTCTGGCCGATCCAACGATATCAAAATTTAACCCCTAACTGCCACGGATCGGGAGATAGGGAGTTCATTGGAACTCCCTATCTCCACAGTTCGTGGCAGTTAGGGGTTAATGCTAGGACTGGCGTCATCGTGCTGCGCACGATGACGCCAGTCCTCTGGGGGAGTTCCGGAAGCTTGGCCGACATCCAAGATGTCGGCCAGCTCCCGGGAAGGATCGCGAATCGGCGCTTTTCAGCGCCGATTTGCGATCCAGCTCCCCAGGGGTTAATGCCAGGCATCATTTGGAAGGGCAGGCTGTGCCCTTCCAAATGATGCCTGGGTTAAGCCCCTGTGAGCCGCCGATCGGGAGGGAGAGAGGTCCGAAGGACCTCCCCCCCCTCCCTTTCAGGCGCCTCCTCCGCACATGCGGGGGGGGCGCCTGAATTAGGTGTCATCGCGGGGGCGCGATGACACCTAATAATGGCGGCCACTGCTCCGGATGCCGGGCTGACATCCAGGAACCCGGCCGAACGCTGACCCCAATGCGAGGACGCGCTCAGCGCGTCCTCCGCATACCAGCGGGAATGCTGAGGACGCGCTGAGCGCGTCCTTAGCATTCAAGTGGTTAAAAAATGAGAAAATGAAGGGGGGAGATGGATCCACTCACACTTTCCAGAGCCTCGTTAGGCTCGATCACCTCGCCTGTGGGTGTTTACGTGGCTCACCCAGTAGCTTTAGGCCAGATAAGAGATTATTGCAATAGTCGAGTCGGGAGATTACCAGGGCGTGTATGAGTTGTTTTGTGGTGACACGATTTCTACAAGTTACGACAAGTTACGACCTGTGAACACCCAGGACCCCAAAGGAATGCCAAGGCCTGAGATAAGTGAGTTGTTGAGAACCATTGGCACCTAAATATTGGAGAACCTGTGGATGACCCAGGATCCTGAAAGGACACCAAGGCTGTGAGACGGGTCTACCCCGGAGAGCTACTGGGTGAGCCACGTAAACACCCACAGGCGAGGTGATTGAGGCTCTGGAAAGTGTGAGTGGATCCATCTCCCCCCTCCATTTTCTCATTTTTTAATGACTGGACTTCACTATTATACTCCTTTTTCCTTTTTAGGAACATTTTGACGAACTTCGAGTCATCTAACCCAGCTATCTATATTGTATGTTATCTCCTCTTACAAATTATTGTATGTTCATTTCGTTTTATTATTAGATATTTCCCCCTACCGCGTACGCGGACACGCCGAACACCGACTTTTTCTCTTTTTTTTGTTTATTTGGTGCGGATTGGGACCGCACTTGTGGTGCTTTGGGCGACGGGGTTATATTTCGTATTTTTCATTTTTGCTCTAAGTGTTCGTTCTCCACATTTCTTTGTTGTATTTAACCTCTTATGTGCCTCCAAAAATCTATTGGGGGGGGGGGGGCGGGCGGGAGGTATCCATCAAAGACCAGTTCAATTTATTATTTAATTACCATTAACCTTCCTAACACATAAAATAGGTGAATTCAGTAGTTTTAGGCCCGTGTCAGACGAGCGCACTGATCACGTCTGTGTTGCCGCTCATTTGTACGTCCGTGGCAGCATGGCATTCTGACCAATGGAGCCCCACACACGAAGTATGTCCGCACGGAAGTGCGGACGCGGCAAACGGACGCAGGATAGGCAAGAATGTAAAACCGCTAGAACGGATGCACAGAGTGCGCAACGTCCGCATAGCTTTGTGTGTGAGTGATGGAATGAAGTCAGTCGGACTGCATTTTTGACGGACAAAATGTTTTTCATATTTATTTTCCCTTCTCCATCCGTCAAAAAAAAGTCAGTCACAAAAACAGACTGTGTGGCCACTACCTTGTCAGAAAGTAAGTCCGTTGTGCACGGACGCACAGTCTGCACAGAATGCGTTCGTCTGACACAAGTCTTAGGGTGATAATTTCAAGCATAAACAACAAATACTCGTTCCATGGTACACATTGCGCACATGTATGTTGAGGATAACAGGGGCATCCCCCCCCCCCCATTACATCCATGGTTTTGAGACTCCTGCTGAAGTCCCCTACCAAAAAACTCACCTTATTCCACCTTACACTATGAAATAATTCTATAGTCCTACATTGGTTCTATACAGTCTATTCCATTCCTGCCACTAATGGCTTTGCTTGAGGCTCTGAATTAACTGTGCTTTACTGTACATTAAAGTCTCCTATACTTTGTACAGAAGCTGTTAGTAATGGCTCAAAAGGAGCTCGAGCTGGTATTCAAAAATGATTGCAGAGTCCCAGACCCTGATCTAAAGTGTTGACCCCACCAAAAAATCCCAAACATAACACAGATCGTGCAGTGCAGAAGACGATGGAATCTTTCATGTTCTCTGGCCGTGAGCTTTGGAGGACTGGAACAAATACAGGTCTATTCAAAGAAAGGTGAACCTCAGGAGAATGACTGGAAAAGTGAAAATTCTAGGTCAAAATAGCCAAACCAGAAAAATTCTCCCATTTCTCAATTTCTAAATAGGCTATTTGTTCTAGATGGTTCTCTTCTCCTGCCAGTTCTCCTGGTTTTCACCTTTCTCTGAATAACACTGATAGTATCCAGTGTACTTCCACGGTTCCTGAGCGACACTGCTCTCATAGTTACATAGTTACATAGTCTGAAAAAAGACATGCGTCCATCGGGTTCAGCCTCTCCCACATAACCTACTGCTGTTGATCCAAAAGAAGGCAAAAAACCCAGTCTGAAATATGCAACATACTGGGAAAAAATTCCTTCTTGACACCAGAATGGCAGTCAGATTTCTCCTTGGATCAAGAAGCTTTTACCCACATATTAAATATTATAACCCTTAATATTCTGTGTCTGCAGGAACTCATCCAGTCGCTTTTTAAAAGTCTGTACAGACTCTGACCCAACCACCTCAACAGGCAGAGAATTCCACAGCTTTATTGTTCTCACCGTAAAATAACCCTTCCTATGCTTTAAGCTAAATTTTCTTTCTTCCAGTCTAAATGGATGACCCCTTGTCCTATGTATAGTCCTGTTAATGAATAGGTTATCAGACAATGGTTGATAATGGCCCCGTATATATTTATATAAAGGTTATCAGATCCCCTCTAAGGCGCCGTTTCTCTAAACTAAACAGGTTTAAGCTTGTTAGTCTTTCCTCATAACTTAACCCTTCCATCCCCCTTATTAATTTAGTTGCCCGTCTCTGCACTTTTTCTAGCGATTATAATATCTTTTTTTAAGACAGGTGCCCAAAATTGCACGGCATATTCAAGGTGCGGCCTGACCATTGATTTATACAGAGGCAAAATTATGTTTTCATCCCGTGAGTGAACGCCCCTTTTAATGCATGCCAGTACTTTGCTGGCCTTGGCGGCTGCTGTTTGACATTGCACATTGTTACTTAGTTTGAAGTCTATGATTATTCCCAAATCCTTCTCCTGCTTGGATTTCCCTAACTCCGTACCATTTAGGGTATAAATTGCTTGTGTGTTCTTCACTCCAAAGTGCATAACTTTGCATTTATCTAGATTAAATTTCATCTATCTAAATCCCTCTGCAGCGAAGTAACATCCTGCTCACATTGTATTACTTTTCCTAGCTTTGTGTCATCTGCAAACACTGATACATGACTTTCAATGCCTATCTCAAGGTCATTTATAAATAAATTGAATAGTATTGGTCCTATAACAGACCCCTGAGGGACACCACTTACCACTGGTGTCCATCTTGAAAATGTACCATTTATGACCACTCTCTGTACCCTATCTTTTAGCCAGTTTTCTATCCAAGAACAAGTATTTTCATCTAGACCATTTTTTCTTAATTTAAATAGTAACCTTTTGTGTGGAACTGTGTCGAAAGCTTTGGCAAAATCTAAGTAAATCACTCCACTGCGACCCCCTGATCTATACTTCTACTTACTTCCTCATAGAACGTAATTAGGTTAGTCTGACATGATCTGTGTTTCATGAAACCATGCTGATTTTTGCCAATAACATTATACCTCCCAATAAATTCCTGAATACTATCCCTTAGTAACCCCTCAAATACTTTCCCAGCCACAGATGTTAAGCTCACAGGTCTATAATTCCCAGGCACAAATTTTAAACCTTTCTTAAATATAGGGACCACGTCAGCTTTTCTCCAATCCTCTGGTACTATTCCTGAAAGAAAAGAATCTTGAAAGATTAATAACAGAGGTTTACATATTTCAACACATAGCTCTCATGAGTTTGTGGCAGGACTAGTGCTTGCTCCATGGAGTCCTATGGATTCCAAGAGCCGATACCAGTGGCATGTGCCGCTGCTGGTAACTGCGGCGCCAAAAGGTTTTGACTAGAAGCACTAAAACAGCGAATGGGTCGAACCAGGTCCGGTAAGAGATTTGCTCAAGCTGATTTTTTTTCTTTCCCTTAACAGGGTACTGGAATCGGCAGTGGAATAGGGCCCCAACTGTATTTCCAAGAGCTAATTTAGTGTGACAGTAGACATGACAAAGAGTCAATACATATTTTTGTATTCCAAACACTAATTGGGATTATTGGGGAATGAAAATTGTAAAAAACTCAGCTCCCCAATACCTGTCTTCACTAAATCACCAAATACACCCCAGCCCGCTCCCTAAGCGTTGGTATCACTATCTCCCCATCAAACCAGGTTCATTGCCTCAGTTACCCTTGACTCTGCTCTTTCCTTCATCCCCCACATTGTCTGTTTCCTCCTCCTGCCGCTACCGTAACATTTCCACAATTCAACCATTTCTTACTGTTAACACCACAAAGCAACTCATCCACGCCCTTGTACTCTCCCGAGCTGACTACTGTAATAATCTTCTAGCTGGTCTCCCTCTCTCCCGCCTCTACCCCCTACAATCCTTTCTGAATGCCTCTGCCAGGCTCCTCCACCTTACCCGCTGCTCAGTCTCTGGTGCTCCTCTCTGTGAGTCCCTTCACTGGCTCCCCATCCACTGCAGAATTAAATTCAAGGTACTTACCCTGACCTACAAAGCTCTCATTAACTCAGCTCCCCACTACCTGTCCTCACTAATCACCAATGTCAAACAGTGACCTGCGCCTAGCTTCTCCACGCATCACCTCTTCCCATGATAGACTGCAGGACTTCTCATGCGCAGCCCCCATCCTCTGGAACGCTCTCCCTCGTACAGTCAGACTTTCCCCTAGTTTCCCTTCCTTCAAACGCTCCCTTAAAACGTTCCTATTTAGGGAAGCCTACCACCCAACTCACTGATGCAACCAGTCCATCACTCTCACCTTGCAGTCCATCACTCTCACCTTGCAGTCCTCTCCTCCTGTTTCCACCCCCCACCCTTCTAGATTGTGAGTTCCCATGGGAATAGGGCCATTGTACAACGCTGCGGAATTTGCTGGCGCTATATAAAGAATAATAATACAAGCTTTTATTTTCTTAGCATTGTTCTAAACTCCCACACAACTCCTATGCATAAAACATCAAATGTTAATTGAGCAAATAAATTGACCGGAAATTTTGACCATCATCACCAAGACATTTGTCAGATATTTGCCCAGATGGACAACTCAGAAGCCAACAGGCTGATTTTCGTTTTCTCATTCGCAAACGCTGGTCTCCCCCCTTCAGTGGGTTATTTCCCTGATTTGTACTTTATTTTACTTTTTTTTTTTTTTTTAAAAAAAATAATTTTTTGCTTCTGAGAACTTGGTGAAAGAGATGTCACACTCTTAGCCTTTGTCTTGCCAGGAAAAATGATCCTGTAACCTGGAGTTGTAGTCCCACAGCATCAGGACAATGAATTTAAACCCCAACATGTCTCAGGGACGGGATCTCATGACCGATGAATGGAGTGCAGCAATGCATCATTTCATTCAGACTCCTGTTGAGCTGAAACACTCTCTCCCACAAAGGAAATTAGAGATCAAATATTAAACTTAGTGCACGATAAGCAAAGAAGGCATATTGTTCTATACGTTGAGCGGCACTCACAGGTTACCAGATCTCACAATCAATATATTCAACATTTCTCCCTTTCTTCTCCCAATTAAGCATTCAAGAAATTACAAGAATGAGTCCTCTTAACTTCTTTTTTATGCTCTGTCAGTCAAGAAAAGAGTATTGTGTTTCCCATTAGTAGTTACATGAAAGTTCACCTTATACGACATTCTAAACTTCACTGGGATATGTGACATTGTAGCATTTAGCTGTATAACTTCTTAAATGTTATTGTGGAATCGTTATTTTTTTCCCCCGCGATATAAAATCTGAACCGTGTGTATATTTCCACGCTTCGTATAAAGGTTTAACACAGCTACAAGAAAGTCTCTTTGTTACACATGACCTCAGTTTAATAATCACATCTACAATTGTATCTGTAACATTTGACTCTGCTTCCCATGCTCCTTTCAATTAGTCAGGCGCTACAACACCTTACACGTCGTTAATAATAAAAGTTTGCACAGTACTGTACTAACAAACTAGGTGCCCTGTACAGAAACAAATCCTGCCTGAGCCCCGTGGTAAGAAAGCAGATTGTACAACAAATGCTTATGCCGGCTATTGAATACGGAGATGTAGTGTATGCAACTGCCCCGCAAAAGCACCTTCAGAAACTTACTACATTGTATAACTCATTCTGCTGCTTTGTGCTACAATGTAACTACATGACCCACCACTGTGACATGTCAAAAGAGCTAAACTGGGCATCACTGGAATCTAGATGCACCCTTCACCTTTCCAACCTGGTGTTTAAGAGCTTTTCTGGGAAGCTACCAACCTACCTGAATAGGCTGCTTCCCCCAGCAGTTCCCTAATCCTATAACTAGGGATTAGCGTTCAGTTCGGATCAGTTCGATTCGAACATCGCCCTTTCGGCTGTTCATCGAACTCTGAACATTTCCGCATGTTCGCCCACAATGGACCACAATGCACTCTTCCACTGGCCGGAAAATTGTAATTGGCTACAGCCTTCCACCTGACCACAGGTCAGGTGCAAGACTATGCCAATCATGATTGGCAATCTGACTGGGAGCCAGTGAAGCCAGTGAAAATTTGCCCAATCATGGGCTCACAGAGCTAAGTCCCGCAGCACACTATTACGGGTTACGGTGTGACGACACTGTTGCCGACACTAAAGGCCCAATTTTAAAGCACCTATTGTTACTTTCATCCAAAGCCTGCATAAGTTTCACCATAATTTTGCAAAAAAAATCCCTAAACTTGTTCTGCGTTTCCTAAAACGTCTCCTCTTTTCATACAGGCTGCCGCCCCAAGCAGTTGTTTATGAATAGATTAAAGGAAAACCATTTACCGTCATTGAAATGTAATTTTTTTTTTAAAATGTTTCTATACATCCTACAAATCTGCCACTTCACGGGCAGGTTATGGGGACCTCCTAGGCACGATATTTGAAGGAATTTTTTCTTTTTATTCTTAACTCACTGTTCCTTTAAAAAGTTTTTTTTTTTTTTTAAACTTTTTGTCCTTGTTTCCTGTCCTCCAGGGCACTACCCGGACCCACATACACCTTTTATGGCAAATATCTAGCATATATGCCCTCTTGGAGGGCACTCTAAAAATCGAACGTTCGGGTCCCATTGACTTACATTGAGTTCGGATCGTGTTCGAGTTTGAACTCGAACTTCTGAAATTGTTCGAGTTCGAAGTCGATCCGAACACGGGGGTGTTCGGCTCATCCCTACCTATAACCTCCGATCCAGGACCAGCACCTTACTTGCAATACCACAATACAAAAAGAAAGTGGCTCGATGCTCATTTTCCTACAGAGCACCGCAATTATGGAATAACCTCCCAGACGCCATCAAATCTTCCCCCAGTCTAAAGTCCCTTAAGAGATCCCTATTAACATACCTCAATACAGAATGCACCTGTAAACATGTAACATAATGACTATTTCCTACATATTTATTTTCTGTGTTAATCTGTATATTTGTGTTGTTTTTTTTAATATCTTGCATTTTATTCCTTTGTATTTCTGTAACAACTGTAACAGTTTCAATGTTCTTGAACCCAGGACGTACTTGAAAAGGAGAGAAATCTCAATGTATCATCTCTGGTAAAATACTTTATAAATAAATGAATACATAAATATTATTGAAGTAAAAAAGAATACAGTTAAAGGAATTGTATATGATTGTAAGTAAGAAGAAGCAGATCCATCACAGTAAAAACTAACCAAGTTTTTTAATTCAATATTTTTAAATAATTGTATTTCTTTTTTCTCCCAGTATATTTGTTAAAAAAATAATAAAAAGTTTGAAATAGTCAAAAGGCCCAATATTAATCTTAATATTGTTGATCTCTATAAAAAAATAAAAAGCATGTATCGTTTCCTGTAACCCCTTCACTACCATTATCGAGTATACTTGATCTTCAAAGGCACCTGCAGGTGCCCCGAGATTGAGTAAACCCGATCTGGTCTGATTCTGGAGCAATATATAAGAATTTTGTTTATTGCAAACAAAATGTATTTGTAAATTGGCTCCAGGACATGCCTCATAAAATAACAAAACATTGTACACAGCAGACCTGCATGAAAAGCTTGCAAGTGTGTTTGTCCTTAGGTTCCCAAATAAAATGTAACTGTTGTAGCACTTTTTGGCCAGCAGAGGGAGCCCTCTGCTTGTGAAATAGGGCTTACCAACAGTTAACATATACACAGGGATCAATCCATATCAAGTGATCTAGAAAAAGATTAATTGGTTGCTTGACCATTTTTAATTTTGTTGGCGGTGAAGACCTCTATACGCTGGTAGTTTAAAACCAAGATTATTTAAATGTTATGCTGACTCTATACTGTTTAAAAATGGTGGCCATTTTTGCTTCACGCCATGCACCATTTTTTGTGTTCCCAGATGTTTGCGGAAAACTGCATTTTTGTCCATTACATCATATGGCTATCTCGTTTCCATGTGACTAAAATTTCATGCCGAACTTGACGCTCGCTGTTATAAAAAAATTAAAATTTCGAAATGGCAATTATTTTGGGAGGGTTTAAAATATTCAGCTTCAAATTAATTTTTTAAGTACCTATGGCAGGGTAGTTTATGTAAAAAAACAATTAAGCCCTGATACTTATCTCCTTTTTTTTTTTAACAGGTTCCATAAATATGGTATTTTTTTAATTTTTTTGGTAAAATCTAGGAGTAAATATCTCTTGTGTGGGAACTAATAAAAATTTTAATTTTGCAACTTCCAAAGTCCAATGCAGCCACATCTCAAAGCAAGACATACCCAATCTACAGGACACGCTGATGTGCAAGTCTCCCAGGCCCATCCTGATAGGTCCTGTCCGTCAATGAGCATGCGCACTCACAACCGATCCTTGGGCCACGGACCCAACGTCTTCCGGAATCCCAACAAGCATGTCCTTCCCAACCAATGAGAGAGATGTTACCCATTGCAAATGTCAACTGGGGCCCATCCTACCTGGTCCGCGTTAATTTGTGCGTGTGCACTAAACTTCCACGCATCATGAATAGAAAGTAAAAGTACACCTATGCGCATTATGTGGCCAGATGGAATATAAGGAAACATCACAATAATGTGAGACACAATATTACGGTTTACAAATATGTGGGTCACAGAATCAAACCTTTATAATAAGGCAACGCGGACCACAATACAACAGATTAATTCATACCCCATCACATAATCAAAACTAAATTACATAATGTAAACACAAACAACGGTGGTTAGCCATAAAACAATAACCAAAAAAAAGTTAAGTATCCTCCAATGAGACACTACCAACGGTTACAATGGACTCCAATTTAACACCTTACACACACAACTGCTATATAAATAAAGCTCAAAACTATCACAAAATCAACTATTGATAAGTAGAAATATCACATACAGGGGGCAAAAGTGAAGCCATAGTATAATCCATATGGTGACATTGTATTCAATTTATGAATCCAGAAGGCCTCATGACATCCAAGATGTCTGCCAGCTCCGGGAAAGGATCACGAACCGGCGCTTTTCGGCGCCGATTCGTGATCCAGCCCCCATGGGGTTAATTCCAGGTACTGTTAGGAAGGGCAGGCTGTGCCCTTCCAAACGGTGCCTGGATTAACCCCCGCAACGCCGACAATCGGGAGAGAGGTCCGAAGGACCTCCCCCCCCCCCCCTCCCTTTCAGGCGCCTCCGCACATGTAGGGGGGCGCCTGAATTAGGTGTCATCGCGCCGCCGCGATGACACCTAATTAGGCCGGCGGCGGTTCCGGGTCCTGGACTGACATCGAGGATGTCAGCCCGCACCGGGGGGCCCAGCGATCGGCCGGAACCCGGCCGAACGCTGGCCCCAAAGGGAGGACGCGCTTAGCGCGTCCACCGCAAGGAACGTTACCTGCGGGTGGACGCGCTCAGCGCGTCCATAGCCGCGAAGGGGTTAATATCTAAATTACTCCCGTCACTGCTGAGCTCATTTTTAGCGCTTTCGCTCATCATGTTTAAACGCGATTTGAAGCCACATTTTATTATATGACCCAGACATATTATATATCGTTCTTTCCGGCAGATTCATAATATATAATTTTCATATGTATACGTCATGTCCTGCCTGTATATTATAATAAAAAATGCAATCAAATTTGAATTTTTAATCATCTACAGCGTGTAAAGTGTTTTGTTTTCACATTTTATCACATGAACATTTGCCGTTATTTTTTTTATGGGGTGCACATGTACAAAAATTAGAAATGGGGACTTGTTACATTTTTTGGGGGGAATTGCGTGATTTTTAGCAAACGCACCCCATAGAAAAAAATCATTAGTGCAGCATCATTGTTCATATTATAATTGAAATGTGAACAATATTGCTGCATTAATAAAAACACACAAAAAAATACATGTTTTTTTTTTTCTTTCTAATTTATTTTATTTTTTTAAATTTTGTTTTAACTTTGGACATGGTCATGTTTGGTATCATTCGAAGGCCATGCTCAAATGAAGCCCTTATCTCCACCAGGGGATTTCCTTGGGAAATCCCCAGGCAGCTAGGGGTTCCCCGGCTATCTGACATCATCGTGCTATGAGCGATACGTCAGGAGGCGAAGGGGAACCCCGGAGGTGGAGCCGCCATCCAAGATGGCGGCACCCACTGGAGCTAAAGCGCGATGTGGTGCTGAACGGCGCTGCATCGCGATCTGGCATGTAAGGGGTTAAAAAAAGGCCCCGCTTTAAAGGGCAGACACTGCCTTTTAAAGAGGTGCCTTTTTTTTTCTCTAAACCCTCCCGATCGGGAGGGAGATGGATCCAAAAGGACCCCCCTCCCTTTCGTCGTCGCGCATGGCGCGATGACAGCATTGACGTTGGGAGGGGCTGCGGGACCCCGGACAGAGAGGTGAGTATCTCCGCTGGAGCTCTGGCTTGCGGATGACGTGTGGGGAAAGTCCTCCGCATATAGTGGGAGTCAATGAGGATGTTCCCCACACGTCATCCGCAGCGAAGGGGTTAATCAAGTCGTTCCTCTTGGTCCATGCTCTCAGGCAAATTCTGAAAGAAAAAGAGAGCTGTGTATGACAGCGGCATACTTGCTAATGAGCACTGGGGAATTTGTTTACATGGCACCCAAGTCTGACTCTGCTTTTAAACATCAGATTGTATGCATTTGATCTATCACTTATGATAGAGATCAGCAAACTTGGCCCTGCAGATGTTTTGGAAATACATTTCCCATGAGGCTCAGATACTCACTGGTTAGCAGTCATGGGAAATGTAGATCCAAAACATCTGTAGGGCCATAGTTTCTGACCCCTGGCTTATGCATTTCACCAATAATGTTGAAGATAATGGTCCTATTGGTAGTGTCTGCTGGTCTCCCATCCTTAGCTGTGTAGATAGATGGTCCTTACCTAGCATGATCAGAATATATAGGGAATAAAGCAGCTGTACTTTTACTTGAAAAAGATAAAAACCTCAGGGAGTGTGTTTGACAGACTCAATGCGGTAAGTGTCTGAACATAAGACACTGTGAAAAACCATACAGAAAACAAAACAATCATATGATAGGTGGAGACTATCACAAAGGGTGCCTAACCAAACCCAGTTCAAAATAGCATGGGTATAATGTAGAAATAATAGCAGACAATAAATGTAGCTGGAAACAGACCTTTGTGGGTCTGAATATAGGAAAGAAAGAATGGAAAAAAATATTAAATTTGTCGCTAAATACCCAAGAACCAGGGAAACTGGAAAAGCACAGAAAACATACAGCAACTCAATCAATGTAGCACATCTACAGCTACTGTACATGAGGCTAGGCTTCAGATATTGTCAGTAAAAAATTCCACAGAGGACAACCATATAGATTAGAAAATATCCGCCATGCCTTGTCTCAGGATGCTGTAACAAGCATTTGCAATGATTTGAAAGAAGAAAAAAAAGTCTCATTTAGCTCATGTGATAGGTGGAGACTATCACAAAGGCTGCCTGACCAAACCCAGTTCAAAATAGCATGGGTATATATAGAAACAATAGCAGCCGGTAAATGTAGATAGAAACAGATCTTCGTGGGCCTGTAAATATAGAAAAGAAAGAACGGAAGTTTTGTTTTTTTGCCTCTGCATAATCGAGATCCTACTCCCATATCCAGTGTGCCCCATCTCCCTGAAACACATGTTTCTGGGCTCAAGTGGAGGGGACAAAGACAGGGGTTCTCATAACTTGTCCTTAGCTTATTGTGTTTAGTTATCACTCTACAGAGAGAGAGGACCTAGCATAGGGAGGGGGGGGGTGGCACATTGAAGTGAAGTTCACCGCTGTTTATTCAAATAATGGCACTACCTTTGTATGTATAGAATTTTGTTTTAGTTTCATTTTATTGAAGCTGAGGTAAACATATAGCATTGGTGACGTTTAGTAAACAGGTGTAATTCGAATTAGGGGTAGAACTAAAAAAAAAAAATATATCTCTGGTCTCAAAGTGAAGAGTAGGGGGACTCTTCACTTCGAGACCGGAGGTGAGTATTGTTTTTTTTTCTCATGTATTTTTTCCAGTGTGAATTGATTTTGAGGATGCAAGATCACTAAAAAATTGGGCTAGGATTAATTTTAATCCTAATTCTAATTACACCTGTTTACTAAACTTCACCAATGTTGATGTTTACCACAGCTTCAATAAAATGAAACTACAACAAAATTCTATTCACACAACGGTAGCGCCGTTATTTGACTAAACAGCTGTGAACTTCACTTCAAACAATGTTACTACTCAGAGGTTTAGTCAAAAAATAAAGAAGTGTGGGAATTCTAACATTTCCGCTTCTGAATTATCACTTCATATCCAAGTTTGATATCAGTGTTTAAACATAAAGATAGGCTGGGTTTGAGAGAATCTTTATGATAATTATAATAAATACCATATATTTTTGGTGACTTAATAAGGAATGATATTATTGGAAACTAATTAAAGCTTCTCCATTGTCGGGCCGAAAGAGAAATCTGGTCTCTCAGAGAAAATAGTGAAGGAACTGCGTTCCAACGCGTTCCCCCTTGACTTGACCCCGGTACTACGGTTGTTTGAATACAGTATGGCAAATCTTGATCCAAATAACAGTACTATCACTGTTTGAAGCTATTCTTGACCACTTTACGTACTCGATACAAAATAGACTACATATGTATTCCAGTGATTTTTTCTAATTGCACTTACAAAGTTCAGCTCATAGATGGTAACCTTACAACTGGAAGACCTCTCTATTTTGTCTTTGTCCTGATTCACCAATTTCTGGCATCGAGATGGGTAACTTAATGAGTTTGGTCTAAGCCCCAGTTCTGGCACTGACCCTAATTTGTTCCTGTTACTTTTTTTTTTATATAACTTTTCTAGTAAACGTTTATTCCTTGCAATTTAATATTTTATATGACGGAATTCTAACAGGTACATAATCTATCAACGCTTATTAAATTCACATTCTTCTATGGGAAACAATGGTTTCACTTTCTTTTGACATCAGTGATCTGCCAGATGCAATGCAATGAGCGTTATCATTTTGAAAGTAATTAAGAGATGGTCTTTGAATGAACAATCAGGGTATATAAAGTGGCTTTATTTAATAGAAGATTTATGATTACCCTTCCCAAGCTGCTTTGGTATTTTCAGACATTCTTTTGGGTATTTTAAGGTCGGACACCAGGCTGTGCCCTAACAATAAAGGTCAGTTTGATGAGATAGTGTAGATTGAAAGTGATACAATTTAACCCCTTCACTGCTGAGCCATTTCACGTCTTAAAAAAAACATACTTTTCTTTTTTTTTATTACTTTTATTAATTTTTTTTCTTTACTTTAAACATGGTCATGTTTGGTATCATTGGAAAGACCATACAGTCGGGAGATATCGGGGTTCAAAGTAACCCCCTATCTTTCCTTAGGAGTCAATGAGGACGTTTCCCACACGTCCTCAGCAGTGAAAGGGTTAAAAGAAAAATCGAGAGAAGAATGAACAGGACAGACTCAACTTATTCAGACTTTTGATCGTAGCACAACACCGCTGGTCCTTTAAATATATAAAACAGGTGAAGAGCTTTGAACAATGTGGAAGTTTTAATAAGGCGTACAATTGTTCATCGATGTGATAAAATTCTAACAGGGTTATTCAAATAGAGTCGAAAAGTCACCGCACGTTCGGTGACTTTTCGTACTCTTCAATTCGGGGCAATTCAGAAATCCCATTCCATCGACCCTGCGGTGTATTCAGAAAGCGCCACAGGGCTGTCGAAGTGCAGGGAAAAGCCACCAAAAACGAAAACTCACCGCAAAACCCGGCGAATGCACACCCAAACCCGCAAAAACATCTGGATTAACCCGCCGAAAACACTGGAAAAACCCGAGCAGGAGCCGTTCACACGCAGAGCAGCCGCCAGAAAAACCCGACACCGCAGACGAATGAGTGAATAAATTTAAAAAACAGTTTGCTTGAATGTTTGAAAAGTGAAACGCTGTTTTCAAAGAAACTACTGAGCGAAAATTTCTAAAATTTATGAGGTCCAGGGAATGATAATAAAAAGGGCTGTTACAGAAAAAATACGTAAAGTTAAAAAAGAAAAAAAAAACTTAAAATAGCCTAAAAAAATCTATAAATAAAGAGACTCTTTACTGCAGAATATTATAATCAACGGTTTATTAGATATTGAATTAAAATGGGAATATTTTTAACATTGAAGCCTATGGGATTCGCCTGAATAAACCTGCCGAATTAAACCACCGAATGACAGGGCATTTCAGGAACTTTTCACGGCTGGTTTGTGTTCTCTGAATAGTCGAAGCATTGCTTCTCTATGGGGATTTCACTGCCCTCGAACAGGCACCGAACAGGCACCGTATGTGCAGGCAATTAGCCAACATTTGGCGAACTGCCTGCTCTCTGAATAGCCGAATGGCCAGGAAAGGTAACCGAATGCTGATTTTCAGCGTTCGGTTCCCTTTCGGCAGCCATTTGGATCTCTTTGAATAACCCTTTGAATAAACAAGATAAACCTAAGGTAGCTGCAGCCTATTTTTTCAATAAAATAGTATAAAGCAGATGTAGTACCGGTTTTTGGAAATGCCGGCCGGGCATCCCTTCTCTGGAATTCCAAAACACAGAAGCCTCTGAAAACCATAATTTTTGGAGCCCTTACAGACTTTAGAAAATCCGGATAAGGGGCGCACAGGAGACCCGCTGCTGCTCGGGAGCCTGGCTCCTGTTTGCTGCGCAGACTGCCGCACACGCTGGGAGCCCATCAAAAGCACAGCTTTGCAGCTGCTCGAGTACAGCGGTCCAGAAACCTAAATTCTCAATGGCTTGCTTTCAGATCAGTTGCGTTTCTGGGTCTCAGTATCACTTTATCTCATTCCTCATGCAAATCGCTAGGATCTGAGGAGATGATGGGGGCACAGGGTTCATTAGAATATAAAAACACTGGCAATCATCAACGTCACATTGTCACAACATAATAGCAGCTTTTTAAGAAAGTCTTCCATTTTTTTTTAAGACTAATTCTCTGGAATAGATATCGAATTACAATATATAATTTTCCAGCGGAAGCCACCCAGAGAGGAACGTAGGAGAAACCTATATGTCTTTGACTGTTTTATTCTGGCAGGTCACCAGACAGTCTGAGTCTGATAACAGTGATTAGCAATTTTGTGATTTTAGATTACAGAAACCAAGAAGCCACATTGTCTTGATCACTCGTGCGCATAGTAATATTTTGTAACGTCACCTGTCCCCAACACGTAGAAAACAAATAACAACCTAATCTTCTGGGCATCGTAATGGCCGGGTAAAGGGGCTACCTTGTAAACACAGACAGACACAGTGAAACAGAACGAGGTCAAGCAAGCCAGTGGCCAGTATCAGAGGAAAGTCATACAAGTCAAAATATTCAGGACAATAGAGATCCGAATAAGGCTAGGGTCAGACGAACGCATTTTTCACGTTGTCCGTGAAAAAGTGCGTTCGAACGAATGGACGTATTTTTCACGGAATACGCGATAGCGGTCATACGATGCGCATTTTCATCCGTGATTTTGTACGGATCATCAATAAAACCCTTTTTGCGTCTGGACGTTATGTTGGCCGGACGTGTGCAGCGTCTGACGTCTCCCAATCACACAAACACGCCGCTAGCGGACGCAGCGCACTCTGTACGTCAGTAGTAGCGGTTTGACGTTCTCGAAAAAATGCGTTCGTTTGCCACTTGCTTTGCGCGGACGAACTTTCGTGCGGCCGTTCGTCGTATCTTCCCCGGCATTGGACGTCATTTGCTGCTAGCACGGCCGTGATTTCGTGCGGCTAAACGCACGTTAAAACTGCTTTCGTCTGACCTTCGCCTTAACGTGAAAATAATAGCCAAATTCAGTACATACAGTATCAAACAGAACAAGAAACAGCACTCTTGGGTAACAACAAACAATGACAGAACATAGAACAGAGAATGAACAGGTATTAAGCAGTGCTACAGGTCTTACGATTGGCTGGTTGTAAATTGGAGCACCAGAACGTACGAAACTGACATGGACATGATGACACCTACAGCAGCGTCTCATGATAATGACTCAAGTGGTCCAGACCATAAGAGAAATAAATGGTATCATAATTCTTATCAGTTTGACATGCAAGCATGGAGGTATCTGTGTCAGATCAGGAAACGGGAGCAACTGAACAATGCCGAGGCACAAGTGAAGTAACATATTAACAAGTTTAATGCCATCAATATACATTGGGCTCTATCACCTGGTGTGAGCTAAAACGTTATCGCTAATGGAAAAATCTAGCGCGAGTTGCTAAAAGGTAACCCCTGACGACCCACCAACAGTTTACCTTGTCCGTGGGAGTCCATGTACAAGGTCGTTTAGCGCACGCTAGGGAATTGCTAAGACCTGGGCTGAGATCCAGCGCTAATGCAGTTGTATATAGGATAGGACTGTTTTTTTCCAGTGCAGTGTGCCGGGCCATACCTATCCCCCGCCCTCACAAGCTTGCATAAGTATGAACACATCCAGCGAAGAGCCTTCACACCCCTGCATTATTAAAATCCTCTAAGGTGGTCGTATCATCCATGTTTATATGCACACATATTAACCCTTTCGCTGCTGAGGCTTTTCCCGCCCCTGTGCTGAGGTCATTTTTACCGGTTTTGCTCATCATGTTTAAACGTGTTTTGAAGGCTTATTTTAGTATATGACCCAGACATATTATATATCGTTCTTTCCGTCAGACTCGGTAGATTCATAATATGTCATTATTATATGTATACGTTATGTCATGTCTGTATATTATAACAAAAAATGCAATAAAATATGTATTTTCAATAATTTACAACGTGTAAAGTGTTTTTTTTCACATTTTAACATGCGAGCAATTGCGGTTATATTTTGTATGGGGTGCGCTTGTTAAAAAAATTAGAGATGGGGTCTCGTTACATTTTTTTTTGGGGAAAATGACACTATTTTTAACAAACGCACCGCATACAAAAATCGTTAGTGCAGCATCATTGTTCACATTATAATTGAAATGGGAACAATATTGCTGCATTAACAAACCAAAAAAAAAAAAAAAGTTTTTATTTATTTATTTTTTTTATTTTTATTTTTCATTTTTTATTTTTTTTTTACAAAATTTTTCACTTTCATGTTTGGTATCGTTGGAACGGCCATGCTCTGGCCGATCCAACCATACCAAAATTTAACCCCTAGCTGCCACGGATCGGTAGATAGGGAGTTCCAATGAACTGAGACAGGGGGGGATCCAAGTGGCGCAAACTCTTATGTGAGTGGTCAATATAAGCTGTTTAGTTCTGATGTGGTCAAAAAAGGACCTAAGTGCAATAATAAGGAAAAAATGGGTACTGATGGTGCCTTCTGCTAGAAGGTAAGAAAAAAACAGTACCTGCTCATGTGAAGAGTATACATGAATGTATTTAAAGTGCTAATATAAAGTGCAAATGGATTGCATAAAAAATGCTAATATAAAGTGTACGAAAACCAGAGATGAATTCTTGACAGAGTTCTGGCCCAATATATGGAAAGTACAAAAGGAAGGTTCAATTCAGACCGTATTATAATACGGTGAGGATGTCCACTGGGGTAGTCCGGAGGGTATGGAAGTCGTCCTAGGGTCCGGTCCTCACCTAGGTCCTATGTGTGCTTCCAATTCCCAAAAATAGGGAGGGAGGAAGAGGGAAACAGAAAAGGAGAGAAGATTGCGCAGTATTGCTTGGTAATGGGTCGAGTAGAAAATGACGAAGGGACACTTACAGTGTGTGGAGCCTTAGTGCCGGCTCTGGTGTGAAACGCCTTGGGCCTAAATGAGGGTGGCCTCTGCCCTTCTTTGCGGTTGTTCCTGGGTGACCCTTCGTTTCTTTTCCTTGCTGGTTGCCCGGTTATCTCAGGTACAAAAGGGGAAAAACCCTCATAGCGCAATATGCAGCTGTTTGCAGGGATGAATTTAAATAAAGGTAGAGAAGGCAAGTTCCAATGAACTCCCTATCTCCACCGTTGGTGGCAGTCAAGGGTTAAGTCCAGGACTGGCGTCATCGTGCTACGCACGATGACGCCAGTCCTCAGGGGGAGTTCCCGGAGGCTTGGCCGACATCCAAGATGTCGGCCAGCTCCGGGAAAGGATCGCGAACCGGCGCTTTTCAGCGCCGATTCGCGATCCAGCTCCCCAGGGGTTAATGCCAGGCATCATTTGGAAGGGCAGGCTGTGCCCTTCCAAATGATGCCTGGGTTAACCCCCGCAGAGCCGCCGATCGGGAGGGAGAGAGGTCCGAAGGACCTCCCCCCCCCCTCCCTTTCAGGCGCCTCCTCCGCACATGCGGGGGGGGGGGCGCCTGAATTAGGTGTCATCGCACCCCCGCGATGACACCTAATTCCGGCGGCTGCTGTTCCGGATGCCGGGCTGACATCCAGGATGTCAGCCCGCACCGGAGGGGCCAGCGATCGGCCGGAATCCGGCCGAACGCTGACCCCAATGGGAGGACGCGCTCAGCGCGTCCTCTGCATACCAGCGGGAATGCTGAGGACGCGCTGAGCGCGTCCTCAGCATCGAAGTGGTTAATTAAGGCTGATGGGCATTGCATGATAAATGCCACCCATCAGCATGTAGAATCTTTACACTGCATTTAATAGATCCAAAATGAAGGTCAGGTGAGCGTGAGCCACAATAATTTCCCTGCCGCAGCATATAAATAATACATATTTCAGGGCTAGACTTATCCATGTGTCCCTTTAAACATGGTCCAAACAGTCATCCTAATAATAATCTACCGTTTACATACTATGAATAACTCCCAGCATAAAATGTCTAAAATTAGCCAACATATTAGATTTAGGATATATGTTAATAAAGGATACGTCATGGTCCACCCCGTGTACCTGTCTAGCAAACCTGGATCTAACAACTTTGCCCTGGATTTCTTCATTCTTGGATTCCAGTCCAGGTTTTGCCCAGGCTAAGCACCACGTCCAGGCTCCTGGAGATCCAGCCTGGGTTTTCCTGTCTAGCCCTGGACTTCCAGCTGAGGCCTATCCATGTTTAAGCCTCCTTAAAAGGCAGAGAGACCCAGCCAGCAGTGGGTCTATAATATTTTTCTCCCTGACTGAGGTCACTTGGTTGTGTGCAAACCTGCTCTTCCTGTACCAGCTTATCCTATGTATCCAGTACCCATCTGTCTACCTGTGGATTACAGTTGTTCTCACCGTCTGACCCTTTGATCAAGGTACCGCTGTCTAGACTTATCCTTGGTGGGCCCTGTCTGCAGTCTAGGACTGCATTACCCACAATCCACTGACTCTCCAAGAACTCTCCCTGGACTTTATTGCTATTCCCTTTGTTCTTTTGCCTGCAGTTAAGGACCATTTATGTTTTATTAAAGAACCTGCTTTGCGTGATTCCTGTCTGGCCTCCCCTCTGTGTCGCCGCCTGCTGGGCTCATACCAGAACCGCACACGCCTCGTGACAGAATGCAGACCCCTTCTTATTATGAGTCTGTGGTGATACAGGCGGTGGTGGCATCCATGAAAATGGCTGTGGAGAACTTCCTGCAGCAACTGGATTCTATGTTGCTTAAAGTGCTGCAAGGATTAAGGGGCACCTCATCTAAGGTGCGCTCTTCAACTTCGATGTCTGGCTGCAGGAGACCCTTGTCTGAGGAGGAACGATCCAGGAGGAGGTCTTTGGGACTGTGCTTCTATTGTAGTGCGGGCTCACATTTCATATCTTCGTGCCCTGTGCGCCCACCCAAGCCATCCTCATCACAGACCAGAGTCAACCCTGTTACTCCTGCTTCTCAGCTGGTTGCTCCTCCTGTGTCTGTGCATGCTAAAAGCAAAAAGACATTACCTGCTGAGTCCTTGCCATCAAAGTCTAAGCGAACTCCAAGTGCCAAAGCTCGACAGCCCCCTGTCTCTGCCAGCCCTCGTCAAGCTACTATCAAGCCTCGCCAGCCCACAGCCAAACCTCGCCCAGTCTCTGTTCCTGCTAGGCCTCGCCAGGCTACCACAGTTGGCAAGTCTCGCCATACTCCGGTACCCAGATCTAAGAGACCTGAATTTAGGGAAACCTTCTCTGAAGTGGAGAGTACAGAGGATGACTCCCTCTCTGATTACTTGGAGACCCTGCCATCTGAGCCTGCTGACGTTGAACCCATGGACATGGAACCTACCTTGCCCACAGATTCGGAGTCTTATATGTCCATGGAGGTTGCTTTGACACTGACTACGGAGGTTGCTGCCCTGCACCTCGCAGGATCTCCAGAGTCTGCTGCCCTGCAACCTGCAGGATCTCCAGAGGTCGCTGCCCTGCAACCCGCAGGATCTCCAGTTGTCGCTGCCCTGCATCCCGCAGGATCTCCAGTTGTCGCTGCCCTGCATCCCGCAGGATCTCCAGTTGTCGCTGCCCTGCATCCCGCAGGATCTCCAGTTGTCGCTGCCCTGCATCCCGCAGGGTCTCCAGTTGTTGCTGTCCTACATTCCGCAGGTTATCCTGAGCTATCACCGCCACGGGGTCGTCGACGCTGCCATAAGGCCAAGCCGCTCACTGCCCAGCAAGAGCCGTGCTGTACCCAGGTCGCCGCAGAGCCATGCAGTACCGAGGTCGCTCAAGTGCCATGCAGTACCGAGGTCGCTGCTGAGCCGTGCAGTACCAAGGGCCTCGCCAAGGGCGCTGCTCCTCCGTGCCTCGCCAAGGACGCCGCCCTTGAGCCGCGCAGTACCAAGGTTGTCGCTGTTGAGCTGTGCAGTGCCAAGGTTGTCACCAAGGGCGCTGCCCCATCGAGCCGTGCCAAGGGCGCTGCCCCACCGGTCATTGCCAAGGGTGCTGCCCCATCGAGCCGTGCCAAGGGTGCTGCCCCACCGGTCATTGCCAAGGGCGCTGCCCCATCGAGCCGTGCCAAGGGCGCTGCCCCATCGAGCCGTGCCAAGGGCGCTGCCCCATCGAGCCGTGCCAAGGGCGCTGCCCTACCGGGTCGTGCCAAAGGCCCGTCACCCATTGTACGTCTTGCTCCGGGGGTTGCGTCTGGGCATCCAATGGCACGTTGGTCCGCAAAGAAAACCTGCCACATTTCGAGAGGGCCCTACGTGCTTATGGTGACGTTTATGGCAATCCAGACTCTGGGTACATTGGAGGGTGGTGATCT
The DNA here is from genome assembly GCA_009667805.1 of Leptobrachium leishanense. Classification (NCBI taxonomy): domain Eukaryota; kingdom Metazoa; phylum Chordata; class Amphibia; order Anura; family Megophryidae; genus Leptobrachium; species Leptobrachium leishanense. Next base: position 499,082,061 of record CM019063.1, on the reverse strand, counting down.
GTGCTCCATCCCCTGTTCCAGCCTCGGTGCCCGGAGGGCACCCGTCGGGGGGGGGGGTACTGTCACGGTCCACCCCGTGTACCTGTCTAGCAAACCTGGATCTAACAACTTTGCCCTGGATTTCTTCATTCTTGGATTCCAGTCCAGGTTTTGCCCAAGCTAAGCACCACGTCCAGGCTCCTGGAGATCCAGCCTGGGTTTTCCTGTCTAGCCCTGGACTTCCAGCTGAGGCCTATCCATGTTTAAGCCTCCTTAAAAGGCAGAGAGACCCAGCCAACAGTGGGTCTGCATTATTGTTCTCCCTGACTGAGGTCACTTGGTTGTGTGCAAACCTGCTCTTCCTGTACCAGCTTATCCTACGTATCCAGTACCCATCTGTCTACCTGTGGATTACAGTTGTTCTCACCGTCTGACCTTTTGATCACGGTACCGCTGTCTAGACTTATCCTTGGTGGGCCCTGTCTGCAGTCTAGGACTGCATTACCCACAATCCACTGACTCTCCAAGAACTCTCCCTGGACTTTATTGCTATTCCCTTTGTTCTTTTGCCTGCAGTTAAGGACCATTTATGTTTTATTACAGAACCTGCTTTGCGTGATTCCTGTCTGGCCTCCCCTCTGTGTCGCCGCCTGCTGGGCTCATACTAGAACCGCACACGCCTCGTGACAATACATTTATAATAGAGCCTACTGCAAAAGCAGCGACATTGCTGACCGGATCCATTACTATGGTGTATGTGGCCAAGAGAACACCTGTGCTGTATTTCTTTCAATTGCCTGTGAATTTTGGGTGAGGAGCTGTTTTTTTTTGGAGTTGCCACCAAGGTTGAGCAGTAGGTAAATATTTGTGATTAGCTTCGCTCCAGAAATTAGCGCTGGCACCAAGTGATCTGTTGGTTACAATAGAGCAAGTGCTCTCTACCGCTCCCCATGTTAAGTATAGGACATGGTAAGTACAGTAAGCACGCGCTACAAATCGCAAATTAACAAGTGCTAAGTGATTATTTTTTTTCCCGCTTTGTAGCAAGAGGCAAACGATCTGTTGGTCAGGCGCTAGACTCATTTTACCTGGAGCTAACGCAAAAACATGCTGACGCTAGGGTTAGCTCACACCAGGTGATAGGGCCCATTGTGTCTGTGCCTCAAAGTTCTCCAGGGATTGTATTGTTGATTGTAACCGAAACCTAATATTCAGGGCTGCCTTAACCTTGCGCTGCTTGCTCTCTTGCATCATTACATTCGTTTGTAATGGGTCTACTAGCTCTGTCACTGCACTTACAGGGTTATTCAGAGAGAGGTGAAAACTAGAATTGGCAGGGGAAGAGACAATCTAGACCAAATAGCCAATTTGGAAAGTGAGATAAATGGGAGAATTTTTCTGGTTTGGCTATTTTGACCTAGAATTTTCACAACTCCAGTCATTCTCCTGGTTTTCAACTCTCTCTGAATAACCCTGTATATATCCGGGTGATGTGCATTTAATACTGAGGTGATGCTAAGCAACTGTTAAAATTACGGGCTTGGCACTATTTATTCTCAGCATGAATCTCATGGCCTATACCTATTCGTATCAGCATGGCACATGTAATAATGGACAAATTGACTAAGGAGGTGGCGTCTTGCAAGTTGGTAGTCATAGGAAGTCCACCTTCATGAGCTGCATGTCTCAATCGCTTGAAAAACTCATGGACCCCCCCCCCCTCCCGGTGCCCTTGTAGGCTGGCCATGATAACATTCCACCAGTTACATACTGTAAGTTTAAATTTAATGCTATGATTTACAAGTTTTAAAAACCACAAAACAGAACAAACTCAAAATTGAAGATCACATACAAAATATTCTTAATATCTTGGCCACAGTGGCCTAGACCTCTCCGTAGCTCACAGATCCTCAAATCATCTGTCTGCTTAAACAGAGAAAGGTGCTTTATGGAAAGAGGTCCTTGGGGTCCAGGAATGTAGTAACTACCAGTAAAATAAAAAAGATAAAAGTACTATGACCGAGATGGCGGATATATCCTCTGAATTTCTAGGTGAATGTTTACATGCGCCCCGGTCTCAATGCTTCTACCGATTTTATTAAATTACCAAAACCTAAATCAAAAATACTCTTTAATATATTTTCTATTACACTGTTACTAGTTGCCAGGAACTAGAAGACATTAGTTCTTTCTACTATTAAACAGCAGGCACCACAGATTTCTAGAGGATGTACAAATGTGAGGCCTCATAATCTTTGGGAGTTCAACCACCCAAGAAAAGCCCTTGGCTGCTACTGTATGTGGTACCCGTTTAATACATATGTAACGTTGGGAGCTTCCAGCCCTACCTGTGTGCTTGAGGGCAGCATGTCTGATGCTGCTCGCTGACCACTGCCCGGTTTAAATGGAGACAGGCAGGGAGGTGGTTGCATGAGGCGCAGCTTGAGTGGGGGGCGCGGCCTGGTGAAGGTCTTTAAAAACCCTCAGTGTATTCTCAGCAGTTGCCAGATCGTGGTTATCCATACCTGAGCTCCTTGTACCTGACTGCTATATTGAATTAACCCGTTATTGACCGCTGCTTGTTTCTGACTATTCTGCCTTCTGTTGCCCTAGACCATTTTCTTGTACTACGCCACTGCTCTATCGACCCGGCTATTCCATTTGACCATTCTGAACTCTGTATTCCTGATTCTGGCTCGGCTGACTACTCCCCGTGTTGTTAACCCTTTCTAAGGACCAGACAGTTAGAGATCTTTCACGGCTACTCTGTTGGTAGCTTCTGGGCTCTGTGGAGTGTGGGGTGTTAAGTACTGCGTGGTGGGATCTGGGAACCGTGACAACATATAGCTTGCAACCGCACGACTGATCATGGTGGTTTCCCAGTTCCTGGAAGAAGTTGGTGCTTGTAATATGTTTGCCTAGATAAGACCTGACCGACAAAACCTATTTGTATCCTGTTGAATAGCCTTACCTATACTGTTGTATGATCATGGTCATTACATATCGTGTATATCATAACCTTTCCTTACCCTACCCCTTTTCATTCCTGTATCACAACTCCCCCTTTTCCTTTTTTTTTTTTTCCAGTTTAAAAGATCAATAGGAAGGTAAAACCATCTCTACACATTTTGTTAGATCTACACCTGACTTCATCAGGAAAATTCCATCAAGTCTTTCTTCATTGTGAGTTTATGTGTTTTTTTTTTAAAATTTAAAATCATAGCATAAAAATACTTCACTGTACATCCTTTTCTTTCTATTATACTCAACCATCAAGAAGTGTATATATATCATTGGTCTTTACAGAGGCCCTGTCATCTGTATCCGGACAGTTCTATAAATATTGGTTTATTACCACATGGTTTTGCGTCATCGCACTTTGTTTGTGTTACATGTCAAAAGACGTCCAAAGTTGTTGAAATGATCATGTGCTCTCAGCGGCAGAAAGACAAGCATGAAAGAAAGACTTACAACATAATTTTTTCTAACACTGTTCTCTCTTTACCCTTTCACTACCAAAACTGTGTAAACCCAATTTTTTTTTCAACGTGATACAATGAAATGCAAAAATTAGCACATAATTCCCCATTTGTAAATGTTCTTAATACAGGATTAGTGTGCCCCTTGGGCAGAAGCAAGATTCGCTGTCAGACTTCACCCCTGTCAACCTGTATTATTGTCATATGCTATAAACAGCAGCCCCCACCCTCACTGTAACAAAAGGTTCAACAAACTTTCTCCTGCATTACAACAGCCAGAGTGAGGGCAGAATACAGGCATAGCGCTTTGATCACTCACTACTGTACAAGGATAAGATTCAGGGCAGGGCTGCCAAACTCTAGACCCCCCCCCCCCCCAATGTTTCTGAACTACAACTCCCAACTACTACATCCCTGGATATCTATTGCATTTAAGGAATTCTGGGAATTGTAGTCATCAACAACTGGGGGCCGTGAGTTTGCCAGTTCTGATTCAGTATGTTCTTTACTGGCTTTTTTTGTGATATTGTCCATGGCTTTGTTGTTTTTTTTTTTACCTTGTTGCTCTAAATTCTCCTGACCTTGGCTTTGTTACTTCTTTTATCCTGTTCTTTGTTAACTTTGACGCCTGGCTTGTTTTGGCCTTGTTTAGTTTAGACTTTTACACAGCCATTCTAAGGAGTGGTAGGTAATCTGTCACTTTCTACTTTGCCCTTGGGATCCTTCACCACCTGGAACCCTTACAATTGTTGAATGTTAAGACTTTGTTTGACTACTTTATTCAGAAAAACTAATACATATATAAATATATATGTATAGGCACAAGTGTAATGAATTTACGAGAAGGAAGGAAATTAAATCAGTAATAATCCTTAATCAAACACCAGATATAGGTTTACATTTCAAATCTTAAGGAACAGATAAAATCAACAATGAGAAAGCAGCTTTTACTCCAAGCTATGTTTAGTTACTATGTAACTATTGCTCTTATATATTAAATTTCATTATACAAAGCTAATATATTTTGATTTCTCAACCTTTGTCAAATAGATTGTTATGGAAGATCACATGCAGATATAATGGAACAAATGAGTGATTTATAGGCATCAGCTCCAGTAAATAGGAAGACACGTTAAGTCTAATGTTAGTGATCCATAAAATCAACAGAATATTCATTTTGGATAGAAAAATACACCGCAGAGATGCTGTTTACACAGCAAACACAAAATCGAGCCATTGTTTTTGGAGAGTGAATGGAGCTGGGTCCTCTTTACTCACAGCTGTGTTCTCTGAATTATTAATCAACAGGACAATTAGGTATCAAACACTCCAACAAGAAAGGAAATATATTCATAGTTCTGCATAATAAATAATATTCATAAAATGAGTAATTTAGTTAAATTGTTTGCGGCAACTCAACAACAAATCTTAAAAACAATGTAGGTTATAGAAGCAGAATGTCAGATTTATTTTATTTACAAGTCTGTATTAATCTGCCCTAAATGATGCTCAATCGCTGATGATAATACACATATGTTCATTACAGGGTACAAATTCAGGACACGTTTTTTTGGTGTTATGTCATCCTCCCAGTATTTTAAAATGACAAAATTAAGCATTTATTTCTGAGTTATTCATTATTTGTTATAAAACATAGCTCTATTTATTATGATATCGTAACATCACTGCTCTGCATGGAGAGAGCCTGTGGAGTCATGGGTTCGATCCCAGCGAGCAACCTCTCCAGTAAGTGTCCTTGGGCAAGACACCTAACGGTGCATACTCGCCACCCAGGACATACTTGAAAACGAGAGAAATCTCAATGTATCCTTCCTGGTAAAATCCTTTCTCAATATCTGTCAAATGGAAACTCTAAGCTAAAAATATGTGGGGGGTGGACTGGAGGGTATAAATGTAATAAATACTGTAGATACTCGAGTATACCGCTAGATTTTGGTGACAAAAATTGACCTTAATAATGGAGGGGTCGCGTTATAATCGCGACATCTGCATCGGGTGTTAAAAAAAAAAAAAAAAAAAATGCCTTGCTCTGGATCCCAAGTCTCCCAGAAGTTCTGGTAGTCTCGCTGAAGTGAATGCGGGCTCCCTGATGTTTGCAAACACTTCAGGATTGGAACTCCTGGATTCGGGAGAGGTCAGATCCATCATGGCCAGAGGGCACGCTCGCTTTAAAAGCCAAATCATTCACCTCACTCAACTCCGCCGGCCATCTAATCGCTAGTAAAGAAGACAGGTGGCCGGCGGCTTCATACTTCATAACAACTACAATCATTCTAGAGCAGAGCACCTTGGCTTGAGGGGTAGCCTGACTGTTGAGAACACCTGAAAGGATTTTAATTGTTTACTGGTACAGTATAATTTTGTTCCTCGCGTTATATTCGAGTCTTAAATATTCTCTCATTTCCATAATAAATCTCTGTCCATCGCATTATATTCGGGTCGCGTTATACTCGAGTAGCTATGGTAACCAGTTTTTGCAGATCAAGCCCACACTGTCACGGGAACCCGTTGTGAGCCAAGGTGGGCCCTATATTCGGGTGAGATAGCCCTTTAGGCAGGGGTGCCGCTTGCTGCATGACTCGTAGAACTGGAGATGAGGTTGCCACACAGCTAAGTATATAAACAAGAAGAACAGAACAACAAGAAAGGCAAGAGTCACAAGAGAGAACCACAATACACTGTCACACTAAAGGGAACCCTAATCTATAATACGGGCCTTATATGGCCGTCTATTCTAAGGGAGGGTACCTTACTGCTGGGTGACACACACAAACAAAAACTGAACAAGAGGGACAAAGCCAGAGACGTCGTCAGTAGAAAGCCAGGTACGATAAACGATAAAGCAGAATACAGGACAGAATGGAGTATCCAAAAGGGAAATCAAAACATAGAAGCCAAGGTCAGTACACAGGAATTATCTAGAGCAAGGAGCACAAGGGTAAACACAATAGCAAAGTCAGAGCCGGGCCAGAGTCATACACGGGAAATCAATATCACACGTAGAAACAAAACAAATCAGGATAAACCAAAAATAAGACAACAGACAAGGCAACTGGAGGGAAGCTAGAAATTAACTGAAGAATGGAAAACAAAGGAAATATAACAGAGGCAAATATTCTATCAGGAACAGTTTCACAGGCAGACTCCCAGGGAGCAAAGTGACCCTTATGCAAGAGCCCTGAGATAAGGGAGAGGCTGCCTTATAAAGGAAGTAGGCCAGAGCTGAGAGGCCACTCCAAATGGTCATTTAATATGTTTCTTAAATATGCAGTTAAAATGTTTTGTGACTGGAGCCGTACCAGCTATTGCTTCATGAGGGAGGTTTCCATAGTATTCTCTCAAACAATCTAACTTTATGGATAGTCATTAGTGACAGTGAATTTTTCAAATTGCTGCTGGTATCAGGTACTACATGCTCGAAGACAGAGGGGAACGCCTGCCATCTTGACCCATGTATCGCTTGATCGGTTAGGTGGGTTCTTATGTTATGTTAGCTGGGTTCCCTTAGTGTTACGTGGGTTCTCTTGGTATTTTAGACGGGTTCTCTTGGTCTGTTAGGTGTCTTCTCTTGGTATGTTAGATGGATTCTCTTGGTCTGTTAGGTGGGTTCTTATGGTATGTTAGCTGGGACCCCTTAGTGTTACCTGGGTTCTCTTGGTCTGTTCTGTAGGTTCTCTTGGTTTTATAGACGGGTTCTATTGGTCTGTTAGGTGAATTCTCTTGGTATGTTAGATGGGTTTTCTTTATGTTAGGTGGGCTCTCTTAAATTTAAGTAGGAGGTTCTCTTGTATGTTAGGAGCACTATTCCATAGTTCACGTTAAAATGGGGACCCTAACACGGAAAATCTGTCAGGTGGGTTCTTTTGGTATGGTAGGTGGTTTCTCTTGGTATGTTAGGTAGGTTCTCTTGGTAAGTTAGGTGTCCCACTATCTTAAGAAGTAAACCTTACAGATGAGAGACATAGGGCTATGCAAGTGGTGTGACTGATGTGCTATTATGCACCCCAATTCTAAGCTAATTTATAATACAACCACATTAAGGTGTCTAGTTACTATCGGACATGGTTCAATAAAAAGCATATGTTTTGCCAAACACACAGGGCCCTATTACAATCTTTGCGCAAACGTTTGTGCCGGCGCAAAAATGCATTAACGCGAGGGGTAAAACCCTTTGCGCTGAACGTCGTATTACAATGTCAGCGCAACAAACGTGCGTATTCATCTACCACGGGTGAACCTGCGCAAATGCTGCGTGAGCTTACTGTACTGCACGCGTCTCATACTTAACATTCTGAGCGCAAACGCGAATGAACGCTGGTACGCGCATGGTATTACAATCTATGCGCATGATTTACCGCATAGCCTTTGCGCGCATAATTTTAGCAACTCCTAAAAGCTGGTGTTAATGGCAAATCTGAACAACCTGGCCGAAACAAATACACCAGCAAAAAAAAAATGCAGCAACGTATCGTTACACATTCTACTCATACCAAACCAATAAATTTGAGAAGTTGTGTGTGCATTTATTATTGCTGCAGCATATATGCTCAGATTGACTCTGGCAGGCGCAAAAACTTAACGTCAGATAATTGTGGTTCTTAATTCTGATTGGCTGAATCGTGTGAAAAAAAAACCCGTCCGCACACTGATTTCTGTGCACAACGTTGCTGCGCGCGTATTTGTGCGCGCCCATTTTACGCGAGTTATTGCTAGACGGATGAAAAAATGCTCGAGGATTGTAATTCCAGCGTTGATTTACAAGCGTTAATGTTTAACGCTTGGCGCAGAAATTCACGCGTTGCGCGAGCGTTTTAACGCGAAGATTGTAATAGGGCCCACAGTTTTTATATTTCTAAGCTTATACTGTATTCCCAAAACTAGTTGGTTAATAAACAAAGAACTTACTTTCTAGTTTGCACTTTATTTGCACATTCTGTGGGTGCACACCCTAACGAAATCTGAGTTGTATGTTGATGGCGTGATCAATGCAGTCCATTAGAAACTATTAAGATAAGAAATTCTGAGACGTTCAGGTATTTTTTTTATTATAAAGGGCATTAAACAAAAAAGATGAATAATACTGAATAGAAAATTATAGAATGTAAACGAAAAGAGAATCGAAAAAGCACAATCAGGAGCTGAATGAGCAAACATTAAACTATCAATGACTCAAATGACTCATTAATACAAATATAGACATGAGAAAAATTACTCAACGACAAGTTACAAAAGAACATATAAAAAGCCATGGATCATAATAGATCAATTACATATTTCAAGAACTATGAAAAGTGATAGAATAACCAACAACAGAGACACCATAAAGGAATCCCAGTAGATATTATACGCACGTATTTTTTCATACACGGAACAATCAATTTTTTTTCCTTGTGGTAGATGGTTGAGAAAAAAAAAGATTCTGGTATAAGCTTTAACCCTTTCACTACTACGCTTTTACTTGGAAAAAATATTAACGCTTTGATTTGAAACATGGGAGGCCTAGATAGTACTTATATGTTGGGAAAAATACCAATTTTGCAAACAGATTGTTATTGTGAGACAATTCCAAGAATAAAATAATGTAACTTTGCTCACGTTTCATTATTCATGTTTATCCTTTAAAGCAGTGTTTCGCAAACCTGTCCTCAGGACTGACACGCCAGATATCTGAAGCACAGCGCAGGTGATATGATTTGCTACTCAGTGATTGCAGGGTTCAGACTGTATTCCCCCAAGGTGATCTGTAAAATCTGGCCTGGTTGAGGTTCCTGAGGACAGGTTTGGGAAACACTGCTTTAAAGAAATATTGCTGGGATAAAAGGTTCTAATCTCTACATGGTGTCCCTTATCTGGCACAATTTGAAACAGAAGGGGTTAAGTTATTCAAAGAGAGTGAAATTGGCCACCGAATTGCCAGTAAATCATACCACTGAAGAAAAAAATAAATAAGTACATATAAATAAGATTCCAAATACCAAAGTAATGGGCAGGGCCGGATTTACATCTCAGGATCCTGTAGGCACAGGAATGAGAAATGTGGAGCGCCAACCCCCCCCCCCCCCCCCAAAGAAAGTGCCAAGACAACTTTTTTAATTTGGAGGTAAACAAAACATTTTTTTTAAATAAAAAAGAAATAAAAAAATTAAGGGACAGAATCTGTTGCATAAAAATGGAGCTGAATGTTAGGGCTTTGGTTAACTCAGAAAGAAGAACAAATATCAATTAAGGTTAGGGTTAGGTTTCTAAGCCTAACCCTAGCTATGGAAAATGATGCCCCATTGCAGGATCCAAAGCCCACCACCTCTCCTCATTGCAGTGCCGTGGTCTAGGTTGTCGGTGAAACAATGCATTTGTGCCATCACCTCCACACTCGCTGAAGTGTGGACCATGAGAAGGTGAGTTAGTGCATCATCACTGTTCACTTTATAATTGTAAAGTGAACAATATTGTGTTAGAAACCAAAAAAGAAAAAGTATTTAATTTTATTTATTTGTTATTTTACTTTTATATAAATTTGATCATGTTTTAATCATTGGAAAGGCCATACTCTGGCCTTTCTAATGCTACCTTATATGTTCCTCTAGACTGTAGGGCTCCAGAGATACAGGGGTCTAAATGATTGTAAATGCTAATTATTTGTAGACATGTGCACAGCACAAAATTTCGTTTTGAACTAATGGATTAGTCCTAAAATGCAATTTATTTAGTTGCTAAAGAAATTCGTTTTCAGTTCTTTAGTATGAAAACTAATTTCATTCATCCGAAAACCAGTGGATACAATTACTATTCTAGTGGCTCCTCAGAGGGCTGAGATCGCTGCTTAGAAACATAGAAACATAGAAAATGTCGGCAGATAAGAACCTTTCGGCCCATCTAGTCTGCCCAATTACATGGATACTTTACCTGGATTTATCTTTTGTTTAGGATAGCCTTATGCCTATCCCATGCCTGCTTAAATTCAATTACTGTTTTGGCCTCTACCACTTCAACTGGAAGGCTGTTCCATGTATCCACCACCCTCTCAGTTACAGTATCTCTCACTCTCAGCACAATGTGTCAGGCAAAGCTGTTACAGTAACTGACTGCTGCTCATCACAGCGCTCAGAGTTTCAGTCAAACTAGTAAATATAGTTTTATATATAAGAGGTTAGAACAATATTATTTCCTTGTTTTACTGAAACTCTGAGCGCTGTTACAGTCAGTGACTGTAACCGCTGAGCCTGATACATTGTACTGAGAGATAATATAACAAGCAGCCGATCTCAGTGCTCACAGCCACTGGATTTAAAGGGCTAAAAAAAAAAATGCTCCTCTCTGTATAATGTATAGAACATCCGACTGCATTAATTAATACCCCTCTCTGTATAATGTATAGAACATCCTCCTGAATTAATGTCCCTATCCGTATAGAACATCCTCCTCAATTTATACCTTTCTCTGTATAATGTATATAACATCCTCCTGCATTAATACCCCTCTCTGAATAATGTTTAGAACATCCGCCTGCATTAATTAATGCCCATCTCTGTATAGAACATCCTACTACATTGATATGTGGAGGGTGCAGAACTTCGGAATGCAATGCTTATCCAGCACAGGAGAGGGAACTTTTACTTAAACTTTGCATCTCTGTGGGGGAGACAGACAGAAATATAAAAGCAGGGGAGAGGGAAAATATTAACGTCAATCGGTCTGAAATCTCAGAGAAGAGATGACTGGTGCAAATTTGTTTTTATAATAAAATAAAGCACTTTAAATCCAGGGAAAACATTCAAATAAATCACACTGAAGGCTCGGGCGCTGGGCTCAGGCGCTCAGGCTCTGCGCTCAGGCGCTGGGCTCTGCGCTCAGGCGCTGGGCTCTGCGCTCAGGCTCTGCGCTCAGGCTCTGCGCTCAGGCGCTGGGCTCTGCGCTCAGGCGCTGGGCTCAGGCGCTGGGCTCTGCGCTCAGGCGCTGGGCTCTGCGCTCAGGCGCTGGGCTCAGGCGCTGGGCTCTGCGCTCAGGCGCTGGGCTCAGGCGCTGGGCTCTGCGCTCAGGCTCTGCGCTCAGGCGCTGGGCTCTGCGCTCAGGCTCTGCGCTCAGGCGCTGGGCTCAGGCGCTGGGCTCTGCGCTCAGGCGCTGGGCTCAGGCGCTGGGCTCTGCGCTCAGGCGCTGGGCTCAGGCGCTGGGCTCTGCGCTCAGGCGCTGGGCTCAGGCGCTGGGCTCTGCGCTCGGCTCTGCGCTCAGGCGCTGGGCTCTGCGCTGGGCTCTGCGCTCAGGCGCTGGCTCAGGCGCTGGGCTCTGCGCTCAGGCGCTGGGCTCAGGCGCTGGGCTCTGGGCTCAGGCGCTGGGCTCTGCGCTCAGGCGCTGGGCTCAGGCGCTGGGCTCTGCGCTCAGGCGCTGGGCTCTGCGCTCAGGCGCGTGGCAACCTCCGTAACAGGCTGTTGCGGTTGGATGCGCGCGCGCCACCTGCCGCAGCACGCCCAAAGCGTCCAACGGAGGTTGGATGCGCGCGCAGCAAACCTCCGTAGGACGCTTTGGGCGTGCTGCGGCGGGTGGCGCGCGCGCACCCAACCGCCACAGCACCCCGTGGGCTGCGCGCATGCGCAGTCCATATATATATATACACACACACACACACACACACTGTAACCCCATGTGGATATATATACACACACATATATGGTTTTTACAGTGTGTGTGTGTATGGCCGGCATCCAGGCTCAGGCGAGCCCCCGGCTCGGCTGGGCCTCTAGGCCCAGGCCAAGCCGGGGGCTCGCCTTAGCCTGGATGCCGGCCAAGCAAGTAGCTCGGGCGGCATCCAAGCTTAGGCGAGCCCCCGGCTTGGCCTGGGCTTAGAGGCCCAGCCGAGCCGTGGACTCGCCTGAGCCTGGAGGACGCCCGAGCAGGCAATTCGGCCGGCCTCCATGCTTAGGTGAGTCCCCGGCTCGGCTGGGCCTCTAAGCCCAGGCCAAGCCGGGGGCTCGCCTAAGCTTGGATACCGGCCGAGCAAGCAGGGTGGGTGTGGAGAGCACATACTCACCTACATCGGCCCTCCAGCGATGGCAGTCCCGCTTCCAGTGTCCTCTCTCTGTTGGTCACCGGTATGACATCACAAAAGCCTTTGACCCAGGGTCAAAGGCTTTCGTGACGTCATACCGACGACCAACGGAGACAGAGAGGACGCTGGAAGCGGGACCGTCATCGCTGGAGGAGCTAAGGGCCGATGTAGGTGAGTATGTGTAGGCAACATCCTCCTACATTGGCCCTGAGGTCCAGCGGTGACTGTCCTCCGGCTGTCGCTGGTTGCTCGGCCGGCCTCTAGGCTTAGGCGAGTCCCCGGCTCGGCTGGGCCTGTAGGCCCGAGCCAAGCCGGGGGCTCGCCTGAGCCTGGAGGCTGGCCTAGCAGCCTGCTCGGCCGGAGGAAGTCACCGCTGGAGCTCAGCGCCGATGTAGGGGAGTATGTTTTGGCAACTTCGGCCCTGAGCTCCAGCGGTGACCGTCCTCCGGCTGTCGCAGGCTGCTCGGCCGGCCTCCAGGCTCAGGCGAGCCCCCGGCTTGGCTTGGGCCTACAGGCCCAGCCGAGCCGGGGGCTCGCCTAAGCCTGGAGGCCGGCCGAGCTGCCTGCGACAGCCACCGCTGGAGCTCTGGGCCAATGTAGGGGGATGTTGCCTACACATACTCACCGACATCGGCCCTTAGCTCCTCCAGCGATGGCGGTCCCGCTTCCAGCGTCCTCTCTCTCTTCGTTGGTCGCCGGCATGATGTAACGAAAGCCTTTGACCCCGGCATTTTGACCCGGGGTCAAAGGCTTTCGTGACGTCATACCGGCGACCAACGGAGAAGGAGAGGACGCTGGAAGCGGGACGGCCATCGCTGGAGGAGCTAAGGGCCGATGTCGGTGAGTATGTGTGGAACCGGTGGAGGACTCGAGGCCGATGTAGGTGAGTATGTGCTCTCCACACCCACCCTGCTTGCTCGGCCGGTATCCAAGCTTAGGTGAGCCCCCGGCTTGGCTTGGGCTTAGAGGACCTGTCGAGCCGGGGACTTGCCTGAGCATGGAGGCCGGTCGAGTTGCATGCTCGGGCGTCCTCCAGGCTCAAGCGAGTCCCCGGCTCGGCTGGGCCTCTAGGCCAACGCCAAGCCGGGGGCTCGCCTAAGCTTGGATACCGGCCGAGCAAGCAGGGTGGGTGTGGAGAGCACATACTCACCTACATTAGCCCTGAGCTCCAGCGGTGACTGTCCTCCGGCTGTCGCAGGCTGCTCGGCCGGCCTCCAGGCTCAGGCGAGCCCCCGGCTTGGCTTGGGCCTACAGGCCCAGCCGAGCCGGGGGCTCACCTAAGCCTGGAGGCCGGCCGAGCTGCCTGCGACAGCCACCGCTGGAGCTCCGGGCCAATGTAGGGGGATGTTGCCTACACATACTCACCGACATCGGCCCTTAGCTCCTCCAGCGATGGCGGTCCCGCTTCCAGCGTCCTCTCTCTCTTCGTTGGTCGCCGGCATAATGTAACGAAAGCCTTTGACCCCGGCATTTTGACCCGGGGTCAAAGGCTTTCGTGACGTCATACCGGCGACCAACGGAGACAGAGAGGACGCTGGAAGCGGGACCGCCATCGCTGGAGGAGCTAAGGGCCGATGTCGGTGAGTATGTGTAGGCAACATCCTCTTACATTGGCCCGGAGCTCCAGCGGTGACCTCCTCTGGCTGTCGCAGGCTGCTCGGCCGGCTCCAGGCTTAGGCAAGTCCCCGGCTCGGCTGGGCCTGTAGGCCCAAGCCAAGCCGGGGGCTCGCCTGAGCCTGGAGGCCGGCCTAGCAGCCTGCTCGGCCGGAGGAGGTCACCGCTGGAGCTCAGGGCTGATTTAGGGGAGTATGTTTTGGGAACTTCGGCCCTGAGCTCCAGCGGTGACCGTCCTCCGGCTGTCGCTGGCTGCTCGGCCGGCCTCTAGGCTTAGGTGAGTCCCCGGCTCGGCTGGGCCTGTAGGCCCAAGCCAAGCCGGGGGCTCGCCTGAGCCTGGAGGCCGGCCTAGCAGCCTGCTCGGCCGGAGCAGGTCACCGCTGGAGCTCAGGGCCGATTTAGGGGAGTATGTTTTGGGAACTTCAGCCCTGAGCTCCAGCGGTGACCGTCCTCCGGCTGTCGCTGGCTGCTCGGCCGCCTCTAGGCTTAGGCGAGTCCCCGGCTCGGCTGGGCCTGTAGGCCCGAGCCAAGCCGGGGGCTCGCCTGAGCCTGGAGGCTGGCCTAGCAGCCTGCTCGGCCGGAGGACGGTCACCGCTGGAGGATCGGGGCTTGCGGCGTTTAAACACACGGGTAGCTGCGCGCGGCTCGTGCTGATTATTTTATTTATTTTTTATTTTTTTTTGCAGGCGGCCGGCACACGCAGCTACCTGTTTGTTTTAACGGCCACTTTCAAATGTCCGTCGCGCATGCGCAGACCGCTTTTGGCGACGGACACTTGAATGCTTACTCTTTTATAGTATAGATGTGTATTATTATAGATGAGGAAAGGGGATAATGCTCCTGGATAATATAAAATGTATCAGACCTAAGCCCTTATTATGCAGAGCGGGAGGGGAGATAACACACGTTTTATAAAGTCCCTCTGTTCTCCCAGCGCTGCTTGTTATAAAGGGGTTTTTACTATCCAGCCCTCCTCTGTCATTAGCTTTCAGTGTGATTTATTTGAATGGTTTCCTTCTCCAGCTGCTTTTATCATCTTCTCTGCCTCATAGACATGCAAGGGTTAAGTAAAGGTTTCCTCTCCTGTGCTGGCTGTCTGTGCTGCGAATGAGTATTCTGGAGCTCTATCACTGTCAGATTTTCGGGTAGGGGTCGGGAAGGATTACGCATACAAACCTTTTCTGTAGCTTTGCGATGTTGCGCTCTTCATTGCTGGTATCCTTCACTCATCAATGTAATATCACAAAAAGGACTGAAACTAAAATGTAGTGCATTTTATTTTAGTTTCTTTTGTTTTTTGTACTGAGCAGTTTCGTATCTCTTGAGTCATACGAAAACTAAATTATCCCAAAATTCGGACTAAATCGTTTTAGTACTAAAACGAATGCACATGTCTAATTATTTGTTTTAACTTTTCTTTTTTGCCAGAGCAAGGTGTCCCCTTGTGGCAGGCGCCTGTAGGCACATGCCTACTCTGCCTATTTCTAAATCCGGCCCTGGTAATGTGGTTTGCAATGAAACCTTTTTGTTGTAGTAACCTGATAATTAAAAGACAAGCTATCCTCCTTTCTATCACAAGTATTGCTTCAAAAGCTTATCTTTTATAATTTAAAGCAATTTCAGCAATCACCAGGGCTGTGCATATAATCCCTTATGTTAAATATGTCACTAATGAATTTCTTAGGAGAACTGACAAGAGAATTGAAGCAGCTCTGGGTGGGCGCAGGGGCGGATCCAGGAGGGCGCAATGGGGCAATTGCCCCCCCGATAATATCGCTGCCACCGGCCGTTCTTCTCCCTGCAAGTGGCCGCATACAGCTTGTCCACTCGCAGGGAACCACCTAACCAGTGCACAAGATCGTGAGAACGCGGCTGCGCTGGACCAGCGCAGTCGCGTTCTCGCGAGATCGCAGAGGTCACGTGAACTCCGCAATCTCGTGCGCTGGACAGATGGTTCCCGGCGAGCGGCCAAGCTGCATGCGGCCGCTCGCAGGGAGAAGAACGGCTACAGACAGACACACAGAGGAGCTGAGAGGAGAGCTGGGGGCAATATCCATGAGAGCTGGGGTAATAGATCCATGAGAGCTGGGGGCAATATATAACTATGAGCTGGGGGCAATATCCATGAGAGCTGGGGGCAATATATCCATGTGAGCTGGGGGCAATATATCCATGTGAGCTGGGGGCAATATATCCATGAGAGCTGGGGGCAATATATCCATGTGTGCTGGGGGCCATATATCCATGTGTGAGCTGGGGCAAATATATCCATGTGAGCTGGGGGCAATATATACCTATGAGAGCTGGGGCAATTTATCCATGTGAGCTGGGGCAATATATCCATGAGAGCTGTGGGCAATATATACCTATGAGAGCTGGGGGCATATATACATGTGAGCTGGAGGCAATATATACCTATGAGAGCTGGGGTGCAATATATCCATGAGAGCTGGGGTGCAATATTTCCATGTGAGCTGAGGCAATATATCCCTGTGAGCTAAGGGCAGTATATCCATGTGAGCTGGGGGCAATATATATCCATGTGAGCTGGGGGCAATATATATATCCATGTGAGCTGGGGAAAATATATCCGCCTGTCACTGTGAACCCAACACCAGCTCTTGGCCAAAACCAGTAGAATGCCACCCGCCCGAAACCTGTGTCTGGATCCGCCCTTGGGTGGGCGACCCAGTCCTTCACAGCCAAGCGGTCTCCTCACGGGTGGCAGCGGCTTCACAAGATGATGCCACAGGTGCGACCCCAGCCCTGAGAAATGTGGCTCGCTGCATCAAGGAGGAGTCAGGACTAGAATTAATCTCTGTCCTGCTCCTTCTTCCCAGACCAAATCACTGTGGCTCACCGCTAAATGGCACTGTGGTTTATAGTACCTTTTTATTATTTCCATGCATTTAATGCATTTTTATTGCTTTAAATGCCTTTTAAAAATAGCAGGTTGCCCCCCTAGAACTTTCAGAGGTGGTGAACTCAAATCGCCTAATCGCACCATTGTGCACTGAACGAAAGAGCATGGAAATTTCACTGAAATTTTGGTGCTCTTTGAATAACCCTTTTAGTGCACTGGTGCAAAAAGCCACTGAAAAATATAGTTCACCAGGAAGGCACCCACTACAAAATCATTGAGATACGGAATAGGGAAGTAATTGAGTAACAAAATGAATCGAAACAAAATGTATTGCTTTGTTATATATATTGTTTTGTTATTTTTTTTCGTTTCGTTATGTTTTTCATATCATACCAATTAGTATTTCGGAATGTTCCACAAATAACGAATCGGTAAAAATTCTGAAAAACAATTGCAGTTTGTTACGAAACAAATTGTATATGCCTTGTGAAAGAGTTAAATGCATCAGAAATGAAAAAAATTCTACAAATAAATCCTAAAAAATCTACTGACAAGTAGGGATGAGCCAAACACCCCATGTTCTGTTCGCATTCGAACTCGAACAATTTCAAAAGTTCGAGTTTGAGCGCGAACACGAACCCGAACTCAATGCAAGTCAATGGGACTCGAAAGTTTGAATTTTAGAGTGCCCTGCAAGAGGGCATATATGCAAGATATTTGCCATAAAAGGTGTATGGGGGTCCGGGTAGTGCACTGGGGGACAGGAAACAAGGGAAAAAAAAGTTAAAAAAAAACCGTTTTTAAAGGAACAGTGAGTTTTCCATGAAATAAAGGTTAAGAATAAAAATGAAAAATTCCTTCAAATATCATGCCTAGGAGGTCCCCATAACCTGCCCTCTAAGGCTAGGGTCAGACTAACGCATTTTTCGCGTTGTCTGTGGAAAAGTGCGTTCGAACGAATGGACGCATTTTTTCACGGAATAGGCGATAGCGGTCATACGATGCGCCTTTTCGTCCGTGATTTTGTACGGATCATCAATAAAACACTTTTTGTGTCTGGACGTTATGTTGGCCGGACATTAGCAGCGTCTGACGTCTCCCAATCACGCACACACGCCTCTAGCGGACGCAGCGCACTCTGTACGTCCGTACTAGAGGTTTGACATTCTAGAAAAAATGCGTTCGTTTGCCACTTGCGTTGCGCGGACGAACTTTCGTGCGGCCTTACTTCGTGTGTTCCCCGGCATTGGACGTCATTTGCTGCTAGCACGGTCGTGATTTCGTGCATCTAAACGCACGTTAAAACTGCTTTCGTCTGACCCTAGCCTAAGTGGCGGATATGTAGGATGTATAGAAACATTTAAAAAAAAATGACATTTCAAATGACGGTAAATGGTTTTCGTTTAATCTTTTCATAAACAACTGCTTGGGGCAGCAGTCTGTATGAAAATAGGAGACATTTTAGGACACGCAGAACAAGTTTAGTGATTTTTTTGGCTAAATTATGGTGAAACTTATGCAGGCTTTTGATGAAAGTAACAATAGGTGCTTTAAAATTGGGCTTTTAGTGTCGGCAACAGTGCCGTCACACCGTAACCCCTCTGTGGTATTGTGGAAGAGTGCATGGTTGGACCCTGTGGTCCAATATTAAAATGATATGAATCTGGTATAGGCGTCAGTGGTAGTGCACCCAAATATTGTGCCTTTGGTGGCAGCAAGTGCCTTCACACCGTAACCCCTCTGAGGTATTGTGGAAGAGTGCAGTGGTGGAGGTTTTGGTAATGCAAAAGAGATCCCCGATCTATTCAGTTACATCAGCAGCTATAACAAAACCGGGTCAGCAATGTTTAGGCACTTGTACTGCGCTACTGTATATGGTGAGAATCGGCGCACACCAGTAGCAACAGGAACCAAACAGAACAGGCAGGGAATACACAGAGAGAATAGTCAAATGGCAGGCAAAGTCGGCAACAGATCGGGTCCTCAGAACAAGCAGGGTCAGTAACAAGTATACAAACTGATTCGGTAAGCTAGCGATGCGGGAATAAAGGCTGAGACACACTGAGCGTGCAACACAGCACAGCGAAGAGAAGCAAACATTTTTCAGGCTTGACTTCACTCCGCTACGCCTCGCAGCGTGTCTACACTACATTACGTTTGCTTCTCACTGCACTGGACAGGAATCCACTAACTAAATTAAAATGTACACACAAAACCGTTTTATTTTCACAAAGCACATGTTATACGGGCAAAAAAAAGTTTCTACTGAATAAAATACATAAAAAATTACTGTTAATTTAATAGGAATAGTATAAAAAATATGAAAAAAGGTAACCCCTGATCATACAGTTGTGTTCAAAATTATTCAACCCCCAATGCTGTAAAGGGTTTTAGGGAATTTAGTGTACATTTGTAATTGTATTCAGAATGAAATCCTACAAGGACTTTTTAAAGAACCATATGCAACTAAAATGACATCAATTGGTTTTGTAATACAGTAGTAAATGTTTCTTTTGTGAATTCTTCATTGACACAATTATTCAACCCCTTAAAGACTACCACTCTGAAGAACAGAGGTTCATTCAAATGTTTTCAATCAGGTATTGAAAACACCTGTGGATGTCACGGAGCAGCAATAAAGCATAATAAGCACCAATTAGGCAGCTTTAAAATGACTGTGATACTCAGCTCCTTCTAGACATTTACTGGTGTGCTTACAAACATGGTGAAGTCAAGAGAATGGTCCAGGAAGACAAGAGAAGAGGTGATTACTCTTCACAGGAAGGGCAGTGGCTATAAGAAGATTGCAAAGATGTTAAACATACCAAGAGAGACCATAGGAAGCATCATTCGCAAATTCAAGGCAAAGGGCACTGTTGAAACGCTACCTGGTCGTGGCAGAAAGAAGATGCTGACTTTGACTGCTGTGCGCTACCTGAAGCGTAGAGTGGAGAAAAGTCCCCGTGTGACTGCTGAGGAACTGAGAAAAGATTTGTCAGATGTGGGTACTGAAGTTTCAGCTCAGACAATACGGCGCACACTGCGTAATGAAGGCCTCCATGCCAGAACTCCCAGGCGCACCCCCTTGCTGTCTCCAAAGAATAAGAAGAGTCGACTGCAGTATGCCAAAAGTCATGTGGACAAACCACAGAAGTTTTGGGATAGTGTTCTGTGGACTGATGAAACAAAATTAGAACTGTTTGGGCCCATGGATCAACGCTATGTTTGGAGGAGGAAGAACAAGGCCTATGAAAAAAGAACACCTTGCCTACTGTGAAGCATGGCGGGGGGTCAATCATGCTTTGGGGCTGTTTTGCTTCTGCAGGTACAGGGAAGCTTCAGCGTGTGCAAGGTACCATGAATTCTCTTCAGTACCAGGAGATATTGGATGACAATGTGATACAGTCCGTCACAAACCTGAGGCTTGGGAGATGTTGGACCTTTCAACAGGACAATGATCCCAAGCATACCTCCAAGTCCACTAGAGCATGGTTGCAGATTAAAGGCTGGAACATTTTGGAGTGGCCATCGCAGTCACCTGACTTAAATCCGATTGAGAACCTCTGGTGGGACTTAAAGAAAGCAGTTGCAGTGTGCAAGCCTAAGAATGTGACTGAACTGGAGGCTTTTGCCCATGACGAATGGGCGAAGATACCCGTAGATCGCTGCAAGACACTTGAGTCAAGCTATGCTTCACGTTTAAAAGCTGTTATAACTGTAAAAGGATGTTGTACTAAGTACTAAGATTGAATGTCACTTGGGGGTTGAATAAAACTGATAATGATGTGAGCACAGAAAAGACATTTGTGGTTATTTCATTATAAATGTTATGTTATATTTGTCTGACCTACACGTGCCTCTTTGATTTAATTGTAAGCAAGATGACTGAATGATCAAAATCAATGTCAAACTGGCCAAAACACTCAATTTCAGTGGGGGTTGAATAATTTTGAACACAACTGTATATATTATAGGGACACGGAGTGCCGTGTATAGAGTAGGGATGCATTGATACCACACACAGACATATAAGTATATATCAACACGCAGACCTATATATACGTATATATCAACACGCAGATATATATATACACCCACCCACAGACCTCAGACCATATATACACATATGCACATGGGGGGTGGCATGTGGACAATCTCAACTAAATGCGCCCCCCCCCCATTTGGCTGATCCCTCCAGAAGAAATGTTGAACCCGACAGAGCAGAGAATATATATATTATTCTCTGCTCTATCGGGTTCAACATCCCTTCTGGAGGGATCAACCAAATGGGGGGGGGACAATTAGTTGCCAAAATATGTGTGTAATACAAGTCTGGATATATATATATATTCTTATAAGATATATATCATACCTGCCCTTACCTTCCCCTATAAATTTGCTATTTGCTAAAAATATACACAAAAAAACCCCACTGCCTGAGACCCCGCGCAGCCCACATGCCACCCCCCTCTACCTGGCTGAATGTATCTAATATATATAATTAAATACATTCAGACAGGTAGAGAAAGAAAAAAAAAGTTTTATTTTATGTTCCCGGGGTCATTTAAAAATGTCCTCGGATTTTATTTTTTTTAGAAATGTGTCGCCTTACCTTAGCCTGGTGGTCAGTGGGGGCTCCCTTGATCCTGGTTGTGGGGGGGTCTGCTGTGGCCGCAGGTGCAGTGGCTCCCTCCCTGCGCTGCATGTCTCTGCCACATGCACCCGGGCGGCTAGCCCGCACAGTCGCAGCTCTGCCATCGCATGCTCCTCAAGGGGATCCTTGGGAGGCCCCTGCAGGCTGCCCTCTACAGTGCCTGATTAGAGGGCCGTGTCTGCCTGATGTTTTAGTAACAAGAATGTTTTATCCCATAGGCTTCAATGTTAAAAATATTCCCGTTTTAATTCAATATCTAATAAACTGTTGATTATAATATTCTGTAGTAAAGAGTCTCTTTATTTCTCAATTTTTTTTTTTTTTTTTTTTTTTAAGCATTTTTTATACTTTTTTTTAAAAAAAAAAAGTTTTCGAACTTTTGGCGAACGTCGCATCGAACATCGGCCGTTCAACAGTTGGCGAACTTTTTGGGACGTTCGCCAAAAGTTCGAAAAAAAAAAAAAAAATTGAAAAAAGAACAGATCGAACCGAACAGCTCATCCCTACTGACAAGGTAATGGTGCTTGACCCTCCATTTTATCGAAGAAAGGCACGTGTGGTTTAAATGTCAGACAGTGGGATTCAGTCTTCCAAAGCTACACACTTGTTTATTATTTTGGATTTTACACTTATTTATTATCTAAGGAATTTACATTTATATTTTATTATTAGATTGAATTTTATTGAAACAGTCTTCAAAGTCGTACTTTGCCAAAGTCTCTTAGATTCACAAGCAGAAAAATTTCAGTAATCTAAAATATCTCCGGAAAATGTATAGTTGGTAAATTTGTTTTGAAAATAAGGTCTAGAAAGCAGTACTGAATGGCCATAATGTTTTGGTGAATTGAACTTCGGCATTGGTTCCATTCACAAAAACCACAGCCACCTTTTTAATAACACAAACAAATTTTATAAATTTTCAAAAATGAAATTAAAATTTTAAGTTCATATAAAAATGGCAGAAAAATTTAGGAAATAACATGCAAACTATGACATTAACCTGAGTGATCTAACTTATTACTTAGACTGGTATTATTACTTGCAGCGACAGGGTGGCTGATACATTAATACTCCGAGTTCTGACATCATTTACACAGCGAATGGGTTAATCCTAGCGAGCTGTGTGAACACTGAGTTACATTCACATTCATTTCAGAATCCTCATCCCCTCTGAAACACACTCAGAGTATCAAATACTCGTCTTGAAAATTATTGTTTCCTTTCTAAAGGTTCAAAGTGAGGTTGCACTGTGATACGATATGCACCTGAGACCACTGACATGAAAAGTCTTCAGGTAGTATGTTACCATGCATTGCATTCTTTGGTTATTGATAATGCAAGCATTTTTTACTGCAAGCTGTTTAACCGGCAGCTGCTCTTTTTCTCCTATTGCTATGTGTGCTTAATAAATAAATGATAAAATAAAGGGAAAACACACGCTGTCAGATATTTGTGTAAACCTGATTGCATTTTTTTTTCTTCCCCAGTATTTAAAAATAATAATTTAAATAAAAAGTAACAAAACGTTTTAAAACAATAAATAAACTCAGGGACTGACGAATTAATTTCTTGATATTAAAATTTCTTGCAAGGAAATATATATTTACAGTTGTGTTCAAAATTATTCAACCCCCACTGAAATTGAGTGTTTTGGCCAGTTTGACATTGATTTTGATCATTCAGTCATCTTGCTTACAATTAAATCAAAGAGGCACGTGTAGGTCAGACAAATATAACATAACATTTATAATGAAATAACCACAAATGTCTTTTCTGTGCTCACATCATTATCAGTTTTATTCAACCCCCAAGTGACATTCAATCTTAGTACTTATAACTGTAAAAGGATGTTGTACTAACAGCTTTTAAACGTGAAGCATAGCTTGACACAAGTGTCTTGCAGCGATCTACGGGTATCTTCGCCCATTCGTCATGGGCAAAAGCCTCCAGTTCAGTCACATTCTTAGGCTTGCGCACTGCAACTGCTTTCTTTAAGTCCCACCAGAGGTTCTCAATTGGATTTAAGTCAGGTGACTGCGATGGCCACTCCAAAATGTTCCAGCCTTTAATCTGCAACCATGCTCTAGTGGACTTGGAGGTATGCTTGGGATCATTGTCCTGTTGAAAGGTCCAACGTCTCCCAAGCCTCAGGTTTGTGACGGACTGCATCACATTGTCATCCAATATCTCCTGGTACTGAAGAGAATTCATGGTACCTTGCACACGCTGAAGCTTCCCTTGTACCTGCAGAAGCAAAAGAGCCCCAAAGCATGATTGACCCCCCGCCATGCTTCACAGTAGGCAAGGTGTTCTTTTCTTCATAGGCCTTGTTCTTCCTCCTCCAAACATAGCGTTGATCCATGAGCCCAAACAGTTCTAATTTTGTTTCATCAGTCCACAGAACACTATCCCAAAACTTCTGTGGTTTGTCCACATGTCTTTTGGCATACTGCAGTCGACTCTTCTTATTCTTTGGAGACAGCAAGGGGGTGCGCCTGGGAGTTCTGGCATGGAGGCCTTCATTACGCAGTGTGCGCCATATTGTCTGAGCTGAAACTTCAGTACCCACATCTGACAAATCTTTTCTCAGTTGCTCAGCAGTCACATGGGGACTTTTCTTCACTCTACGCTTCAGGTAGCGCACAGCAGTCGAAGTCAGCATCTTCTTTCTGCCACGACCAGGTAGCGTTTCAACAGTGCACTTTGCCTTGAATTTGCGAATGATGCTTCCTATGGTCTCTCTTGGTATGTTTAACATCTTTGCAATCTTCTTATAGCCATTGCCCTTCCTGTGAAGAGTAATCACCTCTTCTCTCTGTCTTCCTGGACCATTCTCTTGACTTCACCATGTTTGTAACCACACCAGTAATGTCTAGAAGGAGCTGAGTATCACAGTCATTTTAAAGCTGCCTAATTGGTGCTTATTATGCTTTATTGCTGCTCCGTGACATCCACAGGTGTTTTCAATACCTAATTGAAAACACTTGAATGAACCTCTGTTCTTCAGAGTGGTAGTCTTTAAGGGGTTGAATAATTGTGTCAATGAAGAATTCACAAAAGAAACATTTACTACTGTATTACAAAACCAATTGATGTCATTTTAGTTGCATATGGTTCTTTAAAAAGTCCTTGTAGGATTTCATTCTGAATACAATTACAAATGTACACTAAATTCCCTAAGGCCGGGGTCAGACCAGCGCACTTTTAACGTGCGTTCTGACGCACATAATTACGGCCGCACTAGCAGCAGATGACGGGCAATGACGGCCAATATACGATGTACGGCCGCACAAAAGTCCGGCCGTGCAACGCAAGTGTAATTTGAACGCATTTTTTTGAGAACGCTGAACCGCTGGTACTGACGTACTGAGTGCGCAGCTGCGGCATAGCGGCGTGTGTGCGTGATTAGGAGATGTCAGACACTGCTAATGTCCAGCCAACATAACGTCCAGACGCAAAAAGAGTTTTATTGTCGATCCGTACAAAATCACGCCCGAAAATGCGCGTCGTCTGACCGTTTTTGCGCATTCCGTGAAAAAATACGTCAATGCGTTCGGACGCACTTTTTCACGTTCGCGGGGAAAAATGCTTTCGTCTGACCCTAGCCTTAAACCCTTTACAGCATTGGGGGTTGAATAATTTTGAACACAACTGTATATCTCTTCATAGTTCGTGTATATCCTGCAAATACAATGGGAAGTGTTAACTAGCTGCCATAAGTTTGCAAAAAAAGATAAGGCAAATATAGGTAAATATAAAACCCTGCTCAGATACATTCCAAACATTCTGGCTGATTGGACATTCTGGAGATGCTCGATGTGGTCCTGAAGCGGTCCTCTAACCCTAATGATGCATCTCACCTCAACTCTGTGCACAACAGAGTGCTTGCAAGTTTTGACCTAGGGATCAAGTGGAAAAAGATAGCCCTGCTGTAACTTAACCACTTCACTACCAAATGATTTGAAAAAAAAAAATACATTGTCAGAAACTAGTGTTTTTTTATAAAATTAATCATTTTAAATTAATTTTACAGTAATACATAGTTATTACTGCAAATAACCTATTTGGACACTAGATGGTGCCATTTACTGCCAAATTGAGTTACAGAGGATTGAGCAGCAGGTCTATATTTTTTTCCTCTCAGCATTGGCTGCTGACAGCTTCTGATATTTCAGTGCATTCATCAGCTGATTTTACAGTTTTAGCTCTTTGGGCATTATGGCCACAGGGCTAAAACTTTGGGGGCACCTTCTGCAGCCCAAAAGCAAACGCAATTTGTTTGCACCAAACAAATTTCATTTACTTTGGGGCTGCAGATCAGAAGATTAAAATATCTCGATTTTGGGGCACCGGATGGTGCCTTTGATGCCCAAGATATCTCGATCGGTAGTGATGGGGTTAACCAAAGGATCTATTCACAAAGCTTTTTGGTGCTTTGCTTTCTGTCGCATTTCGGTGCACTTCAGCAATTCCATTTTGCCTAAAATACGGTAGTTTCACTATTTAGCGAATGTTCACCGCATTTTGGCAAAATCAGAGTCGCCGAAGCAGTTGTGGGACATTGGAAAAAAACGCTGAAATGCGCTGATAACCATCAAATTGCACCAAATAGGCATCAGCAAATTCCACCGAACTGGAAAAAAAAGAAAAAGAAAAGGCTCCTATTCTCCTAACAGGAGTTTAAAACAATAAAAACGTAGTAAAAATGTGTTTAAGTAACAAAAAAAAGGTCTGTTAACCGCTTTGCTGCAGAGGACGCGCTCAGTGCGTCCTGCCGCATGAAGCCTTGGCTGTGGAAGATGCACTGAGCGCAACTCCCTTTGCAGCCGCGATCGGCCTGGATTCTGGCCGATCGCTGCAGCCCCCCGGTGCGGGCTGCCATCTTTGAGGTCAGCCCAGCCTTTGGGACCCCGGCAGGCAGGAATAGCGTCATCGCGCCAGGCGCGTTAATGTCTATTCCAGGCACCACCCCCGCCAGTGTGGGCATGGTGCCTGAAGGGGGGAGGTCCTTCGGACCTCTCTCCCTCCCCATCCGTAAGGGGCATGCTCAAAAGGCAGGCACCGATTTGAAGAGTACAGCGTGCCCTTCCAAGTGGTGGCTGCCTTTAACCCTTTGGGGGACTGTATCGTGATTCGGCACCAACAGGTGCTGGATCTGGGTCTCCTCCTGGAGCTGGCCAACATCTTGGATGTCGGCCAAGCTTCCGGGATCTCCCCCTGCTGATTGGCGTCATCAAGCATAGCGCGATGACGTCAGTTCGGGAGTTAACCTCTTATCTCCCTTGGGGTTCCAATAAACCCCTAACGTCCGATCCGTGGCAGATAGGGGTTAATGTTTGGTATCTTTGAAACGGCCAGACCATGCCCTTTCCAATGATACCAAACAGGACCATGTTAAATGTAAATAATAATAATTTATTATTTTTAAAAAATAAAAGTAATAATAATAATAATAAAAAAAACAGTATTTGTTTTTTTTGTTTTATTAATGCAGCAATATTGTTCCAATTTCAATTATAATGTGAACAATGATGCTGCACTAACGATTTTTTCTATGGGGGCATTTGCTAAAAATCACGTAATTTCCCCCCCCCAAAAAGTGTAACGAGTTGCCATTTCTAATTTTTTTAACAAGCGCACCCCATAGAAAATATAGCCGCAAACGCTCGCATTATAAAATGTGAAAAAAACACTTTACACGCTGTAGATGATTGAAAATTCAAATTTTATTGCATTTTTTGTTATAATATACAGGCAGAGCATGACGTATACATATAAAAATGATATATTATAAATCTGCCGAGTCTGCCGGAAAGAACGATATATAATTTGTCTGGGTCGTATAATAAAATGTGGCTTCAAATCGCGTTTAAACATGATGAGCGAAACCAGTAAAAATTAGCTCAGCACACAGCGGTGAAATGGCTCAGCAGTGAAGGGTTGCGCTTACTCGCGGCTGCGGCTTACTACTGAGTAAGGAGCGGCCGCAATTAATCAGCGCGGGCGCAGAGGCCGCGAGTACGTGCTGAGATTAGGGATGAGCCGAACACCCCCCGAGTTCGGTTCGGAGCCGAACCCGAACTTTCCAAATGTTCGAATCCGAACCCGAACTTGAACTCAATACAAATCAATGGGGCTGAAAATTCGGTTTTTAGAGTGCTCTCCAAGAGGGCATATATGCTAGATATTTGCCATAAAAGGTGTATGGGGGTCCGGGTAGTGCCCTGGGGGACAGGAAACAAGGACAAAAAGTTTAAAAAAAACGTTTTAAAAGGACAGTGAGTTTTCCATGAAATAAGGGTTAAAAATAAAAAATAATTTTTTTTTTCAAATATCGTGCCTAGGAGGTCCCCATAACCTGCCCGTGAAGCGGCGGATTTCTAGGATGTATAGAAACACTTAAAAACAAAAATTATGTTTCAAATGACGGTAAAAAATGCTTTTCCTTTTATCTATCCATAAACAACTGCTTGAGACGGCAGTCTGTATGAAAAGAGGAGACATTTTCGGACACGCAGAAAAAGTTTAGTGATTTTTTTGGCTAAGTTATTGTGAAACTTATGCAGGCTTTGGATGAAAGTAACAATAGGTGCTTTAAGGCTGGGGTCAGACTAGCGCACTTTTAACGTGCGTTTAGGCGCACTTAATCACGGCCGCACTAGCAGCAAATGACACGCAATGACGGCCAATATACGAAGTACGGCCGCACAAAAGTCGGGCCGCGCAACGCAAGTGGAAAATGAATGCATTTTTTTGAGAACGCTGAACCGCTAGTACTGACGTACAGAGTGCGCTGCGTCCGCATAGCGGCGTGTGTGCGTGATTAGGAGACGTCAGACGCTGCTCATGTCCGGCCAACATAACGTTCAGACACCCAAAGTTTCATGGTTTGGATCCGTAAAAAATCACGCACAAAAATGCGCATCGTATGACCGTTTAAGCGCTTTCCGTGAAAAAACACCTCAATGCGTTCGGACACACTCTTTGACGTTCGCTGCGAAAAATGCGTTAGTTTGACCCTAGCCTAAAATTAGGCCTTTAGCGTCGGCAACAGTGCCGTCACACAGTCTCACCCCTCTGAGGATATGAATCTGACACAGGCGTCAGTGGCAGTGCAGCCAAATATTGTGCCTTTGGTGCCAGGCCAGCAAGTGCCATCATACAGTAACCCCTCTGTGGTATTGTGGAAGAGTGCAGGGGTGGACCATGCAGTCAGGGCCGATGCTAGACTATTTTGTGCCCTAGGCAAGACCAGCTACTTGCACCCCCCCAAAAAAAAAACGACACAACATGAACCTGCTAAATTTCTTTTTACTTAAGAATAAAGTTTGAAAAGCACCAATAGTAAAGGTAAAATAAATATAAATAAACTGTATTAAACCATTTTAAATTAACTCTATTAAACAAATATAAATTAACGAAAAAAAAAATAAGAGTTGTCACGTAAGTTTCAATTTCAGACACATCAAAATTTCACTTTGCGTGCCTTATCCTTTGCAAATTTTTATCATGCGTATATATATTGTCCAGGCCAGCTCACATCATGCGTGTATATATATATATATTGTCCAGGCCAGCTCACATCATGCTCACAGACAGTCACAGATGCGCCATCATCATAGGCGTGTGCAGCCTATTGCATTATTTGCGACCTTTCCCTGCAAACCCGCCGAAAACTAACGGCAAAACCCGGCGAATGGACGCCGAAAACCCGCAAAAACATCTAGATTAACCCGCCGGAAAAAGCCGAGCAGGAGACGATCACATGCAGTGAAGCTGCCGGAAAAGCCGACACCGCAGACGAATGGAGTGAATAAATTAGCAAAACAGTTTGCTTGAATGTTTGAAAAGTGAAACGCTGTTTGCAAAGAAACTACTGAGCGAAAATGTATGAAATTTACATATGAGGTCCAGGGAATGACAATAAAAAGGGCTGTTACAGAAAAAATAAGTAAAAAAAAAAAATCCAGGAAAATGCTTAAAATATCCTAAAAAAAATCTATAAATAAAGAGACTTTTTACTGCAAAATTTTATAATGAATGGTTTATTACATATTGAATTAAAACGGGAATATTTTTAACATTGAAGCCTATGGGATTCGCCGGAATAAACCTGCCGAATTAAACCACCGAACAGCAGGGCATTTCGGGAACCTTTCACTACTGGTTTGTGTTCTCTGAATAGCCGAAGCAGTGCTTTTTCATGGGGATTCACTGCCCTCGAACAGGCACCGTATGTGCAGGCAATTCGCCAGGATTTGGTGAATTGCCTGCTCTCTGGATAGCCGAATGGCCAGGAAAGGTAACCGAACGCTGATTTTCAGCGTTCGGTTACCTTTCTCCAGCCATTCGGATCTCTTTGGATAACCCTGTATGTTTATAATTCAGAGGTGCAGCAACCTTGGCCATCCAGTTGTTTTTGAACTACATTTCCCATGAGTCTCGACTAACCCAATTAGTGGCTGAGTATTGTGGCCGATTGTGTTTTATGACTATCAGGGTTATTCAGAGAGAGGTGAAACTCAGGAGAATGACTGGAGAAGTGAAAATTCTAGGTCAAAATCTCACTTTCCAAATCGGCTATTTGGTCCAGATTGTTCTCTTTTCCTGCCATTCTCCTGGTTTTCACCTTTCTCTGAACAACCCTGAGAGAGAGGTTGACAGGAGAACTGGCAGGAGAAGAGAACAATCTAGACCAAATAGCCGATTTGGAAAGTAAGATAAATGGGAGAATTTTTATGGTTTGGCTATTTTGACCTAGAATTTTCACTTCTCCAGTCATTCGCCTGAGTTTCACCTCTCTGGTTTGGCAACATGACCAGGTATAAAGTTAATAAAATAAAAAAGAAAATAAAAACATGTATTTTTTTTTGTGTGTTATTTTTATTAATGCAGCAATATTGTTCACATTGCAATTATAATGTGAATGATGATGCACTAATGATTTTTTTCTATGGGGTGTGTTTGCTATAAATCACGTAATTCCCCCCACAAAATGTAACAAGTCCCCATTTCTAATTTTTGTACAAGCGCACCCCATAGAAAACATAACCGCAAACGCTCATGTGCTAAAATGTGAAAAAAACAACACTTTACACACTGCAGATGATTAAAAATTCAATTTTTATTGCATTTTTTTTCATAATATACAGCCAGGACAGGACGTATAGATATAAAAATGATATATTATGAATCTGTGGAGTCTGCCAGAAAGACCGATATCTAACATGTCGGTCATTTAACAAAATGTGGCTTCAAAATCGCGTTTAAACATGATGAGCGAAAGCGGTAAAAATGAGCTGAGCACACAGCGGTGAAATACAGCATATTAGAAGTTTTTTTAGGAGGGAAATTAACACTTCTCAAAGCAGACACCACCCCACCCCCTCACCCTCACCCTCAGTATAGTCTACAATGTATCAAATTGATTAGACCAGACTTAAACATCTGTTGTTGTTATGACGTTCGAAAACCACAGGTCATTTAGAGTTGAGAATCTGTGCACGTACACATTAGTTTTTAATTCAATATCTAATAAACCATTGCTTATATTATGCAGTAAAGAGTCTCTTTATTTCTAGATTTTTTTTTGTATTTTTTTTAAGCATTTTCTATACTTTTTTCAAAATTTCTTTTTCCGAACTCGAACCGAATACAGCCAAAAAGTTTGACGTTCGCGAACGTTCGAACACCCAAAGTTCGGGTCGAACTCCGAACCGAACAGCTCATCCCTAGCTGATATGAGTGGCTGACGCACTTTACGTTGGGGCCAAGTTGCTGCACTATGGGCCTCTGGGTTGTACTTGTCCCCTGGGCCAAAATTTGCCAGTCAGCCCCCAGTAATGGTCCATTCGGAGGTGGGAAGAAGGGGGTAGAGGCACACCCAACTCTACCGCTCCGGATCCATGAAGGCCTTAATCCAGCACTGCACGACAGGACTAATTAACATAGCTAATTTGGTCGTAGCGACTAGAATGTCGCTTCAAACATACATTTCCAGGTGTAATATTATCTTATGAATGCTGATTCATTCATACGTATATCTAGTTATGGATAATATTAATACAGGTTCAGGGGTGAAGTCTAACAGGAATGCATGGGAACGCAGTTCCTCCAGTATTTTCTCAGAGGGAACAGAGTTCCCTTTTTGGCCCACACACTAAGAAGCTTTCATTAGTTTCCAATCATATGTTTCCTTATTATGTCCCCAGAAATATATTACATATTTTCCAATTATCATAATGAGTCCTTGAAACCAAGTCTTTTTGATTAAACATAGTGGAGGGTTAAGGGCGACTTGTCAATGGTTAAGCGAGGCTCAGAAGTCTTGGAGAGTTCCCACACTTATTTTTCGGACTAGACCTCTGTACAAATTGAAAATAAAAAAAGACTGATGAAAAATTAGATACATAGCGTTTCCAGTAAAATGTGATTTTAAATTATCTGACACAATAGCAAATTGCCTGCAGGATTATAAAGCAATGAATGTAGACGCTTATATTGTATTTGGGGATTAGATGGAGCTTGCATGAATTGTCAAAAGAACAAAACCTGACAAATTATTTCCTGATTACATCCTGTATCACATTCAGAATTTTGATATCGAAGCCTGTTTTCTTTTTAATTGACTTGAAAAAACAAAACATTGTTTGCACTTTGTCATCACGAATTCTAGTCACTGAGTTCCGCTTCCTGTTTTACCTATAGGGACACATGAAAGTACATTTTAACTCTTCCACTTCCAAATGCATAAAATGTCTTTAAAACATGTATAGCCCTGTAGTTAATTTGGCTCTTGAGAACTGCAGCTGTTATGCCCATAGAGGGAGCCAGAGTGCAACGTATAGGGGAAAGACTGTGATTGACATATGGATTTATGGACTACGTCTCCCAGAAACCCTTGGGGGAAAGGAAGGAAATAAGGTGTCTGGCGTCAGGAAGTAAAGAACAGTGTGTGCAGCATCAGGAGAATAGAGTGAGCAGTGAGAGAAGGCAGTCGGCTTGTGTGACATTCTCTGGGATCTTGCAAGATGGAGTGCGGAGAACCGGGCGGCATCCAAAGCTGGAGTGATCAGGGAGAGTGCATATTGCCTTGCTGTATATCACGCTGAACTATTCCTGTCTTGAGGGTGTTCGAGAGAGATCGCAGGTGAGGAGGCAGCAGGCGGAGCGGAGTGCTGGCGGTATTCTGATTCTGACTGAGGAGAACAGGATCGAGAGTGTGAACTTCGACAGCATCGGGCTCCAGATAGCTGAGAGGACAGATCTTCTCGCGAGGGACCGTTCATCAGTCCGGGACCAGCTGTTTCGGTGGTTGGGTGAGAGGCCTCCGGCCTATGATATTGCTAACAGTGCGCACTTATTTGTTTGCTACATTTTTTGGGCCCCAACGTTGACTAGTCGAAGATATTCATCCATCCACTGGCCAGTGGACATAGTACCCGGGTACCCTAGGACAAAACTAGTAGATATGTATTTCTAAATGGGACTTTGAAACAATGGACTGAGAGTTGCATTGACGGTTTAGTCGCTATACAATTACACGTTCATATTACCAGTCACTTATATCGTAGAGTGCTTTATTCGTACAGTTAAAGTTACATGTTGTCATGATCCACCTGGGGCGCTGTCTCGGTCTGGATCCTCTGACGCCTCCCTTGGTCACCCCTTTTGCCGTTACCTGCATGTCCTATGTAGATGCCAGGACTTTGTTTTGGTTTTTCTTTTTTTTCTATCACGTTCAGCTCGAAACCTTGATTACTGGCATTCCAATGATCATCACCTGCAGATCATCCTGCCCAGCCTCCTTGTGTATATAAGGAGGCCTCTCTCCTGTAGCTTGACTTCCTCATTGAAGTTTGGACTTTGCTGACCTATGTTTTGGACACTCCTTGTGCTGACCATAGCCTCTGAATACCCATCTGGAACCCATCTGTGAACCTTCCTCCCTCTGCATACCGGTAACTCTCCTTCATTTGTCTCAAGTACCCCCTTTTTTTTGGATTTCCGTGTATGACCCCCTGGCTATGGACTTTTGACTATCCTGAT
This sequence comes from Leptobrachium leishanense, assembly GCA_009667805.1. Lineage (NCBI taxonomy): Eukaryota > Metazoa > Chordata > Amphibia > Anura > Megophryidae > Leptobrachium > Leptobrachium leishanense. The sequence goes on along the minus strand of CM019063.1, from coordinate 499,048,363 downwards.
TTCCGTGTATGACCCCCTGGCTATGGACTTTTGACTATCCTGATTTCTGTACCCCTCGATATCTGCTTGCCACCCTGACCACGAGTTTGCCTCATCCTTACCGGATACCTTGCCTTGGACTTTATCTTTTCTGTTCAGCATTATTCTCCATTTTGTGCTCAGCGAAGCAGATTCATTTGTTTTTTGCTGTTTTTGTATATTAATAAATATTTTTGTTTTTGACCCCTCAACTTGCATATTTCATCACTGCTCACTGCATTTGGGCTCACACATGCGACCCACGCATAGTCCGCTTGACAGAATGAGGAAGTCTTTAAACCGTGAGCCCGCAGTGAGCCAAGCTGTGAAGGAATATGTGACAGGGTTAATGGAGGAAATCTTGCAGCAAGTAGATCTGTTATTTGTTGACCTGCTTAAAGGCTTAAGGGGCATCTCAGCTAAGGTGCGAGTTCCAGTTTCTGAAAAGGGGCCCAGAGAACCCCTAACCCTGGAGGAGCGTGCGAGGAGAAGGTCAAACAACTTGTGCTTCTACTGTGGGAGTGACCAGCACAAATTATCAGCCTGCCCTCTGCGCCCCCCCAAGCCATCCAGCACCCCACCTGAGTCAGCGTCAACCGAAAGGACTTTGGTTGCCAGGTCTTCCCCCATTAAGTCGAAAAGGTCAGCTTCCGTCAAAGCAGTGCCCTTGAGTCCTCCCAAAGCACTGCCCATCAAGCCGAAGAAAGACATGGCCTGTCAGAGACACGACATCCTTAAAATTAAAGAAAGAGAATTTGTCTGCCAATTCCTTGCCCCCAAAGCCTAGAAAGGCTTTGCCTGCCAAGTACTTGCCCGAGAGGTCCATCGCTGAATCATTGGACGCAAATCCTGAAGCCGTGCAGCAAAATTCCTATCAAGCTGAACCCATGGATTCCCAATCCAACCTGCCCACAGAACATGTTCCAGCCGTACCGATGGAGGAAGAGCCCAGCGTGTCTACAGAGCCTGACCCCGTGGTGCCCATGGAGATAGCGTCTGTCCTACCCTCCGGTATGACACCCACCACTCCAAGCCGGCACCTCACGGCTAACTGTGTTACGCTCCAGTGCCTTCCAGTCGGCATATCTCATACCCTTCTGTTTTTGAGTATTGCTCTTCAGATGAATGGGATTCTGTGGATTCGGAAGAGGAATTCCCTAAAGAGACTGCACGTCACCCTCGAGGGCAACCTGGCCGGTTCCAGCACCTCACGGCTAACTGTGTTACCGCCTCAGTGCCTTCCAGTCGGCATATTCCATACCCTTCTGTTTACGAGTATTGCTCTTCAGATGATTGGGATTCTGTGGATACAGAGGAGGAATTCCCTAAAGAAACTGCACGTCATCCTCGAGGGCAACCTGACAGGTTCATTGGGTGCATGAGGACCACCTACATAGGAACCACGTTCACTTCCCCGGCCTATGTTTCTAAGCCTTCCCAGGCCTCTGTCCGTAAGCCTTCACAGGCTTCTGTATCTGAGTCTTCTCAGGCCTCTGTATCTAAGCCTTCTCAGGCCTCTGTATCTAAGCCTTCTCAGGCCTCTGTATCTAAGCCTTCTCAGGCCTCTGTATCTCAACCTTCTCAGGCCTCCGTCTCTGAGCCTTCTCAGGCCTCCGTCTCTGAGCCTTCTCAGGCCTCTGTCCCTAAGCCTTCTCAGGCCTCTGTCCCTAAGCCTTCTCAGGTCCCTGTCCCCGAGCCTTCTCAAGTCCCTGTCCCCGAGCCTTCTCAGGTCCCTATCCCCGAGCCTTCTCAGGTCCCTATCCCCGAGCCTTCTCAGGTCCCTATCCCCGAGCCTTCTCAGGTCCCTATCCCCGAGCCTTCTCAGGCCCCTGTCTGTAAGCCTTCTCAGGCCCCTGTCTGTAAGCCTTCTCAGGCCCCTGTCTGTAAGCCTTCTCAGGCCCCTGTCTGTAAGCCTTGCTCAGGCCCCTGTCTGTAAGCCTTCTCAGGCCCCTGTCTGTAAGCCTTCTCAGGCCTGTCTGTAAGCCTTCTCAGGCCCCTGTCTGTAAGCCTTCTCAGGCCCCTGTCTGTAAGCCTTCTCAGGCCCCTGTCTGTAAGCCTTCTCAGGCCCCTGTCTGTAAGCCTTCTCAGGCCCCTGTCTGTAAGCCTTCTCAGGCCCCTGTCTGTAAGCCTTCTCAGGCCCCTGTCTGTAAGCCTTCTCAGGCCCCTGTCTGTAAGCCTTCCCAGGCCCCTGTCTGTAAGCCTTCCCAGGCCTATGTTTCTGAGCCTTCTCAGGCCTCCGTCTCTGAGCCTTCTCAGGCCTCCGTCTCTAAGCCGTCCCAGGCCTCCGTCTCTGCGCCTTCACGGGCTTCTGTCTCCGAGCCTTCTCCGGCTTTTTTCATTAAGCCTTCTCAGGCTCCTAAAACCAAGTCGCCGCAGAGCCCAGCAGAGGTGTCGCCGCAGAGCCCAGCTGTCGCTTCCACAGTGTCTTCGCAGAGCCCAGCTGTCGCTTCCACAGTGTCTTCGCAGAGCCCCCAGCTGTCGCTTCCACAGTGTCTTCGCAGAGCCCAGCTGTCGCTTCCACAAGTGTCTTCGCAGAGCCAGCTGTCGCTTCCACAGTGTCTTCGCAGAGCCCAGCTGTCGCTTCCACAGTGTCTTCGCAGAGCCCAGCTGTCGCTTCCACAGTGTCTTCGCAGAGCCCAGCTGTCGCTTCCACAGTGTCTTCGCAGAGCCCAGCTGTCGCTTCCACAGTGTCTTCGCAGAGCCCAGCTGTCGCTTCCACAGAGTCGTCGCAGAGCCCAGCTGTCGCTTCCACAGAGTCGTCGCAGAGCCCAGCTGTCGCTTCCACAGAGTCGTCGCAGAGCCCAGCTGTCGCTTCCACAGAGTCGTCGCAGAGCCCAGCTGTCGCTTCCACAGAGTCGTCGCAGAGCCCAGCTGTCGCTTCCACAGAGTCGTCGCAGAGCCCAGCTGTCGCTTCCACAGAGTCGTCGCAGAGCCCAGCTGTCGCTTCCACAGAGTCGTCGCAGAGCCCAGCTGTCGCTTCCACAGAGTCGTCGCAGAGCCCAGCTGTCGCTTCCACAGAGTCGTCGCAGAGCCCAGCTGTCGCTTCCACAGAGTCGTCGCAGAGCCCAGCTGTCGCTTCCACAGAGTCGTCGCAGAGCCCAGCTGTCGCTTCCACAGAGTCGTCGCAGAGCCCAGCTGTCGCTTCCACAGAGTCGTCGCAGAGCCCAGCTGTCGCTTCCACAGAGTCGTCGCAGAGCCCAGCTGTCGCTTCCACAGAGTCGTCGCAGAGCCCAGCTGTCGCTTCCACAGAGTCGTCGCAGAGCCCAGCTGTCGTCTCCTCGTTGTCGCCGCAGAGCCAAGCAGTGTCCTCGGATTTAGTATGCACTTCCAATGGGAACTGGATCCGTAAAGGGGACTTACAAACATTTGAAAAGGCGCTTAAAGCACTTATTGCTGAAGGGCAACGTCCTGAGTGCTCCAAGCCTAAATCTGGGCGATCGCGCCGGAGGTCCGCCTACATCGGCACCACTGTCCGTACCCCTGAAGGTCTGATCACCTTGGAACCAATACCTCCCGAGTTTACGTATGGCTCCAATGGTACCGTGGTTAGGTGTACGGACCTTCGAGTATTTAAAAATGCCCAGAGTGCCTGGAAGGCACACCGCAGAAAGGAGACTCGTTTCAACCGTGCATCCAGCTCTAAGGGACTGTTGCCCGTTGTCACGGGACTTGTTGCCTACGGATCTCCTGAGCCAACCGTTGTAGATCCTGTTCCTGAAGGCTGTGCCTTGGCTTCTAACGGCGCATGGATCATCAAAGAAGATTTGGCTAAATATGAACAGCTCATAGGTACATATGGAGACGTTTATAGCGACCCCGGTTCCGAGTACATTGGATGGTGGTGACCTGCGTTTTTTCCCCTGTTCTAGCTTCGGTGCCCAGAGTGCACCCGTCAGGAGGGGGGTGATGTCATGATCCACCTGGGGCGCTGTCTCGGTCTGGATCCTCTGACGCCTCCCTTGGTCACCCCTTTTGCCGTTACCTGCATGTCCTATGTAGATGCCAGGACTTTGTTTTGGTTTTTCTTTTTTTTCTATCACGTTCAGCTCGAAACCTTGATTACTGGCATTCCAATGATCATCACCTGCAGATCATCCTGCCCAGCCTCCTTGTGTATATAAGGAGGCCTCTCTCCTGTAGCTTGACTTCCTCATTGAAGTTTGGACTTTGCTGACCTATGTTTTGGACACTACTTGTGCTGACCATAGCCTCTGAATACCCATCTGGAACCCATCTGTGAACCTTCCTCCCTCTGCATACCGGTAACTCTCTTCATTTGTCTCAAGTACCCCCTTTTTTTTGGATTTCCGTGTATGACCCCCTGGCTATGGACTTTTGACTATCCTGATTTCCGTGTATGACCCCCTGGCTATGGACTTTTGACTATCCTGATTTCTGTACCCCTCTATCTGCTTGCCACCCTGACCACGAGTTTGCCTCATCCTTACCGGATACCTTGCCTTGGACTTTATCTTTTCTGTTCAGCATTATTCCTCCATTTTGTGCTCAGCGAAGCAGATTCATTTGTTTTTTGCTGTTTTTGTATATTAATAAATATTTTTGTTTTTGACCCCTCAACTTGCATATTTCATCACTGCTCACTGCATTTGGGCTCACACATGCGACCCACGCATAGTCCGCTTGACACATGTGTAATTATTGAAATTATTGCCTACAGTAAATTATATCCCAGAAAATCTATAAAGGTGTGCTGGTATGCAGTTAATTGTTAATGCGGTGAGACAGGTTCCGGGTTATTCAGTGGCTCCTTCGGGGGTGAGCGCTACACATGTTATACTCAAAGCACGAAAGCTCCTGCAGGAGCCCAACGGCAAGTAAACTCTAACTGGTCATATTCTGAAGCAGTGATTACCACCCACGGTCCTCAAGTACCCCTAAGCCAGGTTTTAAAGGACACTCTTCTGAAAAATAACGTGTCCTTTTTTTTTACCTTAAATAATTGGGCAGAGGCTACTGACGGCCTCTGCACAATTATGTTTACTTCCTTTTTTTTAATTTTCGGTGAATTTACTCACCTTTTGCTCCTTGTCATGCGCTGCTCCTCCTCTACTGCTCAGGGACTCATGAACCCTGAATTCCCTGAGTCTTTTTTTGGTGCAATTTCTGCTTCCTGTGTTACCTGCGTAGCATAGGGGACGCAAATTGTGTATGGTAACAGGACTTACGAACTTTACGTACACAAGTCCGGTAGTGCCTGTGCACACCTATGGATCGCGGCCTCTCTGAGACCGATCGCCAACGTGATTGGCCTCAGAGATAGTGACATCAGTACACTCCCTGTGTGCCGTCGTCACTAGTATCTGAGTAGTAACTGGCAGCCAGGAAATTCAAATTGGAAAACTTAAAATTCTTAGAACCACTAGATGATGCCAATGGCATAGATCCAAATGGGCCTAACCCACCTATGTTACAACCAAAACAAAAATAGAGCACCTATGCATCCACAATGATACAGGAGTGAAGGATCTATGTCCCCAGTGTATACACAATTGTACACCTTTATTAATACATACAAATTGACAAGTAGACCAATAAAACCACATAAATATTGTATAATGAGTAGTCAGAGTACTTGCTTCATATCCTCATGGCAGAGGGAACAATGCCACACCTGTGGGGTGTATGAATTTGATGAGTTCAAACCAACATCATGGGTCTATGTATCCCATAACAGTTGCGATGCATTTGCGTAAGGGAATGGGTTAAAAGGCATTACCATCCCATATCAGCCATCCAGGGATAAATTCAATGTTTTTAAGAGGGTAAGCAATTAGTTGCCAATATATTCCTTGCAGAATCCTCTGCCCAGTATTAGGGATAAGCTGTTCGGTTCGATGTGTTCGGAGTTCGATTCGAACATCGCCAGTTCGTATGTTCGCGAACTTAGAACATTTCCGTGTGTTCGCAGCATGTTCGCCCACAATGCACCACAATGCACTTTTCCAGTGGCCTGAAGCTTGTAATTGGCTACAGCCTGCACCTGACCACAGTTTAGGTGCAAGGACAGGTGCAAGACTATGCCAATCATGGCTCAGAGTCCTGATTGGGCAAATTTTGCCCAATCATGGGCTCACAGAGCTAAGTCCCACAGCACATTATACAAGGCTTCACACAGCCTTCAGCACGTGTTTTTTGAGAGGAGATTGTTGTGTTAGTGTGTGTTCTCACTGCCAGTTTGCCACCAGCTATTGGGGGGTCTCATTTCTACACAATATCTGGGAATTGTTCTAATCTTTGTGTTCTCACTGCCACCAGCAATTGTGGGGGTCTCATTTCTACACAATATCTGGGAATTGTTCTAATCTTTGTGTTCTCACTGCCACCAGCAATTGTGGGGGTCTCATTTCTAGAAGATATCTCGGAATTGTTCTAATCTTTGTGTTCTCACTGCCACCAACTATTTTGGGGGTCTCATTTCTACAAAATATCTGGGAATTGTTCTAATCTTTGTGTTCTCACTGCCACCAGCAATTGTGGGGGTCTCATTTCTAGAAGATATCTGGGAATTGTTGTAATCTGTGTTCTCACTGCCACCCATCAGGGGGTCTCACTGATTTATAGGATGTTTCTGGGAATTGTAATCTGTGTCTTCTCACTGCCAGCTATCAGGGGGTCCCACATACTTCTAGCAGATTTCTGCGAATTGTAATCTGTGTCTTGTCACTGTTGCCAGCTATCAGGGGGTCCTATCAGGGGGTCTCACTGATTTATAGGTGGTTTCTGGGAATTGTAATCTGTCTTGTCACTGGCTGATGTCACTGGCTTATGAATAGATTAAAGGAAAACCGTTTACTGTCATTTGAAACGTCATTTTTTTGTTTTTAAATGTTTCTATACATCCTAGAAATCCGCCACTTCACGGGCAGGTTATGGGGACCTCTTAGGCACAATATTTGAAGGAATTTTTCTTTTTAACCCTTATTTCATGGAAAACTCACTGTCCCTTTAAAAACGTTTTTTTTAACTCTTTTTCCTTGTTTCCTGTTCCCCAGGGCACTACCTGGACCCCCATACACCTTTTATGGCAAATATCTTGCATATATGCCCTCTTGCAGGGCACTCTAAAAATCGAACTTTTGAGTCCCATTGACTTGTATTGAGTTTGTTTCGTGTTCGCGTTCGAACTTTTGAAATTGTTCGAGTTCGAATGCGAACCGAACACGGGGGTGTTCGGCTCATCCCTACCCAGTATTACTAATCCTCAGTATCCCTACAATGTCAGGGTAAATCACACTGTCTATAAGACTCTTACTAAAGCCTGCTATACAGGCGAAACTAGTTGGGTGTTTGTATTTTAACAGTTATATGAATTGTTGAAAGCGATACCTGGATTGGCAGGGTTGCCAGTGGGTGCTTCTATTGCAATGCAGATGAGTCTGGTTAATCACCAGGTTATGTGTATTGTGACCTATACTAGGGGGCCCTTATAGACAGTTTGATTTACTGTGACATTGTAGAGATACTGAGGATTAGTAATATTGGGCAGAGGATTCTGCAAGGAATATATTGGCAACTGATTGCTTACCCTCTTCAAAACATTGGATTTATCCCTGGATGGCTGATATGGGATGGTAATGCCTTTTAACCCATTCCCTTAGGCAAATGCATCGCAACTGTTATGGGATACATAGACCCATGATGTTGGTTTGAACTCATCAAATTCATACACCCCACAGGTGTGGCATTGTTCCCTCTGCCATGAGGATATGAAGCAAGTACTCTGACTACTCATTATACAATATTTCTGTGGTTTTATTGGTCTACTTGTCAATTTGTATGTATCAATAAAGGTGTACAATTGTGTATGCACTGGGGACATAGATCCTTCACTCCTGTGAGCATCATTGTGGATGCATAGGTGCTCTATTTTTGTTTTGGGAAATTCAAATTTCCTGGCTGCTGGTGATGCTGGGTGGGGTGGAGGAAACTCCTCCACGTCATACAGCTTTTTAACAATACCAGGGAGGAGAGGGGGGGGGGCACTCCACACATCCTGACCATTTTATAAATGCAAAGTGGTCCGGATGTGTAGAGTGTTCCTTTAAGGATCACCTTAGGGAAATGCATGCAATGAATCCTGTAATTATTGAGCAGCAAATCATGTGCAGTGTTTCAGATATCTGGTTTACCTGGCCTGATAGGGGACCTGAGGAGCGGAGCTGGGAACCACTGAACCGAAGCAATACAATCGAACTTCATTTACTACAAATCCGGCCCGTCTGTCACTTTGAGCTGCCTCTATAGCGAGTGGGGGAACACATTGCCAGTGTGTCTAACCTCAATACCACTAAAACTTATCCTCTATGGACTCCCATGCATCACTGGTGTTCCACAACAGGTAGGTGGCAAAATCGCTTGACACTATACTACAATAGGTAAGAGGTAACGGGGCAAAAACATTGCTGATTAAACCAGAGAAAAATAGTCTTCAACCAGGGGCTCTATTCCGACCCTGCTGTAAAGGTTAATGCCTCCGATGAAGAATGAGGAAATCCGGCGGGTTTTCGGTGAGTTTTCGGCAGGTGTTTGACGGGTGTCCGGCAGGTGTTCGGCGAGTTCTCCCTGCACTTTGGGGACCCTGAGGTGAATGCTGAATTTTGATTCCCCGGATAAAATGGCCATAAATTCAATAATTACAAGTGAAATCCAGAAATTAGCCACAAGATGTATACATAAAACATTCAGTATAAAAAAAAAACAAGTGATTTTACTATAATTAGCTCAAAATAAAAACTGAACGCTGACCCTATCCATTTTATTTTAAATAACTCGGAGTATACAAAACTTCAGTGTATGAAATACAAAAATCCTGTTTACTATCATACATTTATTTTTTTATTTGTATTTAGCACATTAAGGCAAATGTTGGTTTAAGGCAGGCACCTGGTGTGTGAAAGAGATAAAATCTACATTTAAGCCACAGATGGAGCTGTCGGGGAATCCCTTGATCCCTACACACAGACACTGCCTATCTACACTGCCGCTCTTTAGAATAGCCAGATTGCCAAACACAGGACAGACACACAGAATAAAGAAAGTCAGAACAAGCTGAATTTAGGAACCTCAGCAGATAGTCAGACAAGGCCAGGGGTCAGTACCAGACCGGGTAGTCAGACAAAGCCAGGATGCAGAACACAATAAACCATGGAGAGCTAGGGTTAACGACAGAGAGTATTCAGGAACAAAGCCAGAGTCAATACACAGTGTACCAATATCACAGGAACAAGAATCGCACTGACAAGGATAAACCACGACAGGGCAATGAGACAAACAGGGTTATTCAAAGCGAATCGAAAAGCCACCGCATGTTCGGTGACCTATAGTTCTTTTCAATTCGGTTCAATTTGGCGATCCCATTTTTGCAACCCTGCAGTGTATTCGGCAAGCACCACAGGGTCCCTGAATTGCATAGAAAAGTCGCCGAAAAACTCACCGCAAAACGAGGGCGAACGCACACCGAAACCCGCAAAAACATCTGGCTTAACCCGCCGAAAACGCCGGAAAAACCTGAGCAGGAGCCGATCACACACAGCACAGCCGTCGGAAAAAGCCAACACCGCAGAGGAATGCAGTGAATTAATTAGTATAACAATTTGCTTGAATGTTTGAAAAGTGAAACGCTGTTTGCAAAGAAACTACTGAGCGAAAATGTCTGAAATTGACATATGATCCAATGAATGATAATAAAAAGGGCACTTACAGAAAAAATAAGTAAAGTTAAAAAAATAAAAACATAATTCGGAATTTTTCTAAAGAAAAAAAAAGAAAATCCAAAAAAATGCTTAAAATATCCTAACAAAATCTATAAAAAAAGGGACTCTTTACTGCAGAATATTATAATCAACGGTTTATTAGATATTGGGTTAAAACGGGAATATTTTTAACATTGAAGTCTGTGGGATTCGCCTGAATAAACCTGCCGAATTAAACCACCGAATGGCAGGGCATTTAGGGAACATTTCACTGCTAGTTTGTGTTCTCTGAATAGCCGAAGCAGTGCTTTTTCATGGGGATTTCACTGCCCTCGGACAGGCACCGTATGTGCAGGCACTTCGCCAAGATTTGGCGAATTGCCTGCTCTCTGGATAGCCGAATGGCCAAGAAAGGTAACCGAAAGCTGATTTTCTGCGTTCGGTTCCCTTTTGGGAGCCATTCGGATCTCTTTGAATAACCCTGTTAATCACCACTGGGTTTTTAAATCTGTCGGGCGTCGTGCCACAACGTGTCACTGACTCGCTGCCCCGATCGCTGGCAATATCACTCAGCGGCATGACGGCGGGCAGCGAGGACGGTGCTGCCGGCCGCCAGGCATCCACGGGGGCCGTGACAGGAGCTTGCTTTGGTCAGGTTTGTTTGGTGCCAATCAGAGCTCAATTAGCCAGCAGCAGGGGGGGTGATAACAGCTGAGGTCTATGATTCCTAAAATCCCCCATAGAGACTTATTCAGGTTTCTGGACAAATTGTTGTCAATGACAAATAATCACATTATCTTTATTTTTTTTTCTCTGCCTAGCAACAGTTGAGGAGACAATGACACTGCTTAAAAGGGACATAACACATTTTATCAATCAGGTACATTTTAAATGATACAAAAAAAAGAACCCTTTCAAAAATGATATTGTTTAATTTTTTTATTTTCTTTATTGCAAAAAATATATTAAAAAATGGTGGGGCATTGCCCCATCTGTACCTATAGACAAGCCACCACTGCAAGTCACATCCCTTTGACATAATGACATAGCAGTGTTAAAAGACAAAGCAATGGATATCTGTAGCCTGTAATTTATATATAAAAAATTGCATTGTATGTGTAGCGTTGGGGGCTTTTTGCCGCCCTGGCTCCCAGCAGCCGAGGACGTCTCCTTCGCTGGATGCTCGTTGGCGTCCAGTTTATATTGCCGGCTAGCGTGTGCTAGCAAGTGACGAGGCGACGACAGGGGTCACGGCATTATGACGCGGGCCAATGGGGAATGCCTGACAATTTTAGATACCGGGATTCCCTAGATACCGGTTCCCTGTCGTTGTTTTCATTGGCTGAAAGCACGTCTTGATATTTATTCTGTGTATGACTTTTGGCTATTCCCTTTCTGATGTCTGGCTTACCTATCTGACTCTTGGATAGGTTTAACCCTTCCGGCTCTTGACTCTGGCATACAGATTTAACCCTTTTGGCTCCAGACCTAAACTCAAACGACTATCCCCTTTGGTTTTGGACTCTAGCTAGTTTTACTGGCTATTCTAAAGTCCGTCCGGTTAGGGAGTGACACGTCTGCGTGTTGGGATCAGGTACTCATGACAGTATACAGAAAAAATGGCGTTGCGCCCTACTCACCGGAGCGGCTGCAACAGCCAGGAGTAACAGCCCAGTAATGTATAAAACATAAGAGAAAAAAGTGTCATCTGGCTCCGTTTCTATGTGTTCCATGTACAACAAAACACTATGAGGTTTTAGTTTGTTTCAATGGCCATTGCAACGTAAGCTCACTCGCCCCTTCAAGACACCGCTTTATAGAGTGAGTACCTAACCAATGTAACCAAAAAGCTGCTCTACTGAGCAGCTCCAAAGCCCCCCTGCTGCTTTTCAGCTAAGGAGAGCAGAAGAGATGGTGGGTTTTATTTATAACACGCAACCAAACACTTCCCATTTGGGGTTAAAAACAAAAACATGGAAAGAGGAACAGCAGCAAAACGACGAACCTGGTGTTACAAGCATAATATACATACATACAGAAAAATGGCGTCGCGCCAACTCACCGAAGCGGCTACAACAGCCAGGAGTAACAGCCCAGATATGTTTTCTGTGCCAGGAGTAACAGCCCAGATATTTATTCTGTGTATGACTTTTGGCTATTCCCTTTCTGATGTCTGGCTTACCTATCTGACTCTTGGATAGGTTTAACCCTTCCGGCTCTTGACTCTGGCATACAGATTTAACCCTTTTGGCGCCTGACCTAAACTCAAACGACTATCCCCTTTGGTTTTGGACTCTGGCTAGTTTTACTGGCTATTCTAAAGTCCGTCCGGTTAGGGAGTGACACGTCTGCGTGTTGGGATCAGGTACTCATGACAGTATGTCAATAAGTAAATAAATAATAAAAGTGAATGCCTACTTTTATGATATGGTCACGCAGAAGGAGGAGTGGTTGCTGGGAGAATTGGTCCTGCTTGTTCACCTTTTAGCATCCTATCTAAACTTCTTCAGTGTTCTTAAACCAGACTATTATATTTGAATGTGATTTATTTAGAGTTTGTAAGTAATAACCTATCCGTGTGTGCACACCTAGATAAAACATAAAAATCACTGCTTTTCCAGGCAGCTTGCGTCCTGTGATTTAAAATGTGACTTTTCTATTTATTTTTCAGGCTAAGGATGAGAGAATAACCATTTAAATTTTCCGACATACTAAGCATGTAGCGTGACACTGCAAACACATATTTCACAAGGCTCACGGCGCACAAGAAGTCAGGGTTATTGAGCACTCCGTCTGGAGAGAAAAAAAAATCTATGTGCATTCATCATTTCCATGCTCCCGTCTATAGCTCTTTGTAGCCTGGAAATGCCCTTTTCTTTCGGTTTCCCCAAGCAACAGAATCCAGCGCATTGTTTTCCTCCTAATTTAAGTCAGTAACTTGATAGTGACTTTAAGCTACAGCAGAGCTGACTAATCTTAGAGCTCCCATATTTTGGAAGGGAACAGCTGTGTGATAGGGAAGAGAAAGGTTCCAGGCGTCTCCACTTCCTCTCAGCATTATTCTGTCTTCCAGACAGGAAAACTCCCCCACATTTTCTTCCTTGTGTAAAAAATCTTGAGACATGTTATGTGCGCATTCTAAGAAAAACTCTGGTGGACTCTTGTCTAGTACTTTTATGGTTTATACATTGTAATAATGTTTCCTCTTGCTTGTGATGAGGGTTACAGTTCACAGGTGCTGTATGGCGGTATGCTCTAATGTTGAAGTTCCTGTGTATAACCTGAAAACCCATGCCCGCTACATAAACTGTAGGCACCCAAATTATGCTTAACCCTAACCTCTCTAAAATGAGTAGCTCCTCTTGTACAATCCCTGTCCTAACCCGAACAGGGTTATTCAAAGAGAATCGAAAAGTCACCGCACGTTCGGTGACTTTTCGTTCTCTTCAATTCGATGTGATTCGGCGATCCCATTTCGGCAACCTTGCGGTGTATTCAGCAAGCACCACAGGGGCGTCGTAGTGCAGGGAAAAGCCACCGCGAACCCGACGAACACTCACCGCAAAACCCGGCGAAAGCACACCGAAACTCGCAAAAACATCTGGATTAACCCCGCCGAACACAGCGGAGAAACCTGAGCAGGAGCCGATCACAGCGCAGAGGCCGGAAAAACCCAACACCGCCGATGAATGGAGTGAAAAAAACAAAAAAGCTGTACGCTTGAATGTTTGGAAAGTGAAACGCTGTTTGCAAAGAAACTACTGAACGAAAATGTCTGAAATTTACACATAAGATCCAATGAATGATAATAAAAAGGGCTGTTACAGGAAAAAGAAAAAACGATTTAAAAAAAAAAAAAGAAAATAAATTTTCGCAAAAAAAATCACGAAAAATTCCTAAAAGATCCTAAAAATCTAAAAATAAAGAGACTTTTTACTGCAGAATAAAATAATAAACGGTTTATTAGATATTGAATTAAAACAGGAATATTTTTAACATTGAAATTATAGATAGAACCTTTGTAGCGCATCAAAAATAGATTTAAAGGTAGACTTCAACAAAGAGGTATATCAAACATAAAGTGCTTCAGTCTTAAAGTGCTTCAATCTTAAGGTGACAAATATTCAATCAATGTACACATATAAAAGTGCAATGTGCCATAGAACACAGTAAAGTGCAACAATATTAGGCTTGTGCACCGATTTTTTTTTCGGTTCGATTCGATTTTTCGGATTTTTAAACTTTTCGATTTGGCTCGTTTCGACCGATTTCTGTTTCGATTCGGTTCGGCTCGACTCGTTTTCCGTGTAAATTTTTTCGGAATTTCAACCATTTTTCGTATTTTCGTGTCACTTAGCTCGTTTTTTGTATCGACTTTTCGTATTTTTGGAAATTTTCGTTTTTTCGGAACGTCTGTTCTCCTCGTTTCAAAGCAATAAATTTCGATTTGACACATTTCAAGTACATTCGAAAATTCCGAAAATATTTCGTTTCGGCTCGGAAAACTTTTCGGATCTGCCGTTTTCGGATCTAAAAATTTTCGGAAAATCGGCCACATCCGAAAACACGAATCGGGAAATTTCGTGAAAATTCCGAAATCCCGAAACCCGAAACGCACATCCCTAAACAATATATAAATATATATATTTTTATATATAAAAAATATATATTCCAGCAGTGCGATGGGTATAAGAGAGTCTATAAAGTGCAACAGTGTCCGAATGTGCAAAATGTGCAAATTCAATGATATCCAATACAACAGTATGAATACCAGTGGGAAAAATTCCTTAAAATTTACTTCTCTTTATGTTCAAGCGATGCACAAATATAGTCCTCCTTTCTTGGTCTGTGTATCTCTTGCCGTCTCTCAATAGTGGAGAGGATAGCCAGAAAGGAGAAAAAAGTGAGAGAAAGGAAAGAAAATAAATAAATAGATTTGGAGGGGAGAGAAAAAATGAAGAAATAATCGTGCAGAAAATCCCAATTAAATATGGCAAATAAATCACTCGTAGGAATATGGAAACTCACATTTATAAGAATGAACAGGAATACAACACAGCGCTTAAAAAGACCAAAGTCCAAATAAGACAGTGGGGTAGACACCCAATATGTCCACAGGCAGAAGTCGCTATCTTTAGGGGTAGATCTTCTCAAAAGTACAGATGCAGTATGAACTGTAAGGAGGGAACACAAAAAGGAGGGACCAAAATTGCGCAGTATGTCAGTACTCAGAATGAAAGTAATGCGTATTGGTGGTAAACTCACATTCTGTGGAGCCTACAACCGGCTCTTAGGAATAAGGCGGGCTGGGACTTTATTTCAGGTGCCCATAAGACCTCCAAATGACTTTTCCGGAAATCTCCAAGGATGGGAACACTGTAGAGAAATTGGCAAAAACCAAAAAGGCACCTCCTAGTGCAATAAATCAAAAGCAGCTTTGTATTTTAGAAGAGAATTTGCCAAATTCAAACTCACACTCAGTTGAGCCTCTATTGGCTCCGTCACAATGCGCATAGGGAATCGTAAGGTGTTCCCCAAACCTTCTTTACAAGAGTTATGGAGGCAGACAGCAATTAAAATTGTTCAAAAATTAAAAACATTTATTCATTTTAAAATAGATAGATCATATCTACCAAACCAAAGACCAGGACGCGTTTCGCCTATAAAGGCTTCCTCAGCTGGTAATCATATGTCTGCTCTTGCTGCTGCCTTTTTATACAATGTACATTCAATTAACAATTTGAAAAAATCACTTAAAATCAATTAAACTTGAAGACAGGTGTGATTATGTGGCACCCGCCATTTTGCGCATGTCTGGAGGGTCTGCGTGTCACCCCGGAACGCGGAAGTAATAAATAAAACCCGAATTAGAAGGAGATTTATTCGTCATATTAAAATCGTTGCGCCCACCATTTTGCGCATGCGCAGTTATCCTGCGTCACCCCGGAACGCGGAAGTACTGAAAAAAACTCCGGAATGGGAAGCGATTTATTCATTATGTTTAAGATCGTTACGCCCGCCATTTTGCGCATGCGCAGTTATCCTGCGTCTCGAGCTGAGACGCAGGATCTCCAAATTACCGGACTACTTGAAGTGCAACTTCAAAAATAACTCTCACTTACCAAAAAAAGGGGGGGGGACACATGCCCAACAGCCACCACAAAGATGGGAGGGAAGCCCATTAATCAGATATTTAAATACAGAATGAATTAACAATAAAAATCATTAGAATATTGTGAAAGAGAGGGGGTCACCATTAACATGATGGCACAGTCCAATTAGGCACAATATGTAACACTATATTAAACAATATCATACATTTTCTGAGGTTATCGAGCCAATAGCTGTATAAGTGTATAAACATCTATATGTACATATAAATAAACAGCATGTATAAAATCCGATTTCCCCAAACAATAAATTCATATAATAAAAATAGTGGGAATGGTATATTTTGAAAATTGGACCCTATAATTATTATATATTAAAAATTGACATAATTATGGTGATGTGGTATAAATAAGTGTATTTACGCATTGTTGTGATACATTTATGGGTATTAATATAAAAACTATATACAGTATCAAAAATCTATATACACAAACAGTGTATAACCTTAAAACTTAGTGAATTGTATATCATAGATTCAATTTTCAAATCAAGTGTTTTGTAATTAATAAAGTGTAATGTAAGTGCTTTATTATGCAAATGAGGATGGTACCTATAACTCACGTGCACTTAGATTGTCCGTGACCAAAAATAATTATGATTCAAAATAAGTGTAATCTATAAGTGTATATTTTCATTCTAGTGGACATATAAAATGATCAATAAATGAACGATAATTTATAACGAGATATTATAAGTGTGAGCAATAACATTAAAACTCAATATATTATTAGAATGTATTTTACATAATATTCAAAAATGTACTTCATGTAATCAATAAAGTGCAATTCAAGTGTTGCGATGTATAAACTGATAAGGTATTAACCCATCACTCACATACACCTAAAAGGGCCCATAACTTAAATCCCGCATATGGCCTAACAAATTCAATCGTGTAAATACTAACTAAAGTGATAAGTGCATTGCTCTATTAGTACTAATATGTATATTATGTGTGCACCTAAGATTAAAGTGCTTAATGTGCAATTAATCAATTTCTATTTCTAGTATTTTTATAGAAATTGATTAATTGCACATTAAGCACTTTAATCTTAGTGCACACATAATATACATATTAGTACTAATAGAGCAATGCACTTATCACTTTAGTTAGTATTTACACGATTGAATTTGTTACACGCTACAAACCCTTAGGCCATATGCGGGATTTAAGTTATGGGCCCTTTTAGGTGTATGTGAGTGATGGGTTAATACCTTATCAGTTTATACATCGCAACACTTGAATTGCACTTTATTGATTACATGAAGTACATTTTTGAATATTATGTAAAATACATTCTAATAATATATTGAGTTTTAATGTTATTGCTCACACTTATAATATCTCGTTATAAATTATCGTTCATTTATTGATCATCTTATATGTCCACTAGAATGAAAATATACACTTATAGATTACACTTATTTTGAATCATAATTATTTTTGGTCACGGACAATCTAAGTGCACGTGAGTTATAGGTACCATCCTCATTTGCATAATAAAGCACTTACATTACACTTTATTAATTACAAAACACTTGATTTGAAAATTGAATCTATGATATACAATTCACTAAGTTTTAAGGTTATACACTGTTTGTGTATATAGATTTTTGATACTGTATATAGTTTTTATATTAATACCCATAAATGTATCACAACAATGCGTAAATACACTTATTTATACCACATCACCATAATTATGTCAATTTTTAATATATAATAATTATAGGGTCCAATTTTCAAAATATACCATTCCCACTATTTTTATTATATGAATTTATTGTTTGGGGAAATCGGATTTTATACATGCTGTTTATTTATATGTACATATAGATGTTTATACACTTATACAGCTATTGGCTCGATAACCTCAGAAAATGTATGATATTGTTTAATATAGTGTTACATATTGTGCCTAATTGGACTGTGCCATCATGTTAATGGTGACCCCCTCTCTTTCACAATATTCTAATGATTTTTATTGTTAATTCATTCTGTATTTAAATATCTGATTAATGGGCTTCCCTCCCATCTTTGTGGTGGCTGTTGGGCATGTGTCCCCCCCCCTTTTTTTGGTAAGTGAGAGTTATTTTTGAAGTTGCACTTCAAGTAGTCCGGTAATTTGGAGATCCTGCGTCTCAGCTCGAGACGCAGGATAACTGCGCATGCGCAAAATGGCGGGCGTAACGATCTTAAACATAATGAATAAATCGCTTCCCATTCCGGAGTTTTTTTCAGTACTTCCGCGTTCCGGGGTGACGCAGGATAACTGCGCATGCGCAAAATGGTGGGCGCAACGATTTTAATATGACGAATAAATCTCCTTCTAATTCGGGTTTTATTTATTACTTCCGCGTTCCGGGGTGACACGCAGACCCTCCAGACATGCGCAAAATGGCGGGTGCCACATAATCACACCTGTCTTCAAGTTTAATTGATTTTAAGTGATTTTTTCAAATTGTTAATTGAATGTACATTGTATAAAAAGGCAGCAGCAAGAGCAGACATATGATTACCAGCTGAGGAAGCCTTTATAGGCGAAACGCGTCCTGGTCTTTGGTTTGGTAGATATGATCTATCTATTTTAAAATGAATAAATGTTTTTAATTTTTGAACAATTTTAATTGCTGTCTGCCTCCATAACTCTTGTAAAGAAGGTTTGGGGAACACCTTACGATTCCCTATGCGCATTGTGACGGAGCCAATAGAGGCTCAATTGAGTGTGAGTTTGAATTTGGCAAATTCTCTTCTAAAATACAAAGCTGCTTTTGATTTATTGCACTAGGAGGTGCCTTTTTGGTTTTTGCCAATTTCTCTACAGTGTTCCCATCCTTGGAGATTTCCGGAAAAGTCATTTGGAGGTCTTATGGGCACCTGAAATAAAGTCCCAGCCCGCCTTATTCCTAAGAGCCGGTTGTAGGCTCCACAGAATGTGAGTTTACCACCAATACGCATTACTTTCATTCTGAGTACTGACATACTGCGCAATTTTGGTCCCTCCTTTTTGTGTTTCCTCCTTACAGTTCATACTGCATCTGTACTTTTGAGAAGATCTACCCCTAAAGATAGCGACTTCTGCCTGTGGACATATTGGGTGTCTACCCCACTGTCTTATTTGGACTTTGGTCTTTTTAAGCGCTGTGTTGTATTCCTGTTCATTCAATTGCCACTCGGGTATTTAGAGAAACCCCCATACACAGCATTCAGCGAGTGGGATAGACACTTTTCCGGTGGGCGCTTCACCTCTCCCCCTTTTTTTCTTTTTTTCACATTTATAAGAGCCCAAAAAATCCCTGGCTCTAGGTTTAGGAGCTTCCAGCCATATAGAGGGTGGCATATCCCTTCTTAAATCTTCAACTCTGGTTGCGATGGCTACAATAAGATAATAGACAGCGCTCCCATAGTATATTACCGTATTATGATAAAAAAGAGGTGATAATGTATTGAACTCACCAGATATGGAGCCTCTTCCACACAGGCTCACTCAATACAGCGTCAGGTACACTATGGTGGATACCCAGAACCGCTTCTCAACCGTCTGGGGGCCAGATATCAGGAGCTTCCAAGCGGTGGCAAGTATATATCCAAGGAGAGTAGTCAATAGAATATAATATATCTGGCCCTCAGACGGTTGAGAAGCGGTTCTGGGTATCCACCATAGTGTACCTGCCGCTGTATTGAGTGAGCCTGTGTGGAAGAGGCTCCATATCTGGTGAGTTCAATACATTATCACCTCTTTTTTATCATAATACGGTAATATACTATGGGAGCGCTGTCTATTATCTTATTGTAGCCATCGCAACCAGAGTTGAAGATTTAAGGATGGATACGCCACCCTCTATATGGCTGGAAGCTCCTAAACCTAGAGCCAGGGATTTTTTGGGCTCTTATAAATGTGAGTTTCCATATTCCTACGAGTGATTTATTTGCCATATTTAATTGGGATTTTCTGCACGATTATTTCTTCATTTTTTTCTCTCCCCTCCAAATTTTTTTTTTTTTTTCCTTTCTCTCACTTTTTTCTCCTTTCTGGCTATCCTCTCCACTATTGAGAGACGGCAAGAGATACACAGACCAAGAAAGGAGGACTATATTTGTGCATCGCTTGAACATAAAGAGAAGTAAATTTTTTAGGAATTTTTCCCACTGGTATTCATACTGTTGTATTGGATATCATTGAATTTGCACATTTTGCACATTCAGACACTGTTGCACTTTATAGACTCTCTTATACCCATCGCACTGCTGGAATTTTATATATTGTTGCACTTTACTGTGTTCTATGGCACATTGCACTTTTATATGTGTACATTGATTGAATATTTGTCACCTTAAGATTGAAGCACTTTAAGACTGAAGCACTTTATGTTTGATATACCTCTTTGTTGAAGTCTACCTTTAAATCTATCTATAATTTCATTTTTGGTTAATGCAGATTTTGGTTGTTTTTTCTGTATATTGCGCTTACCCCTTTGGGCAGCATCTCACTACTTATTAGTTATAATTTAACTACTTCATAACACTATAGTAATCTGGTTTATAAATAGGCGCCTACGCTGTATGAGATATATATATATATATGTATATATATATCTTTCTTTTTTGTATATTTTTAACATTGAAGCCTATGGGATTCGCCTGAATAAACCTGTCGAATGAAACCACCGAATGGCAGGGCATTTCGGCAAACTTTTTTAGCTGTTTTGTGTTCTCTGAATAGACGAAGCATTGCTTCTCTATGGGGATTTCACTGCCCTCGAACAGGCAACGAACAGGCACCGTATGTGCAGGCAATTCGCCAACATTTGGCGAACTGCCTGCTCTCTGAATAGCCGAATGGCCAGGAAAGATAACCGTACATTGAATTTCAGCGTTCGGTTCCCTTTCGGCCACAATTCGGATCTCTTTGAATAACCCTGTAAGTCTGACCACAAAATCTTGATATATGTTGACATTTGAAAACTCTCCTGTTGCATTGATGTAGAAAAATCAAAGAATTAAAGGGACACTGTCCCTTACATAAGCTGTAATTCGATTACTTGTCAATTACAAATAAAACCACTTTATAAAACACATGCCGCTGTTATTTTTCTTAGTTTGAAGTAATTGCATGTAAAAAGGGAAAATAAAATTAGGTTTATCTCCTGTTTCCATTTTGTGGATTTTTTCCATGATGCAAAATTTACCAAAAACTGTGCAAACGTTTTACTTTACAGCTGTTGTTTATCTTCTACAGTAAAGTTAAAAAGTTGGAGGAGGGAATGTTTAGAGAAGGCTATTGTGATGTCCAGGCTACCTGAGGTAAGAGATGGCAGCTGACTGATACATGACAGGGATGTTAAAATACTTCTAATCTACCCTCTGGCAATGTCCTTTCGAATTCATCCCACACAATACAATGATGAGAATCAACTGCCTGATCAATAGGCTCCATTCTATGCTTAATGCCACACAGTGAGGAGTAAATTATGTAAAGATACTGGGAGGGGACAGTTTACAATACAGAATGGATGCACCCAGTGACACATATAGAGTAAAATATTTTCTGGCTGCTGGTGACGCTAAACATACAAGAGAAAAACAAACTACATGTAAAATGTCAGCAACATATACTGTAGATACTCGAGTATACCGCTAGATTTGTGACAAAAATTTACCTTAAAATTGGAGGGGTCGCGTTATATTCGAGACATCTGCGTCGCGTGGAAAAAAAAAACTAGCCTTACTCTGGATCACAACAGGGTTATTCAGAGAGGTGAAAAGCAGGAGAATGACTGGATAAGCAAAACTTCTAGGTCAAAATAGCCAAACCAGAAAAATTCTCCCATTTATCTCACTTTCCAAATCGGCTATTTGGTCTAGATTGTTCTCTTCTCCTGCCATTCTCCTTGTCTTCACCTCTCTCTGAATAACCATGCAAGTCTCCCGGAAGTTCCAGTAGTCTCGCTGAAGTGAATGCGGGCTCCCTGATGCTTGCAAACACTTCAGGAACTCCTGGATTCGGGAGAGGTGGGATCCATCGCGGCCAGAGGGCACGTTCGGTTTAAGACGATCATTCACCTCGCTCGCCTCTGCCGGCCATCTAATCGCTAGTAAAGAAGACCAGTGGCCAGCGGCTTCATACTTAGTAACAGCTGCAATCATTCTAGAGCAGAGCACCTTGGCCTGAGCAGTAACCTGACTGTGTTAAGAGAACCTGGAAGAATTTTAATCGTTTACCGGTACAGTAAAATTTTGTTCCTCGTGTTATATTTGAGTCTTCAGTATTCTCTCATTTCTGTAATTAATTTCTATCCTTCGCGTTATATTCGGGTCGCGCTATACTCGAGTATCTACGGTAATAGACAAAATAAATCATTTAATTTTTTGGTGGTAGTGGCCCTTTAAAGGGACACTCTCTCCATTGCTGACTCTATTACAATTCAGCTGCTATCTTAGCGTCTCCAGAGATAATGTTAGGGAGCCGCTCATAGACATCGTGACACAGGCAGGGACACTGCAACTAGGATCGTCTTCGGGAGACCATGAGACTCCATGGAGTGAAGACGGTCCCTGCGCAAGGTGTCGTTTAGAAAGCTCCTGGTGTTCCGCCTCATGTAGCTAGAGGACGAGATGGATCACACAACCATCTGCACCACAGAATTAGAGGTGAGTTTAGGAATTTTTAACCTCCTTGGATTTAACTGTTGTTTTGCAAAATCACTTAAAATCATGTTTTGAGAGATATTGTTTTCTGAATACCGACTCAAGCCGAGAACAGCACGCTACCGTGGCATAGCTCCAAAAAACATCTGGAGGGCCACGGTTGTTGACCCCTGGTATAGGCTCATGGCACTGCTTTGCTACATCATACACCTGCACACCCCAAATAAAGGTTGGAGGAGCCCCTAACAAGAGGTTCATTAGGAGAGAAATGATAGGAGACTTAGGACTGCTTCCTAAGGCTGGCGGCACACTAGCAAACATTTTGCGTCTGTCTGACCATACTGTTTGACGTCTGTCGTACCTTTTTAAAAAGGAGTCACTGAAACCCACCACATGAAGCACCTGCGCACTTTTTCACGGACGGGCAACGCATATAGCTACAGACGCAAAAATAACATCAACGTGAAAAAGCTAAACAGACGCAGAAACAACGCTGCCATATATTTTCCTAGGGCGTGGAGACATCAGATGTTACGGACGCACTTTATGCAGTACTCACAATATCTCCCGTCAAAAAGTGCGTCTGTAACGGACGCAGTACAGTATGCTCGTGTGCCGCCTCCGTAAATAGGGCCACTTGGCAGGTAGAACAAAGACTTAAAGCAGGGCTGTCAAACGCCTGGAGCCCCAGATGTTGATACCTACAATTTCTTCAGTGCAATAGGTGGCCAGGGAATCATGGGAGTTGTAGTTCAGACATATCTGGGTGACCGGAGTTTGACAGCCCTGATTTAAAGAATTCCCTTTCTGCAGCATATGAATAATATATTGTAGGGGGGAGGGGCAGCATTTTTCATGCATTGCCACACAGCACCTAGCAGGGATCAGTGCACCACTGCTGAGAACACTCTCTCTATGACAGAGTTTCCCAAACCTGTCCTCAAGTCCCCTAACAAGACAGCCTTTACAGACCACCTTAGGGAAAAGCAGACTGAATCCTGCAGTAACTGAGCAGCAAATCGTATCCCCTGTGCTGTGCTTCACATATCCTGCAAACCTGGCCTGTCAGCGGGTGCTGAGGACATGTTTGGGCTCTATGAGCTTTGTGGCTGCATGTTGCGGCTTGATACAGGTGCCCCAAACACACGAGTAAACCCAACGCTCATTGGCGTTGCCATGGTGACGCTTGTAGGCGTCGCCGCAGCACTGCTTCCGCCTTCACAGTCCAATATGGCGGCGCTCTTAGAAGACAAGGAGCTGGAGGGAATGCGGCGTCGGTTCCAGCTGCAGGCGGAAGCTCTGCTTCAGGAGTCCGGTGTGTACCGGGGTAGGGGGACCCAGGGGCCACTACACTGAGAAATCCACGCAGGGACTGGAGGGTTAACGCTGTCAGCTTGTGCTGGGTAGCCATGCCCTGCTACACGTTCCTTGAGACTGGGCAGTGAGCACTGGACGAGCTGCACTCACGGGGCAGACACCCTCACTGCCGGAGAGCCTGGAAACTCTAACCCTGCAATCACCTGTCACTGTATGGCCGGCTAGTCCCATTACCCCCCCCCCCTCCAGACCGTATAAAGTAGGATGGGAGTCTCTCTCTCTAACCCCCCCCCTCTTCTCATGCCTTATATGTGATATTCATGCTGCAGGGCCCCAGTGACTGAGTGCTCCGCATGCCCTGAGGATGCATTATGGGTAATTGGTGTTCTAATGTTGCAGCACATGACTTTTCCTGCTCCCAGCTCTACATGGAAGTCCTGCAAATCCTCAGAACAAGGTGCTTTGATATATTTGATTTTATACGTGTGTTGTGAGTCGTTGATCTCCAAAGAAATAAAGTTTTGTGGGTTGGTAACGTTTATTATAGGCAGAGCTCAAAATTTCCCATAATACTGAGCCTATGCTGCTATGAAAGAGGCATCAATGCACCTCCAATAAAACCAGATCTCCTAGATAGGGCTGCGGTAATTTTAAGGGATGGGGGGGCTGACAAATGATGGGCTTTATTCTGATGGATCTCTCTAGCTCCTTACGATCGGCTAAATTGCTCGTGAGCTGTTGTTCATGTTATTAACTTATTATCCCTACACATCCTGAGTGTGTAAAATCAACAAAAATAACAATAATTGGCAGAGGCAGTCAGCAGCATCTGCCCAATTCTTTAAGGGCAATAAAAAGGGACCTCCTATTTTCCTAATGCTTGGTTAGTGTCTCCTATCTCAAAGCCACCGCAGATACATGCTTGGAATCCGTAAGGACTCCATGAAGAAAAGGGCAACTCGGTGCGAGCTTGGATATGCTGGGTTGCCATGCCTAATTCTTGGATTTAAACATCCCCATTGATGATCCTGCTGCCTCCAAACTTCTTTCACTCATGGCCTCCCTTGGATTTACGAAATCCTCTCTCCCCACCGTGAAGGTCACTCTACTGATCTTGTTTTTTCCAACCTCTGCTCGGTTTCTGAGTTCACCTGTCGCCCTTTCCTCATCTCTGACCACCACCATCTCTTTCAACCTATCTGGACTTCCTAAACACCCTGCTCCCCCACATCTGCATACTGTGGATCCCCGTCAATTCTCAAATCTACTTCAACATCTCCCGTACACCTCATCCTTCACCTGCCTTGACGCTGCCACTGACCACTATAACACCACACTTATCTCTGCTCTAGACACACTTGCACCTCCTCGACTCTGTAAAGCCCCATGCCGCCAACTTCAGCCCTGGCACATTTCCCAGACTTGCTACCTGCAAAGATGGTCCCGCACTGCAGAGCGTGCCTGGAGGAAATCCCACTCTGAATCTGATTTCATTCACTTCAAGTTTATTCTATGGTCATACACTTCTGCCCTTCACTTGGCCAAACAATCCTTCTCTCTTAGACCTACTCTGTCCTCCAACCCTAAATGACTCTGGTCCACTTTCAACTCTCTCCTCTACCCACCCGCACCTCCCCCTTCATCTGCGCTCGGGACCTGGCAAATTACTTCTTAAATAAAACTTTATCCGAAGCAACATCCCAACACAAGATAGTGATCCACCTCCTCCACTCCTAGCAACCCCTTCTGCTACCCTCTGCCACTTCCTCCCAGCCACTGTGGATGAAGTAAATTCCTTACTATCCTTATCACATCTCACTACGTGCCTGCTTGACCCCATTCCCTCACATCTTACACCTTCCCTCTCCTCCTCCCTCACCCTTGCTCTCACACACATCTTCAACCTATCGCTCTCTACTGGCTCCTTCCCATCCGCCTTCAAACATGCACAGGTTACCCCTATACTAAAGAAACCCTCCCTCGATCCCAACTCTCCATCCAACTACCACCTCTCCCTCTTCCTGTCCTCTAATTCCCTGCTCTACCCCCTGCAATCAGGCTTCCGTCCCCTACACTCAACCGAAACTGCCCTCACCAAAGTCACCAATGACCTAACTCCTAAAAAGCACGGCCACTATTCTAGTCTCATCCTGCTTGACCTCTCGGCTGCTTTTGACACTAGCGACCACCCCCTCCTTAGACTCTCTGCTCTTTTGGGCTCTGTGACACTGCACTCTCTTGGATTGACTCCTATCTGCCGAACAGGTCCTTCTCTGTGTCCTTTGCTGGTAACTCCTCCTCTTCATTGCCTTTGTCAGTAGGTGTACCTCAAGGCTCAGTCCTAGGTCCTCTGCTCTTCTCTATCTATACCGCCTCCCTGGGCAAAATCATTAACAGCTTTGGCTTCAATTACCACCTGTATGCTGATGATACTCAGATCTACCTCTCTACCCCTGATCTCTCTCCTCCTGTCCTTCCTAAAGTCAGCGACTGCTTATCTGGCATTTCCTCCTGGATGGCCTCTCCTCACCAAAAGATTAACATGTCGTAGACTAAGGTCCTACTAATGGCTCCCTCTAATGCCCCCCGCCTCCTGACGTCTCTCATGGCCGATGGTCTCACTATCTCCCCATCAAACCAGGTTCGCTGTCTTTGTGTTACACTTGACTCTGCTCTTTCCTTCACCTCCCACATTCAGTCTCTTTCCTCCTCCTGCTGCTACCAACTGCCGCTAACATTTCCAGAATTCAGACATTTCTTACTGTTGACACGACAAAGCAACTCCTCTACGCCCTTGTTGTCTCCCGACTTGACTATTGTAATAATCTTCTAGCTGGTCTCCCTCTCTCCCCCCTGCAATCCATTCTGAATGCCTCTGCCAGGCTCAACCACCTCACCCGCCACTCAGTCTCTGCCGTTCCTCTCTGCGAGTCCCTTCGCTGGCTCCCCATCCACTGCAGAATTAAATTCAAAATCCTTTTCTGACCTACAAAGCTCTCACTAACTCGGCTCCCCACTACCTGTCCGCACTAATCACCAAATCTCAATGTATCCTTCCTGGTAAAATACTTTACAAATAAATAATAAATAAATAAATACACCCCAGCCCGCTCCCTAAGGTCAACCAGTGACCTGCGCCTAGCTTCTCTCCCGCATCACCTCTTCCCATGATAGACTGCAGGATTTCTCACGCACAGCTCCCATTCTCTGGAACGCTCTCCCTCGTACTGTCAGATTTTCCCCTAAGACCTTCCTATTTAGGGAAGCCTACCGCACGACTCACTCTCACCTTGCAGTCGATGACTCTCACCTTGCAGTCGATGACTCTCACCTTGCAGTCGATGACTCTCACCTTGCAGTCGATGACTCTCACCTTGCAGTCCTCTCCTCCTGTATCCACCACCAACCCTTCTAGATTGTGAGTTCTCATGGGAATAGGGCCCTCGTTTCCTCCTGTACTGGTTTATCAAAATGTTGTTCAATGTATTGTGACCCTGTCTATGTTGTGCCCACTGTACAGCGCTGCAGAATATGCTGGCACTTTATAAATGAAAAACCTTAATAATAACTAGTTGTTCACTGGTGTTCTGCTGCAATCGACAAATGAATCACAGATTTAACTCTTATCTGTTTTAGTTTTGCTGTATTGATTTTAAAGGAGGAAATGCTAGACATACAGGGTAATTGAAAGAGATTCGAAAAGTCACCGCACGTTCGGTGACTTTTCGTTCTCTTCACTTCGGTTCCTTTTGCCGATCCCATTTCGGTGACCCTGTGGTGTATTCAGCAAGCACCACAGGGCCCCCGAATTGCAAGGAAAAGCTGCCGAAAACTAACCGCAAAACCCGGTGAATGCACGTCGAAAACCCGCAAAAACATCTGGATTAACCTGCCGAAAACCACGGAAAAACCCGAGCAGGAGCCGATCGCAGCCTCCGGAAAAAGCCGACACCGCAGAAGAGGCAGTGAATAAATTAGCAAAACCGTTTGCATGAATGTTTAAAAAGTGAAACGCTGTTTGCAAAGAAACTACTGAGCGAAAATGTCTGAAATTTACATATGATCCAATGAATGATAATAAAAAGGGCTGTTACAGAAAAAAATAAGTAAACTTTAAAAAAAATCCAGAAAAATGCTTAAAATATCCTAAAAAATCTATAAATAAAGAGACTCTTTACGGCAGAATTTTATAATGAACGGATTATTAGATATTTAATTAAAACGGGAATATATTTAACATTGAAGCCTATGGGATTCAACTGAATAAACTTGCCGAACGAAACCACCGAATGGCAGGGCATTTCGGGAACCTTTCACTGCTGGTTTTTGTTCTCTGAATAGCCGAAGCAGTGGTTTTTCATGGGAATTTCACTGCCCTCGAACAGGCACCGTATGTGCAGGCAATTCGCCAGGATTTGGCGAATTGCCTGCTCTCTGGATAGCCGAATGGCCAAGAAAGGTAACCAAACGCTGATTTTCAGCGTTCGGTAACCTTTCTCAAGCCATTCGAATCTCTTTGAATTACCCTGATAGAGGAAGTAGGCTCGGGCGATGTAATGATGTATTAACGGTCTACAGGGAGTGGGCTGTTATTGCACAGGAGGCAATGTGTGTTTACTCGGTTTATAAAACCCTGTGACATATATTCTACAGGGAGAGGCATGGGCTAATGGAGACTGGGAAGAGGACAATGAGTTCCTGTTAATCTGTGTACTGTTCTCGAGTTATACATTGAGGAGAGGATACTATCGTATAGACAGATGCCTGTATCTAGGTGCCACTTCAACCAGGGCGGCTAAATTCCCATATTGTAAAATACTGACAACAGGACAGTGCCCTCAGGTTACAACTAGTGATGCATTGATACGATACTAGTATCAGTGCCGATTCTGGCATTTGGATGAGTATTTGGTACTCGTGCAAATGCCCCGATACCTCTACTGATACCCTGAAGCCAGCGCTGCGTTGGCTTGCCAGTATACAAGGGGCTGGGACAGCTGTCAGAATGCATTAAAAGCATTCAGCCGCCGTTCTACTCCGGCTTGCTGGGATCCACTGAGCGGCCACCATGCTGTGACATGGCTTCAAGCCCAACAGTCGCTCGGTGGAATGCGGCCAGCCGGAAAGGAGCGCTGGTCGAATGCATCTAATGTATTCTCATAGCTGCCTTGAGGTCTGTGAGTATATATGTCTGAGTGGGTATACAGGCAGGTCCAGAAATATTGGGACATCAACACAATTCTAATATCTCGGGCTCTACACACCACCACAATGGAGTTGGAATGAAACAAACACAATGTGCTTTAACTGCAGACTGTCAGCTTTAATTTGAGGGTATGTACATCCATCAGGTGAACAGTGTAGGACTTACAGCAGTTTTCAGATGTGTCTCCCACTTGTTAAGGGACCAAAGGTAATGGGACAATTGGCTTCTGAGCTGTTCCATGGCCAGGTGTGTGATATTCCCTCATTACCCCAATTACAATGTGCAGATAAAAGGCCCAGAGTTAATTTCAAGTGTGCTATTTGCATTTGGAATCTGTTGCTGTCAACTCTCAAGATGAGATCCAAAGAGCCTTCACTATCAGTGAAGCAAGCCATCATTAGGCTGAAGAAACCAAACAAACCCATCAGAGAGATAGCAAGAACATTAGGCGTGGCCAAAACAACAGTTTGGAACATTCTCAAAAAGAAGGAACACACCGGTGAGCTCAGCAACACCAAAAGACCCGGGAGACCAAGGAAAACAACTGTGGTGGGTGACCGAAGAATTCTTTCCTTGGTGAAGAAAACACCCTTCACAACAGTTGGCCAGATCAAGAACACTCTCCAGGAGGTAGGTGTATGTGTGTCAAAGTCAAAAATCAAGAGAAGACTTCACCAGAGAAAATACAGAGGGTTCACCACAAGAGAATACCATTGGTGAGCCTCAAAAACAGGAAGGCCAGATTAGAGTTTGCCAAATAACACCTAACAAAGCCTTCACAGTTCTTTATTTATTTTATTTATTTATTTATAAAGGATTTTACCAGGAAGGATACATTGAGATTTCTCTCGTTTTCAAGTATGTCCTGGGTTCAAGAACATTGAAGTGTTACAGTTACAGAAATACAAAGTAATACAATGCAAGATATTAAAAAAAACAAAACACAAATATACAGATTAACAGAAAATAAATATGTAGGAAATAGTCATTATGTTACATGTTTACAGGTGCATTCTGTATCAAGGTATGTTAATAGGGAGCTCTTGAGTGACTTAAGACTGGGGGAAGATTTGATGGTGTCTGGGAGGTTATTCCATAATTGTGGTGCTCTGTAGTAAAATGAGGACCGAGCCACTTTCTTTTTGTATTGTGGTATTGCAAGTAAGGTGCTGGTCCTGGAACAAGATCTTATGGACACATGAGACCAAGATCAACTTGTACCAGAGTATGGAGAAAGAAAAGAACTGCTCATGATCCTAAGCATACCACCTCATCAGTGAAGCATGGTGGTGGTAGTGTCATGGCGTGGGCATGTATGGCTGCCAATGGAACTGGTTCTCTTGTATTTATTGATGATGTGACTGCTGACAAAAGCAGCAGGATGAATTCTGAAGTGTTTGGGGCAATATTATCTGCTCACATTCAGCCAAATGCTGCAGAACTCATTGGACAGTGCTTCACAGTGCAGATGGACAATGACCCAAAGCATACTGCAAAAGCAACCAAAGAGTTTTTGAAGGGACAGAAGTGGAATGTTATGCAATGGCCAAGTCAATCACCTGACCTGAATCCCATTGAGCATGCATTTCACTTGCTGAAGACAAAACCGAAGGGAAAATGCCCCAAGAACAAGCAGGAACTGAAGACAGTTGCAGTAGAGGCCTGGAAGAGCATCGCTAGGGATGAAACCCAGCTTCTGGAGATGTCTATGCGTTCCAGACTTCAGGCTGTGATTGACTGCAATGGATTTGCAACCAAGTATTAAGAAGGGAAAGTTTGATTTTTGATTATTATTCTGTCCCATTACTTTTGGTCCCTTAACAAGTGGGAGGCACATCTGCAAACTGCTGTAAGTCCTGTAAGTTCACCTGAGTTGGATGTACATACCCTCGAATTAAAGCTGACAGTCTGCAGTTAAAGCACATTGTGTTTGTTTCCAACTCCATTGTGGTGGTGTATAGAGCAAAAGATGTTAGAATTGTGTCGACGTCCCAATATTTCTGGACCTGACTGTAAGTGTGGCTTGGGGGTTAACTCTCAATACTGAAAGCGGTATCCCCGAGCCACACTCGGGCCGATACTTACATGTCACTGCGCTCCCTCGCTGTCCCCGCAGTCACACTGCAGCCGATCGTGATGTCACACTTCCTGGTTCACTCCTTGCGAGAAGAGAACTAGGCAGTGTGACGTTGCGAGCAGCTGGAGGAGACTGCGGGGATCAGCGAGGGAGCGCAGGACATGTAAGTACCAGCCCGAGTGTGGCTCTGGGATACCGCTTTCAGTACAAAAAGTTAACCCCGAGTCACACTCGGGAATACCGTCAGGTTAAATCAGTGCCACGCCATACTATGACTTTTTCTAGCAGAGATAAGGTTTATGCAACTGGTCAAAGCCACTCCTAGGACAGCGCTGTTTCGGGTTTATTGGACCCTCATCAACTAGGAGCTAGGCATGCAGTTCTTTGAATTGCTGTGATGTGCAAGTGGCTTCTGCAATGATAAATTTAATTAATTATAGCGTGGAGGCTTTTTATCTCACTTTCTGTCCTCCACCACAAACCCTTGTAAGCACTGATTTACCCTACGGGTCCAAGCATCCACTGAAACTGGTCATGCCTACCTCCTGCTGATGAGGGTCCAATAAATCCGAAACAGCGCTGTCCTACGAGTGGATCCTATATATAATGGAGCAAGTATGTATATGTATGTATATCTAAATATCTTGCTCCATTATATATATTTCGATACGGATTATTTTGTAAAAGAATTCTATATACATACTAATGTTATGGTGCACCTGGGGGTTGCTTTGTCTATTTCACACACTGGATGTGTTTGAATTTTATACTTTAACATTTTGTATGTTGTCTGTGAAGCATGTTCGAACTACTTTGCAATATTTAGATAACTTTTATTGAAATCAATTAAAAGTTCTGTTTTAACATTATCACGGGTAGAAATACATATCCTGCTGAATTTCATCTGGATATTAGTTGATAGTATTTTCATGCATTTTTCTCTTTTTCGTTCCAGATCCCTCTGAAGATGAGGAAAAGAAGAAGGAAAAGCCGCTCCCGAGGCTGAATGTCCATTCGGTATTTTGGATACTGGCTGCTTGTTCTCTCACGTATTATGTGGATTTTCTTCATGTCGTACAAGACGTCTTACAGGAAGGCTGGTAAGGGTTAGATTACCGGGTGACTTTAGTGTCTGCTCATACAGTATATAGTTTAAATGAATCCTATGTAACCCTAATTTCATGAAACTGTCCCTGCATGTTAAGAATGAATAAAAATACCTTGGTCTAGAGATTTGTGGATTGGAAAGTGAGTTCCGGGGCAGGATCGCTTGTCCTCATGTTAAGAGGCTCAGACATTCTGACAGATGTGTGATTCTCAAATAATTTTCTATAATTTATTTATTTGAAGCTTTTTACCCTTGATGGAAGCACATGATTATACATATTTTGCACGTGATTAATACCCAAAGTGCCTTGTGTTTCACATATTCACATAGTCATTGTGTTAGGGTGGCACCTGGCGTTTGCCATGGTGGGACCCAAAGTTCAGGGGGGGGGGGTTTGAGCCCAGAGTGCAGGGATACACACAGATAGTACCTTTTGGATTAACAGACACAGGGTAGTTCCAAGGCGCAGTACAAAAGAGTGGTCAGTGGGCGATCGGTGGTCGGTTGGCAAGCAAAAGGGTCTGGTACACAATGAATCAGGAGCAAGCAGGAATATGTCTGAACAGGTAGAGATACAGTCTCAATACTGAGGCGAGGTACGCAGGGGGGGAGTGGTCCTTTATGGATACAGGTAGCGGTGTGGTGTGTTTTGTGCTTTAACTGGTTGTGTACTGGACACTAGTGCTGATCTTGAGGGCAGCACTTTTCAGGTAACCGTTTCAGGAGCAGGCACAGATCCTGACACATTGGAACGTTTTATTCTGTATGTGTTTCTCAAAGCCTGGTGAGCGCACGTCCCCTATTCAAAATAAACCAGTCCCTAACCTTTCCCTATTTCTCATCCAAAACCGAGGAAATAACTGATAACCAAATGTCTGCGGCCAATGTCACCGCCAGCCAACTAATTCCATCCAAAGCATAATATGGTTATATAATCAAATGTCTGTCTTTCCATACATGTAATACAGACACATTTGTATACATTCATGTATCTATAGACTAACACCTGGCTACTTGCTTTTCATACAAATTAAAGGGCTCTTTCCTTTGCATAGTTCTCTCCTATAAGAACTCGTTCACGAATGAGAAGTGACCAGCAATACGATCTATGGCACACTATACTTGTTTGAATGACGTTTCAACACATGCGTTGGCTGGAAGTTCTCAACCACATCCTGATTTCGAAAAGAAAGAATCATATAATCAGCCTATCCTACTGGGCACAGGTGTGTGTGTGTGTGTGATATCTTGCTGGAAATTTGATGAATGGGTCACAGGGCAACTTGGATTGCAAATCCCATTGTAGGCAGCCATTGCTGTATGGGATTTTGACGAGGATCTCTGAATTGGTTAGCAGTTAGGAATGCTGGGGGCCAGGGTCTCTTAGAGACCTACCCCAAAGTGGGAGCACCCTCAATTTGGCAGACAGTGGCACGTGTTAGCGGATACATGTCTTGACAATCCAGTAGCCATTGACGCAATTGCAGGATAAGAATTCAAAATACTTGGGACCGCAAACATTTTGGATACTTAAGGATGTTTGAATCCTGCCAGGATTGAAAGCGTCAGGAGAGCTGTGCGAGATATGTCGTGCAGCTCCAGCGAAGGACATGCTGCTCACAACCATCGTATTCCTCACCGGCGCTACTGCAGCGTGCCCATCAGAGAGCACACTTGCACCGAGGGGGAGGATAACAGATATGGATGCTGCAGGACAATGACCGAAACCCTCTATGAACTTCATTTCTGAAACCTTTGGTTTTTAGGAGTTCCAGCGTTCCAGTTGAGGGTTGTTCAGCCCAAATATACAAAATGTTGCCTGGCTTCTAAAAATGAACAGTGTGTGGTGTTATTTTTTTTGTGTGTGTAATGTATATAAGGACTGCTTACATGCAATGCATTTTTCATGGTTTAGTTGTGTATTTATTAAAATACTGGCTATTTATTTATAATTTGTTCATATTATCAAATTCTATTTAAAATCGAGTTTTTGTCTCTTGGAAAAAATTTTAAACTTTATTCTTTCCCTCCAGTTGGTGGTTTTACACTGGTTCGTTGATGCTAGCGGCCAGTTTATCCGTTGCCCTTTACTGTATGGTTTACCTGGAGTGGCACTGTGGGATCAGTGATTATGACACACAGTATCCTGCACTGGCTCCTATTGCTATTACCACCTTTATAGCCACTGCAGTCTGGTGAGTATCCATGTGCTTTTTATTACATTTTGTGTCTTAAAAGCGGTTATTATCCCTTTCACTGCTGAGGACGTGTGGGGAACGTCCTCCTTGACTCCTAAAGAAAGAAAGGGGTGGAGATAGGGGTTTGTTTGAACCCCACTATCTCCTGACTGTTTTCAGCTAGCAGGGTCTTGTTTGATATCATTAGAAAGGCCAGAGGCCTTTCCAATGATACCAAACTTGACCATGTTTATTCCCTTAACGCCGCAGGACGTACCATTACGTCCTGCGGCGTCAAAGCCCGCCTAATGCAGGACGTAATGGTACGTCCGCGGCGTTTGCAGCCCCCCTCGGCAGATACTCACCTCCTCCGGCGGCTCCCTCGCTGATCTGAGTCCCACAGAGTCAGATCGGCAGGGTTTACTCCTCCACGCACTGACGTCATGGCGCCGGGGGCCATGATCCTTTGGATCCCTCTATCTCCCCATCGCCGGGGACTAGGAGGCTGTGGCCAGCATCGCTGGAAGGGTGACCTTTCCAGCGATGTAGGGGGTTAACCCCTTAGTTGCCAGATCGCGGCCAAGTCCGTGGCCTTTTTCCGGTGGGGGCCGCCATCTTGGATGGCAGCCCCCACCTCTGGGTCCCCCCCGCGTCAACTGACTCATCTCGCCATGCGCGATGATGTCAGTTAACCGGGGAACCCCCTAGCTGCAAAAGGATTTCCTATGGAAATCCCATAGAGGAGATAGGGGGGTTCTTTGAACCCCTTTATCTCCTGATCGGTGGCAGCTAGGGGGTCATGTATGATATTGCTGGAAAGGCCAGAGCATGGCCTTTCCAATGATATTAAATATGACCATGTTATAAGTAAAGTAAAAGTGAAAAATTAAAAAATATAAATAATATATATATTTTTTTTTAATGCAGCACTATTGTTCACATTTCAATTATAATGTGAACAATGATGCTTCACTGATGATTTTTTTTTGGGGGGGGGTGGGTTTAGCTAAAATCACGCAATTTCTCCCCAAAAAAAAAAATGGGTTCCCCGTTCTAATTTTTTTAACAAGTCTACCCCATAGCATATGACCGCAAAGGCTCGGATAATAAAATAAAAAATAAAAAACACTTTACACACTGTGGAAGATTGAAATTTTATTAAATTCAAATTTTTTTACTTTTTTTTACATTTTTTGTCATAGCATTTTGGCAGGGCATGACATATACATATAATAATGATATATTATTAATCTGCCGAGTCTGCCGGAAAGCACGATATATAATTTGTCTGGGTGGTATAATACGTGATTTAAAAACTGTCAAAATGAGCTCAGCAAACTTCTACTCCCGAAACAGCGCCGAAGTTGTAAAATTACTCCCGTCCTTAAGGGGTTAAAGTAAAGAAAAAAAATAATAACAGTAATACAAAAAAAGAAAAATTCGTTTTTTTTAAGATGTGAAATGGCTCAGCAGTGAAGGGGTTAAATTGCTTTGATACTAGAAATCTCCAATAAATGTTTATAAAAAAGTTAGAGCGCATTTCCATTTGTTCACTTTATTTCCTGCTGTCTCACTACAACAACAACCCATTATGGGACGTATATTTACTCTGTATAAAGACTCGGTGATGTTACTAATACGGATATTGTGAGATATCCACGCAATTCTATTTTTATAGACATCCTTGTCTCTTTGTTTTTCTTCTTCAAGCTACAACGTTTCTCTATGGTCCACCTGGTCATTTTTCACGCCGGTGTTGTTGTTTACACAATTTATGGGTGTAGTGATGTTAATTTCTCTGCTTGGATGAGTCGTGGAAGGTAAGCGTTCAGTATTTGTTGTTTTTACGTCCTTGGGATGCGCAGTGAGGTTTCTAATGTGTCTGCAATGTCAATAAAGCTCCAATAATGGAAAAATGATGCCCAAGGTGCTAAAACTGGTTAAAATCCGCCAGGAAAGTGTCTAGCAAACCTTTCCCAGCTGATAAAACAGGAAGCCACGAGCTGCAGTTGCAAGTGTAGTAACTCTGTTTGGAAAGCAGTTGGCGAAATCTTCCTGCTAAATAGGTAATTACAGTAAGGAATACATTGGGAATATTCACAAATATTTCTAACTGTATGATTAAAATGATTTTCCAAGGAATTAAAAATGGTTCCTGACAGTGGTTGTCTGGAACTTCCCTTATAAGTGAAAGGATTTAACTACAGTAATTATGTTTCTAATTAATAATTAACTTTCGTCATGTCTGGATGTGTTTCATTTTCTTTATTATTATTCTTATTCTGTATTAATAATTAAAGAAAATACAACACATCCAGACATGGCAGAGGTTAATTATTATTTGGTAACAAAATTACTGTAGTTAAATCCCTTCACTTATAAGAACCCAGGACATACTTGAAAATGAGAGAAATCTCAATGTATCCTACCTGGTAAAATCCTTTATTTATAAATAAATAAATAA
Organism: Leptobrachium leishanense; assembly: GCA_009667805.1. Classification (NCBI taxonomy): domain Eukaryota; kingdom Metazoa; phylum Chordata; class Amphibia; order Anura; family Megophryidae; genus Leptobrachium; species Leptobrachium leishanense. The sequence continues at coordinate 499,011,466 of CM019063.1, read as the reverse complement.
AATAAGGGATGTTGGGTTAAAATCTCTTGAGGGGTTATTCCCTAAGCCCCGAATTTGCCACTGAAGTGCACCGAATGGTGAATTTCGAGGCAGAGCATCGATTTTACAAAGCTGTCAGTTCTCCAAATACTGGCAAACTGGCGGCGAAATTCAGTGCTCTTCAGCTGCAGCAAAATAGTCCCGTAGAGTAGTAATGGTTAATCTATTCACAGAACACCGAAGTGTCAGTGAAATGTCCTGATTTTCGGTGATTCAGTTTGACAGGTTTAAGGCCGGGTGCACACGGGACGTTTTCTTTAACGCACAGTACGTGTGTTAAAGAAAACCGGCGTTGCACTCGACGCCCGCCCACCCCCCTTCATCGCTGCAAAGCGTGATCCTCCATACCACCTTTTTGTGTTTTTAGCCAAAAAAAGTTATTTCCCAATTTTTTTAAAAGGCCTTTTTTTTTAAAAAAAAAAATCTTTTTATTCTGTAACAGACATTTTAATTTTTTCAAAGGACATTTTTTTTTTTTTTTTTTAAACAAACATTTTAATACATTTTTATTAGTTTAAATGGTTTAAACACTCATTCGGAGAATAGGAGAGTTGTGTGGTGGTTGTGTTTTTTTGCAGTTCGGTGGATTTCGCCAAGGCCAGATCGATGCTCTTCGGCGGTGTTCGCCAAATTTTTCATGAGGCATTGGCGACCCCATGTTCGGGGCACTTCCTAAAGTCGTCCTGCTGTTCGAGTGTTGTCCATGGGCAGGCTATTTAGTAACTAATAGGGATTATGAGCGCAGTGTTTCTGCAAGCTAAAAGTTTTCTATAAGAGCATTTGCTATTTTTATTTTATGTTTTCTTACTTTGAATGGATTTTAAGCTTAATGTGAGCTAGAATCGTGACGCTCTCTGCTTTACTGACTCTTTGTATTCCTTGCATTCCAGAATTTATGTTTGACGCGTTACACAAGGACAACGGTTTGCTGAAGCTCTTAAGAAGATTATCTATTTTAAACAATGTTTATTCTTTGTTATTTTAGAGGAGTGTTCACTCTTGTCCTCAAAGACTATCTGTCATGTTTACATAATGAAAATTGTGTCATTTTTTGACAGTGGATAATAAAGAACGCATTAAGAGTCCATACTGATGAAATATTCCCTATATGCTTTTTACGTTTGCGCTTTTTGGGTTCGTTCCTCTTCAAAAACGAGTGAAAATTATGTTTCTGCTCCTATTTTTAAAGGAAAAATGCTAATTGATGTTTGGAAGAGGAAATGTCTACATCTTTTGCACCATCTTGCCATTTATACAGAAGAGGAGCTCGGTTAAATATCAAGTATAAAAACATTGGTGTGTTCTAAAACTACAGCAAGATTCTAATTTCCTAGTGTAGTGTTCTAACTTCAGATGAGCGATGGGGTGTCTCTGCACCCTCAAAGTAAAGCACAGTAAGAGATAGAAGCTGCATAATAATACATCCCATAATACTAAAATCTCCTCTGCTTTCCAAAGGTTGCAGGCATTCACTTTTTTTCTATGGTGATAATCTGCTTTTTTTGGGAGCCAAGTGACCCCCTCGTTTCAGAGGATAGTTTCTGTACTTTTGATTTTAGAATAGGGGTCTCACCCTCTGCCCCCCTAGATTCTGATGGCCTGTAAGAATTCCTTGAATGCAATAGAGGGCTGGGTGGAGTAGAGGTAACCTCACTACTCTAGAACTGTGGAGACACAGGTTCGAATCCCGGCAAGAGCACTTCCCCAGTAAGTTTCCTTGGGCAAGACACCTAATGGTACATACTCGCCACCCAGCATTTACTTGAAAAAGAGAGAAATCTCAATGTCTCATTCCTGGTAAAATACTTTCTCAAAAAAAGAGGCCAGAGAATCATGGGAGTTTTCATTCAGAAATGTGTGTGTGTGGGGGGGGGGGGGCAGAGTTTGAGATCCCGGTTCTAAGTATGCTGTCCCGGTAGATGGAACTGCATTGATAAGCATCTGTGACAACAACAAATCTGCTCCTGCAGGTATGTTTTGCCCTTCTATAGCAAACACCTGCCTTTTGTATGGACAATGCCATCTCATTAGTATGCGCAGACTCTTATCTTTTCCTTTTGTGGGGTCACTTGTTCCTGTGGGTCATAAGGAGGATGAAATGTTCAGTCTATGATAGGACCATCTATCGAGTGATCACTTGACATATATATATGGACTAATCTACTCTTGACTGCAATCACGGGCTCAACCAGTTTTATAACACCGCGGGAATAGAGCTCAACTCACAACACGAGGTGCAGGTTAGAATTCTATTAAAGGGCTACAATAGGAAACATACAGGGTTATCCAAAGAGATTCGAATTGCTTGAGAAAGGTAACCGAACGCTGAAAATCAGCGTTCGGTTACCTTTCCTGGCCATTCGGCTATCCAGAGAGCAGGCAATTCGCCAAATCCTGGCGAATTGCCTGAACATACGGTGCCTGTTCGAGGGCAGTGAAATCCCCATGAAAAAGCACTGCTTCGGCTATTCAGAGAACACAAACCAGCAGTGAAAGGTTTCCCTAATGCCCTGCCATTCGGTGGTTTAATTCGGCAGATTTATTCAGGCGAATCCCATAGGCTTCAATGTTAAAAATATTTCCGTTTTAATTCAATATCTAATAAACCGTTCATTATAAAATTCTGCAGCAAAAAGTCTCTTTATTTATAGATTTTTTTACGATACTTCAAGCATTTTTCTGAATTTTTTAAAAAAAATGTAAAAGTCCGATTTTTTTTTTTGATTTTTTTTCAGTTTACTTATTTTTTTTGTAACAGCCCTCTTTATTATCATCCCCTGGACCTCCTGTGAAAATTTCAGACATTTTCGCTCAGTAGTTTCTTTGCAAACAGCGTTTCATTTTCCCAGATTCATACAAATGGTTTTTCTAATTTATTCACTGCCTCCTCTACGTCACAGCTGCTTCGGCTCTGTGTGATTCGGCTCCTGTTCGGCTCATGTTCGGCTTTTTCGAAGGTTAATCCAGATGTTTTTGCTTGTTTTCAGGGTGCATTCGGTTAGTTTTCGTCAGGTTTGCGGTAGCTTTTCCCTGCAATTCGGGGACCCTGTGCTGTTTGCTGAATACACCGCAGGGTCACCGAAATGCAATCGGCAAAAGGAACCGAATTGAAGAGAACGAAAAGTCACCGAACGTGCGGTGACTTTTCGAATCTCTTTGGATAACCCTGACAGACTTTATAGAAAGTAGATTACACGTCACACCACGGCACTTGCCAGCGAATCCTATACAAACGACTCCCAAGAAGCCGGGATCATGATACAGTGGAACTGACATACATGGCACTTACTTGGAATTTTATGAATATATAAAATCCAGAAAACAAAACTTAATTGGGATGCTAACAGTCATGTGACATGTCCTTGAGTTGTGTTCAAGCTTGGAATAGAGAGATGCACATCCAGCCCCCCAACCTCTGCCCAGCTCTCTGTACGTCTCAACACGTGGATAACATTTAACCCTTTCAGTCTAGAATGATAACCCCTCGGTCTTTTGAGTATATTTTGTTTTTCTGTTCTCTCTGACTGGATTTTTAAACTACAGATGCACAGAGGAAAATAATACAATGTACCTAAGCAACGAAAAAGTGTAGTTGGCCATATTTTTCCTCTGCATTCCTTGCCTCCCTGCAAACTGTATACGCCTGGCATTAAATTGATTAATTTCTTATTCAATTATGTTCAAACGGTTACACTGTTAATCTGACTGTTATTTTATGTAGTTATGACAATTGTTAATTTTCTGCTGGTTTTGCCGTTGAGAACGCCTTTTTGTCAGTGCTCTCCAAAACAAGTGATGCAGTAATCTACAATAGATAATGACAATGTATGTTGGCTCCATAACCTGTGCAGAGTGTTTTATAAACAAAAAATTATTTTTTATTTTCTTCATTAAAGTCTGAACGAAAAACCATATTTTGTGTTTATTGTATTTTTATTATATATATATATACGCAAAAGTCCTGACTGTCCTGACATCAACGCCCAGCTGAAACCGTTTAACCTAGGAACGTGAAATTTTGAAGGTGCACTGTTTTTATGATGTAGGCACCCACTAAGGAAGAATTTTTGGAAACTCCGCCCCTAAGGGGGTGAAAAAGGGGGTTGAATATTTTAAACAGGATACCTATAGCTCAAAAAACAGATGTTACAGATGTGAAAATCGGTATTTAGATTCTTCTTGGAAAATAAAAATACTCAATTTACCGTTTTTCAAAAATTCAACTGGGGGGGTGAAAAAGGGGGTTGAATATTTTAAACAGGATACCTATATCTTAAAAACAGATGTTGCAGACGTGAAAATTGGTATTTAGATTTGTCTTGAAAAATAAAAAAAACACGTATTTTACCATTTTCTGAAAATTCCATGGGGGGGCCCAAAATGGGGGGGGTTAAATACATTATATATATATATATATATATATACGCAAAAGTCCTGAATCCTCAACGCCCAGCTGAAAGGGAATCCACAAGGTAGAGGAAGGGAGTATATTTAAAAGGAAACAAAATAGCAAAACAAGAGGACATAGTCTTAGATTAGAGGGGCAAAGGTTTAAAAGTAACATCAGGAAGCATTATTTTACTGAGAGGGTGGTGGATACATGGAACAGTCTTCCAGTAGAAGTGGTAGAGGCCAAAACAGTAATTGAATTTAAGCAAGCATGGGATAGGCATAAGGCTATCCTAAACAAAAGATAAATCCAGGTAAAGTATCCATGTAATTGGGCAGACTAGATGGGCCGAAAGGTTCTTATCTGCCGACATTTTTCTATGTTTCTATGACGAGACAGAGGAGATATGATAGAAACCGTTTAACCTAGGAAAGTGAATTTTTTTTTTTTTTTTTTGAAATTCAAAATTTTTATTTTTCAATAAGAGAAAGTTGTTATAACCCCTTAAAGAGGGGCAACAGCATCAGAAAATATACAGGTAGAATACACAAAAGAAAAGGCAGGTCATCCTCTCCGTATATACAAAAACAACCATCACATATGCGGCACAGCGTCTAATGACAGAGCGTGTCTCAACTCGAGCTCCACGGGGACCGGATCGTCATTGATTCTAAAAGGGTAGCGTAAATAATTTGGTTCCGAAGCTGGGATAGGTGCACTAAGTCGTAGGGAGAGGAAACCGGAAAGACAGAGAGAGAAGAAGGGCCAAAGAAAGATAAGAAAGGGTGAGGGTAAGGGAAGAAAGCGTAGAAGGGGGGCAGGCGAAGGAGAGAGAAAAAGAGAAGAGGAAAAAAAAAGGGGGAGGTCTGGAACAGTGTCGGGTTCCTCCCCGGTAGGTGGAAGCCACTGCCGTGCAGCCCGTCAGTCCACAGCGTTAAACCATCGGGCCTCTCACAGGTCCCAGGCGCAAAGACGCAGTGTATTCCTCCCAGTAGAACCATTTCAATGGAAAGTCTGCCACGACATCCCTATTCACCGCATCTAGGTGGTCAGCGGATCTGAGATCCTCCACTCTGCCAACCCATTCCCGAAGTGTGGGAATCCTGTCGGAGCGCCAAAGAGTCGGTACCAAGGCACGAGCCGCAAGTAACATGAGTAAGAGCACCGAGCGTTTAAAGGTCCCAAGAGGGAGTGCAATGTGAAGCAAGAGAAAGCACTCGGGTTAGTGGCAACTCGACATCCGTGACCCGAAGTATGACTGCACGAATCGCGCGCCAGAAATCCAGTAGGGGGGGGGCACCACCACCAGATATGGAGGAACGTGCCTTCTGCCCCAGAACATCTCCAACATGTCGAGGGGAGAGCGGGAAAAATGCGGTGGAGGAGACTCGGGGTCCTATACCAGAAGGAAAGAATTTTATAGGACGTTTCCTGAATCCGGGTAATTCCGCAACCTCCGTGAACCAGAGTAAACATCTTGGTCCATTGGGAGGCGGAAAAGGTCGTATCAAGGGCCAGTTCCCACTTGGCAATGAAGGGTGGATCGTCCGTATCAGAAGATGTAATAAGACCGTACAGTGTGGATACCCCTCTAGTCAATGGCAGTCCCAGGTGGCATAAGCGCTCAAACGGTAACAAGGGGCGGCTCAGACTATAGCCGCAATTAAGACTCATCAAGTACGATCTAATTTGAAAGAAATTAAAACGTTCTAAGTAAGAAAGGGGGCCCTTTGGAATTGAGTGTGGGAAAAGTTAAAGATTACCGTCTGCTGGAAGATCTATCACTCGGAGGCAGTTGGAGTCTGTCAAGCGGAGACGTAAAGATGGTAACACTCCACTGGGCAAGTCTGGGTTGTGAGGCAGAAGCGGTGAAAGAGCGGAGGAAAACCCATATGTTATCTTGCGCTTGTGCCAGATGCGTAGAGTGGTTGCCACTGGGTCAGGGTCGGGATGCGGTCCATTAGAATGACGCGGAGGTAGCCACGGCAGCGTCCATAGAGGCCGAACAGTTAAGGCTCGTTCAACATCCAGCCATCTTTTATCGAGGCCCTGAGCTGACCATTCAACAATCCTTGCCATGTGGCAGGCTAGGTAGTAGCGGCGCGGATCAGGGAGGGCCATCCCTCCTCGGGACTTAGGACGGCAGAGCACCGCAAAGCTCACTCGGGGCGGGAAAGTGAAATTTTGAAGGTGCACTATTTTTATGATGTAGGCTCACACTAAGGAAGGATTTTTGGAAAATCCACCTATAAGGGGGTGATAAAGGGGGTTGAATATTTTAAACAGGATACCTTTAGCTCAAAAACAGAAGATGTTACAGATGTGAAAATCGGTATTTAGATAAGTTTTTTTATTTTTCAAGACTAATTTTACCGTTTTTCAAAAATTCGACTGGGGGGCGAAAAAAGGGGGTTGAATATTTAAAATATTTTAAATACAATACCTATATCTTAAAAACAAAAGATGGTACAGATGTGAAAATCGGTATTTACCGTATATACTCGGGTATATGCCGACCCGTGTATAAGCCGACCTCCCCTACTTTTTCCCAAAAAAACTGTGAAAACTTATTGACTCGCGTATAAGCCTAAGTGGGAAATGCAGCAGCCACTGGTAAATTTCAAAAATAAAAATAGATACCAAGAAAAAAAAAATACCAATGAGGCATCAGTAGGCTAAATGTTTTTCAATATTTATTTCAAATAAAAACAGTAAACTGTAAAAAACTGGATATTGCCCTTGCTCTCACATGGATATTGCCCCAGCTCACACATGGATATTGCCCCAGCTCATGGATATTGCCCCAGCTCACACATGGATATTGCCCCAGCTCATGGATATTGCCCCAGCTCACACATGGATATTGCCCCAGCTCACACATGGATATTGCCCCAGCTCACACATGGATATTGCCCCAGCTCACACATGGATTTGCCCCAGCTCATGGATATGCCCCAGCTCATGGATATGCCCCAGCTCATGGATATGCCCCAGCTCACACATGGATTTGCCCCTGCTCATGGATTTGCCCCAGCTCATGGATTTGCCCCAGCTCTCACCTGGATATTGCCCCAGCGGCAGCCAGCTCTCACATGGATACTTGCCCCAGCTCCGGATCCAGGGGTTGAGGGGGCCCAGATGCCGGGCAGCGGGATTGCCTGCCCGGTCCTGAACAGCGTGAGTCCGTCCGTGTTGAAGGGGATGCAGCTGCGTGCATGCGCAGGTCACGCGGTCCGGCCAGTCAGGTGGTACAGAGACTCAGTACCACCTGATTAGCCGGACCACGTGACCGGCTGCGTCTGCACACAGCCGCATCCCCTTCAACACGGACGGACTCACGCTGTTGACTCGCGTATAAGCCGAATCGCTTTTTTTTGACACAAAATCTGAGTCAAAAAACTCGGCTTATACGCAAGTATATACGGTAGATTAATCTTGACAAATAAAAAAACACGTATTTTACCATTTTCTGAAAATTCCTTGGGGGGGCATAAAGGGGGGTTGAATACTTTTATCATAAACGCAAAAGTCCTGACTGACTGACTCATCAACGCCCAGCTGAAACCGTGAAAGTGAAATTTTGAAGGTGCACTGTTTTTATGATGTGGGCACCCACTAAGGAAGGATTTTTGGAAACTCCGCCCCTAAGGGGGGGAAAAAGGGGGTTGAATATTTTAAACAGGATACCTATATCTCAAAAACAGATGTTACAGACGTGAAAATCGGTATTTAGATTCTTCTTGAAAAATAAAAAACACGTATTTTACCGTTTTTCAAAAATCCATGTGGGGAGGCGAAAAAGGGGGTTGAATATTTTAAATATTTTAAATATGATACCTGTATCTCCAAAACAGAAGATGTTACAGACCTGAAAATTGGTATTCGTCTTGAAAAATAAAACAACACGTATTTTACCATGTTCTGAAAATGCCTTGGGGGGGGGAAAGGTGGGTTGAATACTTTTATCAGTATACCTATATTTCAAAAACCAAAGATGTTACGAGTGGGAAATTTGGTATTTACAATCTAAGTGAGAAAAACCAAACATGTTTTTTTACCATTTTCCAAAAATCCAATGGGGTTTTGGGGGAAAGGGGTCTGAATATTTTTATCATTATACCTAGATTTCAAAAACCAAATATGTTACAGATGTGAAATTTGGTATTTACAATCTTCTTGAAAAACAAAAACAGGTGTTTTACCATTTTCCAAAAATCCCAAGTGGGGGGGGGGAAAGAAGGGGGGGGCTGAATACTTTTAAACAGCATACCTATATCTCAAAAACAGAAGATGTTACATACGTGAAAATTGGTATTTAGATTCGTCTTCAGAAACAAAAAAAATCTATTTTAGCATTTTCCAAAAATTCAGTGGGAGGGGGGCAAAAAGGGGGGTTGAATACTTTTATCAGTATACCTATATTTCAAAAAACAAAGATGTTACAGGTGTGAAATTTGGTATTTACAATCTTCGTACAAAAAGCCAAACGTGTTTTGCCATTTTCCACAAATCCAAATAAAGGGGGTCGAGGGAAAGGGGTCTGAATACTTTTATCAGTATATCTAGATTACGAAAACCAAGATGTTACAGGTGTGAAGTTTGGTAATTACAATCTTTTGAAAATAAAGAAACACGTGTTCTACCATTTTCCAAAAATCCAAGTGGGGGAGGGGAAAGGGGGTGAATACTTTTAAACAGGATACCTACATCTCAAAAACAGAAGTTAGAGATGTGAAAATTGGTATTTAGATTTGTCTCGAAAATAAAACAACACATATTTTACCATTTTTTAAAAATCCAGTGGGGGGCAAAAAGGGGGATGAATACCTTTATCACTATACCTATATTTCAAAAACCAATAATGTTACAGGTGTGAAATTCGATATTTACAATCTTCGTGCAAAAAAACCCCATGTTTAACATTTTCAGAAAATCCAGTTAAGGGGGGTGGGGGAAAGGGATGTGAATACTTTTATCACTATACCTATATTTCAAAAACCAAAGATGTTACAGGTGTGAAATTTGGCACTTACATTCTTCTTGAAAAATAAAAAAACACGTGTTTTACAATTTTCAAAAAATCCCAAGTGGGGGGAGGGGGGTTCTACCAAAAAAAACTCAAGTTTCTTTTAAAAAACAATTTTAACAAATCCTAAAATCCACGCGAGCGAAGCCGCGGGCAAAAGCTAGTTGAAGATAAATGGAAAAATATTATTTGTTGTTTTACTATAAAAGCAGTTGCAGCAGCTATATTGCTCCGGTATGAGACTCCATACAGAATCTGTTTAAAACAGGTATTCAACATATTTTAATATCTGTTACAATAAACTTGGTGCCGTCTTTAACCCCTTATCTCCGCTGAGTGCGCTATGCCATTTCGCTGCTGGGTGGGCTGGAATGTCATAAGCCTCACAGCTTTTCGGCAGCTCCCCGCCCCACCTGCCATGGCCAATCGCTGCAATTGGATGCAGACGGGCAGCTCACGGTCAGGCAGTCTCACATGTAGCAAAATGTGATGATTGCCTGCAGGAGAGGAAGGCGGGGTGAACTATGCCACCTCCTGGCTTTCTGGTCCGCCTGCTTCCCTGCGCTGTCAGTTACAAGCATTTTATAAAGCACCAACAAGTTCCGTAGTGCTGTACAAAGGGAAAGACTAACATAAACATACACATTACACACACTGAACAGTAGGAGAGAGGACCCTGCTCGAGAGCTTACAATCTCGGCATTAACGGGTTAAAGTAAGTACAACACAGCCAAAAATGGTGAAGATTAATTGTTAATTCGAAACAAAATTAATGTAGTTTAACCCCTTCACTAACAATGGATTTTCAACACAACAACTGTCAAGTAACTTTATTTTTCCTTTTGGAAAATCTTTTCAGAGTAAGAAATGTTGGGGAATATTCCCCAACCTCTGTGTTAGGCAGATGTCTACCATCTGCTGGCCAAAGGGAGTTACTGCAGTTCTGGTCTCTGTACAGGAACATCTGGGAAGGCGTCATTTAGACACTTTTTTACAGCTGGTTTTAAAAAGTGTTGGCGCCTCGGGCATCGTGCCCACGGTGCTAAAACTTTAGGGACATAGTCTGTAAATGAAATTCCTTTGCTTTGTCCCTGTGGAACACCATATTGACTGAACTCAATATTGGGGCACCAGGAGCTGCCTTACAGTCGAGTATAGTCGATCTTGTTAATCAAATAAAATTTACTATGGGAGGGAAATTGATCATACGGCAAGATCATAAGGAAAAATTATTAATGGTAGGAAAGTTTCCCTTCCTGGCATTGAGCAGCAGTATGCCACTGGGCTGTAGCAAACAAACCCCAAAAAACTGACAGTGGGTACAAAAAAAAAATGCATGCATGTTCAGTTCATATCTTTTGCATATATGTGGGCTGAAGACCAGGTGGCAAGTTTGCAATTCTGTTTTGGAGACCCTGCTGCTTACATGGCCCTGGACAGGAGTAGCAACATTTAGACCTTGTTGAATTCGCGTTGAGAAGGATAGGCTTCTGATTTGCCAGGGAATGGACCATTAAAACCATTTAATCCACCTGCCGACTGAGGTTTTAGATTGTCTACATTTGGACACTCCTTCGAAAGGAACAATCAAATGGTCCGAGAGTCAACATACTTTAGATCTTTCATGATATGTTAAGAATGATCTTCCGTCCATACAAAGCGTGAAAGTGAAGCTCTGTCGAAGACGAGATACAGCAAAATAAGGGTAGAATAATTTCCCAACTGATGTTATCTTTGGGGGGAAAAAAACCTTTAGCATCTGAAACAAGGAAGAGGATTTAGAACTGCTTTGTCTTTAGAAAATGTTGTGACAGCATAATTGTAGAATAAGGACTGGATTAAGCCAGTCCTTGCAGATGATGTAATGGCCAGTAGAAAGGCTGTTTGACAAGAATCTCTTCTAGTTGCTCGAAAAGAAGATCAAACGTCGCATTTAATCCAAGGATCAAATCCACAGACAGGAATCAATTCTCTGAAACAAACAGAAAAACACCTCAGGTGCAAAAGAAAAATTAATCTAAGCACTGGGTGCACTGTGGGAGAAAAATGGGTGCAGTGTTTTTTTTATATATTAAAATAAACTAAGGTATAGTAATAGAAACGACTCTGGTCCACCTTCAACACCCTCCTCTACCCACCCGCACCTCCCCCCTCCTCTGCCTTCAGCACTCAAGACCTTGCAGATTTCGTCCTCAATAAAACTCTATCAGAAGCAACATCCCAACATAAAATAGTTATCATTAACTGGGCTGTTACTCCTGGCAGTTGCTGCCGCTCCGGTGAGTATGGGCGCGACGCCATTTTTTCTGTATTTATGTATATCATGCTTGTAACACCAGTCCGTCGTTCTGCAGCTGTTCCTCTTTCCATGTTTTTGTTTTTAATCCCAAATGGGAAGTGTTTGGTGCGTGTATAAATAAAACCCACCATCTTTGCCTCTCCTTGGCTGAAAAGCAGCAGGAGGGGCTTGGAGCTGCTCAGTAGAGCGGCCTCTTGGTACATGTTAGGTAGGTACTCACACTGTAAAGAGGTGCCGTGAAGTGGCGAGTGAGCTTACGTTGCAATGGCCATTGAAACAAACAAAAACCTCAGTTTTGTTGTACATGGAACACATAGAAACGAGCGCAGATGACACCTTTTTTCCTTGTTATGTTTTATACATTAACTGGGCTGTTACTCCTGGCAGTTGCTGCCGCTCTGGTGAGTATGGGCGCAACGCCATTTTTTATGTATTTATAAGATAGTTATCTGCCACCTCCACTCCCAGAAGCCCCCTCTGCTACCCTCTGCCGCTTCCTCTCAGCCACTGAGGAAGTCACTTCCTTACTGTCCTCCTCACATCTCACCATGTGCCCGCTTGACCCCATTCCCTCACATCTAATTCCTCCCCTCTCCTCTTCCCTCACCCCTGCTCTCACACACATCTTCAACCTATCTCTCTCCACTGGCTCCTTTCCATCCGCCTTCAAACACACGCTAGTTACCCCTTTACTAAAGAAACCATCCCTCGATCCCAACTCTCAATCCAACTACCGCCCTGTATCCCTGCTTCCCTTCACATCTAAGCTCTTAGAAAAACTAGTCTTCAACCGCCTCTCCCTCTTCCTGTCCTCCAATTCCCTACTCGACCTACTGCAATCAGGTTTCCGTCCCCTACACTCAACTGAATATGCTGGCGCTTTATAAATAAATAATAATAACTGAAACTGCCCTTCACCAAAGTCACCAACGACCTCCTAACTGCTAAAAAACACGGACACTATTCTATCCTCATCCTGCTTGACCTCTCGGCTGCTTTTGACACTGATGACCACCCCCTCCTTCTGCAGACCCTCAGCTCTCTTGGTCTCTGTGACACTGCACTCGCTTGGGATGACTCCTATTTATCAAACAGGTCCTTCTCTGTGTCCTTTGCTGGTAACTCATCCTCTTCATTGCCGCTATCTGTTGGTGTACCTCAAGGCTCTGTCCTTGGTCCTCTGCTCTTTTCCATCTACACCTCCTCCCTGGGCAAAATCATCAACAGCTTTGGCTTCAATTACCACCTCTATGCTGATGACACTCTCTACCCCTGATCTCTCTCCCCCTGTCCTTTCCAAAGTCAGCGACTGTTTATCTGGCATCTCCTCCTGGATGGCATCTCACAACCTAAAGATCAACATGTCTAAAACTGAGCTCCTACTAATTCCTCCTTCTAATGTCTCTCCACCTCCTGACTTTTCCATCACGGTGGAGGGTATCACTATCTCCCCATCAAACCAGGTTCGCTGTCTTGGAGTTACACTTGACTCTGCTCTTTCCTTCATCCCCCACATCCAGTCTCTTTCCTCCTCCTGCCGATACCAACTACGTAATATTTCCAGAATTCAGCCATTTCTTACCGCTGTCACCACAAAACAACTAATCCATGCCCTGGTAATCTCCCGATTTGACTATTGCAATAATCTCTTATCCGGCCTCCCCCCTCTCGCCTCTCCCCCCTACAATCCATCCTGAATAGGGATGAGCTGTTCGGTTCGATCAGTTCGGAGTTCGCATCGAACATAGCCTATTCGTTTGTTCGCGAACTACGAACATTTCCGCCTGTTCGCCGCGTGTTCGCCCACAATGCACCACAATGGACTACAATGCATTTTTCCACTGGCCTGAAGCTTGTAATTGGCTACAGCCTTGCACCTGACCACAGGTCAGGTGCAAGACAGGTTCAACACTATGACAATCACGGCTCAGAGTCCTGATTGGGTAAATTTTGCCCAATCATGGGCTCACAGAGCTAAGTCCCACAGTACACTATATAAGGCTTCCACACAGCGCTGCTGCACGCGTTTGAGAGGAGATTTCATAGGAGATTGTTGTTGTGTTAGTGTGTGTTCTTACTGCCAGTCTGCCACCAGCTACTGGGGGGGGGGTCTCATTTCTTCCAAATATCTGGGAATTGTTGTAATCTTTGCGCTCAGTCCCAGCAACTATTTTGGGTGCTCAGTAATTTCAGCAAAATATTTGGGAATTGAGGTAATCTGAGATAATCTTTGTGCTCACTCCCAGCAACTATTTTGGGGGCTCAGTAATTTCTGCAAAATATTTGGCAATTGAGGTGATCTGTGTCTTGTGACTCACTGCCAGTGCCACACAGTATTTTGGGGGTCACTAATTTCTATAAAATATTTGTGAATTGAGGTAATCTGAGGTAATCTTTGTGCTCACTCCCAGCAACTATTTTGGGGGCTCAGTAATTTCTGCAAAATATTTGGGAATTGAGGTGATCTGTGTCTTGTGACTCACTGCCAGTGCCACGCAGTATTTTGGGGTCACTAATTTCTACAAAATATCTGAGAATTGAGGTGATCTGTGTCTTGCCACACAGCCAGTGCCACGCAGTATTTTGGGCGTCAATAATTTCTACAAAATATTTGGGAATTGAGGTGATCGTAGGTAATCTTTGTGCTCACTCCCAGCAACTATTTTGGGGGCTCAGTAATTTCTGCAAAATATTTGGAATTGAGGTGATCTGTGTCTTGTGACTCACTGCCAGTGCCACGCAGTATTTTGGGGTCACTTAATTTCTACAAAATATCTGAGAATTGAGGTGATCTGTGTCTTGCCACACAGCCAGTGCCACGCAGTATTTTGGGCGTCAATAATTTCTACAAAATATTTGGGAATTGAGGTGATCGTAGGTAATCTTTGTGCTCACTCCCAGCAACTATTTTGGGGGCTCAGTAATTTCTGCAAAATATTTGGGAATTGAGGTGATCTGTGTCTTGTGACTCACTGCCAGTGCCACGCAGTATTTTGGGGGTCACTAATTTCTACAAAATATCTGGGAATTGAGGTGATCTGTCTTGTCACACAGCCTGTGCCATGCAGTATTTTGGGCGTCAGTAATTTCTACAAAATATTTGGGAATTGAGGTGATCTGTGTTTTGTGACTCACTGCCAGTGCCACGCAGTATTTTTGGGGTCACTAATTTCTACAAAATATCTGGGAATTGAGGTGATCTGTGTCTTGTGACTCACTGCCAGTGCCACGCAGTATTTTGGGCGTCAGTGATTTCTACAAAATATCTGGGAATTGAGGTGATCTGTGTCTTGTCACACAGCCTGTGCCACGCAGTATTTTGGGCGTCAGTAATTTCTACAACATATTTGGGAATTGAGGTGATCTGTGTCTTGTGACTCACTGCCAGTGCCACGCAGTATTTTGGGGTCACTAATTTCTCCAAAATATTTGGGAATTGAGGTGATCTGTGTCTTGTGACTCACTGCCAGTGCCACGCAGTATTTTGGGGGTCACTAATTTCTACAAAATATCTGGGAATTGAGTTGATCTGTGTCTTGTCACACAGCCAGTGCCACGCAGTATTTTGGGCATCAGTAATTTCTACAAAATATCTGGTAATTGAGGTGATCTGTGTCTTGTCACACAGCCAGTGCCACGCAATATTTTGGGCGTCAGTAATTTCTATAAAATATTTGGGAATTGAGGTGATCTGTGTCTTGTTGTCACAGCCAGTGCCACTCAGTATTTTGGGGGTCACTAATTTCTACAAAATATCTGGAAATTTAGGTGATCTGTGTCTTGTCACACGGCCAGTGCCACGCAGTATTTTGGGCGTCAATAATTTCTACAAAATATTTGGGAATTGAGGTGATCGTCTTGTGACTCACTGCCAGTGCCACGCAGTATTTTGGGGGTCACTAATTTCTACAAAATATCTGGGAAGTGAGGTAATCTGTGTCTTGCCACACAGCCAGTGCCACGCAGTATTTTGGGCGTCAATAATTTCTACAAAATATTTGGGAATTGATGTGATCGTCTTGTGACTCACTGCCAGTGCCACGCAGTATTTTGGGGGTCACTAATTTCTACAAAATATTTGGGAATTGAGGTGATCTGTCTTGTCACACAGCCTGTGCCATGCAGTATTTTGGGCGTCAGTAATTTCTACAAAATATTTGGGAATTGAGGTGATCTGTGTTTTGTGACTCACTGCCGGTGCCACGCAGTATTTTTGGGGTCACTAATTTCTACAAAATATCTGAGAATTGAGGTGATCTGTGTCTTGTGACTCACTGCCAGTGCCACGCAGTATTTTGGGGGTCACTAATTTCTACAAAATATCTGGGAATTGAGGTGATCTGTGTCTTGTGACTCACTGCCAGTGCCATGCAGTATTTTGGGGGTCACTAATTTCTCCAAAATATTCGGGAATTGAGGTGATCTGTGTCTTGTTGTCACAGCCAGTGCCACGCAGTATTTTGGGCGTCAGTAATTTCTACAAAATATTTGGGAATTGTTATAATTTTGTGTTCTCACTGGCTGCCACCGATCAGGGGGTCTCACTGATTTATAGGAGGTTTCTGAGACTTGTAATCTGTGTCTTCTCACTGCCACCCATCAGGGGGTCACACTGATTTATAGGAGGTTTCTGAGATTTGTAATCTGTGTCTTCTCACTGCCAGCTATCAGGGGGTCCCACATACTTCTAGCAGATTTATGCGAATTGTAATTTGTGTCTTCTCACTGCCACCCATCAGGGGGTCTCACTGATTTATTGGAGGTTTCTGAGACTTGTAATCTGTATCTTTTCACTGCCACCCATCAGGGGGTCCCACATACTTCTAGCAGATTTATGTGAATTCTAACTTGTGTCTTCTCACTGCCACCCATCAGGGGGTCACACTGATTAATAGGAGGTTTCTGAGATTTGTAATCTGTGTCTTCTCACTGCCAGCTATCAGGGGGTCCCACATACTTCTAGCAGATTTATGCAAATTGTAATTTGTGTCTTCTCACTGCCACCCATCAGGGGGTCTCACTGATTTATAGGAGGTTTCTGAGACTTGTAATCTGTGTCTTCTCACTGCCAGCTATCAGGGGGTCCCACATACTTCTGGCAGATTTATGCAAATTGTAATTTGTGTCTTCTCACTGCCACCCATCAGGGGGTCTCACTGATTTATAGGAGGTTTCTGGGAATTGTAATCTGTGTCTTGTCACTGGCTGCCAGCTATCAGGGTGTCTCACTGAGTTATACCAGAGTTCTGTAAATCTTTAATCTTTATACCAGAGTTGAATCAGAATTCTGTATATATTTAATCTATATATCACTCACCATGTCTGATAGAACAAAAAGGACAGGCAGACGCTCCCAGACACAGATAAGAGGGCAAGCAGCCCCTGTGTCGGGAGGCTGTGCCTCTGATTATGGTGGACGTGGTGCATCCTCTGCAGGGGCACGCTTGTCCTTTCTAACTGGTGCTGGCCGTTTTAAGCAACAGCAACATACAGAGGATTTGGTGGATTGGCTAACCAGGCCATCCTCATCCTCTGAGTCCTCGGCCAGCCAGGCTTGTAGTGCTTTACAGTCCACCTCAGCTGCCAAAGCATCTAATGCAGCCTCCATGTCCACAGCTACTCCTGCCGTAGCCTCACTATCACACATGGAGGAGTCAGCTGAATTGTTTGACTACAATGACAGTGACATGCTGCTTGAGGATGCGCAGCAACTACAGTGCTCTGATTCAATCTCTGAGGTTGAGGAAGGGAATATAATCAACCTAGAGGAAGGGGGTGCCAGTGTTGACACACAAATAACTGGCACTCATGTTGCCCCAGCAGCTGCAGCATACTGCCAAGTTGGCTCCAGTGACGAGGAGATAGGGGGTGATGACAATGATGATGAGGTCACTGACTCCACCTGGGTGCCTCATCGAACAGAGGAGTCAAGTGAGGAGGAGGCACAGCAAACACGAGGCACAACGTCCTCTTTGACCAACCGTAGCCAGTCCAAGGCATCACATGTCAGAGCTGCTCAGGTGCAGAGAGCTGTTGTCTCAAAGCACACTTCCAGGAACTCTGCTGTCTGGGAGTTCTTTAAGAAATGTGCAGCAGACCGCACCGTTGCTATTTGTAATCTATGTCAGATGAGGATCAAGCGTGGGAAAGACACCGAACGCTTGGGTACCACGTGCTTGAGGCAACATATGACCACCTGCCACGCATCCCATTGGCGCAACACTTTGCGTAGGTCCTCCTCCTCACCTGTCTCTACCCCCACTATATGTCCTGCCTTGTCATTGACTCCAACCTCCACTGACAGGGATGATGCTACAGTAATGGATATATCAGGTCCTTCCTCACAATGTGACAGCATCCCATCAGCTGAAGATTTACGCAGTCAGATTACGTTGCCCCAGCTGCTGCAGCATAAGAAAAAATATAGTCCCAACCATCCCCAAGCACAGCGTCTAAATGCCAGCTTAGCAAAATTACTCGCATCGCAGCTGCTGCCTTTCCAGCTGGTGGACTCTGCTTCCTTCCGTGAATTTGCTGAATGTGCTGTACCACAGTGGCAGGTTCCAAAACACCATTTCTTTTCATGGAAGGCCATTCCAGCAATATACCAGCAGGTGGAAGACAATGTTATGGAGTCATTGGGAAAGGCAGTCAGCAGCAAGGTGCACATGACTTTAGACACGTGGTACAGCAAGCATGGACAGGGCCGTTACATTTCCTTCACGGCACACTGGGTAACTCTGCTTGCAGCTGGGAGGGATCCAAGACGGGGCTCTGTGCTGGAGCTTGTTCATCCACCACGCCTCCAGAAAGCTGCTTGTATGAGGTCTGTCTGCTCCACCACCACCTCTCCCTCTTCCTCCTCCTCCTCCTCTTCCTTCTGTGTCTCTGGCGAAGTGGCAGTTAAACCGACGCGTGACAGGGGCTATGGCTCAAGCAAAAAGATGCCATACTGTGCTTGAGCTGGTTTGTTTAGGGGACAGGAGCCACACCGGGCCATAAATTCTGTCAGCTCTGCAGGGGCAGGTGCAGAGATGGTTAACACAATGCCAGCTTCAGCTGGGAATGGTCGTCTGTGATAATGGCAGCAACCTTCTCTCCGCCCTACGCTAGGGTAAGTTGATGCATGTACCATGCCCAGCACACGTCCTAAATCTGGTGGTACAGCGTTTCCTAACCAGGTACCCAGGGCTGGCAGAGCTTCTCAGCCAGGCCAGAAAAGTCTGCAGCCACTTCAGAGGGTCATTCCCAGCAAGTGTTCGCCTGGCAGGAATTCCACCTTCCCACAAACCGTCTGATCTGTGACATGCGCACCAGGTGGAATGCGATATTAGTAATGCTGCAGCATCTGCACAAGCAGCAGAGGGCCATCAACGAGTACCTGTGTGAGTATGGCACAAGGACAGGTTCAGGACAACTTGGTCCCCCCGAAGTGGCTGATGATCAAGGATGCATGCACTGTACTGTCACCATTTGAGGAGCCAACGAGGATGGTGAGCAGGGACAGTGCATGCATCAGTGACACAATTCCTTTAGTGTTCCTGCTGGAGCACACTCTGCAGGGAATTATAGATGTGGCACTAGAGGCAGAGCAGGAGGAGGAAGAGGAGGCCTTCCCTAGTTCTCAAGGCCCCAGTCTTTCTGCAGACAGCATTCCTGCGGGTCCTCAGATCAGAGAGGAGGAGGATGAGGAGGAGGAGGAATATTTAAGTAGTGGGGGCATTGAAGGTGGGGATTCCTCAAGGAAGGGTTTTTTGTGCCCAGAAACCCAAGGACTACTACATGGCTGGGAGGAGGAAGTGCACGATGGGGTTATCCTCATTGACCAGGAAGACTCGGAAGCTAATGCCACCTCCAAGCTACGCTGCATGGGCTCTCTTATCCTGCAAAGCCTGCTAAAGGACCACAGGATTCGTGCTATCAAGTAAAGGGATCATTACTGGTTGGCAAGCCTTCTTGATCTACGATACAAGGGTAAGGTTGCAGAGCTCATCCTGCCCGCACAGAGGGAGCACAGGATAAAAAAACTTGAAGACGCTCTAAAGCGACACTTGTGTAACACCTTTCCAGGCACTGGTAGATTACCAAGTGATGACACAGGTTGTTCTGAGGCTGCGGTTGATCAGAGGAAGAGCGGTGAAAGGGGCCGCTTGACTGATGCCTTTTCCAATTTTTTTAGTCCACGACGCCCAGGGACGTCAAATGTAGGCACCCATTGCCAGTGTCTTCACCGTATGGTGCAGGACTACCTAGGGGCAAGGGCAGACCTGGATACCTTTCCAGCAGATGATCCACTGGCTTACTGGGTGTTGAGATTGGATCACTGGCCAGAACTTAGCCAATATGCTATGCAGCTACTAGGTTGCCCTTCATCCAGCGTGCTTTTTGAAAGGACATTCAGTGCCGCTGGAGGTTTTGTCACAGACAAAAGAGTGCGTCTGTCCACCGACTCTGTAGACCGGCTCACATTTATAAAAATGAATCAGTCCTGGATCAGCAGCTATCAATCCCCTGATGCTGACGTAACAGAATAGATCGGGGATCTCTTCTGCATTCACAAAACCTCCACCATTGCACTCTTCCACAATACCACAAAGGGGTTACGGTGGGAAGGCACTTGCTGCCACCAAAGGCACAATATTTGGCTGCACTGACACTGACGCCTATATTACCAGATTTATATCATTTTAATATTGGACCGCAGGGTCCAACCCTGCACCCTTCCACAATACCACATAAGGGTTACGGTGTGAAGGCACTTGCTGCCACTAAAGGCACAATATTTGGGTGCACTGCCACTGACGCCTATATTACCAGACTTATATCATTTTAATATTGGACCGCAGGGTCCAGCCCTGCACTCTTCCACAATACCACAGAGGGGCTACTTACGGTGTGAAGGCACTTGCTGCCACCAAAGGCACAATATTTGGGTGCACTGCCACTGACACCTATATTACCAGATTCATATCATTTTAATATTTGACCGCAGGGTCCAACCCTGCACTCTTGCACAATTCCACAGAGGGGTTACGGTGTGACGACACTGTTGCCGACACTAAAGGCCCAATTTTAAAGCACCTATTGTTACTTTCATCCAAAGCCTGCATAAGTTTCACCATAATTTAGCCAAAAAATCACTAAACTTGTTCTGCGCGTCCTAAAACGTCTCCTCTTTTAATACAGACTCCCGCCGTAAGCAGTTGTTTATGAATAGATTAAAGGAAAACCGTTTACCGTCATTTGAAATGTCATTTTTTGGTTTTTAAATGTATCTATACATCCTACAAATCTGCCACTTCACGGGCAGGTTATGGGGACCTCCTAGGCACGATATTTGAAGGAATTTTTCGTTTTTATTTTTAACCCTTATTTCATTGAAAACTCACTGTTCCTTTAACCTTTACCATGCGGAGGACGCGCTCAGCACGTCCTGCCGCATGGCTACTTCACTGCGGAGGGCGCGCTGAGCGCGTCCTCCCTTTGCAGCGGCGATCGGTCAGGATTCCCATCTGTAAACTGCTGTAAGTCCTACACCGTTCACCTGAGTTGGATGTACATACCCTCAAATTAAAGCTGACAGACTGCAGATAAAGCACATTGAGTTTATTTCATTCCAACTCCATTGTGGTGGTGTATAGAGCCAAAGATGTTAGAATTGTGTTGATGTCCCAATATTTCTGGACCTGACTGTATGTAATATAGCCCACGGTGTATGGAACAAAGGTACAGGACATCACTAATCTAAAGCAGAGGATCACTGATGTCATTGCCACCATTAATGAGGGGATGCTACAGCCAACATGGCAAGAAATCCAGTACCGTATTGATGTGCTTCATGCAGCTAATGGTGCCCATATAGAGGTGTATTAAATGAGGCAAAAAAACCTTAAATACATACGTCTCATTTTGTAATAATTTTCACTTATCTGTCTTTTAATTTACATACATTTTTGAGATTGTAAAGAGACTTATGGAAACCATGTATATATATATTATTTTTTCTATTGTGCCTGGGATGTTTTTTTCTTCTTATTGTGTATATGATTAGTGGCATTAGTGACATTACCCCTTACTAAGACAGCATTTCACTCACACTATTGTGTTTATAAATTCTGTTGGGGCCATGAGTTGTATCTACTTTTTGGGTAGGAATCGATTCTCTGACTTCAGCTCCTATAACTCTGAAGAATTTTTTTAATCCATGGGATTCAACGCAAAGTCTCTGAAGGAAAGGGATCTAAAGGTCGCTACCTGAACTTTCAAGGTTGACAATCTGAGACATTTAGCAAATCCCAACTGCAGATAGATCTTAGGAACTCGAGCAGGCACTGGTGAGATCTGGAGCCCGAAACGACGTTAAGATACATACAAAGATGTGTCTTAGTGGAAGATTATTATTTATTTTTTTGTCTTTGGGTAGAATGGATATTAATCGATTTCATAATCCTAAAAGTCCCTGGTCAATAACCAAACTTCTAGCTGAAATCATGACCGATAATTGAGAGAAACCATTCGATTTTCCAAAGCAGTGGACGATTAAACCAATATCCTGACCCTATGCTTGGCCAAGAACTTCTGATAAGCAAATACTGAGAACCAACACAGAAGAACTGTTATGAATTTTGATTGTTCTTGCTTAATTTTCTTCAAAATTTGAGGGATTGGACCTATTGAAGGGGGGGGGGGCAGGTGTCAAAGTTACTGACAATGCATATGTTTTCTTCTTGGGGAACTGAACAACTTTACCTTCCTTTTTGACCGGGAAGCCATGAGGTCTATTTTTCGCATGCCAAACTGACCAATGATCTCCAAATAAACAAGTCTTGAGATTGACCAATTTAAACAATCTCTGGATATGAACTGCAGAAATGGCCACTAAAGGGGTTATTCAAAGAGCATCGAATTGGCCACGAAATTACACCGAACAGTGAATTTCCCCGTATGCTGCAATTTCATGGCCATTCGGCTATTTAAAAACCTTGTAATTCGCCAAATATTCCCATCAATTCCCATCAATTCCAATTCTACAAAACATTTTTAGAAGACTCTTTGGAGCCAACGCCAACCCAAAGCATTGAGCTGATGGAGAATTCTGTGCAAAAACATGTATATCCACAAAAATTGCAAACAATTGGGATTATACAGATACAGATATACAGGTTTCTTTTGTGTTTTGTTGGTAAAAACATGTATATGCATTTTTTGTCATGAAGGGGTTAATGATAAAAGATATCCATGCTTAGAATTCTTTGTATAGTATAATATTTTGGTTGCCAAAAATTCTTATCTTTAATAAGATTTTTTTTTAATCTTATAAGAAGCTTATAATCCATCAGTATCAGAGTATTACATTTAATATTAATTTTTAAGGCAGCCAAAGGATAGTTGTGTTCGCTGTCTGCATAACTGGGACATCTACAGGTCTGAGATCTGAGAGTCAAAGAAAAAAGACTATTTGCAAGTGGTTTCCGAAATTATCTGGGGTCTGATATGAAGCCGAAATATTTTATATTATTAATATGAATTGACTCTGTTGTCTTGTAAATGCAAATCAGTCTTGGAACTCCACGGATTGACTACATGTGGTGTAACTATGATTAAGTACTTGACAATGTTACCTTAAAGTGCACCAATCGTACCCCAAACAGCTTTAGCTAATTTGAAGGTTCTCCTAAATCTCGCTATACATTGTGTTAGCCGAACTGCTGACAGATGGATAGTTTTTTTTTAAAATAAGCCCTACTAAAGAAATCTCTCTGAGCTTGCTCTCAGTGCTGCGGCATGCCGCATGATGTGGTTCCCAGGAGTGTGATTTCTGACTCTCACAGCAGGAGGCACTACTCAGAGCTGCTGCTGAACTGAAAATCCCTACAGACTCAGAAAACAGTTAATCAATAAGAGCCGAACTTGCCACTAAATTGCACCGAACAATTTCGTGACAATTCGGCTATTCAGGAAGCTGTCAATTCACCAAATATTGGCGAATTGCCAGCAAAATACGGTGCGGTTTGCTGCAGATCACCGCAATTCGTTGATATTCAGTGGCAGTGAAATTGTCCTATAGAGAAGAAATCTATTCACAGATCGCCGAACTGCACCGAAATGTTAGCGAAATGGCCAGATTTTTCAGTGGTTCAGTTTGACAGGTTTAAACGGGCAAATCCCATAGGATTCAATGTAAAAAAATATTACTGTTTTTATTGATTTTTTTATTCAATCGTTTATTCTTTTTCAGCAAACAGTCTTTTATTTATTTTATATAATTTTTTATGTATTTTTCAGGCAAAATTTTTGATTCCCATTTTTTTTCTTTGTTGTGTTTTTTTTATTCTGTAACGGACCGTTTTATTATTTTTTTTTAGGACCTTTTTAATTATTGCCATGCATTTTCATGCATTTTTATTGTTTGAAACACCTTTTTTTAATTAGCAGAGTTACGTTTTTATTTTTTTATCAGTTTGGAGGCGTTTGGCGGCTGATGGAGTTTCTGTGGCGGTCAGTTCGGCGGATTGTCGGTGGTGTTTGGCGGATCCCGTTCGGTGCACTTCAAGGACCCTGTGGTGAATGATGAATAGCCAAAGTGCCCTGAACTAGAGAGCACTAAAATTTCGCTGAAATTTGGGTGCTCTCGGAATAACCCCTAGAGCATTTGCAAATGACTCCCTGATCTTCTGAACAGATAAGGATGCTGGATGCTCAGTAAGGTTCAACTGAATCTCTCTACAGTGCTATGATCCCCCTGCAAATTTCAGCTGATGAAATATAGATTTTTTTGGGAGGGGGGAAGGGACTGCATAAAAATATACTTTATTTCCAAGGAATGGTTCATAAAAGAGCAAGAAATTAGTAGTGATCTGTGCAACAATAGACAATTCTAATGGTTCAGTAAGTGTCCCTAAATACAATAGCAGTGCAATGTAAAGAAGAAAAAACACAAAAAGGTGCTGTAACGCCTTTTAAAAGTGGTTCGATAGTAAAGTGCTTCCTGCTTAACTATCATAAAAGCAAATACTCCATAAAAACACTTATTTGTGATATAACACAGTGGTATGTGACGATGTAGCGTTATAAAAATAAAAATGTGATTCAAACGTGAATCTTGGTGCAAAATAAGAAAAAATAATATGCCATAGTGCTAAGAACCTCCTGCAAGTTTCAGCTGAAGAAATAAAGATTTTTTTTGGGGGGGGGGGCAAAGGTACAGCATATAAATATACTTTTTTATGTGTATATATAATATATATATGTATATACTTTACCGAAAAGGGGATGCACTTCAGGACTTCGGTAAAAAAAACAATTTCCTTTATTGTACCAACATTAAAAAGGCTGACATTTCGACTCAAGCACGAGCCTTTATCAAAGCTAAAATACAAAGGATAAGAGCCAGGTATATATAAGACATATTACTCCCCAAACCTTTTCCGTGTAGCCGCTGCTCACGCCCACCCGTTCCCAGAAGTGACGTGTCGTAATTGGCAAACCACGTGGCGTCTTTCGCTATGACGCACCTTTTCTACGACTGCTGTGCTCGGTTCCCATGGAAAACCGGCATACATGTCCCTTTGTGTTGCCCCATGCGGGAAAAACAATAAGGCTGGTGTCAGTTGTTTCTAAGAGCGGAAGAAACGTCCGTGAGAGTGGACGTTCCTTCCACCCTGACGCCTGTTTGATGCCCGTCTGGCCACCTCTGTAGCAGCTCAGGCCTTGGCTCGGACGTGGATCCTACTGATCCTCTGCCGAGCATCACGAGGAGGCCACGCCTGATGCTGCTAGGCAGCACATATATGCGTGTCTGGGTATGTATATATATATATATATATATATACACACACATTAATTGAACCTCACAAACACAATAGCCTTGGTTTTTTACATTTTGAATTTTAATGTTTACCAGTGTTATGTCAATAAAGGTAAGTCAAAATCAGCAAACACTTCACACGTCTGCTGATGTGACCTGTGCACATTTTCACAAATTACATGGACTGCGCATGTGTGCATGTACCTCCGATCCTCCGGTTACATGCGCATCAATTCATGTTCACTAACCTCAAATGTAGCAATTTGATGAGGTTAGGTGGAGCTTCTTTACGCATGCGGGACATTTCCTCCCACTTGTGCGAATGTGTGTGGACATGGCATTGTCAGAATCAGAGATTTTTAACAGCAGAGGCGCAGGCTGGGAGATATATAAAACACTGCGCAGTGTAGAACACCCTCTGCTATATATAAAACACTGCACAGTGTAGAACACCCTCTGCTATATATAAAACACTGCACAGTGTAGAACACCCTCTGCTATATATAATGTACTGTACAGTGTGTTATGTACAGCTTACGGTGTCATATACAATGCTGGCTGTATAACAACCTGTGCTGTGTGTTCACAGGGATGATGATTAAAGCTGCGGGCTCAGGCAACTGTACCTCGTGTAGCGCTCACTCCCGAAGGAGCCGCTGAAAATGAACCACGGGTCAGTCTCCCCGCACTAGGGAATAAATATACTCCAAGACAGTTGTGAGTTTTTATCATTTATATAGTTTACTAAAATATTTGAGCAGATGTTGAAATACGGTATTCACAAGTATTATTACAGTATTTTCGTATCACGGTAAAACGCGTAGCGGAAAAGAAACGAAACACGAGGCTTCGTATTTCGGAAAATAAAATATTCGCAACCGAACATAAAAGCAATGCAATTTCCCGATAGTTCAGAAAAGGGGACACGTAGCAAAAAAACCCAAACATACAATCCCTTCGTATTACGGTAAACGCGCAGCGGAAAAAGAGGAAAAATATATTCGGAACGTATATTTATCTTTTAACCCCTTGTTCCCATTCGTAGAAGGAAATGAGTCCTGCACAGGTTAAGTCCCAGAATGTGAAAAGTGTATCTGTGTGTGTGTGTGGTACCCGGGTACTGTTCAACTGGCCAGTGAGTTTAATAAAGAAAGGTCTTCGACTAGTCAGTTGGGGCCCTGTGGACTTGAAAGAGAAAACAGCAGAGCGTCCTTTAATCATAAAACAGCCTTGGAGGCCTCTCACCCATCCGATGATTTCTTTAGGCTCTGCTGACCCAGGACGTCTCTCCTCCTGATTTTGACTGGGGATACTAGCGGCCGGATCCGTTGTCTAGCTTTACGCCGCTTGTCCAGCTCACCGCCTGCTCTCCGCTCGATTCCGCCGGTCTGCAGCAGTGTCTGGGCGCTGGGCGAGTCTCCTTCTCCTCAGCTAGGTGACCCCAAAACCGGAACAACAGGTCACCCTCGGGCTTTGGGCCTAGATTCTCCCGCGATCTCCTCGGTGCGTCTGCTTTCTCTGCTTCCCTGGCGCGCTCTGGAACTTTCTCCACGAGGCAGAGGATGTAAGTCTCCAGTCCCCACCCACTTCCTGTCTTCTTGCAAAGCATGCCGGGCATTGTAGTCCCAATATCCAGTATCTCTGATCGCGATAGTCTCCATCTTGTGGCCAAAAATAGGTACTGCCACAGCAAGATTTTTACCACAGCGCTACACTCTCCCCCTCCTAAAACTCTTGGGTCTCTCCAAGGAGGTACAACAGTTACATTACATTTCCACAATATTTAAATACAATTTACACAACGTGTACAGGTTCAGCAGCATACAGGCAGTGAGTAAGGAACACTTCCTCAAGTTGACTCATATTTTGGGCTACCTCAGCTAGCATAGCAGACACTTCGGGCAACCTCGCACCGTGGTGATGGCCTCTTCAGTGCTATGTCCTGGTGAGTCGTAGGTGAGTCGTTGGGGCGGTCGAACAGAGCGTTTTGGTTCTGGCTCAATCAGTTCCTCTTCAGGTGGAAGTACTATAGGCGTTGGCTCAATTCTTCTCTCTATCACTGGAGCAGACGTTTCTTCAGAGTATGATCCCTCCAGTGAAGGCATAGAACCATAATCACCTGAGTAAGCTTCCGGAACTACCGAGATCCCCACATCCTCAGGGACTTCCAACTGAAATTCAAGAGGCTCAGGGATATCAACAGTCTCAGGGACTTCCAACAAGAATTCAGGAGCTTCAGGCCTCAAATTACTCTCCCATCGTTCAGGAACTGAGGTAATCTCTTCAGGCTCCGGTGAACGTATCCAGTCCAGACAGAAACTTTCTTCCTCACTGTCCCTTTCGCTCTCTTCGACAACCCGAGTCTGTTGAGACCGGGTAACAGGAGGCAAACATGGAACAGGTGGATTTGGCAGAGGCGGTTCATCCCCAACTGGCATTCTCACAGCCTCCCTCAAAGGTAACAAATGATTCCGGTGCCAGTTCTTGAGAGGCCCAGCCTTTCCATCCGGGCGAATCTGATACACTGGTAGACCTGGTAGCTGTTTGCAGACAATGTAAACCTGGGAACTCCACCTATCCGCCAACTTGTGTCTTGCAGCAACACCCAAGTTCTTCAGTAGGACCCTATCACCAGGTTGTAGATCTTGTATCCGGACCTTCAAGTCATAGTTCCTTTTGTTTCTTTGCTCCCTGTTTCCCGAGGTCAACCGGGCCTGTTCAAATGCAGAAGCCAAATTTTTCCGAAGTCTATCCACGTAGTTTCTATGGGAAGCTACTGATGTCTGGTCTAGAGATAACCCAAATGCCAAATCAACCGGCAGTCGAGCCTCTCTTCCGAACATAAGACGGTACGGTGAATATCCAGTTGCATCGCTCTCCGTACTGTTATATGCATGCACCAGAGTAGCTATGTGACGACTCCAACTCTGCTTCTCCACATTCGACAAGGTCCCCAGCATGTTTAGCAGTGTGCGATTAAACCTTTCAGGCTGAGCATCACCTTGAGGGTGATATGGTGTGGATCGGGTCTTTTGGATTCCCAACAGCTCTAACAACTGCCCCACCAGTCTGCTTTCAAAGTCTCTACCCTGATCAGAGTGTATCCTCCTTGGCAGTCCGTAGTGAACAAAGAACTTTTCCATCAACACCTTGGCTATAGTCGGAGCACGTTGATCCTTCGTGGAAAAAGCTTGGGCGTAACGAGTGAAATGATCAGTCACTATTAGAATGTTCCCTTGCCCACTAGCATCCGGCTCTAAGCACAAGAAGTCAATGCACACCAAATCCATGGGTCCCTGGCTCTGCAGATGGCTCATTGGAGCAGTTCGGGTCGGTAGAGTCTTTCTTTGAATACACCTCAGACAGGAATGACAATAGCTTTCTACTTCAGCCCTCATACAAGGCCAATAGAACCTATCTCGCACCAGCTTAAAAGTTCTCTCTGCACCCAAATGTCCATGCTCATCATGTAGTGATCGCAGCACACTCTCCCTATGTTTAGTAGGGAGGAATAACTGTTGAATCTCTTCAGAGTTGGTTGAGGGGCCCCTTCGGTAGACCACCCCATCCAACATCTTTAACCGCTCCCACTCTTTGTAGACCAATCTGGCTCCACTCGGGGAGTTGGTTAACAAAATCTCTCGCTGGTTTGCAGACAGGGCCTTTATGGTCAGGGCAATTAAAGGGTCTCTGGCCTGATCCGCTTTCAGGTCCTGTCTCGAAAAGGTAGGTAAACTTTCATCCCTTAACTGCGTAGGGTTACAGTAGAACTCAGGAACAGCCGCAGCCATAACTCCTATGGCCTCTGCTTCAATCCCTCCTTTGACCCGGCGCTCTGTTCCTTGACACAAAGCTTGCACCCCGTCTGGAGTCAACTGAGTCCATTCTGTAGTGTAGGGTCTTCTCGATAACGCATCAGCATCTCGATTATTCACCCCAGGGCGATACTTCAGGCTGAACCGAAACCCTGACAGAGCGGCCAACCACCGATGTCCCGTTGCGTCCAGTTTTGCGGTAGTAAGGATGTAGGTAAGAGGATTGTTATCCGTCTTGATCACGAACTCAGCTCCATACAGATAGTCTTTCAACTTGTCCACCACTGCCCACTTCAAGGCTAGGAACTCCAGCTTGTGAGTAGGATAGTTCTTCTCTGAAGGCGTAAGGCTCCGGCTCACGTACGCCACAGGCCTCAGCAATCCACCATACTCCTGATATAGGACTCCTCCCAGACCTTCTCGGCTGGCATCCACATGTAGTTCATACGGCTTGTGAGGGTCCGCATAGGCCAAAACAGGAGCTCGGGTTAGGCTCTCTTTCAGCTTTACGAAAACTCCTTCACATTGACTGGTCCATTCACCTTGTATAGACTCTCGAGCTTTCCTTGGCCCCGGAGCTGACGGGTTTTTGTCAGAGACCTTGCAGCCTTCTTCTGTGGTTTCCTTCTGCAGGAGTTTGTTCAGTGGTTGGGCTATTTTCGCGAATCCTCCCACAAATCTTCGATAGTATGAACAGAATCCCAAGAAAGATCTAAGCTC
The DNA here is from genome assembly GCA_009667805.1 of Leptobrachium leishanense. Lineage (NCBI taxonomy): Eukaryota > Metazoa > Chordata > Amphibia > Anura > Megophryidae > Leptobrachium > Leptobrachium leishanense. The sequence continues at coordinate 498,981,370 of CM019063.1, read as the reverse complement.
AGTGACGTTTCGGGGTCTAGGCCAAGAAGCTACGGCCTCCAACTTCCGAGGGTCTGTTGAAACACCTTCCGCTGAGACCACACATGTCCCAGATACGTAACAGATGGTAGGCAGAATTGGCATTTCTCCAGAGACAGTTTCAGCCCCTCTTCATGGAGCCTCTTCAAGACCTTCTCCAAACGTTGCTCATGTTCTTCCAGAGTCTTCCCAAACACAATTATGTCATCCAGGTACACTAATACTTCGATTAGATTCATATCCCCGACTGTCTTCTCCATCAACCGTTGGAACGTGGCTGGAGCCCCCGTAAGGCCTTGAGGCATCCTGTTGAATTCAAAGAACCCCAGTGGACAGATGAACGCAGTTTTCTCCTTGTCTTCAGGATGCATTGGTATCTGGTGATACCCACTTCGCAGGTCTAGTACACTAAACCACTTTGCTCCAGACAAACACTGTAGGGCATCTTCAATCCGAGGAGTGGCATACTGATCGGGGATGGTTCTCCGGTTCAATGTGCGATAGTCTATGCATAAGCGGACAGAACCATTTTTCTTCCGGACCAACACTATAGGAGATGCATACGGGCTCCTGGACTCTTGAATCACCTTGGTTCTCTGTAACTCGTTCAGCTGCTCTCGCAGATCATCTAAGTCTCCTAGCGGAACTCGCCTTGATCTTTCGCGAAACGGCTTGTCTTCTTGTAATCGAATGCGGTGTTCAGTACTCTTAGCTAGGCCCACATCGAACTCATCTTTTGAAAACAATTCCTTCCACTTTAGAGCTTGAGACTGAAGACGTTTCTTCCATTCAGGTGAAATAGGAGCATCCTTGGGGTAGAATCTTTCATCTGGAATCTCTTTACCCTCTCCCTCTCCTGAATCGGTAGAGAGGGGTGTAGCAGACTCTACTTGCCCAATAGGCATTCGTGCTTTAAGGACTACTGGAAAATCCGTCACGTTGCACACACTGACCGAGACTCTTCCTCGTGTTCTCTTCAGAGCTTTGGTGGAGATTATTTCAGGAATTACTTCGACTCCGGTTTCACTCCCATGATCAAAATCGGTTCCCAGCACCACATAGGGGCCTGGTTGCGATCCATTCAACTTGACTGAAGCCCGGAAACTCGCTACTTCTCCTGCTTGCAGAACCTTCTCCGTTCCACCCAGTCTCCACAGTCTTCCCACCTCGGCAGGTGCCTTTCGTTCTTCGACCATCCTCTGATAGACCGGACGTAACATTGGGTGCACTCCTTGAGTTGAACCTTCTTCCAACACGATAGGCGTCAGGAGACGCCGCACTAGGTCAGTATTCGTCCCCACTATCAGGGAGCTTCTGTTCGCACCGAGGGTCGAGGACACACAATAGCCAATGCATCACAACCCCCAGACTGCCCGATGACTTCAGATCCGATCTCCAACTTCACTTGCAGGTACCCGTCATAAGGGAGTTTCTCAGTGCCGATACCCCATATTTCCAAATCCTTCAATTCTTGCAGAGGAATGTGCTTTAAATGTTTCTCGTAGAAGTCTCTGTAGATCAATGTCACTTGAGCCCCTGAATCCAACTGGGCTTTGGTGTAGACTCCTTCCACTTGGATTGGCACAATAGGAGAAGGACCTATCAGTTGGTCAGGAAACTTGGTGGCGGTATGCGGACACTTAGACCCAGTTTGTTGTACCCTGGCCTTTTTCTTGGCCCGTGCAGGTTTTGGGTGTGCATTGCTTCCCCATGACGTAGACCCGGATGCTAAGGGAGTGACTCTTTCAGTCCTGGCAGGCTCTACAGTCGGCTCGGCTTTGGGCCTATTCGCCCTCTTAGCCTTTGCTTGATTTCTGGAGCGGGGTTCAACCCTCGGGCACTCAGGTTGCTTTTTCACTGGTGCCCTCTGGCGTTTCCCGCCGGTGAGGTAGATAACAGTCCCTCCAGGGCTTCCAACAGTCCCTTGACTCTATCCTTCTCAGGCTTTCGGCCTTTGCACTGTGCGCGGAAATGGCCCATTTCTCCACACCCAAAACATCTCTTCTTAGAGAGCGGAGACGTAGTTGCTTGTTGAGATTTGGTTAAAGAGGTTGGACCAGACGCCACAGCAGCTCCCGTCGTCTGCATACCTGTGAGGAATTTCTGCATTTCTGCCTGCATCTCTGTCACCTTCATCAATACCCGACACAGTTCCGCGTGCGCTTGTTGCAATTCAACTTGAGCTTCCTGAACTTCCTTGACGGTTTTGAACTTCCCCGTTCAGGGAGGTTCGATTCTTTAGCAGCCCTCTCTGTAGATTTAAAAACAACTAGGTGTTCTTGTTCGTCCTCATCAGATCCATAGGTATCTAGAGAGTCGCTTTCAGGCTGCAGACCGTCGTTATGTCTCACAGGTTGTGCATAAGCCCTTTCCCCCCGCCTGAAAGATTTCTCTTCTAGTAAAGCCTCTTCCTCTCGTACAACTCGGATCAGTTCCAGGTACTTTAACTCTTGGTTACCTGCTCTGCTTCTCAGCTGCATCATCACTGGATCTAGAGGTTGAGAGCCCCTCAGGATCTGTTTTATTCGGATCTTATCTACTTCGGCCGGTTCGGCCCCTTTCTTCAGGAGTATCTGGTGTAGAATCTTATCCAGGCGCCTCATGTACTCGGTCATCCTTTCACCTCTTCTCTGATAGGTGTGTTCGTACTGATATACCAATTCGGCCGCCTTTTCAGTTCGCCCAAAAACTTCTTCAAGAACGTTTATAATCCAAAGCAGTACAATCTTTTCTACTCAGTTTTAGGTTTCTCACCGCTTCTGACGCAGGTCCCTTTAAGCTCTCGGTGATCCTTTGCTTTTTCTGGGCCTCAGGGACATCCCACTCATCCAGAGCCTGCATCGCCTGTTCCACCCATTCTTCAAAGGTTTCTTCTCCCGCCGGAGTTGGTACGTTTCCTGTAAAATTTCTTAACCGTCGATAACCGAAGTTAGTGTGAGGAGGGCTTGTTTTCTGACATTTAGCCAGTAGATCTCCAATAGCCACGATAAATTCAGGCCCTATCATGGCCAACGGACTAGGCGCGGAAACACTTGCGGATTCGCCACGTGGCGTACTTGGCTTAATTAGTTGGACTTCCACCTCTTCGGCCAGTTTCACGCTCGTGCCCTGAAAACATGGCGGAACACCCTTTCTCCATTCGAGAAGAACATACATGTGAGAAGTATCTGGGTTTTTTTCAATGTCCAGTATTAACCCCCGATGATCTGGTGCTAGCGTGGCCATGGCCTGGCGAATCTGATCTTCAGCCCAAGTGTCTGCTGGAATATCCATAACTATACAACATTCTGACTGGCTACTGTGCTCCCCACACCACTCGGCAACAGTGTCTGGATCCATATTTAACCCTTTAGATGCGGTTTTTCCAGAGACTGGATCCCGGATGAGCCCCCACGTGTAGCGCTCACTCCCGAAGGAGCCGCTGAAAATGAACCACGGGTCAGTCTCCCCGCACTAGGGAATAAATATACTCCAAGACAGTTGTGAGTTTTTATCATTTATATAGTTTACTAAAATATTTGAGCAGATGTTGAAATACGGTATTCACAAGTATTATTACAGTATTTTCGTATCACGGTAAAACGCGTAGCGGAAAAGAAACGAAACACGAGGCTTCGTATTTCGGAAAATAAAATATTCGCAACCGAACATAAAAGCAATGCAATTTCCCGATAGTTCAGAAAAGGGGACACGTAGCAAAAAACCCAAACATACAATCCCTTCGTATTACGGTAAACGCGCAGCGTAAAAAGAGGAAAAATATATTCGGAACGTATATTTATCTTTTAACCCCTTGTTCCCATTCGTAGAAGGAAATGAGTCCTGCACAGGTTAAGTCCCAGAATGTGAAAGTGTATCTGTGTGTGTGTGTGGTACCCGGGTACTGTTCAACTGGCCAGTGAGTTTAATAAAGAAAGGTCTTCGACTAGTCAGTTGGGGCCCTGTGGACTTGAAAGAGAAAACAGCAGAGCGTCCTTTAATCATAAAACAGCCTTGGAGGCCTCTCACCCATCCGATGATTTCTTTAGGCTCCGCTGACCCAGGACGTCTCTCCTCCGGATTTTGACTGGGGATACTAGCGGCCGGATCCGTTGTCTAGCTTTACGCCGCTTGTCCAGCTCACCGCCTGCTCTCCGCTCGATTCCGCCGGTCTGCAGCAGTGTCTGGGCGCTGGGCGAGTCTCCTTCTCCTCAGGCTAGGTGACCCCAAAACCGGAACAACAGGTCACCCTCGGCTTTGGGCCTAGATTCTCCCGCGATCTCCTCGGTGCGTCTGCTTTCTCTGCTTCCCTGGCGCGCTCTGGAACTTTCTCCACGAGGCAGAGGATGTAAGTCTCCAGTCCCCACCCACTTCCTGTCTTCTTGCAAAGCATGCCGGGCATTGTAGTCCCAATATCCAGTATCTCTGATCGCGATAGTCTCCATCTTGTGGCCAAAAATAGGTACTGCCACAGCAAGATTTTTACCACAGCGCTACACTCCTATCATCAGCCAGGTCAACATGATGGTAATTGGAGTCCAGGTAAATATGTATGTACATCTTACCTGGGACATGGCATTATATCTATCTTGGTAAGTAATTTACAGCCCAAGAAGCTTGCAATCTTCTTTATTATTATACATTTATTTATAATTCATCAACATATTCTGTAGGGAAACACAGGGATACAATGATATGGCACAATAAAGGTGTTGGCTGGTAGAGTATTGGGAGATAATGAGAGATATATGAGATTATGGGGGAGACGAGTTATGGAGCACTTGAGAATTTTCCTAAGTTTGACGGAGAGTTCTATTTTTAATAAGCAATCGTAGGCAAGTGTTTGCATAAGGCTGCCCGTCCACTGGATCCGTAGTTGACGACCAACTTGTTCATCAGACTATTTATGATGTCGGTCATATGAATAGAATGGTCCACTGGAAGCAACTATGGATGACCCACGTTGCACGACTAGATTTGTGCACTGCAAGCAATCGGTCAGATGATCCAGATCAAGATCAAGATTCAGATCAGAGATGGAGTGTACAGACTGCCAAGGCTAGAATGAACTGGTTTTTATATAAAACCAGTTCATTCTGCTTTAGGAAACACTGCAGTCTTTCTTGTGTGAGATAATGGATATGAATAAGGGCGAGTTGTTATTATAGGTACAAAATCCATACCTGAGACAGCATCGTCTGATGAAGCTAAACATCAGTTTTGGGTGACCCCAATAGTGGGAGATAAGGAAGCGACTGTCACGGTTCCCAGATCCCACCACGCAGTACTTAACACCCCACACTCCACAGAGCCCAGAAGCTACCAACAGAGTAGCCGTGAAAGATCTCTAACTGTCTGGTCCTTAGAATTGGCCAGGTAAGCTAGCTAGACAGAAAGGGTTAACAACACGGGGAGTAGTCAGCCGAGCCAGAATCAGGAATACAGAGTTCAGAATGGTCAAATGGAATAGCCGGGTCGATATCAGAGCAGTGGCGTAGTACAAGAAAATGGTCTAGGGCAACAGAAGGCAGAATAGTCAGAAACAAGCAGAGGTCAATAACGGGTTAATTCAATATAGCAGTCAGGTACAAGGAGCTCAGGTATGGATAACCACGATCTGGCAACTGCTGAGTATACACTGAGGGTTTTTAAAGACCTTCACCAGGCCACGCCCCCCACTCAAGCCGCACCTCATGCAACCACCTCCCTGCCTGTCTCCATTTAAACCGGGCATTGGTCAGCGAGCAGCATCAGACATGCTGCCCTCAAGCACACAGGTAGGGCTGGAAGCTCCCAACGTTACAGCGACTAGATGAATTCCACGATTTGCACGAAAAACTGCAGAAAGATGCTGCAAAGTTCTTTGATTATTATCAGATGGGTCTGGAGACTTTCACCTACATTTTAGATGTTACAGTTACAAGTTTTTATAAAGTGCCAACAAGTTCCATAGCGCTGTACAATGGGAGAGACAGAATAACAAATATATATATACACATTACACACACAGAATGTCACAGTTCCCGGATCCCACCACGCAGTACTTAACCCCCAACACTCCACAAAACTCAGAAGCTACCAACAGTGTAGCTGTGAATGATCCCTATCTGTCTGGTCCTTAGAATTGGCCAGGTAAACTAGCTAGACAGAAAAGGGTTAACAATACGGAGAGAAGTCAGCCGAGCCAGAATCAGGAATACAGAGTTCAGAATGGTCAAATGGAATAGCTGGGTCGGTATCAGAGCAGTAGCGTAGTACAAGAAAATAGTCTAGGGCAACAGAAGGCAGAATGGTCAGAACACAAGCAGAGGTCAATAACAGGTTAAATCAATTTAGCAGTCAGGTACAAGGAGCTCAGGTATGGATAACCACGATCTGGCAACTTCTGAAACTATACTGAGGGTTTTTAAAGACCTTCACCAGACCACGCCCCCCACTCAAGCCACACCTCATGCAATCACCTCCCTGCCTGTCTCCATTTAAACCGGGCAGTGGTCAGCGAGCAGCATCAGACTTGCTGTCCTCAAGCACACAGGTAGGGCTGGAAGCCCCCAACGTTACAGTACCCCCTCTCCACGGGAGGCCACCGGACGACCAACAGGACGAGCGGCAATACGACCACCAGGGCGATCGGGGTGCGAGGCAGGGAACGCCCTGACCAACCTAGAGGCAGACATGTCGGAAGCTGGAATCCAGGACCGGTCTTCCGGGCCATAGCCCACCCAATCGACCAAGTACTGCAGAACACCCCTGCACAGCCTAGAATCCAAAACCCTCCTAACCTCATACTCTGATTCACCATCAACCTGAACAGGTGGAGGAGGAGGAACGACCCGCGTGTACCTGTTACACAACAAAGGTTTCAGTAGGGAGGTGTGGAAGACGTTGTGCATGCGAAGATGTTTAGGAAGGGCAAGAGCATAAGCCACAGGATTAATGCGGCGAATGATCTTATATGGACCTATAAACTGAGATGCCATTTTCATAGAAGGCACCCGCAACTTCACGTTCCTAGTGGACAACCAAACTCTATCCCCCACGTTATAGGAGGGAGCTTGTAACCTATGCCTGTCAGCCTTGCGTTTCTGGACAGCAACATTGCGCTCCATATTTACGCGAATCTGTCTCCAAATCTCTTGTAGTTGAGTGAGATGGTCATCGAGAGCCGGGATGGCCTGTTCATTAAACTGAAGCGGTAGAGCCGGAGGGAAAAAACCATAGATAGCAGAAAAAGGAGAGTGGCCAGTGGTCTCATTAACGGCGTTATTACGTGCATACTCAGCCCAGGGCAACAACTCCGACCAATTGTCTTGTTGTTGTGTGGTAAAGCAACGTATGTACTGCTCGAGACCCTGATTTGCCCTCTCTGCTGCCCCATTGGTTTGTGGATGGTATGCTGAAGAGAAGGCCAATCGCACCCCCATCTCCGCACAGAAAACCCTCCAGAAACGAGAGACGAACTGAGCTCCTCTGTCAGAGACTATTTCAGACGGAACCCCATGTATTCGTACAATCTCTCTAGCAAAGACAACCACCAGTTCTTTGGCTGTAGGAAGCTTAGGTAAAGGGACAAAATGAGCCATTTTGGAGAAGCGGTCTACAACTGTCAGAACCACAGTATGACCTTTGGACTTCGGCAAGTCCACAATAAAATCCATAGATAGATGAGACCAAGGCCTCTTAGGCGTGGGTAAAGGCTGCAATAGACCGACAGGCAAGGTTTTACTGGTTTTGCTTCTGGCACAGATTTGACAAGCCAAAACAAACAGGCGTACGTCCTGTCGCATGGTGGGCCACCAGAACTGTCTGGAAATACTGGTAAGAGTCTTAGTAATACCAGGATGACCTGCTGGTTTAGAATCATGAAACATTATGAGTAATTCTTGTCTTTCCTTTTCAGGTACAAACAACATATCTGGAGGCTTGTTAGGTGGAGCCCCCACTTGAGCTGCCTGGAGACGTTCCAGGAAAGGCGAGGAGACAGACAAGACTGTGGAAGCCACAATACGTTCAGGAGGAACTATAGGATTGTGGTCTTGTGTATTAGATTCATATGGGTCATATTGACGAGATAAGGCATCAGCCTTTACATTGCGGTCACCTGGTCTGTAAGTCAATACAAAATTAAACCGGGACAGTAGCAATGACCACCTGGCCTGTCTCGAGTTCAAACGTTTAGCATCCCCGATGTACGTAAGGTTCTTATGATCAGTGATTATCAACAAAGGATCAAGAGTACCTTCCAACAAATGTCTCCACTCTGACAGGGCAGACACAATAGCAAGCAATTCTCTGTTGCCAATATCATAATTGCGTTTTGCTGGTGATAATTTTCTTGAAAAGAACCCACAAGGATGTAGTGGTTTCCCTGGAGATTCTCTTTGAGACAGGACAGCCCCAATGCCTATCTCAGAAGCATCAACCTCAAGAATAAACGGAATCCTGGGATCAGGATGCCGTAACACGGGAGCGGAAGTAAAAGCCTGTTTGAGGGCTTCGAATGCTTGTTTAGATTGAGAAGACCAGATCTGGTACTTCAGACCTTTACGTGTCATATTAATGATAGGAGAGGCTATAGCGGAATAATTCTTGATAAATCTCCTATAATAGTTAGAAAACCCCAGAAACCTCTGTATGGCTTTGAGACCTTGAGGAAGAGGCCATTCTGAGATGGCCGTGAGTTTAGAAGGATCCATCTCAAAACCCTCTGGAGTGATAATATACCCAAGGAATTTCACCATAGTAATGTCGAATAAACACTTCTCTAGTTTGCAATAAAGACCATTGTCCAGTAATTTAGCTAATACCTGTCTGACATGTGCATGGTGGGTTTTCAGATCGGGAGAGTAAATCAATATATCGTCTAGGTATACTATAACAAAGGTTTGCAAGAAATCTCTGAGCACATCATTAATAAAATCCTGGAATACCGCTGGAGCATTACAAAGACCGAAAGGCATGACCAAGTATTCATAATGCCCACTCCTGGTGTTAAATGCTGTTTTCCACTCATGCCCCTCTTTTATGCGTATCAAATTGTAAGCTCCTCTTAAATCAAGTTTAGTGTATACTGCTGAACCCCTTAACCTGTCGAACAGTTCCGATATGAGAGGGATAGGGTACACGTTCTTAATGGTGATCTTGTTAAGCCCCCTATAATCAATACACGGGCGTAGATCTCCCTCTTTTTTCGACACAAAAAAGAATCCAGCCCCTGCTGGAGAAGAGGAACGTCGGATAAAACCTCTCTCCAAATTCTCCTTGATATACTCCTCCATAATTTGGTTCTCCTTTATGGAAAGAGGGTATACTTTGCCTCGGGGAGGCATGGTACCTGGATGAATATCAATAGCACAATCATATGGTCTATGTGGAGGTAGTTTGTCTGCCTCTCTTTTATCAAATACAGCCCTGAGGTCTGCATATTGTTCAGGAACTTCAGTAGACAATGGAGGGGCTGTGGGTGTGTTCAGGGCACCGACATGCTGAATGGGTATTAAACAAGTCCCAAAACATGCAGAACTCCAATACAGTATCTCTCCTTTAACCCAATCAATAACGGGATTGTGTTCCACCAACCAGGGGAAACCAAGTACAACAGGATTGGAAGGTGAGTGGATAACTTGGAATATGATCTTTTCTTTATGCAAGAGACCAGTAGTAAGAACTACTGTAACCGTATCGTGAGTAATCCTAGGGCAGGATAACGGCCTGCCATCTATGGCTTCAACGGCTAAGGGTGTCTCTCTTACAACCAGAGGTAGAGAAATGGAAGAAGCGTAGTTAACATCAATAAAGTTACCAGCAGCCCCAGAATCCACAAAAGCGGTATTATGTGTGGTCTTGGTCTCCCAAGCCAAGGATACTGGTAACATAAGTTTAGTGTCTTTGATAGGAGACATGCATGTCACACCCAAGGCCTGTCTCCTCAGCTGCCTTAGGTGCGGTAGTTTTCCGGCTTATCATGCATCTTAGGGCGAGTAGGACATTGAAATCGTACATGTCCCTCCAAACCACAATACAGGCAGAATCCCTCACGAAAACGCCTTGTTCTCTCCTCCTCTGTAAGCCTAGTACGGCCTAGTTGCATAGGCTCTGAGGGAGGAGATAACTCTCTGGGTGGTGCTTGAAAGACAGGGGCCAACCTAGGTAACGGTCTCTTGGGTCTCTCTCTTGGAGTCCTTCTATCCCTTATCTGATTATCCAGATCTATACAGTAATCAATGAGTTCACACAATACCTCAGGAAGTTTACGTGGAGCTAATTCATGCATCAACGACTCTGATAACCCCTCCATAAAAGCCAGAACCAGTGTCTCATTTGTCCAGTTCACATCAGAAATTAAGGTTTTAAATTCTATGGCATAATCAGACACAGTCCTGTTCCCTTGACGTATGCGGAACAAGGATTTGCCGGCTATCGTGGCCTTTCTGGTAGGATTAAATGTACGTTGTAACTCGGCTATGAATTCTTTATAATCCCGTACAATAGGTCTTTCTGCCTCCCATAAAGGAGTCGCCCATGTCAACGCTCTGCCAGACAGATGGTTAATAATAAACCCCACTTTGGCAATGTCAGAGAAAAACATTTGTGGATTTAATTTAAAATGAATATCCACATGGACCAAAAATCCCCGGCACTCAGAGGGAGTACCGTCAAACCTCATAGGAGCGGTCATGTGTACCTGGGATGTCTGAACGACAGGGGGCACAGGTATAGCAGGCGGGGGTGCAACCCCAACTGGTTCCAGGTGTGCAGTACGATTCAGGATAGTTTGTAAGGCAATGGCAAACTGATCCATCCTATGATCCTGCTCATCCTGTCTGGATACAAAGGTAGCCAAGTGCTGTGTTAAATCTGCGGGATCCATATTGGCCAGATCGTAATGTCACAGTTCCCGGATCCCACCACGCAGTACTTAACCCCCAACACTCCACAAAACTCAGAAGCTACCAACAGTGTAGCTGTGAATGATCCCTATCTGTCTGGTCCTTAGAATTGGCCAGGTAAACTAGCTAGACAGAAAAGGGTTAACAATACGGAGAGAAGTCAGCCGAGCCAGAATCAGGAATACAGAGTTCAGAATGGTCAAATGGAATAGCCGGGTCGGTATCAGAGCAGTAGCGTAGTACAAGAAAATAGTCTAGGGCAACAGAAGGCAGAATGGTCAGAACACAAGCAGAGGTCAATAACAGGTTAAATCAATTTAGCAGTCAGGTACAAGGAGCTCAGGTATGGATAACCACGATCTGGCAACTTCCGAAACTATACTGAGGGTTTTTAAAGACCTTCACCAGACCACGCCCCCCACTCAAGCCACACCTCATGCAATCACCTCCCTGCCTGTCTCCATTTAAACCGGGCAGTGGTCAGCGAGCAGCATCAGACTTGCTGTCCTCAAGCACACAGGTAGGGCTGGAAGCCCCCAACGTTACACAGAACAGTAGGAGAAGGGACCCTGCTTGAAAGCTTACAATCTAAGAGGAGAGGTTTGACGCGCTAGGTGAGGGTGAGTAGAGTACAAGAAGTAGCATGGTGCATGTTGGCTGTGTGGGAAGATGGATCACGTCTCAGAGGAATCGGAGGGATGCTCGTGCATGCGCATTGTGCAGGGCGTGACGTCACTGGCCCTGTCAGCGCCATCGCCAGATTGCGCACTTGGGCGGAAATTACGCATATTGCCTGGTTTTCAATATTGCCTCCTTTTTCAGATCACCGGGCAGGGGGAATCCCTGTTTGTGACATCATCATGTGCATGCGCAATGACTCCCGCGGGCCAGGGGGCAGTTCCACAGTTATGTCAGCCTGCTGTGACTGCAGCCCCTGCTCGGAGCCATAACGGCACCGAGCAGGGACACAACAGGACATGCGTTGAGCGTCCTCAGTGCTGGGAGGGAACCCCATGTCGCTCCACCGCCACGCACATCCTGACACTGCAGGGGCTGCTTGAAGCAGAGCAGACACTGGCAGCAGATGATGCTGAGCTCCATGCTCCAGCACTGGCAGCCAGGCCATGAAGGGGAGGCTGCAGTCGCCCTCCCTGGCACGCTGCCCGTGGGTAACCCACTCCCTTCCCCAGGTCAAAAGTGCAGACTGCTGTTGACAGTCCCCATGTACTCCGGCAGGATGGCCCTCGCTCTCACCTGGGGATCCCTCTGCCTGGCTTTGCTGTTAGTGGCCGCCATGGCTCTTCCACAGCTGTCACACTTAGCGCTCACGGGCAAGCATGTTTTAGTGGGGGCGTGCCCTAAACCACCACTCATGCAGCGCCGCTGTCCAGGCGGGTTCCGTCTGTAATAGGGGTGCAAATTTCTTTTGAAAATTTTGCGCCCCTAAGAAAATTGCACCCAGGGCTACCACCCCGGTGCCCCCCATGCTACGCCACTGCCTTCTCCTGATGATTGGGTAGTTCAGCTGTAAAAAAAATCTAACGAAAAAATATTGCACCGTATATCTTTCCTGGGTGTTTCAATTCATTAACCACAAGGAAAAGAACTCACACTTTTCAGAGTCCACACCCGGCTCTAGGATGTATCATCTTTTGGGCCTTGTCTTCGCTCATTCACAGGTGCCCATTCACCTTCGACTCTCTTTATTTTAAGAATATCAAGAATCTATCCATAAGCAGAAAACACTGGAGAAACTCCCATAGCATAATCCTGTTTTAACAGATATATATCACAAGATAGTGCCAAGTACCAACATACACATTTCTGAGCCACTCCAGGCTCTCTCTTATACGCCCATAGGTTTTATTAGGAAACCTATTAAACCTTTTCTCACCGAAATCACAGCAACAGCAGCAGATGAATTAAAAAAGCGATTTATTAGCTAAAACAATAAGAAATAAAAGATACAACTACCATAACATGTTTCGTCTCCGTGGCTTCATCAGCTGGTATCAATCCTTGGGTGTATGGTGCTGTTGCTGTGTATATAGTCCTTCCAATTTGTAATCTGTAGCAACTATCCTTAATTGAATCCGTCCTCCCATTAATGTGCGACCCTCTGCATTTCATCTTGAAGCGTAGAAGCATCCAGATGTGTTCGCCATCTTTTTCCTGCTTGAACCGGGTCCGCCATCTTGCGCATGTTCAAATCGTGTTGGTGGACCCGGTTAAAGCATGCGCAAGATGGCGAACACATCTGGATGTTTCTACACTTCAAGATGAAACCCAGAGGGTCGCACATTACATTAGATAAGTGGACCAAAGTTTTCTCGGCAGTTATGATCTAACGAATAAGTAAAAATGGAGCATAAGTATTTGTTTCGTTCAAGCTGTGCAGAGACAGCGTATCCAAAGTGAAAACCCAAAAGGATTCTCGTTTAAGTAATCTATTCGCACAATCCACCCTTCTGTTCATGGGGGGGTACATGATCAATTCCCATAATTTTAAGGGATGGTAGGGAGTGGCCGGCCGCTCTACAGTGGCGTGCCACAGGCTGTGGATTCTCGTGCCTGCTAAAGAAGCCCTAATGGCCGATCAATGAATAGCCATGCGTTCTCTAAGGCCATTATTGGTTTTACCAATACAGATCATTCCACACGGACCTGTGATTTTATAGAACACGTACTCAGTGGTACAGGCAATTCGGTGTTTGATCTGATATTTTATTCCGCTACGAGGATGATGAAACCCTTTACCCGAAATCATGCAGTTGCAGGTGGTTCAACTCAAACATCTGACACAGCCGAGATTCGAAGTTGGGTTAGCAGAAAAGAAGTTATACCGATCAGTGTGGACCAATAGATCCCTTAGGTTTCTGTTTCTTTTGTAACAAAGTAATGGAGGATCCCAAGTGGCAGACACCAAGTTCAGATCATTTTGAAGAATGCCCCAATGTCATTTGATGATACGAGCAAATGAAATAGACTGGGTATGAAAGGTTTGGGCAAATACAATGCGAGAACCCTGTACCCGTCATGACCCTGCTATCAAAAGGCGCTCCCGGGTCTTGTCTAGTGATTAATCTAACAATTTCGTTTGGTAGCCATGATGAAGAAAGAGGGAATACATTTATAGAGAGGAATGCAGTCTCTGTGTGGGAATACATTTATCACAGTTGATAGTCACATGTAGATCCACATGAATTGTTGCGCATCACGTAAAGAAACTGCGAGATGGGCAATGATTCTTTAAGTCTTCTAGGATGAAAACTAAAGGCATTGTCACGAGGGCCAATCATGGCTTGAGCCAAGGTGTGCCCTTTGTTCAGGATATTTAGCCCTTTAGGCAGGTTAGCTGCTGGCTGCATAGACACAAACTACAGCACACGGATACAAGACAAGATATAACAGGACTGTAACAAGAATGGGACTAGAACAAGGAGAACACAGAAGAACTCTAAAGGGATCCCTAACTCTGGGGTAAGATCCTTGAATGGTCTTCTGCCTATGGAAACCTACCAAGAAAATAACAGAGACAGGAGAACAGGAAGGGCGAGGGTTAAACAAGACAATATATTGTGCTGCTGGAATACACAGAACAGGAAACAAGAAACGATACCAGAACCATTGGATCAAGAGCCAGAAGAGTATGACAGACTAGCAGAGTTCAATACACAGAATATCAAATACAGAGTTCAGGGAGCAGACAAAAGAATAGTCAGGAATACAAGCCAAGATCAATAACCAGAAAATCCAAGACAAGATATAGTAAGCAGTAATCCAGGAACCAGGAACAAAATACTCTCGGGAACCAGCAACATAAACACCACAGGAACTCTCAGGAACAGGAATATATGCAAGAGCAATGGGCCTCTCTGCTGCTTGCATTTAAATAGTGCACAGGACTGAGCAATTGGGACATGTGACCCCCAGGCTTAACAGCCACAGTGGAATCCAGGAGCGGAGAGCCTGGCCTGGCTAGCCTAGAACACCTCAATAGCTGGCCCGGATTGCTCTCACCAGCAGGGGGCCTGGTTGAAATGTGGAAACGTGACAGGCGTGGAGCAGAGTGTTCCTGCCCATGGGTTTACGGGACAGGGAATACTCCAACTTGTTGTTCCTGCAAAAGAAAAACGACAAAAAGTACTTATGCTTGGTTTTTAGAGCCAGGGTAGTTGCCGCAATGCCACACCCCGAGAGAGTCCTCCTGAGATGCTAAAAAAAGAGGTGGGGTGGACCAACATACTCAAACAAGAAAAGACAGTAGCAAAGACAGTATAGCAAAGGAAACTGAAGAAATGAGAACAAAAAGAACAAACCAACAACAAAATGCTGGGAGAAAAACAGTCAAAGAATAGTCGAAGAAGGGGGACAAGACATCTGATACGGCTCAGGTTTCAGGCAAGTGGAGCTAGATGGAGTATAAGCAGCGGGCCCAGACTCCGGGGACCGGGCAAGAGATCGTGGCAGCAGTCCAAGTTTTGGAAACAAAACCCAGGCCTCATCTGGGGTGCTAAGGACATGTGAGACAGTGCAATGCTGAAGAACCAGAGTGCCCGAGACACCCCAACGGTAGCAGTTCCTCACTACCCTCAATGCTGCGGTGACCTCCTAGAAGCGCCATCTCGTCAAAAAGGTGAAAAATGGCAGCTCATGTAAAAGGGACCAGGACATGTCCTCAAAGACTAAAACTGCACGAGTCTGCGGAAGATTCATCAGAGCCATTTTAGTTGAGAAGTCCTGGACAACAGACAAAACATCTCACAGGCAATCAGAGGGAGCCACAGCAGCTTTACGAAGACACGTAGCCGATACAAACATTGGAGGGTCAGTGTCCGTAACGGCCAAAAGGTGACAGGTCAAGCAAAGTAAAAAAACTCTTGAGGTTGGTCAAGGACACTGACTTGGGGATTCCATGGATCCGCGCATTCCTCCGGCGGAGCGCATCGCCACAGACTCCAGTGGACGCGAGAGGTTATCCACCTGAGACTGAAGCGCCCCGACATGACCTGCAAGGGGAATCTGCTCCACAGCCGAGCCATCCACCTGTGCCTGCACAGCCTCCACCCTGGTCAACAGCGCAGCCACTTCATCGTGTCCCTCAGACATCCATCCGTCATATCTCCCGCAACTCCTCCACCAGGCAGCCATAACAGGCCTGGAGGTGTCTGGCGAGGCCTCTGAGGTCTGTGTCCCTGCAAGGGGGTGTGGGTCAGGAGAAGGCACAGTGGTCAGGGAGTCACGTACTGGGGACAGCTGAGGGCAGTCTTTCTCCAATCCAATTGCTGTTGGGGAGGCAGCATGGACCCGGCCAGGTGCCGCAGCCATGTGGCCCTCCATACAGGACATTTCCTCCATGCCCGCAGGGTGGTGGGTGGGGTCTGCACCCGGGCCACAGACTCCCTCCTGAGGGAGCCAGATGTGCCACTCAATGCCGTCCAAAAATACCTTCGGCGAGTGCCATCCACTGGGCAGGAGTGCTTCCCGGACTTTTTCCCCATCGTCGGACTCGGGTCCGAGGATACTTTGGTCCACTCTGTCTATTTTAGTCCTCCAGCCACTCAATTGATATTTTCCTGGCATGATGCTAATTGTATCAATATGCCTCTTTGCCACACAGATGTCTAATGTGCCATTACATTATATGGCTATATTGTTGTCATGACTATATGACTATAACATATAGTATATTGTTATACTATATGAGTATTTCTGCTCTATGTGCTGAGCTATGTTTATTTAGGTCTCTATGTGGCAGTTGAATTTATGTAATCCTGTACATGTCGATGTATTTGGCATTAATTGTCCTGTCTTTCTTTTGTGTATGTTTATTTGATCGTTGTCTTGGTTACGTGGGTGGTGCAGCACACCTCTTTCGTCGATTTCCAGCGTTGTTCACATGCACCTGTGGTGTCTTTATTGTTGGGTGCATGTATATCCTTATTTAATTTGTATGTACTATCCTGAGAAAAGTCTTGATTGGGATTGAAATGTCGATTCATGCAACAAATTATACCTTTATTTATTTTTTCATCAGTCTTCAAGTGCGTCTGAATTTTCTATATATAAATATATATATATATATATGTGTGTGTTTTACCTGCAACTAAGCAACTAAGTTCTATAAGTTTAAATCTGATCCCTATGTGCAGCACAGCTATCCTATACTTACGGTCCTTCGAATGGTCGGTGCAACTACCTATAACCAGAACCAGTATAATACAAACACAGATACAGCGGGTATTGAATAGCAACCTGACACACAGGGTTAACTGCAGCTTAACACATAGGGTATCTGAGGAAATCCAAGGGTTGAGTCACCAAAGAGAACGTCAGCTAGATGCCAGGGGAAGTATGCCAGAGAGAACGTCAGCCAGATGCCAGGGGTCATATGCTAGAGAGAATAGTCAGGACGGAAGCCTAAGGGTTAAGAGCCAGTAGAGTGTGTCAGTCAAGCCAGGGTTGGTAACAAGTAATAGCAAGAACAAATTACGAATGTGTGCTGAGAGGAAAACCACGTCAGGGCAACGAGCATCAGCAGCATAATATTACCATAAAAAAAAGCATTGGTCACTCAAAACATCTTTAGAGCTAATAGTACTCGAGGTTTATAGTGAATGGACCGCTAGAGAAGATCACTAGTAGCCCTAATGATTAACCCCATAATTATATGTACCACTAGCACTGAATACTTTTTTTCAATCAAGCTCTTTGAACTGCAAGACCCAATGAGGATGCCTCTCTAAGGGATGATAAACAATTGAAAAGCAATTGTTAATCATGACAAACAGCATTTTAGCCAAGCTGCTTTTAATAACTACAAAAAACGGACGGGCCGACTGTCACGAGAACTACACGCGCTGCTGCGAAAGATGCCTGGATAAGCCGCTCATTATCTGTCTATCCTAGACCCAGATATTGACTGCATGGACAACAATCCCTGCGCGCTCGCTTACCTATCTATCCCCGCACACTTTCTCTCGCAACAGGTACGTAGAGTGCGATAAAATGGTCCCAGGATTGCAACGCAGTACCAGTCTTCTCTTGAATCGGGTAGTGACTACGTTTCCCACAATCCCTGGTCCCACTTTCTTATTCTATTAGTTACGCTGCCACCAGTTCCCCTGAACACTATGTGTGTTGCGGCGAAGGACGCAGGGCTAAGCAACCCATTATCTGTCTATCCTAGACCCAGATAATGACTATGCGGACAACAATCCCTGCGCACTCGCTTACCTATCCGTCCCCAGCGACCGCAACTCACAATTTCGTAGCTACTTGAGCTTAAAACAACAAGCAATACTCCAGTCTCTTCAGTTAGCTTGGATCGACTCGGTCAGAAACAGAACTTAATAAATGGATATTTATTTATGATATTGAAAAAAGTTATATATATCACAGTGCATTTGTTACAAAAATTATAGATAGAATAAATCACTAATTACACAGTACACAGCGAATAAAAGAAAGGGATTAAAATACAGAGTCGTACTTACAATAAGCTAATCAGTAAGCTAGCATCGGTGACTCCTGGGGGGCTGGAGATAGAAGCATGGACAGCATGGACAGATCCTCATGTAAAATGAACCCCCTGTGATCAGCAAGAGCCACATGGCGTGCTCCCGAATATATAGGTTTGTCTTGTCCCTCCCAGGTCTGCCTCCTATCTGGAAGAGCCTGGCACTACATTTCCCAGACTCCCTTTTCCTGGGCACGCTCAGGGCGCTTCGTCATTAACTTGATTCCCAAAGTGTGTCCATAGTGATCAAAGGAGATGATTGCTTCTTTGAAATGCATGACCAAGTATACCTTGGTGCCGCTAGGTCTGGGTTGAGCCTGTTCCCCTTGCCTAAGGTGTGAAATGCTCGCATGAGACCGAGGAAATTCCATTAGACCAACTCTGGTAATTTACCCTCCTTATCATGCAGATCAAAGAAGACTCATTCCCCTGGCATTCGGCAACCCCTGGAATATCCTTTCACCTGGAGTTCAGTGATAAACATCTTAATTACTTTCTTGGAAACTCAAGCATTTACTATCAGTTGCGCAAAATGGACACTTCGGCTATATAGATAGCCATAGAGATATATATATATACAGATATATAGATATACACTATATTGCCAAAAGTATTCGCTCACTCATCCAAATAATCAGAATCAGGTGTTCCAATCACTTCCATGGCCACAGGTATATAAAATCAAGCACCTATGCATGCAGACTGTTTTTACAAACATTTGTGAAAGAATGGGTCGCTCTAAGGAGCTCAGTGAATTCCAGCGTGGAACTGTGATAGGATGCCACCTGTGCAACAAATCCAGTCGTGAAATTTCCTCGCTCCTAAATATTCCACAGTCAACTGTCAGCTGTATTATAAGAACATGGAAGTGTTTGGGAACGACAACAACTCAGCCACGAAGTGGTAGGCCACGTAAACTGACGGAGCGAGGTCAGCGGATGCTGAGGCGCATAGTGCGAAGAGGTCGCCAACTTTCTGCAGAGTCAATTGCTACAGACCTCCAAACTTCATGTGGCCTTCAGATTAGCTTCTGAACAGTGTGCAGAGAGCTTCATGGAATGGGTTTCCATGGCCGAGCAGCTGCATCCAAGCCATACATCACCAAGTGCATACATCACCAAGATAGCCATAGAGATATATATATATACAGATATATAGATATACACTATATTTCCAAAAGTATTCGCTCACTCATCCAAATAATCAGAATCAAGTGCAATGCAAAGCGTGGGATGCAGTGGTGTAAAGCACACTGCCACTGGACTCTAAAGCAGCGGAGACACGTTCTCTGGAGTGACAAATCGTGCTTCTCCATCTGGCAATCTGATGGATGAGTCTGGGTTTGGCGGTTGCCAGGAGAACGATACTTGTCTGGCTGCATTGTGCCAAGTGTAAAGTTTGGTGGAGGGGGGATTATGGTGTGGGGTTGTTTTTCAGGGTTGGGCTTGGCCCCTTAGTTCCAGTGAAAGGAACTCTGAATGCTTCAGCATACCAAGACATTTTGGACAATTGCATGCTCCCAACTTTGTTGGAACAGTTTGGAGTGGCCCCTTCCTCTTCCAACATGACTGTGCACCAGTGCACAAAGCAAGGTCCATAAAGACATGGATGATATGGTGTGCATGAACTTGACTGGCCTGCACAGAGTCCTGACCTCAACCCGTTAGAACACCTTTGGGATGAATTAGAGCAGAGACTGAGAGCCAGGCCTTCTCGTCCAAGATCAGTGTGTGACCTCACAAATGCGCTTCTGGAAGAATGGTCAAGAATTCCCATAAACACACTCCTAAACCTTGTGGACAGCCTTCCCAGAAGAGTTGAAGCTGTTATAGCTGCAAAGGGTGGACCGACGTCATATTGAACCCCATGGATTAGGAATGGGATGTCACTTAAATTCATATGCGAGTCAAGGCAGGTGAGCGAATACTTTTGGCAATATAGTGTATATATATATATAGATATACAGATAGATGGACACAGATAGATACTTATATACCTAGCACGATAGAAATACAGATCTAACCTGTCCCATCTCTAATCTGCCACACCGACCGAGTCTGACAACAAGAATACGTAGTTGACTCCCCAACAGCCAATACAAGCCTTTGCATCAGACTCGCATGACAACAGTAGCCTAGGATGGGAGTCTCGCGACGCACTGAGCACACGTATGCACACAGTGGAATATGGGCGGTATGTCTGAAACCTAGAGAGACACAGATGGCTAAACCCCTGAATGGGAGGTCAAGATAGGGGCGGGGTTAAAGAAGCAAACAGACTCTCCCGCCCCAACTCCCACCTTCAAGACTTCTCTCGAGCTGCCCCCCTTTCTATGTGCAACATCAGGCTCTCCCCATCTCTCTCCAGTCAAGAATTCTCTAAAAAACATTACTTTAGAGAAGCCTATCGGCTCACTCTATAATCCCCCAGTGGCTTGTCAACCTATGTTTCCTAGAAAGAACTATTGAAAACGTGAGATAAAATAGGAGAAATTCCTAAGTAGTACAGCTCATCACTGATGTAGTGCTTTGGCTTGCATAGCGCTACGCGTTTCGCCCCTAGGGCGTCATCAAGAGCTTGTGGCAAGAATTTTGGTGAGCAGAGAGAATTTGGCAGACCAGAATGGAGAGGGTGCTGGGTTAAATAGCTTGTAGGAGTAGTAGTTGTAGTGCACTGGGTCACAGGCAGGGATGGTCAGGTGCTTCTCTGAACAGCCCCACTGGAGGTGTGTGCTAGAACATCATTACCATTGGCTGACAGTGGGTGACGAGCGGAGAAGTAGTATGGAGGTGGAGATATGCGGCTAGTGGACATACCCATCTGGGTGTCCCTTTGAGTAATGTATGTTACAGTTACAGTTAGAGAAAGGGGGGATGTGAGGATCCTTAGGACGAGCAACAGCACTAGTGGCCTGCTCTACGGTGGGTGCCCGCTCAGGTCTCACAAAGTTTTAGCTTGCTTGTGCCATTACAGGGATGAATGCTCCATATGCAAATCAGCCTGCTCTCACCCAATGAGGGTGGCCAGTACTGATTGCCATGGACGTCATCCCTGCACGAGAGGGTGGATTCTAAAGGAAACAGGGAGCCAGTGTAAAGATTGACAAAGGGGAGAGGTGTGAGAGGTGCGGGATGTGAGGTATATGAGTGTGGCACGGGCGTTCATAACAGACTGCAGAGGGAGAATCTGGGATTTTTTAAGGCCAGAGAGAAGGAGGTTACAGTAGTCAAGATGGGAGATAATAAGAGCTTGGATGAGAATTTAAGTAGAGTCCTGGTTAAGAAAGGGACGGACGCGTGCAATGTTTTTTAGGTGGAAGTAGCAAGATTTGGTTAGTGACTGAATGTGAGGAGTAAAGGATAGATCAGAGTCCAAAAAGACCCCGAGGCAACGAGCCTGAGAGATAGAAGTAATGCTGGCACCATTCACCTGAAGATAAATGGGTGCAATAATGGAGGATTTCGAGGGAGGGTAGATGAGGTGTTCAGTTTTAGAGAGGTTGAGCTTTAGGAAATGGGAGGTCATCCAGTCAGAGACAGCCGATAGGCAAGTCGTAACATGGTCCAACACAGGAGGAGAGAGATCAGGGGAGGAAAGGTAGATTGGGTGTTGTCAGCATAGAGATGATATTGGAGCCATAGGAAGAAATGAGGTTGCCCAGAGAGGCAGTATAGATTGAGAAAAGCAGGGGGCCCTTGAGGTACTCCAACTGAGAGAGGAAGCGGTGGTGAAAAGGCACCAGCGAAGGAGACACTGAAGGAGTGAAGAGAGAGATAGGAAGAGAACCAGGAGAGAACTGTGTCACTGATGCCGAGTTGACGCAGGGTGAGGAGCAGGAGAGTGTGGTCGACAGTGTCGAATGCAGCGGAAAGGTCAAGAAGAATAAGCAGGGAGAAGTGACCTTTGGTTTTAGCAGCAACTGAATCATTAGTCACCTTGGTCAGAGCAGTTTCAGTGGAGTGTTGGGAGCGAAAGCTGGACTGGTGCGGATCAAGTAGAGAGTTGGCAATAAAATATGACTTCAAATGGCATTTAAACATGACCACAAAATGGTTAAAATGAGTTCAGCACACAGAGGTAAAATGGCTCAGCAGTGAAGGGGTTAAACATATCATATAACATCTTGGATAGTGAAATTGACAGCTACTCAACAGGTGTGCAATGACCTATGAATCAGCACAGGTGAATATAAAATATTTGACCATGTATGTTTATTAATATGTGTTTGTGTTGGTGTGTGCTGTCACAGAGTTTGCACATCTTGTGAAACCACACACACATATATATTTTATATATAAGAGGTTCTTTTTCAGGCTCATTGGAGATTCAGAAAAGTAAATTTTATGGTGCAAATGTCGCGCAATTGAAAGATTAAAGGCCCATTAAACTCCATACACTGGGTTCGGCAGATAATAATAGATGCAATCTATGGCTCCCAGAAATATATATGACTAAGCAGATAGCATGTGTTTATCCCATCCAAACGGCACTAAGTACACAAGTCAGATGGCTAATTGATGACTCAAAAAACAAACATGTGGGAATGTCCACAAGATATAGGGACATTGAGATTAAGTGTGTTTATATTGGACTGTATTTAACAATTGAGATAATTAGACAGTCTCTAGCAATTAAATGAGGAACGGCAACATTTATTCGCCATCCAGTAGCAGGTTAAAGCAAGAGATACACTGAGCGCGTAGCGTCGCACAGCGTAGCGAAACAAAGAGAAGCAAACATTTTGCAGGCTTGACTTCACTCCGCTGCGCCTCGCAGCCAGTCTACACTGCATTACATTTGCTTCTCTACACACTGGACAGAAATCCACTAACTAAATTATTATATACACGCCAAAACCTTTTATTTTCACAAAAGTGTCAAAGTCATATAAACTAAAAGGTTTCTATTGAATGAAATACATATAAATTACTGACAATTTAATCAGTATAGTATAACATTTTTTAAAAAAAAATAACCCTGATCATATAGCACCCCTGTGATTATATATATTATAGGGACACAGGGAGCGTTATGTATAGAGTAGGGATGCATCGATACCACTCACAGACCTGTGATATATATTCACATACAGACCACATATACATATATATCAACATGCAGTCCTTATACATATATGTACCCACACTATATACACCCACAGACCTCAGACCAGACCATATACGTATATTATATACCCACACGGACCAGACCATATACATACCCACTCAGACCAGACCATATATATATATATATACAGTTGTGTTCAAAATTATTCAACCCCCAATGCTGTAAAGGGTTTTAGGGAATTTAGTGTACATTTGTAATTGTATTCAGATTGAAATCCTACAAAGACTTTTTAAAGAACCATATGCAACTAAAATGATATCAATTGGTTTTGTAATACAGTAGTAAATGTTTCTTTTGTGAATTCTTCATTGACACAATTATTCAACCCCTTAAAGACTACCACTCTGAAGAACAGAGGTTCATTCAAGTGTTTGAATGAACACGCCTACTGTGAAGCATGGCGGGGGGTCAATCATGCTTTGGGGCTGTTTTGCTTCTGCAGGTACAGGGAAGCTTCAGCGTGTGCAAGGTACCATGAATTCTCTTCAGTACCAGGAGATATTGGATGACAATGTGATGCAGTCCGTCACAAACCTGAGGCTTGGGAGACGTTGGACCTTTCAACAGGACAATGATCCCAAGCATACCTCCAAGTCCACTAGAGCATGGTTGCAGATTAAAGGCTGGAACATTTTGGAGTGGCCATCGCAGTCACCTGACTTAAATCCGATTGAGAACCTCTGGTGGGACTTAAAGAAAGCAGTTGCAGTGCGCAAGCCTAAGAATGTGACTGAACTGGAGGCTTTTGCCCATGACGAATGGGCGAAGATACCCGTAGATCGCTGCAAGACACTTGTGTCAAGCTATGCTTTACGTTTAAAAGCTGTTATAACTGTAAAAGGATGTTGTACTAAGTACTAAGATTGAATGTCACTTGGGGGTTGAATAAAACTGATAATGATGTGAGCACAGAAAAGACATTTGTGGTTATTTCATTATAAATGTTATGTTATATTTGTCTGACCTACACGTGCCTCTTTGATTTAATTGTAAGCAAGATGAATGAATGATCAAAATCAATGTCAAACTGGCCAAAACACTCAATTTCAGTGGGGGTTCAATAATTTTGAACACAACTGTATATATATACCCACACAGACCTCAGACCAGACATATATATAGCCAAACTTCACACACACACGTGGGCTGCGCTGGGACTCAGGCAGCGTTTTTTCCCTGCAAATTTATTGGTGAATGATGTCAGCTATTCACATTATGGAGGGGGTTCCGGCGGCCCCTGGCCCCGGCGGACGGAGACGAAGACACAGAGGAAAGTGCGGACGGAGCAGCGCTGGTGGGAGGGACCTACAGGACCCGGCGCAAGTGCCGTGGGCTGCAGATCCTGCCCCTCCCCTCAGCGCGCCGCCGAGGGAAAAGTTGGATTTTTCCAACTCCCTTCGCTCAGCGCCGCATCGTGATGTGGCCTGAGCGAGGGAGGTGCAAAACCTGGGCACACTGAGCGCATCTTACAACGCGGCGCCGCTCATCACAACGTGCTCAGTGTATCTCAGGCTTTATGGAAAGTAGCGTTAAGTGAATAAGTTGCTGCTTCTCATATCTTCATCCATACAATGTCATCTTTAGCGCCGAGGCAGGTAGAGAACACACATCTATATTTCAGAATATGTATGTAAAACTATAATGATTGCAATAAAAGAAGGCAGAGAGTAACATTCAGAATATTTGCACGGTGCTGTACACAGAGACACAGAACGTCTGTCATTGTTCAATTGCAAGAACAGTTTGTCATACAGTAGCAGTGTAGCACCCACACCAATATATATGACCAACAAATATCCAGGTACCTACTAGTGGACCCAAACAAAGTCAGAAGAGCAATCCCAAGACTTTTCATACACTTGAAATTATTTGGCAGAGAATTCCACACTTTCAGGATCTAATTTTCTGGACGACAGACTGCGTTCTCCTTGGTCAACCTGTCACACACAATCTGCTCTAGTATGGCACGTAGATCAGTAAATTGAAGTTTCCATTTAGAGCTTTCTTGAAACCCCAGTAGCTCCATTTCCAGATTTTCAATATCTAACCACTGTAAACAGGATTGATCAAGTTCTTCAAAGTTTGTCTCGTCTGGGCAACTAATAAAACACAGGGTTGTCTCATCTTGCACAGAACCGTGAAAAAATAAAGTTATCCTTGGTAGCTGCTAAAATGCTAGAAAATTCTTTAAAGATTACCTCATGGTTTGGAGGATTATCTGCAAATGTCGCACAATTTTATAAATGTGATATTTTTGTTTGTGAAATATTTCCGCTGCCCATTTTCTATGTCTCTTTTAAAAACTTCCATTTTTTCCCTCAAATATTCTATTATTACAAAACATGGTTTCTGCTGCTTTTCCTACACCTTGCAATTTTATATTCAGGTCATTGAAGTGTTTTGTGAAACCTGTGAAAAATATGAGATACGTAAGCCAGATCAGATCAGCGAGCTGCGGATAGTCCTGCCCCTTTTCATTCATAAACAGCCTAATTCTCCAGCACTTGTCCTCTGCTCAGCCAATGAACATTATTGTACATCAATAAAGAACCCCCCCGACCCATTAGGAAGGGGGGGCATGACTGGGGCTGGGTCGTACGGTGGCCTGATTGAAGAGGATTAGTGGGGGTGTATATATGTTTGTAAACAATGTATAAGAGTGAGAGGGGAGTGGTCTTTTTTCAGCTGGCACATCAGAAATTTACCACCCGTTTTGTGGTTGCGGGACCTTCAAGTTACATCTGCAGAAAGAACCTTGGCCAGCGTAGAAAATGTTTAAAGGTAAGCCGCCAAATGTTGGACTCTGGGGAGACGCACCTGGTGGCTGGCTGATGGCGCCACACGTTGCAAGCTCATGGTTTAAGTGAAGGAGAAACTGCCACCCGTACGGTGCTGCGGGTGGGCGGATGTTAAGTGTGGAATACAAGTTACTTAAGTGATTCTGATTGATGTTCTTTTAAAATAAAGCTGTGGCCTATGCCCTTCCAAACAAGAAATGGTGTTGCGTGATTATTGGTTGTGGGCATGGGTATTGGACAACAGATCACAGACATCAACCGTCAAGTAGTATACTGTGCCTGAACTTCATCAAGTAGTGCTTGGAACTGTCGAAAATTGAGATCACGTGCCATGATGAAGTTCACCATTTTTGTAGGATATTTTCAATTGTTTTGCAGCTTTCCCTGGCACAAAGAGCTACCTGATGTATGAGGCAATGAAACTGAATGTCTGGATGTTTTATTTCTTTAACAAAGAACTGTATGAAACCAGATGTTGCTCTTACCATGGAAGGTGCACCGTCACTAGTAATTGAAGCCACTTTCTCCATTCTTATGTCATGTGATGAAAAAGCCTCCATTACAACATTGTAGATATCTATTCCTTGCGTACTTCCAGACAAAGACACCAGCTTCACCAGCTCCTCTCTCATGCGGTCACCAGCAGCATAACGTAAAATAATTGCTATCCTTGAATGATTAGTTATGTCCATACTTTCATCTATACACATGGAATAGCAAGCTGCCTTTTGTAGGTCAGTAGTAAGCTGATCATCGGCCTTGCGCAGAACCCTATCTTTAATAGTGTTCCTACTAATTGGCATCTTAGAGATACGCTGTAGAATTTTATCTTTCTTTGCAAAATCATGAAAAAGAGACTTACAGCCTGCAGTGCCATCATGGCTGTCTTAACCCCTTCACTGCTGAGCCATTTCACGTCTGTGTGCTAATCTCATTTTAACTGCTTTTGCTCATCATGTTTTTGACAGAACACGCTGTCGCTATGCGACTTGGAGGGGGCTGTGGGCTTGCCTCCTGCCTACAGACTATGGCCCAGCAGTTACACACCTTTATGGATGTTTCTAAATTATATTTTACTGAAGCAATAAACGGCAATAGAAATACATATACTTTAGGCGTGAAATCGATCAGGCTAGAATGACTGACGTAATACGTAACGCGGATATATGCAGCGAAGAAACGGTTACTAAAGCTCTCAGTTCTTAGGCTTAAGTCCCGCTCAGATATGCTTGTTAATTTGTGTCCTAGGGTACCTGGGTACTAAGTCCACTGGCCAGTGGATGGACAAAATATCTTCGACTAGTCAACGTTGGGGCCCTTAAAATTTGAAGCAATCAATAAGTGCACACTGTTATTGGAATTGTAGGCCTGAGGCCTCTCACCCAACCGATGAACAGCTTGTCCCGGACCGATGTGCTCTGCCAGAAAGTCCCTCTCTGCCGTCTGGAACCTGGTGCTGCCAAAATCCACGCTCCTGAACTGAATCTCCTCAGCCAGGAAACAAATGCCACCAGCACTCCGCTCAGTCCGCGGCCTCCTTACACGAGGTCCTTCTCCAACACTCTCTTTGCCACAGGAACAGCTCATCGGGACACACTGCAGTTCGATTACACACTCTCCCTGATCTTTCAGCTCAGGATGCTGCCGATTCTCAGCTCCAATCTCGCCTGAATCCTGGACAATGTCTCTCTCGTGACCGAACTAATGCACGTCTTGCCTCGTTCTGCCCACGCTGCACACAATGCTTTCTCTTCCTGCCGCCAGCGTGCTCACTTCCTTCCTCTACCCAAGGGTTTCTGGGGGATGTAGTTCATAGTCCAATGCATTACATTGCACTCTGGCTCCCTCTAGCGGCAATATTTTCTCAGTTCTCAGAGCCAAGTTAAATACAGTGCTACATGTAAATGACCACTGTTTGTCCCCATAAAAATCTGTGCTTGTCAATTTGATTAAACCAGTTCTATTCTGACCAAGCTTGAAGTCACGGCTCATGATTTGGGGTAACAGGTACCTTCTGCCCTCTGGCCAATGAAAGACTCCAGGTCTACAGCTTCAGCTTATTTCTGGGGTGCTAGCCAGGCTCTCTACATGCACCTGTCCTTAAGCTGCGACTAAGGTACTGGAGAAAGGCGTGAGAGTCACAAGGAGAAAGCCGGGTGTCCACTGTCCAGCAGGAAGCGACATTTGACGGATGTGACCCTGTCCGGGCACAGAGTTCTGTTATAATGTTTAAACGTGATTTGAAGTCAATAAAATTTGAATTTTCAATCATCTACAGCATGTAAAGTTATTTTTTTCACATTTTATCATCCGAGGTTATATATTCTATTGGGTGCGCTTGTTAAAAAAATTTGAATTTGTTTGGGGAAATTACGTGATTTTTAGCAAACCCCCCCATAGAAAAAATCACTAGTGCAGCATCATAGTTCACATTATAGTTGAAAAGGGAACAATATCGCTGCATCAATAAAAAAAAAAAAACATTTTTAAATTATTATTTTTATTTTTAATATTATTTTCTTAATATGAACATGGTCATGTTTGGTATCATTGGAAAGGCCCAAAAATGACCCTCTTGCTGCCACCGATTGGGAGATATGGGGGTTCAGAGGAACCCCCTATGTTTCACCTTGGGATTTCCGCCATGCGCGATGACGTCAGATGACGAGGGGGGACCCGGAGGTGGAGCTGCCATCTAAGGTAGCGGCTGAATGGCGCTAGATCGCGGTCCGTCACCTCAGGGGTTAAAGACAGGCATCACTTGAAAGGGCAGATAATGTCCTTCCAAGCGATGCCTGTCTTTAACTTCTACCTCCTCCCGATCGGATTGGATTTCATTATATAACATATGGATTTCATTATATAGCATATACATTTCAATATATAACATATGGATTTCATTATATGACATATACATTTCAATATATAACATGGATTTTATTATATGACATACATTTCAATATATAACATATGCATTTCAGTATATAGAATATGGATTTCACTATATAGCAGGCTTTTCAGTATATAGAATATGGATTTCAGTATATAGAATATGGATTTCATTATATGACATATACATTTCAATATATAACATGGATTTTATTATATGACATACATTTCAATATATAACATATGCATTTCAGTATATAGAATATGGATTTCCCTATATAGCAGGCTCTTCAGTATATAGAATATGGATTTCACTATATAGCATATGGATTTCACTATATAGCATATTGATTTCAGTATATGATATATGTATTCTACTACAAAAATAGTAGGTAGGGAGTCAGGGTGTCTGTGCCATCCTCAAAAAATGAACAAACAGTCAGCTGCAGCTAAACAGTGATTCACCTCATTGCATCAAAATAAAAGGTAGAATTTCAATGAACAAATAATGAAACACACTGCCAACACTGCTATTTTCTGGTACACTAGTGTCACCACATTTACTTTAGCAGAAGAACAAAATACAAATGTTTCGGGGTCACAGCCCCTTACTCAGTTATAGAGCACTTCATGCTTCCTTCTGTTGAGCAGCTTTTTAAAGATGCTGATTTTCTTTTCCAGCAGGATTTGGCACCTGCCCACACTGCCAAAAGCACAAAAAGTTGGTTAAATGACCATGGTGTTGGTGTGCTCGACTGGCCAGCAAACTCACCAGACCTGGACCCCATAGAGAATCTATGGGGTATTGTCAGGAGGAAAATGAGAAAGAAGAGACCAAAAAATGCAGATGAGCTGAAGGCCACTGTCAAAGAAACCTGGGCTTCCATAGCACCTCAGCAGTGCCACAGACTGATCACCTCGATGCCACAACAAATTGAGGCAGTACTTAAAGCAAAAGGAGCCCCTACCAAGTATTGAGTACATTTACTCAATGTAATGAAAATACTTTCCAGAAGGTCAATAATTCACTAAAAATTTTTTTTACTGGTCTTATGAAGTATTCTAATTTGTTGAGATTGTGAATTGGTGGATTTTTGTTAAATGTGAGCCAAATCATGACAATTAAAAGAACCAAAGACTTAAACTACTTCAGTCTGTGTGCATTGAATTTATTCAAGTTTATTCAAGTTTCACAACTTGAGTTGGATTAATGAAATAAATGAACTTTTCCACGACATTCTAATTTATTGCGATGCACATGTATATGCATTTCACTATATGATACACACTTCTCAGTGTATGATGTAATTGATTCTGTGATAAACGTTAGATATAAGCAAAGCTGAATTATGTCCCTTACGGCCCCTCATAACTAGCTCCATTTTCAGATTTTCAATATCTAACCACTGTAAACAGGATTGATCATGCTATTATAGGGGGCATGCATGGCTCGGTACTGGAATGATGATAATCCTCAGTAGTATTGGTATAAATAATCCAGTAGAATGAGTAAATAAAAAAAGTGGGTATTTTATTGTATAAAATTATAAAACAATATATCAGGGTATCCTTGCATACGCAAGTAGTGCAAGAGTCCCAAAAATGACAAGTTAAAAGATAAAATGTGTTTCACTGCTCCTAGGCGGCTTCCTCAGTTATCAAATGTCCATGTAAATGATTCTTTCCTATATCTGCTTTCAGTTTCAAATTTGGGCGCCAAAACCGCAACAGACAAACAAACAAACAAAAAAATGGTCCGGCAGCCATCTTGGATGTGGCACTTACGGTCTGGCAGCCATCTTGGATATGGCACTTCCGGTTTCGGCAGCCATGTTTGTGGAGTCATACCGGAGCAGTGGCCATTTTCCTGGAGCCCGAACAGCTCTCCCTTTAACTGTACTTAAAGTTATCAATTACAAACATATGAAATAGCAGATTTTTAGAGGAATAAAACCATTGGTTCGATCTAGGTGAAATCTGAATGTGGGTAGTTTTGAATATGAAGGCTACTGTGTCAAAGATGATATATATAATGGACATATTTATATGATAAGAAATGAACAAAGATATGTTCAGACAAATATGCCAAAAAGTGTCCATTGTGGTAGTTGTATCAATTTTTATAACCATTATTGTTTTAAAGGTGTAGCGAATTAGCTACGTGCCTAAATGGATGCATGCATGGCAGATAGGCCTGAAGATCAGCCAGAAAAAAAACAAAGGTGGCGACACTTAATAATCCAGACTGTTTATCAATTCAAATTGGTGGTGTAGCTATACACACAACAGAAGAGTTCACCTACCTGGGCAGCATTGTCAGGCCTGATGGAGGAACAGGCAGAGACATAATGAGCGCCTCAACAAGGCCAGAAACGTCTTTCAGATGTTAAATAAAATATGGAAATCTCCTCAATACAGCACCAATACCAAACTGAGACTGTACCAGACTTGTGTACTTTCCACCCTGCTGTATGGTTCAGAAAGCTGGAGAATGACAGAAAACGACCTCTCTAAGCTATCAATATTTCACACAAAGAACCTCCGAGGAATCATGTGAATCTTCTGGCCCAAAACTATTAGCAACCAACAACTCCTCATTCAGTGTAGACAAGAATGTCTGGAGACTATCATCACAAGAAGACGATGGAGATGGATTGGGCATGTCATCAGAAAAGAGCATGGGGACATCACCAGAACTGCCCTTCATTGGACACCAGAAGGAAAACACAAGAGAGGAAGACCAAAGAGCACCTGGCGTCGAATGGTGGACCGAGAACTCAAGACTATGAACCACATGTGGGGGTACCATACAAAAGCTGGCTCAGAACAAACAGGAGTGGCGAACCTTTGTTGCTGCCCTACATGCCAATAGGCATAATGGGCAATAAGCTAAGCTAAGCTAAAAATGGTGCCATAAACAGGTACCATAATACCTGGTAAATCTAAAATGCTGAATATCTTTAGGGAGAGTGTGATTGTCTATTCATTAGGTATGCTAAATTCTTATTTAAATATATACAGTCGTGGCCGAAATTGTTGGCACCCCAGACATTTTTCCAGAAAATCAAGTATTTCTCACAGAAAAGTATTGCAGTAACACATGTTTTGCTATACACATGTTTATTCCCTTTGTGTGTATTGGAACAAAACAAAAAAAAGGACGAAAAAAGCAAATTGGACATAATGTCACACAAAACTCCAAGAATGGACTGGACAAAATTCTTGGCACCCTTTCAACATTGTGGATAAATAAGATTGTTTCAAGCATGTGATGCTCCTGTAAACTCACCTGGGGCAAGTAACAGGTGTGGGCAATATAAAAATCACACCTGAAAGCAGATAAAAAGGAGTGAAGTTCACTTAGTCTTTGCATTGTGTGTCTGTGTATGCCACACTAAGCATGGACAACAGAAAGAGGAGAAGAGAACTGTCTGAGGACTTGAGAACCAAAATTGTGGAAATATATCAACAATCTCAAGGTTACAAGTCCATCTCCAGAGATCTAGATTTGCCTTTGTCCACAGTGCGCAACATTATCACGAAGTTTGCAACCCATGGCACTGTAGCTAATCTCTCTGTGGGTGGACGGAAGAGAAAAATTGATGAAAGGTTGCAACGCAGGATAGTCCGGATGGTGGATAAGCAGCCCCAAACAAGTTCCAAAGAAATTCAAGCTGTCCTGCAGACTCAGGGAGCATCAGTGTCAGCGCGAACTATCCATCAACATTTAAATGAAATGAAACGCTATGGCAGGAGACCCAGGAGGACCCCACTGCTGACACAGAGACATAAAAAAGCAAGACTACAGTTTGCCAAAATGTACTTGAGTAAGCCAAAATCCTTCTGGGAAAACGTCTTGTGGACAGATGAGGCCAAGATAGAGCTTTTTGGTAAAGCACATCATTCTACTGTTTACCAAAAACGGAATGAGGCCTACAAAGAAAAGAACACAGTACCTACAGTGAAATATGGTGGAGGTTCAATGATGTTTTGGGGTTGTTTTGCTGCCTCTGGCACTGGGTGCCTTGAATGTGTGCAAGGCATCATGAAATCTGAGGATTACCAAAGGATTTTGGGTCACACTGTAGAGCCCAGTGTCAGAAAGCTGGGTTTGCGTCTGAGATCTTGGGTCTTCCAGCAGGACAATGACCCCAAACATACGTCAAAAAGCACCCAGAAATGGATGGCAACAAAGCGCTGGAGAGTTCTGAAGTGGCTAGCAATGAGTCCGGATCTAAATCCCATTGAACACCTGTGGAGAGATCTTAAAATTGCTGTTGGGAAAAGGCACCCTTCCAATAAGAGAGACCTGGAGCAGTTTGCAAAGGAAGAGTGGTCCAAAATTCTGGGTGAGAGATGTAAGAAGCTTATTGATGGTTATAGGAAGCGACTGATTTCAGTTATTTTTTCCAAAGGGTGTGCAACCAAATATTAAGTTAAGGGTGCCAAGAATTTTGTCCAGCCCATTTTGGAGTTTTGTGTGACATTATGTCCAATTTGCTTTTTTTCCTCCCTTTTTTTGTTTTGTTCCAATACACACAAAGGGATTAAACATGTGTATAGCAAAACATGTCTTACTGCAATACTTTTCTGTGAGAAATACTTGATTTTCTGGAAAAATGTCTGAGGTGCCAACAATTTCGGCCATGACTGTATGCAGGAAGTAAGAGGGATGGGGGGGTTTGGAGGGGATGAATATTCGGAGTGGGAAGATGGTATACTGTATGGTTGGAGGCCTAGGTTACACCGAGGAATATTACTGGTTTAGAAAATGGGAGAGTTCGAAATCTGTATTTAGTCCATTCGGGGGTAGTGATTGTAGATTGTAAATGTATCTCATTTCTTCTTTTCCTGTTTCCTTTTCCAGATCGCCACCTCTCCATGGGTTATGAACAATTTTTAGAGCTGTGCAAGATAGACCTTCAGGGTCTTAGTTGTGCTTCACTTTGAAATGTGACGATACACTAAGGGATTTGAGGCCGTTTCCTATATTCCTCACGTGTTCTTGTATTCTTTTATTCAGAGGTCTTGTGGTTCTCCCTACGTACCTCAATCCACATGGGCATGTGAGAAGATATATCACGTTACGAGTCAAACAGTTCATCAAATCTCCTATCCTTTTGATTTTGCCTCTTTCCATGGTTATTTCAGTGATTACCCTTTTGTCGCTTTTTGTGTTTTTACAGTTGAGGCAGTTGCCGCATTTCGTAAAACCCAGGTTTGAAGCCGAACAAGATTTCGTCCCTCTGCAAAGTGCAACCCTAACTCGGTTCCTTCGGAAGGATGTCTTTAAGAAGGGCATCTCTTTGGAGCACCGGCCAATATTTTCATATGATTCTTCTTACTTGTTGTTCTGTTGACTGTAATTGTAGGCAAAAAGGTATTTCCATTTTTTCTTTTCTTTTTATGATACATAATTAATGCTCCCCGTTCTATTTTATTGACCTCTTCTTGTGTCTTTTGGAGGTTCTTTCTGTCATACCCTTTTCCTTCAAATTTTTCCAGGAGTGTGTCGGCTTGTGTGTCATAGTATTGGATCTCCGTACAGAACCTCCGAACCCTGAGGAGCTGGCTCTTTGGGATATTGTCTAGCCATTGCAGCATGTGACAACTCTCCCTTTCTATGTAGCTGTTCGTATCCACTTCCTTGAAGAAAGTTTTCGTTTTCATCTTTCCTCCTTCTATATAAATCTTCAGATCCAGGAAATTGATCTCGTCCTTACTCCAGGTGGTATATAATTCAATTATTTTGTGTTTAAGATGCCCAGTGCATATCCTCTATCTAGGTAATCATGAAAAATGTTCTTAATCCTCAGGACTTTGGACCAGGTGAACAGAAAATTTTATTTGGTACTTGTAGGAGCACCAAAAATGTATAAACTTACTGCACCATGAGAACATTTCCACTTTCCTCCTTTTACCTGAGAGTTTTTGGAACACAACACCTGGATTAGTGGACAGTGCCACTCCCAATCAAGTTGGCACACTACACTATCTACAGAGCCAATAGGAGGGCTTCACCTTTGTGAGTGGGATACTTTCAGATTATTCCTAATCTCAGCCATTGTTTTATTACATATAACTGGACAATGGATTTCATACACCCCCAGATGCGGATCATTCGCATTGGTATTATGTAATGAGCTTTTCGATTTTCCCATATACCACTGAATTGAAGAATTTATGGAATAAACTCACTAAGTGAAATCACTTTTTTATACCAATTGTCGTATAATTTTTGGTATCACTGTATATGAGATATATCACTATTATCAAGTCACAATACGTATCACTTTAAGTTTTATGTCTATAAAAGGGATAAACAGTGTGTTCATAGACATATGCACTTTGTTATCAGAAGTTGGTACCAGTTTGTGCTATCAGAGTGTGTTTTTTTTCAGTTTTATTGTATTTTGTTAGACAGAGAGTTTTGGGGATTGACTCTGTCAACACATTCACTATATAGCAGCATTTATCAAGGTACCCACACACACCTCCTTACCCAGCGCTCCTGATACGGGTGTTTGTGCAATCTCTCCATATATACAACCCTTCAATCTTCCAATAACCTGTTTGTCTACTACCAGTCCTGCCACTTGTCTTAGATACTTTGCCTATCCTGACTTCCTCGTATCTTCTAAGTCTCTTTGTGATCTTTGTGTTTATGCCATGAATTTCTGTTTACTGTCCAGCACTCTTCTTGTTTTGCCTCTGTGTTTATAACCAGTGTTCTGTTTCTATAGTCAGCCCTATTCCTGTCTCGTCAGTATCCAGCCCTCTCCTATTTATTATTTGATTTGTTCTGTATTAGTCTGCTAATAAACCCATATTGTCTATTATATATACCTGTCTCTGCCTCTGAGTTGCTGCAGATCAAGCTCAGACCCCCGTGCACCTTGACAATGATAGAGATAAAATCAAGGAGACGTTTCGGCCCATACGACCTTGATCTGTGCTGCACCTGGTGTGCCTTCTTGGAATCTTTCGGGCATAGCGGCACCCTGCGGGATAGCACCGGTGTGTGGTTGGTGTGCAAGGAAGGTACCCTCATAGCTTGACCATAATAGGTTATTCCATGTCTCATTGATAATAGGAAGACGAAAAAAAGGAAAAAAAAGTCACAATCCATTAATTCTTAGCAGCTCCCAGTTACTGTCTCAATTACAGGATCTTACAGTGCTGGAGGAAGGACAAGTGAACTGTTAGTTCTCTATGTCCTTCAAACTATGGAAAGAAGAGGTGGCAAATCATGCCCTCCACTTTGCAGGTGGATGAGAAGTAAGTTTAGGCCATCCCGCAGCAGCCAACGATGTGCGGCGCGTGCCGGCTTTGGGGAGAGGGCGTGGTGGCCCATTGAAGTCAACGAGGTGTACCAGTATACCCCGCATCTTCAAGGCCCACCCTCCGTGTGGACGGCATAGGACTCCATGCAGCGGGAAAGGGTTAATGGTCTAATGCAGGAGTCAACAACCATGACCCTGCAGATGTTTTGGAAAGACATCTCCAATGAGTCTCCAAAAACTTAATGAGTAACTAAGCATCACTGGAGGCCAAATAAAAGAAAAGGTCACACCAGACAGGTATGTTGCAAATACACATCTGATGTGACTGGTTCTTTTCTTTGGCTGTGAGGATGCGGTGGGCTGGCTACCAATGGACCTTGGTGTTCTCATTCTGGTGCAGTATAGTGCTGTGTGCATCTTTTTTCTATTCTGGACCTGTGATCTAAAGGCAGACAGCACACTGAACACTATTTGCAGAGTTGGATGGTAACAGAGGATCAGAGTCAGATTTCCATGATTAGAGATCATGGTGGTTAGGTTGAACCCGCATCTCGTAAAGTCGAGAGTTGCTTCCCCACAGTTGTATTGGAAGGATGTGTTGCACGGGATTTGACTTGCTTCTCCACGGTCAAAGAGCAGAGATGTTATCACTTGACTACACAGCCGATATTTGTCACGTTCCCACGTTCCAACCCTGTCTCCCTGCCCTCTGTATTCCTTATGTCTGTGTTTCCCTGTGCTGCTTTCCCTGACATGCAGCTCAGGGGTTAAGTTCTTTGCTCGTTGAGCTTCTGCTGGTGATATGGGCTGATTACTCCCCTATATAAAGCCATGGGCCCATATCACCATGCTCTTGCATTCTGGTTCACTTCAGCTACAGATTTGTTCCTGAGAGCTCCCTGTTATTCTATCCCAGTTCTTTCTCAGTGTTTCCTCCTTGTCTGAGTTCTAGGTTTCTGATTGACTTCCTGGTATTGACCCTCTGGCCTGGCTGACGGATTTTCTCTGGTGCTATATCCCCGCTTTGGCTCAAGGTATACGTTTTGGTTTTGACCCCTGGCTTATTTATTGACCACTCTTCTGGACATCCCTAGCGGTTCTGTGCTTATCGTATTATATGTTGTGTATCCTTGTAGACCACGGCTTTAGTTTATTGAAGTCCTTCCCTGCAAGTTATTGAGTATATCTCCTTTAGGTGTCTGTGTTTTTCCCAGGACTCTGCACGGCTACAAGGTAACCTTTTTCCATTAGTGCAGATGCGGCCACTCTAAGGACCGATCTATCAGTATAGGGCTCCTTCGGTATTAGCTGTGCAGAGGTCCCCAGTGTCTACTGTGGTTTATTTCCTTATCCTGATTGTTGTGTCACGCATCTCTGCGTATAGCGGCTTTTCCTCTTACCTGGGCCCTACTTGGCGCATGCCAGGTACCGCCATTGTGGCTGAACGTGACATAATGCAAGAGCCAACCATAGAGCTGCGTATATTGTTTGAATCCATGCTGCACCTGTTTGATGATTTCATGTCTAAGTGGAAGGGGTTAATGGACACAGCTTTTCTCCCTTCTAATGATCAAGCTGTTCTAGAAAGCAGGGTACGTGGTCCGCTTTCCCCTGAGGAAATGAATAGAAGGCGAACTGACAAGCTCTGTTTCTATTGTGCCAGTTCATTGCATTTTATTTCTTGGTGCCCACTCAAGCCAGTGCGTGCCGAGGCTGGCAAGATGCCAGTGTGCGCCGAGGCTGACAAGATGCCAGTGCGCGCCGAGGCTGGCAAGCAGCCAGTGCATGCCGAGACTGGCAAGCAGCCAGTGCGCACTGGGACGGGCAAGACACCAGTGCATGCCGAAACTGGCAAGGTGCCCGCGACCCACAGTCGAGTCACCAAGGCCAGTTCCCATTATAAAACTAAAGTAATCAGACCCCTTGTACCGTCCAGGTTTAGGAGAGCCCTTCCTAGGGCAACCAGACCTGTGGAGGGGGCAACGGATGTTACTGACCTTGCTGAATATTCTGACGATGGGTCAGATGGTACCAGGCCCCATACTGGGACAGATGGCATCAGACCCTGCCATGTATCCAAGGTCAGACCCCCTTTACCGTCCAGGCCTAGGAGAGCCCTTCCAGGGGTAACCAGGTCTGTGGAGGGGGTAACTGACATCTCAGACCCAGTCGAGTATTCCCCTTTTGATCCTGAGGTACAAATGGAGTTTGACTCCTTCTCGGCCAGGGAGGCAAAGAATGAAGCCATGGAGGTTATTCCCATTAATGCCTCTCGTATGTGGCCTCGCCAAACGGCCAGACACCCTAATGGTGGTCCAGGGCGTAAGATTGTTACAGGTTGTATTACCTGCGGTGCTGTACGCTTATCTGCATCACCCACCGCACTCATAGTGCCAGGTAGCAAGGCCGCAATTATGGGGTCTGGCGATGGGGTCACAACCAAGGAGTTTGGTGGGGAAACCGCAATCATGTTGTCCAGCGGGAAACCTGCAATCATGGAGAGTAGCAGCGCAATCATGTTGCCTTTTTTTGGCAGTGAAGTTGTCACGCCTGTGGCTGGCAAGCTTCCAGTTAAATCAGTCTCAAGCTGTGTGTCAGCTGTGCCAGTCTCAAGCTGTGTGTCAGTGTGAGGGTCTGCAACATCAGCGGTGCCAGTCTCAAGCTGTGTGTCAGCAGTGACAGTCTCAAGCTGTGTGTCAGCAGTGCCAGAAACCCAGTTAAGCTGTGTGCCAACGGTGCCAGTCCCAAGCTGTGTGCCAGTCTCAAGCTGTGTATCAGCGGTGCCAGAAACCCAGTCAAGCTGTGTGTCAGCGGTTCCAGAAACCCAGTCAAGCTGTGTGTCAGCGGTGCCAGTCTCAAGCTGTGTGTCGGCGGTGCCAGAAAACCAGTCAAGCTGTGTGTCAGCGGTGCCAGAAACCCAGTCAAGCTGTGTGTCAGCGGTGCCAGAAACCCAGTCAAGCTGTGTGTCAGCGGTTCCAGAAACCCAGTCAAGCTGTGTGTCAGCGGTTCCAGAAACGCAGTCAAGCTGTGTGTCAGCGGTTCCAGAAACCCAGTCAAGCTGTGTGTCAGCGGTTCCAGAAACCCAGTCAAGCTGTGTGTCAGCGGTTCCAGAGCCTCATTGCACTCCCACTGTGCCCATGTCCCACAGTGGTTCCACCAGTGTCTTGTCCTGTGATAGGGTTACCCCTCTCAAGTCCCGCTCTAAGAGGAGACGAAAGAGGGTGAAAAACCCCAGTCGCATTGGGTCCGAGGATGCCACTCTTCGCACAGGGTCCGAGAATATCACGCTCCTTTCCGAGTCTGATAAGGCTGTACTCCTAGTTTACCTTGAGGAATCTCAGCAATCGGGGAGTCTGGTTGGTAAAATATTTCCCAAAGGGAGAAATGTTCCTAATGGTTTTGTGAGGACTCCTTCTGGGTTACTGGTCCGGGAGGGCACACTGGGTTGTGTTCCAGCGATTCCCTAGTCTCATGGAGAAATTTGCTGAAGATTCAAACGACTCAGAAGACTGAGTGTGTCTTGTTGGTTTTTTTTTGTGGATTTTTGTAGGTGCCCTGAGGTCACCTTTTTCGGAGGGGGCTACTGTCACGTTCCCATGTTCCAACCCTGTCTCCCTGCCCTCTGTATTCCTTATGTCTGTGTTTCCCTGTGCTGCTTTCCCTGACATGCAGCTCAGGGGTTAAGTTCTTTGCTCGTTGAGCTTCTGCTGGTGATATGGGCTGATTACTCCCCTATATAAAGCCATGGGCCCATATCACCATGCTCTTGCATTCTGGTTCACTTCAGCTACAGATTTGTTCCTGAGAGCTCCCTGTTATTCTATCCCAGTTCTTTCTCAGTGTTTCCTCCTTGTCTGAGTTCTAGGTTTCTGATTGACTTCCTGGTATTGACCCTCTGGCCTGGCTGACGGATTTTCTCTGGTGCTATATCCCCGCTTTGGCTCAAGGTATACGTTTTGGTTTTGACCCCTGGCTTATTTATTGACCACTCTTCTGGACATCCCTAGCGGTTCTGTGCTTATCATATTATATGTTGTGTATCCTTGTAGACCACGGCTTTAGTTTATTGAAGTCCTTCCCTGCAAGTTATTGAGTATATCTCCTTTAGGTGTCTGTGTTTTTCCCAGGACTCTGCACGGCTACAAGGTAACCTTTTTCCATTAGTGCAGATGCGGCCACTCTAAGGACCGATCTATCAGTATAGGGCTCCTTCAGTATTAGCCGTGCAGAGGTCCCCAGTGTCTACTGTGGTTTATTTCCTTATCCTGATTGTTGTGTCACGCATCTCTGCGTATAGCGGCTTTTCCTCTTACCTGGGCCCTACTTGGCGCATGCCAGGTACCGCCATTGTGGCTGAGCGTGACAATATTGTGTGGTAGGCAAGTATGTACCGTTAGGTGTCTTGCCCAAGGACACTTACTGGAGAGGTGCTCTGGTCGGGATTCGAACCTGGGTCTCCACGGTTATAAAGCAGTGATGTTACCGCTGCTCCATCCAGGCGGTACACTCTATCCAGGCGGTACATACAATAGTATGGGTACAATAGTCTTAGTACCCATATGCAATGGTGTAGCGAGGGGGGCAGGGAGGGGCACATGCCCCTGGTGCCTTTCGGGGGGCCATTGCCCCCCCGAGAAAATCACCGCCAGCCGTTTTTCTCCCCATGAGGTGAGCGGCCACCGGCATGCAGATTGGCCGTTCGCCTGGGAACCACCTGACCAGCGCATGAGATCGCTGAGTTCACGTTCACTGAGGTGAGAGTTGGGGGGCAAATATATCCATGATAGTGGGGGCAATATACCCATGAGAGTGGGGGCAATATATCCATGAGAGTGGGGGCAATATATCCATGAGAGTGGGGGCAATATATCCATGAGAGTGGGGGCAATATATCCATGAGAGTGGGGGCAATATATCCATGTGTGTGCTGGGGCAATATATCCATGCGAGCTGGGGGCAATATATCCATGAGAGTGTGGGCAATATATCCATGTGTGAGCTGGGGGCAATATATCCATGTGAGCATAGGGGGCAATATCTTCAAGAAAGTGGGGGCAATATATCCATGAGAGTGGAGGCAATATATCCACGGGAGCTGGGGCAATATATCCATGAGAGTGGGGGCAATATATCCATGTAAGCCTGGGGCAATATATCCATGAGAGTGGGGGCAATATATCCATGAGAGTGGGGGCAATATATTCATGTGAGCTGGGGCAAACATACCCATGTGAGCTGGGGCAAATATATCCATGTGAGCTGGGGCAATATATCCATGTGAGCTGGGGGCAATATATCCATGTGAGCTGAGGGTAATATATCCATGAGAGTGGAAATCAGTGACCGCAATGTAATTTTTGACGCGCGCCCGTCACTTTTTACGCGCGTCCGTCATTTTTTACGCAAGTCTGTCATTTTTGTGCGGACTGCGCACAACAAAAGTACGTTTTGATGGAAGACAAGGTCATTTTTGACGGATCTAGTAAAAAAACGTGCGTATCGACGTTCTCCGTTGTGAATCCACAGTTTGGTACGGTCAGGTTGTTACAATTTGCCATTACCACCAGCTTTTCAAAGATGTTAAAAAAGTATGCGAGCAAACATTGTCTGTTAAATTTTGCGCTAAGATTGTAATACCATGCATGCACCAGCGCACAAACGCATTTGCGCTCACAATGTTAAGTATAGGACGCGCACAGTTCATCTCGCTCGCGCAGGTCCATCTGAGTTTAACATTATTGTGCATTTTTTGCACGAACGTTGTAGTACAACGTTCAGCGCAAAGGGTTTTGCCCCTCCCGTTAATGCGTTTTTCCGCACGCGCAAAATTGTGCGCAAAGAATATAATAGGGCCCATTGTTTTTAAGCTATATATCCAAAAGGATTCTTTCTTTAGCAACCTTTTTTCTCTATTTCCCCCTCTACGGTTTTTCCACCTGATTGATTCCCATCAGCCCAAATTCTGATAATTTATACACGTTACTATTGTCACAGTGCACAGGGACTGAATATTTAAGAAATCCCCTCCTAATATTATCCAGATGTTCTAATAATCTCTATATTGTTTTTCGCATGGACACCTCAGAAAATAATCAACATATGTAGAATTACAATTAATATGAGTATTGATCTTAAACACTTCTGCCGTGGTCTCACTTTTAAATGTACTCATTTCCCTTTCTTTTATATATCTGCACGCTATACAGGTTGCACATTGAATTTTTTTTTTCTTTTTTCTCCTTACTTTCTATTGGTTTAAATGTCGCACTCGGTGCCAAAATGCTTTTCAAGTTCCTCGGTCTTCTAAATGCTATCCCTGGTTTATCTGGTATAGCATTCCCAAAAACAGGGTCCTGTTTTAACGTAAGCCAGTTTTTTTGCAGAATCTCCCTAATTTTATGATGTTTTATTTATTTATTTATTAATTTATAAAGTATTTTACCAGGAAGGATACATTGAGATTTCTCTCGTTTTCAAGTATGTCCTGGGTTCAAGAACATGGTTACAGAAATACAAAAGTAGTAAAATGCAAGAAATTAACACAAAACAAATATACAGATTAACAGAAATGTTACATTATATTTAGTAAAAAAATTAAAATTGGAAATCTTTATTCTTATTTAGATCTCTATTAGGGAGTAAAAGGTTTTGTTTATCTACTTCAGTCAATATCTTCTTTAAATGTTGTTTACTATAACTTTTCTTTCATTTTTTGTTCTATTACTCCTATTTGTTTCTTGTGTTCACCTATTTGGGAACAATTTCTCTGAACTCGGAGTGCCTGGCTTCGTGGAATCCCTA
This sequence comes from Leptobrachium leishanense, assembly GCA_009667805.1. Taxonomy (NCBI): domain Eukaryota; kingdom Metazoa; phylum Chordata; class Amphibia; order Anura; family Megophryidae; genus Leptobrachium; species Leptobrachium leishanense. Next base: position 498,938,067 of record CM019063.1, on the reverse strand, counting down.
TTAACCACGGATTATGGTGACAACTAGAGAAATGGATATATCCATTCCCATCCGTGAACTTAAAGTAACATTTAGATTGTATTTCTCCATCTTGTTCCAGGCTATGTTTTGGCCACTACAGGTCGAAATCTTTACCAGGAAAGGCTTAATGATCTTAACATGTACAGCTTGGAAAAAAGACGAGACAGAGGAGATATGATAGAAACATTTAAATACGTAAAGGGAATCCACAAGGTAGAGGAAGGGAGTATATTTAAAAGGAAACAAAGTAGCAAAACAAGAGGACATAGTCTTAGATTAGAGGGGCAAAGGTTTAAAAGTAACATCAGGAAGCATTATTTTACTGAGAGGGTGGTGGATACATGGAACAGCCTTCCAGTTGAAGTGGTAGAGGCCAAAACAGTGATTGAATTTAAGCAAGCATGGGATAGGCATAAGGCTATCCTAAACAAAAGATAAATCCAGGTAAAGTATCCATGTAATTGGACAGACTAGATGGGCCGAAAGGTTCTTATCTGCCGACATTTTTCTATGTTTCCATGTTTCTATCTTGTTGAGTCTTAAGTTTTTGTTTTTTACACTGACTGTAGATCAGGGCTGTCAAACTCTGTCTCCCCAGATGTTTCTGAACTACATGGGGAATCTCTCTGCCGCCGAATTGCAGAGTATTTCGCTGGCAATTTGGTAATATTTGGCGAATCGGCAAGTTTTTGAATGGCCGAATGGCCACAAAATTGCACCGTACAGGGAAATTCACTATTCGGTGCAACTCGTTGGCCAATTCGGTGCTCTCTGAATAACCCTTATAGTTATTTCACCATCCATCAACCCATTACTTTAAAGTTATGTCTCCGTTGTCAAACTGCAAAACATAATAATAAAGGATAACAAAAAAACACCCTAATTTCTGCTGAGTTGACAGCTATTAAGTTATATACACAACTGTTCCATGTGAGTCTCCATTAGATCTTATCTTGAGACAGTAAAGTCTGGGCTTACTGGGCTTCTACGTAAGCGGACTTTACATCTGGGTGTGTCGTAATCATGTGTAGATCCCTTTAAGCTTATAAATCTAACAGACTAGTTTTTTTTGTTTTCTTCTAACAAAACTATATTCCAAGTTACAAAGGAGGTTTTTTAATGGGAATTTGTTTGCAAAATTTAGAAATGGATGGCTAGCTCTGGAAACTACTTACAGGGATACTCTATGCTCTGTAACCTCTCAATGCTATCTGAATGGTCACTGTGTCCTGAGTGCCTTAACCACTCTCCACCAGGCATGTACTGACCACCGGGACTATCTGGAGATTCCTGGTGGGCCAGGGTGACGGCCGAGCCTGGGTCTGGCCACAGCCTAGCCTGGGGATCTCCTGGGCCTGGCCGCCGGCCACTGGCCGAGCCTGGGGGTGCCTTTTTTTTTTTTAAACAAGAAAAATATAGTAGCCGACTCCTGGCAGTGGTGTTATTAAAAAGATTTTTCTTGATGATTATCTGGATTGGGGAGTCTTCCATGCTGACTGGTGGACCCTTGTGAGTGCAGCATATTCTCTTTTTTTTTTTAAACACTTTTTTTCTTTTTTCAAACACCATTCTTTTTATATTTTGCAAAAACTATTTATTTTGTAATTTTTTTTAGATGATCCTTTTCTATCTTTTTGTATTCTATTAGGCATTTTTGTTTTCTTTTTTAACCCTTTCGCTGCTGAGGCTTTTCACACCTCTGTGCTGAGGTCATTTTTACCGGTTTTGCTCATCATGTTTAAACGTGTTTTTAAGGCTTATTTTAGTATATGACCCAGACATATTATATATCGTTCTTTCCGTCAGACTCGGTAGATTCATAATATGTCATTATTATATGTATACGTTATGTCATGTCTGTATATTATAACAAAAAATGAAATAAAATATGTATTTTCAATAATTTACAACGTGTAAAGTGTTTTTTTTCACATTTTAACATGCGAGCAATTGCGGTTATATTTTGTATGGGGTGCGCTTGTTAAAAAAATTAGAGATGGGGTCTCGTTACATTTTTTTTGGGGAAAATTACACGATTTTTAACAAACGCACCGCATACAAAAATCGTTAGTGCAGCATCATTGTTCACATTATAATTGAAATGGGAACAATATTGCTGCATTAACGAACCAAAAAAAAGAAAAAAAAATGTTTATTTTTTTTTTATAATTTTCTTTTTAAATATATTTTTATTATTAATTTTAATTTTTATTTTTTTTAAAAAACTTTTTTCACAGTAGTGTTTGGTATCGTTGGAACGGCCATGCTCTGGCCGATCAAACCATATTAAACTTTAACCCCTAGCTGCCACGGATCGGGAGATAGGGAGTTCCAATGAACTCCCTATCTCCACCGTTGGTGGCAGTTAGGGGTTAACTCTAGGACTGGCGTCATCGTGCTATGCACGATGACGCCAGTCCTCAGGGGGAGTTTCCGGAGGCTTGGCCGACATCCAAGATGTCGGCCAGCTCCGGGAAAGGATCACGAACCGGCGCTTTTCAGCGCCGATTCACGATCCAGCTCCCCAGGGGTTAATGCCAGGCACCATTTGGAAGGGCAGGCTGTGCCCTTCCAAATGGTGCCTGGGTTAACCCCCGCAACGCCGCCGATCGGGAGGGAGAGAGGTCCGAAGGACCTCCCCCCCTCCCTTTCAGGCGCCTCCTCCGCACATGCGGGGGGCGCCTGAATTAGGTGTCATCGCGCTGCCGCGATGACACCTAGTTTCATCGGCGGCGGTTCCGGATGCTGGGCTGACATCGAGGATGTCAGCCCGCACCGGGGGGGCCAGCGATCGGCCGGAACCCGGCCGAACGCTGACCCCAAAGGGAGGACGCGCTCAGCGCGTCCTCCGCACAGCGGGAGCCATGCGGAGGACACGCTAAGCGCGTCCTCCGCATGGAAGTGGTTAAAAGACTTTTTAATTTTGTATTATTTTTTAATGGATATATTATTTAGACAATTTTTTATTGATTTAACCTTTTCACTACCAATATCGAGATATCTCAGGTTTAAAAGGCACCTTCTGGTGCCCCAATATCGAGATTTCTCAGTATGCTGTTCTGCAGCCCAAAAGCAAATGAACTTAGTTTGCTGCAAATGAATTTCGTTTGCTTTGGGCTACAGAAGGTGCCCCCAAACAGTTAAAACTGTGTAAAACAAGCAAACTGAATGTCGGACCGGCATTCAGCAAGCTGATACAGTTTTGCAGTAAAAAAACAGAAAGACAAATGTAATTCAATTTGGTTCAGTAGCTAGCACCATTTACCAGCCAAATATGTTAGTTCAGTAAATAAAATCATTGGGCATATTTTTAAATGTCTTTAAAGAGTATAATTAATTAAAAAGGATTTTTCCAAATAACAACGGTTCCTGACAATGCTTTTTGGAAAATCAGTTGGTAGTGAAGGGGTTAAGCTACTATTAGGAGAATACGAGACTTTTTTTTTTTTAGTTCAGAAGATTTTCCGCTCCCAATTTGGCGATTTTCACCGACGTCTGATAACTGTTTCAGAGACCAAATTGTCAGCAAAACACAGTGCACAATCACTAAATAGTCAATTCACTGTATTTTCAGGTAAATTAAGGCTAAGGTCAGACGAAAGCAGTTTTAATGTGCGTTTAACCGCACTAAATCACGGCCGTGCTAGCAGCAAATGATGTCCAATGCCGGGCTGCATATGAAGAACGGCCGCACAAAAGTGCGGCCGCGCAACGCAAGTGGCAAACGAACGCATTTTTTCGAGAACGTCAAACCGCTAGTACTGACGTACAGAGTGCGCTGCGTCCGCATAGCGGCGTGTTTGCGTGATTGGGAGATCGCTGCTAATGTATGGCTAACATAACGTCCAGACACAAAAAGTGTTTTATTGATGATCCGTACAAAATCACGGACGAAAATGCGTGTCTGTCATGCCCCATGGCTACCACCATCCTGAAAACCCCCCCTGGTGGTTCACTTCCATCCTGTTCCTGCCCTGCAGCCAGCAAACCAGCATCCAGCAGTGCAAAAGTTAAAACACAAACACGTGACACACGAAATAAAGGGCTCAGCCCCACACACACTCACTGCTGGTTCATTACGGCTAATGCTCACGAAGAGTGAACATCCTTGCTTCATTGATATTCTGATTCCTGATCCTGATTCCCAATACCTGGTTCCTGCTACTACAACCATCATATCCATCATCCCTCTGCTATCTACCTGGTCAGTCATCATATTCATCCACCCTCCTCTACCCTAATCCTCTGTTTATTTGTGCAGACCACTGCACGCTGGGCTCATACTCTCCTCACCCCTGGTGCCACCCCGGTACCATCCCTAACCGTGACAGTGTCGTATGACCGCTATCGCGTATTCCGTGAAAAAATGCGTCCATTCATTCGAACGCACTTTTTCACGGACAACACGAAAGATGCGTTAGTCTGACCCTAGCCTTAATCACCGAAGAGCACAAATGTGCAGAGAAACAAAAGCATCAAAATTGCATGCAATTTTAAATAGCATAAAATGTGTTTTCATTTCATGAAATGCCAAAAAATCCAAACCAAATCTCTAGCACCAGCCTGTAGAGATCTTAATCCGGCCCTGCTTGTTTGCATATTGGAGTGGGCAAGTCTGGATGAAGTTCAGGACCCCTTTTTTGTCCCAGTCCAGCCCTACTCTCCCACCCTCCAGATAAGGGATGTCTCTGAGGGCTGAATTAGACCTGAGTCTGAAGGGGCTTAGTTACAAACAGAAGTCAGGTTCCTAGCATATCGGATCTAGCTAGGCACCAATGGCTATCAAAGTGCTCAGTATTGAGTCATTGGATTGCTTTTCTTCCATGGTCATGTGACATGCTGCAGTTTACACAAAGCATGTCACATAGCAACCCAGTGCTGGATTCCAGCTGACTTTATAACTAAACTAAAGGGTTAAAACAGGAAGTGATCAGGACGGATTACTGTTTCTTCACACCAATTCCCTCCTTCTATTTTAACTCTGGTTTTTCTTCATGTTCCTTGACATCCACGCAGATGCTCCTGGTGATGGTGGCCATGATTATAGCTATGTACAGTGGCAAGAAAAAGTATGTGAACCCTTTGGGATTACATGGAGTTTTGCATGAATTGGTCATAAAATGTGCTCTGATCTTCATCTACGTCACAACAATTTGAAAAACACAGTCTGCTTAAAATAATACAACACAAACATTATATGTTTTCATGTGTTTATTGAACATAACATGTAAACATTCACAGTGCAGGGTGGAAAAAGTATGTGAACCCCTAGCCTAATGACTTCTCCAAGAGCTAATTGGAGCCAGGAGTGAGCCAACCTTGAGTCCAATCATTGTGATATTATTGGATGTGTTGCTGAAAGCTGTCCTGCCCTTTAAAAACACACACCAGCTTTGGGTTTACTGGTTTCAAGAAGCACTGCCTGATGTGAACCATGCCTCGCAGAAAAGAGCTCTCAGAAGACCTACGATCAAAAATTTTTGACTTGCATGAAGCTGAAAAGGGTTACAAAAGTATCTCCAAAAGCCTTGATGTTCATGTATCCACGGTAAGACAGACTGTTGCTACTCTCCCTAGGTGTGGTTGTCCTGTAAAGATGACTGCAAGAGCACAGCGCAGAATGCTTAATGAGGTAAAGAAGAATCCTAGAGTGTCAGCTAAAGACTTACAGAAATCTCTGGCACATGCTAACATTTTTGTTGCCACATCTACAATAAGGAAAACATTAAACAAGAATGGAGTACATGGGAGGACACCACGGAGGAAGCCATTGCTGTCCAAAAAGAATATTGCAGTACGTTTGAAGTTTGCAAAAGAGCACCTGGATGTTCCACAGCACTACTGGCAAAATATTCTGTGAACAGATGAAACCAAAATTGAGTTGTTTGGAAAAAAACACACAACACTATGTGTGGAGAAAAAAAGGCACAGCACACCAACATCAAAACCTCATCCCCACTGTAAAACATGGCGGAGGGAGCATCATGGTTTGGGGCTGCTTTGCTGCCTCAGGGCCTGGACGGATTGTTGTCATTGATGGAAAAAATGAATTCCAGAGTTTATCAAGACATTTTGCAGGAAAACTTAAGACTATCTGTCCGCCAACTGAAGCTCCGCAGAGGATTGGTGATGCAACAGGACAATGACCCAAAGCAAACAAGTAATTCAGCAAAAGAATGGCTTCAACAAAGCAAAATACGCCTTCTGGAGTGGCCCAGTCAAAGTCCTGACCTCAACCCAATTGAAATGCTGTGGCATGACCTTAAGAGAGCGATTCACACCAGACATCCCAAGAATATTGCTACACTGAAACAGTTTTGTGAAGAGGAGTGGTCAAAAATTAGTCCAGATCGTTGTGCAGGTCTGATCTGCAACTACAGGAAAACGTTTGGTTGAGGTTATTGCTGCCAAAGGAGGGTCAACCAGTTATTAAGTCCAAAGGTTCACATACTTTTTCCACCCTGCACTGTGAATGTTTACATGTTCTGTTCAATAAAAACATGAAAACATATAATGTTTGTGTTGTATTATTTTAAGCAGACTGTGTTTTTCAAATTGTTGTGACTTAGATGAAGATCAGAGCACATTTTATGACCAATTCATGCAAAACTCCATGTAATCCCAAAGGGTTCACATACTTTTTCTTGCCACTGTACCTAGGCTAAGATTGAACAATTCCGGCCTACTAATTTTTCTGTGTTGGGTTTTGGAGACCTGGCATGAAGTAGCCAAAATATTACAAACAGGGTTATTCAGAGAGCGTGAAAAGCAGGAGAATGGCTGGAGAATGAAAAATTCGAGGTCAAAATAGCCAGACCAGAAAAATTCTCCCTTTCATCTCACTTTCCAAATCGGCTATTTTGACCTAGAATTTTTCATTCTCCAGTCATTCTCCTGCTTTTCGCGCTCTCTGAATAACCCTGATAGACGCATGGATAGAGTGAAAATACTGAGGCGTTTGAACTGGATTCCAGTAGTTGCGGCTCTGTTACAAATCATAAGCATTTTGCCCTATGCCTTTATAAAGATTGTTTGGCTCTAGTTTGTACCCTTCATTATTCACAAAAAACAATTATGTTTTCATTAACCAATGCTTAATTAGTTTATACTCTTAATCTTTAACTAGACCTTCTTTTGTAGAAGCAAAATATCTTCTGTTTTAAGAGGATTAGGATATCTGTGTTATTACTTATCACTATAATAAGTTCAATATACAGTTCATTGAGCTCTTTGATTTTTTTTATGCCTAAATTAATTACAAAATAGGGGTTGGAGTAGTAAAACGAGCAATTCCTATCCACTGACTTTATTGAGTTGGGTTTTAGTCATCTGGTATGGAGTTCCAAAAACATGGTGGGATGATGAAAAAATGCCTCTTGCTTAGACAAGACAGCAAAGACACAGGAACAAAGAGACATATGTTGAACACAGATTGTAAGGGACCTATCAATGCATGAATGGCGTACATGGTATAAAATGTGACTAAATAAATGTAAACAAAATAGAGGAAACTAAAAAAAGTGCGGAGACGGGCAACTAAATTAATAAGGGGAATGGAAGGTTTAAGTTATGAGGAAAGACTAACAAACTTAAACCTGTTTAGTTTAGAGAAACGGCGCCTTAGAGGGGATCTGATAACCTTATATAAATATATACGGGGCCTTAGAGGGGATCTGATAACTTTATATAACTACATACAAGGCCATTATAAGCCATTGTCTGGAAACTTATTCATTCATAGGACTATGCACAGGACACGAGGTCACCCATTTAGACTGGACGAATGTTTGGCCTAAAGCATAGGAAGGGTTATTTTACGGTGAGAACAATAAAGCTGTGGAATTCTCTGCCTGTTGAGGTGGTTGGGTCAGAGTCTGTACAGACTTAAAAACAGCGACTGGATGACTTCCTGCAGACACAGAATATTAAGGGTTATAATATTTAATGTGATAATGTCTGCTTGATCCAAGGAGAAATCTGACTGCCATTCTGGGGTCAACAAGGAATATTTTCCCAGTATGTTGCATATTGGCGAGCACTTCAGACTGGGTTTTTGCCTTATTTTGGATCAACCACAGTAGGTAACGTGTGAAAGGCTGAACTCGGTGGACGCACGCCTTTTTTTCGGCCTACGTAACTATAAAACTTGAAAAAATGTCTCGTAATATAGCTGATATACAAAGACCTAAACCAGACCATTGGATTATTTGGCATACTTCTCAGTTATCATAATGCTTCACATATCCCTCAGACACGATTTTTCTCTTAATGCTGAGACAAATTAGGTGCCAGATAAATCAGCCTGGGTATATTATGATCCCTGATTTACTTATGTTCTGAACAGATCATCCTTTTGCATTATTTTGTTTTATTACGATCACCCCTTTTTTCTTTCAGTGCCCCCCCCCACTCTTGTGTTTGAGAAAACTGAAATAAACCAGATTCAGAAAAAAATATATGTAAATGTAATCTTCTGGTAAGTAAAATAAATAGGTTGATCTCCAACATATGTTCATTTTCACCAAGAAATGTTTTCTACTTTACTCGATGTGGGGATAACACCTTCATGTACACATTTTGATTTATTTCTATAATATCTAAATTGGGGTTAGGACTGAATTTGTCATGTTTGATTTAAAATTTCCATTTATTGATGGTGTGAGAATGTGATGGAGGCACACATAAAGCGCTCTATAGATCCATTATTTATTACATGGTAGACAAAAACTATTCAAAATATTGAGTTTTTTTAAATAGATTATAGAGTTATTGAATACATGAATACTGTATATCTAGTCTGTATTTGAGTAGTTTGTTTTTAAAGACTTGGAGTCAAATTGTTCTCCGTGGTCCTTCAATGACTTTGAGTGATACTGTGAGATCACGTACACACAGTATCATACACAATCTCATGTGAGTGTTCATGTAGTCCTACGGATGCCAGGAGAGAGTACCAGTGTCGATAGATTTGCCAGGACCTGGGGTTTTGCAAAATGGAAAATGAGTAAGCGCATGTGGCAAGACGAAGAGAATAGGGAACAAGTGCATACATCTACATCTCATACAGGGAGAGGGGGTGCCAGTGAATATTCTAAAGAGAAATAGAGGGGTCACACATTAAGCAAGGGGAAGAATTATTACTTTTTCTTGCCTGTTATTAACGTCATTCAATAATTGTATATTTTTGTGCCCTGTCTGTTTTCAGCTTCTGAAGACAGCAGGGACATTGCTAATGGCTACACCTGGCGACTGCTGACCCACATCCTCCCCATCAGATCATCACCACTTAGGCTGGGTCAGACTAAAGCATTTTTAACGTGCGTTTAGGCGCACTTAATCACGGCCGCAGTAGCAGCAAATGACGGGCAATGACGGCCAATATACGCAGTACGGCCGCACGAAAGTTCGGCCGCGCAACGCAAGCGGCAAACGAACGCATTTTTTCGAGAAAGCAGAACCGCTAGTACTGACGTACAGAGTGCGCTGCGCCTGCATAGCGGCGTGTGTGTGCGTGATTAGGAGACGTCAGACGCTGCTGATGTCCGGCCAACATAACGTCCAGACACCCAAAGTTTCCTGGTTTGAATCCATAATAAATCACGCATGAAAATGCGCATAGTATGACCGTTTTCGCTCATTCCGTGAAAAAAATATGTCAATGCGTTCGGACGCACTTTTTGACAGTCGCTGCGAATAATGCGATCGTTTGACTCTAGCCTTACTGGGAGAGTAGACTTAGCGAAGGAGCCTCCTACATGGTTTCTAATATTGCTCAGTGGGGTGGGAGGTTATACTAACTTCGCCAACAGTTGCATTTTCTGTATTTACATACAGTCACACAGGGCCGGCAAAATCTCTAACGCTGCTAAAGCCACTGCTTTACATGGCTTAATGGTACTTTGTGAATAGAGGACCACCGTGCTGTCTCTTCCACCCAACCATACCATGAACACACAAAACATATCTCAAACCCCTCCTCGTAACCTGTAGCCAGACACAGAAGATAATTTGGGTACCCTCGTTGCTACACATCGACAGTCATCATTATTACCCACCGACTACTAAACCAAGTGGTTTGCAAGCTCTGTAGGACATCACATGCCCTCACCAGGATTACAGACACCATGCAGCACAGCATAGACTCATAAAGCATTGTAAGGCCCAGTGAGCCATCCTGTATGACCTGGTGAGGAGGTAGGACTAGAACCGCCTGTAAGCCTTTAAGGGATTGGCACAACTGTCAAGTAGCATCATGGACCTCATACACAAGTACCAGCTGTAGACCTCCTGTAGGACCTTTTTCTCCTGAAGAAGTTGCATTAACACAGCAGGGAAATGCTCGTCAAGCGCTACCTTTATTCATCTTATAGCCAATCTCTGCTATACTCCCACTTCATTCAACCTCCTTACCTTGGGTCCCATGTCAAAGAGACCTGTGGCTGCCCTATGGTCCCATATCCAAATGAGACTTTAATTTAGGGCATGTTGTGCTTTGATTATTGATGGTGTTGTGACCTGATATGAGGTTTTAATCTCTAAATTCAACCCTACATTGCTCTGGAGCTATTCTATACAATCTATTGGTCCCAAATTAAGGAGACCGTTAGACTCTCTTTATTGAGCATCCAAGTTCTGGGGCTCCAATATTAGTTGATCCAAAAATAAGGGGACCGTCTGATAGTTCACATTGGGCATCTATAATGCCAATATATGTTTATTTAGGAAGCACTGTTGGGGATGTGCAAAGCTCTATGAGATTGGCTATTAACTGTCAATTGTTTCATGTTTGTTTTACTTTCCATATTTAACCAGTCTCTGCTATACTGCCTTCTCAATTAGCTTCTCTACCTTGAGTCTTCATACGCCCTTATTATGCTTTCAATTGTTGTATTCGATAAGTAGTTACACTTAAATGAGATCTGCTACCTACAAAAGCGACATAAGCATTTCTTATTTATGGTCCCACACCAAGAAGACCCATTTCACTGATGGTCCACACCATCATGAGACCTTTCATTAAAGGTGTGGTTATGTTGGTTATTGACCTTGAAGACTTGTAAGGTTTTCGGTATCAGCCAAAAAGATTTTTTGAAACAGCTGTAGCCTATTCTGACCCTGATTCCTCCTCTGTGGTCCTCTCAATCACACAACCAGTGAACCCTCTGCCTCTCCTCAATACAAAGATTTATTTATTATGATTTTCTTGTCTGTTTGAAAATGTTTAAAATTTAATGCTCCCTGTTCCATTGTGGATGCTAAAATGGAGACAGTAAGTGGGATAATGTGCGCTTGCAGATTTTCCCTTACCGTCTCCATGTTAATGTCCTATTTTGGGGAAGGTGTTCTCAGCACCACACCTTGGAACACAATGCTAACCTCCCTGATAATCGCAGTAGCACTTCCGCTGCACCGTGAGTATCAGCTCCTGGAATCCACAGGACTCTACTGAAGAAGCACCACGGAGGCGCGAAATGCGTTTGGCCTAGGTTCTTTGCCAATTCCTCCACTATTGAGGATTGTCTTTTATCCGTATGGTTTCATTTAAACAATTGAAATAAAAGGGACCCTGTTTTTTATAAAGGAAATTCCCTTTTGTTTGTTCCTTCAATACGATCGTGTCATAGGTACCATGCAAGGATTGTAGGTGTGAGCCTAATGTGCAGTGAGCCATGAAGTATGCAGGTTAAGGGGTTCAAACAAGATATTTATTATAAACAAAACAGCAGAAAATACTGAACTGAAATGATAAAGTCCAGAGCAAGGTATCAGATATAGAGTGAGCCAGTCTCGTAGTCAGGAATCAAGCAGTAATCGTGGGGTACAGAGAACAGAATATCCAAAGTCCATAGCCAGAGGTCATACACGTGAATTCAATATGGGAGCTGAGTAGCAAAACAAATAGGTTACCAGTAGAGTAGGGGTAGTCCAAAAGGATCATAAATCGGGTACAGATGAAGGTCCAGAGGGAAACAGATGGGGGTACAGCGGATCCAGGAGCTTATCCAAAACCAGGTCAGCGTGGTGCAAGGTTCAGACTTCAATGGGGAAGTGAAGCACATGGGGTGTGACCTCCTTAAATACAGGAAAAACTGGGCAGGATGATTTGCAGGTGATGGTCTGATTTGAATATACGAAATCAAAGTCCAGAACTGAACGTGGGAAAAAAAAAGAAAAACCAAAACAAAGTCCCGGCATCTGCATAAATCATGCAAGACATGGCAAAAAGGGCAACAGCTGGAGGCGTCAGGATCAGGGGGTCCAGACCATGACAGCACCCAGGTGGGCATGACATCACCCCCCTCCTGACGGGTGCACTCCGGGCACCGAAGCTGGAACGGGGGCACAGAGTCCAGAACGGTCAACTGGAGTCAGACAATATATCAAGGTTTCTCCAGAGTTCCGGGAAGCGCCTGACCACTGCTAAGTATTCCTGCCGGACCAATACTCCAGAGGGCGTCATGGAGTAACCCGTAGGGACAGGTCCCGAACTAGCGTATTTCGTGCCAGTTTGACTACTTGGATCCTGGAAGTCCTCATACAGAGCCATGAGTACAGCCCTGTCAGACCCAATATCGGGAATAGAGTCACGGGCACAACTCGGCGGAGACTCTATAGTTACAGGGCTCGGAGGGACAGCGCCCTTAGTGAGGCTTTGCTGGGTACGGAGAGACTTGGCTCGACGGCGGCGACTACGACCCTTTGGCGGTGACGACTTGGGGACCACTGCTGGGCTCTGCGAAGACACTGTGGAAGCGACAGCTGGGCTCTGCGAAGACACTGTGGAAGCGACAGCTGGGCTCTGCGAAGACACTGTGGAAGCGACAGCTGGGCTCTGCGAAGACACTGTGGAAGCGACAGCTGGGCTCTGCGAAGACACTGTGGAAGCGACAGCTGGGCTCTGCGAAGACACTGTGGAAGCGACAGCTGGGCTCTGCGAAGACACTGTGGAAGCGACAGCTGGGCTCTGCGAAGACACTGTGGAAGCGACAGCTGGGCTCTGCGAAGACACTGTGGAAGCGACAGCTGGGCTCTGCGACGACACTGTGGAAGCGACAGCTGGGCTCTGCGACGACTCGGTACCAGGGGCCTGAGAAGGCTTGGGGACAGAGGCCTGAGAAGGCTTGGGGACAGAGGCCTGAGAAGGCTTGGGGACAGAGGCCTGAGAAGGCTTGGGGACAGAGGCCTGAGAAGGCTTGGGGACAGAGGCCTGAGAAGGCTTGGGGACAGAGGCCTGAGAAGGCTTGGGGACAGAGGCCTGAGAAGGCTTGGGGACAGAGGCCTGAGAAGGCTTGGGGACAGAGGCCTGAGAAGGCTTGGGGACAGAGGCCTGAGAAGGCTTGGGGACAGAGGCCTGAGAAGGCTTGGGGACAGAGGCCTGAGAAGGCTTAGGAACAGAAGCCTGAGAAGGCTCAGAGACGGAGGCCTGAGAAGGTTCAGAGACGGAGGCCTGAGAAGGCTCAGAGACGGAGGCCTGAGAAGGCTCAGAGACGGAGGCCTGAGAAGGCTCAGAGACCGAAGCCTGAGTTGGCTTGGTGACAGAAGCCTGTGAAGGCTTAGTGACAGGAGCCTGAGAAGGCTTACGGACAGAGGCCTGGGAAGGCTCAAAAACATAGGCCGGAGTAGTGAACGTGGTTCCTATATAGGTGGTCCTCATGCACCCAATGAACCTGCCAGGTTGCCCTCGAGGGTGACGTGCAGTCTCTTTAGGGAATTCCTCTTCTGAATCCACAGAATCCCATTCGTTTGACGAGTAGTTCTCAGAAGCCGATGAGTAACATGAGATACGCCGTCTGGAAGGCACTGGAGCGGTGAAACAGTTAGCCGGGAGGTGCTGGCTTGGAGTGGTGGGTGTCATACCGGAGGGTAGGACAGACGCAATCTCCATGGGCACAACGAGGTCAGGCTCTGTAGGTCCGCTGGGCTCTTCCTCCATCGGTAAGTACTCTGAAACGGATTCTGTGGGCAGTGTGGATTGGGAATCCATTGGTTCCACTTGGGACTCTTGCTGCACGGTTTCAGGACCATCACCAATAGGCACCTCTTTCATGGGTTTGGATTCGGTGACGGATCTCTCGGGCAAGGACCTGGCAGGCAAATATTCTTTCTTGGGCCTGAAGGATGTCGTGTCTCTGGGAGTCGATGTCTTTTTCGGCTTGATGGGCAGTACTTTAGGAGGAATCAAGGGCACTGCCTTGACGGATGCTGGTCTTTTAGGCTTCGAAGCAGACTTGGCAACCAAAGGCTTTTTGGTTGACGCGGATTCAGGTGGGGTGCTAGAAGATTTGGGGGGGCGCAGAAGGCAGGCTGATAATGTGTGCTGGTCACTCCCACAATAGAAGCACAAATTGTTTGATCTTCTTCTCTCACGCTCCTCCAGGGTTAGGGGTTTTCTGGGCCCCTTTTCAGTAACTGGGACACGCACCTTAGCTGAGATGCCCCTGAAGCCTTTAAGCAGGTCAACAAATAACGTGTCCACTTGTTGCAGGATCTCCTCCATAAACCCCTTCACATACTCCTTTATAGCTTGGCTCACTGCTTAAAGACTTCCCCATTCTGTCATAGGTACCATGCAAGGATTGTAGGTGTGAGCCTAATGTGCAGTGAGCCATGAAGTATGCAGGTTAAGGGGTTCAAACAAGATATTTATTATAAACAAAACAGCAGAAAATACTGAACTGAAATGATAAAGTCCAGAGCAAGGTATCAGATATAGAGTGAGCCAGTCTCGTAGTCAGGAATCAAGCAGTAATCGTGGGGTACAGAGAACAGAATATCCAAAGTCCATAGCCAGAGGTCATACACGTGAATTCAATATGGGAGCTGAGTAGCAAAACAAATAGGTTACCAGTAGAGTAGGGGTAGTCCAAAAGGATCATAAATCGGGTACAGATGAAGGTCCAGAGGGAAACAGATGGGGGTACAGCGGATCCAGGAGCTTATCCAAAACCAGGTCAGCGTGGTGCAAGGTTCAGACTTCAATGGGGAAGTGAAGCACATGGGGTGTGACCTCCTTAAATACAGGAAAAACTGGGCAGGATGATTTGCAGGTGATGGTCTGATTTGAATATACGAAATCAAAGTCCAGAACTGAACGTGGGAAAAAAAAAGAAAAACCAAAACAAAGTCCCGGCATCTGCATAAATCATGCAAGACATGGCAAAAAGGGCAACAGCTGGAGGCGTCAGAGGATCAGGGGGTCCAGACCATGACAGCACCCAGGTGGGCATGACAGATCGGATCAAGACGATTACCTCCTCTGGTGTTTTTCCTTGGACTTTATACCCATTCTTCTTGCTGTGCGGATTATCTGTCCTGTATGGTTTTGTGACAAGTTGTACCAGGGACCACAATTTGGGAGTGTGAAACCCTTGAGTCAGGCAGGGCTCATTACAGGGTAAGTGTGCATTTGTCACCTTTTCATATTCACTAAATAGATTGTGAGTTGGCTGCACTATGAGAGATTTCCTTATTATATTTTTGAGATCCTGCGTTATCAGCCGGGAACGATGGGATGGAGCAGCAGACTTGAAAAATTTCTGTGAAGCCCTCATCTGGACTGGTTACTTTCTAGTCTATTTTTATATGGACTAGATATAATACAGGACGGACTTCTGTATTTGTACTTTCTACGTCTATAAGCTAAGTGATTTATTTTCAGTATATACACCCAATAGGAGCTTTGACCGCAACAGTAGGGAATTCTTTGGGTTCCTCTGCTATTTATTCGACCAACCACTGGGTTAGGTGATTTGGAAGCACTGTTCCCTTTATTTCATTTTCTCTATCTGCAAATGGTGTGTCTGGCCATATATTTCAATATTTCCATAAATTGACAGTCCTTCAGCAAAATCCTAAATTATTTATTGGAAATCGGTCACATGACATTAAATAAAAGTATTGGTACACGGCATCAGTGAGTATCTGAAAAAAGTATCAGTACTTGTACTCAATCTTGATTAAAATGTATCAGTGCAACCCTAATATACCACAAAACCTCCATCTAAACAATTTTTCAAGAGTGTACTTCCCTCCAATAACTACAAATGCGACTATATTGGTTATTCACTAACCTCCGAATTGGCCCCAAATTGCACTGAATGGTGAATTTCACCGTTTGGTACAATTTTGGGGTAATTAGTGTTTTCACTAAGCTATCAATTCTCCAAATACAGGTGAAATGACAATGATATACGGTGCTATTCGCCACAATTTGGTGGCACCAAAATTGTCCCATATATGACTAGTGTGTCATCTATTCATAGGACGCTTAATTGTACCGAAATTGCGAAGAAATGCCCCGATCTTCGGTGTTTTAATTTTACAGGTTTAAATTGGCGAATCCGTTTAGAAGCACGATACGGTGGATACAATTAAAACGTAACTTTTTATAAATTGCCACTAAGAGAACCTGCTGCCTTAACTCTTGACCAATACTATTCAATTTATTTATAAATGACCTTGAGATAGGCATTGAAAACCATGTATCAGTGTTTGCAGATGACACAAAACTAGGAAAAGTAATACAATGTGAGCAGGATGTTACTTTGCTGCAGAGGGATTTAGATACATTGGGGGACTGGGCACTTAAATGGCAGATGAGATTTAATCTAGATAAATGCAAAGTTATGCACTTTGGAGTGAAGAACACACAAGTAAATTATACCCTAAATGGTACGGAGTTAGGGAAATCCAAGCAGGAGAAGGATTTGGGAATAATCATAGACTTCAAACTAAGTAACAATGTGCAATGTCAAACAGCAGCCACCAAGGCCAGCAAGGTATTGGCATGCATTAAAAGGGGAGTTCACTCACGGGATGAAAACATAATTTTGCCTCTGTATAATCAATGGTCAGGCCGCACCTTGAATATGCCGTGCAATTTTGGGCACCTGTCTTAAAAAAAGATATTATAGCGCTAGAAAAAGTGCAGAGACGGGCAACTAAATTAATAAGGGGAATGGAAGGGTTAAGTTATGAGGCAAGATTAACAAGCTTAAACCTGTTTAGTTTAGAGAAACGGCGCCTTAGAGGGGATCTAATAACCTTATTGTGAAGGAACCGTTCCCTTCCATCTGTCCTGGCTCTCCAGACACCCCTTCGTTGCGGTCAGCCCGGCTACTGGGAGCGCTGTCCTCAGCGCCTCGAGCGGCTTGACCTGCCTGCTTCTGTTCCTCTGCCCTGGAGCCGTTAGGAATCTCCAGAAGGCCGCTCTCTGCCTTCTGAGGGTGAGTGTGGAGTGTAGCGTAGTTTGTAATAAAGACACCAGGTGCGGCTGTATGCTTTAAAACAGGATCCTCTCTCTCTGAGCTCTGAGAGTTCTCTGCCTTTTTAATGAACAACCACCATTTATGCTGAAGTCCAACAGTCATAATTTGCATACCCATACTAATTACCAGGGCCGGCGCTAACGTAAGGCGGCACAGGCGGCCGCCTTACTGTCTGGCGTCCTGCCAGTGTGAGGGGCGCCGGCCCGGGTGTAACCGACCCCCGAGATTTGGCCCGGGGGTTGAGGGACCCAGATGCCGGGCAGCGCGAGAGTGCCTGCCCGGTCTTGAACAGTCCGTCCTGTGAAGTGGATGCGGCTGTGTGTGTGCGCAGCCGGTCACGTGGTCCGGCTAATCAGGTGGTACTGAGTCTCTGTACCACCTGACTGGCCGGACCGCGTGACCGGCTGCGCACGCACACAGCCGCATCCACTTCACAGGACGGACTGTTCAAGATCGGGCAGGCGCTCCCGCGCTGCCCGGCATCTGGGTCCCTCAACCCCCTGCCGGAGCTGGGGCAACAATCCAGGTGAGAGCTGGGGGCAAATCCATGACCTGGGGGCAAATCCATGACCTGGGGCAAATCCATGAGCTGGGCAAATCCATGACCTGGGGCAAATCCATGAGCTTGGGGGCAAATCCATGAGCTTGGGGGCAAATCCATGTGCTGGGCAAATCCATGACCTGGGGGCAAATACATGAGCTGGGCAAATCCATGAGCTGGGCAAATCCATGACCTGGGGCAAATCCATGAGCTTGGGGGCAAATCCATGAGCTGGGCAAATCCATGTGCTGGGCAAATCCATGACCTGGGGGCAAATCCATGAGCTGGGCAAATACATGAGCTGGGCAAATCCATGACCTGGGGGCAAATCCATGACCTGGGGGCAAATCCATGAGCTGGGCAAATCCATGACCTGGGGCAAATCCATGACCTGGGGGCAAATCCATGAGCTGGGCAAATCCATGACCGGGGGCAAATCCATGAGCTGGGCAAATCCATGTGCTGGGCAAATCCATGACCTGGGGGCAAATACATGAGCTGGGCAAATACATGAGCTGGGCAAATCCATGACCTGGGGGCAAATCCATGAGCTGGGCAAATCCATGTGCTGGGCAAATCCATGACCTGGGGGCAAATCCATGAGCTGGGGGCAAATCCATGTGCTGGGCAAATCCATGACCTGGGGGCAAATCCATGAGCTGGGCAAATCCATGACCTGGGGGCAAATCCATGAGCTGGGCAAATCCTTGAGCTGGGGGCAAATTCATGTGTGAGCTGGGGGCTCTCTGCTCCTCTAGATTGTAAAATCCGGGGTGCCCTCTGCTCCTCTAGATTGTAAAATCCGGGGTGCCCTCTGCTCCTCTAGATTGTAAGCTCCTGGGTGTCCTCTGCTCCTCTAGATTGTAAGCTCCTGGGTGCCCTCTGCTCCTCTAGATTGTAAGCTCCTGGGTGCCCTCTGCTCTCTAGATTGTAAGCTCCTGTGAGCCGGACCCTCTGCTCCTCTAGATTGTAAACTCCTGTGAGCCGGACCCTCTGCTCCTCTAGATTGTAAGCTCCTGTGAGCCGGGCCCTCTGCTCCTCTAGATTGTAAGCTCCTGTGAGCCGGGCCCTCTGTAAATTCTCGTGAGTCGGGCTCTCTGCTAAAACACCTTATTTTCTGTAAGTGCCCCTCCCGAGACTAGTCTCTGGATCCGCCCCTGCCTGGGATTGGAAGGGGGCAATGAGAGGGAGGGGACAACAAGCACCACGTGGTTCCCTGCCTGGCCTTGCTTCCCGAATCCAATCACAGGCGAGCGGGAAAGGTGCGTGTGCACGTGTGCATCACATGCCTGGCCAGCGCCAGCGGCCGCTCGCACCAGTCGCCTCGAGACGTGACGTCACGTGTCACACGAGGGGGACGCAGAGAGCGACGGTGGCGGTGCCTAGCTTAAGCTAAGCCTAAAAATTGTTGCTACTAAAAAACCTACTACCTGGTCTGGTCCCTGATTGTCCCTGGTGGTCTGGTCTCTCGTCTCACTCCCTCCCTGACTGCCTGAGAGTGTGGACTGAGTAGAACTAGAACGCCAGCGGGCGACGGGGGGGCCTGCAGTGCCAATGTGAGGCAGCAGAAGTCAGCAGGCAGCAGTGAGCAGTGCTGTGCACACTGTCACAGTCAATCAGACACAGTCCGCTGAGCAGAGAGGTAAGAGACTCGCTGGGGGAAAATTTATACCATAAATAATACCCATATGAGCAGCTGGGGGCCGCAAATATACCCATACATGAGCTGGGGGCCGCAAATATATACCCATACATGAGCAGGGGGCCGCAAATATACCCATATGAGCAGCTGGGGGCCGCAAATATATACCCAAATATGTTGTTCCTACAGTCTGACAAATGTAACTACTGCCTTTCCAGAAGAAAGACAGTGTTTATATAAGTCCATAAAGACAGCACTGGTGGCTGTCCCCCCAATCAGTGACTCACAACGCTGCTAAAGGTTGTCCTTGCAAGACCAACTTTAAGCATCCTTTAATCTCTGCGTGACGACACCGAACACTCACGATAGAGATTATTATGCATCTCTATCCTGATTGGCTTGACATGACGGGGGGGGGGGGGCACCAAAACAGACCTTCGCCTGACTAGGCAAAAAAGCTTGCACCGGCCCTGCTAATTACATTATGTCAGTTATTTAAAACATTCTTTACATTCTTCAGCTCACACAACATTTGTATAATCCATTGTTCTAACACATCAGATTAAACACACACTATCAGAGATCCCTTGAATTAAACATGCAGCTAGATAATGGGAAAAACCCTGGTGCATAAATTACACAGCAGTAAAGCTTGTTTACTGTATACACAAAAACACATTTACCTACAGGAATATAAGTATTTTTAAAACCAAAGTTACGCCATTTTACACTAAACTAAATTAAACTAAAACCAAACGATGTAAAATATATTTAAAAACACACGATATAAATGAACATAAAGTCTCTTGGGGTTTGAAGCATGGAGCGTTACATCAGCTCCATGACACTTATATAAATATATACGGGGCCATTATCAACCATTGTCTGATAACCTATTCATTAACAGGACTATACACAGGACAAGGGGTCATCCATTTAGACTGGAAGAAAGAAAATTCAGCCTAAAGCATAGGAAGGGTTATTTTACGGTGAGAACAATAAAGCTGTGGAATTCTCTGCCTGTTGAGGTGGTTGGATCAGAGACCGTACAGACCTTTAAATAGCGACTGGATGACTTCCTGCAAAAACATAATATTAAGGGTTATAATATTTAATATGTGGGTAAAAGCTGCTTGATCCAAGGAGAAATCTGATGCCATTCTGGGGTCAAGAAAGAATTTTTCCCCAATATGTTGCATATTGGCGAGCGCTTCAGACTGGGTTTTTTGCCTTCTTTTGGATCAACAGCAGTAGGTGATGTGGGAGAGGCTGAACCCGATGGACGCATGTCTTTTTTCAGCCTATGTAACTATGTAACTCAGGCAGACACAAACTGATAAAAAAGATAGAGGATGATGGAATGCACCTAATACGATCAGGCTGCTATGAAAATATTTGATTGGAATACAAAATGCTTATATGCCTTGAAATGAACTTTGCTCTAATTAGCATTATATTAACAAGCTGACAGTTCAGAAATGCATCTCACCTAAAAATCTGCAGCCATGTGTAAATGTGTTAAAGCACACCCAAGATAAGGGCGGAGGTTAGGAAAATAGGGAGTAAAAAAGTCCAGAAGCAAACAGATGTTAATTCCTGTTAAATAGTGAAACATTAGGAAAACTTATGAAACTGCAGAAATGTTTATCTTTGTGTTACTCTGTATTTTAACTTTTAATATGCTGCTGTATGCATTTTAGTACGTGTTACTTCTCTCGGATAGGATATTGAAATGTCATGTAAATGTATATAAGCACATGTAACCAAACATACAACGGAGAACGAAGCGAAGGAAAACTTTGTGTCTTGTCATCATTTCCAGTTACTTCCTTCTCACTGGTCGACCATGAGTTATTTTGTTACAGAGAGATAATTTAGTTAGGGAATAGAAGATTACGGACACACATCAAGCTGAGGCAGAATTTTCCGGCTATCAGAGGACATGTGACAAATAAAAAAAACAACTCAAAAAGTACCCCTATGTCTGGGAGACAATATGTCATTGAATAACCGGATTCTGAAAGTAGCGGAAAAATCGCTGACACAGTAGGAAAATGAACGTTCATTGGGTTCACTATAAATAGGAAAGGAGGAAAAGTTATTGACTAGTATAAACAGAGCGGCAGCATAGTGAGCATATCCTGCATACAAGGCAGCTAGTCCACCTAAACTGGACATATACAAGGAAACAGAGAGTGACTAGAAGCGCTTCAGATTAGTCCTCTCTGAAGAGTAACACTGTTGCCATAGGAGACCAAAATCAAAAAAGGAGACGTAAAAATCACTCATCACTCTATGCGTTTCGCCTGCAGAGTGGCGTCCTCAGGAGTGTACTGGGAGTGGTAATAAGTATAGTGTCTGTGAAGATACACAGAGCTGACCATCTGGCTTGAGAGGTTTTATAGTAACAGGGAGGTGGAAATCTCCTCATAGGGCTCCTTCCGATGGGGGCTGCATTTGAGAGGAGGCCGTGGGTGATCGATGGTACTGGGCTGTGAATTAACCCTGCGATGTGGGATATAAAAGCAAGAGCGAGGCAAATGTTACTATGTAACCATAATGCCTAGTATTAGATATCCCTAATAAACGAAGACATGGTTGTGTGTGGCACCATATATATCCCTCACTCTCACTGGTAGAGAACATGGGTCCTTAAATGAAAGAGGGTGGTGTGTAAGAATTAACCCCTGGTGCCTAGTTCACCCAATATTTGCTATAAAATGAGGTCCCATATAGTTAAAAAGGTTTGTTATTGGGCACCTCTCACCTCATCAGTGCTGCTGGTAGCAGTGCAGCACTGATTAGTTATTTGTAAGTCATATACTGCACACTTCCATTGCCTCCTTTTGTCCTATGGACTCTTGGGAGTGAGTCAGGAAGGTCACATATTAGGCCTTTGCCACTCCAACCACTTTTTTGTTTTTGGGTCCTGGAGTACTGTGTGGTGTGTGCCTTCTTTTCTTTTTTTTTACTACATCCCTTCACTCCCCGTCCCTTTTCTTCCCCTCTCTGTTGACTGTGCATATTTCTGTATTCTATATATCTGTGACTTTGTGACGGTCCTGCGCGGTCGCTTGGCCGTTTATTCTCTTTGGCCTGTTGTACTGCTGATGTGATTTCAAAATATATATATTTTTTAAAAAAAAGTCATATATTATCATGGTGGTGATATACAGTCAGGTCCAGAAATATTGGGACATCAACACAATTGTAACATCTTTGGCTCTATACACCACCACAATGGAGTTGGAATGAAACAAACACAATGTGCTTTAACTGCAGACTGTCAGCTTTAATTTGAGGGTATGTACACCCAACTCAGGTGAACGGTGTAGGACTTACAGCAGTTTGCAGATGTGCCTCCCACTTGTTAAGGGACCAAAGGTAATGGGACAGAATAATAATCATAAATCAAACTTTCCCTTCTTAATACTTATTGCAAATCCTTTGCAGTCAATCACAGCCTGAAGTCTGGAACGCATAGACATCACCAGACGCTGTGTCTGCAACACAGTTTGTAGATGTGCCTCCCACTTGTTAAGGGACCAAAGGTAATGGGACAATTGGCTTCTCAGCTGTTCCATGGCCAGGTGTGTGATATTCTCTCATTACCCCAATTACAATGTGCAGATAAAAAGCCCAGAGTTAATTTTAAGTGTGCTATTTGCATTTGGAATCTGTTGCTGTCAACTCTCAAGATGAGATCCAAAGAGCTGTCACTATCAGTGAAGCAAGCCATCATTAGGCTGACGAAACAAAACAAACCCATCAGAGAGATAGCAAGAACATAGGCGTGGCCAAAACAACTGTTTGGAACATTCTCAAATAGAAGGAATGCACCGTGAGCTCAGCAACACCAAAAGACCTGGGAGACCACAGAAAACAACTGTGGTGGATGACCAAAGAATTCTTTCCCTGGTGAAGAAAACACCCTTCACAGCAGTTGGCCAGATCAAGAACACTCTCCAGGAGGTAGGTGTATGTGTGTCAAAGTCAACAATCAAGAGAAGACTTCACCAGAGTGAATACAGAGGGTTCACCACAAGATGTAAACAATTGGTGAGCCTCAAAAACAGGAAGGCCAGATTAGAGTTTGCCAAACAACACCTAACAAAGCCTTCACAGTTCTGGAACAAGATCCTATGGACAGATGAGACCAAGATCAACTTGTACCAGAGTGATGGGAAGAGAAGAGTATGGAGAAGGAAAGGAACTGCTCATGATCCTAAGCATACCACCTCATCAGTGAAGCATGGTGGTGGTAGTGTCATGGCGGGGGCAAGTACGGCTGCCAATGGATTTGGTTCTCTTATATTTATTGATGATGTGACTGCTGACAAAAGCAGCAGGATGAATTCTGCAGTGTTTTGGGCAATATTATCTGCTCACATTCAGCCAAATGCTGCAGAACTCATTGGACGGCGCTTCACAGTGCAGATGGACAATGACCCAAAGCATACTGCAAAAGCAACCAAAGAGTTTCTGAAGGGACAGAAGTGGAATGTTATGCAATGGCCAAGTCAATCACCTGACCCGAATCCCATTGAGCATGCATTTCACTTGCTGAAGACAAAACTGAAGGGAAAATGCCCCAAGAACAAGCAGGAACTGAAGACAGTTGCAGTAGAGGCCTGGCAGAGCATCACCAGGGATGAAATCCAGCTTCTGGTGATGTCTATGCGTTCCAGACTTCAGACTGTGATTGACTGCAAAGGATTTGCAACCAAGTATTAAGAAGGGAAAGTTTGATTTGTGATTATTATTCTGTCCCTTTACCTTTGGTCCCTTAACAAGTGGGAGGCACATCTGCAAACTGCTGTAAGTCCTACACCGTTCACCTGAGTTGGATGTACATACCCTCAAATTAAAGCTGACAGTCTGCAGTTAAAGCACATTGTGTTTGTTTCATTCCAACTCCATTGTGGTGGTGTATAGAGCCAAAGATGTTAAAATTGTGTCGATGTCCCAATATTTCTGGACCTGACTGTACATACAAGTCTGGTGTGGAAGATACTCTTAATGTAAGAAGGGAGTAAAAGTAAACCCTTCATTGAGGCCATATGGCAACAAAATCTTAAGTTTAAAGATCCAATATGTTTCTCTTTGCTGTACTCACCTGTACAGATCACCTCCTCGGTCCCCTAAGGTGACTTAGTAGACAACTATACTAGAATGGCAGAAGATATCCTTGAAGATTGTGCTACCTAGACAGTTTTTACCCAGCAATCCACTCTGGAAATTTCATAAGGAGCTACAATCACGCCTCCAGAAGGGATGTGATTTGGGTTTAATTGATGAAAAAGAAAAAAGATCCTTGCTGCCAGAGGCGCCCATGATAGCTTCATTCTACTGCCTGCCCAAGATACAATATATGCCACTACACAACCAGGCAGACCAATCGTCTCAGGCAATAACAATCTAACTGAAAACATATATAAAACAATATATGACTTATGAATAACCATCAATGCTGCTCTGCTATCAGCAGCACTGATGAGGTGACAGGTGCCTAATAACAAACCTTTTTAACTATATGGGACCACTCTGCAGGCGAAACGCGTAGAGTGATGGGTGATGAGTGATTTTTAAATCTCCTTTTTGGTTTGGGCCTCCTATGGTAACAGTGTTACTTCATAGAGGACTAATGTGAAGCGCTTCTAGTTACTCTCTGTTTCCTTGTATATGTCCAGTTTAGGTGTATGCAGGATATACTCGCTATGCTGCCGCTCTGATTATACTAGCGCGGTAACTTTTCATCCTTTCCTATTTATCGTGTTATTATTATTATTCTTTATATATAAAATGCCAGCATATTCCGCAGCGCTGTACAAATACATTGAACAACAATTTGACATACCAATACAGGAGGAAATGAAGGCGCTATTCCCGTGGGAATTTACAATCTAGAAGGTTCACTTTCCTATTGTGTCAGGAGTTTTTTCCGCTAGTTTCAGAATCCAGTTATTCAATAACATTTTGTCTCCCAGACATAGGGGTACCCTTTGAGTGGTTTAATTTTTCACATGATGTCACGCCCCTTGGCTGCAGCCATTCCTTGAACCCCCCTGGTGGTACTCCTCATGTACGGCACCTCTGCAACTAGTACTGGTTTAGGCACATGAACAGTTAAGCACACGTCACACCACACAGAAATAAAGGGCTACGTCCCCAGATCCTCTGTGCTGTTCAATATAGCTCATTCCCTGACAGAGTGAAGTCACACACTCTGTTGCTCTGATATTTCAGCTTTACCTGAAAACCCCATTTAACTACCTGCGTCTGTTCATCACCAGATTCCTGTCTGTTCACCATCTCACCGGATCTCAGCTCCAGCAACCACCTTCATCATCATCATCATCATTTACTACCTGGTCAGTTTCTACATATTCATCCTCCTAAACCCATACATACCTTCTGTCTGTGCAGATAACTGCACCCTGGGCTCCCATATTCCCCTCACCCCGGTACCACCCCGGTACCACCCCGGTACCATACCCTAACATATGTCCTCTATCTGTTTATCAGTTTGTGTCTGCCTGAGTTAAGGCAGCAGGTTCTCTTAGCGGCAATTTATTAAACGTTACGTTTTAATTGTATCCACCATATCGTGCTCCTAAGCTGTTTCCTAGGACCAGGGTTACCCCCACGATATTTTGACACGATATTGGTTTATTTTTAGTAAGATGGGAATTTACGAGCTCTACCTATAGAACTAAAACCACAGCTGTATTGTATTACTTTGAATCTCTTAGGTTTCAATGTATAAAATGGAAAAATCTTTTACAATTTTTTTTAAAGACCATTTATTCTTCTCATTTTTTGCAAAACCCCTTTTTAGTATTTAAAAGACCATTTTCTATTTTTTTGTATATTTTTTAGAAGACACTTTTGTATTTTTATTTTTTAAAAGATGAGGTTATTTGTTTGGTATCAGACCTTTTTATTATTTTTAATCCCTTCACTCACAATATTGAGATATCTCTGGTTTCAAAGGCACCATATGGTGCCCTGATATCGAGATATCTCTGTATGCAGATCTGCAGCCCAAAAGCAAATTAAATTATTTTGTTGCAAACGAATTTCGTTTGCTTTTGGGCTGCAGAAGGTGCCCCCAAATTTTTAGCCCTGTGGGTATAATGCCCAAAGAGTTAAAACTGTGTAAAATCAGCAAACTGAATGCTGGACTGGCATTCAGCATGCTGATACAGTGTTGCAGTAAAAAACAGAACGGCAACTGTAACTCGATTTGGTTCAGCCGATGGTACCATGTACTGGCCAAATATGTTAGTACAGTAAATAAAATCATTGGGAGTTTTTTTAAATGTCTTTAAAGAGAGTAATTAATTAAAAATGTTTTTTTCAAAAAACCACTGGTTCCTGACAATGTTTTTGGAAAATCACTTGGTAGTGAAGGGGTTAAGGGACTATTTTATTATTTAGACACATGTTTACAAATTTTTTTAGTGATAAAACTCTTAGGAGAATAGGAGACTTCCTCTTTTTTTCTTTTCGGTTCAATGGAATTCGCTGATGCCATTTGGCGCAATTTGGCGGTTTTCATTTTAAATTTGAAAAAGTCATCTGACTAAGGAATACAATTGCGATTTGATTACAAAATATAATATTTTACATAAGCCTGCCACATCACTGGATTCCACCACAGCAGGGCCTGAGTCTTATCCCTGTACAGCAATAAGTGACCCAAGAGCCCTGTATTCTGCCCTCTCCCTGGCTGTTGTAACGCAGCAGTAAGGTTTGTTGAGCTTTTTGTTACAGTGAGGATGGATGCTGCTTCTTGGAGCTTCTTTGCAGTAATACGGGGTGACAGGAGTGAGATCTCAGAGAATTTTTCACCATTAACTATGCATTAATGTTGTGTGGTATTCTAATGTATCAATACCTTGTACACTGAACTTGTAAAGCGCTGCGGAATATGTGGCGCTATATAAATAAAGGATAATAATAAAAAAAAGGATAATAATAATTACAAAGGCATTGCATTTCAATGAATCATTTATTGAATAATTTTCTTAAACCTATTCAAGTTATTATGCTTTTTTTTTTAAGCAAAATCGTCTCTCATTTCTTTTGTGCTCACACTTGACTAAGTGGAAAGTTCAGAGGTGAAATACAGATGTGACGTGCATGACGTGAATGATACAATATTATGCTTTATTTAGGCTAGGGTCAGACGAACGCATTTTCGCGTTGTCTGTGAAAAAGTGCGTTCGAACGAATGGACGCATTTTTTCCCGGAATACGCGATAGCGGTCATACGATGCGCATTTTCGTCCGTGATTTTGTACGGATCATCAATAAAACACTTTTTGTGTCTGGACGTTATGTTGGTCGGACATTAGCAGCGTCTGACGTCTCCCAATCACGCACACACGCCTCTAGCCAACGCAGCGCACTCTGTACGTCCGTACTAGAGGTTTGACATTCTAGAAAAAATGCGTTCGTTTGCCACTTGCGTTGCGCGGACGAACTTTCGTGCGGCCGTACTTCGTGTGTTCCCCGGCATTGGACGTCATTTGCTGCTAGCACGGCCGTGATTTCGTGCGTCTAAACGCACGTTAAAACTGCTTTCGTCTGACCCTAGCCTTAGAACACGTAAAAGCCAGTTGTTCTTGTTTACATCATCTAAAATTGTATACCACTTGTGCTGTTATCTAGAGGGGTTCAATAACCTTGGCCCTCCGGATGTTTTGGAACTACATCTCCCATGATACTCGGGCACTCATGTTTGTCGAGACTCATGGGAAGTGTAGTTCTAAAACATCTGGAGGGACAATGTTGCCGACTCCTGAATTATCAGACGCATAAGAATCCTTGCCAGGTCTCTACATTAAAAGGACACTCGCATGAATGTATGTGACGTTATCATTGATTGTGAAATCTGTCAAAGTGAGAAGTGCTGGGCAATGTAAATGCGTTTCATTAGTCACAGTCCTGGTAGGTGGCTTGAGATCCACGTCTCACCCAGCCCAATCCTATGTTTAGGTGCTGCTACTGAAACCCTATCCTCCTGCAGGTAGTGCTTTCTGACGTCTTCAACAAGAGGGATCAAAGACAGAGCTTGTAACAAAAAGCAGCAGAAAATCCCAACCGAGACATTCAGCCTCAGTAACTTTGCCATTTGCAACCGGAGGACTGGATTTACTCTGGGCTCTCTAGTTGATGTGGTAAGACATGAGATTGTGCTAAATGTATTATTTATTATTTTTTATTGCTTTAAATAAGAATATATAATGTGAGGAAACAATTTTTTTTTTATTTATAACTTAAATATTTTGTCGATAATTATATAATTTCACATAACGCCTTCAGGTGCAGAGACGCTGTGAGTTTTATGTAGAGTTTGATTTCATTACTCGAATATAAAATGCACATCAAGACATCATTTTATAATTCATCTGAAATTTACAAATTTCACTCATGAATTGCAACAGAAAAGTATTAAAATTAAAAAAAAATTAAATAAGTGCCAAATCGATACATTGGTTGTGTGATGAGAGACCAGTTTGCTTAATGAAGATAAACTCTGATTTATATATATATTTAAATCCATTTAATTAAGGTATATCACATATCAGATTATTTTGGACAAAGGCACTCGCTTTATTGCAGATGTACAGGGTTTGTTGTGTAAACATTGCATTTTAATGTTAACATCAATATCCAAAAAATCATTTCTTTGTTTCAGATTAAAAAAAGGAAGAAAAAAATATGGCGGAAGAGAACAGAGTAGATATTTTGTCATCTTCGGATCAACATAGAAAGCCGAACGGGGGTCAGTTGCATTTTAACCTGACTCATAACTATCCCCAGAAGAACGCAGAGATCCTGAGCAGTCAGTATGGGTATAATATCTTCTTGGTCGGGCTGCTGCTCATGTTTGCCTGGGCGATCCACGCAGTGGGGGTAACAGACCGGGACCTGCTCTCTTACCTTATCACGCTGATGCTGATACAGTTGGTCTGGATGCTGTGGTATATTTTTGGAAGTTACGGTCAGAGACGATCCATCATAGAGAAAGATACTGATGCTGGAGCACGGTGGTTGAGATGTAAGTGGAATGCTTTAGATAATGTGCATTAATTGCCAAAAATCTTACTCAAACACAAGATTTACATTCACAAATTGATGGTAATGAATACAAATATTTGGCTAACCTCAATATATGATTGTGAAAGATTGTCTGTCTATCTACAAGGTCGGATTTACATATCAGGAGCCTGTAGGCACAGAAATCTGGAGTGCCCAAAAAGTTCCAAAACTACTTTTTTCATTTTTGATTTGGGAAAAAATAAAAAAAATATGATAAAAAACCCTGAAAAACTGTTTTTCTCTGTGTTATTTTTAAAAGAAGGGACAGAATCTGTTGCCTTAAAATAAAAGTAAAAATAGAGCAGATTGTTAGGGCTTGGGTTAACCCTAAAACCAGCACAAATAGTAACCTAATCTTAACCTTAGTTAAGCCTAACTCTAATTTCTAACCCTAGCTATGGAAAATGATAGTCCATTTCAGCCTGGATTAACCAAAATTCTGGGCATTGAAATCTGGCTGCGGCTGAGAGTCGTTTTACCACTTAATTTTTTTGATGCTGCTTTATTTTCTGCACCTTTTCAAAAGGATATCAATGCTTACTTTGCTTTGGAACAAAAAAGGGGAGACGTGTTTTTCTCTTTTTCTTTTTGTTCTTCAAGGTCATGTTTGGCATCATTGGAAAGACCAGACTATGACCTGTCCAATCACACTTAACTTAAAGTTGTGGGGTGTAAAGAATGAAGGTACAGGTTTCCAAAGAACCCCCACTTTCCTCATAGAAGAGCTTGTAGTTCAGATGAACCATTGTGTAATACTGCATTGCACCATCACCTTCACATTTGCTCCCAGTGTGGAAAATTAGAAGGTGAGTTAGGGCAGTGGCATTGTTTGCATTATAAGTAAAAGCACATCATGGTACTGCCTTTGAACAGTGAAAACAGCTAATTTTGCATTAAATTTATTCAATTCTTTATCTTTACACAGTACATGGTCATGTTTGTTATCGTTGGGAAGGTCAGACTCTGACCTTTCCAATGACACCTCACTTGATTTTGTGCGGTGTAAAAATCAGTGATGCAGGTCCCAAAGTCCCCGTCTCTCCGTCCTTGCAGCAATAAAGTTCAGGTTGTAGCATCAACTCCACACTTGCTGGCATCGTGGGAAATGAGAGTGCAGCATCACTGTTCACTTTATAATTGAAAATAAACAATATAGCCGCATTAAAAAAAAAAGAAGAGAAAACTGTTTTTAATTTTGTTATTACATTTGTTATTAAACATAGTCATTTGTGGTATCATTGGAAAGGCCATAATCTGACCTTGTCCCTCTAGTTTGTAGGTTTCCAGAGATACAGGGGTCTAAATGATTGTAAATTGTAATTTTTTCACTTTTTTTTTAAAGAGAAAGGCGACCCCTTGTGGCAGGCGCCTGTAGGCACATGCCTACTCTGCCTAATTATAAATCCGGCCTCTCTATCTGTCTCTGGTGTCTATACCTCTAAGATTAAATAAACGATCTTTCTGCATGACATCTTCCCATCTTGTATATCCTAGATTATGTTCATGAGTGATTGGTATAGCAACAGGATTCACACCTCGACGATCTGGGAGACATAGGCGTGCGCAGAAGGGTGTGCTTGCGCAGTTAATTGCTCAGACGTTTGATTTTTTTTAGCTTCTCGCCTACAGTATTTTGATTTTGCCTTATTTGGTTCATGAGTAAGAACATAAACAGAATTTTACTATTTACAATTTGTAATTGATAGATGATCACCCTAAAACAGGGGCTGCGCTTGCCTTATACCTATATAGAAAAGGAGGTCTGGTTGAGTACCATATCACAACAAAAAGCAAAATGTCTAATCCCCACTTTTTGTGGCAACTGATTTTAGTATGTAGAATCCAAAATACCCCAGTTTTACAACAGACCCCAGAATATATCTTTATTTCACCTTCCTCCCCTGGCTAGGAGGTTTTCATCAGGGGGGGCAGCTCCAGGGGAAGTAGTAATAGAGATCAGTGTTAGAGTTGTCTTGTACCAAAATATTCTTCAAATTGCTATCTCGCAATGCTTTTTACTCCTAGTATAACAATTTGTTCATGCACCTATTACACTTAACAGATAAGTAATGGAAGTTTAGAAAATAATGGTTTCTAGAGCACTCACTTAGGGGCAGATCCACTGAATGGTGCATTAGATACTTGGATTTTGTGGCATCCAGAATGAAGTCTAAGAAACCAAAAAGTACCAGTACTCATGCTCTCTGTTGATGTGTCATTTTATTGGGTGTTTTACACACCGGGGTAACATTTCAGCCAAACATTGCTGATACATTAGTGTGCAAAATATCCAATAAAATGGCACTCCAGCAGAGCCCACGAGTGCTGCTACTTTTTTGGTTTCTAGGTATTGTAAATTTGTCTGTCTGTCTTTCTATCTGTGCTAAATTAAGGGTTTTATGTGCCTGGAGCTGAAGATTTCAGTGTACCTCTGCCACATTCATCTCACCCCCATTGTGTCCCAGCTCCAGTCTTCTCATACCCATTGTGAACCTGCCAAAACCTTTTCATTCCCTATTGGTGGTGGCAGTTGGTGACAACATAGTTAACTTGACCTTGGCCCTGTTTTGGAGCCTTAAGCTGCAGCAAGAACAGCCTCTTGTGCAATAGTTTGAGACAACCATATTTTAATTGATTTTCTCTCTTGCTGTTGAGGGCAGATGCTTAAAGGAACACTCTACTCATCATGACGACTGTACAGCTATAAAAAGTGGTCAGGATGTGAGGAGTGCCCCCCTTCCCAGCTACCCCAATCTGATGATTCCTCCACTCCACCCAGTGTCTCCAGCAGCTGGGACTTTTGAATTCCCCAGTTTCTGATCACCAGATCGGACGCTAGTGGTGTCAGCCCGCAAAGAGTGGAAGCGATCAGTCTCAGGGAAACAGCCAATGGATCAGATCTGTGCATTGGGTGCGCAACTCAGATCCATCGTTCTGCACCGGTGCTACGGAACTTGTGTACATAAAGTGCGCAAAGCTTGATGCGCTGCACAAGTTGGGTAGGAGCTCAAATTACACAGAAAAGCTTCAAGGACTTCCGGGTTCGAGAGTCCCTGAGCCGAAGAGGAGGAGCTGAGCGCGGCGAGGGAAAAAAGGTGAGTAATAAAAACCTGAAAGAGGAATAAAAAAATTATAATCAGGCAGAGGTTGCCAGCAGCCTGGGTCCAAATGTTAAAGGGCAAAAAAGTAAACTATTTTTAACCACTTGGCTGCTAAGGATGCACTCAGCGTGTCCAGCCAGCCAAGTGGTTCTCCTGTGCTATGGACGCGTTGAGCGCGTCCTAGCACAGGAGGCAGCAATCGGCTGGGATTCCGGCCGATTGCTGCGCCCCCCGGTGTGGGCTGACATCTTGGATGTCATCCCGGCACTCCGGGACCCCGGCGGGGACAATAGATGTCATTGCGCTAGCGCAATGACATCTTTTACAGGCGCCCCCCCCCGCGAGTGCGGAGAAGGTGCCTGAGAGGGCGAGGTCTTTTGGACCTCTCTCCCTCCCCTTCGGTAATGGGCAGCATTGAAAGTCATGCACCATTTGGAAGGGCATAGCCTGCCCTTCCAAACAGTGGCTGGCTTTAACCCCTTGGGGGCCAGATTGCAATTCGGCACCAAAAAGCACCAGATCACGATCCTCTCCTGGAGCTGGCCGACATCTTGGATATCGGCCAAGCTTCCGGGATCTCCCCCTGACGACTGGCGTCATCGTGCATAGCGCAATGACGTTAGGTTCTGGAGTTAACCCCTAGCTGCCACCAATGGTGGAGCAATGAACCCCCTATCTCCCGATCCATGGCAGCTAGGGGTTAATGTTTGGTATCGTTGGATCGGCCAACGATACCAAACATGACCATGTTAAAAGTTAATAACAAAATATAAAAAATAAAAATGAAAATAAAAAAATAATAATAAAAAGGAAATAAACAGTTTTTTTTGTTTTGTTATTTCAGTAATATTGTTCCAATTTCAATTATAATGTGAACAATGATGCTGCACTAACGATTTTTGTATGGGGTGCGTTTGCTAAAAATCGTGTAATTTTTCCCCCAAACAAATTTCCTCATTTCTAATTTTTTTAACAAGCGCAACTAATACAAAATATAACTGCAAACGCTCGCATGTTGAAATATGAACAAAAACACTTTACACGTTGTAAATTATTGAAAATTAAAATTTTATTGCATTTTTTGTTATAATCTACACAGGACATGATGTATACATATATGATATATTATGAATCTGCCGGGTCTGCCGGAAAAAACGATATATAATATGTCCGGGTCATATAATACAATAAGGCTTCAAAACGCGTTTAAACATGATGAGCGAAACCGGTAAAAATTAGCTCAGCACACAGGCGTGAAATGGCTCAGCAGCGAAAGGGTTAATAGAGTGTTCCCTTAAATATTGAGTATCATATCAGAGTACACCCACACGTAATTACACACATACATATAAATGTTTAGATTATTTGTGTGTGTTCATAATTGCAATACATAGTAATATACACATTCAGGGTTATTCAGAGAGCGGTGAAAAGCAGGAGAATGACTGAAGAATGGAAAATTCGAGGTCAAAATATCCAAACCAGAAAAATTCTCCCATTCATCTTACTTTCCAAATCGGCTATTTTGACCTAGAATTTTCCATTCTCCAGTCATTCTCCTGCTTTTCACCGCTCTCTGAATAACCCTGATTGTGAATTACACAAAACATATGTTACACATATATAGACTTTAAGTCCCATCTTGCCGGCATAAATCTGTTTTTTTAATCTGTTTATTTTTTTATTTTCCGTCTCCACGTGGAACTGACTATTTAGTGATTATAGTAGCCACACATGTTTTTCTTTGCTGTAGAACAAAATATTTTCCAAATCTGCCAGATGCGTGCAATACAGTTTTCATTGCAAAACTGATTTTATATATAGGCCCGGATTTGCATCTCAGGAACCTGTAGGTACAGAAATATGGAGCAACCCTACCCCCCCCCCCCCCCCAACAAAAAAAGAAAAAAATGACCTTTTTGGTTTGGGCAAACCAAAACAATAAAAAAAAAACTGAAAACCAATTTCTTTCTGCATCAAATCAAAAGAAGGAGCAGAATCCGTTGCCTTAGTTGAGTTAGTGCAGTGGCATTGTTTGTTTTACATGTGAAAGCATATATTGCCTCTGCCATAGTACAGAGAAAATATAAATTTAGCATTTACTTTTTCAGTTTTTTATTATTACACATTATATGGTCATGTTTGGTATCATTGTAAAGACCAGACTCTGACCTTTCCAATGACACCTCACTTCACCTTGTGAGGTGACCAATTCAGAGATGCAGGTTCCAAGACCCCCGTCC
This sequence comes from Leptobrachium leishanense, assembly GCA_009667805.1. NCBI lineage: Eukaryota > Metazoa > Chordata > Amphibia > Anura > Megophryidae > Leptobrachium > Leptobrachium leishanense. Next base: position 498,903,142 of record CM019063.1, on the reverse strand, counting down.
CCGCCACAGTTTAGCCTTTCCACTGATACCTCATATGTCCCTCTAACCCAGGACATACTTGAAAACGAGAGAAATCTCAATGTATCCTTTCTGGTAAAATACTTTGCAAATAAATAAATAAACCCTTAGGGCTCCAGAGATACAGTGGTCTAATTGATTGTAAAAAAAAGGATATTTTTTTTTCCAGAGCAAGGCGCCCCTTTTGGCAGGCACCTGTTGGCACATGCCTAATCTGCCTAGTTATAAATCCAGCCCTGTATATATGTTTGCCCCTTTTGCACATTAGCTCTACAGTTTGAAGTGTTTTGAATATGCCCATATAAACTCTCTCTGGTAACACTGTCAAATACACTGGTGAATGGTTAAAATTTAAAATGGAAAAAATAAGCTTAATATATATTTCTTAGATTTCACTAAAAACTGAAACCTTCTTGTTTTTTTCCATAAGGTGGTATCACCCTATTTGCTGTTATCACGCTTATTTTGGATTCTTTTAAAATCGGGTATTACATTGGATACTCTGAATGTTTGTCAATAACAGAAGGAATATTCCCTGTTACTCATGCAATTCACACACTTTTACAGGTAGGACACTTTAATTAATCAATGTTTCTAATTTTTTTATATATGTAAACCGATACAGCTGTGCAGAGGATGTCTAAGTCGTGTTCTACATTTATAGTTTCTTTATGGATTCCATCATCATCCTGTATTCCTTGTGTCACACGACTCTGTGCCACTGGACTAAGGTACAAAGAATTGCTTATTGTGCCTTGAAATCCACCTTTCTCTTGTAATTGTCGGGTCCTTCGTATTCCTGAAGCAAACCTTTTTCATTATCTAACCCTGTTATTACCATCAACCTGTCCATTGTGAGCTGCGCTTCCACGCTCGATCCTGTAATGTCTTGAACTTCCAAGAAAGGGTTTCACATCACTTACTGCAAATCGCTGCTATATTTAATCAGTTTTTCTTGCTAATCAGCATGTCTGCCTAGCCAGATATCGAGCGAGCGAGTGAGTGAGCACCGTTTCGTGCTGTTGTTTTACTTTCTATGCTGTACATTCTTCGCTTTGCATACAGCACAGTATTTTCCTTACTGTGTATCGGTTTGTGTGTTTACATTTCCTCTAGTCTATGTCAGACTTAATCCAGACATCCTGGTGTTAAGGGTGTGCTTACATCATGTTTTGTTATTATTTGCCATTTTTTTCCCTTAAGGGAACATATTATGAACGAATATATACGGGATGCAGTTCTTTGAATTGCTGTGATGTGCAAGTGGCTTCTGCAATAATAAACACATACAGTCAGGTCCAGAAATATTGGGACATCGACACAATTCTAACATCTTTGGCTCTATACACCACCACAATGGAGTTGGAATGAAACAAACACAATGTGCTTTAACTGCAGACTGTCAGCTTTAATTTGAGGGTATGTACATCCAACTCAGGTGAACGGTGTAGGACTTACAGCAGTTTGCAGATGTGCCTCCCACTTGTTAAGGGACCAAAAGTAATGGGACAATTGGCTTCTCAGCTGTTCCATGGCCAGGTGTGTGATATTCCCTCATTACCCCAATTACAATGTACAGATAAAAGGCCCAGAGTTAATTTCAAGTGTGCTATTTGCATTTGGAATCTGTTGCTGTCAGCTCTCAAGATGAGATCCAAAGAGCTGTCACTATGAGTGAAGCAAGCCATCATTAGGCTGAAGAAACCAAACAAACCCATCAAAGAGATAGCAAGAACATTAGGCGTGGCCAAAACAACTGTTTGGAACATTCTGAAAAAGAAGGAACACACCGGTGAGCTCAGCAACACCAAAAGACCCGGGAGACCACGGAAAACAACTGTGGTGGATGAATGAAGAATTCTTTCCCTGGTGAAGAAAACAGTCTTCACAACAGTTGGCCAGATCAAGAACACTCTCCAGGAGGTAGGTGTATGTGTGTCAAAGTCAACAATCAAGAGAAGACTTCACCAGAGTGAATACAGAGGGTTCACCACAAGATGTAAACCATTGGTGAGCCTCAAAAACAGGAAGGCCAGATTAGAGCTTGCCAAACAACATCTAACAAAGCCTTCACAGTTCTGGAACAAGATCCTATGGACAGATGAGACCAAGATCAACTTGTACCAGAGTGATGGGAAGCGAAGAGTATGGAGAAGGAAAGGAACTGCTCATGATCCTAAGCATACCATCTCATCAGTGAAGCATGGTAGTGGTAGTGTCATGGCGTGGGCATGTATGGCTGCCAATGGAACTGGTTCTCTTGTATTTATTGATGATGTGACTGCTGACAAAAGCAGCAGGATGAATTCTGAAGTGTTTGGGGCAATATTATCTGCTCACATTCAGCCAAATGCTGCAGAACTCATTGGACGGCGCTTCACAGTGCAGATGGACAATGACTCAAAGCATACTGCAAAAGCAACCAAAGAGTTTTTGAAGGGACAGAAGTGGAATGTTATGCAATGGCCAAGTCAATCACCTGACCTGAATCCCATTGAGCATGCATTTCACTTGCTGAAGACAAAACTGAAGGGAAAATGCCCCAAGAACAAGCAGGAACTAAAGACAGTTTCAGTAGAGGCCTGGAAGAGCATCACCAGGGATGAAATCCAGCTTCTGGTGATGTCTATGCGTTCCAGACTTCAGGCTGTGATTGACTGCAAAGGATTTGCAACCAAGTATTAAGAAGGGAAAGTTTGATTTATGATTATTATTCTGTCCCATTACTTTTGGTCCCTTAACAAGTGGGAGGCACATCTGCAAACTGCTGTAAGTCCTACACCGTTCACCTGAGTTGGATGTACATACCCTCAAATTAAAGCTGACAGTCTGCAGTTAAAGCACATTGTGTTAGTTTCATTCCAAATCCATTGTGGTGGTGTATAGAGCCAAAAGATGTTAGAATTGTGTCGATGTCCAAATATTTCTGGACCTGACTGTATATATCTGTCTTTATTGATTTTAAGACTTATTTGGGTTATTCATCTGTTTTTATACATATTTATAATAAAAGCTGTGTTTTAGGATTATTTGCTATTTTCTGGATACTCTTCCATTATTATTATTATTATTCTTTATTTATAAAGCGCCAGCATATTCCGCAGCGCTGTACAATAAGCACAGTATAGACAGGGTTACAATACATTGAACAACATTTGACAAACAGTACAGGAGGAGATGAGGGCCCTATTCCCATAGGAACTCACAATAACCGGTTTTGGTTGGTAGACTCTGTATACAGTTGTTCCAGTTAGGGCAGAGTTTTCCTTTTTGAGTCCTAGCAGATCCAAAAGTATACAGTTGTGTTCAAAATTCTTCAACCCCCAATGCTGTAAAGGGTTTTAGGGAATTTAGTGTACATTTGTAATTGTATTCAGAATGAAATCCTACAAGGACTTTTTAAAGAACCATATGCAACTAAAATGACATCAATTGGTTTTGTAATACAGTAGTAAATGTTTATTTTGTGAATTCTTCATTGACACAATTATTCAACCCCTTAAAGACTACCACTCTGAAGAACAGAGGTTCATTCAAGTGTTTTCAATCAGGTATTGAAAACACCTGTGGATGTCACGGAGCAGCAATAAAGCATAATAAGCACCAATTAGGCAGCTTTAAAATGACTGTGATACTCAGCTCCTTCTAGACATTTACTGGTGTGGTTACAAACATGGTGAAGTCAAGAGAATGGTCCAGGAAGACAAGAGAAGAGGTGATTACTCTTCACAGGAAGGGCAATGGCTATAAGAAGATTGCAAAGATGTTAAACATACCAAGAGAGACCATAGGAAGTATCATTCGCAAATTCAAGGCAAAGGGCACTGTTGAAACGCTACCTGGTCGTGGCAGAAAGAAGATGCTGACTTCGACTGCTGTGTGCTACCTGAAGCGTAGAGTGGAGAAAAGTCCCCGTGTGACTGCTGAGGAACTGAGAAAAGATTTGTCAGATGTGGGTACTGAAGTTTCAGCTCAGACATACGGCGCACACTGCGTAATGAAGGCCTCCTGCCAGAACTCCCAGGCGCACCCCTTGCTGTCTCCAAAGAATAAGAAGAGTCGACTGCAGTATGCCAAAAGTCATGTGGACAAACCACAGAAGTTTTGGGATAGTGTTCTGTGGACTGATGAAACAAAATTAGAACTGTTTGGGCCCATGGATCAACGCTATATTTGGAGGAGGAAGAACAAGGCCTATGAAGAAAAAACACCTTGCCTACTGTGAAGCATGGCGGGGGGTCAATCATGCGTTGGGGCTGTTTTGCTTCTGCAGGTACAGGGAAAGCTTCAGCGTGTGCAAGGTACCATGAATTCTCTTCAGTACCAGGAGATATTGGATGACAATGTGATGCAGTCCGTCACAAACCTGAGGCTTGGGAGACGTTGGACCTTTCAACAGGACAATGATCCCAAGCATACCTCCAAGTCCACTAGAGCATGGTTGCAGATTAAAGGCTGGAACATTTTGGAGTGGCCATCGCAGTCATCTGACTTAAATCCGATTGAGAACCTCTGGTGGGACTTAAAGAAAGCAGTTGCAGTGCGCAAGCCTAAGAATGTGACTGAACTGGAGGCTTTTGCCCATGACGAATGGGCGAAGATACCCGTAGATCGCTGCAAGACACTTGTGTCAAGCTATGCTTCACGTTTAAAAGCTGATATAACTGTAAAAGGATGTTGTACTAAGTACTAAGATTGAATGTCACTTGGGGGTTGAATGAAACTGATAATGATGTGAGCACAGAAAAGACATTTGTGGTTATTTCATTATAAATGTTATGTTATATTTGTCTGACCTACACGTGCCTCTTTGATTTAATTGTAAGCAAGATGACTGAATGATCAAAATCAATGTCAAACTGGCCAAAACACTCAATTTCAGTGGGGGTTGAATAATTTTGAACACAACTGTATGTAAAATATAGATAACCATACTTTGCTTATATGCTACTACATGATGTTTAAAGGGACACTAACACTTAAATAAGCTGTAACTTGATTACTTGTGCAGTACAAATAAAACCACTTTATAAAACACATGCCGCTGGAATTTTTTCATTGTTTGAAGTAATTGCATGTAAAAAAAGGAAAAATAAAGTATGGTTTTAATCTCCTGTTTCCATTTTGTGTATTTTTCCCATGAGGCAATATTTACCAAAATCTGTGCAGTTGTAGTATAGCTTCTACAGTATTGAAGAGGCGATGAGTTAGAGGAGGGGGATGCTTAGATAAGGCTGCAGGGGATCTGTTGGGTGGTGTATGCTCCCCAAGATTAGACATGACATTTGAATGAGATATGACAGTGAGTTTAAAGATTTCTAATCTACCTCCTGGTGATATCCTTTTGCATACATCCCACACAATACAATGCTTTGAGCCCATTTTCTGGGCTCTCTGAGCAATTCACTCTGTTCTATGGCAAACGTCACACAGTGAGGAGCAAGTGATGTAAAGATATGGGCACTACTCCCTAGTGAACGTTAATGTTAGTGTTTGGATGTGTATGCACCATTACCGCCAGGATAAGTGACTTTAACGCATGCCCCACAATATTACCTTCCTGACGCTAAACGTCTAAAAAAACACCTCTCTTCCTGTGGCAAAAATGGTGTCCTGATCTGCCACTTCTTCTGGCCGCGAACAGAGTGAGACTGGGAACAAATAGCTCCCAGTCTCCCTCTGTGATCACCTTGTGGTGCTGTGCAATCTCACAAAAGCTGGCACAGGGCTCGTTGGCCAGAAGGGCAGTCGTAGCCCTCAATGGAGTCCTATGGACTCTAGGAGGTGATACTCATGGCGCCATGGAAGCACGATTATCCCAGTGGTTAGCCTTGCCTTCCGGGGCAAGGTGCTCAGCTTGCGCCTGCTCTGAAATATGGCTCTAAAATGGGAATGCTACAGGGAAACCTGCAGGTGCAGAGCACTCAGAATCCCTGAGTAGCAAATCATATCACCTGGGCTGTGCTTCAGATATCTGGCAAACCGGGCCTGTCAGCTGGTCCTGAGGACAGGTTTGGGAAACACTGCTTTAAAGGGATACTACAGGGTTAAAACATGATATGGTAGGAAACAGAGGGTTAGACTTAAATGCCTCCTGACCCTCTCTACAATCTTCCTCCCATTTTACCCCTTCAGTTTCCTTTAAAAACTCCCTTGAATCCAGTGCTGGTCTGTCTCTGATCTTTGCAGGATATGAAATGCTTCCAGCTGAGCATGTCATATGACTGCAAGGGGACTGAGTGCTCCAGTGGCTTTCAAAGCAGGAAGGCTTTGATACCAGTGGATGCGGCTGGTATCTGAAGTATTCCAAACCAGGAAACCGGAGCTGAGCATCTGGACGGGGCTAAGCCTATACATTTGGATTGCTGAATCAACCCTCTGAGCTCCCATCAGAGCGGAGAGAGGGTGCAGGGAGCTCACAGTAGTATGACCACTCAGATTACATTATATAGTCAAACTGTGTAGTGTCTGGACTGTGAGCACTGATGGAAGGTTCTTGACCTGAAATGTTTGCTCTGCATGCCCATGCTGTAACTAAATGTAGGCGGAACCAGTGCACCATTCTGTAAATACCAGTGCAGTGTCTTTTTCTCCTTTTGGTTGCTCACATCACCATAGTGTGGCCCTGCACCTACACATTGCACTATATTCTTGCAAAATTTCCCAGTCCTCTAGGGCAGTGGTTCCAAAACCTGGTCCTCAAATAACCTTAGGTCCTCCTAAGAGGTCAGATTTTAAGGATTACCTTGGGAGAAATGCAGACTGAATCCTTCAATCGCTGAGCAGCAAATCATATCACCTGTGCTGTGCTTCACATATCCTTCCTGGCCTGTTAAGGGGACCTGAGCACCAGAGTAGAGAAACAATGCTCTGGGACAGTAGTCCCCAACCCTGGTCCTCAGGGCCCACTAAAAGGCTAGGTTTGCAGGATATCTGAAGCACAGCATAGGTGATATGATTTGCTGCTCAGTGATTGCAGGATTCAGTCTCCATTTCCCCAAGGTGATCCATAAATCCTGGGAGTACCTGCTTTACTAAGAGGTCTCAGAAAGGCAGCTGATGGATTGGATCTCTGTGCATGAGCGCATAGCTCCGATCCATCATTCTGCGCAGGTGCTACACAACTTGTGTATGTATAGTGCGAAAATCCCATTGCGGTGCAAAATTTGCAGTTCCTATGCTACGGTCGGAGCATACACAGGAGAGCAAATTGCGCAGAAAAGCTTTAGGGAGTCCCTGAGCCGAAGAGGAGAAGCTGCGAACGACAAGGCACAAAAGGTGAGTAAAGTCACCTAAAAAAATAGAAATAAATAAATAATTGGGCAGAGGCTGCCTGTAGGATCTACCCAATTATTTAAGGGCAAGAAAGGAAAACAGCATGTTATTCAACATTAAAGGGGTTATTCACAAAGCATCTAAAGTCTTTAGTTGATCGAAATTTCGGTGCTTTTCACTTCGGAGATTCCATTTCATCGAAACTACTTCACTATTCACTGTAGGGTGACCGTAGCGCGGTGTTGATGGAGTCACCAAAGCCTCATAAAAAAGTTGGTGAACATTGCCGAAGAGCAGCAACCTGACCTTGGCAAAATCCACCAAATTGCAAAAAAAAAAGGAACACTCCTATTCAGTGGCGTAGCGAGGGGGGCAGGGGGGCAGGTGCCCCCGGGGCGTCTTTCAGCCGGGGGGTGCAGCAGCACTGCCGCTCACGTGGGTTCCACCAGCCAGCCGCGAGATTGCGGAATTCACGTGAACTCCGCGATCTCACGAGATCGCGACTGGCTGATGGAACCCACGTGAGCGGCAGAGGAGAGGTGAGCTGGGGGCAATATATATAGAGCTTGTGAAGCCTTCTAAGTGCAAGACTTCCAAGTGAGGGCACTTTGAGATATTCTGGTGAGTGATTTTGATTTTTGTTTCAAATGAGATCTTTTCTATTCATCTTTAGGTTTTAAGTTAGGTCTGGTGAGTAAATTAGGTTAGGCTGGTGACGCATTTTCTTACTGATTAGCACAGAATTGGAATCAATTGGGTGCTATTTGCTAAGAGGTTAAGCTTGCTAAGAGGTTAAGCCTTGCTGGGGGAGGTGTTCCTGTCACGGTTCCCAGATCCCACCACGCAGTACTTAACGCCCCACACTCCACAGAACCCAGAAGCTACCAACAGAGTAGCCATGAAAGATCTAACTGTCTGGTCCTTAGAATTGGCCAGGTAAACTAGCTAGACAGAAAGGGTTAACAACACAGGGAGTAGTCAGCCGAGCCAGAATCAGGAATACAGAGTTCAGAATGGTCAAATGGAATAGCCGGGTCGATATCAGAGCAGTAGCGTAGTACAAGAAAATGGTCTAGGGCAACAGAAGGCAGAATAGTCAGAAACAAGCAGAGGTCAATAACGGGTTAATTCAATATAGCAGTCAGGTACAAGGAGCTCAGGTATGGATAACCACGATCTGGCAACTGCTGAGAATACACTGAGGGTTTTTAAAGACCTTCACCAGGCCACGCCCCCCACTCAAGCCGCGCCTCTTGCAACCACCTCCCTGCCTGTCTCCATTTAAACGGGCTTTGGTCAGCGAGCAGCATCAGACATGCTGCCCTCAAGCACACAGGTAGGGCTGGAAGCTCCCAACGTTACAGTACCCCCCTCTCCACGGGAGGCCACCGGACGACCAACAGGACGAGCGGCAGGACGACCACCAGGCGCGATCGGGGTGCGAGGCATGGAACGCCCTGACCAACCTAGAGGCAGACATGTCGGAAGCTGGAATCCAGGACCGGTCCTCTGGACCATAACCCACCCAATCGACCAAGTACTGCAGAGCGCCCCTGCACAGCCTAGAATCAAAACCCTCCTAACCTCATACTCAGATTCACCATCAACCTGAATAGGTGGAGGAGGAGGAACGACCCGCGTGTACCTGTTACACAACAATGGCTTCAGTAGGGAGGTGTGGAAGACGTTGTGCATGCGAAGATGTTTAGGAAGGGCAGAGCATAAGCCACAGGATTAATGCGGCGAATGATCTTATATGGACCTATAAACCGAGGTGCCATTTTCATAGAAGGCACCCGCAACTTCACGTTCCTAGTGGACAACCAAACTCTATCCCCCACGTTATAGGAGGGAGCTTGTAACCTATGCCTGTCAGCCTTGCGTTTCTGGACAGCAACATTGCGCTCCATATTTTCTCGAATCTGTCTCCAAATCTCTTGCAGTTGAGTGAGATGGTCATCGAGAGCCGGATGGCCTGTTCAGTAAACTGAAGTGGTAGAGCCGGAGGGAAAAAACCATAGATGGCTGAAAAAGGAGAGTGGCCAGTGGTCTCGTTAACGGCGTTATTACGTGCATACTCAGCCCAGGGCAACAACTCCGACCAATTGTCTTGTTGTTGTGTGGTAAAGCAACGTATGTACTGCTCGAGACCCTGATTTGCCCTCTCTGCTGCCCCATTGGTTTGTGGATGATATGCTGAAGAGAAGGCCAATCGCACCCCCATCTCTGCACAGAAAACCCTCCAGAAACGAGAGACGAACTGGGCTCCTCTGTCAGAGACTATTTCAGACGAACCCCATGTTTCGTACAATCTCTCTAGCAAATACAACCGCCAGTTCTTTGGCTGTACGAAGCTTAGGTAGAGGGAAAAATTAGCCATTTTGGAGAAGCGGTCTACAACTGTCAGAACCACAGTATGACCCTTGGACTTCGGCAAGTCCACAATAAAATCCATAGATAGATGAGACCAAGGCCTCTTAGGCATGGGTAAAGGCTGCAATAGACCGACAGGCAAGGATTTACTGGTTTTGCTTCTGGCACAGACTTGACAAGCCAAAACAAACAGACGTACGTCCTGTCGCATGGTGGGCCACCAGAACTGTCTGGAGATACTGGTAAGAGTCTTAGTAATACCAGGATGACCTGCTGGTTTAGAATCATGAAACATTATGAGTAATTCTTGTCTTTCCTTTTCAGGTACAAACAACATATCTGGAGGCTTGTCAGGTGGAGCCCCTACTTGAACTGCTTGGAGGCATTCCAGGAAAGGCGAGGAGACAGACAAGACTGTGGAAGCCACAATACGTTCAGGAGGAACTATAGGATTGTGGTCTTGTGTATTAGATTCATACGGGTCATATTGACGAGATAAGGCATCAGCCTTTACATTGCGGTCACCTGGTCTGTAAGTCAATACAAAATTAAACCGAGACAGTAGCAATGACCACCTGGCCTGTCTCGCGTTCAAACGTTTAGCATCCCCGATGTACGTAAGGTTCTTATGATCAGTAATTATCAATAAAGGGTCAAGAGTACCTTCCAACAAATGTCTCCACTCTGAGAGGGCAGACACAATAGCAAGCAATTCTCTGTTACCGATATCATAATTGCGTTCTGCTGGTGATAATTTTCTTGAAAAGAACCCACAAGGATGTAGAGGTTTTCCTGGAGACTCTCTTTGAGACAGGACAGCCCCAATGCCTATCTCGGAAGCATCAACCTCAAGAACAAACGGAATCCTGGGATCAGGATGCCGTAACACGGGAGCGGAAGTGAAAGCTTGTTTGAGGGCTTCGAATGCTTGTTTGGATTGAGAAGACCAGATCTGGTTCTTCAGACCTTTACGTGTCATATTAATGATAGGGAGGCTACAGCGGAATAATTCTTGATAAATCTCCTATAATAGTTGGAAAACCCCAGAAACCTCTGTATGGCCTTGAGACCTTGAGGGAGAGGCCATTCTGAGATGGCCGTGAGTTTAGAAGGCTCCATCTCAAAACCTTCTGGAGTGATAATATACCCAAGGAATTTCACAGTAGTTATGTCGAATAAACACTTCTCTAGTTTGCAATAAAGACCATTGTCCAGTAATTTTGCTAATACCTGTCTGACATGTGCATGGTGGGTTTTCAGATCGGGAGAGTAAATCAATATATCGTCTAGGTATACTATAACAAAGGTTTGTAAGAAATCTCTGAGCACATCATTAATAACATCCTGGAATACCGCTGGAGCATTACAAAGACCGAAAGGCATGACCAAGTATTCATAATGCCCACTCCTGGTGTTAAATGCTGTTTTCCACTCATGCCCCTCTTTTATACGTATCAGGTTGTAAGCTCCTCTTAAATCAAGTTTAGTGTATACTGCTGACCCCCTTAACCTGTCGAACAGTTCTGATATGAGAGGGATAGGGTACACGTTCTTAATGGTGATCTTGTTAAGCCCCCTATTATCGATACACGGGCGTAAATCTCCCTCTTTTTTAGACACAAAAAAGAACCCAGCCCCTGCTGGAGAAGAGGAACGTCGGATAAAACCTCTCTCCAAATTCTCCTTTATGTACTCTTCCATAATTTGGTTCTCCTTTATGGAAAGAGGATATACTTTGCCTCGAGGAGGCATGGTACCAGGATGAATATCAATGGCACAATCATATGGTCTATGTGGAGGCAGTTTCTCTGCCTCTCTTTTATCAAATACAGCCCTGAGGTCGGCGTATTGGTCAGGAACTTCTGTAGACAATGGAGGAGCTGTGGGTGTGTTCAGGGCACCGACATGCTGAATGGGTATTAAACAAGTCCAAAACAAGCAGGACTCCAAGACAGTATCTCTCCCTTAGCCCAATCAATAACAGGATTGTGTTTCACCAACCAAGGAAACCAAGTACAACAGGATTGGAAGGTGAATGGATAACTTGAAATATGATTTCTTCTTTATGCAAGAGACCAGTGGTAAGAACCACTGTAACCGTATCGTGAGTAATCCTAGGGCAGGATAACGGTCTGCCGTCTATGGCTTCGACGGCTAAGGGTGTCTCTCTTACAACCAGAGGTAGAGAAATGGAAGAAGCGTAGTTAACACGTAGTTAAAGTTGCCAGCAGCCCCAGAATCCAAAAAAGCGGTAGTCTGTGTGGTCTTGGTCTCCCAAGCCAAGGATACTGGTAACATAAGTTTAGTGTCTTTGACAGGAGACATGCACGTCACACCCAAGGCCTGTCTCCTCAGCTGCCTTAGGTGCGGTAGTTTTCCGGCTTATCATGCATTTTAGGACGATTAGGACATTGAAATCGTACATGTCCCCCCAAACCACAATACAGGCACAATCCCTCACAAAAAAACGCCTTGTTCTCTCTTCCTCTGTAAGCCTAGTACGGCCTAGTTGCATAGGCTCAGAGGGAGGAGATAACTCTCTTGGTGGTGCCTGAAAGACAGGGGCCAACCTAGGTAACGGTCTCTTGGGTTTCTCTCTTGGAGTCCTTCTGTCCCTTATCGGATTATCCAGATCTATACAATAATCAATGAGTTCACACAATACCTCAGGTAGTTTACGTGGAGCCAATTCATGCATCAATGACTCTGATAACCCCTCCATAAAAGCCAGAACCAGTGTCTCACTTGTCCAGTTCACATCAGAGATCAAGGTTTTAAATTCTATGGCATAATCAGAAACAGTCCTGTCCCTTGACGTATGCGGAACAAGGATTTGCCAGCTACCGTGGCCTTTCTGGTAGGATTAAATGTACGTTGTAACTCGCTGCTGTGAATTCTTTATAATCCCGTATGATAGGCTTCTCTGCCTCCCATAACGGAGTCGCCCATGTCAATGCTCTGCCAGACAGGTGATTAATAATGAACCCCACTTTGGCAATGTCAGAGAAAAACATCTGTGGATTTAATTTAAAATGAATATCCACATGGACCAAAAATCCCCGGCACTCTGAGGGAGTACCGTCAAACCTCATAGGAGCGGTCATGTGTACCTGGGATGTCTGAACAACAGGGGACACAGGTATATCAAGCGGGGGTGCAACCCCAGCTGGTTCCAGGTGAGCCGTACGAGTCAGGATAGTTTGTAAGGCAATAGCAAACTGATCCATCCTATGATCCTGCTCATCCTGTCTGGATACAAAGTTAGCCAAGTGCTGTGTTAAGTCTGCGGGATCCATAGTGGCCAGATCGTAATGTCAGCCGAGCCAGAATCAGGAATACAGAGTTCAGAATGGTCAAATGGAATAGCCGGGTCGATATCAGAGCAGTAGCGTAGTACAAGAAAATGGTCTAGGGCAACAGAAGGCAGAATAGTCAGAAACAAGCAGAGGTCAATAACGGGTTAATTCAATATAGCAGTCAGGTACAAGGAGCTCAGGTATGGATAACCACGATCTGGCAACTGCTGAGAATACACTGAGGGTTTTTAAAGACCTTCACCAGGCCACGCCCCCCACTCAAGCCGCGCCTCTTGCAACCACCTCCCTGCCTGTCTCCATTTAAACCGGGCTTTGGTCAGCGAGCAGCATCAGACATGCTGCCCTCAAGCACACAGGTAGGGCTGGAAGCTCCCAATGTTACAGTTCCTAGGTGACTATATAAAGATTGCTGATATTAGCTTGTCTAATAGAGCTTGTGAAGCCTTGTAAATGCAAGCCTTCCAAGTGAGGCACTTTGAGATATTCTGGAGATACTCTGGAGGTAGTCTGAGGTTAGACAGGAGGTAGAAAACCTACAAAAAGGTAAGATTTGCTGGTTTTAAATCCATTCTTTCATTTTATAATGGCAGGCTTTGTCCAGTATAAGAGCTGTCATGCATTTGTTTTTAGATCCAATTTTTGGAGGTTTGGAGTGTGTCTGATATGTAGGCAGTTCTCTTTATTGCAGCAGGAAATTGCCTGTTTGAATTCTGAGATTTGTAAATTATCTGTTAGACAAACTCAGGCTATGACTGTTACAAAGCCACAGAGGCCTCCTAGGAGCGGCAGATGGACTACTGTATTATTCTTAATTCTTTTGAGGCACTTTCAGAGTGTAGTGGTAAAACGGAAGTAGGCTCAGACACCATAGTTGAGGAACCACCATCCCCTATGCCTAAGGTATGCAAGACTGCAACCAAGGACAAAAAGGAAAAGGTGGGACTTGATAGAAGGCAATTGTTGCTGGGTGATTCTATCATAAGAGGTGTTGAGCTGGAGAGCAGTGGTTTGGTGAGATGTCTTCCTGGGGCTACTGCTCGTAGAGACAGGAGACGTATTCTCAATATTGTCAAACAAGGAAAGCAGGAGGGGGAAATGGACGTTCTAGTCCATCTAGGGACAAATGACTTGGCTAGCAATGAGGTTTCTGAGATTAAGGAAGGTTTTTGTGTTCTTGGAGGTAAAATATAGCAGATTGCGTCCACTGTGTCATTCTCTGAAATTCTGCCTGTGCATAACATTCAGGATAGGCAGATGTGCACTAGGGAATTTAATTTGTGGCTTCGGGAATGGTGTCGGGAGCAAGGATTTGGCTTTGTGTCCCATGATAGCTCGAATTGAGCAGAAAGGAACTGTATAAAAAAGATGGTTTGCATCTTACTCATAGGGGAACATATGTTCTCAGTGAGAAGTTCAAAAGTTTCACAAAGGAATATTTAAACTAGGAGGGGGGACAAAAGGATAAAAAACAATCTGCCCGATTGTCCCCCAAAACTAAATCGGAGGGTGCAAGCAACATGCGGGGTAAAAAATGACAAGCTCAGAGTCGTGTCTATAAATGCGCGCAGTCTGGTCAATAAAATCAATGAACTAGAGGCAATGATGGCAGCTGAAAAAGTAGATTTAGTGGCGGTTACTGAGACGTGGTTCAGTGAGAAAAATAACTGTGACATAACAATACCGGGGTACTCTTTATATAGAAAAGACAGAGAAGGTGGGAAAGGAGGAGGAGTGGCCCTGTATGTGAAAAACAACATAAAAACGACCCAAATAAAAGTGAGCGAGGTGAACATAGAGTCAGTTTGGGTTATGCTAACATTTGGCAATCATACAGTAGCTCGTGTAGGTGTGATCTATAGACCCCCTGGACAAGTAAAAGAGCTAGATAATCTGCTGTTTGAGGAAATAGCCAAAATGGCAATGAAGGAGGAAGTTATTATCATGGGGGACTTTAATCTTCCTGATGTGAACTGGAAAACCAAAACAGCTGGGTGCACCAGGAGTACAAATATTCTAAACTCCCTACTGGGATTATCTCTAACACAAGTAGTTGAGGAGCCGACCCGTAAAGAGGCCATATTGGATTTAATACTCACAAATGGAGGTTTGGTATCAGACGTTATTGTAGGTGAAAGTTTGGGATCTAGTGATCACCAGTCAGTGTGGTTTAATATAAGAACAGGGATGGAGCCGCACCACACAAAAACAAAAGTTTTAGACTTTAAGAAAACAGATTTTTCTAAAATGGGATTTTGTGTGAATGAGTCATTATCAGACTGGAGGAGTTTAAAGGGAGTCCAGGAGAAATGGGATTATTTAATGGAGGCATTATTGAAAGCCACGGGCAATTGCATTCGGCTTGTTAGCAAAACAAAAAAGGGAAGAAACCACTGTGGTACTCTGCAGAAGTGGCCAAAATAGTGAAGAACAAAAAGATAGCATTCAATAATTAAAAAAAAACTCAGAGTGAAGAAGATAGGCAAACCTATAAGATTAGGCAGAAAGAGGCAAAGCAATTTATAAGAGTTTCCAAAGCACACGCAGAAGAGAAAATAGCTCAGTCAGTAAAAAAGGGGGACAAAACATTTTTTAGATACATAAACAAGAAAAGAAAAGTAAAACAAGGATTAGTTAGATTAAAAACAAAGGAAGGAAGGTATGTAGAAGAGGATAAAAGTCTCGCTGACTGCCTCAATGAATATTTTTGTTCAGTCTTTGCAGAAGAAAAGGAAGGAAAGGGACCTCAGTTAGGAGGAAACACTAAAGAGACATTTACATATGAGTTTACAGAGGAGGAGGTTCTACAGCAGCTGTCTAAAGTAAAGACAAATAAGTCAATGGGGCCTGATGGGATCCACCCTAAGTTATTAAAAGAGCTCAGTAGTGTAATAGCAAAGCCGTTAACAGATTTATTTAACCAATCCTTGTTAACGGGAGTCGTCCCAGAAGACTGGAAATTAGCAATTGTTGTGCCCATTTACAAGAAGGGTAGTAGGGAGGAATCGGGGAACTATAGGCCATTTAGTCTTACGTCAGTAGTGGGGAAATTAATGGAATCCATGTTAAAGGAAAGGATTGTTGAACATCTAAAAACACATAGATTACAGGATCAGAAACAACATGGGTTTACCTCACGGAGATCATGCCAAACTAATCTTATAGATTTTTTTGATTGGTTTAACAAAAATAATAGACAAAGGTGGTGCAGTAGACATTGCTTATTTAGATTTCAGTAAGGCTTTTGATACTGTTCCGCATTGAAGGCTTATCAATAAATTGCAATCTTTGATCTTTGATTCCAATATTGTTGAATGGATTAGGCAGTGGCTGAGTGACAGGCAACAGAGGGTTGTGGTAAATGGAGTTTATTCGGCGCAAGGTCTTGTTACCAGTGGGGTACCTCAGGGGTCAGTACTTGGACCCATTCTCTTTAATATTTTTCTTAGTGATATTTCAGAAGGTATTAATGGTAAAGTATGTCTTTTTGCTGATGACACAAAGATTTGCAACAGGGTTGACGTTCCTGGAGGGATCAGCCAAATGACAAATGATTTAGGTAAACTAAAAAAATGGTCGGAGCTGTGGCAATTGAGTTTTAACCCTTTCGCTGCTGAGCCTTTTCCCACCTCTGTGCTGAGCTCATTTTAACCGGTTTCGCTCATCATGTTTAACCGCGTTTTGAAGCCTTATTTTAATATATGACCCAGACATATTATATATCGTTCTTTCCGGCAGACTGTGCAGATTCATAATATGTCATTATTATATGTATACGTTATGTCATGTCTGTATATTATAACAAAAAATGCAATAAAATTAGAATTTTCAATAATTTACAATGTGTAAAGTGTTTTTTTGTCACATTTTAAAATGCGATCGTTTGCGGTTATATTTTCTATGGGGTGCGCTTGTTAAAAAAATTAGAAATGAGGAATCGTTACTTTTTTTGGGGAAAATTACGTGTTTTTTAGCAAACGCCCCCCATAGAAAAAATCGTTAGTGCAGCATCATTGTTCACATTATAATTGAAATGGGAACAATACTGTTGCACTAATAAATCTAAAAAAAAAAACTCAAAAAACCTTTTTTTTTAAATATTTTTTTTTTTTTTACATTTTACATGGTCATGTTTGGTATCATTGGAAAGGCCACGCTCTGGCCGTTCCAATGATAGCAAACATTAACCCCTAGCGGTCACGGATCGGGAGATAGGCGGTTCATTGGAACCCCCTATCTCCACTATAGGTGGCAGCAAGGGGTTAATTTCAAAACTGGCGCCATCGCGCTCTGCGCGATGACGCCAGTCATTAGGGGGATATCCCGGAAGCTTGGCCGACATCCAAGATGTCGGCCAGCTCCGGGAGGGGACCGCGATACGGCGCATGTTGGCGCCATATCGCGATCCAGCCCCCTAGGGGTTAAAGACAGCCGCCGCTTGGAAGGGCAGGCTGTGTCCTTCCAGGCGGTGCCTGCCTTTAATCGCTGGCCCGCGGGGAAGGGGAGGTGGAGAGGTCCGAAGGACCTTTCCCCCTCCCCTTCAGGCACCTTCCCTGCAATGGCGGGGGGGGGGGGTGCCTGAAATAGACGTCATCGCGCATGCGCGATGACGCCTATCATGCCCGCTGGGGTCCCGGAGGCTGGGCTGACATCGATGATGTCAGCCCGCACCGGGGGGCCGAGCGATCAGCCGGAATACCGGCTGATCGCGGCTGCAAAGGGAAGACGCGCTCAGCGCGTCCTCCGCAGCCAAGTACCAATGCGGTTGGACGCGCTGAGCGCGTCCACCGCATTGAAGTGGTTAATGTAGATAAGTGCAAGATAATGCACCTGGGACGCAAAAACCCAAGGGCTGAATATAGAATAATTGATACAGTCCTAACCTCATCATCTGAGGGTTGGGATTTAGGGGTTATTATTTCAGAGGATCTAAGGGTAAGTAGTCAATGTAATAGAGCAGCAGGAAATGCTAGCAGAATGCTTGGTTGTGTAGGGAGAGGTATTAGCAGTAGGAAAAGGGAAGTGCTCATGCCACTGTACAGAGCACTGGTGAGACCTCACTTGGAGTACTGTGTGCAGTACTGGAGACCGTATCTCCAGAAGGATATAGACATTTTAGAGAGAGTTCAGAGAAGGGCTACTAAAATGGTGTACGGCTTGAAGGAGAAAAGTTACCAGGAAAGGCTTAATGATCTTAACATGTATAGCTTGGAAAAAAGACGAGACAGAGGAGATATGATAGAAACATTTAAATACGTAAAGGGAATCCACAAGGTAGAGGAAGGGAGTATATTTAAAAGGAAACAAAGTAGCAAAACAAGAGGACATAGTCTTAGATTAGAGGGGCAAAGGTTTAAAAGTAACATCAGGAAGCATTATTTTACTGAGAGGGTGGTGGATACATGGAACAGCCTTCCAGTAGAAGTGGTAGAGGCCAAAACAGTAATTGAATTTAAGCAGGCATGGGATAGGCATAAGGCTATCCTAAACAAAAGATAAATCCAGGTAAAGTATCCATGTATTTGGCCAGACTAGATGGGCCGAAAGGTTCTTATCTGCCGACATTTTCTATGTTTCTATATCCGTTTGAGCTGCTAGGGGCAATATATATCCATGTGTGAGCTGCTGGGGCAATATATATCCCTGTGTGAGATGCTTTATTGATTATTTTTGGTTGGGGGGTACTAATGAAAGCCACATGATCTCGCTACGCCTCTGCTCCTATTCTCCTAAAAGGTGTCTAACCCAATAAATATGCATTAAAATGTGTCTAAATAATAAAAAAGGTCATCCTTTAAAAATTTATAAAATAGGTCAGTTACAGAATAAAAAAATGCGAAAATTTACAAAATAAATAATAAATAAATTTATAAAATATATTTAAATTTTGCAAATAATATTTACAAAATAATTAAATACAAAAGACTTTTTTTTGAAAATGAAAAGAATAAAGTTTTTTTTTCTTTAAAAAAACTTTAAACACACATCTAATCCTATGGGATTCGCCTGTTTAAACCTGTCGAACTGAACCCCCGAGAATCAGGTCATATCACCACCACACCACTTCAGTGGAGTTCGGCTGTCTGTGAATAGACGAACCATTACTTCTCTATGGGACAATTTCGCTGCCACTGAATATCCCCGAACTGCACTGCATTTTGCCATCAATTCGCCAGTATTTGGAGAATTGACATCTTTGTGAATAGATAACCTGCCCCGAAAATCTGGTGAAATTCACCGTTCGGTGCCCTCGGTGGAAAGTAGGGATGAGCGTTCGGTTCGGATCTGTTCGGAGTTCGATTCGAGTATCGCCCGTTCGGCTGTTCGTCGAACTCTGAACATTTCCACGTGTTTGCCGCATGTTCGCCCACAATGCACCACAATGCACTTTTCCACTGGCCTGAAGCTTGTGATTGGCTACAGTCTTGCACCTGACCACAGGTCAGGTGCAAGACAGGTGCAAGACTATGCCAATCACGGCTCAGAGTCCTGATTGGGCAAATTTTAAGCTAAGTCCCGCAGCACACACTATATTTTTTTTTTGTGAAAGGATTTTACCAGGAAGGATACATTGAGATTTCTCTCGTTTTCAAGTATGTCCTGGGTGGCGAGTATGTACCGTTAGGTGTCTTGCCAAGGACACTTACTGGAGAGGTTGCTCGCTGGGATCGAACCCATGACTCCACAGGCTCTCTCCATGCAGAGCGGTGACATTACCTCTACTCCACCCAGCCGGCACTTCCCTGCCTGCATATAAGGCTTCCCTGCCTGCAGCCCCAGCATGTGTGTTTGCAGGAGTGAATCAGAGAGGAGATTGTTCTGTCAGGGTGTATCAGTGAGTTGTAGGAGATTTCTGGGAATTAGAATCTGTGTTGGCACTGCCAGGCTATCAGGGACAGTGTGTTTCAGTGAGTTATACCACAGTTCAGCAAATTTGAATCTGTCTTGGCACAGCCTGTTATCAGTGTGTATCAGTGAGTTATACCACAGTTCAACAAATTAGAATCTATCTTGGCACCAGGGCCGCCATCAGGGCATTACAGCCCATGCTGCAGTAAGGGGCCAGGCCGACTGGGGGGGCCCGCCGTCGGTAGCTTTGATTACTTTAGGCCGCAGGCCTCTGGAGTAGGTACTGCGGCTTACTTGGGCCTGGCTGCCCTGTGAGCAGCAAGATGGCCGCCGGGTCACGAGGGGAGGGGGCCCCAGGCCCACACTGGGTGACACCCTCTTGGAGGGTGACACCACTCAGGGCCAGACTTTGTATGCTGCCTATGTGTGCTCGGCAGCACTGAGTCTCTGTGGGGAGAGATCAACGCTGTGCTGAGAAACTCCGCCCCTGGCCGGCACAAGCCCCGCCCCTCCATGTGACAGCCGTGGGTCTGGGAGAGGAGGGGGAGCAGCCCTCCCACCATCATGGCTGCCCCTTGCTTCCCCTGGCTCTGGAGTCTGCACACTGCCTGCCCTGCCCCTTCCTCACACAGCACCACCACAAGCACGTGCCTGTGGATGGGAGAAGGAGAGAAGCCATGCCAAGGAGCAGCTGCCCTGACACCCTGCACATGCTGGATCTGGACAGAGGCAGGTAACAGATGCTGCACTGGGAAGGGTAGAAGAGGGGGGGCTAGAGTAGAGAGGTGACAGAATGTACACTGTGGGCTGGGGGGGGGGGGTGATAGAGAGAACACAGGGGGCTGGGGAGGGTGACAGAGGACACACTGTCAGTCAATCCATCCATCCTTATCCGTCTGTCCATCCATCCATCCCACTGTCTATCCATCTATCCCTGTCTGTCTATCTGTCCATCCATCCCTCCATTCATCCCTGTCTGTCTATCTGTCCATCCATATCTCCATCCATCCCTGTCTGTCTATCTGTCCATCCATACCAGTCCGTCCATCCCACTGTCTATCCATCCATCCCTCTGGATGTAACGCTACATTCCTAGAGTTAAATCGTGGGCGCTAGGGAGGAAAAACTGCTTCCGCAGTTTTCCCCCTTGCGCCCGCGTTTTAATGCTAGATTACAATACAGGCGCAAAAAATGCTGCTTGCATTGTTACTGCGCGTTAACACCCGGGATGCTCGCGGCAGCGTTAAGCGCAGCTGCGCGCAACCTCTCAATGGAGTCCATAGGACTCCATTGAAGCAGACGCCGGCAGTCACATGACCAGCCGGATCTCGCCTTGCGAGATGTGGACAGTGAGCGTAGTGATACTCAGTGGGATACTGCGGGGACTTTTTCCCCCAGTCTTAACCTGCTCCCACCGGCCAGAGGAGGTGGTCCTCGCCGCGGGACAGGAGGTGAGTATCTGCTCACTTTTTTTATTTTTTTGGATGGTGTTAACGGATTCTGCAGAAGTGGAATCCGTTAACACCAGGTTCTGGCTGTGGTTAACTTTCCACTAACCAGAGCCGGATGTTAATCAGCGCTGGGACTTTGTAATCCTAACGCTGATTAACACTTTGTGCTCCCCATGTTAAGTATAGGGAGCGAAAGTACAGTAACCTCACATTGAAAAGCACAAGATACCAAACGCTAACGGGTTACTTAACCCATTAGCGTTTGGATTGAAATATGCTTTAAATACTTGGGCTAACGTTAATGCTCACAGAGGTGAGTGCAAACGTTAGCACCAAGTATGTAATGTGGCCCATTGCCTTTACTGTTGGAGGTCTATTGCTGTGGTGCTCTGATACGCTCATACGCACTGCACATTACTGAGAGTTCTGTTGCTGTGGTGCTCTGCCAGTGGAATTATTTAATTATACTTTTATGCTACATTGTTTGCACGAATACACATTTTGTGTGATTTTAAAGGTATTGGGAGAAACACTCTGTAATCCGATCTTGATTCATATTTTTTTTAATAATTTTTTTTATTTTTTACTGTCTTAACTTATTTGCTGTTGTGCGAACAATATGTGTGATTTTAAGATATTGGGACTAACACTCTGTAATGTGATCACGATTCACATTAAAAATGTATTTCCTATGGGGAGAGGGGATCAAGGGGGGGGCCCTATTGTGAGGGTCAGTAAGGGGCCCCAAAATTTCTGATGGCTGGCCTGCTTGGCACAGCCTGTTATCAGTGTGTATCAGTGAGTTATACCACAGTTCAGCGAATTAGAATCTGTCTTGGCACAGCCTGTTATCAGTCTGTATCAGAGAGTTATACTAGAGTTCAGCAAATTTGAATCTGTCTTGGCACAGCCAGGCTATCAGGGACAGTGTGTATCACTGATTTATAGCATTGTTCTGGAAAATCTGTATATCTTTGATCTAATTCTAGATACCATACAATAACACAGTTTAATCAGAGTTCATCTGTTTATCTATTGAGAGTTGAATCTGGCTGTTGCCAGCTATCAGGGTGTTGCAGCCTGCAGGAGATGAAGTGAATCAGAGAGAAAGAGTTGAGGACATTGGCAGCCTTGCAGGGAAATTATCAGTAAAATCGCCGACTTATATCAGAGTTCTGAATATCTTTAATCTATATACCAGAGTTGAATCTGAGTTCTGCATATCTCCAATCTTTATACCAGAGTTGAATCAGACTTCTGTATATCTCCAATCTTTATACCAGAGTTGAATCAGAGTTCTGTATATCTTTAATCTATATATCACTCACCATGTCAGAAAGACCAAAAAGGACAGGCAGACGCTCCCAGACACAGATAAGAGGGCAAGCAGCCTCTGTGTCGGAAGGCTGTGCCCCTGGTCGCCGTGGACGTGGTGCATCCTCTGCAGGGGCACGCTTGTCCTTTCTAACTGGTGCTGGCCATCTTAAGCAGCAGCAACATACAGAGGATTTTCAGGATTGGCTAACCAGGCCATCCTCATCCTCCGACTCCTCTGCCAACCAGGCTTGTAGTGGTTTTTACAGTCCACCTCAGCTGCCTAAACATCTAATTCAGCCTCCATGTCCACAGCTACTCCTGCCGTAGCCTCATCATCATACACGGAGGCGTCAGTTGAATTGTTTGACTACAATGACAGTGACATGCTGCTTGAGGATGCGCAGCAACTCCAGTGCTCTGATTCAAACTCTGAGGTTGAGGAAGGGGGTATAACCAGCCTAGAAGGAGGGGGTGCCAGTGACACACCAAGAACTGTCACTCATGTTCCCCCAGCAGCTGCAGCATACTGCGAGGTTGGCTCTAGTGACGAGGAGATAGGGGGTGATGACGATGATAGAAACATAGAAACATAGAAAAATGTCGGCAGATAAGAACCTTTCGGCCCATCTAGTCTGCCCAATTACATGGATACTTTACCTGGATTTATCTTTTGTTTAGGATAGCCTTATGCCTATCCCATGCTTGCTTAAATTCAATTACTGTTTTGGCCTCTACCACTTCTACTGGAAGGCTGTTCCATGTATCCACCACCCTCTCAGTAAAATAATGCTTCCTGATGTTACTTTTAAACCTTTGCCCCTCTAATCTAAGACTATGTCCTCTTGTTTTGCTATTTTGTTTCCTTTTAAATATACTCCCTTCCTCTACCTTGTGGATTCCCTTTACGTATTTAAATGTTTCTATCATATCTCCTCTGTCTCGTCTTTTTTCCAAGCTGTACATGTTAAGATCATTAAGCCTTTCCTGGTAACTTTTCTCCTTCAAGCCGTACACCATTTTAGTAGCCCTTCTCTGAACTCTCTCTAAGATGTCTATATCCTTCTGGAGATACGGTCTCCAGTACTGCACACAGTACTCCAAGTGAGGTCTCACCAGTGCTCTGTACAGTGGCATGAGCACTTCCCTTTTCCTACTGCTAATACCTCTCCCTACGCAATCAAGCATTCTGCTAGCATTTCCTGCTGCTCTATTACATTGACTACTTACCCTTAGATCCTCTGAAATAATGACCCCTAAATCCCTTTCCTCAGATGTTGAGGTTAGGACTGTATCAAATATTCTATATTCAGCCCTTGGGTTTTTACGTCCCAGGTGCATTATCTTGCACTTATCCACATTAAAACTCAATTGCCACAACTCCGACCATTTTTTTAGTTTACCTAAATCATTTGTCATTTGGCTGATCCCTCCAGGAACGTCAACCCTGTTGCAAATCTTTGTGTCATCAGCAAAAAGACATACTTTTCCATTAATACCTTCTGCAATATCACTAATAAAAATATTAAAGAGAATGGGTCCAAGTACTGACCCCTGAGGTACCCCACTGGTAACAAGACCTTGCGCCGAATAAACTCCATTTACCACAACCCTCTGTTGTCTGTCACTCAGCCACTGCCTAATCCAGTCAACAATATTGGAATCCAAGCTCAAAGATTGCAATTTATTGATAAGCCTTCTATGCGGAACAGTATCAAAAGCCTTACTGAAATTTAAATAAGCAATGTCTACTGCACCACCTGTGTCTATTATTTTTGTTACCCAATCAAAAAATCAATAAGATTAGTTTGGCATGATCTCCCTGAGGTAAACCCATGTTGTTTCTGATCCTGTAATCTATGTGTTTTTAGATGTTCAACAATCCTTTCCTTTAACATGGTTTCCATTAATTTCCCCACTACTGACGTAAGACTAACTGGCCTATAGTTCCCCGATTCCTCCCTACTACCCTTCTTGTAAATGGGCACAACATTTGCTAATTTCCAGTCTTCTGGGATGACTCCCGTTAACAAGGATTGGTAAAATAAATCTGTTAATGGTTTTGCTATTACATCACTGAGCTCTTTTAATAATTTAGGGTGGATCCCATCAGGCCCCATTGACTTATTTGTCTTTACTTTAGACAGCTGCTGTAGAACCTCCTCCTCTGTAAACTCATATGTTAATGTCTCTTTAGTGTTCTCTCCTAACTGAGGTCCCTTTCCTTCCTTTTCTTCTGCAAAGACTGAACAAAAATATTCATTGAGGCAGTCAGCGAGACTTTTATCCTCTTCTACATACCTTCCTTCCTTTGTTTTTAATCTAACTAATCCTTGTTTTACTTTTCTTTTCTCGTTTATGTATCTAAAAAATGTTTTGTCCCCCTTTTTTACTGACTGAGCTATTTTCTCCTCTGCGTGTGCTTTGGAAGCTCTTATAAATTGCTTTGCCTCTTTCTGCCTAATTTTATAGGTTTGCCTATCTTCTTCACTCTGAGTTTTTTTATAATTATTGAATGCTATCTTTTTGTTCTTCACTATTTTGGCCACTTCTGCAGAGTACCACAGTGGTTTCTTCCCTTTTTTGTTTTTGCTAACAAGCTGAATGCAATTTCCTGTGGCCTTCAATAATGCTTCCTTTAAATAATCCCATTTCTCCTTTACTCCCTTTAAACTCCTCCAGTCTGATAATGACTCCTTCACACAAAATCTCATTTTAGAAAAATCTGTTTTTTTTAAAGTCTAAAACTTTCGTTCTTGTGTGTTGCGGCTCCATCCCTGTTGTTATATTAAACCATACTGACTGGTGATCACTAGATCCCAAATTTTCACCTACAACAACGTCCGATACCAAACCTCCATTTGTGAGTATTAAATCCAATATGGCCTCTTTACGGGTCGGCTCCTCAACTACTTGTGTTAGAGAAAATCCCAGTAGGGAGTTTAGAATATTTGTACTCCTGGTGCACCCAGCTGTTTTGGTTTTCCAGTTCACATCAGGAAGATTAAAGTCCCCCATGATAATAACCTCCCCCTTCATTGCCATTTTGGCTATTTCCTCAACCAGCAGATTATCTAGTTCTTCTGCTTGTCCAGGGGGTCTATAGATCACACCTACACGAGCTACTGTATGATTGCCAAATGTTAGCGTAACCCAAACTGACTGATGAGGTCACTGACTCCACCTGGGTGCCTGATCGAACAGAGGAGTCAAGGGAGGAGGAGGCACAACAAAAATGAGGCAGAACTTCCTCTATGAGCAGCCGTAGCCAGTCCAAGGCATCAAATGTCAGAGCTGCTCAGGTGCAGAGCGTTGTTGTCTCGCAGCACATGTCCAGGATCTCTGCTGTCTGGGAGTTCTTCACAACAGGTGCAGCAGACTGCAGCGTTGCTATTGGTAAGCTATGTCGGAAGAGGATCAAGCGTGGGAAAGACATCAGACACTTGGGTAACACGTGCTTGAGGCGACATATGACCACCTGCCACACATCCTGTTGGCACACCACTTTGCATAGGTCCTCCTCCTCCCCATCTGTCTCTACCCCCACTATATGTCCTGCCATGTCATTGCCTACAACCTCCACTGACAGGGATGATGCTACAGTAATGGGTGTACCAGGTCCTTCCTCAGAATGTGACAGCATCCCATCAGCTGAAGATTTACGCAGTCAGATTACATTGCTCCAGCTGCTGCACTGTAAGAAAGAATATAGTCCCAACCATCCCCAAACACAGCGTCTAAATGCCAGTTTAGCAAAAGTACTCGCATTACAGCTGCTGCCTTTCCAGCTGGTGGACTCTGCTTCCTTCCGTGAATTTGCTGAATGTTCTGTACCACAGTGGCAGGTTCCAAAACACCATTTCTTTTCACGGAAGGCCATTCCAGCACTATACCAGCATGTGGAAGACAATGTTATGGAGTGATTGGGAAAGGCAGTCAGCAGCAAGGTGCACATGACTTTAGACACATGGTCCAGCAAGCATGGACAGGGCCGTTACATTTCCTTCATGGCACACTGGGTAACTCTGCTTGCAGCTAGGAGGGATCAGGGACGGGGCTCTGTGCTGGAGCTTGTTCATCCACCACGCCTCCAGAAAGCTGCTTATATGAGGTCTGTCTGCTCCACCACCTCTTCCTCCTTCTCTGTCTCTGGTGAAGTGGCAGTTAAACCGACCAGGTACCCAGGGCTGGCAGAGCTTCTCAGCCAGGCCAGAAAGGTCTGCAGCCACTTCAGACGGTCATTCCCAGCAAGTGTTCGCCTGGCAGAAATTCAAAGAGAATTCCACCTTCCCACAAACCGTCTGATCTGTGACATGCCCACCAGGTGGAACTTGACATTGGCAATGCTGCAGCGTCTGCACAAGCAGCAGAGGGCCATCAATGAGTACCTGTGTGAGTATGGCACAAGGACAGGTTCAGGTCAACTTGTTTCCCCCCCCCGCAGTGGCTGATGATCAAGGATGCATGCACTGTACTGTCACCATTTGAGGAGGCAACGAGGATGGTGAGCAGGGACAGTGCATGCATCAGTAACACAATCCCTTTAGTGTTCCTGCTGGAGCGCACTCTGCGGGGAATTATAGATGTGGCACTAGAGGCAGAGCAGCCCTAGCTCTCAAGGCCCCAGTCTTTACGCAGACAGCATTCCTGCGGGTCCTCAGATCAGACAGGAGGAGGATGAAGAATATTTAAGTAGTGGGGGCATTGAAGGTGGGGATTCCTCAAGGGAGGGTTCTGTGTGCCCAGAAACCCAAGGACTAGTACGTGGCTGGGAGGAGGAAGTGCACGATGGGGTCATCCTCATTGACCAGGAAGACTTGGAAGCTAATGCCACCTCCAACCTACGCTGCATGGGCTCCCTTATCCTGCAAAGCGTGCTAAAGGACCCCAGGATTCGTGCTATCAAGGAGAGGGATCATTACTTGTTGGCAAGCCTTCTTGATCCACGATACAAGGGTAAAGTTGCAAAGCTCATCCTGCCCGCACAGAGGGAGGACAGGATGAAACAACTTGAGGACGCTCTAAAGCGACACTTGTGTAACACCTTTCCAGGCACTGGTAGGTTACCAAGTGATGACACAGGTGCTTCTGAGGCTGCAGATGATCAGAGGAAGAGCGGTGAAGGCCGGGCCGCTTGACTGATGCCTTTTTACATTTTTTTAGTCCACGATGCCCAGGGACGCAAATGTAGGCACCCATTGCCAGTGTCTTCACCGTATGGTGCAGGACTACCTAGGGGCAAGGGCAGACCTGGATACCTATTGTTACTTTCATCCAAAGCCTGCATAAGTTTCACCATAATTTAGCCAAAAAAAATCACTAAACTTGTTCTGCATGTCCTAAAACGTCTCCTTTTTTCATACAGGCTGCCGCCCCAAGCAGTTGTTTATGAATAGATTAAAGGAAAACCATTTACCGTCATTTGAAATGTAATTTTTTTGTTTTAAAATGTTTCTATACATCCTACAAATCTGCCACTTCACGGGCAGGTTATGGGGACCTCCTAGGCACGATATTTGAAGGAATTTTTCGTTTTTATTCTTAACCTTTATTTCATGGAGAACTCACTGTTCCTTTAAAAACTTTTTTTTAAAACTTTTTGTGCTTGTTTCCTGTCCCCCAGGGCACTACCCGGACCCCCATACACCTTTTATGGCAAATATCTAGCATATATGCCGTCTTGGAGGGCACTCTAAAAATCGAACGTTTGGGTCCCATTGACTTACATTGAGTTCGGATCGTGTTCGAGTTCGAACTTTTGAAATTGTTCGAAGACGAACCGATCACGGGGGCATTCGGCTCATCCCTAGTGGCAAGTTCGGTGCTTTGTGAATAACCCTTTAGGAGAATGTGATGTGTGGGTTATATTACGAGCTTTTAACTTGTCTTTTATCTCGTAAGAAGAAATAAACCCATGAAGGGCGGCAGAATTAGAGATGTTTTTTACAGGGCTGTTAAAAAGCTCCCACAACTATGGGTAATACAACTACATACCTGAGAGGGGAAGATCATGGTGTCAAAAACAGGAAACAGCAAGAATATCCTTAATCTACACTAGCCCTGCATGTAACCAAACCTCATCACTGAATCGGATTGCAAAAGAATTCCACCTGTTAAAGCGATGGCTTGGTTTTCTTTGCTACCAAGCTATAGAATTAACATTGTGGTGGAAGTTCAGCATCTTAATAGACTTGAAATAATTATGTCGGCTGTTTTACAGGTCAAAATGCTCCGAATGACTCCCTATCCCCTATATTTAACATAATACCCTATCCCGATGGAAAACTAGTCCTCTGGCTTCTCACTTGAGACCATAGATTCAATTTCAAGGTCAAAATGGGAAAGAGAGAGGGTCTGTTTTTCTATAACAGAGAACAATTTAGCACTGTGTTTAGCTTAACCTTTCTATTGTGGTTTATGGGCATCGGGAGATTATAACAGTATTACATTTATCACAGGTAACACGATTCAATCCGTTGTTCATCTGGATCCAAGAAATTGCTGCTACGGTCATTTTGGGAAAGTTTGTTTTTTTTTCCCCAGTAGCAGATCTGCCCATATTAAATAAATAAATAGTCAGGTCACTAAAAATAAAGATTTTAACCAATTTCGGAGAGATATAACAATAGCTCGCTGATTTACAACAATGTAGCACATTGCATATGTTCATATAAATGCCTTTCCCTGGGCTGCATTTTTAATTTCCCTGGTAATTACATGTATTCGAAGATGGGTTGATGATATGCAAAAATCGAAACTGTGTAAAAGCTAATTTACAAGGTCAAAATATCCACTAATTCGTAGGGTTGCTAGACCCTCCATCTTTTCCTGGGCAGTTATAATATATTTATGGTGATGGCAACTCTGTAGCATGTTGACGTTTTAAGCTGGAGGTGAAGAATCAGAGAGGGACCTCAGGTGACCGTATAGATTATGGCCCCTATTACATTCTTTGCGCAATAATTTCGTTCACGCAGCGCAAATTTTTTTGCGCACATCGTCCAGCGTTATCGCGTGAAAATTAACGGTGGTATTACGATCCGAACGCATTTTCTCTTCCGTCAAAAAATAACGTTCGTAAAAACGACGCGCAAAACGAAGAGAAATACGCATGCAGTAACGTTGCGCACGTAAATCAGTGTGCGGACTGTTTTTTTTGAGGGATTCAGCCAATCAGAATTAAGAACCTTATTTGACATCAATTTACCTTAATTGACTCACTTAAGTTTTTGCGCCTGTCAAAGTAAATCTGTGTATATATGCTGCAGCAATAAAAAAAACACGCACGAATTCACAATTTTTTTGTTTTGGTATGTGTAGAATGTGTAATTATACTTTGCTGTATTTTTTTTTTTTTTCGTGCTGGTGTATTTCGTTTCGGCCACAACGTTCAGATTTGCAGTTACCACCAGCTTTTCAAAGACGTTAAAATTATGTGCGCAAACGTCGTTCGTAAAAAGATGAGCATCGATTGTAATTTCCATCCACGTACCAGCGCACAAACGCATTTACGCTCACAATGTTAAGTATGGGATGCGCGCACAAATTTTCGTTTGCGCAGGGTCACTCGCGTTAGACCTTAACGTGCATCGTATGCGCGAACGTCGTTATACGACGTTCAGCGCAAAGGGTTTTGCCCCTCGTGCAAATGCGCAAAAACAAATGTGCGAAGAATGTAATGGGGGCCTCCATCTTTTCCTGGGCAGTTATAATATATTTATGGTGATGGGCAGTGCATGAAAAATGCAACTCTGTAGCATATTGATGTTATGAGCTGGAGATGAAGAATCAGAGAGGGACCTCAGGTGACTGTATAGATTATAAATATTACCTTCCCTGTACTTTTCCTCTAAATGAAATAGCAATATGCGTTGAGGAAAATATGGCTGATTTGGCGTTTCCAGTAAAAGACAAATAGTTCCCAGTGTCCTTCAATCTTGGCATGACCCAACTCACGGGAGCCCGGGCAGAATGCACTTTCCTCCATATATGGACTCTAGGAGCCGAGGCACCACTGCCGGTACTGATTAGCGGCTCCCTGTTGTTATGACTTGAACCGGTAATACAGCAGCTTGTTTGTAGCAGAGCCGGTATCACGGAACCACTAAGCAGCTCTCCGTTTCTATGTTGAAAAAGGATTGTACCTAACTTCTTCCATTTAGGACTATTGTGGCCAGTGCGCTCTTGGGAACTTTTAATGTAGTTGGACTTTTTTTCTAGTGTTCTCCAGATCCCTGAGCTCTAGGCAGTTCCCTTTGACCTTCTGGCTTTGATGCATCTACAGCTGTGAGACCTGAAATAAACAGGTGTGCGTCTTTCCAAATCACGTTCGATCTGTTGAATTTGCCATTTGTGGACTGCAACCAAAATGTAGACTCTGTGTCTGAAAGATGATTAAGAGAAATGGCATGCATCCCAGTTATATTTCAAGTGTCACAGCAAAGGGTCCGAATACTTATGTCACTTGTGGTATTTCAGTTCTTTAATATAAACTAAATTAGCAAGTTTGAAAAAATCTGCCTTTTTTTGCAATGTTTTTAAGCATCGAGGGCCCTATTACAATCTTTGCGTTAAAACGCACGCTCAATGCGTAAATTCGTGCTCCAAGAGTTAAACGTTAACGCGCGTAAATCAACGCTGGAATTACAATCCGCGCGCATTTTTTCATCTGTCGAGCAATAACGAGCGTAAAACGCAGCAATGTTGCGCCCAGAAATCAGTGTGCGGACTGTTTTTTTCACTTGATTCAGCCAATCAGAATTAAGAATCACAATTATCTCACGTTAAGCTTTTGTGTAGAATGTGTATGTGTAGAATGTGTAACTATACTTTGCTGCGTTGTTTTTTTTGGGCTGGTGTATTTGGGTTCGGCCAGGACGTTCAGATTTGCCTTTAACAACAGCTTTCAGGAGTTGCTAAAATTATGCGCTCAAAGGCTGTGCGTTAAATCCTGCTCATAGATTGTAATACCATCCGCATACCAGTGTTCATTCGCGTTTGCGCTGACAATGTTAAGTATAGGAAGCGCACAGTAAAGTATGCTCGTGCAGCGGTCGCGCAGGTTCACCCGCGGTAGACGAATATGTGCGTTTGTTGCGCTGACATTGTAATACGATATTCAGCGCAAAGGGTTTTGCCCCTGGCGTTAATGCGTTTTTGCGTCGGCGCAAACGTTTGCGCGAAGATTGTAATAGGGCCCTGAGTGTTTGTTGGCGAGAAGAAAAAAATGGTGAGCAAATAGCTAACCAAGAAAACCACCAAGTACTATATAACTTAACGGTGCACTAGAGCCACCCAGGGTATATCGTGTACATGATCATTTCATTACAGACATTTGGGGATCAACCTTCTTCCAATGAAAAATACCTATCTACCAAGCACACTACTATGCCATGGCAATATCTGTACTCATGTAAAGGTCGGGCACCTTGTACAAGGGTACATTGTCATTATGTATGTGCGTGGCCATTGCAGAATAATGTACAGAGTTCTACAATCATTTTATTATTATTATTATTCTTCTTTATTTATATAGCGCCGGCATATTCTGCAGCGCTGTACAATGGGCACAATATAGACAGGGTTACAATACATTGAACAACAATTGACAAACCAATACAGGAGGAAACGAGGGCCCTATTACCGTGGGAACTCACAATCTAGAAGGGTTGGGGGTGGAAACAGGAGGAAAGGACTGAGAGGTGAGAGCGATGGACTGCAAGGTGAGAGTGATGGACTGCAAGGTGAGAGTGATTGATGGTTGCGTCAGTGAGTCGGGTGGTAGGCTTCCCTAAATAGGAATGTTTTAAGGGAGCGTTTGAATGAAGGGAAACTAGGGAAAAGTCTGACCGTGCGAGGGAGAGCTTTCCAGAGGATGGGGGCTACGCGTGAGAAATCCTGCAGTCTATCATGGGAAGAGGTGATGCGAGGAGAAGCTAGGCGCAGGTCACTGTTTGATCTTAGGGAGCGGGCTGGGGTGTATTTGGTGATTATTGAGGACAGGTTGTGGGGAGCTGAGTTAGTGAGGGTTTTGTAGGTAAGGATAAGGATTTTGAATTTAATTCTGCAGAGGATGGGGAGCCAGTGAAGGGACTCGTAGAGGGGAGCGGCAGAGACTGTGCGGCGGGTGAGGCGGATGAGCCTGGCAGAGGCGTTCTGAATGGATTGTAGGGGGAGAGGCGGGAGAAAGGGAGGCCAGCTAAAAGATTGTTACAATAGTCAAGTCTGGAGATTGCAAGGGCGTAAATATGTTGCTTTGTGGTGTCAGCGGTAAGAAATGGTCGAATTCTACAAATATTATGTAGTTGGTAGCGGCAGGAGGGAAGAGACTGGATGTGGGGGATGAAGGAAAGAGCCAAGTCAAGTGTAACTCCAAGCAGGGGCGTTGCAAGGGGGGCAGATGGTGTGGCCCACACCAGGTGACACCACCCCCTAGGGTGACACCCTAAAAATTTTTTTACACAAAAATATTTTAGCAGGAAGGATACATTGAGAATTCTCTCATTTTCAAGTATGTCCTGGGTAGGCAAGCCTAGGCTGGCACTTATTACCAGGGGGTGGCAAAAAAAACACGACAAAGAGGATATTCACAGAGCACCGAAATGACGCAGCCTAAAAGATACTAAAAAAATAAAATCAATAAATAAAGAGATTTTTTAGTATGGATTAAAGGAATAAATGGTTTATTACATATTGGATAAAAACAGGAATATTTTTAACATTGAAACCTATGGTGTTCGTTCGCCCTGACTAAACCTGCCAAATGAAAACACCGGACATCAGGACATTTTTTTGCTGTTCAGTGTCTCTGAACAGATTAACCATTACTTCTCTATGGGGACTTTCACTGCCTTCGAACGGGCACCGTACTTGCTGTCAGTTTGCCAAAATTTGTGTATGAGCATATGAGAGAGCTCCACAGCAATAAACCTCACAGTAATGTGCGCTGTGTGTATGAGCATTCAATGTTATATGGGAGTACTGATTTATGAGTAAAAGTAGTTAAAAAAACCACCATAAAACTCGGGGGGTGACACCATAAGTTACCGCACCGGGTGACACCAACCCTAGTGACGCCACTGACTCCGATACAGTGAAACGGGTTAGATGGGGAGATAGTGATACCATCAACCATCATGGAGAAGTCAGGAGTCATTTCTTTGGTCTCTGGATTCAAGACCTTTTTATTTAATTCTTAAATTTTTTTAGACTATCCACATGTCTGTCATCTTCTTAGGTATTTTTGTGAATTAGCAGTAGGAAATAAATTAAAGACTAGTATGGTCTTAACGTGTTATATGCGTGTTATATGCGTGTTATATGAAGCATTATTTTACTGAGAGGGTGGTGGATGCATGGAACAGTCTTCCAGTTGAAGTGGTAGAGGCCAAAACAGTAATTGAATTTAAGCAAGCATGGGATAGGCATAAGGCTATCCTAAACAAAAGATAAATCCAGGTAAAGTATCCATGTAATTGGGCAGACTAGATGGGCCGAAAGGTTCTTATCTGCCGACATTTTTCTATGTTTCTATGTTTCTACTAGTGGTGGTCCAAAAGTAAGGTTAAAATTAAAGAATTAATAATTCTAACTTTTTTTATGTATTCAAAGAAACCTTGTTTATTTAGCATTTCTCAACATAATTGCTGCCAATCTCCATACATTTTTTCAAGCAGTGCATCAATTTCTCAAAACACTCGTGAAAATCATCTTCTGTCAACGTAGCCAACTGCTCCAGTGGCAATTGCCTTGAAGATGTCTGGCTTTCCATCTTCAAACATGACAGGAAACTTTTTGGAAAACTCAAGCAGCGTGAAATGAAACTTTTTGGCAAACTGAGTAGTTTGTTGTTCTGCATTTAAGAAACATAGAGCCCAGTTGTCGCATTTCTTGGTAAAGTCCAACTCATCATGAAGAAACCTCAACATACCTCTTTGGAATATTGAACTCATTCCCAAGCCTGTTGAGAGTGGTTTGAAGTTCCAGATCCAGAAATGTCTTATCCTTGGCCAACATGGTCTCATCTGTGAATGTGCAGGGGCATCCCTTATTTAGTTAAACACAGATGTCAAAATGTCCAGACTTGAATCTGCTAAACCCCTTGTGGACCGTCTGGAGACTTGGTGCTTCATTACCAAAATGAGTTTTGAGGTCTTCAAAGCAGTTTCACAGAGAAACCTCAATGAAATTGGCAGGTTCTGTTTTTGCTCTGCCCCTTTTTCGTCACCTCTCGCACCCATGATCGTCTGTGGGCATATACATTTTTTGCAAGTATCAGAAGGATTAGGCTTTCTCTGATTTGAACCTTATTTACAGACCTTCCTTTGTTGAGACTCTAGAATGCAGTACTTCCCTTAGCTAAATGCTGCTATGGGAGGCGTATAGATCTAAATCGTGTTCCTGATTGTTTAGGGGGACCCAGCTCACTTTTTTATTGACGCCCTTCCCATAGTATTGATGGTCCAAAAGCACATTTCAGTAGTAACAGGCATATTATAGTAGTGAAATATCAAAGGGGGATTTCAAGGTTGCTTCTCGACCAGAAGGATAGAGTTACCCTCACCTTATGTTACTTGAATAACTCTTCCTGAGAGCTCTATGGCTTTGAGTTATCCCCTCATTGCCAAACAATGAGAACATCCTAGAACTTAACTTACTTAAATGAACATTGACACGTAATCGCTTCACTCCAGAACGTGACTTGGCAAAGTGGATACAGGGCTAAAAATCAGTATCCGTCTACTCTGCACTAGACCCAGAATAATGACTAGGTGGCACACAATCCCCACATCCACTTCCCTTAATTCAAATGCCGCCACCACAGGTCAAATATATATACTGTATATCCAGTATGCCTAATATCTGAAATGGAGCTGACCTGAGACTCCGTTCAATTATACACACCAAAACCCACTTTTAGGAGAGCGTCCCAAGCTCAAAGCTATTATACTCCTGTCTCTTCAGTTAACATGGTTCTTATAATCAGACAAAGGCAGAGCTTAATAAATTATATATTTATTATGATGAAAAATAGCCATAATGCATATACAGAAATAAAAGTTATTACACGTACAAGCAGAAAAATAAAGGGAATTAACAACGAACCGAAAATTATGACGGCAAGCTAACAGATCGAACGCCAGGGAGGCTCTGGTTGGGAAAATGGCAGTTATTTTCAATTAGATTGACCTCCAAAAAAGGGGGGGGGGAAACCCTTTTAACGAACCCTCAGAAAAAAATGATACTTGCATATAGAGTAGAGTAGCACTGTACATTAATTACAAAAAATATATTAACGTCATGGCCAAATATCAACAGACATTACCACTTACATAAGCTGTAACTATATTACTTGTGCATTAGAAATAAAACCACTTTATAAAACACATGCTTCTGTTATTTTTTCTTTGCCTGAAGTAGTTGTACGTAAAAAAGAAAAAGAAAGTTGGGTATTTTATCTCCGGTTCCAGCTTCTGGATTTTTCCCATGACGCAACATTTACCAAAAGCTTTGCTTTGTGGCTCTTGTCTATTTAATCTACAGTATCTACAAGATAATTAGCAGGAGGAGGGAATGCTTAGATAAGGCTATTGTTCTCCAGGCTACCTGAATGAGATATGACAGGGAGCTTAAAAGACTTCTAATTTACCCCCTGGTGATGTCCTTTGAATTTATCCCACACAATACAATAATGTGAGTCGGCTGTTTGACCCATAGTCTCCATTCTATGGCTAAAATCACGCAGTGAGGAGCAAGTGATGGAAAGATACTGTGTGGGGGTGCAGTTTGCAACACAAAAGATCCCAAAACAGATGCACCCAGTGACACATATAGAGTAAAATATTTTCTTAACTAAACATACAATGGAAAAACAAACACATGTAAGATATCAGCAACATCAAATAAACACAATAAGGACATTTCATTTTCTGGTGGTAGTGGCTCTTTAACTCTGATGCAGGCTGTATTGGCTTAACCACTTGGCTGCTAAGTGGTTCTCCTGTGGTATGGACGCGCTGAGCATGTTCTAGCACAGGAGGCAGAGATCGGCCGGGATTCCGGCCGATCGCTGCCCCCCCCCCGGCTGCTGGCTGACATCTCGGATGTCAGCCCGGCATCCGGCACCCTGGCGGGGACAATAGACGTCATTGCGCTAGCGTGATGACATCTATTACAGGCACCCCCTGCGAGTGTGGGGAAGGTGCCTGAAGGGGAGGGGGGCAGGTCCTTTGAACCTCTGTCCTTCCCCATACATGTGGGGCAGCCGAAAAAGGCAGGCACCGTTTGGAAGGGCACAGCCTGCCCTTCCAAGCGGCAGCTGTCTTTAACCCCTACGGGGCTGTATCGTGATTCGGCACCAACAGGCGCCGTATCGCGGTACCCTTCCGGAGCTAGCTGACATCTTGGATGTCGGCCAAGCTTCCGTGATCTCCCCCTGATGACTGGTATCATCATGCATAGCGCGATGACGTCAATGCTGGAGTTAACCCCTAGCTGCCACCTATAGTGGAGATAGGGGGTTCCAATGAACCCCCTATCTCCCGATCCGTGGGAGTTAGGGGTTAGTGTTTGGTATCGTTGGAACGGCCAGAGCATGACCATGTAAAATGTAAAAAAAAAAAAATAAAAAAAAATAAACATTTTTTTTGTTTTATTAATGCAGCAATATTGTTCCCATTTCAATTATAATGTGAACAATGATGCTGCACTAATGATTTTTTCTATGGGGGGCGTTTGCTAAAAACCACATAATCTCCCCCCCAAAAAATGTAACGAGTCCCCATTTCTAATTTTTTTAACAAGCGCAACCCATAGAAAGTATAATCACAAACGCTTGCATGATATAAACAGAAAAAAACACTTTACCTGCTGTAAATTATTGAAAATTCAAATTCTATTGCATTTTTTGATATAATATACAGGCAGGTCATGACTTACACATATAATAATGATATATTATGAATCTGCCGAGTCTGCCGGAAAGAACAATATATAATATGTCTGGGTGGTATAATAAATCGTGGCTTCACGTATAATAAAACGTGGCTTCAGCGGTAAAAATGAGCTCAGCACACAGGCGTGAAAGGGCTCAGCAGCAAAAGGGTTAATATGCGATCCATGGTAGAGACTGCACGCTTGGATCATTGTTTTCCCCTTTTCATAGTGACCCCCTAGGTGCTAATCTTTTTTTGGTCATTTCCTTATTCAACTTTCCATTATAGGTTATTCTCCATCTCCTGTGAGTCTTATTTTTATTGGAAGTCATTGGTTTGAGTACACTAGTGGTCTTATATTAACCCTTGTTCCATATTTGTTACCTTACCTCCCTGCCTTCCCCATCCCCTTTTCTTCCCCTATCTCACATGTATGACCAATTACCCCTTTTTCTTCTATGTACACATTATTTTCAAATGCTTAAAATAACATAAAATGTGTGTTTGATGGATTCCGATGCAGTGTCAGCATGTAATCAATGGTGAGTCTGTTCATCAAAGTCAATAAATAATACTTTAGTCCAAATTAGTGTATTGAATCCCCACCACCCCGCATGTGGAACGGAGAATCAATGCAATGTTCATAAGCAATGACTATCTTTTAATTAATTTGACTTTCATTGTTTTATTTTAGGTTTATTTCTTATGGTTTCATGCCAAGGATGTCATCCAGTCCTTTAAAACTCTTGAAAGGTAAATGGATCCTTTTTGAAAAAGTATCATCTCCACAGACTTCAGCTCATATCAAGTTCGACTCAGACATTTTTCTCACAACATCTACCCCAGACAATATATGTACTCGCCTACTAAGTTCATACATACCAGCAATGGTATCCAGTGATATCATAGTCTATATATGCCCAGGCCTGGATTTACATTTCAGGAGCCTGTAAGCACAGAAATCTGGAGCTCCCCAACCGCCCCTCCACAAAAAACAAAAGTGCCTAACTACTTATGAATCAATGTGTAATAACGCATTGCATCATCACCTCCACATTTGTTTTCTGCGAGGGAAATGAGAAGGTGCATTAATGCAGTGGTATTGTTTGCTTTATAAGTAAAAGTACATAATACCTATGCCTTAGACCAGAGAAAAATTACAATTTTGCTTTTAACTTTTTTTCAGATTTTATTTTTACACATTATATGGTCATGTTGGCCATTATTGGAAAGGCCAAACTCTGACCTTTCCAATGACACCTCACTTCATCATGTGTGGTGTAAAAATCAGACATGCAGGTTCCACAGCCCCCTTTTTTCTCCTCACTGAAGTGCCACTGTCTAGGTTGTCAAAGACACAGTGGGCTAAATTACAATCTTCACGCAAACGTTTGCGCCGGCGCAAAAAAACATTAACGCGTGTGGTGAAATCATTTGCGCCGAATCCCGTATTACATAGTCAGCGCAACAACTGCGCGCTATCGTCTACTGCGGGTGAACCTGCGCGAGCTTACTGTACTGCGCGCGTCCTATACTTAACATTGTGAGCGCAAATGAGAATGTGCGCTGGTACGCGGATGGTATTACAATCTATTCGCGGTAATTACCGCATAGCCTTTCGTACATAATTTTACCAACTCCTAAAAGCTGGTGCTAACGGCATATCTGAACCACCTGGCCAACCCAAAAAAAAAACAGCCCATAAAAAGGAATGCAGCAACAATATACTGGATGATGGCGTGTGTGTGTATTATTACTATAGCATATATACTCATTTTGCATCATAGATGCAGAACCCGTCTCCGATGCCTCTGGCAGACGCAATTCAGTTGCGTTTGATAGGTGTGTTTCTTCATTTTGATTGGCTGAATGGGTGCAAAAAACTGTGCGCACAAAGATTTTTGCACAAGACGGTACTGCGCCTGCATTTGTGCGCGTCATTTTTGTGCGCGCAATTGATTGGCGGAAGAAAAAAGCTGCAAGGATTGTAATTCCAGCGGTGATTTGCGTGCGCAAAAGTTTAACGTTTGGCGCAACGATTTTCGCTTTGCGCGAGACTTTTTGCGTGAAGAATGTAATATAGTCCAATGTGTTGCATCATCAGCTCCACACCTGCTGGCAGTGGGGGAAGTGAGAAGGTGAGCTAGTGCAGCTTCATTGTCACTTTATAATTGTAAACTGAACAATAGTGCGGACTTAGGAAAAAAAGAGAGAAATAATTTACATTTTATAGATTTGTTATTATATTTTTACATAAACTTGATATTTTTGGTATCGGTGGAAAGGCAATAGTCTGACCTTTCCAATGATACCTCATATGTCTCTTTAGGGTCCAGACACAGGGGTCTAAATGATTGTAAATTGTATTTTTCTTATTTTTACCTTTTTTTAAGGAGCAAGGTGCCCCCTTGTGTATGCGCCTGTAGGTTCATGCCTACTCTGCCTAATTGTAAATCCGGCCTGTATATGCCCTACAGATATTGTCAGGAGCTGGTTCCGGGGTGCTAGGTTCAAGCCCAATATGTGATGAACAAAAGGAGTATAGCAGGAATACAATAAATAAGGAGCAGCATGATTGTACTGTGTTTGGGCTTAAATAGGTAGATTTCCCATTGATTAAAGAATTGTCTTGTGCTCTTGTAACATTTTGATTAATGCACATTAAGGCAATGTATTCCTTATACCAAATTAGCATTAAATTAGTGAAGCTCAGGAATATTTTTGTTCTAAACTCTGATTTCTAACTATCTTTAGTACAAATGAAAGAATTTTAAGAATAAAACCTCTATAACTGCTGTTGGTTCAGCTACTTAAATAACAGATGAATTTATAAATGTCAAGCCGTGGAATTTCAGGTGGGCTTGAAACATGTTTTCCTTGAAGAAGCATCATTTTTACACAATCACTGATGCTCATGGTAGTTTAATGATGAAAGAAAAATTGTTCCACGCAACAAGAGTGAAAAATAGCATACCCACAACCCTGGAGTTGCACAGTGGATGATTAGAGGTGTATGTAGACATCACAGAATGTGTCCAACTCGTGTCAAAAGCCAAGAAATGTCTGGGTACCTGAAAACATTATCTATTCTAAAGTAATCCTGATAAGGCTAAAGGTCTTAAAGTTCTTGGGAGGATGATATGATCATACTTTCCCTTTTGAAAATTCATGGGCCAGATCACAACCAGGACGCAAAGCACAGCGTTCAAGCCATACAGCATAACGTCTCGCATCCTGTGCTTATTTTTAAAAAGTCCTGTTACATCTTAGACGGAAGCTGAGTTTGCATCTCAGATATAGTGCTTGGTTACTGTCCACTAAAGTCTCCTATACTTTCGTATGGAAGATATTAATGTACCCCTGGCAGATGAGAAACGAGCTATTACAAGTAGGACCAACAGGGCTCTAAGTTTCCTCCCGGAGAAAAGTTTGATCATAAATGCCACCATCACATGGACTTAATATTCTGTAACTCTTTTTTATTATTGCCTAAAATACACAGTATAAATAGAACTTATCTTTAACCGCTTATCTTCCCTTTGCAGCCGCGATCGGCCGGGATAGCATCATCGTGCCGGGCATAGCGCGATGACGTCAGTTCGGGAGTTAACCCCTTGCTGCCACCTATGGTGGAGATACGGGATTCCAATGGACCCCCTATCTCCCTATCCGTGGCAGCTAGGGGTTAATGTTTGGTATCGTTGGAACAGGCAGAACGTGGCCTTTCCAATATGACCATGTTAAATGTAAGGAAAAAAAAGGAAACAGAATTTTTTTTTGTTTTTTGTTTTATTAATTCAGCAATATTGTTCCCATTTCAACTATAATGTGAACAATGATGCTGCACTAACGATTTTTTCAATGGGGGGCGTTTGCTAAAAATCACGTAATTTCCCCCCAAAAAATTTAACGAGTCCCCATTTCTAATTTTTTTAACAAGCGTACCCCATCGAAAATATAACCACAAACGATCGCATGATAAAAAGAGAAAAAAAAACACATTACACGCTGTAGATGATTGAAAATTCTAATTTTATTGCATTTTTTGTTATAATATTCAGGCAGGACATGACGTATACATATAATAATGATATATTGTGAATCTGCCGAGTCTGCCGGAAAGAACGATATATAATTTGCCTGGGTCGTATAATAAAATGTGACTTCAAATCGCGGTTAAACCTGATTTAAACAGGGAATTTCCCCATGTGGTGCCATTTCGGGGTCATTCGGCTATTCAGAGAGCAGGCAGTTCACCAAAGTTTGGTGAACTGTCTGCTCTCTGAATAGCCGAATGTCCTGACCTGCCAGCAAGTACGGTGCCTGCTCGAAGGCAGTGAAATCCCCCATAGAGAAGCAATGGTTAATCTAAATCAGAGAACACCGATCAGCAGTGAAATGTTGCAGAAGTGCCCTGCTGTTCTGTGGTTTCATTCGGCAGGTTTATTTATGCGAACCCCATAGGCTTTAATGTTAAAATTATTATTATTATTATTGTTTATTTATAAAGCGCCAGCATATTCAGCAGGGCTGTACAATGGGGAAGTGCAGACATGAGACATACTAAAACACATAAGGAACAGATGGCCCTGACCTTAGGATAATTGTCCTACTGATACAGCACTTTACACAAGTGCTCAGCCAGACATCCCGTGAGCTTACAATCTAAAGGACAGGGGTAGGTGAAACAGAAGGGGAGCTGGGGAGTGTGGATCTGGTGGCTAGAGAGAAAATAGCAAGCCACAGGTTGATTAGAGTAAAGTGGCAGCAGGTAGAGAGGAATGAATAAGTTTGGACCTAGGACTGGGTGGGAGGGTGGCAGTGGTGATGGCTGTGTGTGATTGCGCAGTAGGTAGGAAAAGGCAGAGCTTTTAGGAGACTTAAGGGTGCAGAGTCTGGAGTGGTGATGGCTGTGTGTGATTGCGCTTGTGAGTCCTTAAGGTGCAGAGTCTGGAGTGGTGATGGCTGTGTGTGATTGCGCTTGTGAGTCCTTAAGGGTGCAGAGTCTGGAGTGGTGATGGCTGTGTGTGATTGCGCTTGTGAGTCCTTAAGGGTGCAGAGTCTGGAGTGGTGATGGCTATGTGTGATTGCGCTTGTGAGTCCTTAAGGGTGTAGAGTCTGGAGTGGTGATGGCTGTGTGTGATTGCGCTTGAGAGTCCTTAAGGGTGCAGAGTCTGGAGTGGTGATGGCTGTGTGTGATTGCGCTTGAGAGTCCTTAAGGGTGCAGAGTCTGGAGTGGTGATGGCTGTGTGTGATTGCGCTTGTGAGTCCTTAAGGGTGCAGAGTCTGGAGTGGTGATGGCTGTGTGTGATTGCGCTTGTTTTAATTAAACATCTAATAAACTATTATTTTAATCTGCAGTGAAAAGTCTCTTTATTTATTGAGCTTTTAGGATCTTTTAGGCATTTTTCGGGATTTTTTCATCAAATTTTTTTTCCGCTTTTTGTTTTAAGCGTTTTTTTTTTATCTGTAACTGACCTTTTTATTATCATTCATTGGATCTTCTATGTAAATTTCAGGCATTTTGGTTCAGTAGTTTATTTACAAACAGCGTTTCAATTTTGATACTTTCAATCATAGTTTTTTTACATATACATTTTAAAAATTATTATGACTACATCCGGAGTATTGACACTTTATTGTATGATGGAATGTTGCTGTAAGATCAATCCG
This sequence comes from Leptobrachium leishanense, assembly GCA_009667805.1. Lineage (NCBI taxonomy): Eukaryota > Metazoa > Chordata > Amphibia > Anura > Megophryidae > Leptobrachium > Leptobrachium leishanense. Next base: position 498,859,942 of record CM019063.1, on the reverse strand, counting down.
CTTTTATGAATGCACATCTTCCATTTAGTAAATTACTTTATGCTCTAGGTTTGGTCTGATCCACGCTGTGTTTACCAACCTCCTCCTCTGGACTAATGGGATATTAACTGAATCAAAGCATCAGCTGAATGAACATAAAGAGAGACTGATTACGCTTGGCTTTCCAAACATAACAATGGGTAAGAAAATTGACTGTAGACTTATTTTACTTTAAACGCTCCACCCCAAAAATAGAACACAGGTTGTGTTTTGTGTCATGGAAAATAAAATGTAATTGATCATATATACTGTATATATATATGTATGTACTCAATGGTACTGTTGTATGGATTATTGTTCAGGGACCAAAATACATGAAACCAAGTCCCTGTTTCACATGAGGGTCCTCGTTCTGTGAGTATAAGAATGTAATGGAGCTCACCGAGCCATGACCCAGGCTCCTCTGTTGGGGAAACCTCCACTGGCCCTCAACACAACTCTGCGAGGAGAGTGGGTGGAAATACCTGCAGAATTACCAAGTCCTGATAAGTAGGGATGAGCCGAACACCCCCGTGTTCAGTTCGCATTCGAACTCGAACTTTTCAAAAGTTCGAATTCGAACACGAACTCAATACAAGTCAATGGGACTCAAAGTTCGATTTTTAGAGTGCCCTCCAAGAGGGCATATATGCTAGATATTTGCCATAAAAGGTGTATGGGGGTCTGGGTAGTGCCCTGGGGGACAGGAAACAAGGACAAAAAGTAAAAAAAAAAACCCCGTTTTTTAAAGGGACAGTGAGTTTTCCATGAAATAAGGGTTAAAAATAAAAACGAAAAATTCCTTCAAATATCGCGCTTAGGAGGTCCCCATAACCTGCCCGTGAAGTGGCGGATTTCTAGGATGTATAGAAACATTTAAAAACAATGTCCGGGTCTGGGTAGTGCCCTGGGGGACAGGAAACAAGGACAAAAAGTAAAAAAAAAATACATTTTTAACCCCTTCGCTGCTGACAACATGTGGGACACGTCCTCAGTTACTCCCGCTGTATGCTGAGGAGGACGTGTCCCACACGTCATCAGCTTTGCGGGACCTCCGGCAGAGATACTCACCTCTCTGTCCGGGGTCCCGTTGCGTTCTGACTTCAGCGTCCTCAGACGCTGAAGTCAAGCTCCTCCCGACGTAAATTACGTCATCGCGCCATGCGCGATGACGTCATTTTCAGGCGACCCCCAGCCAGGGCCGGTGCAAGCATTTTTATCTAGTCAGGTCGAAGGTGCATTTTGGTGCCCCCCCATCTGTGTCATGTCAAGCCAATCAGGATAAGTATATTTGCCCCCAGCTCATAGGGGTATATTTGCCCCTAGCTCATATGGGTATATTTGCCCCAAGCTCATATTGTAGCCGGAGTCAGACAGGTTCACTTTCAGAACGGCGCCGGACCAGACACAAGCAAGGATTGTCCAAACACGAGTCTCTTCAGGAAAGGCAAGAGTTTATTGTGTCGTCACACAAGTGCTCACACAGGATTGAATCGCTTAGAGTGAGCCCCGATTACACAGAGACATGAGGTTTTATGCCCCAAATACATAATTAGGTACATCCCCATTAGCCCACCTCCCTATGACACTCTATTCCACCCCACGTGGGTTAATACCTCCCATCATTAATTCGAACACAAAGAACATTCCACATATAACTATAAATTGATACACTTCTCGTTAGTTTGACAGTCTGTGATTTGTTTGTGCTGTCTTTCTCCGGGGAGTGCCTCCCTCCCTATCGGCTATGTTTATTCAGATGGCCTGGGGCCCGGTCTTCTATACTCCTTCGTCTTTTCACGGGCCCAACGACCTTGGAATATCTACTTCTCCATGCTAAAAACAGCAAAGATCTTTCATAAGGCTTTAATTGCTTTTTCTGCTAATCTAAACGCATTCCTAAATTTCTACGTATACCTCATTCTAGTCTCAGCTACAAACCTGTCTAGTTATATACAAGTGAACCAATATTCTGAACAAGATGGCCGCCTGTGTACAATGGCGGCCGTCTTCCAGCCTATTTCCACTTCAATATGGGTATATTTGCCCCAGATCACATTGGATATATTTGCCCCCAGCTCATGGATATATATATATTTGCCCCCAACTCATGGATATATTTGCCCCAGATCACATGTGGATATATTTGCTCCCAGATCACATGTAGTTATATTTGCCCCCGGATTACATGGGTATATATTGCCCCAGCTCATATAGAGATATTTGCCCCAGCTCATATGGAAATATTTTCCCCCAGCTCATATGGGTATATTTGCCTCCAACTCATGGATATATTTGCCTCCAGCTCATGGATATATTTGCCCCCCAGCTCATGGATATATTTGCCCCCAACTCATGGATATATTTGCCCCCAGATCACATGTGGATATATTTGCCCCCAACTCATGGATATATTTGCCCCAGCTCATGGATATCTATATATATTTGCCCACAGCTCATGGATATATTTGCCCCAGCTCATGGATATATGTGACATGTGATCTGGGGCAAATATATCCATGAGTTGGGGGCAAATATATCCATGAGTTGGGGGCAAATATATATATATCCATGAGCTGGGGGCAAATATATCCATGAGCTGGGGGCAAATATATCCAATGTGATCTGGGGCAAATATATCCATGAGTTGGGGGCAAATATATATATATCCATGAGCTGGGGGCAAATATATCCAATGTGATCTGGGGCAAATATATCCATGAGTTGGGGGCAAATATATATATATCCATGAGCTGGGGGCAAATATATCCATGAGCTGGGGTCAAATATATCCAATGTGATCTGGGGCAAATATATCCATGAGTTGGGGGCAAATATATATATATCCATGAGCTGGGGGCAAATATATCCATGAGCTGGGGGCAAATATATGCATGAGTTGGGGGCAAATATATGCATGAGTTGGGGACAAATATATGCATGAGTTGGGGACAAATATATATATATATATATATATATATATTTGTCCCCAACTCATGCATATATTGTCCCCAACTCATGCATATATTTGTCCCCAACTCATGGATATATTTGCCCCCAGCTCATGGATATATTTTCCCCCAGCTTATGGATATATATATATTTGCCCCCAACTCATGGATATATTTGCCCCCAGCTCATGGATATATTTGCCCCCAGCTCATGGATATATATATATTTGCCCCCAACTCATGGATATATTTGCCCCAGATCACATTGGATATATTTGCCCCCAGCTCATGGATATATATATAATTTGCCCCCAACTCATGGATATATTTGCCCCCAGATCACATTGGATATATTTGACCCCAGCTCATGGATATATTTGCCCCCAGCTCATGGATATATATATATTTGCCCCCAACTCATGGATATATTTGCCCCAGATCACATTGGATATATTTGCCCCAGCTCATGGATATATATATATTTGCCCCCAACTCATGGATATATTTGCCCCCAGATCACATTGGATATATTTGCCCCCAGCTCATGGATATATTTGCCCCCAGCTCATGGATATATATATATTTGCCCCCAACTCATGGATATATTTGCCCCCAACTCATGGATATATTTGCCCCCAGATCACATGTGGCAGTTAATCTCCGTCTCTGACCTTTTGATCTCAAGGTACCACTGTCAGCTATCTGGATTTATTCCTAGTGGACCCTGTCTGCAGTCTGGGACTGCATAGTCCACTATCCTGACTCTCCATCCAAGACCACTTCCTGGACAGTATATACTATGTGCTGAACTCTTGCATATGGACAGTAAACCTGTCATTGCCTGTGCTGTCCAGTATTGCATTTCTTTATACTTTCAAGTGCCTGCTGCCAAGGCCTATTTAAGTTTCATTAAACTTATTCATTGCGTGATTCCTGTCTGGCCTCCCCTCTGTGTCGCTGCCTGCTGGGCTCTCACCTGAACCGCACACGCCACGTGACGACAGTATCAAATTCATGAGACGGACTAATTAGAAGCACATGTTATTTCCAAACACTAAACACCTGTTGTTTACGCCGTTTGAAAGCACAGGTCATTTAGAGGTGAGAATCTTTGCACGTAGACATTATTTTTTAATTCAATATCTAATAAACCGTTGCTTATAATATTCTGCAGTAAAGAGTCTCTTTATTTCTATATTTTTTTGGTATTTTTTTTAAGCATTTTTTATACTTTTTTTTAAAAAAAAAAAATTCGAACTCGAACCGAGCACGCCAAAAAGTTCGAAGTTCGCGAACGGCCAAAGTTCAAATCGAACTCCGAACTGATCGAACCGAACAGCTCATCCCTACTGATAAGGAGCTTGAAGCTCTTTAGAGTTATTTATTTATAAAGGATTTTACCAGGAAGGATACATTGAGATTTCTCTCGTTTTCAAGTATGTCCTGGGTTCAAGAACATTGAAGTGTTACAGTTACAGAAATACAAAGTAATACAATGCAAGATATTAAAAAAAAACAACACAAATATACAGATTAACCGAAAATAAATATGTAGGAAATAGTCATTATGTTACATGTTTACAGGTGCATTCTGTATTGAGGTATGTTAGTAGGGAGCTCTTGTGTGACTTAAGACTGGGGGAAGATTTGATGGTGTCTGGGAGGTTATTCCATAATTGTGGTGCTCTGTAGGAAAATGAGGATCGAGCCACTGACTTTTTGTATTGTGGTATTGCAAGTAAGGTGCTGGTCCTGGATCGGAGGTTATAGGATGAGGGAGCTGCTGGGGGAAGCAGCCTATTCAGGTAGGGTGGTAGCTTCCCAGAAAAGCTCTTAAACACCAGGCTGGAAAGGTGAAGGGTGCGTTTAGACTCCAGCGATGGCCAGTTTAGCTCTTTTAACATGTCACAATGGTGGGTCATGTAGTTACATTGTAATGCAAAGCGGCAGAATGAGTTATACAATGTAAGTTTCTGAAGGTGTGTTTGCGGGGCGGCTGCGTACACTACATCTCCGTATTCAATAGCCGGCATAAGCATTTGTTGTACAATCTGCTTTCTTACCGCGGGGCTCAGGCAGGATTTGTTTCTGTACAGGGCACCTAGTTTGGGGTAAAGTTTAGATGAGAGTTTTTCGATGTGGGGGCCAAAGGATAGATTAGGGTCTAACCACATACCTAGATATGATTATAAGAGACAAATTTACCAAAAAAGTAAACCAGGGAGCGCAAAAAACAGACACTTAGAACACTCGCACCAGGTGAAATAGATGGAATGTAATAAGGAGAATACTCATCTTTGGTGTGTACCGAAATGGATATGGCTTATACCTATTGGATGAGAATAAAAAACACAAATTGTGCGGTACCAAAGAAACAAATGATCAATATAAATGTGGCGATTTCACACTCACAAAGATGGAGCCTAGAAGGCTCTCTGTCAGCGTCTTTAAGCCACTTCAAGGGGGGGCTTCACCCACAGAGTCCAGAAGGAATTTCTCTGCTTCTTTCTTCCTCTTTTGTTCACTTAGAACCTCGGACAAGTGAAAAATGTATAGAGTAATATTGTAAAACTCATATATAAAGAAAGGTAGCACAGGTACAGTCACGTGTTGAGGAGCCTCCTAGAGGGTGGCTCAGTATGGATAGCCTTAGACCATATAAGGGTGGGTCTTCACCCCTCTTGAATTTCAGGAGACACCAAATCAAAAAATGGGGACAGAATGAAATCCCATTTTTTGGATTTGGTGTCTCCTGAAATTCAAGAGGGGTGAAGACCCACCCTTATATGGTCTAAGGCTATCCATACTGAGCCACCCTCTAGGAGGCTCCTCAACACGTGAGTGTACCTGTGCTACCTTTCTTTATATATGAGCTTTACAATATTACGCTATACATTTTTCACTTGTCCGAGGTTCTAAGTGAACAAAAGAGGAAGAAAGAAGCAGAGAAATTCCTTCTGGACTCTGTGGGTGAAGCCCCCCCCTTGAAGTGGCTTAAAGACGCTGACAGAGAGCCTTCTAGGCTCCATCTTTGTGAGTGTGAAATCGGCACATTTATATTGATCATTTGTTTCTTTGGTACCGCACAATTTGTGTTTTTTATTCTCATCCAATAGGTATAAGCCATATCCATTTTGGTACACACCAAAGATGAGTATTCTCCTTATTACATTCCATCTAAGTGTCTGTTTTTTGCGCTCCCTGGTTTACTTTTTTGGTAAATTTGTCTCTTCTATTTGTATGTGGGTGAGGGATACACCCATTGGTGAGCTGCATACAACTTTTCATATAACAATTCTATTCTTAGCGCCTTAAAAACATCTTAGACCCATTAATTTGGGTTTTTCCAGTTCTAGATATGATTATAGCAGAGCGAGGTATTACTGGCTGATGTACCCGGGCCTAAGGAGGACCCCCCCCCCGCCACCTGCGCTAGTGGTGATCAGAGCTTCTGTCTCCTTGGGCCTGAGAAGAGCCAGGCTGGATAAGCTTGTCCAGAGGAGACACGCGCTATTACAAGAGCAGGGAGTGTGTGAAAGAAATGACCAGGAACAAGGCAGAACTTAATTCAAGGTTGAAACAGAATGAATCTTTAATTCAGCTCTCTCATTATATGCAACATTTTTTGCGGGAAAAAGAGCCACACCCTGGCAAAAAACCCTGATGCCTCCCTGTCTCCTTCCCACACTTCCTCCCAGGTTCAACCTGCAGCCAATAGGGTGACTCTGCAATATATCAGCAACCGATCACATAACTTTGGAGAAACAATGCATACACATAAAAAAGAAGACTAACTAAAAAGGTTATTCAGAGAAAGGTGAAACTCTGGAGAACGTTTGGAGAAGTGAAAATTCTAGCTCAAATAGCCAAACCAAAAAATTCTCCCAGTTATCTCACTTTCCAAATCAGCTGTTTTGACCTAGAATTTTCACTTATCCAAAAGTTCTCCAGAGTTTCACCTTTCTCTGAATAACCCTGTAAGTGGATACATTGAGGTTCAAATAAATACAAAACTAAGTACAAAGATAAAGGCATTCGCGTAGATTCCAAAAGTTCCCAAAGTGCTTCTATCATTACAGTGTCATGCAATGCTATTCCAGGCGGCAGAGAAGTGCAATCATCTGACAGTGAAGGACCATCCATAAGAGCAGTTTAATTGTATATTATATTGACTGATAAGCTAACACCTTAAGACAGTGGTTCCCAACCGCAGTCCACAAGTACCCCTAACAGGCCAGGTTTTAAGGATTACCATGGGGAAATGCAGACTGAATCCTGCAATCATTGAGCAGAAAATCATATCACCTGTGCTGTGCTTAAGAAGATATCTGGCAAACCTGACCTGTTAGGGGTACATGAGGAAGCACTTGGGAAGCACTGCATTAAGACTTAAAAAATGTGTTGTAGCTTTTATATAATTATTATTACAGTTCTGCAGGGTATTTGTCCACCTTATTGATGGAGGAGCTGTAAGGAAAATATGAGCATGTTAAGATCGTGGACATTTTTTAAAATCTGCCCCACCTGGGAGCACTTTAGACATGCTCAGTCTGGCGAATTTCAGCCCACTGATAGCTTACATATTCACCAATCTGCACTGTGGTACTGTAACAGTGGGGTGTGAGTAGGGAACTCTTCAGCTATGGAATCAGTAGAGCATTGGCGATTTTTTTTTTTTTTTTTATGGACCATGCGCCTCACACTCGGTGACCCCATTCTTTGACTATATAAGGTCTTCCACTTTACTTTCTGAGTTGCTGCATGTTCCTAAACGCTTCCACTTTTTAACAATACCAATTACAGTGACTATGGAATATCTAGCAGGGACAACATTTCATAAACTAGCTAATTGCAATGGTGCAATCTTATCACAGAATCACGCGGGAATTCACTGAGCTCTTCAGAACGATCCATGTTTTTCAACAATGTTTGTAAATGCACACTAGGAAATTGATTTTATACATCTACGGCAAATGGTCTGATTGCTACACCTGAATTCATTAATTAGGAGGTGTGACAAAATACTTTTGTCCATATAGTGTATGTTAACACCAGCAAGAAATCTTTATCTGGCCATAGTGATAGGGCCCTGGACCTTCCTGCTCATTGAGTACCTCAATCCATTTATTTATTTATCCAGTATTTTACCAGGAAGGATACATTGAGATTTCTCTCGTTTTCAAGTATGTCCTGGGTTCAAGTACATTGAATTGTTACAATCGTTACAGAAATACAAAGTAATAAAATGCAAGATATTAAAAACAAAACACAAATCTACAGATTAACACAGAAAATAAATATGTAGGAAATATAGTCACTATGTTATATGTTACAGGTGCATTCCATATTGAGGTATGTTAATAGGGAGCTCTTGAGTAGGGATGAGCCGAACACCCCCGTGTTCGGTTAGCATTCGAACTCGAACAATTTCAAAAGTTCGAGTTCGAACACGAACCGAACTCAATGCAAGTCAATGGGACTCAAAAGTTCGATTTTTAGAGTGCCCTGCAAAAGGGCATATATGCAAGATATTTGCCATAAAAGGTGTATGGGGGTCCGGGTAGTGCCCTGGGGGGCAGGAAACAAGGAAAAAAGTTTTTTTTAAAAAAACGTTTTTAAAGGAACAGTGAGCTTTCCATGAAATAAGGGTTAAAAATAAAAACAAAAAATTCCTTCAAATATCGTGTCTAGGAGGTCCCCATAACCTGCCCGTGAAGTGGCGGATTTGTAGTATGTATAGAAACATTTAAAAACAAAAAAATTACATTTCAAATGACGGTAAACGGTTTTCCTTTAATCTATTCATAAACAACTGCTTGGGGTGGCAGTCTGTATTAAAAAAGGAGACATTTTAGGACACGCAGAACAAGTTTAGTGATTTGTTTTGCTAAATTATGGTGAAACTTATGCAGGCTTTGGATGAAAGTAACAATAGGTGCTTTAAAATTGGGCCTTTAGTGTCGGCAACAGTGCCGTCACACCATAACCCCTTTGTGGTATTGTGGAAGAGTGCAGGGTTGGATTAAACTGATATAAATCTGGTAATATAGGTGTCAGTGCACCCAAATATTGTGCCCTTGGTGGCAGCAAGTGCCTTCACACCGTAACCCTTTTGTGGTATTGTGGGAAGAGTGCAATGGTGGAGGTTTTCTGAATGCAGAAGAGATCCCCGATCTATTCCGTGACGTCAGCATCAGGGGATTGATAGCTGCTGATCCAGGACTGATTCATTTTATAAATGTCAGCCGGTCTACAGAGTCGGTGGACAGACGCACTCTTTTGTCTGTGACAAAACCTCCAGCGGCACTGAACGTCCTTTCAGAAAGCACGCTGGATGAAGGGCAACCTAGTAGCTGCATTGCATATTTGCTAAATTCTGGCCAGTGATCCAATCTCAACACCCAGTAAGCCAGTGGATCATCTGCTGGAAAGGTATCCAGGTCTGCCCTTGCCCCTAGGTAGTCCTGCACCATATGGTGAAGACGCTGGCAATGGGTGCCTACATTTGACGTCCCTTGGCGTCGTGGACTAAAAAAATTAAAAAGGCATCAGTCAAGCGGTCCGGCCTTCACCGCTCTTCCTCTGATCATCCAGAGCTTCAGAAGCACCTGTTTCATCACTTGGTAACCTACCCGTGCCTGGAAAGGTGTTACACAAGTGTCGCTTTAGAGCATACTCAAGTTGTTTCATCCTGTGCTCCTCTGTGCGGGCAGGGTGAGCTCTACAACTTTACCCTTGTATCGTGGATCAAGAAGGCTTGCCAACCAGTAATGATCCCTCTCCTTGATAGCACGAATCCTGGGGTCCTTTAGCAGGCTTTGCAGGATAAGGGAGCCTATGAAGCATAGGTTGGAGGTGGCATTAGCTTCCGAGTCTTCCTGGTCAATGAGGATGACCCCATCGTGCACTTCCTCCTCCCAGTCACGTACTAGTCATTGGGTTTCTGGGCACACAAAACACTCCCTTGAGGAATCCCAACCTTCAATGCCCCCACTACTTAAATATTCCTCCTCATCCTCCTCCTGTCTGATCTGAGGAGGATACGCTGGAATGCTGTCTGCGGAAAGACTAGGGCCTTGAGAGCTAGGGAAAGCCTCTTCTTCCTCCCGCTGCTCTGCCTCTAGAGCCACATCTATAATTCCCCGCAGAGTGTGCTCCAGCAGGAGCACTAAAGGAATTGTGTCACTGATGCATGCACTGTCCCTGCTCACCATCCTCGTTGCCTCCTCAAATGGTGACAGTACAGTGCATGCATCCTTGAACATCAGCCACTACGGGGTGGAAAAAAAACAAGTTGACCTGAACCTGTCCTTGTGCCATACTCACACAGATACCCGTTGATGGCCCTCTGCTGCTTGTGCAGATGAGTTGAGTTCCACCTGGTGGGCATGTCACAGATCAGACGGTTTGTGGGAAGGTGGAATTCTCTTTGAATTTCTGCTAGGCGACCACTTGCTGGGAATGACCGTCTGAAGTGGCTGCAGACTTTTCTGGCCTGGCTGAGAAGCTCTGCCAGCCCTGGGTACCTGGTTAGGAAATGCTGTACTACCAGATTTAGGACGTGTGCTAGGCATGGTACATGCGTCAGCTTACCCTTGCGTAGGGTGGAGAGAAGGTTGCTGCCATTATCACAGACGACCATTCCCAGCTCAAGCTGGCATGGTGTTAACCATCTCTGCACCTGCCCCTGCAGAGCTGACAGAATTTCTGGCCCGGTGTGGCTCCTGTCCCCTAAATAAACCAGCTCAAGCACAGTATGGCATCTTTTTGCTAGAGCCATCGCATAGCCCCTGTCAAGCGTCGGTTTAACTGCCACTTCGCCAGAGACAGAGAAGGAAGAGGAGGAGGAAGAGGGAAAGGTGGTGGTGGAGCAGACAGACCTCATACAAGCAGCTTTCTGGAGGGGTGGTGGATGAACAAGCTCCAGCACAGAGCCCCATCTTGGATCCCTCCCAGCTGCAATCAGAGTTACCCAGTGTGCCGTGAAGGAAATGTAACAGCCCTGTCCATGCTTGCTAGACCACGTGTCTAAAGTCACATGCACCTTGCTGCTGATTGCCTTTCCCAATGACTCCATAAAATTGTCTTCCACGTGCTGGTATAGTGCTGGAATGGCCTTCCGTGAAAAGTAATGGTGTTTTGGAACCTGCCACTGTGGTACAGCACATTCAGCACATTCAAGGAAGGAAGCAGAGTCCACCATCTGGAAAGGCAGCAGCTGCAATGTGAGTAATTTTGCTAAGCTGGCATTTAGACGCTGTGCTTGGGGATGGTTGGGACTATATTTTTTCTTACGCTGCAGCAGCTGGGGCAATGTAATCTGACTGTGTAAATCTTCAGCTGATGGGATGCTGTCACATTGTGAGGAAGGACCTGGTACATCCATTACTGTAGCATCATCCCTGTCAGTGGAGGTTGGAGTCAATGACATGGCAGGACATATAGTGGGGGTAGAGACAGGTGAGGAGGACCTATGCAAAGTTTTGCGCCAACGGGATGCGTGGCAGGTGGTCATATGTGGCCTCAAGGACGTGGTACCCAAGCGTCCGGTGTCTTTCCCACGCTTGAGCCTCATCTGACATAGATTACAAATAGCAATGGTGTGGTCTGCTGCACATTTCTTAAAGAACTCCCAGACGGCAGACTTCCTGGATGTGTGCTTTGAGACAACAGCGCTCTGCAACTGAGCAGCTCTGACATCTGATGCCTTGGACTGGCTAGTGCTACGGTTGGTCATAGAGAACGTTGTGCCTCGTGTTTGTTGTTCCTCCTCCTCCTCCTCACTTGACTCCTCTGTTCGATCAGGAACCCAGGTGGAGTCAGTGACCTCCTCATCATTGTCATCACCCCCTATCTCCTCGTCACTGGAGCCAACTTGGCAGTATGCTGCAGCTGCTGGGGCAACATGAGTGCCAGTTATTTGTGTGTCATCACTGGTACCCCCTTCCTCTAGGTTGATTATTCTCCCTTCCTCAACCTCAGAGATTGAATCAGAGCACTGTAGTTGCTGCGCATCCTCCGGCTAGGGTCAGACTAACGCATTTTTCGCGTCGTCCGTGAAAAAGTGTGTTCGAACGAATGGACGTATTTTTTCACGGAATACGCAATAGCGGTCATACGATGTGCATTTTCGTCCATGATTTTGTACGGGTCATCAATAAAACCCTTTTTGCGTCTGGACGTTATGTTGGCCGGACATTAGCAGCGCCTGACGTCTCCTAATCACGCACACACGCCGCTAGCGGACGCAGCGCACTCTGTACGTCAGTACTAGCGGTATCACGTTCTCACAAAAAATGCGTTTGTTTGCCGCTTGCATTGCCCGTCATTGGCCGTCATTTGCTGCTACTATGACCGTGATAATGTGCGGCTGCACGCGCGTTCGCACTACGTTCATCTGACCCTAGCCTCAAGCAGCACGTCACTGTCATTGTAGTCAAACAATTCAGCTAACTCCTCCGTGTGTGATAGTGAGGCTACGGCAGGAGTAGCTGTGGACATGGAGGCTGCATTAGATGCTTTGGCAGCTGAGGTGAACTGTAAAGCACTACAAGCCTGGCTGGCATAGGACTGGGAGGATGAGGATGGCCTGGTTTGCCAATCCACCAAATCCTCTGTACAGTTGTGTTCAAAATTATTCAACCCCCACTGAAATTGAGTGTTTTGGCCAGTTTGACATTGATTTTGATCATTCAGTCATCTTGCTTACAATTAAATCAAAGAGGCACGTGTAGGTCAGACAAATATAACATAACATTTATAAGGAAATAACCACAAATGTCTTTTCTGTGCTCACATCATTATCAGTTTTATTCAACCCCCAAGTGACATTCAATCTTAGTACTTAGTACAACATCCTTTTACAGTTATAACAGCTTTTAAACGTGAAGCATAGCTTGACACAAGTGTCTTGCAGCGATCTACGAGTATCTTCGCCCATTCGTCATGGGCAAAAGCCTCCAGTTCAGTCACATTCTTAGGCTTGCGCACTGCAACTGCTTTCTTTAAGTCCCACCAGAGGTTCTCAATCGGATTTAAGCCAGGTGACTGCGATGGCCACTCCAAAATGTTCCAGCCTTTAATCTGCAACCATGCTCTAGTGGACTTGGAGGTATGCTTGGGATCATTGTCCTGTTGAAAGGTCCAACGTCTCCCAAGCCTCAGGTTTGTGACGGACTGCATCACATTGTCATCCAATATCTCCTGGTACTGAAGAGAATTCATGGTACCTTGCACACGCTGAAGCTTCCCTGTACCTGCAGAAGCAAAACAGCCCCAGAGCATGATTGACCCCCCGCCATGCTTCACAGTAGGCAAGGTGTTCTTTTCTTCATAGGCCTTGTTCTTCCTCCTCCAAACATAGCGTTGATCCATGGGCCCAAACAGTTCTAATTTTGTTTCATCAGTCCACAGAACACTATCCCAAACCTCTGAGGTTTGTCCACATGACTTTTGGCAGTCGACTCTTCTTATTCTTTGGAGACAACAAGGGGGTGCGCCTGGGAGTTCTGGCATGGAGGCCTTCATTACGCAGTGTGCGCCGTATTGTCTAAGCTGAAACTTCAGTACCCACATCTGACAAATCTTTTCTCAGTTCCTCAGCAGTCACACGGGGACTTTTCTCCACTCTACGCTTCAGGTAGCGCACAGCAGTCGAAGTCAGCATCTTCTTTCTGCCACGACCAGGTAGCGTTTCAACAGTGCCCTTTGCCTTGAATTTGCGAATTATGCTTCCATGGTCTCTCTTGGTATGTTTAACATCTTTGCAATCTTCTTATAGCCATTGCCCTTCCTGTGAAGAGTAATCACCTCTTCTCTTGTCTTCCTGGACCATTCTCTTGACTTCACCATGTTTGTAACCACACCAGTAAATGTCTAGAAGGAGCTGAGTATCAGTCATTTTAAAGCTGCCTAATTGGTGCTTATTATGCTTTATTGCTGCTCCGTGACATCCACAGGTGTTTTCAATACCTGATTGAAAACACTTGAATGAACCTCTGTTCTTCAGAGTGGTAGTCTTTAAGGGGTTGAATAATTGTGTCAATGAAGAATTCACAAAAGAAACATTTACTACTGTATTACAAAACCAATTGATGTCATTTTAGTTGCATATGGTTCTTTAAAAAGTCCTTGTAGGATTTCATTCTGAATACAATTACAAATGTACACTAAATTCCCTAAAACCCTTTACAGCATTGGGGGTTGAATAATTTTGAACACAACTGTATGTTGCTGCTGCTTAAGACGGCCAGCACCAGTTAGAAAGGACAAGCGTGCCCCTGCAGAGGATGCACTACGTCCACGACGACCAGAGGCACAGCCTCCTGACACAGAGGCTGCTTGCCCTCTTATCTGTGTCTGGGAGCGTCTGCCTGTCCTTTTTGGTCTTTCTGACTTGGTGAGAGATATATAGATTAAAGATATACAGAACTCTGATTCAACTCTGTTATAAAGATTAAAGATTTCCAGAACTCTGGTATAACTCAGTGAGACACCCTGATCGCTGGCAGCCAGTGACAAGACACAGATTACAATTCCCAGAAACCTCCTATAAATCAGTGAGACCCCCTGATGGGTGGCAGTGACAAGACACAAATTACAATTCCCAGAAACCACCTAAGTCAGTGAGACCCCCGGATAGGACCCCCTGATAGCTGGCAACAGTGACAAGACACAGATTACAATTCCCAGAAATCTGCTAGAAGTATGTGGGACCCCCTGATAGCTGGCAGTGAGAAGACACAGATTACAATTCCCAGAAACATCCTATAAATCGGTGAGAACCCCTGATGGGTGGCAGTGAGAACACACAGATTACAACAATTCCCAGATATTTTGTATAAATGACTGACCCCCAAAATAGTTGGTGGCAGTGAGAACACACAGATTACCACAATTCCCAGATATTTTGTATTAATGACTGACCCCCAGAATAGTTGGTGGCAGTGAGAACACACAGATTACAACAATTCCCAGATATTTTGTATAAACGACTGACCCACAAAATAGTTGGTGGCAGTGAGAATACAAAGATTAGAACAATTCCCAGATATTTTGTATAAATGAGACCCCCACAATTTCTGCTGACAGTGAGAACACAAAGATTAGAACAATTCCCAGATATTTTGTATAAATGACTGACCCCCACAATTGCTGCTTGCAGTGAGAACACAAAGATTAGAACAATTCCCAGATATTTAATATAAATGACTGACCCCCAAAATTGCTGGTGGCATTGAGAACACAAAGATTAGAACAATTCCCAGATATTTTGTAGAAATGAGACCCCCACAATTGCTGGTGGCAGTGAGAACACAAAGATTACAACAATTCCCAGATATTTTGTATAAATGACTGACCCCCAAAATTGCTGGTGGCAGTGAAAACACACAGATTACCACAATTCCCAGATATTTTGTATAAATGACTGACCCCCAAAATAGTTGGTGGCAGTGAGAACACACAGATTACCACAATTCCCAGATATTTTGTAGAAATGACTGACCCCCAAAATAGTTGGTGGCAGTGAGAAGACAAAGATTACAACAATTCCCAGATATTTTGTATAAATGACTGACCCCCAAAATAGTTGGTGGCAGTGAGAACACAAAGATTAGAACAATTCCCAGATATTTTGTAGAAATGAGACCCCCACAATTGCTGGTGGCAGTGAGAACACAAAGATTAGAACAATTCCCATATATTTTGTAGAAATGAGACCCCCCCAATAGCTGCTGGCAGACTGGCAGTGAGAACACACACTAACAATCTCCCCTCAAAAAAGACGTCCTGGGGCTGCAAGGGACGCCTTATATAGTGTGCTGCGGGACTTAGCTCTGTGAGCCCATGATTGGGCAAATTTTGCCCAATCAGGACTCTGAGCCGTGATTGGCATAGTCTTGCACCTAAACTGTGGTCAGGTGCAGGCTGTAGCCAATTACAAGCTTCAGGCCAGTGGAAAAGTGCATTGTGGTCCATTGTGGTGCATTGTGGGCGAACATGCTGCAAACATGCGGAAATGTTCGAAGTTCGCGAACATACGAACTGGCGATGTTCGAATCCAACTCCGAACACATCGAACCGAACAGCTCATCCCTACTCTTGAGTGACTTAAGACTGGGGCAAGTTTTGATGGTGTCTGGGAGGTTATTCCATAACTGCGGTGCTCTGTAGGAAAATGAGGATTGAGACACTTTCTTTTTGTATTGTGGTATTGTAAGTAAGGTGCTGATCCTGGATCGGAGGTTATAGGATGAGGAAGCTGCTGGGGGAAGAAGCCTATTCAGGTAGGGCGGTAGCTTCCCAGAAAAGCTCTTAAACACCAGGTTGGAAAGGTGAAGGGTGCGTCTAGATTCCAGCGACGGCCAGTTTAGCTCTTTTAACATGTCACAATGGTGGGTCATGTAGTTACATTGTAGCACAAAGCGGCAGAATGTGTTATACAATGTAGTAAGTTTCTGAAGGTGTTTTTTTGGGCAGCTGCATACACTACATCTCCGTATTCAATAGCCGGCATAAGCATTTGTTGTACAATTTGCTTTCTTAATGCAGGGCTGAGGCAGGATTTGTTTCTGTACAGGGCACCTAGTTTGGGGTAAGGTTTAGATGAGTTTTTCAATGTGGGGGCCAAAGGATAGATTTGTGTCTAACCACATACCTAGATATTTGAGAGAATGGCTGTGGTCAGCGTGCCATTTGATTTTGTCCTGACACATAGGTTGGGTGTTTGCAATTTGTGTAGTTTAGGTGCTGTTCTAAAGAGCATTGTAACAGTTTTGTTAGTATTTAGAAAAAGTTTGTTGTGTTTGATCCACTTTTCTACCTCTGAATTGTTCTTGCAGCACGGCCTCCAGCTGCAGGAGATTTGGTTTGCTGGTATAGATTATGGTGTCATCTGCGTACATGTGTCCAGTTGAGGCTTTGCAGACGTTGGGCAGATCATTTATGAATATCATGTATAGCAGGGGGCTGAGTATGGAGCCTTGGGGTACACTGCACGTGACTGGGAGGGGGAGGGAAGTGCTGTCAGAAATGGACACATATTGTGATCGATCGGATACATACGATTGAAACCGGGTTAGCGTGCGATCACCAATACCGGAGTTTTTAAGTTTTTGTAATAAGATGCCATGGTCTACTGTGTCAAAGGCCTTGGCAAAATCAAGGACGATGTCTCCAGTTATGTTTCCTTGTTCCATGCCAGCTTGGATATCATTGCAGACTTTTAAAAGGGCAGTTGTAGTTAAGTGATTTGGACGAAAGTCGGATTGATCTGGGGTTAAATAGTTTGAACATTGATAATAATCATGTAATTGAGTGTAGACACATTTTTCCAAACTTTTTGACATTACAGGGAGCAATGATATCGGATGGTAGTTGGATACAAAACTATTGTCACTACTTTTATGGATAGGTACCACTCTCGCAGTCTTCCAGAGTTTGGGTATGTATCCAGTCGCCAGTGATTCATTGATTAGGGTTGCGACAGGATTTGCAATTGCCGGCGCACTGATTTTCAGCAGCATTGCTGGCATTTGATCAGATCCAGACTGGTATTTCATTTTTTGATTACGGAGAAGTTTAGTAACGACACTGACAGGCACTGGTCTAAAGTTGAATTTATCTGTGATATGGGGTCTCTGCACGGTTGGAGGGGCCTGACCTGCCTGTGGCCTTTCTGTAGGTGTGTCATTTGTTAGCTTAGCAATCAGAGTGGTGCTTAATAGAAAATCTCATCCGTTCTGCGTCCCTGATAGTAGCTTTCATTTACTTTGCTCCTAATTCTAGACCCTTGGAAACTGTTAATTGAATCCATATCCAGAGAAAGAATTAAATCAATCTAGCTAACATCAGTCTTATAAACATACTCTCAAATAATTGACTTCCACTTCCATCTACATATGTTTTCTAATGATAATTTTCCTAATCATTTTCCTAACCTTTCTTTCTTTCGTAGATCTGCACACACCTGAATGCAACTGTACATCGAGTGTCTGTTCCATATTTTCGCAAGGAATATACTACCTGTATCCATTTACAATAGAATATCATATTCTAGCCTCCACTATGCTTTATGTCTTATGGAAGAACATTGGACGTACAGTAAAGCACCATCAGCAGCAGAAAATGCATTTTAAGTTCCACGGTATAACTGCAGGTACGGTTATGGGACTGCTCGTGCTTACAACCACCATAGGTGTCCTTGTGGTATATCTGATCCAAATCGGAAGATCCAAGAGTAAGAGTGAGATGGCTCTCACTATGTTTTATCTGTACGCCATCACAGTATTAACTCTAATGTGTACAGCCGCTGTCATTGGCCTCATCATATACAGACTGGAAAATAAATCAATGGATGACAGTGAAAGTCCTGCCAAGAAACTGGACTCCGATCTTCTAGTAGGCTCATCTTGTGGATCATGGCTCATTTCTTGGGGTTCAATTCTAGCTATAATAACTGCAGAGACCCACCCTGGTTATGCATGGTACAACCTGCCTTATTCCATACTAGTCATCATTGAAAAATATATCCAGAACTTATTCATCATCGAATGTATCCATCGGAAAGATGACGAGCCCGATGATAGAAAAGTCGAAAGAATCTTTTCAGTCACGAACAGAAGCACCCTGTCTCTTACGCCTTCCTATGAAGCGTTCAACGAATCAGTGACCATTTGCAGTGAATTTCCCTACATGTCCAATTCGAATCTTGTGGAAGGTTGTGGTACGAACAAGAAGAATCAGGAAAATAATAACTGTATCAGACTTACACCATCTAATGTTTCCATCCACGAATGCCGATCTCCAAAACTCAATAAGAAGAGACGAATTCTCAAAAACATTGCAGCATTTCTGTTTCTTTGCAATATTTCGGTAAGGTCATTGATGTATCGTTGTGTTTTTGTTTACTTCTTGTCGTAAAACCTTCGCACAATACGGTGCAATTTCATGGCAGTTCGTCTTATTCAGATGGCTGTCAATTCGCCAAATGCTGCCAAACTGACAGCGAAATATGGTGCAGTTCGCCCCAGATTGCCGCAATTCAGCGATCTTCAGCGGCAGCGAAATTGTTCGATAGAGAAGTAATGGATAATCTATTCAGAGAACGCCGAACTGCACCGAAGTGTCAGTGAAATGCCCTGATTTTTGGTGATTCAGGTTCAAACAGGCGAATCCCATAGGATTCAATGTAAAAAAATATTATCGTTTCTACTCAACCGTTTATTCTTTTCATTTTCAGCAAACCATCTATTTTATTTTGTGGAATTTTTTGATTCACATTTTTTTAATGGCTTTTTTTTTTACAGACCATTTTATTATTTTTTTATAGGACCTTGTTTATTATTTCCACACATTTTCATTGTTTTAAACACCTTGGGCCCTATTACAATCCTGACGCTAACATTAGCGCTCACCTGTGTGAGCGTTAACGTTAGCAATGGAGGCCCTAAAGCGGGTGCACCATATTACAATCCTAACGTTAACGGGTTGAAAGACCCGTTAGTGATTTGGATCTTTCATTTTTTCAGCGCGAGGTTACTGTACTTTGCGCTCCCTATGCTTATCATGGGGAGCGCAAAGAGTTAATTAGGATTACAATGTACTAACACTAATTACCGTCCAGCTACGGTTAACGCAAAAGTTAACCACAGCCAGGAGTTGGTGCTAGCGGATTCCACTGCTGCAGAATCCGTCAGCACCAGCCAAAAATCCCCCTAAATAATTAACATACTTCACATTCCGATGCAAGAATAATAATAATAATTCACATCCCGCGGCAAGAATAATAATAATTCACATCCCACAGCGAGAATAATAATAATTCACATCCTGCGGCGAGAATGGTGGCTCCAACTGCCTCCTCTGGCCGCCGGGAGCAGGGAGAGACTGGAGAAAAAGTCCCCCAGTCTCCTTCTGCAGATCACTACGCCGATCTGTCGGATCTCGCAAGGCGAGATCCTGCATGTCATGTGACTGGCAGCATCAGCCTCAATGGAGTTTGGAGGGGATAGCACTGCCGCACGCATCCTGAGGCTTAGCGCCGTGTTACGGTTCCGGCAGCTTTTCTAGTGCCTGCACCGTAATATCACGCTAAAATGGGGATGCAAAGGAGAAACCTGCAGGCGCAGGTTTTTCTCCCTAGCGTCCCTGTTTTAGCGTGACGATCATAATAGTGCCCCTTGTGAAGAATAGCAGAGTTAGCTTTTTTTAAAAAAAAAATTCCTGCAGTTCAGCAGCGGTCAGTTCAGCGTTCTTCTGTGGATGTTTTGTGGTCTGTTTGGTGCTCTTCAGTGGTGTTCTGCGGTCTGTTCAGCAGTCTTTGGAGGTTTTTGCAGTCTTTTCGCCGTTCTTCGATTGATCCACATTTGGCGCACTTCGGGGATCCTGCGGTGATTAGCGATGGGCCAAACACCCCCGTGTTCGGTTCGCATTCGAACACGAACATTTGAAAAAGTTTGAATTCGAACGCGAACACGATTCGAACTCAATGCAAGTCAATGGGACTCGAACGTTCGATTTTTAGAGTGCCCTCCAAGAGGGCATATATGCAAGATATTTGCCATAAAAGGTGTATGGGGGTCCGGGTAGTGCCCTGGGGGACAGGAAACAAGGACAAAAAGTAAAAAAAAAATGTTTTTAAAGGAACAGTGATTTTTCCATGACATAAAGGTTAAGAATAAAAACTAAAAATTCCTTCAAATATCATGCCTAGGAGGTCCCCATGACCTGCCCGTGAAGTGGCCGATTTGTCGGATGTATAGAAACATTTAAAAAGAAAAAAATGACATTTCAAATGACGGTAGATGGTTTTCCTTTAATCTATTAATAAACAACTGCTTGGGGCGGCAGCCTGTATGAAAAGAGGAGACGTTTTAGGACGCGCAGAACAAGTTTAGTGATTTTTTTGGCTAAATTACGGTGAAACCAGGCTTTGGATGAAAGTAACAACGGGTGCATTAAAATTGCATGAGCATTAACATTTGCTGCAGCGTTCACCGCATATTTGTAACGATTCCCCAGGACAGACCTGATAGGATTCCTGGTAACAGACCTCTAACCCTCCAATCCTTAGGATGGTTGGGACTCGGGACCACTAAACCTAACCTCTAGCAGCCACACAGGCCAGGGAGACAGCACCAACAATATACACCACAGACTGAGATCAATATATGTTTGTACTGCGCTATAGTATGTGGCAGGATGGAAGTGCACCAGCAGTAACAAGCAGCGGAATATACCAGACAGGGGTGCAGAGCGAGAGTAGTTGTTATAACAAAATCGGGTCAGCAACGTTTAGGCACTTGTACTGCGCTACTGTATATGGTGAGAATTGGCGCACACCAGTAGCAACAGGAGGCAAACAGAACAGGCAGGGAGTACACAGAGAGATTAGTCAAATGGCAGGCAAAGCCGGCAACAGATCGGGTCCTCAGAACAAGCAGGGTAAGTAACAATTATACTTCTGAGAAGATACGCTATTAGTGTAGCGAGGAAGCCGGCTGCGCATTTTGCATTGCTCCCTCTACACTAATAGCGTATCTTCTCAGGAGCTTCACACAGCGTGCCGGTGTATGCAGCGTCTAACAGCGTGGGAGACGGAAGGCTGCGCTTGTTGGTGGATCCAGGAATCAGGTGAGTAATAGAAAGAAAAGAAAAAAGTTTCACTTTATGTTCCTTGGGACATTTAAAAATTTCCTCAGATTTTATTTTTTTTAGAAATGTGTCGCCTTACCTTAGCCTGGTGGTCAGTCAGTGGAGCCTCCCTGGATCCTGGTTGTGGAGAGGGGGTCTGCCGTGGCCGCAGGTGCAGTGGCTCCCTCCGTGCGCCACCTCTCTGCCACATGCACCCGGCCGGCCTGCCCACACAGTCGCAGCTCTGTCATCCGGCGGCCACATGCTCTCAAGGGATCTTTGGGAGGCCCGGCGGGCTGCCCTCTACAGTGCCTGATTAGAGGGCCTCGTCTGCCTGATGTTTTAGCAACAAGATTGTTTTATCCCATAGGCTTCAATGTTATAAATATTTCCATTTTAATTAAAAATATCTAATAAACCGCTGCTTATAATATTCTGCAGTAAAGAGTCTCTTTATTTATCGATTTTTTTTTTAGGATTTTTTAAGCATTTTTTTTAAAAAATTCAAAATTATTATTTTTTTCGAACTTTTTGCGAATGGCCTGAAATGTTCGAAGTTCGCCGAACGGGCGATGTTCGAATCGAACTCATGTTCGAATCGAACCGAACGCCCATCCCTAGCGGTGAATAGGGTCGGCAAACTGCAATCGCCAAAGTGCACTGAACTGCGCCGAATGAGAAAGCACAGAAATTTCACTGAAATTTTGGTGCTTTCCGAATAACCCCATAAGTAACATTTTTCTACCTCACATTCTTACAGGGTTATTCAGAGAGTGGTGAAAAGCTGGAGAATGACTGGAGAATGGAAAATTCTAGGTCAAAATAGCTGATTTGGAAAGTGAGATGAATGGGAGAATATTTCTGGTTTGGATATTTTGACCTAGAATTTTCCATTCTCCAGCCATTCTCCTGCTTTTCACCGCTCTCTGAATAACCCTGTTAGGTTTTGATAAACCTTTCCAAACATAATGGAACTAACAACACAATAGAGTTAATATTTTTTTTTTTTTAAAAAGGAAGTTCAATTTTAAATTATAAAACCAGTTTTCTCAATAAGAGGCAATTTAAAATGATGACAGAAAAGTCTCAAAATGAGTTCCTAAGATATCATAAGATATAAGTGGTAACACATACATATGATCATGTGAGGATAGTGGAATGTGAATTTACAAATTGAAGGTAGTATTTTTTTATGACTTCATAGATAAACAATAAAGTTCCTTTATGAATCATATCAAAGAAAATCTGTCCGTAGGAAATTGCTCTCCAGCTTTAAAAGACCACTTCCAACTCTGTGTCCAGACTAGCGTCTGGTTTACACCCTAGTTATGGTATTATTAGCACACCATTATATGATAAAAAATCCCAAACTTTAAGTCGCTATAATATTTCACATAATGAACACAGGTATTTTTGAATTCTAAAATGATGATTTGTCTTGGAATGACTCCTGCACTTGCCTCTCATCCTGTGGCAAATGGTGTTCTTGTTCTGACCAGCTCATCTCCTGACCAACAGGGGGCCTTATTCCATCCTTATCGCTATCTTGGGGACGTTAACATGAAAATCTGCACTTGCAGATTTACCCATAGCATCCCCATATGATATTAACGTGGTATTCCAGGGCAGGCACTAGTTCAGCAACTTGACCCAGAATGCAGCACTAACCATAGTTACACTCACAGTAGCGCCTTTCGCAAGTATCACCTCCTGGAGTCCATAGCTCTCCATGGAGGGTTGTGCTTCCGGGCCATGAGCCTTGTGCTATATTGCTCTCTTGCAAGATCATGTAGCACCACGGAGTGATCGCGGAGAAAGAGACTGGGTACTATTTGTTCTCAGTCTCACTCTGCTTGCGGCCAGAAAAAGCAGTGGATTGGGCCACCCTTCTCGCTGTGGGATGAGAGATGAGTATGGAATTTAATAGGGAGGGTTTACAACATTAAATCCTCAGACAGTATGTCTGACAGTACGAGGGAGAGCGTTCCAGAGAGTGGGGGCTGCGCGTGAGAAATCCTGCAGTCTATCATGGGAAGAGGTGATGTGGAGAGAAGCTAGGCGCAGGTCGCTGCTTCACCTTAGGGAGCGGGCTGGGGTGTATTTGGTGATTAGTGAGGACAGGTAGTGGGGAGCTGAGTTAGTGAGGGTTTTGTAGGTAAGGATAAGGATTTAATTCTGCAGTGGATGGGGAGCCAGTGAAGGGACTCGCAGAGGGGAGCGGCAGAGACAGAGCGGCGGGTGAGGTGAAAAGGCCTGGCAGATGGAGGATGGGCTTGTTGGAATAGTTTGTGTCAGGGTTAGGGATGGTACCAGGATGACACCAGGGGTGAAGGGAGTATGAGCCCAGCGTGGTCTGCACAATTAAACAGAGGATAAAGGTAGAGGAGGGTGGATGAATATGATGACTGACCAGGTTGATTGCAGAGGGATGATGGGAATGAAGGTTGTAGTTGCAGGATCCAGAGATGGGGAATCAGGAACAGGAATACTGAGCAGCAATATCAGGTAGCGTGTTCACCCTTAGAGCGTATAAGCTGTAATGAACCAGCAATGTGTGAGTACGGGGCAGAGACCTTTATTTCGTGAGTCACGTGTGTTTTGGTGTTAACTCTTACACTGCTGGATGCTCGTTGCTGGCTGCAGGGCAAGAACAAGATAGGAAGTGTACCACCAGGGGGGTTTTAGGATGGTTGCAGCCATGGGGCATTACAGTTTGTTCTCTATCTGCTGGGGCCACAGCAACAAGTGCAGCATCCGAGACGCAAATTGAGCTTGTTTCTCAGATGAAATGAAAGCTCTGTGCTTTTCGGCAATATTTGAACAGGGCCAAAATTGTTATTAACTGGACATGTTAATATTATTGTGTCTTATTTCTTTTCATAGCATCACATTAAATGTTTCATCTAAAATTATGATAGAAGTGGGATGGCACTTAATGGATTGTTTTGGACTCAAGAGTGCTACTGGTGCTTGCCTCCCCAGAAATAAAATGTTGTTACTTTATCCCTGTTACCACCAAGATCGACTGTACTCGATCTGCAAGGAACCTCTACAGGAGCATTGCAAAGCAATTTTGTTTATTGCAAACAAAATTAGTTTATGCTTGGGCTCCAGAACACGCCCTTAAAGTTTTTGCATTTTTTTGCATGGTGCTTGATCTGCTAACAATCTTTATAATCATCTGTGCTCAGAACTGCAGTAACTCCATTTGGCCAGCAGATGGTGACATCCGCTTGCCATACAGGTTATTACAGTAAGGAATACAGTGGGATTATTCCCAAATATTTCTTACTGTATAATTGGTTAGAAGGATTTTCCAAACTTATTCCTTACAGAGTGTTTCTGGAATATCCAGTGGTACTCGAGGGGTTAACATCTTTTCTTCAGTGAGAAAGAGAGGATTTCTTTTCTCTTATTCTCTTCCTTTTTTTTTTCTGTCTGAGGTTTTTATCTCTCAGGAAAAGAAATTAAGGAAGAGAAAAAAAAACTATAGCCATAAAAAGGATGACTCCATTTTTATCTCTTTGGTAATTTTATTAATTTATCTATTTTTGTTTTATATATCAATACAAGCTTTACATGGATTTAAAGAGCTGACTGACATTTTTTACTGATGTATTAACCCCTTCACTACAAAGTGATTTTCCAAAAAGAATTGTCAGGATCCAGTGTTTTTTTGTTTAAAAAATCATTTTTAATCAGTTATTCAGTAAGAAATATTTGGGCATATTCCCAATGTATTCCTTACTGTAATAACCTATTTGGCCAGTAGATGGTGCAATCTACTGCCAAATTCAGTTACAGATGTTACAGTTGCAGCTCATGTTCCCTGCATCGGCTGCTGAATGTCCGATGTCAGGACATTCTTCAGCCGATTTCACACAGTTTTAGCTCTTTGAGCATTATACCCACAGGACTAAAACTTTTGGGCCATTTTCTGCAGCGCAAAAGCAAACTACATTTGTTTACAGCAAACAAATGTAATTTGCTTTTGTACTTTAGAGCTGCAGATCAAGATATCTCAATATCAGGCACCTGATTCGAGATATTGCGTTCTCGGTATTGAAGGGGTTAAAAATACAGACTATAATGTCTAAAGCGGGGGGGAGGGGTACGGGGCATTCAGAAGCTGTGATTTGAACCAGAGATGGCCTTACCCAGTATTAACATAAAGGGTATTAACCCAAAACAGCATACAAATGTGTTTTTATAACTTTGTGTCTACTTTTTACTGAATTTTATGTCTCATTATTTTCTTTAACCCTATACATAATAAATTGGGAGTTGTATTGCGGAAGCTAGATTGTCAACATGTGATTGATTCTTTTGCAGGGCACGGTACGGCTGGTATTTAGTGACGATATTTTAAAAACCAGCTTTCCTAAAAATAATTACATTGGATTTGAGTGTCTCCTATATTTGATATACAATGTAAAAACAGCAATATTCTTTCTGTTTTGTAGCTCTGGATCCCGCCAGCATTTGGATGCCGCCCCCAGTATGACAACGGATTGGAAGAAGTGGTTTTTGGTTTTGAACCTTGGATTACTGTCGTTAACCTTGCAATGCCTTTCTCTATTTTCTACCGCATGCATTCCGCATCTTCACTTTTTGAAGTTTATTGTAAAGCATAAATTATTTAAAGGGACGTAATAATAAAATAAATGATACAAGGGGCCGCGTGCATTTTAATGTATTGTACATGAGGTCAAAATAGCTGTGTATTGGTGCATAGACAGCCGCGTTGGGAAAAAGTGTAAAAAATAGAATATATTCTCCAGCATATCTATATTTACAATTTGTCTATATGATATATATATATATATCAGGGTGTATGTATGTATATATATAAATAAAACAGACTAATTTGGTCTCATAACTCACTTCAATTGTTTTAAAATATCTATATAAGCAAGATAAGCTACGCACTTGAATATTTTAGTTATGATAAGGAGTGAGAAACTATTTACTAAAGTCAACTAACCCTGGGGCAAGTTGGTGTGGTGGGCTACCTGCATATCGAATGCGTTAAACATCATAAGGTGGCTTATATAGGAATTATTTTTTAAGTTTATTAACCCCTTCACTACAGAGATCGAGATATCTCAGGCTTCAGAGGCACCACCCGGTGCCCGATATCATGATATCTCGATCTGCAGGCCAAAATCAAATGAAATTAGTTTGCTGAAAACAAAGTTTGTTTGTTTTTGGGCCGCAGAAGGTGTCCCCAAAGTTTTAGCCCTGTGGGCATCTGAATTCCTTGAAATCGGGCATTCAGAAACAGGGGAAAAAAAAAAAAATACAGCTGCAGCTGTAGCTCAATTTGGCAGTAGATAGCGCCATCTACTGGCCACATAAGTTATTTATAGTAAGAAATAAACTGGTAATATGCCCAAATATTTCTTACTGTATAATTTATTAAAAATGATTAAAAAAAAAACACAAAAAAAAACACTGGTTCCTCACAATGGTTTTTTTTGGAAAATCACTTGGTATTGAAGGGGTTAAATGGAGCATCCTCTAACACTGAGCATTTGTCTTCACAGTAATCCTTTGTGTGCCACTGAAACCATATAATTTATTGTAGGAACTGCTGTTAGAAGACATGAGACCTTACAGTGCGTGAGTTACTTTAGCAATTATATTTTGGAAATATACAAATGTCAGCAGAGTTTGGCTTTTGTGAAAGATGACCATAATGTATAATTAGCATTGTGTTGTATTTTTGCCATTCTGTTTCTACGGCCTTGGGGAAAGCAATATGTGAGATATTTAGTCAATTAAACCCCTTCACTGCCAGTATCAAGTATACTCGATCTTGATATGCACCTATTTATTTGATCTGGGTTAATTATGGAGCAATGCAAGGGAATTTCATTTAGTGCAATTTAAATTACTTTGCAAATGGACTCACGAACACACCCCTAAAATTTCAATCCCATTGGAAATGACAGCCAATGCGCAGAAAGACTTTGAGAAAGCTTTGAGATCTAGTTCTCCGTCACCACACCACAGACCAAGCTGTTATGTGAATGTGGTAGCACTTTTTGGCCAGCAGAGGGAACCTTCTTCCTGTCGTAAAGGGCTTACCTATAATGAATATTTACAGAGGGGTGCCTGTGCTTATATTTATTGTGTGGGTAATGGAAAGTCATTTTCATAAAATCACTGGGTCCTAGCAGTGGTTTTATGGAAAATCATTTGGTAGTGAAGGGGTTAAGGTAAAAAGAATACAAATCATTTAGAAGTTGGCCTACAACTTCCAGCTTGATTAGCATCAGAAGCAGTTTCTATGAAACATTTTTAAGAATATAACAAAGCATACACTGCTTTATATCACCAAAGATAGCATGGATCATTTCAACCATTCAGTTGAGTAACTAATATACTATCTGTAACAGATCTAAGTACCACGATGGGTCACATCGGTCAATGCCGCTTCCTTGTCGGACCTCTGTGTTCTCCCCAGCAGGCTCTCGTGCCTTCCTCCAGTCCTTAGATGAAGCTTATGGACCGGGACACATAAAGAGCCTTGCTAGCATCCCCCAGAAATAAGACGAGGCTGTATATCTGGAGATTTTCAAGGTCAAAATGTAACCGGTTTTATTGGGGACAGGCACAGATGCTTAGGCGGTTAACCATGGATCATTTACATATACAAATCCTCCCCTGGAAAATGTTGTGTGCTTTTCCGATGTTACTGCTCCTTCCGCTTCATGCCATTTGGGACATAATTAGACAGGTCAGATAATGGGATAAACATTTGCTCAACATTCCCAGACAAGACAGGACAATGGCAGCCATGGATGGTAAACAAGATTACAGTCTAAAACAGCAGATAATGGGACAGTGTTTGCCTGACAAAGCAGACTAACAAAACTACTCAAATATACAGCAGATATCAACAGATACACATGGACCATAACGATAGACATATAGACGATACTATTATCCATACATTACACAAACACCCTGCGCACAAGAGAGGGCAATGAAGTAATCTATAACATCAGGCCTGCACATTCCAAATACATTTCTAGGCCCCTGTACCCCAAGTCCAAAGTGACGCATGTCACACTATCTTGTGTGAAAAACTTTAAATTCATTAATACCATTTATCTGAACCTAGACTGTATATTTCATCTTCATTTTCATATTTATGCCTTTATTTGCATTTCTATGCAGCAGGGGTTTAAGGGATCAATTAAAATAGTTCACCAACGCATGGCACTTTTGATAAATTAGCTTTGTAAAACACGAAGCCAAAGTGATAATACTCAGATTGGGGAGTATAGTAAAATAGGGAACTTTATATGGATGAACGGTAACTGCATTTAACTTTTTGAAATCTGGATGTTTAGTCTTTTAGTTTTCATGATTATTAATTTTGTTTCTCTCTGAAAATTGTGATTTATTTTGCTGATACATAGATATATATCTATCTCATTTACCCTTTTACTACCAAAATCGAGTTAACTTTTTAGCATTCAAATACATTAAAAAGCAACCATTAGCATGTCAAAACACTAAGGCTAGGGTCAAACGAAAGCATTTTTACACGCGAACGTAAAAAAGTGCGTCCGAACGAATTGACGTATTTTTTCACGGAGTGCGCGAAAACGGTCATACGATGCGCATTTTTCGTGCGTGATTTTTTCGGATCGTCAATAAAACTCTTTTTGCGTCTGGACGTTATGTAGGCTGGACATTAGCAGTGTCTGACATCTCCTAATCACGCAAACACGCCGCTATGCCGCAGCTGCGCACTCTGTACGACCGTACTAGCGGTTCGGCGTTCTCGAAAAAATGCGTTCGTTTTCCACTTGCGTTGCGCGGCCGGACTTTCGTGCGACCGTACTTCGTATATTGGCCGTCATTGCCCGTCATTTGCTGCTAGTGCGGCCGTAATTATGTGCGCCAGAACGCACGTTAAAAGTGCGCTGGTCTGACCCCAGCCTAATTACATACCATTTTAAAGCAAGATTACTGTGCCCCCTGTGGAGAAACAAAATTCTTTGTTTTATCTATCTCCTGTAACCCTGGATTACTGTAAACAAGCTGCAAATATCAGCTCCAACTCTTGATCCTACAAAAGGTTCAAAATGTTTACTGTTGCATTTCAACAGCCAGGGAGAGGGCAGAATACATGGAGAGCTTTGGAGTCACTCACTACTGTACAGGGATAAGATTCAGGGGGTTATAATGACTGAAAATCCCTGTACCGTACAGATACAAGGTGCTACTGTAATTTCCATAAACAGGCATTATGCAACATACAGATTATTTTTACATTCTGTTGGTATTTTGTGGAGCTGCATTGCTAATAATCTCATTATGATCAGTACAAATCCCTAAATGTAGGAGATCTGACCATTTTATTATCTATCTTTATCACCCTTAATATTTGTGACACGAAGGCCATTCTGCCTGTGTGTGGATAATGCCATGTGAAATTGTGTAAAGTTACGAACACCATCTAGAGTTTAGAACTTTTCATCCCAACAATATTTCTGTCAGGGAAAAATCTGAAAAATTAAAAATCAGTCAGCAACTATCGATATTTTAACTTTTTGTCTCAGAACAACAATTTCTGTACAAAATTCCTATTTTATCCTATAAATAAATGTCACCTTTGCATCCCATATTTAAAATAAATGTTATGATACATTTTTTATTCAACAAAAAGCACTCAGTAGTGAATGGGTCAAGTGTTGACTATATCCAATGTGTGCAATGCCATTGTTGACTTTATTGTTCTGTTTATGAACACATATCTATTAATTTATTAAGTCCATGAACAGCAGAATCTACTAGTATATGACCCACCATGCATGAATAACATCACTGCTGATTGTATACAGATAATAGAAAAAGAGACTAGTAGCGCTGATATGTGGGTATAGGAAATCGCTTATACAGGTGAATGGTCCTTGTTACTCAACCATCAAAAAATAATGCAAAACAGAGAAGTAGTGTAGCGATGTCAATGTCCTTCTTGAGGTGAAATAAAATCCCAGGGTTCTTGGGGTCTTCTTTAGATATCCCTCAAATAGGAACAGAAGACAGATATATCATAGTGCGACCCATAGGGAACCATATAAAAGATAGAGGTGAACAATGGCACTCACATGAGGTGGAACCCTCCTAGTTCTGGGTCAATCGCCTTAGGGTAGTTTCCGGCCACCCAAATGCCCTTCCAGAATAGGTCCACTCGCTGCGTCCAAAGGGATCGTTTGCAGGGGACGAGATGAAAATGTAGATGAAAGTCTGCTCTAGAGGAGCTATTCAAAATGATAACTCCAGCAGTAAAAATGGCAATAAAAATTTAATGAAGAATAAAACAAATACAATAGCCAGAACGCGTTTCGCCAAATAGATAATATATCAAAGGCTTCCTCAGCTGGCTGGGATTTTATTTCACTTCAAGGACATTGACATTGTTACGCTACTTCTCTGTACTGCTGATTGTATAGTTGCAAAGTATTTAGCATATATACATTTTAGAAAAACTCTTAACAAGCAATCCCTTGGGTTTATACTTTGGAAACGCTATCACATCACTGTTTCAGTTTCTCCCACTTTATTTTCTGTTTTACATTATTGTGTATAAATTACCAACGCGAGCTAGTATGGTTTAACACTATTATCCTCCTTCAATCCAATGTATCCTGATTTATTCTAGCCATTTTCAAGGACTGTTAAATGTAGGATGATTGCAGTTACGGAACTCATATGAACAAAGAATGTATATTTCATTTATTTACTGTTAAGGATGAAATGTGTTTGTTTTTATAAAAAAAAATAAGGCACATTCATATGAATTTTATAGATAACTATAAATATTATCTATTTATGATAACATTTCCATATACTCTTCAATTATTATTTCACACTTCTTTTATTCAAGTATGTGACCCATTCATGAAAGAATATGTTTAATCTTGCCTTTGTTTTAGAGATCCAAATTACAAATTCTGTAAATTTATATATAAATTGGACCAATAACACGTGTGATCGTAAAAGTCCTTTACAGAGAAGTATACCATGTATAGTTTCACTTCTTAAACATTTTGTTGTCTTGTACTTTGATTTATGTTTGTATTTTTAACCTCCACAATTTTACATTTAATAAAATATTTGGTTTTATGTATATATTTCTTTTAATTTCTAATCTACAAGAGCAATTACAAGTAAATTCAGCTTTCTGGATTTCTCATTACCCAAAGACTACAGCATGCTGTCTTTTATATATAGTATATTGTGGCAGGTTAATTGATGGCAGATATTTTAGTAGGCAGCGGGAAAAGCCCTGTGTCCCTACTTATAGGGTTAAGATCATTAGCAGCTACACCTGTAGCTAATCTGACATTACCCAGCACATATCGGGCTCTATTACATTCTTTTCGCAAAAACGCTTGCGCAGTGCGTTAATTTGTGCGCGAAGCGTTAAATGTTAACGCGCATAAATTAACGCTGGTATTACAATCCGAGCGCATTTTTCATGCGTCAAAAAATAACGATCGTAATAAAAGACGCGCAAAAATGCGCGCGCATTAACGCTGCGCGCAGAAATCGGATGTGCAAACAGTTTTTTTCACGCGATTCAGAATTAAGAACCAAAGTTGTCTCCACAATTGTCTTCCGTTAAGTTTTTGCACCTGTCAAAATCAATCTGAATAATGCTGCAGCAATAATAAAAACACGCACAACTTCTCCATTTTATTGTTTGGGTATGTGTAGAATGTGTAACTATACTTTGCTGCATTTTTTTTTGGGCTGGTGTATTTGGGTTCGGCCAGGACGTTCAGATTTGCCATTAACACCAGCTTTTAAAAGACGTTAAAATTATGTGCGCAAACGTTGTCCGTTAAAATTTGCGCATAGATTGTAATACCATCCGAGTACCAGCGCACAAATGCATTTGCGCTCACAATGTTAAGTATAGGACGTGCAAAGTACAGTACGTTCGCAAAGGGTTTGCGCAGGTTCACCCACATTAGACATTAACGTGCATATTTTGCGCGGACATTGTAATACGCTGTAGTCTGCGCAAAGGCTTTTGCCCCTCGCGTTAATGCATTTTTGCGCAAGCGTTAACGTTTGCGAAACAAATTTAATAGAGCCCATCGTCTGCTGACTTTCCTCATTAGGACCCAGGATACTAACACTAAAGGGGTTAACCACTAATCTGAGTGTGTGTGTGTGTGTATATATTTATATATATATATATATATAGTGTGGAGGCTTTTTATCTCACTTTTTGTCCTCCACCACAACCCTTGTAAGTATAATATATATATATATAATATATATATATATATATATATATATATATATATATATATATATATCCAGGAAGAGAGCACTCCAGTCAACAGACTCAAAAGACAACAACAGCAGCTTATACATTTAAAGATTTTACCAGATTTTAAGGATTACAACAGTTCTTAACCCATTCAGGAGAGGACTATTTCCCCAAGGTTTTTTAACCCTAAGCTCTTTGAAGGGTTAAAATCTGGTAAAAACTTTAAATGTTGAAATGTATAAGTTGCTGTTAATGTCTTTTGGGTGTGTTGATTGGAGTCTTGCTGGCTTGTTGCATTTTGCTGTCTTGAGATGCACCCACACTGTGTGCTTAGTGCAGGTTGAGTGCTACCCTCCCATGCATTATACAATATATATATATATATATATATATATATATATATATAGTGTTTATTATTGCAGAAGCCACTTGCACATCACAGCAATTCGATGAATTGCATCCCAGAGCTCCTATGCCACATTCCCCATATGCAGCAGGAATTCTGGGCAGGATATGCAAATGACATCTGTCTCACTTTTATGCACCCTGGGTCTGTTATTACACAGACCCCTAAAATCAATGCTATGCCACACCGTGGCTTTGTAGCAGAGATAAGGTTTATGCAACTGGTCAATATATATATATACAATTTTCTTCTAGTTTCTGATGAAATACTATAAAAAAAAAAACACCATATCTTATTGTAAGCAAGTGTAGCGCTCACCCCCGGAGGAGCCGCTGAATAAACCTCGGGTTAGTCTCACCGCACTAGGAAATAACTATACACCAGCACTGTTGTGGATTTTTCTATATTATATTCTTTACTGATCCCAATAAATACGCATATACGGTATTTGAGTAACAAGAATTAGTATCGCGGGAAAAACACGCGGCAGTAAAAGAAACCGGTTAACCCCCTCAGTTCTGGAGTGTAAGTCCCCTGAAAAATAGCTCAAAAATATATATGTGTATTGTCTAGGGTACCCGGGTACTGTGTTTAACTGGCCAGTGAATGAAACAAAAACAATCTTCGACTAGTCACCGTTGGGGCCCTTAAAGAAACAATAAACAAGTGCACATTGTTCTGCATTTTCACCAGGCCGAAGCCTTCTCACCCATCTGGTGTAACCACTTGTCCTGGACTGATGAACGCTGGAGAAAGGGATCTCTCTCAAGAGGATCTGTCCTCGCTGCCACTTGGAACTCGATGCTGTTAACACCTGCACTCCCGATCTGGTTCTCCTCCGCCAGAACACGAACACATAGGCCGCCAACACTCCTCTCCAGTTTGCAGCCTCTCCTCACACGATGTCCTTCTTCTCCCAAACCGCACTTTGTCAAGAACAGTTCAGCGTAGTACACAGTCGGCCGATGCACACTCTCTCTCCGATCACTGCAACAATGGATGCCGCCATCTCTCTGCGCTCCAACTCTGCCAGGATCCCAGAAGTGTCACCTGCGACTGTTCTCTCTCACTGCTCACTCTGTACTCTCAATGCTTAGGGAACAGCACGATCTTTAACATGACTGTAGCAACTTCCACACTCCGGCCTGGTTTCAAACCCTAACAGCCACAGCCGGCGTCCTACGTCTCTCGTGGCTCTGCTCACACTGCCCATGCTTTGCACGAGGCTGCTGATGTCTTCCTCCTCTTTCTACCACCCACTTCCTGTCCTCACGCAAAGGGTGATGGGAGATGGAGTCCGTTTTGTCCAGCATAGTCAACAATGTCTCCCTCTGGTGGCAGCAATAGTTTAATGCACCAGAATACAGTTTTATAGCAGCGCTACACAAGCTATAAACAGCAGCTCTCACACCCATTGTAACAAAATGTTCAGAAACTTTGCTTCTGCAATACAACAGCCAGAGAAAGGACATAATACAAGGAGAGCTCTGGCATCAGTCACTACTGTACAGGGAAAAGATTCAGGGGTTATAATGACTAAAAATCCATGTGCGGTACAGATACAGCAGATAACTGTATTTTCCATACACAGACATAATGCCACATACAGATTCTTTTTATATTCTATTATTATTTTTTGGAAGCTGCATTGCTAATAATCGCATTATGATCACTACAAACCCCCAGAAGCAGGAGACCTGACCATTTTATTATCTACTTGACACAAAGGCTATTTCTGTCTGTATGCTGATAACGCAGAGCCTGTGTGGATTTGTGTGCAATAAGGAACACCATCTTAAGTTCAGAATTTATCACTCCAACAATATTTCTGTGAAGGACAAATAAATACATAATTATTTTTAAAAAAAATCTCAGAGCAACAATTTCTGGGCAAAATTTCTATTATACTCTATATTTAATTGTTAAGTTTCCATACCATTTTTAAAATAAATGTTGTTGTAAATTTTTTTTAACAAAAAGTGCTAGGTAGTGAAGGGGTTAAAGTGGTTGGAGTTAACATTAAAACCAAGCAATGTAGACTAAATAATAGAGATTGTCCTTTCATGACATTATTAACCCCCGCTAATTTTTTAAAAAGCGCTGTTTTCCGTTTTGACAAAGAAATTGATAGGTTCCCATTTAGCAAAATCACGTAACCCATTCACTACCAAGTGAATTTATGAAAATCCGCTACCAGGAGCCAGTAGTTTTAGTAAAATCCTTTTTAATTCATTATACAGTAAGACATATTTGGGACTATCTCTAATGCATTTCTTACTGTCATAACCTATTTGGCAGGCAGATGTCGCCATCTACTGTTCAAATCGAGTTACTGCAGATAGAACTGAAGCAAATTGCAGCCCATGAGTCCGTGCTGACTGTGGAATGCCCCATATGTCAGGACTTTCCTCAGCTGATTTTAACCAGTTTTAGCACCTTGAGCTTTATGCCCACAGGGTTAAACTTTGAAGGTGCTTTCTGAAGCCCAAAAGCAAATTAATTTCCTGTGCAGCAAACAAATTTCATTTGCAATCACACAGCACAACCCAAGATCGTGTTAACACGATCTTGGACTGCTGTGTCTGCTACCTCTGATCACAGTAGTGAAGGGGTTAACAAACAAATAAGCCACATAATAAAGTTCTATACTGGCCACGAATCTCATGGTGCAGAGGATGCGTCTACCCTCCTCTCACTGCAACAAGAAGAGAACAAACATTTCCCAGTTTCGTTCTCCTTCACTCTTGTTGAAGTCAACATGGGGTGCTATACCAGCATTTATTAGCAGCTCCCTAACATTACTATTATTGGCTGACTGGAAAAGCTCCCACTGTATATATTGTAGGAGTTATTCAGAGAGCACCGAAATGTCGCTGACATTTTGGTGCTCTCTCGTTCCCCGTACTTCGGGGAATCAAAGTTCCCCCACCCTGCAGTAAATTCAGCATTCACTGCAGGGTCCCTAGAATGCAGGGAATATCTTTCGAAAACCTGTAGAACAACCGCCGAAAAACCACTGAAAACCCACTGGAACTGCTGCAAAACACATGCCGAACACGAACGAAAAAGCCGACGAGCCATCGAACACAGCGCAGAGCAGCCGCCAGAAAATGCAGACAAGCTAATGAATGGGGTAAAAAACAAAACAACACGCTTAAAAGTGTCAAAATTGAAACGCTGTTTGCAAAACAACTACTGAAAGAAAATGTCTGGGATTTACATATAAGGTCCTATGAATGATAATAAACAAGTCTGTTACAGAAAAATAAAAAAAATAAAAAACACTTTAACCCCTTAGTGACCGGGCAGTTTTCCGAAAATCCGTCTTTTAGTGCCCGCTGCTGTTCTTACGTTTCTACGCTGTTTGTGTTTAGGTCAAGTTTTCCTCTTACTCGTTTATGCAACCCACACATATTATACACCGTTTTACCTGCCATTAAATGGACTTTCTAAAGATACCATTATTTCCATCATATCGTATAATTTACTAAAAAGAAAAAAAATTAAATATGATGAAAAATGGAAAAAACACACTTTTTCTAAATTTAATCCCCAAAATCTACAACCGCCAAAAAAGACCCCGGCTAAATAGTTTCAAAATTTTGTCCTGAGAATAGAAATACCCAATTTTTACATGTTTTTGATTTTTAAACCCTTCACTGGTGAGCCAGTTCACCTCTGTGCGCTGAGCTCATTCGAACTGTTTTATGCTCATAAATTTCAGATGCCAGCTTAGGTCCTATTTAATTAAACCCTCCCAAGACAATTTATTTTTTAAAAAATCCTTTTTATTTATATTCTATTTATTTTATTTTTACACCAAACCTGGTCATGATCACAGGCCTTTCCAATGATATCAAACATGCCACGGATCGGGAGATACAGGGATCCAAAGGATCCCCCTATTTCCACTTGGCAGCTAGGGGGTTAACTGGCCCACTGACGTCCTCACGCAAATGGTGAGGATGTCAGTGGGTGGGGGGTGACCCGGCGATCCAAGATGTCAGTGTTAGGACCCGAGGGTTGCGTCCTCCTCGCGGCCCCTCCTGGTGTCCTATGCGCGCGGGCCGCCGCCGCTTCCGGGTATGAGGCTTCCCAGCGGCGTGACGTCATCACGTCTCCACCGTGGTGCCTCCTGTGTCATGTGATCCTGTTGGCCAATCGGGAGGCAGGGCGCCTGATTTAAACCTGCTTTTTGCTTTTGTCTGCGCCCTTTCGTGGTTTTAGCTTGCTATACCCTTTGGTGCTGTATTCTAGATTCTTTATTGACTTACTGTGCATGACCTGGCTTTTGGCAACCGACTCTGAGTATCTCTATATCCCTTTGACCCGGCTTTTGTGTTTTGACGCTGCTTTTGGTTTCTCCCTGTGTACTGTACTGTTTTACTACTCGCTATCACTTAACCCAGCCACCACAAGGACTGGTATTGTGATTAGAGTTCGAGGTTTTTCCAGTTACCTGTGTATCCTCCTTACGTAACCTTCGACTTGCGTGTACTAGCTTGACGTACACTCTCTGGCACTCCGTATTGTCTTGTTTCTAGACCAGCCACCCTTAGGACTGGTTTCTGTCCTCTTTGCCTACGTCCC
Organism: Leptobrachium leishanense; assembly: GCA_009667805.1. NCBI lineage: Eukaryota > Metazoa > Chordata > Amphibia > Anura > Megophryidae > Leptobrachium > Leptobrachium leishanense. The sequence continues at coordinate 498,822,039 of CM019063.1, read as the reverse complement.
TGCCTTATAGGTTCACTTCTAGCTACTGCGTAACCCAGCCAACTATAAGGACTGGTATCGCATTTAGGGTTCCACCCTCCTGTTTCGCCTTAGGGCTGACCATAGCTACCTACGGGTACGTGTGTCCGCCTGACAGTCAGCCTCCTCCAGGTTTGTATCGCGATCCGGCAGCGAAACAGTTAATGCTATGGACCCCTGAGACTCTCCTCTTTCCAGCAGAGCAATTTGTTTCTCGATAGCTTTAACTGTTGGGAAGATAGAGCCCCCCCATCCCTTCCTGAATTTTGCAGCAGGGGGCGCCTGCCGATGAAGTCATCACGCATCGTGATGACGCGATCGCGCAGGCTGGGCCCTCTAAAGAAGCTTTCAGCCTGCCATTCGGCCGCAGGAGCCCAGCGAGGAAGGTAAGTATGGGGCAGGAAGGAGGTTAGGGGACCCTGACGTGCCATGTACGTCCGCGGTCCCTAAGGGGTAAAACAAAAACAGATTTTTTTTGCTGAAAAAATGCCTAAAAGATCCTAAAAAAATCAAGAAATAAAGAGACTTTTTACTGCATTATTAAAATAATAAACGATTTATTAGATATTGAATTAAAACGGGAATATATTTAACATTGAAGCCTATGGGATTTGCCTGAATAAACCTGCCGAATGAAAACACGGAACAGCAGGGCATTTCAGCAACTTTTCACTGGTTTTCAGTGTTCTCTGAATAGATTAACCATTGCTTCTCTATGGAGGATTTCACTGCCTTCGAACAGGCATCTCACTTGCTGGCAGTTCGGCAAAATTTGGCGAACTGCCTGCTCTCTGAATAGCTGAATGGCCCCGTAATGTCACCGTATGGGGAAATTCCCTGTTCGGTGACATTTCGGGGGCCAGATTGGGTCGCTCTGAATAACCCCTTGTATCATTTCCCTAAAAGTAACAGTTTCTCTCTGAAGCAACAGACTTACACCTCTTCACCACATGGTGGCATCACATACATTGCACATAGGAAAGGATTGCAAGGAACTAAACCACTATCACTAAACCATATGTCTTCAGAAAATTATTTGGGAAAGCTTATCAATGTGGACAATTTATCCATAGTGTTTTCGGTGACCTGAATTTCTTACGTAACTGATAGAAAAATCAAAGAGAAGAAAGTTTGTGTTTTTCAATCCCCCCCCCCCCCCCAAAATATTACCTGTATCTCTATGTGTGAGCAAATCCAAATACAGTATGTTGAGTAGAATCCAGCTGATACCAAACTGTTTTTTCTTTTTACTTATATTGGCATTAATTTGACTCATGGGGTGGGAAGATAAACCATACGAAGCAATTTAGTGTTCAGCTTGCTGTTACAATGAATATCGAAATTTAATGATGAGCAGTTATAAAACGTTAAACCAGAATTGGTGTATTCCAGGACTTCTCTGTAGCTGCCCCAGTTTAATGACCACCCAAAGGACATGTGCCTAATGCACTCGTTGAGTCTACTCAAGAAATGTATTGCTAGTGAATTAATCCAAATTAACCTGGGATATAGATGAGATCGTGGCTCAGGGAGCCTTAAACAGACAATTTATACCAGGGATCAGTAACCTTGGCCCTCCAGATGTTCTAGATCTGCATCTCCCATAATGCTCTGCCAATCCATTATTAGTTTGGCAGAGACTCGAGGAAAATGTAGTTCCCTAACATCTGGAGGGTCAAGTTTTGTTGACCTCTGCTATAGACAGTTTGGCTATTCAGCATATTTTGAACAGCCACAGAGCCCTGAGTATACTTCCCCCTTCCCCCCAAAAGACGACTTGAAGGGTTGATTCAGCCCATCGAGCAAGAGGGTTTCTCCCTGCCCAGAAAGCTGGTGCTATTCATTTTTGAAAGCTATCTCTAGACAAGAATAACAAGTGACCTTGGAATTGCTTGTTATTCTCTGAGTGGGTGTTAATTAAAGCTTTCCATACAAAGCATAGGATGCTGTACACTAGGCAGCCATAACAACTAAGGCTGTGTTCACATGAGTGCACTGAGTGCATCTATGTGATTGTTCTTCCCTACGTCCATCACAGCTTTGTGATGGCTCGAGAGAGTGGGCCACACAGACTAGTGTGCGCACTAGTTGCGCACGCTACACTGGATGTGCTGAAACCCTCCCCATCAAAAAGCTACAACGGATCTAGGACGAGGCTACAAACTGTGATCCTCCATAGGAGGGTCGTGCTTTGTAGCGCTGAGCGCAATAACTGTGCTCAGCGAGGTGGTCACACGGGCGTCAGAGTGGAAGCAACATCCACTCTCACGGACATTCCTTCTACTCTCAAAAACGCTCGTGTGACCGCAGTCTTAGTCGTGTTTCACGCTTGCAACTGAAATAGTGTCTCGAGCCATTATATTAACGAGTGGGACCTATATACTTAATGGATTATTCGGTAACTGTCACTTGTATTAAATCCCCTTCTGCACAGCTAGTAATTCTCTTTTGGAATTCACCGCGCATGCACATACGATACATTGTTACATTGTTTCTAGAGCTAAGGCTTTCTTTTGAATCTTTGTATATGAACGTACAAGTTTTAAGCTAGAATTTTAAAAAAATGGAAAAAGAAAGCCTTTCGTCTGTACATGCATCAAAAGCCATGTTTACACAGTCCCATGGAACAAAAGAACGTCCTTCTTCAGTTCCCGATATCTGCTGTTCTTTTATCATATTTTATTGGAATGACTGGTTCCAGATATTCAAAATACAGTAAGACACGCTAAACACTATCTATGCCAGGGCTGTCAAGCTCACGGTCCCCTAGATGTAGATGCCTATATTTCCCAGAATTCCTTCAATGCAACAGATGGCCAGGGAATCATGGGAGTTGTAGTACAGAAACGTCCGGGGGCTGGAGTTTGACAACCCTGGTGTACACGTTTCTCTTTGATCTTCTTTCAAGGAGATTTAAGAAGAATGATGCATAGCCTGGAATTCACCAAATTTACTCTCTCTTTCTGCACTCCCAGGAGACTTTTTGTACAAGTCCTGTCTGGTGAATAGGACAGGTTTTCAGTGACTGATCACTGGAGCACAGATGGATTTGTAAAAAACAAAACAAACAGATAATGACCGAGCTGGCTGTAATACTAACCTCGGCACAGTAAGGGAGAGATGGGAGAGGCAAGGACGGACAAAGGGATAATGTGACTATCTAGTAAGCTTCTCTGGACATCCTCTAAGATCCACCTGAAGGATATATATCTTCACCATGATCACCAGGAACATGATAAAACTGAGCAGACGTACGCCGTGAAAGAAGGCACACAGGTACGAACACATACAAACATTTATCATGATTACAATAAGACATTGCAGCCTATTCAGTGTTTTTATACAATTAATATAGTAGCTTCTTTGTTTAAATACAATATAGAATGCATACATGGAAGTCTGTTTCATATATATAAATATACATATATATATATATAGAATTAGTAGCAAAAATTATCCTCTAAGATATTTTATTATATTATTTATTTTTATAATTATGTGATTGTTATTTATTGATTTATTGCTACTGGACCAACATATTGTGCTGCATGGTGCAGGGATTGCAATAAATTAGAGCAAAACATACAGGGTCATTCAAAGAATTTTGGTGCCCTTTTGTTCCCTGCACTTCAGGGAGTCAAATTTGCTGACCCTGTGGTGAATTCGGCATTCACTGCAGACTCCCCAAAATGCGGTGAACAAGCCGCCGAACGCATGGGAAAAACCGCTGCATCGATCGGTAAAACCGCTGACAAAACATCAGATCGGTTTTGATAAGCTGCCAAAAAAATGCCAAAACGTACCCTGATGATCCGCCGAACACATCGGAAAATAGCGGCCGACCCACGAGAGTCGACTAGCCGCCAGAAGAAGCCGACAAGCCGCTGAAAGAGCTAAAAAACCCCCCCAAAAAACACTGCAACTTTTAAAAGCTGTTGGCAAAAAAATTACTGCATGAAAAAATGCCTGAAAATTGCATATAAGGTCCTATGAATAATAATAAAAAGGTCTGTTACCGAAAAAAACGCTATTGAAGAAAAATAAATTCACTGTAAAAATGTCTATAAAATACTAAAAAAAAATAGTTTTTGCTTTTTTAGCTGCAAATTAAAATAAACGGTTTAATAAATATTTAATAAAAACGGGAATTGTTTTTAGATTGAAACCTATGGGATTCGCCAGATTAAACTTGTCGAATTGAACCATTCCACTAATTCAATATTTGACGAACTGCCTGCATTTTGAATAGCCGAATGGCCCCGATATTGCACCATACAGGGAAATTCACTGCTCGGTGCAATTTCGGAGCCAATTCGGCTCTCTCTGAATAACCCTGATAGATGGACAGAGACACGAGGTAGAGAGGGCCCCAAAATGTCAACCTTAGCAATTACTACCAATTCGCTGAATCTCAAGTAAATAGATATTGCCTTTTTGGATATATTTAACCCCTTCACTTCTGAGCTAATTTTCACCATTTTGTGCTCATCATGTTTACCCCCTTCACTACGGATGATGTGTGGGGAACGTCCTCGGAGTCTCCTGCTGTATGTGGAGGACGTTCCCCACACATCATCTGCTTACCGGGAGCTCCTAAAAATACTCATCTCTCTCCTCCAGGGTTCCGCGGCGTTCTGACTTCCTTGAAGTCAGATGTTGCTTTTAAGGCCCCTCCCGGGGTAATGACATCATCGCGCCGGGAGATCGCCTGAAGGGAGGGGTCCTTTCAGATCCCTCTGACTCCCGATCGGGAGGCGGTAGAAGGTAAAGACAAGCATTGCTTTAAAGGTAGTGTTTACCCTTTCAAGCGATGCCTGTCTTTAAACCCTGAGGTGCCGAACCACGATCTGGTGCCATTCGGTGCCGGTTCACGGCCTAGTTCCAGTGGGGGCCGCCATCTTAGATGGCTGCTCAACCCCCAGGGTCCCCCCTCGTCATGGCGCAATGACGTCAGTTAGCTGGGAAACCCCTAGCTGCCTGGGAAATTCTTCAGAAAATCACATGGTGGAGATAGGGGGTTCCTTTGATCCCCCATATCTCCCGAACGGTGGCAGCTAGAGGGCCAGAGCATGGCCTTTCCAATGATACCAAACATAACAATGTTCAAATTAAGAAAAAAAAATAAAATGAAAATAATAAAATAATAATAAAAAAATGAAAGAAATAAAAACTTCCTTTTTTGTTTTTTTTTATTAATACAGCAATATTGTTCCCATTTCTTATTATAATGTGAACAATGATGCTGCACTAACAATTTTTTCTGTGGGGTGGGGGGTTTGCTAAAAATCACATACTTTCCCCCAAAAAAATGTAACAAGTTCCAATTTCTAATTTTTTTAACAAGCGCACCCCATAGAAAATATAACCGCAAACACTCGGATGATAAAATGTGAAGAAAAAAAATTACTTTACACGCTGTAGATGATTGAAAATTCAAATTTTATTGCATTTTTTTGTGTTTTTGTCTGGGTCGCATAATAAAATGTGACTTCAAATCGTGTTTAAGCATGATGAGCAAAACCGGTAAAAATCAGCTCAGCACACAGAGGTGAAATGGCTCAACAGTGAAGGGGTTAAACACTATTTGAAGGGGTGGAGCTGACTGCCAACGGGAGCGAATGGATTTTGCTGAGCTCAAGTGCTGACCTCCTATTTAAACTCAGATTTTGCGTCCCACCCCGTCGGGTTAACGACTCCTTTTTGGGTTACCCCACCCCCTGAAGTAGGGGAGCTGGTGCCGTCCTTAATCGCAGGCCCCTCCATCGACATCTGTCGATTTTAGGCTTCAGGTCTAAAAGTGTGGCCTACACCCGGCGGCCATTTTTGCAGCCTATTGCACCATCTTGGACTGCCTGACCCTGTGCCCCTGAGAGCCGCTGCTTGCTGGAGGGCATTTTCACTGGCCTACACTGCTGTGTTCTTGAGTGCCTCACCTGCTCCTGTCTTGGAGGCCGCCTTGCTTCCCCGCGATGATGTCCCCCCTGACTTTCAGCTGTTTACGCGAGGGATGTTGGCGGTAATACTGTCGAATTTCCATGAGCTGTGGTCCCTTGACAGACAGGAGACTGGATGGAGCTGCGATGCTGTCCCGGGGCCGGTGTATGCTGTGCAGCCTGAAGCGGAACCGATGGGAGTGATTCTTGGCGACACTCGAAGGGCCCTGGTCGCGGGGGTTTGTGGTGTCCTGTGTGTCCCTTAATGTTTGGACACTGACCGAGTCGTGTCCCCCCCCACCCTGCTGATCTCCGCTGTTTTCTCCCGTTGCTGATCCTGAACTTGTGACTTGCACCCCCTCCTGCTGACATGCCGTGTTCCGTCAGAATGCTATATTAAAAAATGTAAAATAAATGTAAATTTTCATTCAGATTTAAATTTTTTGCAGCGTGTAAAATTATTTTTCCGCATTTTATTACTCAAACCATTGTAGTTCTATGCTACAGGGCACTCTTCGTAAACAAAAAAAAAAAGAAGAGAACTGATTACTACATTTTTTGAAGAAAAGATGCAATTTTAACTGAAATTGGAAGAATTTTTTTTAATTTTCTCTTTTTTTTGCATTGAACTGTATTAAAATATGTCCGTGTATAACACTGTTCATTCTCCTGGCATGGGAAAATAGAAGGTGATTAATGGCAGAAGTATTGTTAATTTTACATGTGAGAAAAGAACAATGCCATTGCCTTATAGGAAAAAAAGGTTTTTCTTTATTATTTATTTACCTTTTTTTTTTTTACACATTACATGGTCATACTTGGCATCATTGGAAAGGCCAGACTCCCACCTGTCCAAGGATACCTCACTTGACTTTGTGGGATGTTAACAATGGACAAACAGGGGTTCCTATCCCCCACCTCTTCTCGCAGATGGCGTGTGTTTTACATGAAACAGCACATAATAACGCAATTCACAATAGAAGGAACGTGAACAAATTACAAGCAATGCTGCTGCAGAACAGTTTGCTGTCAATCTGCTAGAAAGCTAAAGCTTTAAGAAAGTTCACATTACAGTAGGACAATGATCTCGAAAAATAATAGGATTTAGAATATTTATGCGCGCATCATATTTCATTTTTCTCTGTTTCTGTTATGTATCCGCGCAGAAGAAAAAAATACTTTTGACTTCAAGGTCGTTTATAAATACAATAAAAATATTGTTTGACTAGAAATTCTGGACGGTGTGTTCTGAGTGTTAACTGACAATTTTTATTGCGATATTTTTTTTGTATACCCTGTCCAATAAAATTACATTTATAAAAAAATATATGTATAAAGGGCCCTATTACACTCTTCGCGCAAACGTTTGCGCGCGTGCAAAAATGCATAAACGCGAGGGGCAAAACCCTTTGCGCTCTGAACATCGTATTACAATGCCAGCGCAACAAACGCACATATACGTCTACCACGGGTGAACCTGCGCGAACGCTGCGCGAGCTTACTGTACTTCGCGCATCCTATACTTGACATTGTGAGAGCAAATGCGTTTGTGCGCTGGTACGCGGATGGTATTACAATCTATGCGCAGTTTGTAATGCACAGCCTTTGCGCGCATAATTTTAGCAACTCCTAAGGCTAAGGTCAGACGAAAGCAGTTTTAACGTGCGTTTAGCCGCACGAAATCACGGCCGTGCTAGCAGCAAATGACGTCCAATGCCGGGGAACATACGACGAACGGCCGCACGAAAGTTCGTCCGTGCAACGCAAGTGGCAAACGAACGCATTTTTTCGAGAACGTCAAACCGCTACTACTGACGTACAGAGTGCGCTGCGGCCGCATAGCGGTGTGTTTGCGTGATTGGGAGACATCAGACGCTGCTAATGTCCGGCCAACATAACGTCCAGACGCAAAAAGGGTTTTATTGATGATCCGTACAAAATCACGGACGAAAATGCGCATCGTATGACCGCTATCGCGTATTCCGTGAAAAAATACGTCCATTCGTTCGAACGCACTTTTTCACGGACAACGCGAAAAATGCGTTCGTCTGACCCTAGCCTAAAAGCTGTTGTTAATAGAATTTGCCATCAATCTGGCTGAAACCAAATACACCAGCCCAAAAAAAAAACGCACCAAAGTATAGTTACACATTCTACACATACCAATCCAATAAAATGGCGAAATTGTGTGTGCATTTTTTTTATTGATGCAGCATATATGCGCAGATTGACTTTGACAGGTGCAAAAACTTAACGTGAGACAATTGTGTTTCTTAATTCTGATTGGCTGAATCGCGTGAAAAAAACGGTCCGTACACTGATTTCTGCGCGCATCATTGCTGCGCGCGCGTTTGTGCGCATCCGTTTTACACGTGTTATTTTTTGACGGATGAAAAAATGCGCGAGGATTGTAATACCAGCGTTGATTTACACGCGTTAACGTTTAACGCTTCGCGCAAAAATTCACACGTTGCGCAAGCGTTTTTGCCTGAAGAATGTAATAGGGCCCATAATGTTTCAACAAATGTGAGTGTCATCTGTCATTTGTAGTGGAGAAACAAACAGGGATTTTTGCCTCCTGACACTGATATCACTGGAACCTAAAATATGGCAATCAAGGACTTTCCTGCTTCGGTAAAACTTTCATTCAGGTCTCTGCTGAAGTTATATATATACATATATAGTGAGAAATTGGAGACATTATTTGCATGTTCTACCCAGAGTTCCTTGCTGCATATGGGGAATGTAACACATGAGCTCTGTGGGCAATGCAGTTCTCTGAATTGCTGAGATATGTAAATGTATTCTACAATTATAAACTTTAACATTTGCTTTGTGGAGGCTTTTAATCTCACTTTTTGCTCTCCGCCACAACTTAAATATATATATATATAGAAAAAATGGCGTCGCGCCCATACTCACCGGAGCAGCAGCAACTGCCAGGAGTAACAGCCCAGTTAATGTATAAAACATAACAAGGAAAAAAGGTGTCATCTGCGCTCGTTTCTATGTGTTCCATGTACAACAAAACTGAGGTTTTTGTTTGTTTCAATGGCCATTGCAACGTAAGCTCACTCGCCACTTCACGGCACCTCTTTACAGAGTGAGTACCGAACATGTACCAAAAGGCCGCTCTACTGAGCAGCTCCAAGCCCCTCCTGCTGCTTTTCAGCCAAGGAGAGGCAAAGATGGTGGGTTTTATTTATACACACACCAAACACTTCCCATTTGGGATTAAAAACAAAAACATGGAAAGAGGAACAGCTGCAGAACGACGGACTGGTGTTACAAGCATGATATACATAAATACAGAAAAAATGGCGTCGCGCCCATACTCACCGGAGCGGCAGCAACTGCCAGGAGTAACAGCCAACTGCCAGGAGTAACAGCTTGTAACACCAGTCCGTCATTCTGCAGCTGTTCCTCTTTCCATGTTTTTGTTTTTAATCCCAAATGGGAAGTGTTTGGTGCGTGTATAAATAAAACCCACCATCTCTGCCTCTCCTTGGCTGAAAAGCAGCAGGAGGGGCTTGGAGCTGCTCAGTAGAGCGGCCTTTTGGTACATGTTAGGTACTCACTCTGTAAAGAGGTGCCGTGAAGTGGCGAGTGAGCTTACGTTGCAATGGCCATTGAAACAAACAAAAACCTCAGTTTTGTTGTACATGGAACACATAGAAACGAGCGCAGATGACACCTTTTTTCCTTGTTATGATATATATGCACATATATGCACCCCTTATCTGGAATTCTAAAATCCATAAGACTCTGGAAAGTGAAATTTTCCGGAGCCGTCCGGATACTAGGGATTCCAGACTAGGGGCACTCTGTATGGTCGCTACGAGCTCTGCAGGAGACAACGGTACGTGCTGGTGGCCCCTGGGCAGCCCCTGTGTGTGTCATGCTGCCAGGTGTCACGCTGATTCCAGGCAGTATGTCTACAAAGGAAAGCTGTAGAGTGCTCTGTAAACACTCATTGTTGGGATTCTGGCTCTCCTGCAGCAATCTTCCTCCTCGCAAATTTTGGATTCTCTCGGATTCTGAAATCCCGAGCATTCCGGATAACAGATGCTCAACCTGAATATATATATATTTACATTTAGCATTAACCTGAAAAAACTAGGCTTTATATCTGTATCGTCTTCTAACAGGTATGATCCCTCCTAATCGATATCTCTTGTCAGTTTGACAACAGAACTTTGGAAGAGCAAACACTGGGGTTTGATAACTACTGTACTAAGTCTGTGTGTTAATCGCAGATTGTTAAAGGGCACTTTGATATTTCTAGCACAACCATAAGATGCGAAGCTAAAACTGAATGTGTTACTAAAGCCTGCCTTGTATACCCCACACAATCCAGGTGAAACATGGCATGGTTGTTTACAGACGTCCAAGGCTCCAAATTACACATGACAACATACAGAAAAAACAGCGTTGCACCCGTACTCACCAGAGCAGGTGCAACAACCAGGAGTAACAGCCCAGTTCATGTATAAAACATAACAAGAAAAAAGGAGACGTCACCTGCGCTCGTTTCTATACCATTCCATGTGCAACAAAACACTATCAGAGGTTTTAGTTTTTAGATTCACGCAAACTAAAACCTCTGATAGTGTTTTGTTGCACATGGAATTGTAAAGAAACACATGACAACAGGTTGAAAGGCACTAGACATGTGCATTCGTTTTAGTACTAAAACGATTTATTCCGAATTTTGGGATAATTTAGTTTTAGTATGACTCAAGAGATACGAAACTGCTCAGTACAAAAAACAAAAGAAACTAAAATAAAATGCACTACATTTTTAGTTTCAGTCCTTTTTGTGATATTACATTGATGAGTGAAGGAGACCAGTAATGAAGCGCAACATCGCAAAGCTACAGAAAAGGTTTGTATGCATAATCCTTCCCGACCCCTACCCGAAAATCTGACAGTGATAGAGCTCCAGAATACTCACTCGCAGCACAGCCAGCCAGCACAGGAGACGAAACCTTTACTTAACCCTTGCATGTCTATGAGGCAGACAAGATGATAAAAGCAGCTGGAGAAGGAAACCATTCAAATAAATCACACTGAAAGCTAATGACAGAGGAGGGCTGGATAGTAAAAACCTCTTTATAACAAGCAGCGCTGGGAGAAGAGAGGGACTTTATAAAACGTGTGTTATCTCCCCTCCCGCTCTGCATAATAGGGGCTTAGGTCTGATACATTTTATGTTATCCAGGAGCACTATCCCCCTTTCCTCATCTATAATACACGTTTTATATAAAGTCTCTCTCCTCTCACAGTGCTGCTTGTTATAAAGTTTTTTTTACATCTGATACTAGGGTTGCACCGATACCGATACTAGTATCGGTATCGGTGCCGATACTGGGTACTGCAGGAGTACTTGGTACTCGTGCAGTATCCCCGATATTTTCCCTGATACTGGAAGCCGGCATTGAGCCGGCTTGCTGGCATCCGAGGGACTGGGGCGGCTGTCCGAATGCTCTATCGGCATTCGGACAGGCCCTGCAGCTGCTCACTGTGTTCATACTTACCTTCCTGAGCGACGCCGGGAAAGTCTCCGCGCGTGCGCTCGTTGGAAGGCCCCCAGCCGCGACCACGAGGGACCATGTGATCGCAGCTGGGGGCCTTCCAACGAGCGCATGCGCGAAGACTTTCCCGGCATCGCCCAGGAAGGTAAGTATCATTGTGGAGAGCGCCAGGTGAGCGGGGGGGGGGGAATCCATGAGCTGGGGCAAATCCATGTGTGAGCTGAGGGGGGAAATCCATGAGCTGGGGCAAATCCATGTGTGAGCTGGGGCAAATCCATGTGTGAGCTGGGGCAAATCCATGTGTGAGCTGGGGAATATCCATGTGTGAGCTGGGGCAAATCCATGTGTGAGCTGGGGCAAATCCATGTGTGAGCTGAGGCAAATCCATGTGTGAGCTGAGGCAAATCCATGTGTGAGCTGGGGCAAATCCATGTGTGAGCTGGGGCATATCCATGAGCTGGGACATATGCATGAGCTGGGGCATATCCATGAGCTGGAGCATATCCATGAGCTGGAGCATATCCATGAGCTGGGGCATATCCATGAGCTGGGGCAGTATCCATGAGCTGGGGCATATCCATGAGCTGGAGCATATCTGTGAGCTGGAGCATATCCCATGAGCTGGGGCATATCCATGAGCTGGGGCATATCCATGAGCTGGGGCAAATCCATGAGCTGGGGCATATCCATGAGCTGGGGCATATCCCATGAGCTGGAGAAAATCCATGAGCTGGGGCATATCCCATGAGCTGGGGCATATCCCATGAGCTGGGGCATATCCATGAGCTGGGGCAGTATCCATGAGCTGGGGCAGTATGAATATATATATATCTTGGGGGGGATATATACATGTGAGCTGGGGGCATTTTTATATGGTCTGTTCTTATTGGAAAGCGTCACATGACATTAAAGAAAAGTATCGGTACTCGGTATCGGTGAGTACTTTTAAAAAGTATCGGTACTCGTACTCGGTCTTAAAAAAGTGGTATAGGTGCATCCCTATCTGATACATTTAGTATCCAGCTCTCACAGTTACTCTGTCATTATGAGCCATTATGAGCCTTCAGTGTGATTCATTTGAATGTTTTCCCTAGATTTAAAGTGCTTTATTTTATTATAAAAATCAATTTCCACCAGTCATCTCTTCTCTGAGCTTTCAGACCAATTTACATTAATATTTTCCTCTCCCCTGCTTTTATATTCCTGTGTCTCCCCCACAGAGATACAAAGTTTAATTAAAAGTTCCCTCTCCTGTGCTGGATAAGCATTGCATTCTGAAGTTCTGCACCCTCCACATGCCAATGCAGTAGGATGTTTTATACAGAGAGGGGCATTAATTAATGCAGGTGGATGTTGTATACATTATACAGAGACGGGTATTAATTATTGCAGGAGGATGTTATCTACATTATACAGAGAGGGGTATTAATTAATGCAGGAGGATGTTCTATACATTATACAGAGAGGAGTCTTCTTTTTTTTAGCCCTTTAAATCTAGTGGCTGTGAGCGCTGAGATCGGCTGCTTGTTATATTATCTCTCAGTACAATGTATCAGGCTCAGCTGTTACAGTAACTGACTGTAACAGCGCTCAGAGTTTCAGTAAAACAAGGAAATAATATTGTTATAACCTCTTATATATAAAAATATTATTTACTAGTTTTACTGAAACTCTGAGCGCTGAGATGAGCAGCAGTCAGTTACTGTAACAGCTTTGCCTGGTACATTGTGCTGAGAGTGAGAGATACTGTAACAAGCAGCGATCTCAGCTCTCTGAGGAGCCACTACAATAGTAATTGTATCCACTTTTTTTCGGATGAATGAAATTAGTTTTCATACTAAAGAACTGATCACGAATTTCTTTAGCAACTAAATAAATTGCATTTTAGGACTAATCCATTAGTTCAAAACGAAAATTTGTGCTGTGCACATGTCTAAAAGGCACTGACATATTTGTTATGGTGCAGGAGATAATATAGTTGCAGTAATAAGGAATGTGTGGATTCCACTTTACAGTCAGCTATGGAAACATTATCTTATTTAGGCATTTTATCAGCCTTCTTGCTCAATATACCCTTAAAACAGGGGTCAGCAACCTTGGCCACCAGCTGTTTTGAAACTACATCTCACTTGTTGCTCAGTCACTCATTAGGTGCAATGAGTGAGTGTCATGGGAAATGTAGTTCCAAAACATCTGGAGGGCCAAGGTTGCTGACCTCTGCTTTAAATAGTAGTGCAATGGTTTTTGCTCAATTAACAGAAAAATCCCAGGGATGGTACAAATAGCACTTTGTGACTTTTTTTTACTCTTTCAGAACTACTTTTCTGTAATTATTTACAATTTAAAAATGAGAATATACAATTAAAAAGCCAACAAAAAAAGATGTGTACAGTAACATTTATTGTTTTCAAATAGGGTTTATTTAAATTAACCTCCCTGTCGGTTATCCCGAGTGTGTCTCGGGGTTAAATTTCACAGCTGAGAGCGGTAACCCCGAGACATACTCGGGCTGTATACATCACCTCTCCTGCGCTCCCTCGCTGATGCCCGCAGTCTCCTCCAATCGCGACCTCATAGTCCCTGGATTCCTTCTCGCGAGGATGGAACCAGGAAGTATGAGGGTCGCGATCGCCGGAGGAGGCTGTGGGGACATCGAGGGAGCGCAGGGAGAGGTGATGTATCCAGCGGCATCCCGAGTGTTGCTCGGGGTTACCGCTTCCAGAATAGGAGTTTAACCCCGAGCCACACTCGAGATACCGCTAGGGGGGCAAAAAATAAAAATAGAGCGCCTTTTGACATGAAAATGTAAAAAAAAAACAGACCGCCAGGGAGGTTAATTTTAAATAATATTTTTTTTTAATTTTAATAAAGAAGAGGAAAGAAAGATAAGGAACCAGAGAAATACCACGGGGTTAGATTATAATGAGATTATTAAAACAGACAACACATATCTATTCAAAGAAAGGTGAAAATCAGGAGAATGACTGTAGAAGAGAAAATTCTAGGTCAAAATAGCCAAACCAGAAAAATTCTCCCATTTATCTCACTTTCCAAATCAGATATTTGGTCTAGATTCTTCTCTTCTGCTGTCAGGTCTCCTGGTTTTCACCTTTCTCTGAATAGACCTGTAGGTATCCTGGGATTATTTAGACTGTTAAGGATTTAACTGTATTGTTCCATGTATAATGATGTTTTACACAAACACACACGTTTAACTTTTTCACTAGGTTTATATTGATTTATGGCTCATCCTGTATTTAAGTTTAAGTACTAATCAATTCTTCATCAGAGCTGATTAATGCAGACTGCTACTAGAGGATCCCTTTCAGCGATTCCAGTGAAGGAGTTATTCAGACATTATTCAATGTCAATGACATTTCAGTGCTCTCCCGTTACAAGCCATTGAATCGAGCAGAAACACCGCTGCAAAACCGTCAAATTGATCAGAAAAAACAATGTAAAACCGCCGAACGCATCCAAAAAACTGCAAAAAAACACCGAATCGATCCGAAAAACAGCCGAAGAAACACCGAATTGTTCTGAAAAAAGTCGACGACCTGCAAAACAAAGCGCTGACCAGCCACCAGAAAAAGCCGACAAGCCGATGAACGTGTAAAACCCCAACCCAAAAAACCCTGCAACTTTTAGAAAAGCTGTTTGCAAAAAACTACAGCACGAAAATGCCTGAAAATAATATATAAGGTCCTATGAATAATAATAAAAATGTCTGTTACAGAAAAAAACCCACCATTTTTAAAAGATCTGAAAAGAAATTAGCCGGAAAAATCCGGAAAAATGCCAAAAAAAGACTTTTTGCTGCAAGTGAAAAGAATAAACGAAAAAAAAAAAAAAAGAAAGTGGTAGGCGCCCCTGCTTGTACTGTCACCAAATCTCCACAGCCAACCAGAAATTAGTGGTTTCCCCCAAACCAGTGTGTCAAAGATATGAAAAATACGTATCTGGCGGCGCGATGATGGTCGCTCTTGGATCATATGGTGGGTCTCTTATTTTTTATCATCCATATGGGTAACATAAAAAAGAAGCAAATGACATAATAGTGCAGAGCGAATTATACAATGTACAATATGGATTATTATATGCTCATCCCACTCACAAATAAGGAGCCCCAGTACTGGCTCTGAGTGGGTAGACGTGTTTGGGTCCTTTGCTTCTGTATTTAAAGGTGACCACACCCTTTAGATGAAAGAATCTTCTTCCAATTTTGGTATATGTAAAGACACAAAAAGAGGCAAACTTCCTTGTGTAGATCCACTGATGACGAAGTGGAAATGTAAATTATAAAATGTTAACTCACATTTGGTGGAGCTTATAGCCAAGCTCTAGGTGGGAGCGCCTATGGACTTATTAGCAGGTTAAGTCCATGAAAACCCTTAGAATTCCAGAACACTGGGGACTTGTGCAAATGAAATAAAATGTATTAAAATATTTAAAAGAAAGTAAACCTGGCACAACCAGGTAACCAGGACGCGTTTCGCCACGTATTGTGGCTTCCTCAGCTGAAGGAAACGTTCAATTTCAGAGCCAATTCCCGTATCTTTGAATAACCCTGAAAGTCTGAGTTTCCCAAAGTGTTAAACATTGTGATTAACTAATTCATGAAGTCAAAGAGAAGTCTAAATGCAAACATAGAGGGGTTATTCACTAACCTCCGAACCTGCTACCGAATTGCACTGAATGGTGAATTTCACCGTTTGTTGCAATATCGGGCCAATTCGTCTATTCACTAAGCTGTCAATTCACCAAATACAGGCGAATACGTCGCAGTTCGCTGCAGCTTAGCGGTCTTCAGCAGCGAAATTGGCCCATAGGAAAGCAATGGTTCGTCTATTCACAGAACACCAAACTTCACCGAAATTCCAGCGAAATGACCTGATTTTCGGTGTTTCAATTCAACAGGTTTAAACAGACGAATCCCATAGGATTCATTGTAAAAATGTAATCTCTTTTAAATATTTTTAAAAAACTGTTAATTCTTTTCATTTTCAGCAAAAAGCATTATTTTTTTTATTCTATAGCACACCTTTTAATATTTTTTGACGACATTTTTGTTTCCCCAATTTTTTTTAAAATTTTTTCTTAATGCTGTAAAACGCTCAACCCCGGAAATCCCATGATTTCCTATGGGGCTGTTTCACACCTGGAAGTTTTACAGCGTGCAGGAATGCGTTGTAAAACGTCCGACGCCCAAAGAAGTACGGGAGCTTCTTTAGGGCATATAGCAGCGCACTTGGGGCCATAGACATTGCCACGAACGTGCTGCAATGCGCGTTCGCACGTTTTTTCGTATGTGCGATACGCGTGTAAAAAAAAACATGCGATCGTGCACGTTTGAAAAATGCTGAGCTGTGAACCAAGCCTTTTTGTTTTTAAAGGACCTTTTTTGAATAGGTATACACATTTTGCTATATTTTTATTGCTTTAAACACCTATTGTTGCACTTATTTACTATTGCAGATCTTTTCCTGGGCTGGGCCCATAACCTATTGGAAGATTCTTTAAGGCTGAATCTTTATTATTATCATTATCATTATTTATGTTGAGGAGTCCATAAAGTTCACCCCCTTACAGACTTCTACCTCTCCTGTCACCTTTGATTTCCTCTCTGGTATAATTGAGATCCCATTCAGTAAATCAATCATTGTTGCTGGGTTCTATCGTCCACCGAGCTCTCCAGTGCACTCCCTCTCTGACATATCTCAAATCCTTAATAACCTACTTGCCCAAAACCAAAAAAGTGAACTGCTGGTCCTCGGCGATTTTAAAACAGATTGGCTAAATCCTAAAAACAATAAACACTGCTCGCTGTTTAAAACTTTGCAGCTAACTCAATTAATCTCCTCCCCCACTCGCATTAATATGAAAAGCCCTAACCATACCTTGCTGGACTGGATTCTCTCCTCATCTCCTGATAGAATACAGGAGGCAGGTGTTCTTGCTAATAGCTTTAGTGACCATTGTCTAGTGTACTGCGTGCGGAAAATTAAGGCCTTGAAATCTCCCCCAAAGGTAATAACCACCAGGTCTTTCAAGAAATTTATTCTTGAATCCTTCCTAAGTGATCTCAAACAGCTCCCCTGGTACAGGCTAAACCTAATCCCAGACCTAGACTGTGCAGTTGAATACTTTCAGTCTGAGCTCCTGCAAGTCTGGAATTCCCATGCCCCGCTGCGTAAAGTGCGAGTAAAAGGGACTCATCTCCTCTGGGTTACAGCTGATCTTACACTAATGTACCAGCTTAGAGATTCACGGTGGTCAAATTTCAAGAGTACTGGTTCCATGAACGATCACTACGAATACCGAAAATGCCGGAATGAATGCACAAAACAAACAAAAATGGCCAAAGCCCATTAGTTCAATGAAAATCTAAACAATAACATATGAAACCCTAGAAACTTTTGGAGAACCATAAGTAACATACAAGCACCCCCAGTCCACTCCCAGCCAGATGCTGTCAAAGTAAACAACCAAACCCTGCAACACCCCCTAGATGTAGCAAATACCTTTAATGATTATTTTGTTGGATGTGCCACCACTTTGATTGCCAAGCTAGGAAATGACATGCAATCAGAGAGGCCTCATGCAGGTCAGGCCCCCCCAACTGTGCAAAGTCCCTGTATCAGACAGGAATTCAGTTTTAGACCAGTGCCTGTCAGTGTCATTACTAAACTTCTCCGTAAGCAAAAAATGAAATACCAGTCTGGACCTGATCAAATACCAGCAATGGTGCTGAAAATCAGTGCACCTGCAATTGCAAATCCTGTTGCAACCCTAATAAATGAGTCACTGGCGACTGGATACATACCCAAGCTCTGGAAGACTGCGAGAGTGGTACATATCTATAAAAGTGGTGACATTACTTTGATATCCAACTACCGTCCGATATCGTTGCTCCATGTAATGTCAAAAGTCTTGGAAAAATGTGTCTACACACAATTACGTGATTATTATCAATATTGGAACTACTTAACCCCGGATCAATCAGGCTTTCGTCCAAATCACTCAACTACAACCGCCCTTCTAAAAGTCTGCAATGATATCCAGGCTGGGATGGAACAAGGAAACCTAACTGGAGCCATCTTCCTTGATTTTGCCAAGGCCTTTGACACGGTAGACCATGGCATCTTGTTAGAAAAACTTAAAAACTCTGGCATTGGTGATCGCACGCTAACCTGGTTTCAATCATATGTATCCGACCGATCACAATATGTGTCAATTTCTGGCAGCTCCTCCCTCCCGCTCCCAGTCACTTGCGGTGTACCCCAAGGCTCAATACTAGGCCCCCTGCTATTCACAATATTCATAAATGATCTGCCCAACGTCTGCAAAGCCTCAACTGTACATATGTACGCAGACGACACTGTGATCTATACCAGCAAACCAAATCTCCTGCAGCTGGAGGCCGTGCTGCAAGAACAATTCACAGAGGTAGAAAAGTGGATCAAAAACAACAAACTTTTTTTAAATACTGACAAAACTGTAACGATGCTCTTTGGAACAGCACCTAAACTACACAAATTGCAAAATCCCCATCTATGTGTTGGGACAAAATCAAATGGCATGCTGACCACAGTCACATCTCTCAAATATCTAGGTATGTGGTTGGACCCTAATCTATCCTTTGGCCCCCACATCGAAAAACTCTCATCTAAACTTTACCCCAAACTAGGTGCCCTGTACAGAAACAAATCCTGCCTGAGACCCGCGGTAAGAAAGCAGATTGTACAGCAAATGCTTATGCCGGCTATTGATTACGGAGATGTAGTGTATGCAGCCGCCCCGCAAACACACCTTCATAAACTTACTACATTGTATAACTCATTCTGCCGCTTTGCGCTACAATGTAACTACATGACCCACCATTGTGACATGTTAAAAGAGCTAAACTGGCCATCGCTGGAATCCAGACGTACCCTTCACCTTTCCAGCCTGGTGTTTAAGAGCATCTCTGGGAAGCTGCCACCCTACCTGAATAGACTGCTTCCCCCAGCAGCTCCCTCATCCTATAACCTCCGATCCAGGACCTGCACCTTACTTGCTATACCACAATACAAAAAGACAGTGGCTCGGTCCTCATTTTCCTACAGAGCACCACAATTATGGAATAACCTCCCAGACACCATCAAATCTTCCCCCAGTCTTAAGTCACTCAAAAGCTCCTTACTAACATACCTCAATACAGAATGCACCTGTAAACATGTAACCTAGTGACTATATTTCCTACATATTTTTTCTGTTAATCTGTATATTTGTGGTTTTTTTTAAATATCTTGCATTGTATTACTTTGTATTTCTGTAACTGTAACACTTCAATGTTCTTGAACCGAGGACATGCTTGAAAACGAGAGAAATCTCAATGTATCCTTCCTGGTAAAATCGTTTATAAATAAATAAATAAATAAATAAATAGTGTTCAGTCTTATCTTCTTTAGAGCATGGCAGCAGTTTACCCTGCAACTCAGTTTAACAATAGGGATGAGCTGTTCGGTTCGATTGGTTCGGAGTTCGATTCCAACATCGCCTGTTCGCATGTTCGCGAACTACGAACATTTCCGCGTGTTTGCCGCATGTTTGCCCACAATGCACCACAATGGGCTCACAGAGCTAAATCCCACAGCACACTATATAAGGCTTCACACAGCGCTTCAGCACGTGTTTGAGAGGAGATTGTTGTTGTGTTAGTGTGTGTTCTCACTGCCAGTCTGCCACCAGTTACTGGGGGGGGGGGGCTCATTTCTACAAAATATCTGGGAATTGTTCTAATCTGTGTGTTCTCACTCCCAGCAACTATTTTGGGGGTCAGTAATTTCTACAAAATATCTGGGAATTGTTCTAATCTGTGTGTTCTTACTGCCAGCAACTATTTTGGGGTCAGTAATTTCTACAAAATATCTGGGAATTGTTCTAATCTGTGTGTTCTCACTCCCAGCAACTATTTTGGGGGTCAGTCATTTATAGAAAATGTCTGGGAATTGTTCTAATCTGTGTGTTCTCACTCCCAGCAACTATTTTGGGGGTCAGTATTTTCTACAAAATATCTGGGAATTGTGGTAATCTGTGTGTTCTCACTCCCAGCAACTATTTTGGGGGTCAGTAATTTCTACAAAATGTCTGGGAATTGCTCTAATCTGTGTGTTCTCACTCCCAGCAACTATTTTGGGGGTCAGTAATTTCTACAAAATATCTGGGAATTGAAGTAATCTGTGTGTTCACACTGCCACCAAGTATTTTGGGGGTCTCATTTCTACAAAATATCCTCGAATTGTTCTAATCTGTGTGTTCTTACTCCCAGCAACTATTTTGGGGGTCAGTAATTTCTACAAAATATCTGGGAATTGTTCTAATCTGTGTGTTCTCACTCCCAGCAACTATTTTGGGGGTCAGTAATTTCTACAAAATGTCTGGGAATTGTTCTAATCTGTGTGTTCTCACTCCCAGCAACTATTTTGGGGGTCAGTAATTTCTACAAAATATCTGGGAATTGTGGTAATCTGTGTGTTCTCACTGCCACCAACTATTTTGGGGGTCAGTAATTTCTACAAAATATCTGGGAATTGTTCTAATCTGTGTGTTCTCACTCCCAGCAACTATTTTGGGGGTCAGTAATTTCTACAAAATATCTGGGAATTGTTCTAATCTGTGTGTTCTCACTCCCAGCAACTATTTTGGGGGTCAGTAATTTCTACAAAATATCTGGGAATTGTGGTAATCTGTGTGTTCTCACTGCCACCAACTATTTTGGGGGTCAGTCATTTCCACAAAATATCTGGGAATTGCGGTAAACTGTGTGTTCACACTGCCACCAAGTATTTTGGGGGTCTCATTTCTACAAAATATCTGGGAATTGTGGTAATCTGTGTGTTCTCACTCCCAGCAACTATTTTGGGGGTCAGTAATTTCTACAAAATATCTGGGAATTGTTGTAATCTTTGTGTTCTCCTTGCCAGCAGCAATTGTGGGGGTCTCACTTCTACAAGATATCTGGGAATTGTTGTAATCTGTGTGTTCTCACTGCCACCCATCAGGGGCTCTCACTGATTTATAGGAGGTTTCTGGGAATTGTAATCTGTGTCTTGTCACTGGCTGACAGCTATCAGGGTGTCTCACTGAGTTATACCAGAGTTCTGGAAGTCTTTAATCTTTATACCAGAGTTGAATCAGAGTTCTGCAGCATATCTCCAATTTTTATAACAGAGTTGAATCAGAGTTCTGTATATCTTTAATCTATATATCACTCACCATGTCAGAAAGACGCTCCCAGACACAGATAAGAGGGCAAGCAGCTTCTGTGTCGGGAGGCTGTGCCTCTGGTCGTTGTGGACGTGGTGCATCCTCTGCAGGGGCACGCTTGTCCTTTCTAACTGGTGCTGGCCGTCTTCTTAAGCAGCAGCAACATACAGAGGATTTGGTGGATTGGCTAACCAGGCCATCCTCATCCTCCGAGTCCTCTGCCAGCCAGGCTTGTAGTGCTTTACAGTCCACCTCAGCTGCCAAAGCATCTAATGCAGCCTCCATGTCCACAGCTACTCCTGCCGTAGCCTCACTATCACACACGTAGGAGTCAGCTGAATTGTTTGACTACAATGACAGTGACATGCTGCTTGAGGATGCGCAGCAACTACAGTGTTCTGATTCAATCTCTGAGGTTGAGGAAGGGAGTATAATCAACCTAGAGGAAGGGGGTGCCAGTAATGACACACAAATACCTGGCACTCATGTTGCCCTAGCAGCTGCAGCATACTGCCAAGATGGCTCCAGTGATGAGGAGATAGGGGGTGATGACAATGATGATGAGGTCACTGACTCCACCTGGGTGCCTGATCGAACATGAACAGAGGAGTCAAGTGAGGAGGAGGAGGAGGCACAACAAATACGAGGCACAACGTCCTCTATGAACAACCGTAGGACTAGCCAGTCCAAGGCATCAGATGTCAGAGCTGCTCAGGTGCAGAGCGCTGTTGTCTCAAAGCACACATTCAGGAACTCTGCTCTCTGGGAATTCTTTAAGAAATGTGCAGCAGACCGCACCATTGCTATTTGTAATCTATGTCAGATGAGGCTCAAGTGTGGGAAAGACACCGGACGCTTGGGTACCACGTGCTTGAGGCGACATATGACCACCTGCCACACATCCCATTGGCACAAAACTTTGCGTAGGTCCTCCTCACCTGTCTCTACCCCCACTATATCTCCTGCCATGTCATTGACTCCTACTTCCACTGACAGGGATGATGCTACAGTAATGGATGTACCAGGTCCTTCCTCACAATGTGACAGCATCCCATCAGCTGAAGACTTACAGTCAGATTATGTTGCCCCAGCTGCTGCATCATAAGAAAAAATATAGTCCCAACCATCCTCAAGCACAGCGTCTAAATGCCAGCTTAGCAAAATTACTCACATTACAGCTGCTGCCTTTCCAGCTGGTGGACTCTGCTTCCTTCCGTGAATTTGCTGAATGTGCTGTACCACAGTGGCAGGTTCCAAAACGCCATTACTTTTCACGGAAGGCCATTCCAGCACTATACCAGCACATGGAAGACAATGTTATGGAGTCATTGGGAAAGGCAGTCAGCAGCAAGGTGCATGTGACTTTAGACACGTGGTCCAGCAAGCATGGACAGGGCCGTTACATTTCCTTCATGGCACACTGGGTAACTCTGTTTGCAGCTGGGAGGGATCCAAGACGGGGCTCTGTGCTGGAGCTTGTTCATCCACCACGCCTCCAGAAAGCTGCTTGTATGAGGTCTGCCTGCTCCACCACCTCCTCTCCCTCTTCCTCCTCCTTCTGTGTCTCTGGCGAAGTGGCAGTTAAACCGACGCCTGACAGGTGCTACGCAATGGCTCAAGCAAAAAGATGCCATACTGTGCTTGAGCTGGTTTGTTTAGGGGACAGGAGCCACACCAGGCCAGAAATTCTGTCAGCTCTGCAGGGGCAGGTGCAGAGATGGTTATCACCACGCCAGCTTGAGCTGGGAATGGTCATCTGTGATAATGGCAGCAACCTTCTCTCTGCCCTACGCAAGGGTAAGTTGACGCATGTACCATGCCTAGCACACGTCCTAAATCTGGTGGTACAGCGTTTCCTAACCAAGTACCCAGGGCTGGCAGAGCTTCTCAGCCAGGCCAGAAAAGTCTGCAGCCACTTCAGACGGTCATTCCCAGCAAGTGTTCGCCTTGCAGAAATTCAAAGCGAATTCCACCTTCCCACAAACCGTCTGATCTGTGACATGCCCACCAGGTGGAACTCGACATTAGCAATGCTGCAGCGTCTGCACAAGCAGCAGAGGGCCATCAACGAGTACCTGTGTGAGTATGGCACAAGGACAGGTTCAGGTCAACTTGTTTTTTTTTCCCACCCGAAGTGGCTGATGATCAAGGATGCATGCACTGTACTGTCACCATTTGAGGAGGCAACGAGGATGGTGAGCAGGGACAGTGCATGCATCAGTGACACAATTCCTTTAGTGTTCCTGCTGGAGCACATTGCGGGGAATTATAGATGTGGCTCAAGAGGCAGAGCAGTGGGAGGAAGAGGAGGCCTTCCCTAGCTCTCAAGGTCCCAGTCTTTCCGCAGACAGCATTCCAGTGGGTCCTCCTCAGATCAAACAGGAGGAGGATGAGGAGGAGGAAGAATATTTAAGTAGTGGGGGCATTGAAGGTGGGGATTCCTCAAGGGAGGGTTTTGTGTGCCCAAAAACACAAGGACTAGTACGTGGCTGTGAGGAGGAAGTGCACGATGGGGTCATCCTCCTCATTGACCAGGAAGACTCAGAAGCTAATGCCACCTCCAACCTAGGCTGCATGGGCTCCCTTATCCTGAAATGCCTGGTAAAGGACCCCAGGATTCGTGCTATCAAGGAGAGGGATCATTACTGGTTGGCAAGCCTTCTTGATCCACGATACAAGGGTAAAGTTGCAGAGCTCATCCTGCCCGCACAGAGGGAGCACATGATGAAAAAACTTGAGTACGCTCTAAAGCGACACTTGTGTAACACCTTTCCAGGCACTGGTAGGTTACCAAGTGATGACACAGGTGCTTCTGAGGCTGCGGATCATCAGAGGAATAGTGGTGAAGGCCGGGGCCACTTGACTAATGCCTTTTTAAATTTTTTTAGTCCACGACGCCCAGGGACGTCAAATGTAGGCACCCATTGCCAGCGTCTTCACCGTATGGTGCAGGACTACCTAGGGGCAAGAGCAGACCTGGATACCTTTCCAGCAGATGATCCACTGGCTTACTGGATGTTGAGATTGGATCACTGGCCAGAACTTAGCCAATATGCTATGCAGCTACTAGGTTGCCCTTCATCCAGCGTGCTTTCTGAAAGGACATTCAGTGCTGCTGTAGGTTTTGTCACAGACAAAAGAGTGCGTCTGTCCACCGACTCTGTTGACCGGCTGACATTTATAAAAATGAATCAGTCCTGGGTCAGCAGCTATCAATCCCCTGATGCTGATGTAACGGAATAGATCGGGGATGTCTTCTGCATTCACAAAACCTCCACCACTGAACTCTTCCACAATACCACAAAGGGGTTACGGTGTGAAGGCACTTGCTGCCACCAAAGGCACAATATTTGGGTGCACTGACGCCTTTACCAGATTCATATCATTTAATATTGGACCGCAGGGTCCAACCCTGCACTCTTCCACAATACCACAGAGGGGTTACTTACGTTGTGATGGCACTTGCTGCCACCAAAGGCACAATATTTGGGTGCACTGACGCCTTTACCAGATTCATATCTTTTTAATATAGGACCACATGGTCCACCCCTGCACTCTTCCACAATACCACAGAGGAGTTACTGTATGATGGCACTTGCTGGCCTGGCACCAAAGGCACAATATTTGGGTACATTGACGCCTGTACCAGATTTATATAATTTTAATTTTTTGTACCGCAGGGTCCAACCCTGCACTCTTCTACAATACCACAAAAGGGTTACGGTGTGGCGGCACTGTTGCCGACACTAAAGGCCCAATTTTAAAGCACCTATTGTTACTTTCATCCAAAGCCTGCATAAGTTTCACAATAATTTTGCCAAAAAATCACTAAACTTGTTCTGCGTGTCCTAAAAGGTCTCCTCTTTTAATACAGACTGCCGCCCCAAGCAGTTGTTTATGAATAGATTAAAGGAAAACCGTTTACCGTAATTCGAAACGTCATTTTTTGTTTTTAAATGTTTCTATACATCCTACAAATCCGCCACTTCACGGGCAGGTTATGGGGACCTCCTAGGCTCGATATTTGAAGGAATTTTTCATTTTTATTTTTTACCCTTATTTCATGGAAAACTCACTGTCCCTTTAAAAACGTCTGTTTTAAAACTTTTTGTCTCTGTTTCCTGTCCCCCAGGGCACTACCCGGACCCCCATACACCTTTTATGGCAAATATCTTGCTTATACGCCCTCTTGCAGGGCACTCTAAAAACCGAACTTTTGAGTCCCATTGTCTTGCATTGAGTTCGGTTCGAGTTCGAACTCGAACTTTTGAAATTGTTCGAGTTCGAATGCGAACCGAACACGGGGGTGTTCGGCTCATCCCTATTCAACAACAACACAGAAACTATAGAGTTCAGAACATACCATAGAGTGCTGAACAGCAAACACTATAAACATCGCTATCTACAGTCTAAACAGTATATAGCACATAACTCACATAAACAATAGTTGTTGCATTATACTACATGAGTACAGTATCCTAACACTTGGTACTCATGCAGATGCCCCTGACACCGCCCCCGATACCAGAAGTCAGCACTGAGCTGGCTTGCCGGTGTCCGAGGGGCTGGGGCGGCTGGCAGAACGGCATTCTACCAGGCCCCTGTGGCTGAGTGCATTCCAGTGAGCGGCTGCCGGCAAAAGTTTAGAGCCGCTGTTCGATGGGAACCCCCAGCAGTGATCTTGCGAGATCGGAGTTCGCAAGATCTCGACCTTTGCAAGATCTCGCGAGATCGCAACTAGAGGTTCCCACTGAACAGCCGCTCTAAACGTTTGCTGGCGGCCCCTTGATGGAACGCAGCCAGCCACAGGACCCTGGTAAAGTGCAGTTAGAGCATTCTGCCAGCCGCCACAGTGTCTGTATCTGAGGTCTGGAATGTATGTGTGTGTGTATAAACACACATGCACACACACACTTTGTTCTGGTGTCTGTTGGGTATACATGTACAGATACATGTCAGATACATTAGTTTGCAGCAAATGGATTTCTTTGCTTTTGAGCTGCAGATCGAGATATCTCGATATTGGGACACCAGGTGGTGCCTTTGAAGCCTGAGATATCTCGATCTCAGTAATGAAGGGGTTAAATGACCATTATAAGTGAACCAAAATTCTCCATGCATTTTGTACACTGTGCAGGAGTTTGAGCACATATGATGAAAATGTTTTTTTTTCTTTTGTAAGAGTTGGGACTGACTGTGTTGTGTTATTCCTCCTGAGTGTGATGGGAGTTGAGCGCGCAACGATCTGTGTTTTGTGTATTATGAAATGAGAGACCTGTCAGTATGAAGAATAAAAGAAATAGAGATGGGAGAGAGGAGAATAAAAAAAGGAGAGACTGAGAAAAAGAGAGAAAAAGAATGAAAGGAAGAGATAGATGGCAATTCATGTATGTAAGGTGTTGAGTGATACAGTGACAATGTGAATCGTGTAATAGAGACAATGCTGACATTGCTCATGCTGATATGAGGATTATGTACAACTGCTCTGCCTTGGAAACTCATTTCATGAAAGTGCTGACCAAAGTTCTGGTGCTGATGCTGCTTCCAGAGAGGCAGATCACAGCTCTGTAATAAGTTATGATAGGGTATTCTGACTCACTACGTTCACATCTTGTAACCACTTTTTCCAGTAGGTCGAGTTTACTCCATGGGCGGAACTCATCAGTACTATCTATACATTAATGTTTGTTGTTTTCTTCTCTTTTTTTTTTTGAGAAAAATGTAGTTTCTCTCTCAACTCTTCATCAACGTTTAGTTACATTTCCAACTATTAATAATTACACTACTATTACTTTGATTTATGCACTTTATGATTTAATAGCCCCATTATCCTGTGTTTGTCGTTACACAAATGATGATTAGGCTTGCTGAGTGTACTAAGTCAAGACCCATGAATTGACAAACAGACAGAGAGATCTAATATGTCTTATCCTGGTGAATGTATTGCAATATATCTTAAAATATTATACAGTTAAACATTACAAATAACCATATACACTACTTTAGACATCAGACCTTTTCTATGGTTTATGCACAATAGGGGTTAGCTCAATTTGCTGACCCTGTGGTAAATTCAGCATTCCTCGCAGGGTCTCAGAAGTGTGCTGAATTGATCGGCGGCAATAAACCCACCAAATGCAGCCATAAACTGCCGAACACCGTCGATAAACCACAGAACAGTGCAGATGATCCGCCGAACAGACAACCGAATGCCGCCAAACAGACAGCCAAACAGATCTCCGAACGCCTCCAAAAAAAGCCGGCCAAACGGGAGTAAAAAAAAACAAAAAAAACCCCTCAATATTTAAAAAGCGTTTTAAACAAAAATAATGCATGAAAATGCAAAGAAATAATATATAAGGTCCTATGAATAACGATAAAAAGGTTGGTTACAGAATAGAAAAAAGAACGTCATTTAAAAAAATTGGAATAAAACAACATATTTTTACATTGAAACCTATGGGATTCGCCTGTTTAAACCTGTCGAACAAAACCACCGAAAATCTGGGCATTTCGCCAACTCTTCCACGCTGTTCGGCGTTCTCTGACTAGATCAACCATTTTTTTTTCTATGGGGAATTCGGGGGGGTGTGTTTGTGAGGGTCCTGAGAACGAGCAACAGCACTAGTGGCCTGCTCTACGGTGGGGCCCGCTCAGGTCTCACAAGGTGTTAGCTCGATTGTGCCATTACAGAGATGAATGCTCCATATGCAAATCAGTCTGCTCTCACCCAAAAAGGGCGGCCAGTGCTGATTGCCAAGGACGTCATCCCTGCACAAGAGGTGCAGCAACCCCCGACGATCGTTTTGGCCTTGTTAGGCCTCGTCAGGAGGGTATATCTGACACCCCTCTAGGCACATCAAGCAAGGGGTCCACGTCTGGACGACCCTGATTCTATGGGGAATTCCACTGCTGCCAAATTGCACCATATTTTGTTGGCAATTCATCAATATTTGGCGTATTGCCAGCTTTTTGAATAGTCGAATTGCCACGAAATTGCACTATATGGGGAAAATTCACCGTTCGGTGCAATTCGGTGGCCAATTGGTCTCTCTCTGAATAACCCCTAATATATTTAAGTTGAAAAGAACATTTTCACAGGGTTCTTTTTAAGATGGCCATCCCTAAACGGCTTATTGCTCACTCCATGTATCTGTGTCCCTTCCCTTTTGTCCTTTTATTGTATTATATCAATATCACCAAATGAATCCTTCTCACTTACAGTACGGAAACTGGTGTGTATATGCGCCCACCGGGTGTATTTTCACTTTGGATGTCGATTATACTTTCTACAATTTCATCTGCTGAGTAACCTGAGATGAAGTGACATTTGTTCTGGGATACATTGTATGTAGATAGTGATAATTAATACCTGTTCCTCAAAGGACCAGGAATTAAAGCACTGGAAAGTGATAGCAACATTTGTCATACATTTGATTCTCACCTCTACAGAAGCACAGGTCTGATCACTAGCCTCTAATTGTACAACATTGGCCATCATGACTTACATGTAAACCCTTCGTTTTGAAGGAAACACCTATTCCAGTGCACACATAATGCAATCTGGAGACTGTTCCTTCCTGTTATCTGTTCTTGCCAGAACGTTCACTCTGACATTTGCCAATGGCTGCATTTGGTTGAAGGGACACTCCTGGGTTAAATCTGGGGGTTTTACAGAGGGGTTAAACAGGGATTAAAGGCTCCTGCCCCCCTGGTCCCTCTCTCATTTTAACCCCTGAGTGTCCTTTTCTCGCGATTCATTCCAGCACTGGAGTACCTCAGTACTGCTCCTGATCTGGAAGTCAGTGTTACTTGGCAGCGTGTCGAATCAGGCCGGAGGTTGGAACCCAACCCAATGGCTTTCCTTGTGGGAGAAGCTCCCTTGCTCAGGGCTGAATCAGCTTTCTGGGACACCCACAGCTAGGCTCCCTTACCTGGAGGAATGGGCACACCACCAGCTGGGATTTTGAATTTCCCAGGTGCCGGTCACCAGATCTGTCACTAGTGATGCAAGCACTCTCTCTGCATGCTGACTTCACACTTTCACAGACCATGGATAGTCGGCGTCCTGAGAGAGGCAGCTGATGGATTGGTTCTGCTCATGCGCACGGAGCTCTGAAACTTGCTTTTCCACTGACACTATGGAACTTGTATACGTAAAGTGTTCCTACAAGTCCTGAGCGAAGCAGAATTTGTTTTGTCTTCACTATGCAAGATATGTAGTAACACATTGTTTTGGCTGCTGTAGGGGCTTCTGGATTTCAGCAGCCGATGAAATGAAAAACCCAATACCACCTATCTCTCTACGAGTAAGTGGAACGCTCAATTGCCTGACGCCTCAAGCTCACTGCTTCTATGTCACTTTAAATTCTGACCTAATGTTCTTTCCCCACATCCAGACAGTGACCAAAGCCTGTTACTATCAACTCGAGAACATCACCCGCGCCCACCCCTTTCTGACACAAGATACCGTGAAGGTGCTTGTTCATGGGCTTGTCATTTCACGGCTTGATTACTGCACCTCGCTCCTTAGTGGCCTCCCCAATGCCCGTATTGCCACTTTGCAATCTGTAATGGATGCAGGTGCCAGGCTTATTTTTCTCACCAGATGTACCTCCCCCTTCTGCCAGTTCCTCCATTGGCTTCCTGTAACTTTCAAGATACAGTTTAAAATACTGATGCTCACGTTCAAATCGCTCAATAACTCAACCCCTCCTTACATGTCTTTGTTTCTCCGCAAGCACGTCCCATCTAGACAACTGCGGTCGGCGGGCGATCTCCGCCTGTCCTCTATCTACACCCATGCTGCCAACTCTCACCTCCAAGACATTGCAAGGGAAGCTCCGGTCCTGTGGAATGATTTCCTTCAGCCTGTTAAACTCTCCGCTGATCTTCCGGCCTTCAAGAAATCCCTCAAAACCCATCTCTTCAGATTAGTGTACCACATCACTGATACAACTCAACCCTCTGCTCACCTACTCACACATGACTGAAGCCGCTTCTATGGCCCCACCATTCACAAACCACTGGCACCAATGATCCTGCCGTCCAGTAAAACTCCCCTTGTCTTTCTCAACCCCAATCCCTCTAGATTGTAAACTCCTATGAGCAGGGCCCTCTACACCTCTTGTTTCCATCATATGTCCATTTATCTGTATCTCGTTCCCTTTGGTTATTGTAAAGAGTTGCGGAAACTGTTGGTGCTATATAAATGATGATAATAATAATAAATGAGGAGGAGCAGCGCGCCAAGGGAAAAAAGGTGAATAAAATAACCTAACATAAAAAAAACCTAAAAATATTTGAGCAGATGCTGTCAGCAGCATCTGCTCAATTATTTACAGGCAAGGGCTAAAAAAGGGGGAGGAGTACTTGAGTAGTGTATCCCTTTAGACTGGGTTAACACCTGTTTTTACGCTCGTTCACGCATTTGAAAAACCGCGCGAACGCGCATTGTTGCTTGTTCGTGGCTATGTCTATGGCCGCGAACGTGCTGCTATACGCCCCAAAGAAGCTCCTGTACTTCTTTGGGCGTCAAACGTTTTACCGCGCATTCCTGCACGCTGTAAAACGTCCAGGTATGAAACAGCCCCATAGGAAATCATGGGATTTCTGGGGTCGAGCGTTTTACAGCGCTCAGGAACGCGCTGCAAAACACTGAGGTGTGAATATACCGTTCAGTCCATTTATATTGCTCCAGTTGCCATTTTTGAAAGGGTTAATAAACACTGCCCCAAAATCATCGAAGCCCAATAAAAGAGCAATGATGAAACATTAAATCAATAATTTACTCAGGAATAAACAAGAAAGGTTATCACCTGCTCTCACATCCTTATTAATCCTACTAGCAAGAGATTATTGGTCTATAACCTTTCTTGTGTATTCTGTATTACGTGTCTGTCTGCTGGCTTGCAGTGCTGCCCAGCGGTAATGGGATTTTGCATGCAATCAATCATCCTTGTTGTTGATTACTCAGGATTAAAGGCCAAAGAACCATAAGGAGAGAAAACCAGAATTAAAACAGAATTGTGGGAACAGATGGATATATAAATCTGATACGCCACGTCCAAATAATTCATTGCATACCGCATTCACCGCAGGGTCCCTGGAGTGAACCGAAAACCCCCTCAAACCCGCAGCATACCCACTGAAAACCCTCCGAAACTGCTGCAAAAAACAGCCAGAAAAAAAAGAGGAGCCGCCGATCACCGTGCAGACCAGCTGCCGGAAAAAGCTGACAAGCTGACGAACTGGGGTAAAAAAAAATAAAACCAATATGCTTGAAAGTGTCCAAATTTAAATGCTGTTTGCAAAAAAATTCCTGAACGAAAATGTCTGGAATTTACATATAAGGTCATGTGAATGATAATAAAAAGGTCTGTTACAGAAAAGAAGAAAATACGCTTTTAACCTCCCTGGCGGTTTATTTATTTAAAATTTTCATGTCCCAAAGAGCTCTATTTTTTGTTTGTTTTGCCCCCCCCTTGCAGTATCCTGAGTGTAGCTCAGGGTTAGATTCCTATGATGGAAGCGGTAACCCTGAGCAACACTTGGGATGCCGTTGGATACATCACCTGTCCCTCCAACGATCGTGACCTCATACTTCCTGGTTCCCTCCTCGCGAGAAGGAATCCAGGAAGTAAAACACCGCGATCGCCGGAGGAGACTGCAGAGATCAGCGAGGGAGCGCACGGAGAGGTGATTTATTATTTATTTATAAAGAATTTTACCAGGAAGGATACATTGAGATTTCTCTCGTTTTCAAGTATGTCCTGGGTTCAAGAACATTGAATGGTTACAGAAATACAAAATAGTAAAATGCAAGATATTGTTACCGGAATCCACTTGGTTCACTCGGGACGGGGCCGGACCGGACACGAGCAAGGATTGTCTGGACACGAGTCTCTTCAGGAAAGGCAAACTTTATTGTGACGTCACAGATGCTAAGACAGGATTGAATCGCAAAGACTGAGCCCCGAACTCACCCCGACAAGGGGTCTTATACCCCGAATACATAATTAGGTACATCCCAATTAGCCCACCTCCCGGTGACACTATCCCACCCCACGTGGGTTAATACCTCCCTTAGTCTAATACAAAGACATTCCATTAAATTGGCCGTAAATCGGCAAACTTCATGTTAGTTTCGACAGATCGTGATTAGCTACTACATTCAGTCCGAGCTTTGCTCGCCTCCCTAACGCCTGTGTTTATTTGTTGCGGACAACACCTGGTCTGTCTTCTATACTTCCCTATGTTTCTCTGCGGGCCTCTGTGACCTTGGTGTATCCACTTCTCATTCTGTCCCTTTGTGCCAGGAACAGAGTAGATCTTTCTCAGGTTTTTCTACGTTTGCTTTAATCTAGTTTCAGCTAAAACCTACCTAGTTATTTTCAAGTGAACCAATATTCTGAACAAGATGGCCGCCTGGCTTATAATGGCGGCCATCTTCCAGCCTGATTCCACTTCAATATTAACACAAAACCAAATATACAGATTAACAGAAAAATAAATATGTAGGAAATAAAGTCATTATGTTACATGTTTACAGGTGCATTCCGTGTTGAGGTATGTTAATAGGGAACTCTTAAGGGACTTTAGACTGGGGGAAGATTTGATGGCGTCTGGGAGGTTATTCCATATTTGCGGTGCTCTGTAGGAAAATGAGGATTGAGCCACTTTCTTTTTGTATTGCGGTATTGCAAGTAAGGTGCTGGTCCTGGATCTGAGGTTATAGGATGAGGGAACTGCTGGGGCAATCAGCCTATTCAGGTAGGGTGGTAGCTTCCCAGAAAAGCTCTTAAACACCATGTTGGAAAGGTGAAGGGTACGTCTAGATTCCAGCGATGGCCAGTTAAATTCTTTTAACATGTCACAATGGTGGGTCATGTAGTTACATTGTAGCACAAAGCGGCAGAATGAGTTATACAATGTAGTAAGTTTCTGGAGGTGTGATTGAAGGGCAGCTGCATACACTACATCTCCATATTCAATGGCTGGCATAAGCATTTGTTGCACAATCTGCTTTCTTACCGCGGGGCTCAGGCAGGATTTGTTTCTGTACAGGGCACCTAGTTTGGGGTAGAGTTTAGATGAGCGTTTTTCGATGTGGGGGCCGAGGGATAGATTTGGGTCTAACCACATACCTAGATATTTGAGAGAAGTGACTGTAATCAGTGTGTCATTTGATCTTGTCCCAACACATAGATGGGGTGTTTTCAATTTGTGTAGTTTAGGTGCGGTTCCAAAGAGCATTGTAACAGTTTTGTCAGTATTTAGAAAAAGTTTGTTATCTGCGATCCACTTTTCTACCCTTGTGAATTGGTCTTGCAGCACGGCCTCCAGCTGCGGGAGATTTGGTTGGCTGGTATAGATTACAGTGTCGTCTGCGTACATGTGTACAGTTGACGCTTTGCAGACATTGGGCAGATAATTTAGGAATATTGTGAATAGCAGGGGGCTGAGTATTGAGCCTTGGGGTACACCGCACGTGACTGGGAGGGGAAGGGAAGTGCTGTCAGAAATGGACACATATTGCGACCGATCAGACACATATGGAGCAATCTAGAGGAGTATTTCTAAATGCTGATATTATGGCTCAACTCTATTTATCAGGTGGTGTTAGATAAAAGTACTCAAGTGAGTCAATGTTACACTAGTATTGTGCAAATAGCAATTCTGTGCAAATGAACAACCTTGTGCAAAATAAGCAACAACAATGGTGATAAATCCTTAAGTCATGCGTACAATTCTGCTCCTATAGCGCAAAGTGTATAATAATCCACATGTGCAAAATGCATATAAAGTACATATAAAGTGCATGTGCTCATATATCCTATTCCATTCGTAAAGTGCAGACACAAAATTTGTGTTGATGTGACATCAAAAAAGTCATAAGACAGTCCTTTTATTAGGTTATCTGAGAGTCTCTGGATGGCCTATGACTGTATAAAGTGTACGTGAAAAAGTGCAAATCTCAGAATAAACAAGGTCCGTGACTTCTAGTCACCATACAGTATGTAGGTCACACTTCAGACAAAATGTTCCAACGTTATGCTTCCTCTCCTCAGTTGGTAGATTCCGTAGCATATACAGTATGAGGAAGACAAAAAGAGAGAGACAATAGTGCAGACTGTTGTAATTTGTGAAGTGAATATATATATATGAAAATCACTCACAAATTATAGAGCCTAATAAGTCCTGGCTCTAGGTTGGAATTACTCAGAATATACGTACTGTGTCACGCTATGGGAGCGCTGTCTCTCTGTATGTGTTTTGTTTGAGGATAACTGGAAGACCCAGGAAAAGGGGGAACGTCACCCTGTATTTGACGTGTTAGGCTCTATAATTTGTGAGTAATTTTCATATATATATATTCACTTCACAAATTACAACAGTCTGCACTATTGTCTCTCTCTTTTTGTCTTCCTCATACTGTATATTCTACGGAATCTACCAACTGAGGAGAGGAAGCATAACGTTGGAACATTTTGTCTGAAGTGTGACCTACATACTGTATGGTGACTAGGAGTCACGGACCTTGTTCATTTTGAGATTTGCACTTTTTCACGTGCACTTTATACAGTCATAGGCCATCCAGAGACTCTCAGATAACCTAATAAAAGGACTGTCTTATGACTTTTTTGATGACGCATCAACACAAATTTTGTGTCTGCACTTTACGAATGGAATAGGATATATGAGCACATGCACTTTATATGTACTTTATATGCATTTTGCACATGTGGATTATTATACACTTTCACTATAGGAGCAGATTTGTACGCATGACTAACAGGGTTATCCAAAGAGCTCCGAATTGCTTGAGAAAGGTATCCGAACGCTGAAAATCAGCGTTCGGTTACCTTTCCTGACCATTCGGGTATCCAGAGAGCAGGCAATTCGCCAAATCCTGGCGAATTGCCTGCACATACAGTGCCTGTTCGGTGCCTGTTCGAGGGCAGTGAAATCCCCATGAAAAATCACTGCGTCGGCTATTCAGAGAACACAAACCAGCAGTGAAAGGTTCTCCTAATGTCCTGCCATTCGGTGGTTTAATTCGGCAAATTAATTCAGGAGAATCCCATAGGCTTCAATGTTAAAAATATTCCCATTTTAATTCAATATCTAATAAACCGTTCATTATAAAATTCTGCAGTAAAGAGTCTCTTTATTTATAGATTTTTTAGGATACTTTAAGCATTTTTCTGATTTTTTTTTTTTTTAAAAGTCTGATTTTTTTTTTTTAAGTTTACTTATTTTTTCTGTAACAGCCCTCTTTATTATCATTCCCTGGACCTCCTGTGTAAATTTCAGACATTTTCGCTCAGTAGTTTCTTTGCAAACAGCATTTCACTTTTCAAACATTCAAGCAAACTGTTTTTTTAATTTATTCACTCCATTCGTCTGCGGTGTCGGCTTTTTCCGGCAGCTGCGCTGCGTGTGATCGGCTCCTGCTCGGGTTTTTCCAGCGTTTTTGACGGGGTTAATCCAGATGTTTTTGCGGGTTTTCGGTGAGTTTGCGGTGACTTTTCCCTGCAATTCAGGCACCCTGTGGTGCTTGCCGAATACACCGCAGGATCGCCGAAATGGGATTGTCAAATCGAACCGAATTGAGGAGAAGGAAAAGTCACCGAACATGCGGTGACTTTTCGATTCTCTTTGAATTACCCTGCACCAGTATAAAATAAACACAATGAGGACATTTAAATTTTTGGTGGTAGTGGCCCACTGTAACCAACAAAGTTAATCCTGAATTAAATTATTAATTGAATTGACTAACAGTTAATAATTTACTACAATTCACATTTACTTATTTTTTCTGTAACAGCCCTCCTTATTATCATTCCCTGGACCTCCTGTGTAAATTTCAGACATTTTCGCTCAGTAGTTTCTTTGCAAACAGCGTTTCAATTTCACATTCATACAAACGGTTTTGCTAATTTATTCACCTCCCTCTGTCTGCGGTGTCGGCTGCTTCGGCTGCTCCGGCTGCTCCGGCTGTGTGCGATCGGCTCTTGCTCGGGCTTTTCGACGGGTTTATCCAGATGTTTTTGTGGCTTTTCAGCGTGCATTCGGTGGGTTTTGCGGTTAGTTTTCGGTGGGTTTACGGCAGCTTTTCTCTGCAATTCGGGGACCCTGTGGTGCTTGCTGAATACACCGCAGGGTCACCGAAATGGGATCGGCAAAAGGAACCGAATTGAAGAGAACGAAAAGTCACCGAACGTGCGGTGACTTTTCGAATCTCTTTGGATAACCCTGTTAAGGATTTATCACCATTGTTGTTACTTATTTTGCACAAGGTTGTTCATTTGCACAGAATTGCTATTTGCACAATACTAGTGTAACATTGACTCACTTGAGTACTTTTATCTATCACCACCTGATAAATAGAGTTGAGCCATAATATCAGTATTTAGAAATACTCCTCTAGATTGCTCCATATTTGGAAGCACCCACTGCGCCACTAGGACCCTTACCCTTTTCTACACATTTATTTGCACATTTAGGTTGAGATTTATGTGCAACCCCTTGTAAGCAGCACCCTCTTTTTTTAAGGAACCACAGTTACCTAGTAAGCGCCTCCACAGACACCCACTCTTGTAGATCAGACACATATGATTGGAACCAGGTTAGCGTGCTATCACCAATACCGGAGTTTTTAAGTTTTTGTAATAGGATGCCATGGTCTACTGTGTCAAAGGCCTTGGCAAAATCAAGGAAGATGGCTCCAGTTAGGTTTCCTTGTTCCATGCCCGCTTGGATATCACTACAAACTTTTAAAAGGGCGGTTGTTGTTGAATGTTTTGGACGAAAGCCTGATTTATCTGGGGTTAAATAGTTCCGATACTGATAATAATCACGTAATTGAGTGTAGACACATTTTTCCAGAATCTTTGACATTACAGGGAGCAGTGATATCGGTCAGTAGTTGTATACCAAAGTATTGTCTCCACTTTTATGGATAGGTTCCACCCTTGCAGTCTTCTAGAGTTTGGGTATGTATCCAGTCGCCAGTGATTCATTGATTAGGGTTGCGACAGGTTTTGCAATTGCTGGCGCACTGATTTTCAGCAGCATTGCTGGGATTTGATCAGGTCCAGCTTGGTATTTCATTTTTTGGTTACTGAGAAGTTTAGTGATGACACTAACAGGCACTGGTCTAAAACTGAATTTCTCTGCGTTACAGGGTCTTTGCACAGTTGGTGGGGCCTGACCTGTGTGCGGCCTTTCTGATTGTGTGTCATTTCCTAGCTTAGCAATCAGGGTGGTGGCGCATCCAACAAAATAATTATTAAAAGCATTTGCAACATCTAGGGGGTGTTGTACAGTTTGGTTGTTTACGTTGACAGCAGCCGGTTGGGAGTGGATGGGGGGTTCTTGTATGTTACTTATGATTTTCCAAAAATTTCTAGGTTTTGATATGTTATTGTTTAAATTTTCATTGAAGTATTGGGCTTTAGCCATTTTTGTTTGTTTTGTGCATGCATTCTGGTATTTTCGGTATTCACAGTAATCGTTCATGGATCCAGTACTCTTGAAATTTGACCACAGAGAGTCTCTAAACTGGTATATTTGTGTGAGGTCAGCTGTAACACAGGGGAGGTGGGTCCCTTTTACTCGCACTTTGCGCAGTGGGGTATGGGTGTTCCAGACTTTCAGGAGCTCCGATTGAAAGTATTCAATTGCACAGTCCAGGTCTGGGATTAGGTTTAGTCTGTACCATGGGAGCCGTTTGAGATCATTTAGGAAGGATTCAAGATTAAATTTCTTGAAAGACCTGGTAATTATTACCTTTGGTGGACATTTTGTGGCTCTTATTTTGCGCACACAGTACACTAGGCAGTGATCACTGAAACTGTTAGAAAAATGTCGCCAGATAAGAACCTTTCGGCCCATCTAGTTTGCCCAATTACATGGATACTTTACCTGGATTTATCTGTTGTTTAGGATAGCCTTATGCCTATCCCATGCCTAAATAAATTCAATTACTGTTTTGGCCTCTACCACTTCAACTGGAAGGCTGTTCCATGTATCCACCACCCTCTCAGTAAAATAATGCTTCCTGTTGTCACTTTTGAACCTTTGCCCCTCTAATCTAAGACTATGTCCTCTTGTTTTGCTACTTTGTTTCCTTTTAAATATACTCCCTTCCTCTACCTTGTGGATTCCCTTTACGTATTTAAATGTTTCTATCATATCTCCTCTGTCTCGTCTTTTTTCCAAGCTGTACATGTTAAGATCATTAAGCCTTTCCTGGTAACTTTTCTCCTTCGAGCCGTACACCATTTTAGTAGCCCTTCTCTGAACTCTCTCTAAGATGTCTATATCCTTCTGGAGATACGGTCTCCAGTACTGCACACAGTACTCCAAGTGAGGTCTCACCAGTGCTCTGTACAGTGGCATGAGCACTTCCCCTTTCCTACTGCTAATACCTCTCCCTACACAACCAAGCATTCTGCTAGCATTTCCTGCTGCTCTATTACATTGACTACTTACCTTTAGATCCTCTGCAATAATAACCCCTAAATCCCTTTCCTCAGATGTTGAGGTTAGGACTGTATCAAATATTCTATATTCAGCCCTTGGGTTTTTACATCCCAGGTGCATTATCTTGCACTTATCCACATTAAAACTCAATAAAAATATTAAAGAGAATGGGTCCAAGTACTGACCCCTGAGGTACCCCACTGGTAACAAGACCTAGCGCCGAATAAACTCCATTTACCACAACCCTCTGTTGCCTGTCACTCAGCCACTGCCTAATCCATTCAACAATATTGGAATCCAAGCTCAAAGATTGCAATTTATTCGATCAGGACATGAGGAGAGAATCCAGTCCAGCAAGGTGTGGTTAGGGCTTTTCATATATTAATGTGAGTGGGGGAGGAGACTAATTGTGTTAGCTGCAAAGCCTTAAACAGTGAGCAGTGTTTATTGTTTTTAGGATTCAGCCAATCAACATTAAAGTCGCTGAGGACCAGCAGTTCACTTTTTTGGTTTTGAGCTACTAATTTACTAAGGATTTGGGTTATGTCAGAAAGGGAGTGCACTGGGGAACTTGGTGGGCGGTTGAATCCAGCAACAATAATTGTTTTACTGAACAGGATCTCAATACCAGAAAGGAAATCAAATGTGGCCAGGGAGCTAGGATTCTGCAACGGGGTGTACTTTATGGAGTTGTCAACATAGATAACAATTCTCCCTCCACTCTTAGCTCTGTCCTTTCTAGAGCATGAATACCCTTGTATTGCTATGGCAGAGTCTGGCACTTTAGGGGTTAACCATGACTCTGTCAGCACAATGACTTTAGGTTTGTTATAGAAGCACCAAGCTTTAAGCTCATCCAGTTTAGGGAGTAAACTGCGAATGTTACAATGCACAAAGGAGAGGCCTTTTTTAGTGGGAGATTAAATATGGTGTCAGCTATTGGACCAGCCTGAGTGTGGCTCAGGGTTACCGTTTTCAGCGGTGAAATTTAACCCCGAGACACACTCGGGATAACCGTCAGAGGGTTTAAAAAAAAACAAAATGGAAAAAAAATGCCTTAAAGATCCTAAAAAAAATCAATAAATAAAAATCAATAAATAAAGAGACTTTTTACTGCAGATTAAAAGAATAAATGGTTTATTAGATATTGAATAAAAACGGGAATATTTTTAACATTGAAGCCTATGGGATTCTCCTGAATAAACCTGCTGAATGAAAATACTGAACAGCAGGGCATTTCAGCAACTTTTCACTGCTGTTCACTGTTCTGTGAATAGATTAACCATTGTTTCTCTATGGGGGATTTCACTGCTGACGAACAAACACCGTACGTGCACGCAGTTCGCCAAAATTTGACAGACTGCCTGCTCTCTGAATAGACGAATGGCCCCATACCCTGTTCGGTGAAATTTCTGGGCCAGATCGGCTCTCTCTGAATAACTCCTTAAAAACATTTTATACTTTTCTCGGAAAGCAGTATTAACTAAAAACAGAAAATGTTGTACTATACGCTATATTGATATTATTAAGCAGCTTTAGGTGTATACAATGTATGACGTGAGACTGCATTAAATTGTTCGGTAATTGTAGCAGCAAATTAAATAATATTGTAATTTTTCATTTATTTTTATGTTGTCTTTGCTGTTATGCAAGGAGAAAAAAGGAAAGAGACAAGGGAGAAAATCTGTACTGTTTTTTTGCAGTTGAGAATGAATTTGTTGCAATACTATACTACTTTTTGTGAAGACTCGATGACGTCTGCTGGCAAACCTATTTAAAAGGGATCAAAACACTAATTGCGGAGCACACACAATTCAGCTCTCGTGACAGAAGGAACCTTGGGGAATTGGAGACTTCATTACTTCCTAGGTACCTCGAACATATTTATTTTAGTTTGATAATAATCATAACAATAATATTTATGTTTAAAAACTATTATGCAATTCTCTCGTCATGCGGAGTGTTTGTAGAATAAGTTGCATGTTCATGTGACAGGTTAATTTATACGTATTGGAGGTATAACACGTTAGCTAATGACCTCTTTGATTTATAGAATTTCTCTGTGTCCATGGTGCTCGTTACCATTCCCATAATGGAAAACAAAACTGCAGAGGACCATGTAGAAGACAACACCAGTGTTACAGACATCACGCTGGCAGACGGAAATCTTCACGAAGATCTTTCTGATACAAAA
The DNA here is from genome assembly GCA_009667805.1 of Leptobrachium leishanense. Lineage (NCBI taxonomy): Eukaryota > Metazoa > Chordata > Amphibia > Anura > Megophryidae > Leptobrachium > Leptobrachium leishanense. The sequence continues at coordinate 498,780,622 of CM019063.1, read as the reverse complement.
AGCGACCACACAACTAAAACCCTGTCACTAAAAGCCGAGAAAAATTCAGAGATTTTAAGCAGCCAGTACGGGATCAATATTTTTGTCATTGGACTTCTTCTCATGCTTCTCTGCTCGTTTGATATCACCGGAATGAGCAGCAATGATTGGATGGTCTTTTTGGTCGTGCTGGTGTTGATTCAGATCTTATGGATGTTCTGGTACATCTTCATAAGTCACAGATACACGCGGAACGACAGGGAGAAGGACTCACACGCAGGGGCCAGATGGTTGAGATGTAAGTGATTGATATAAATTAAACTGTTTAAATCTGCAATTAAAAAAACATTATTTCAAACGTGGAGCTTCTTTGGGTCAAAAGGACAGTGTCAACAACAGTTGTAATTATATATATGTATTGATGTTATTTGTCCTTTTTTAAAAAGAATAGAATGAGTAAAAAGAAGGTTTTTACTATGCAAACTGTATTACATAAAAAAACTATTAAGTTATACATATATATAATATACATATATATCTAGGCATAGATTGTATTATAAATATATGTGTGTGGTTTATATATATAATATATATCAAAATCATTCAGTGGACGCACTCAGGGACTTTATAAAAACAACAACATTTAATTAAATTACATTGTAACTATGTCCCTATCCAAATCCAACGTTTCGACTCACGCGGAGACTTTATCAAGGAACATCAAATATACACAAAAAAATACAATAAAGTCATGCATTGATTCTGTTCCTCGATCACATATGGATAGGGACATATTTTTAACATAGTTTAATAAAATGTTGTTATTTTTATAGTTAATGCGTGCATCTACTGTATGGTTTCATTAGATGGCTTTTTTGGAGGTTTGCACTTTGGCAGTTTTGAGAAAGAGAGAGAGAGAGAGACTAAGACTGCCTTGAGCAGGAAGGGAACCTACAAACTCTCTCCAAAGAGAAAGCTTAGACTTTGGTGTACTAATTTAAGAGAGTAAAGGTCTGTGTAATTTTGTTTGTGTAATACTTGGCTGACCATAAGCGAGAGGCAGTGACATTTGTCGTTAGTGCTCAGACAGAGCTATGCTTTTGTTTTGCTTTACTTTTTTTTTTTTTTTCTAAACCTTAAAATAAAAAAGAAAAAGACTAGCAGGGTTATTCAGAGAGAGGTGAAAACCAGGAGAATTGGCAGGAGAAGAGAACAATCTAGACCAAATAGCTGATTTGGAAAGTGAGATAAATGGGAGAATTTTTCTGGTTTGGCTATTTTGACCTAGAATTTTCACTTCTACAGGCATTCTCCTGGTTTTCACCTCTCTCTGAATTTCCCTGTCAGGGTTATTCAAAGAGATCCGAATTGCTGGCGAAAGGTACCTGAATTCTGAAATTCAGCGTACTGTTACCTTTCCTGGCCATTCGGCTATTCAGAGAGCAGGCAGTTCGCAAAATGTTGGCGAATTGCCTGCACATACGGTGGCTGTTCGTTGCCTGTTCGAGGGCAGGGAATTCCCCATAGAGAAGCAATGCTTTGTCTATTCAGAGAACACAAAACAGCTGAGAAAAGTTGCCGAAATGTCCTGCCATTCAGTGGTTTAATTCGACAAGTTTATTCAGTTGAATCCCATAGGCTTCAATGTTAAAAATATTCCTGTTTTAATTCAAAATCTAATAAACCGTTCATTATAATATCCTGCAGTAAAAAGTTTCTTTATTTATAGACTTTTTAGGATCTTTCAGGCATTTTTTGGTATTTAGTAGAGAATTTTTTTTTAAAATCATTTTTTTCTTTTTTCTGTAACAGCCCTTTTTATTATCATTCATTGGACCTTAAATGTAAATTTCAGACATTTTCGTTCTGTAGTTTCTTTGCAAACAGCATTTCATTTTTCAAACATTCGAGCGTACTGTTTTTCTTCACTCCATTCGTCTGCGGTGTTGGGTTTTTCCAGCGGCTGCTCTGTGTTGTGATTTGTGATTGGCTCCTGCTCGGGTCAGGCTACTCTGGCATGTTCGGCGGGGTTAATCCAGACGTTTTTGTGGGTTTTGGTGTCGCATTCGCCGGGTTTTGCAGTGAGTGTTCAGCAGGGCCGGACTGGCCTACCGGGAAACCGGGAGGAATCCCGGTAGGATGCTTCGTTTGTGCCGTTCTGGGGCCGTTTTACAGTGGTGGCTGTGGTTTTGTAGGCCGCAGGCTACCTAGCCCTGGCAGCCCTCTCTGATGATGTCAGAGAGGGTGCGCCGCAGGGGCGGGGAGGGCACATGATTCACAGACCTGGCAACTGATCAGGGAGCCAGCGGGCTGATCAGAGAAGCTGCATGTCTGTCGGAAGCTCAAAGCTGGTGCCTGTCACATCACACAGAGGTGTGGAGGAGGAGACTGCATGCTGCAGGGAAAAGGCCGTTCGAACAGAAGAGCAGCCCGGAGAGCAGTGTGTCTCCTCACCAAGCACAGAATGAAGCACAGAGAAGGTGTGTGGGGGTGTGTGTGTGTGTGGGGGGACGACTGCTGTGCCCAGTCTCGTTAACTCCTTCCTGACTTACATGAACCCTTCATTCTCACAATCTCCCTGGCCAAAAGGGAATTCCCTATCTTCGATCAATAGGTTCCAGCCAAGTGACCTCTGAGGTACCATAAATCAGACTGATCCTTGTGATCTTTTATAAATCTGTCAGACTTCCTGCAGCGCTTATCTCCACACACAGTCCCCAGACAGAGCACAGCAAGGGTTAAGTAGTTAAAGGGACATGCACAGTGCTCAGCCACAGCCATGAAACATGGGACCTGGAGGAGATGGCCAGTTTCAGAGACAGACTGCCTGTGACATGTCTGAGGCTGATCTCCAGTTATTTCTGAGCTGTGTGTCTCCTTAAATTATTAAATAATCTAAATGACCTAGAAATAAACTGTCACAACTCCCATCACAAACAGCCATACATTCAAATATTGCAATTACATGCAGTCTCATTAAACTCTCACCAAACCCTTATTGCATAGTCCATTTGTATATGTGTCCGTATATACTGTATGTGTGTGTTTGGATGTCTGTGGTGTATCTATATGTGGATGTCTCTCAGACATCTAATTATATATATGTCTGTTTATACTGGATATATTATATATATGTGTATGTCTGTGTATAGTGTGTACAGCATGTGGATATATATATATACTGCCGGACATCTGCAGCCCATGCCCTGTCCTGACTCCTGGCAGATCACACATGGAATCGAGGCTGCACCCTGTAGCCACCACCTTCCATCGCTGCTCTGCTACTGAGGTCTGTCTGGGGAATACATGTATGGACCACTCCATAGGTGAGTGCTGTTTTTATTAACACTATCAGGTCTATTCAAAGAAAGGTGAAAACCAGGAGAACGGGTAGGAGAAGAGAACAATCTAGACCAAATAGCGATTTGGAAAGGGAGATTAATGGGAGAATTTTTCTGGTTTGGCTATTTTGACCTAGAATTTTCACTTCTCCAGTCATTCCCCTGAGTTTCAACTTTCTTTGAATAGACCTGTATATAAATTGACGTTATATATATTTGTACCTTGAAGCCGAAACATCCCTCTATTACAGTGGTTCCCAACCGTGTTCCTCAAGTACTCGTAACAGGTCAGGTTTTCCAGGTACCTGAAGCACAGCACAGGTGATATGATTTGCTGCTCAGTGATTGCAGGATTCAGTCTGCATTTCCCCAAGGTGATCCTTAAAACCTGACCTGTTAGGGGGTCCTGAGGACCAGGGTTGGGAGCCACTGGTGTATTGTATAGGGCTGGTCTGAATAAAATTTTCCAGGGCACCTTTTTTCCCCCAGTCCGGCCCTGGTGTTCAGCAGGTTTGCGGCGGCTTTTCCCTGCACTACGATGGCCCTGTGGTGCTTGCTGAATACACCGCAGGGTCGCCGAAATGGGATCGCCAAATCGCACAGAATGGAAGAGAACGAAAAGTCACCGAACGTGCGGTGACTTTTTGATTCTCTTTGAATAACCCTGTGTGTATTTTCCTAAGGAGCGTGTGGTTAGTGGGTCCCAGCTCACAATGTAAACTATGTAAATACAGCAGTGGGACACGTTGCACTCATTCTAAGCTAAGGATATCCTTGATTTGCAGAAAGCCCCAGGAAAGAATCTGTCCCCAGTGAGTTAATCCCATGGGGGCGGTCATTAGATTTAGAAGTAGGGATACAGCGATACCGATACTAGTTTTGGTATCGTACCGATACCGGCCATTTGCAGGAGTACTTGTACTCCTGCAAATGCCCCCAATACTTCTACTGATACCAGAAGCCAGCACTGGACAGGCTTGCCGGGTGGTATGTGAGGGCTGGGGTGGCTGGCAGAATGGTGTAGAAACATTCTCTCAGGCCCCTCCAGCTGTCCATGTTCCAGTGAGCGGCACCCAGCATGTGAAGGTTGTAACATGGCTCCGCAGGCCTCCAGCCACGCTCTCACAAGATCTTGCAGAATTACAATATACATATATTTATTTATAATGTGTATGAGGTCTGGTGCGGGTATACATGTATTTGAGATGTGGTGCAGGTATTCATGTATCTAAGGTCTGGTGCAGGTATACATGTATCTGAGGTCTGGTGTGTGTTTGGGTATATGTATCTGAGGTTTAGTGTTGGCATACAGGTATCTGAGGTCTGGGATGTGTGTATATATGTATATCTGAGGTCTGGTGTATATATATATATATATGAGTTCTGGTGTATGTGTGTCTATATCTGAGGTCTGATGTGTGTGTGTATATAGTGTAAATTTGGTAAGCCGTGTTAGTCCAGATGGAAAAAGGAATTCTGTACCCTTTGGCGCCACCCGGTGGTGTTGGAGAGACACACCAACTGATGAAGCTACTTAAGGCGAAACGCGTATTGGTGTACTGGTAATTTATATTTTATACCATTAGTTTTAATAAAACCATCACATTTTTATCCTATTTGGGTCTTGGCTGATTCACATCTATCAAGTAGGTGGCTGAGACTGATAGCTGATCCGGTGCACCTAGATAATATCACTGGCTGGCTTCAAATCTGGTGTCTGAGCTCTGAGACACCAGTAAACGTGAGTATCATAAATTATGGTACATTTGCACTTTTATTTTAAACTGTGCTACGCCATATATGATTTTTGCTTCTAAGGGCTACAGAGGACCCCAGAAGCAAGCACAGATCCTGCAAATTTATCACCACCAGAGCATCTGAAGCGCCAACTCTGCCACATTTTCTCTTCATTGTGTTAGTCCAGGTGCCAAAATCACCAGAGTATAGCAGTAGTAGTGATACCTTTTTTATTGGACTAATGCTACATTTAAAAGACAAGCTTTCGAGAGTATACAGTCAGGTCCAGAAATATTGGGACATCGACACAATTCTAACATCTTTGGCTCTATACACCACCACAATGGAGTTGGAATGAAACAAACACAATGTGCTTTAACTGCAGACTGTCAACTTTAATTTGAGGGTATGTACATCCAACTCAGGTGAACGGTGTATGACTTACAGCAGTTTGCAGATGTGCCTCCCACTTGTTAAGGGACCAAAAGTAATGGGACAATTGGCTTCTCAGCTGTTCCATAGCCAGGTGTGTGATATTCCCTCATTACCCCAATTACAATGTTCAGATAAAAGGCCCAGAGTTAATTTCAAGTGTGCTATTTGCATTTGGAATCTGTTGCTGTCAGCTCTCAAGATGAGATCCAAAGAGCTGTCACTATGAGTGAAGCAAGCCATCATTAGGCTGAAGAAACCAAACAAACCCATCAAAGAGATAGCAAGAACATTAGGCATGGCCAAAACAACTGTTTGGAAAATTCTGAAAAAGAAGGAACGCACCGGTGAGCTCAGCAACACCAAAAGACCCGGGAGACCACGGAAAACAACTGTGGTGGATGAATGAAGAATTCTTTCCCTGGTGAAGAAAACAGTCTTCACAACAGTTGGCCAGATCAAGAACACTCTCCAGGAGGTAGGTGTATGTGTGTCAAAGTCAAAAATAAAGAGAAGACTTCACCAGAGTGAATACAGAGGGTTCACCACAAGATGTAAACCATAGGTGAGCCTCAAAAACAGGAAGGCCAGATTATAGTTTGCCAAACAACACCTAACAAAGCCTTCACAGTTCTGGAACAAGATCCTATGGACAGATGAGACCAAGATCAACTTGTACCAGAGTGATGGGAAGCGAAGAGTATGGAGAAGGAAAGGAACTGCTCATGATCCTATGCATACCACCTCATCAGTTAAGCATGGTGGTGGTAGTGTCATGGCGTGGGCATGTATGGCTGCCAATGAAACTGGTTCTCTTGTATTTATTGATGATGTGACTTCTGACAAAAGCAGCAGGATGAATTCTGAAGTGTTTCGGGCAATATTATCTGCTCACATTCAGCCAAATGCTGCAGAACTCATTGGACGGCGCTTCACAGTGCAGATGGACAATGACCCAAAGCATACTGCAAAAGCAACCAAAGAGTTTTTGAAGGGACCGTAGTGGAATGTTATGCAATGGCCAAGTCAATCACCTGACCTGAATCCCATTGAGCATGCATTTCACTTGCTGAAGACAAAACTGAAGGGAAAATGCCCCAAGAACAAGCAGGAACTGAAGACAGTTGAAGACAGTTGCAGTAGGCTGGCCTGGCAGAGCATCACCAGGGATGAAACCCAGCGTCTGATGATGTCTATGCGTTCCAGACTTCAGGCTGTGATTAACTGCAAAGGATTTGCAACCAAGTATTAAGAAGGGAAAGTTTGATTTATGATTATTATTCTTAACAAGTGGGAGACACATCTGCAAACTGCTGTAAGTCCTACACCGTTCACCTGAGTTGGATGTACATACCCTCAAATTAAAGCTGACAGTCTGCAGTTAAAGCACATTGTGTTTGTTTCATTCCAACTCCGTTGTGGTGGTGTATAGAGCCAAAGATGTTAGAATTGTGTCGATGTCCCAATATTTCTGGACCTGACTGTACCTCTCTTCTTCAGGTCTTGAAGCTATACTGTATAACGCCAAGACCTGAGGAAGAGAGGAATACTCTCTAAAGCTTGTCTTTTAAATGTAACGTTAGTTCAATAAAAAGATATCATATCACTACTACTGCTATACTCTGGTGATTTTTGTATATATATATATATTTAAGTTGTGGCGGAGGGCAAAAAATGCATTGATTAGAGGGTCCTCTGTGAAAACAGACCCAGGATGAAAAAATATTTAAATTGTGGACGTCATTTGCATGTCTTGCCCGGAGTTCTGTGCTGCATATGGGGAATGTAGCATATGAACTCTGTGATGCAGTTCTTGGAATTGTTGGGATGTGTAAATGACTTTTGCAATAATAAAATTAAATTCTATATAAAATATATATATATATATATATATATATCTAGTGTCTGTGTGTGGTCAGGGTGTGTGCAGGCCTGAGCAGTGGGTAAATGGGGTATATGGCCATACATTTTAATATTAAGATAAAATGGATAGGCTTTCAGCAAAATTCTAAATTATTTATTGAAAGCGGTCACATGACATTAAGTAAAAATTTCAGTAATCAGTATCCGTACTTGTACTTTTAGAAAAATGGTATTGGTGCATCCCTATTTAGAAGCATAGGACCTGTCAAGATGGGATACTTACAGGGTTATTCAGAGAGCGTGACAAGCAGGAGAATGACTGGAGAATGAAAAATTCTAGGTCAAAATAGCCAATTTGGAAAGTGAGATGAAAGGGAGAATTTTTCTAGTTTGGCTATTTTGACCTAGAATTTTTCATTCTCCAGTCATTCTCCTGCTTTTCACGCTCTCTGAATAACCCTGATTGACATTGTGACAGGCTTAATCATCATACAATCATATTAATGGACCAAATTCTCATAATTTTATTCCTAAAGTTAGGTGTTTTAAAATCTTTACAAAAGCTATAAAATATTTGAATTGGAGTGCTCTTCCTGTGATATGTTTGTGTATATATATATATATATATAGAAAAGAACCAGTGGTAACCTGCTAAAAGCCACTTGAAAACTCAGGGTGCCTCGGTGCAAGGTCCCGAAGATCATGCAAAACTAGTCAAAAAGGGGGGGGGGGGAACGCACACCAGGACTTTGAAATAAAAACGATGCTTTATTAAATAAACATTAAAAAGGTGCCCATGTGCACTGACCGACGTTTCGGCCCTCACAGGGGCCTTTATCAAGGTAATGGGCACACTGTAATGCAACACTGTGAGGAACACACTGGGAGACTTTTGATACTGTTCCGCATAGAAGGCTTATCAATAAATTGCAATCTTTGAGCTTGGATTCCAATATTGTTGACTGGATTAGGCAGTGGCTGAGTGACAGGCAACAGAGGGTTGTGGTAAATGGAGTTTATTCGGCGCAAGGTCTTGTTACCAGTGGGGTACCTCAGGGGTCAGTACTTGGACCCATTCTCTTTAATAATTTTATTAGTGATATTGCAGAAGGTATTAATGGAAAAGTATGTCTTTTTGCTGATGACACAAAGATTTGCAACAGAGTTGACGTTCCAGGAGGGATCAGCCAAATGACAAATGATTTAGGTAAACTAAAAAAATGGTGGGAGCTGTGGCAATTGAGTTTTAATGTGGATAAGTGCAAGATAATGCACCTGGGATGTAAAAACCCAAGGGCTGAATATAGAATATTTGATACAGTCCTTACCTCAACATCTGAGGAAAGGGATTTAGGGGTTATTATTTCAGAGGATCTAAGGGTAAGTAGTCAATGTAATAGAGCAGCAGGAAATGCTAGCAGAATGCTTGGTTGTGTAGGGAGAGGTATTAGCAGTAGGAAAAGGGAAGTGCTCATGCCACTGTACAGAGCACTGGTGAGACCTCACTTGGAGTACTGTGTGCAGTACTGGAGACCGTATCTCCAGAAGGATATAGACATCTTAGAGAGAGTTCAGAGAAGGGCTACTAAAATGGTGTACGGCTTGAAGGAGGAGAAAAAGTTACCAGGAAAGGCTTAAAGGGACACTCTAGGCAACATGACCACCTAAGCTATTTAGTGGTCATGATGCCCGGAGTATTTCCCCCTCTGTCCCTCCTCCCTCCGCTCAGCCGATCTGCAGAAAAGGCTGAAAACAGCTGAGAGAGGCGGAGAACTTTACTCCGCCCTCCCAGCTGTCAGTCAGCAGAGCGGGAATCATATTTCCCGCTTCTGCCGACTTTTGCCGAGTAGGAGACGTCATCGCGCTTTCAGCGCGATGACGTCTCCTACTCCCCGCAGAAGCTGGCGGCTCCCTCTGAGGGTTAGTGTTGCGCGCATCCTCTTGCGCGCAACACTAATCCTCAGAGGGAGCCGGGAGGAAGCCTGCCGATTGGCTGGCTTATGTGAGAGGCGCGCATGCGCGCTTCTCACGTAAACCAGAAGCCAAGACGCAGCAAGAAGAAGGACGGGAGCGGAAGAGGAGGGAGGTGAGTATAAAAAAAAAAAAACGCCGCTGGAAACCAGAGGATTTTAAGGTAAGTATTGCAGTTACAAGAAAAAAAAAAAAAAGAGAGTTTTATTAAGGGAATAGGGATAGGTTAGGAAAAAAAAACGGGGGGTGATTATTTTGTTGGAGTGTTCCTTTAATGATCTTAACATGTACAGCTTGGAAAAAAGACGAGACAGAGGAGATATGATAGAAACATTTAAATACGTAAAGGGAATCCACAAGGTAGAGGAAGGGAGTATATTTAAAAGGAAACAAAGTAGCAAAACAAGAGGACATAGTCTTAGATTAGAGGGGCAAAGGTTTAAAAGTAACATCAGGAAGCATTATTTTACTGAGAGGGTGGTGGATACATGGAACAGTCTTCTAGTTGAAGTGGTAGAGGCCAAAACAGTAATTGAATTTAAACAGGCATGGGATAGGCATAAGGCTATCCTAAACAAAAGATAAATCCAGGTAAAGTATCCATGTAATTGGGCAGACTAGATGGGCCGAAAGGTTCTTATCTGCCGACATTTTTCTCTGTTCTATTTTTCTATAGCACCAGCATGTGACATGCTGCACATAGACATCCTGATTTCGTGCTGCATGTCCCTCAAAAAGGCTACTTAGTGTCTCCCAGCGTGTATATACACATGGGTCTGCAGCAGGAAATGAATTGTAGCTCCCCTGCTGCATCTCTCTCTCCCCACCGACATTAGATTACGAAATCCTGAAGAATCCGAAATCTAGAGCGCTCAGGGTCTGGAACGTTCTGGATAAAAGGTGCTAAAAAAAGCAGATTTTTTTATTTTCCTTAAGTAATGAAAGTGAAGATAAAAATAAAAATTAATTTTTAAGCATTTTTCTTTTTGTCTTATTTGAAAAAGCACGTTCTCTGTGCCTCCTATCCTCTCTTTTATCATTAAACAGGATTACATTCAATACAATTGAAGCTTGTTTTGTCTTGGGTGTTCCTTTATTATTTGAAGGGTTTAGTCCAGCCTGTGTGTGTCTGTGCTGTGAACTTTTATGATGTTTTTGAGTGGGGTGTGTCACAATCCAGTGATCCATTAAGCAGTCAGAGCGGATTTAGGACTTCAGCTTGAACATCAAGCATTTACAGCACTTAAATATATTATGTCCCTGTATAAAAAAAACTGCTTTGTGGAAGAAAAGCATTTCCTGTATCAAACCCAAAACTGATCTGCTCAAAATACTAACCAGGTCTAGACAAAGGCCACTGTACAAATCAATACATGCAGAATATTAATCAATATTAAACAGTGGAGTTTTATACACATAGGACAGGACCGCATCACATTTTTGCTAAAATAATAAAAAAAATACAAACAAAAATATGAAAAAAGGGCTTTTTTCTTTTGAGCATTAGCTAAACATTAAAATAATAATAAAAAAGTTTCATAAATGATAATGAGGAGCAACTGAGCTTGACAGTATTTAGGGACTTTCCTTGAAAAGTGCCCCGTTTTAGGGCTCTCTGAGCATGCTCAGTTTGATTTTACACTTGCTTTCATGGAAACAACTACAGTGAAACCTTGGATTGAGAGTGTTTTGCAAGAAGAGCAACAATTTTTTTATAAATTTTAACTTGATAAACGGTCGAAGTCTTGTAATACTAGCAGTACGTATGCTTTGTCTGCCAAGTGTCACATCACAACTGAGGCCGCGGTCACGCGAGTGCGCAGAGTATGTCTGTGTGACTTTTCCTCCCTGTGTCCTTCGCAGCATTCTGAGGGCCACACAGTGTAATGTGTGTAATAGAGGCGCACATTAAGGCTGGGGTCAGACGAGCGTAGTGTTCACGTCCGTGATTGTGCCTAAAAGTACGTCCGTGATAGCATGACAGAAAGCCCATTGGAGCCCCACACACGAAGTACGTCCGCACTGAACTGCGGACGCACAACGGCCGCGGCCCACGGACGCAAGGCAGGCAAGAACGTACAACCCCTAGAACGGCCGCACAAAGTGCGCTGCGTCCGCAACGTCCGCATAGCTTTGTGTGTGAGTGATGGAACGTGGTCAGACGGACTGCATTTATACGTCCAGCATTTTTCACGGACAAAATGGTTTTGCTTTTTATTTTATTTTCCCGCCTACATCCGTCAAAATATACATCAGTAAATAAACGGACTGTGTGGCCACTACTGCGTCTTCCGTACTGACGTACGTCCGTGTGCACGGACGTACAGTCCGTAGAAATCACGCTCGTCTGACCCTAGCCTAAATCAGACGTGCTGAAACCCTCCCAACATAGAGCAATGATCCTGTTAGTGATAAACGTCCGGCACAATAACCCTCCTCCTTCTCCTCCTCCCCCCCTTCCCACCACCCACGATTCTTCTCAAAAGTAAAGTGCAGGTAATTTGTTTTATTTTTACTTTATACTGTACAGTATTTTGTGTTACTGTAATAATTTTCATATGAATAAATGGTTGTGGAACAAATTGTCAGAGTTTCCATTATTTCTTATGGGGAAATTCGCTTTGATATAAGAGCGCTTTGGATTACAAGCAGGCTTCCGGAACGAATTATGCTCGCAATCCAAGGTATTACTATAATCAGAACAGGCAGGTCTGTTTGGTTGTTTTCAACATAACCAACCAATCAGAGCTGTCTGTTCTGCCTGGCATTCTGTTACAAGGCAAAATAGGCAAACCAACCAATCAGAAGACTCTATGATAAAGTTTTTTTTCCCCTTAAAAAACTGGGCACATGCTGCTGACAGCATCTACCCCCAATAATTTTATTTCACTTTTTCTCCCTCGGCCCGCACTCTTCCTGTCAGCACAGGGCTTCCAAAATGCTGAAGTCCCTGCAGCTTTTCTACACAATTTGCCTCCCTTGCTTAGGATATGCAAATTGTGCATCTTTCGGATCTCGCATACTTTTGTACGCAAGTTCCATAGTGCAGAACAATGGATCGGAGCTGTGTGCGCACACTGCAAACCGGTCCATCGGCTGCTTCTCTCAAGACTCTCGCTATTTCGGTTGGCCTGGGAGATGGTATTATCAGCCCACAGAGGGCAGTATTACATTACTGCCAACAAAAACAGGGACGCTAAGGTGGAAAACCTGTGCCTGCAGTTTTCCCTTTAGCATCCCCACTTTAGCACCATATTAAGGAGCAGGCACTGATTCAACAGCCTGCCTGGTAATGCATCGCTAACACGCCACCCCGAGTGTCCCCTCCATGAAGTCCATAGGGCTCCATGGAGATTTGTGCTGGCAGGTCATGTGACCTGCAGGACCTTCGCTCTTTTTTGCAGTGTCCCTTTATGTGTGACTTGCAATAGGAAGGATACTGATTTTTGTGTATGTAGCGCTCACCCATGCAGGAGCCGCTGAATAAACCTCGGGATAGTCTCACCGCACTAGGAAATAACTATACACCAGCACTGTTGTGGATTTTTCTATATTATATTCTTTACTGACCCCAATAAAGCAGCATATAATACACATGTATGGTATTTGAGTAACAAGAATTCGTAACGCGGGAAAAACATGCGGCGGTAAAAGAAACCGGTTAACCCCCTCAGTTCTGGAGTGTAAGTCCCATGAAAAATGGCCCAAAAATATATATGTGTGTTGTCTAGGGTACCCAGGTACTGTGTTCAACTGGCCAGTGAATGAAACAAAAACAATCTTCGACTAATCACCGTTGGGGCCCTTAAAGAAAACAAACAAACAAGTGCGCAATGTTCTGCGTTTTCACCAGGCCGAAGCCTTCTCACCCATCCGGTGTAACCGCTTGTCCTGGACCAATGAACGCTAGAGAAAGGGATCTCTATCAAGAGGATCTGTCCTCGCTGCCACTTGGAACCCAATGCTGTTAACGCAGGCACTCCCGATCTGGTTCTCCTCCGCCAGAACACAAACACATAGGCCGCCAGCACTCCCCTCCGGTTTGCAGCCTCTCCTCACACGATGTCCTTCTTCTCCCAAACCGCACTTTGTCAAGAACAGTTCATCGTAATACACAGTCGGCCGATGCACACTCTCTCTGCGATCACTGCAACAATGGATGCTGCCGTCTCTCTGGGCTCTAACTCTGCCAGGATCCCAGAAGCGTCACCTGCGACTGCTCTCTCTCGCTGCTCGCTCTGTTCTGCCAAACGCTATGGGCTAGGTATATAGGTAACAGCACGATCTCCAACACGACTGTAGCAACATCCACAATCCGGCCTGGTTTCAATCCCTAACAGCCCCAGCGTGCGTCCTACATCTCTCGTGGCTCTACTCACACTGCCCATGCCTTGCACGAGGCTGCTGATGTCCTTCCTGGCCAGCACACATCCTTCCTGTTCTCCTTGCAAAGGTCTCTGGGAGTTGGAGTTTCACAAATCTCTCTGTCCAATACAATCCTCTCATATGTTATATACTGGCTCCCCCTAGTGACCATAATAATTCAATGCACCAGAATACAGTTTTTAAAGCAGCGCTTGAATCACCTTAGTCCTCTGTAGTTCATTCAGCTGTTCTCGTAGATCATCCAAGTCTCCCAGCGGAACTTGTCTTGACCTTTCTCGAAACGGCTTATCCTCTTGTAGTCAAATGCGATGTTCAGTACTCTCAGCACATCCCACGTCGAACTCATCCTTCGAGAACAAGTCTTTCCATTTTAGAATCTGGGACTGAAGTCGTTTCTTCCATTCAAGCGAGATGGGAGCATCTTTAGGATAGAACCATTCAGCTGGAATCTCTTTATTCACTCCCCCCCTAAATTGGTAGGGGAGAGAGGCGTAACAGAAGCCACTTGTCCGATGGGCATTCGTGCTTTCAGGACCACTGGAGAATCAGACACATTACACACACTAACTGAAACTCTTCCTCGTGTCCATTTAAAAGCTCTTGCAGAGATTATTTCAGGGACTTCTCTGGACTGTATATCCTTCTCTGTTCCTTCTGTTTTCCTCAGCCGCCTCACTTCTGCAGGGGCTCTCTGTTCTTTGACCATCCGTTGACAGACCGGCCGTAACATCGAGTGCGCCTTTTTGGGAGCATGATTCTCTTCCTTCACCAGTGGGGTTAGAAGACGTCTCACTAAGTCGGTGTTTGTCCCCACTATCATAGAACTTCGATTAGCTCCCGAGGGCCGAGGACACACAATGGCCAACGTGTCACATACTCTCGGTTGTCCAACGGTCACGGAACTGAATTCCAGCTTCACCTGTAGATATCCATCATAGGGAAACCTCTCAGTCCCGATACCCCAGATCTCAAGGTCCTTTAATTTCTTTAAAGGTATGTGCTTCAAGTGCTTCTCGTAGAAGTCTCGATAGATCAATGTCACTTGAGCACCTGAGCCTAACAGAGCTTTAGTGTAGACTCCCTCTACTTGGATTGGAACTATGGGAGAAGGACCTATCAGCTGGTCAGGAAACTTGCTTGTAGCAGCAAGAGCTATAGACCCAGTTCACTGTACTCTAGCCTTCTTCCTGACTCATGGAGATTTTGGGTGTGCATTGCTTTCCCGCGACATAGGACCGGATACTAAGGGAGTAACTCTTTCAGTCCTGGTAGGCCCAGCCTTTGACAGCGATCCAGACCCTCTCGGCCTTTCAGTTCTGGCTTGAAAATTGGAGCGGTTTTGGACCGTTGGGCACCTAGTTTGCTCCCTCACTTGGGCCCTCTGGCGTTTCCCGCCTGTGAGGTAGATAGCAGCCCTTCTAAGGCTTTTAAGAACTCTTCAACTTTTTTTCTTCAGGCCTTTGGTTTTTACACTGTGCTCTGAAATGACCCATTTCTCCACAACTGAAGCAGCTCTTCTTTGAAGACGAAGGCGCACTTGCTCACGGTGATTCGTTTGAAGGACCCTGGCCAGAGGCCACAGCAACTCCCGTTGTCTGCATATCAGTGAGGAACTTCTGCATATAGGTTTGTGTCTCCGCCACCTTCAAAATTACCCGACACAGGTCCGTGTGCGCCTGTTCCAGTTCAGCTTGAGATTCTTGCACCTTCATAACAGTCTTTTGTATCTCACTATATGCCGGAATTGTTGACTCTTTTGCAGCACTCTCTGTTGATATAGGAACAACCAGCTGCTCTTGTTTGTCAACTTTGGACCCATAGGCATCCAACGAATCATCTTCAGTCGGCGAATATTCGTTATGTCTCACGGGTTGTGCGTAAGCTCTTTCTCCTCTTCTCAAGGAATTTTCTTCCAGCAGAGCCTCTTCCTCTCTAACAGCTCGAATCAGTTCCAGATATTTCAATTCTCAGTTACCTTCTCTGGTTTTCAGCTGTAACATCACAGGATCTAGAGGTTGAGCGCCCCTCAATATCTGCTGCATTCTGATTTTATCTATTGTGGCAGGTTCGGCCCCTTTCTTAAGAAGTATCTGGTGCAGAATCTTATCCAGGCGCCTCATATATTCAGTCATTTTCTCACCCTTTCGCTGGTAGGAGTGTTCATACTGGTACATGAGCTCAGCAGCCTTTTCTGTTCGCCCGAAAACTTCCTGTAATATATTTAGGTAATCTAAAGCAGTACAGTTTGCTTAGTCAACTTCAGGTTTCTGACAGCCTCTGATGCAGGTCCCTTCAGGCTCTCTGTAATTCTCTGTTTCTTCTGCGCTTCAGGGACGTCCCACTCATCCAGAGCCTGCATCGTCTGTTCCACCCATTCTTCGAAGGTATTTTCACCTGCCGGAGTTGGCGCGCTTCCTGAAAAATTCCTCAACCGTCGATAACCAAAATTAGTGTAAGGAGGGTTTGTTACTTGACATTTAGCCAGCAAGTCTCCGATAGCCACTATGAACTCTGGTCCGATCATGGCTAGCGGGCTGGGCGCGGGAACATTCGCGGGATCGCCACGTGGCGCACTTGGCTGAATCATTTGAACTTCCACATCGTCGGTCAGCTTCACACTCGCGCCCTGAAAACACACTGGAACACTCTTTCTCCACTCAAAAGAACATATGTGTGAGAAGTCTCTGGGTTCGCTTTAATGTCCAGAATTAATCCCCGATGATCTGGTGTCAGCGCAGCCACGGCCTGGCGAATCTGATCTTCAGCCCAAGTGTCTGCAGGAATATCCATGACTATGCTTAACCCTATCTGGCTATTGTGCTCCTCACACCATTTGGCAGCAGTGTCTTGATCCATATTTAACCCTTTAAATGTGGTATTCACAGAGACTGGGATCCCGGACGAGCCCCCACGTGTAGCGCTCACCGCCGGAGAAGCCGCTGAATAAACCTCGGGATAGTCTCACCGCACTAGGAAATAACTATACCCCAGCACTGTTGTGGATTTTTCTATATTATATTCTTTACTGACCACAATAAAGCAGCATATAATACGCATGTACGGTTTTTGAATAACAAGAATTCGTAACGCGGGAAAAACACACGGCAGTAAAAGAAACTGGTTAACCCCCTCAGTTCTGGAGTGTAAGTACTGTGAAAAATGGCTCAAAAATAGATATGTGTGTTGTCTAGGGTACCCACGTACTGTGTTCAACTGGCCAGTGAATGAAACAAAAACAATCTTCGACTAGTCACCATTGGGGCCGTTAAAGAAACAAATAAACAAGTGCGCAATGTTCTGCGTTTTCACCAGGCCGAAGCCTTCTCACCCATCCGGTGTAACCGCTTGTCCTGGACCGATGAACGCTGGAGAAAGGGATCTCTATCAAGAGGATCTGTCCTCGCTGCCACTTGGAACCTGATGCTGTTAACGCCTGCACTTCCGATTGGTTCTCCTCCGCCAGAACACGAACGCATAGGCCGCCAGCACTCCCCTCCGGTTTGCAGCCTCTCCTCACACGATGTCCTTCTT
The DNA here is from genome assembly GCA_009667805.1 of Leptobrachium leishanense. Classification (NCBI taxonomy): domain Eukaryota; kingdom Metazoa; phylum Chordata; class Amphibia; order Anura; family Megophryidae; genus Leptobrachium; species Leptobrachium leishanense. The sequence continues at coordinate 498,763,382 of CM019063.1, read as the reverse complement.
CTCCCAAACCACACTTTGTCAAGAACAGTTCAGCATAATACAAAGCGGGCCGATGCACGCTTTCTCTCCAATCACTGTAACAATGGATGCCGCCGTCTCTCTACGCTCCAACTCTGCCAAGATCCCAGAAGCGTCACCTGCGACTGCTCTTTCTCGCTCTGTTCTGCCAAATGCTCAGGGCTAGGTATATAGGTAGCGGCGCGATCTTCAACATGACAATGTAGCAACATCCACACTCCGATCTGGTTACAATCCCTAACAGCCCCAGTGTGCATCCTACATCTCTCATGGCTCTGCTCACACTGCCCATGCCTTGCACGAGGCTGCTGATGTCCTTCCTGGCCAGCACACACCCTTCCTGTTCCCCTTGCAAAGGTCTCTGGGAGTTGGAGTTTCACAAATCTCTCTGTCCAATACAATCCTCTCATATGTTATACATTGGCTCCCCCTAGTGACCATAATAATTCAATGCACCAGAATACAGTTTTTAAAGCAGCGCTACACGTAGATATAATTTACGTGTTTTTTTATATAAGCGGTAAGTCAAATGGTGAAAATGCCAAAAAAAATTAGTATAAAGACATCTGCATTAATCTGACCAGTGCATAATTTTTTACAGGTGGAATAGCCCTATTTGCCATAACAACACTAGTTATGGACATCCTGAAGCTTGGCTACTTTATTGGCTATTTGGAATGCATGGAATTAATAGAAGGGATTTTCCCAGCAACACATATTATTCACACAATAGTCCAGGTAAGAGATTCTATATATTTTGTATTTAAATCATGATTTGTATGACAATACATCCTATCAGTAAATGGAAATAAGAAGAATTTTGAATGGCTCCATACATGCTAAAGGGACACTGTACATATATTTTTAAAGTGGTCAAGTTGTGAGAAGTGTCCCTCCTTATCATCCCCCTCCCTACTTCCCCGATCTGGAGAAAAGGCTGAGTGAAGTGGAGGAGTTTCCCGAATTTCCCGGCTGACAGTCACCAGATTGGTCACTAGTATCATCAGCATGCAGAAAGCGTGTCGATGTCACCCTCTGTTACTGTCCGCAATTAGCAAGTGATCTCAGGGAGGGAGCTGAGGAATTGGATCTGTGCATGTGTACACAGCTATGAGCCATCATTCTGCACAGGCGCTACATATTGCGTTACATATGTAAAGTACAAAAGTCTGTAGCAGTGTACAATTCACGGTTCCCAGACTATGAATTTTGCGTAAGGGTGGCACTGAGCAGCAAAGCTTCTGGGACTGCCGGAATTGGGAGTCCCTGAGGAGAAGCTGGACCCGATGAGGGAGAAAAGGTGAGTAAAATCACCAAAAATAATAATATAAATTTAAAACTAATTAGAGGTTGTCAGCAGCATCTGCCCATTTATTAACTCTGTTTTGGGTATCAAAGGGTTATATCAATTTTGCATTGTAAGGCATTGAAAAGCACTCATTAGCATATAAAAAGGCAATTTTCACATAGTTTTAAAGCAGGATTAGTGTGTCCCCTGTGGAGAAACAAAATACCTTGTTTTATGTCTCTCCATGCACCCTGGAGAGACATAAAACCATTTGCAAATAGCAGTTAATAGCAGTTAAACTTACTTTAACAAACAGTTCAGATAAATTACTGCTGCATTACAGCAGCCAGGAATTTGGCAGAATAAAAGAAGAGCTATGGGGTGTCTCACTGCTGTACAAGGATAAGAGCCAGGGGGTTATAGTGATTGAAAATCCCTGTACAATACAGATACAAGGTGTTACTGTAATTTCCATACACAGGCATTATGTCAATTACAGATATTATTGTTATAGTCTATTGGTATTTTTTTGTGTAAACTGCATTGCTAATAATCTCATTATGATCACTACAAATCCCTATAAGCAGGATAACTGACCACTATTATTTATCTCTATCATCACCTGTTACTGTATCTAACACAAAGTTCTTTTCTACCTGTATGGTAATAATACAGACCCTGTTTGAAATTGTGTAAGATAAAGGACACCATCTAGAGCTCAGAATCTTACATTTCAACAATATTTCTGTAAAGGATAAACAAATACATGAAAAATTAAAAGTGAGCAAATTAACATTATTTAAATTTTTTAACTATGTCGGAATAACAATTTATGTGCGAAACCTCTATTTCACACTATATTTAATTATTAATCATCCTATGCTTCAAATAAATGTTATAACATTTTTTTCCAACAAAAATTGCTTGGTAGTGAAGGGGTTACGGGCAAAAAAGAATCTTTATTTCTAATGGAGTATCCCTTTAAATTTTCCAAAGGGTTCCTTTTGCGTGGCAATGAAATTCTTCATAAACCTGAAGTAGATTGTTATCCTGAAACCTCAGTTATCTTGAACTCTGTTTGGGTATTAATTTTACGCCGTGTGCAATTTAAATAGAACATATTCTATTCTTTTAAATGTAACCGCAAATCTCAGATTCCATGGAAAATTCAGAGTGACATTTAACTCCCACAATGAAGACAATGAAAAAGTATAAAAAGGAAAGCAGCAAGTTATGTATTACAGTGAAGTGATACTAGACCTTGTCTGTGGACGAGTCTGTGTATTTAACCCAATAAAGGATATACCTTAAAACTCCCAAATTACTTGTGGTTTGAACTATTGGGTGACTGGTCTTAAAAATACCCATAGATGAGCTAATAATATCTGCTGGACAACACCTTACACAGAGTATTCCCATTAGAATTTGTGGGTGTGGAGACCTTTCATTAGAGAAAACAATCCACACCTCAGCTCATGCTGCTCCTTCATGATGGAAGGAAAAAGAGCTCCAGCCATGCAGACCCTCTGTCACTACCTTAACCCATTCACTTCCAAGATTTTTTAGTTTAAAAAAAGATCTAATGATATCATAACAATTATTTGAACCATGGGATGTAAAGTTAACAATTCATTATACAGGGTTATTCAAAGAGAATTAAGAAGTCACCGCACGTTCGGTGACTTTTCGTTCCCTGCACTCCGGGGCGGTTCGGCAATCCTATTTCGCCTACTCTGTGGTGTATTCAGCAAGCACCGCAGGGCCCCCGCAGTGCAGGGTAAACCCGACGAATACTCTCCAAACACTCACCGAAACCCGCAGAAATAGCTGGATCAACAACGCCGAACACGCCGGAGAAACCCGACTAGCCACAAATCACAGCGCAGAGCAGCCACCGGAAAAAGCCGACACACAGAGGAACGAGGCAAAAAATAAAAAATAAACGTACAGTACACCGGGAGAAGAGTGAGACTAGGACAAATAGTTCCCAGTTACCCTCCGCAATCACTCCGCAGCGCTGCGCGATCTACATGATCTAGAGCTCGCGGCCTGGAAAGGCTATCTTCAATGGAGTCCTATGGACTCCAGGAGCTGATACTCACAATGGCGCAGAAGCGCTACTGCAGGAATCAGGGAGGTTACCACTTCATTCTGGGGCAAGGTGTTGAGATAGCACCTTCTCCGGAGTACAAAGTTAACGTGGAGAAGGTAAGGAAAAATCTGCAAGCACACATTATCCTGCTTACTGTCTCCATGTTACCATCAACAATGGAATATTGCCCCTCTTTGGGTTTTCGCCATGACTGTATGCATTAAACTTTATTTACCCCATGAAGGAGTTGTTTTTTACATTAAATCTACATCTCTGACAATGATGCCTTAGAAAACAAACCATTTCCATCAACATAACAATGCTGTTTAGAAAACTCTCACCCACCCATGAATTTCAAAGCACGTCAATCCACTGTACTGTATTCAATAAAAAAATCAAATCATTATATGTCAATAAAAAGGTATGTATTTCCCAGATCCCTTAAGGGCTGAGTGTAATGTAATTCTAGAGTAGTGTTGAGCCAAACACCCCCGTGTTCGGTTCGCATTCGAACTCGAACAATTTCAAAGGTTTGAGTTTGATCTCCAACACGAACCGAACTCAATGCAAGTCAATGGGACTCGAAAGTTCGATTTTTAGAGTGCCCTCCAAGAGGGCATATATGCAAGATATTTGCCATAAAAGGTGTATGGGGGTCCGGGAAGTGCCCTGGGGGACAGGAAACGAGGACAAAAAGTAAAAAAAGATAATAATTTAAGGAAGAGTGAGTTTTCCATGAAATAAAGGTTAAGAATAAAAACAAAACATTCCTTAAAATACCGTGCCTAGGAGGTCCCCATAACCTGTAAAGAGAGAATGCAATGGAGGCGCTAATTAAATGTGGATATATTATGTTATGCGGCCAACAGGGATTTCAACACAAAACCTCGACAGAAATGTGTCAGTGATAGAGCAGAGAAAAGGAGGGGGATCCTAGTGGCGCAGTCCCTTCTGAGGGTAATTTGAGAGGAATAGTAAGGATTCCTATTAGTTCAGAAGCAGCGTGGTCTGAATGACCGTTCTAAAGTGCTGGTTAGAGGGCGGGGCTATAGGCAAGGTGCAGACAAGCTGTGAAGCTGTGAGCAGGTTATACAATAGCAGCCTTCCTAGATCAGGGAAACATTCAAATGCATACAAAGTGCAAAACGTGCGTACAAAAAATGCATGTAAAGTGCAATATGCGAATTGTGAACAAAAACACAATGTGAAAGAGTGTACAATTGCAAAGTAAAATAGGGTACAATTGACCAAGTGAACAGTAGATGCCCTGGTGGCTCAAATGTGCGTACAGATGTAAAAAAATATGGGGTTAAATGTACATAGGAAGGTTATTCAAAATATTAAAAAGGGGGGGGGGAAAGTCTTGTTTCTATTGTCCGTAATGGATAAAGGAAAAGTAGAAAAAATTCGGACCGTATATTGCGGTGAAGGCAAGAGATAGCCCGTTCTGATCTCTATTGGAGGGATCTAGTAGTTCCAGGTGCAGTCCTAAAACGCAGTCTTTGCCGTGGTCCTATATAGGCTCCCAATTTCCCAAAAAATGGGAAAAGAAGGAGGGTAAAGAGGAAAGAAAGAGTATATAGTGCAATTATGCTTAATAAATAGTAGGTGCCCAAAAGACAAAGGGACACTTACAGTGTCCAGAGCCTCTTCTACCGGCTCTGGTGTGAAATGCCTAGGGCCTGGTCAAGGGTGGCCTCTGCCCTTCTTTACAGGTGCGGGGTGGTCTTCACAGTTGCTATGGGGCAGCCTTCGTCTTTCTTCTGACGATTTAGTTGTTGCCTCCAATACAAAGGGAAGACATCTCCATAGCGCAATGAGTTTAATTATTAAGTGAGGTATATAATAGTCAAGGACAAACTCACCAATGCTGGAGCCATAAATCCAGGCTCAACTTGTAGGCCTATGGTACTTCTATGGTGGGTACCTGCACCTCTTTCAACAGCAGCGCAGCTTCCATGCAGGCAGAGAAACAGAGGGGGGGGAAGGGAGAGATCAAGCATAAAAAATGCAAAATAAAATAAAGGATTCCTCAATGAATGTAGATGATTAGAAAAAAGGGTTTATTAATTAAAAGGAGTATCACAGATACGCGTTTCGGCTATTAAATATAGCCTTCATCAGTCTGTGTGGAGAAAACAGTCTCAGAAAATGGGGATAATGGGCACTCCACGTGTGTGTGCTTATAAAGGGTGTTTCACATCAATTTCCAGGGTCACTTCCTGGTTCATGGTGATCCTGGTCACATGGTCTGGTCACATGGTGCGGTCACATGGTGCGGTCACATGATGCGGTCACATGGTGTGGTCACATGGTATGGTCACATGGTATGGTCACATGGTGTCCAGTACATCAACAGTACATCAACAGAGCATAATAAAATGCACAAAAATGGACACTAAATACACAATAGATCAATAATAAAATACACAAAAAAATAGATCAATAGTGAAAGGTGGATATGAATTCAATGTTAAAAAACGGTAAAAAATTAAAAAGTAAAAATAAATATGAAAATAAAATGGTAAAAGCGGCAGGATAGGGTACCAGGATGACAGGTGGGTTTCAGTATAGTATCACAGCGTATGATAGGGGTACGAGTTCTACAAATATAAAATTTAAAAATTTAAAAATTTAAAAATATAAAAATAAAAAATTATATTGTTCTGGATCTCACGGGGTGGAAGAGTGTGTGGTTCTATACATAATGGTAATATCGATAGGATAAACTGCAGAGTCAGTGAATGATAGTGGATGGTCAGAAGTCAATTGAGAAAATGGCATAGTTCGAAATCAGCGTTCAGACCTTGCGGTTGGAGAGTACCTAAGTTGAAGATCCATCTCATTTCTTCCTTTCCTATTACTTTCTCGAAATCGCCACCCCTCCAAGGTGCTTTGACTATCTTAATTCCTATGAATCTTAGTCCCTCTGGGTTCATGGCGTGCTTGTTCTTAAAGTGCAGAGGGACGCTGTGATTTTCGTTCCCGTTCCGAATATTTCTGACATGTTCCTGGATGCGTACACTTAAGGCTCTGGTCGTTCTCCCTACATACCTTAGGCCACATGGACATATTAGCAAGTAGATCACATTCCTTGTGAAACAGGTAATAGCGTCTTTTATTTTGATAGGTCCACTGATTCCATCTATCTGTGTAATGATTTGCTTCTTGCTTTTGGTGTTGCGACAATTCAGACAATTCCCACACTGGTGGAACCCCTTTTGTATGTGGTAATAATTGCGGCTCAAAGATGCCTTTTTCGTGTGATTCTGTGCTAATTTCATTTTGAGGTTACTGGTTCCTCTGCAGATCATCCTTGGTTTTTCAGGTAGGATTTCTCTTAATAGTGGGTCCTTCCTTAGTATGGGCCAGTATTTCTTTATCGTCTTCCTTATGTGTTGATTCTGCGCATTGTATGAAAAGATGAAAGGGACATCAGTTGAATATAGGGATCCAGTTTTTTGTTTTTTCTTCAGTAGATCGGTCCGTTCCATGTTTCCGACTTTATTCTTGGTCTCCTCGAGTGTGTCTACGTCGTAGCCTTTTTCCAGAAAATCTTTTTTTAATTTGTTTGATTGTCTTTCATAGGTTTCTAGATCCGTACAGTTTCTCCTCACTCTTAGAAATTGACTTTTCGGAATCCCGTCAAGCCACTGTGGTAAGTGGCAGCTGGTGGTTTCAATGAAGCTGTTTACGTCTACCTTTTTAAAGAACGTCTCGGTCTTGATGGTCCCATCCTGAATGTAGATACTTAAATCCAAAAAATTAATGCGTTCGTAGCTCCATGTAGTGGTGAGTGAAATACCCCTTCCGTTATGGTCTAATTCTTCCAAGAATGTCTTTAGTGCATTGATTCCTCCCTTCCAGATAAAAAAGATGTCATCGATGTATCTTTTATAGCAGACAAGGTTGCTTTGGTATTCAGGTAGGAAGGATTCCTCCCAAAAAGCCATAAATAAGTTGGCGTATGATGGTGCAAAACGACTTCCCATCGCAGTCCCATTCGTTTGTATATAAAAGTCATCCTGGAAATAAAAATAGTTATTCTCTAAAATCAAACGTATCCCCTCTAAAATAAAGACAATTTGTTCTGGTTGCAGTGTTTCACTTTTCTTTAAAAAATGTTCTGTAGCCTCTAATCCGTTCCTGTGTGGTATAATCGTATATAATGATTGGACGTCACTTGTGACTAAGAGTAGGTCACTTTCCCACCTAACATCATTTAAAATATTCAAGATCTCTGTGGTGTCCTTCAGATGTGCTGTGGTGCTGGTCACATAGGGTTGTAATTGGTGGTCAATATATTCCGATAACCTGCTTGAAATGGAACCTATTCCAGAAATAATAGGTCTCCCTGGTGGTTTTAAGAGATCTTTGTGAATTTTAGGGAGAAAATAAAATACGGGTGTCTTTGGGTGCTCGATTTTCAGATATTTAAACTCTTGGTCGTTAAGTATACCCAATGTGTGTCCCTCTTCAAGGTACTGGGCAAACTTATCTTGAATGTCTTTTCCTGGATTTTTATTCAGTTTTTTGTATGTATTCTCGTCACTTAGAATTCTGTTAGATTCATTTCTGTAATATTCTGTTGTCATAATGACCGTGCCACCTCCCTTGTCTGCTGGTTTGATTTCTATTTCATTGTTTGTTGTCAGCTTCTTTAGGGTGTCCCTTTCTTTTCTTGTTAGGTTATTTGATTTCGTAGATGCCTTAAGTTTGCCTAAGTCTGTCATCAGCATCTGTTCGAAGGTGTTAATTTCCTGTGAGATAAGGGATTTGGGGAAGAAAGTGGACTTGTCTTTCAGGTTTGTATGATGGTAGAATTGGAGAGTGTTGGGTCTGTTGATAGGGTTTTTTAAAAAATATTTCTTCAAACATAGGTTCTTTTTGAACTTTTGTAAGTCAATGTACATGTCAAACAGATTCATGTGTGCGGTGGGGGCGTATTTCATGCCTTTTTTTAAAACTTTTATCTCTATGTCTGTGAGTGGAGTGTCCGTTAAATTAAAGATCCCTCCATCCTGCTGTGTTTTTCCCTCCTCTTTCCTTCTTCTAATTCTCCTTCCTCTACATCCTCGTCTCTGTGGAGTCTTTTCCCAGGTGACCAGCCTCTTCTCAGGGTGGTAAGGTCCCTGTCTGTTCGTGGGGGATTCCTGTGAAAATCCCCTTGTTGTTGTGTGTTTCCGTGGGGGTCTCCCTCTTGTCTCAGTGGATCATATCGGTTGTTGGTTGGAATCGTGTATGCTGAATGATTGGTATAATTGTCATCTCTTCTATTATGGTCTCTGTTCCAAGGTCCTCTATAGGGACCATGGTAGGCCCGGTTAGGTGGGCGATAATTGTTCAGGGGTCTATTGTTACCGTATCGTGTCTTGTGATACTGTGGTGTCTCATAGGTGAATCGGCCGCTCTGGGGTACTGGGTGCTGGTAATAGCGTCTATTTGGCCTTTGTGGTAAAGGTGTTCTTTGGAATAATTTCTGCGATTGATATCCTTGTGCAAGTGATGGAATGTGTTGTGTAGGTTTAGATGTCAAGTCCCACAGTGGTGTTTTACTGGTTGTGGGATAGTGGTTCTCTGATGGATCTGTGGTGCTCTGTTTCCATACATTACCCCTTTTATAATCTTGAAGGTCACGTTGATATTTCTTCCTTTTCCTTTCCTTGACCTCTTCGTTTAACTTATCCAGGTCTTTCTCGAATTTACCCAAGTAGTTGTTCATTTCTTGTTCAGATGATAACAAAGTCAATTCTTCATAATTTTTTTCAATATTCATATTGAGTTCTTTCAGGATTTCAGTCCTTCTTTCTACAATAATCTTCACACTATGTAGGAGAAGCCCTCTAACATCTTCTCCCATCTTTCCTGGAATACAATATCATCGGCATCTCCTGCTAGACTCTTAGAAAAGCGGAGTCCTCTGGGTACCATGTTATCCTTAATATATTTCTCAAGTGTGATAATGTCCCATTTAGTTCTAATCTCTTTTTTGAGATTTTTCTCGAGTTGTCGTTTAACAGTGTAAATGTTATTGGGTTTGTGATCTTCATTGTGAATACATAAATCGCCAAATATGTCATCGTTGTTACATTTACCAAACCTGGATCTGAATTCCATATCTGTGCAAGCTGCCTCAACAATGGTCGAGTGTTTAGTTGTAAAGTGTAAAGAGAGAATGCAATGGAGGCGCTAATTAAATGTGGATATATTATGTTATGCGGCCAACAGGGATTTCAACACAAAACCTCGACAGAAATGTGTCAGTGATAGAGCAGAGAAAAGGAGGGGGATCCTAGTGGCGCAGTCCCTTCTGAGGGTAATTTGAGAGGAATAGTAAGGATTCCTATTAGTTCAGAAGCAGCGTGGTCTGAATGACCGTTCTAAAGTGCTGGTTAGAGGGCGGGGCTATAGGCAAGGTGCAGACAAGCTGTGAAGCTGTGAGCAGGTTATACAATAGCAGCCTTCCTAGATCAGGGAAACATTCAAATGCATACAAAGTGCAAAACGTGCGTACAAAAAATGCATGTAAAGTGCAATATGCGAATTGTGAACAAAAACACAATGTGAAAGAGTGTACAATTGCAAAGTAAAATAGGGTACAATTGACCAAGTGAACAGTAGATGCCCTGGTGGCTCAAATGTGCGTACAGATGTAAAAAAATATGGGGTTAAATGTACATAGGAAGGTCATTCAAAATATTAAAAAGGGGGGGGGGAAAGTCTTGTTTCTATTGTCCGTAATGGATAAAGGAAAAGTAGAAAAAATTCGGACCGTATATTGCGGTGAAGGCAAGAGATAGCCCGTTCTGATCTCTATTGGAGGGATCTAGTAGTTCCAGGTGCAGTCCTAAAACGCAGTCTTTGTCGTGGTCCTATATAGGCTCCCAATTTCCCAAAAAATGGGAAAAGAAGGAGGGTAAAGAGGAAAGAAAGAGTATATAGTGCAATTATGCTTAATAAATAGTAGGTGCCCAAAAGACAAAGGGACACTTACAGTGTCCAGAGCCTCTTCTACCGGCTCTGGTGTGAAATGCCTAGGGCCTGGTCAAGGGTGGCCTCTGCCCTTCTTTACAGGTGCGGGGTGGTCTTCACAGTTGCTATGGGGCAGCCTTCGTCTTTCTTCTGACGATTTAGTTGTTGCCTCCAATACAAAGGGAAGACATCTCCATAGCGCAATGAGTTTAATTATTAAGTGAGGTATAATTAGCGCCTCCATTGCATTCTCTCTTTACACTTTACAACTAAACACTCGACCATTGTTGAGGCAGCTTGCACAGATATGGAATTCAGATCCAGGTTTGGTAAATGTAACAACGATGACATATTTGGCGATTTATGTATTCACAATGAAGATCACAAACCCAATAACATTTACACTGTTAAACGACAACTCGAGAAAAATCTCAAAAAAGAGATTAGAACTAAATGGGACATTATCACACTTGAGAAATATATTAAGGATAACATGGTACCCAGAGGACTCCGCTTTTCTAAGAGTCTAGCAGGAGATGCCGATGATATTGTATTCCAGGAAAGATGGGAGAAGATGTTAGAGGGCTTCTCCCTACATAGTGTGAAGATTATTGTAGAAAGAAGGACTGAAATCCTGAAAGAACTCAATATGAATATTGAAAAAAATTATGAAGAATTGACTTTGTTATCATCTGAACAAGAAATGAACAACTACTTGGGTAAATTCGAGAAAGACCTGGATAAGTTAAACGAAGAGGTCAAGGAAAGGAAAAGGAAGAAATATCAACGTGACCTTCAAGATTATAAAAGGGGTAATGTATGGAAACAGAGCACCACAGATCCATCAGAGAACCACTATCCCACAACCAGTAAAACACCACTGTGGGACTTGACATCTAAACCTACACAACACATTCCATCACTTGCACAAGGATATCAATCGCAGAAATTATTCCAAAGAACACCTTTACCACAAAGGCCAAATAGACGCTATTACCAGCACCCAGTACCCCAGAGCGGCCGATTCACCTATGAGACACCACAGTATCACAAGACACGATACGGTAACAATAGACCCCTGAACAATTATCGCCCACCTAACCGGGCCTACCATGGTCCCTATAGAGGACCTTGGAACAGAGACCATAATAGAAGAGATGACAATTATACCAATCATTCAGCATACACGATTCCAACCAACAACCGATATGATCCACTGAGACAAGAGGGAGACCCCCACGGAAACACACAACAACAAGGGGATTTTCACAGGAATCCCCCACGAACAGACAGGGACCTTACCACCCTGAGAAGAGGCTGGTCACCTGGGAAAAGACTCCACAGAGACGAGGATGTAGAGGAAGGAGAATTAGAAGAAGGAAAGAGGAGGGAAAAACACAGCAGGATGGAGGGATCTTTAATTTAACGGACACTCCACTCACAGACATAGAGATAAAAGTTTTAAAAAAAGGCATGAAATACGCCCCCACCGCACACATGAATCTGTTTGACATGTACATTGACTTACAAAAGTTCAAAAAGAACCTATGTTTGAAGAAATATTTTTTAAAAAACCCTATCAACAGACCCAACACTCTCCAATTCTACCATCATACAAACCTGAAAGACAAGTCCACTTTCTTCCCCAAATCCCTTATCTCACAGGAAATTAACACCTTCGAACAGATGCTGATGACAGACTTAGGCAAACTTAAGGCATCTACGAAATCAAATAACCTAACAAGAAAAGAAAGGGACACCCTAAAGAAGCTGACAACAAACAATGAAATAGAAATCAAACCAGCAGACAAGGGAGGTGGCACGGTCATTATGACAACAGAATATTACAGAAATGAATCTAACAGAATTCTAAGTGACGAGAATACATACAAAAAACTGAATAAAAATCCAGGAAAAGACATTCAAGATAAGTTTGCCCAGTACCTTGAAGAGGGACACACATTGGGTATACTTAACGACCAAGAGTTTAAATATCTGAAAATCGAGCACCCAAAGACACCCGTATTTTATTTTCTCCCTAAAATTCACAAAGATCTCTTAAAACCACCAGGGAGACCTATTATTTCTGGAATAGGTTCCATTTCAAGCAGGTTATCGGAATATATTGACCACCAATTACAACCCTATGTGACCAGCACCACAGCACATCTGAAGGACACCACAGAGATCTTGAATATTTTAAATGATGTTAGGTGGGAAAGTGACCTACTCTTAGTCACAAGTGACGTCCAATCATTATATACGATTATACCACACAGGAACGGATTAGAGGCTACAGAACATTTTTTAAAGAAAAGTGAAACACTGCAACCAGAACAAATTGTCTTTATTTTAGAGGGGATACGTTTGATTTTAGAGAATAACTATTTTTATTTCCAGGATGACTTTTATATACAAACGAATGGGACTGCGATGGGAAGTCGTTTTGCACCATCATACGCCAACTTATTTATGGCTTTTTGGGAGGAATCCTTCCTACCTGAATACCAAAGCAACCTTGTCTGCTATAAAAGATACATCGATGACATCTTTTTTATCTGGAAGGGAGGAATCAATGCACTAAAGACATTCTTGGAAGAATTAGACCATAACGGAAGGGGTATTTCACTCACCACTACATGGAGCTACGAACGCATTAATTTTTTGGATTTAAGTATCTACATTCAGGATGGGACCATCAAGACCGAGACGTTCTTTAAAAAGGTAGACGTAAACAGCTTCATTGAAACCACCAGCTGCCACTTACCACAGTGGCTTGACGGGATTCCGAAAAGTCAATTTCTAAGAGTGAGGAGAAACTGTACGGATCTAGAAACCTATGAAAGACAATCAAACAAATTAAAAAAAGATTTTCTGGAAAAAGGCTACGACGTAGACACACTCGAGGAGACCAAGAATAAAGTCGGAAACATGGAACGGACCGATCTACTGAAGAAAAAACCAAAAACTGGATCCCTATATTCAACTGATGTCCCTTTCATCTTTTCATACAATGCGCAGAATCAACACATAAGGAAGACGATAAAGAAATACTGGCCCATACTAAGGAAGGACCCACTATTAAGAGAAATCCTACCTGAAAAACAAAGGATGATCTGCAGAGGAACCAGTAACCTCAAAATGAAATTAGCACAGAATCACACGAAAAAGGCATCTTTGAGCCGCAATTATTACCACATACAAAAGGGGTTCCACCAGTGTGGGAATTGTCTGAATTGTCGCAACACCAAAAGCAAGAAGCAAATCATTACACAGATAGATGGAATCAGTGGACCTATCAAAATAAAAGACGCTATTACCTGTTTCACAAGGAATGTGATCTACTTGCTAATATGTCCATGTGGCCTAAGGTATGTAGGGAGAACGACCAGAGCCTTAAGTGTACGCATCCAGGAACATGTCAGAAATATTCGGAACGGGAACGAAAATCACAGCGTCCCTCTGCACTTTAAGAACAAGCACGCCATGAACCCAGAGGGACTAAGATTCATAGGAATTAAGATAGTCAAAGCACCTTGGAGGGGTGGCGATTTCGAGAAAGTAATAGGAAAGGAAGAAATGAGATGGATCTTCAACTTAGGTACTCTCCAACCGCAAGGTCTGAACGCTGATTTCGAACTATGCCATTTTCTCAATTGACTTCTGACCATCCACTATCATTCACTGACTCTGCAGTTTATCCTATCGATATTACCATTATGTATAGAACCACACACTCTTCCACCCCGTGAGATCCAGAACAATATAATTTTTTATTTTTATATTTTTAAATTTTTAAATTTTTAAATTTTATATTGTAGAACTCGTACCCCTATCATACGCTGTGATACTATACTGAAACCCACCTGTCATCCTGGTACCCTATCCTGCCGCTTTTACCATTTTATTTTCATATTTATTTTTACTTTTTAATTTTTTACCGTTTTTTAACATTGAATTCATATCCACCTTTCACTATTGATCTATTTTTTTGTGTATTTTATTATTGATCTATTGTGTATTTAGTGTCCATTTTTGTGCATTTTATTATGCTCTGTTGATGTACTGTTGATGTACTGGACACCATGTGACCATACCATGTGACCACACCATGTGACCACACCATGTGACCACACCATGTGACCACACCATGTGACCACACCATGTGACCACACCATGTGACCAGGATCACCATGAACCAGGAAGTGACCCTGGAAATTGATGTGAAACACCCTTTATAAGCACACACACGTGGAGTGCCCATTATCCCCCATTTTCTGAGACTGTTTTCTCCACACAGACTGATGAAGGCTATATTTAATAGCCGAAACGCGTATCTGTGATACTCCTTTTAATTAATAAACCCTTTTTTCTAATCATCTACATCCATTGAGGAATCCTTTATTTTATTTTGCATTTTTTATGCTTGATCTCTCCCTTCCCCCCCCCCTCTGTTTCTCTGCCTGCATGGAAGCTGCGCTGCTGTTGAAAGAGGTGCAGGTACCCACCATAGAAGTACCATAGGCCTACAAGTTGAGCCTGGATTTATGGCTCCAGCATTGGTGAGTTTGTCCTTGACTATTATATACCTCACTTAATAATTAAACTCATTGCGCTATGGAGATGTCTTCCCTTTGTATTGGAGGCAACAACTAAATCGTCAGAAGAAAGACGAAGGCTGCCCCATAGCAACTGTGAAGACCACCCCGCACCTGTAAAGAAGGGCAGAGGCCACCCTTGACCAGGCCCTAGGCATTTCACACCAGAGCCGGTAGAAGAGGCTCTGGACACTGTAAGTGTCCCTTTGTCTTTTGGGCACCTACTATTTATTAAGCATAATTGCACTATATACTCTTTCTTTCCTCTTTACCCTCCTTCTTTTCCCATTTTTTGGGAAATTGGGAGCCTATATAGGACCACGGCAAAGACTGCGTTTTAGGACTGCACCTGGAACTACTAGATCCCTCCAATAGAGATCAGAACGGGCTATCTCTTGCCTTCACCGCAATATACGGTCCGAATTTTTTCTACTTTTCCTTTATCCATTACGGACAATAGAAACAAGACTTCCCCCCCCCTTTTTAATATTTTGAATAACCTTCCTATGTACATTTAACCCCATATTTTTTTACATCTGTACGCACATTTGAGCCACCAGGGCATCTACTGTTCACTTGGTCAATTGTACCCTATTTTACTTTGCAATTGTACACTCTTTCACATTGTGTTTTTGTTCACAATTCGCATATTGCACTTTACATGCATTTTTTGTACGCACGTTTTGCACTTTGTATGCATTTGAATGTTTCCCTGATCTAGGAAGGCTGCTATTGTATAACCTGCTCACAGCTTCACAGCTTGTCTGCACCTTGCCTATAGCCCCGCCCTCTAACCAGCACTTTAGAACGGTCATTCAGACCACGCTGCTTCTGAACTAATAGGAATCCTTACTATTCCTCTCAAATTACCCTCAGAAGGGACTGCGCCACTAGGATCCCCCTCCTTTTCTCTGGTCCCCATAACCTGCCCGTGAAGTGGCGGATTTGACGGATGCATAGAAACATTTAAAAACAAAAAAATTACATTTAAAGTGACGGTATATGGTTTTCCTTTAATCTATTCATAAACAACTGCTTGGGGCGGCATCCTGTATGAAAAGAGGAGACGTTTTAGGACACGCAGAACAAGTTTAGTGATTTTTTTGGGCTAAATTATGGTGAAACTTATGAAAGCTTTGGATGAAAGTAACAATAGGTGCTTTAAAATTGGGCCTTTAGTGTTGGCAACAGTGCAGTCACACCGTAACCTTTCTGTGGTATTGTGGAAGAGTGCAGGGTTGGACCCTGCGGTCAAATATTAAAATGATATGAATCTGGTACAGGCGTCAGTGCACCCAAATATTGTGCCTTTGGTGGCACTGGCAGTAAGTGCCTTCACACCGTCACCCCTCTGTGGTATTGGGGAAGAGTGCAGCGGTGTACCCTGCGGTCCAATATTAAAATGATATGAATCTGGTATAGGCATCAGTGGCAGTGCACCCAAATATTGTGCCTTTGGTGCAGCAAGTGCCTTCACACCGTAACCCCTCTGTGGTATTGGGGAAGAGTGCAGCGGTGTACCCTGCGGTCCAATATTAAAATGATATGAATCTGGTATAGGCATCAGTGGCAGTGCACCCAAATATTGTGCCTTTGGTGCAGCAAGTGCCTTCACACCGTAACCCCTCTGTGGTATTGTGGAAGAGTGCAGTGGTGGACCCTGCGGTCCAATATTAAAATGATATGAATCTGGTGTAGGCATCAGTGCTCCCAAATATTTTTGGGAGGCAGCAAGTGCCTTCACACCGTAACCCCTCTGAGGTATTGTGGAAGAGTGCAGTGGTGGAGGCTTTGGTAATGCAGAAGAGATAACCGATCTATTCAGTTACATCAGCAGCTATAACAAAACCGGGCCAGCAATGTTTAGGCACTAGTACTGCGCTACTGTATATGGTGAGAATCGGCGCACACCAGTAGCAACAGGAAGCAAACAGAACAGGCAGGGAATACACAGAGAGAATAGTCAAATGGCAGGCAAAGTCGGCAAGAGATCGATGTTTGTGTTGTATTATTTTAAGCAGACTGTGTTTTTTCAAATTGTTGTGACTTAGATGAAGATCAGAGCACATTTTATGACCAATTCCTGCAAAACTCCACGTAATCCCAAAGGGTTCACATACTTTTTCTTGCGTACTGTATACTATTCTCTGCTCTAACGGGTTCAACATTTCTTCTGGAGGGATCAGCCAAATTGGGGGGGGGAATTAGTTAATTAGTTGCCAAAATGTGTGTGTAATACAAGCCTGATATATATATTTATAAGAATATAGATATATATCTTATCTATATATATATATCATACCTGCCCTTACCTTCCCCTATAAATTTGCTAAGAATGTACACACAAAAAAAAAAACCACTGCCTGAGACCCCGCGCAGCCCACATGCCACCCCCCTCTACCTGGCTGAATGTATCTAATATATATATATATAATTAAATACATTCAGCAAGGTAGAGAAAGAAAAAAAAAGTTTTATTTTATGTTCCGGGGGACATTTAAAAATGTCCTCGGATTTTATTTTTTTTAGAAATGTGTCGCCTTACCTTAGCCTGCTGGTCAGTGGGGGCTCCCTGGATCCTGGTTGTGGGGGGGGGGTCTGCCGTGGCTGCAGGTGCAGTAGCTCCCTCCCTGCGCCGCCTGTCCCTGTCACATGCACCCGAGCGGCTAGCCCGCACAGTCGCAGCTCTGTCATCCACGGCCGCATGCTCCTCAAGGGGATCCTTGGGAGGCCCTGGCAGGCTGCCCTCTACAATGCCTGATTAGAGGGCCGTGTCTTCCTGATGTTTTAGTAACAAGAATGTTTTATCCCATAGGCTTCAATGTTAAAAATATTCCCGTTTTAATTCAATATCTAATAAATCATTGCTTATAAAATTCTGAAGTAAGGAGTCTCTTTACTTCTAGATTTCTTAGTATTTTTTAAGCATTTTTTATACTTTTTTCAATTATTTTTTTTTTCGAACTTTTGGCCGATGTTCGATGCGAACTCCGAACATATCCGAAACGAACGCTCATCCTTATTCTAGAGCAGGAGCCCTTTCATTTGGTGAGTTAAACATATGCTGATTAAAGCCTAACTTTCTGAAAGATGGAGTCGAAACATTTGTAAAGACACTGTTCATTCACATAATTTGTAGCATATAAATTACATTGCACCATTTATCTTAAATTATTGTGTAATAGAATTGCAGCTTGGCTTACGGTCTAAAAATATAAAGCTTAAAGGCTCTTTGACGCACAAGGATCGGTATTTCAAGTTGATCTGTAACTGGGGATGAGCCAAACACCCCCGTTTTCAGTTCGCATTCGAACTCAAACAATTTCAAAAGTTCGAGTTCGAACGCGAACACGAACCGAACTCAATGCAAGTCAATGGGACTCGAAAGTTCGAATTTTAGAGTGCCCTCCAAGAGGGCATATATGCAAAATATTTGCCATAAAAGGTGTATGGGGGTCCGGGTAGTGCCCTGGGGGACAGGAAACAAGGACAAAAAGTAAAAAAAAATATGTTTTTAAAGGAACAGGGAGTTTTCCATGAAATAAGGGTTAAAAATAAAAACAAAAAATTCCTTCAAATATCATGCCTAGCAGGTCCCCATAACCTGCCCGTGAAGTGGCGGATTTTTCGGATGTATAGAAATATGTAAAAACCAAAAAATTACGTTTCAAATGACGGTAAATGGTTTTCTTTTAATCTATTCATAAGTTTAATCTATTCATAAGTGCCATCATACAGTAACCCCTCTGTGGTATTGTGGAAGAGTGCAGGGGTGGACCATGCGGTCCTATATTAAAAAGATATGAATCTGGTAAAGCCGTCAGTGCACCCAAATATTGTGCCTTTGGTGGCAGAAAGTGCCTCCACACCGTAAGTAACCCCTCTGTGGTATTGTGGAAGAGTGCAGGGGTGGACTATGCGGTCCTATATTAATATGATCCTACCGGGCGGGAGCATGTGCTGCGGTGGACCCAGGAGGGCACTCACCTGTCGAGGGGGCCGCTGCTGTGAGTTCCTGCCCTACGGCTGAGTTGGAGGGTCCCGAGTTGCTGGATGCAGCTGCTGAATTGCGGCCTCCGAAGATAACCCCCCAGGTGCAGCTGGGGGGGCTCCCCCAGCGGCTGGATGTGACCCGGGTGCCGAGTGTAGCGGTGGATGAGCGACTGGAGCAGCGGTGGTGTCCTCCTGCGCCGATTGGTCCTCGGTTGGGGTCTGACAACATTTGCCTCGGGGTAATGCTGGAGCAGCGGCTTCTGTGGGTTCTAGGCCGTGCGTCCCTGCCTGAGTACCGAGCTGACCCGGAGATGGAGCGGTTTGCCTTGTTTCGAGACGCAGGGTGAGGCTGTTATCCCCCCCATGAGTCTCCCTCATTTATTTTCCTTTTATTTTTTGTTTTATATTCCATTGCTGGCCTCTACAGCATTCCCAAGCCTATTCCTTATTTTTGTTTGAGACATTCATTGTAGACGCTTCCTACAACTCAGCGGACTTTTGATTTTTCTTTTTTCTGTTCTTTGTTTGTTATTATTATTATTATTCTTTATTTATAAAGCGCCAGCATATTCCGCAGCGCTGTACAATATGCACAGTATAGACAGGGTTACAATACATTGAACAACATTTGACAAACAGTACAGGAGGAGATGAGGGCCCTATTCCCATAGGAACTCACAATCTGGGAGGGTTGGGGTTGGAAACAGGAGGAGAGGACTGTAAGGTGAGAGTGATTGATGGTTGCGTCAGTGAGTTGGGTGGTAGGCTTCCCTAAATAGGAATGTTTTAAGGGAGCGTTTGAAGGAAGAGAAGTTAGGGGAAAGTCTGACAGTACGAGGGAGAGCGTTGCCTGAAAAAACTTGAGGACGCTCTAAAGCAACACTTGTATAACACCTTTCCAGGCACTGGTAGGTTACCAAGTGATGACACAGGTGCTTCTGAGGCTGCGGATGATCAGAGGAATAGTGGTGAAGGCCGGGGCCGCTTGACTGATGCCTTTTTACCTTTTTTTATTCCACGACGCCCAGGGACGTCAAATGTAGGCACCCATTGCCAGCGTCTTCACCGTATGGTGCAGGTCTACCTAGGGGCAAGGGTAGACTTGGTGTCACGGATCCCTCTGGTTACCAAGATGGTGGTCCCTTTACGCAGACCGCTCACTACCCTTCCGATCCTTAGAGTGGTCGGCACGTCTAGACAGATACAGTATACGTCAGATAGGTATATACACAAAGAACGATACTAGGAGGGTACACAAGACCTTAGAATGGTTGGCTCTCCCAAGACCTGAATAATAGAAGAGGTAGTCTGATGCGTGCTTAGGATGCCACACAGACTGACCTCAATACCAAGATAGAAGAGTAAACGCCAATACCAGGGGTTATGCACAGAATAGTTCGTTTGCCAATGCCAGGGGTCGGTACACAGAATGGTTCGTTTGCCAATGCCAGGGTTCGGTACACAGAATGGTTCGTTTGCCAATGCCAGGGGTCGGTACACAGAATGGTTCGTTTGCCAATGCCAGGGGTCGGTACACAGAATGGTTCGTTTGCCAATGCCAGGGGTCGGTACACAGAATGGTCAGTTTGCCAAATGCCAAGGGTCAATACACAGAATAGCCAATAATATCAACAGAATACAAGAGCTCTGCGGGAAGTAACTACCACGTCAGGGCACCAGTGAGAATGTGAAGCCGGGTTTTAAACTCGGCGGGTCCGCGTCATGCGCCTGGCCCCGCCCCCCGGCGTCCCACGTGTGCGGAAGCGTTCCGCGATATCACTCGGCGCCTGGCCAGCGAGCAGCGAGGAAGCCGCTGCCAGGCGCCGGGGGGGGGGGGCCGCGGACACCGTGACAGAACCCCCCCCTCTACGGGCGCCACTGGACGACCCCCAGGGGCACAGGGATGAGCCAAATAGAAGGCCTTCACCAAGCGAGGGGCATGAACCTCAGTAGCCGGAAGCCAAGAGCGGTCCTCCGGACCGTAGCCCACCCAGTCCACTAAGTACTGAAGGACCCCCCTAGAAACCCTGGCGTCCAGAATGGCCTTAACTTCAAACTCCTCCTCGCCCTCCACAGAGACCGGAGGAGGGCGGACACGGGCCCTGGTGTACCGATTACACAAAAGCGGTTTTAAAAGGCTCACGTGGAACACGTTGTGTATCCTGATATGGGAGGGCAGTGCCAAGGCATAGGAGACCGGGTTGAGTCGCCGCAGTATCTTGTAAGGGCCTATGTATCTGGGGGCTAGTTTCATCGATGGCACTAAGAGCTTAATGTTTCGCGAACGAAAGCCAAACCCTGTCCCCGACTTGATACACAGGTGCTGGTCCCCTACGTCTATCGGCCTTCGTTTTCTGGACAATACTGCCTTCTCCCAGTGCCTGTTTAACCCTCCCCCAGGTCTCAGTCAATGACGCCAAGTGCTCATCCAGAGCAGGAATTCGCGGTATCAGAAATGCAGTCAGTGGAAGCACGGGAGGATCAAATCCGTAAACCGTGAAGAAGAAAGGGAATGACCACTGGCTTCACTCACGGTACTGTTTAGGGCATACTCGGCCCAAGGTAGCAGGTCTGACCAGTTATCCTGTCGTTCAGATATGAAACACCTGAGATACTTCTCAACATTTTGATTGGCCCTTTCTGCTGCTCCGTTCGTTTGGGGGTGATAGGCCGAGGAGAAGGACAGGTCTATTCCCACATTCTTGCAGAACCCCCTCCAGAATCTGGAGACAAACTGGGTCCCCCTATCAGAAACAATCCCAAGAGGGATACCGTGTATGCGGACCACGTTGGCGATGAAAATGGGCACCAGCTCGGCTGCTGACGGTAGCTTCCGAAGAGGAACATAGTGACCCATTTTGGAAAAGCGATCTATAATCGTGAGTATAACAGTATTCCCTTTGGACTCGGGTAACTCTACTATAAAATCCATGGCTATCTGCGACCATGGTCGTTCGGGGATAGGCAGGGGCTGGAGTAAACCAATGGGCGCTGTCTTAGGACTCTTATTTCTTGTGCATACCTCGCACACGGCTATGTAATCTTTAATATCCCGGCGCATCGTGGGCCACCATAGCAGTTTTCGGATGCTAGCCACTGTTTTGGTGATCCCCATGTGCCCAGAGGTTTTATTGTCATGGTAAATCTTAAGGACTTCCTCTCTTTCCTTCTCAGGTACAAAGAGCTTCGCGGGAGGTCTCCCCCCCGGAGCCTTATCTTGGACAGTCTGCAATCGGATCATCAGAGGGGATGAGACACTAATCGTGGTAGAGGCTATGATCCTCTCCTGAGGTACAATGGGATGTTGATCCTGAACGTTATGTTCATAGGATTCATACTGTCTAGATAACGCATCTGCTTTAATGTTTCTTGACCCAGGTCTATATGTGAGGATGAAATTAAAACTTGAAAGAAACAAAGACCATCTCGCTTGTCTGGCGTTCAATCGTTTCGCGTCTCCAATGTAAGTGAGATTCTTATGATCAGTTATGATAACGATTGGGTCCGTAGATCCCTCTAATAAGTATCTCCACTCTGCCAAGGCTGCGATAACTGCTAACAACTCTCTATTACCGATGTCATAGTTTCTCTCGGCCGGAGACAACTTCCGGGAATAGAAGCCGCATGGATGCAAAGGTTTATCGGGTGCCCGCCTTTGGGACAAGACTGCTCCAAGACCGAGTTCGGAGGCGTCAACCTCGAGTTGGAAGGGCAGAGCTGGATCAGGATGTCGGAGAACAGGGGCAGTCGTGAATGCCTGTTTGAGGACCTCGAAGGCTTGCCTGGCCTGGGGTGTCCACTTCTGATTTCCCACCCCTTTTTTAGTCATGGCCGTGAGAGGAGCTACCAAGGTCGAAAAGTCTTTAATGAACCTTCGATAATAGTTGGTAAAACCTAGAAACCTCTGGATGGCTTTAAGCCCTTGGGGTAGGGGCCAGTCGAGGATTGCCGACAATTTACCAGGATCCATTTGAAACCCCTCAGGGGTTATGATATACCCAAGGAAGTGCACCATCTCTCTATCAAATAGGCACTTTTCTAATTTGCAGTATAAGCCGGCCTTCAATAGTCTCCTTAACACTTGTTGCACATGGGCGTGATGGGTCTCCTTATCTGGAGAGTATATCAGGATGTCATCGAGATACACTATGACGAATGTTTGCAGAAAATCCCTTAGGGTGTCATTTATGAGATCCTGAAACACAGCTGGCGCGTTACATAACCCAAAGGGCATTACCAGGTATTCGTAATGCCCGCTACGCGTATTAAAAGCCGTCTTCCACTCGTGCCCCTTTTTCACCCTTATCAGATTGTAGGCCCCGCGTAAATCGAGCTTCGTGTATATACGGGCCCCTTTCAGTCGGTCGAACAACTCTGTTATAAGGGGTATGGGATATGCATTTCTTATGGTTATTCTGTTTAAACCTCTATAATCTATGCATGGTCGCAAGTCTCCCTCTTTCTTGGAGACGAAAAAAGAAACCAGCTCCTGCTGGGGAGGAGGACCGTCTAATGAATCCACGCTCAAGATTCTCCTTTATATATTCCTCCATAATATCGTTCTCCTTTTGCGACAAGGGGTATACATGTCCTCTGGGAGGCATAGTACCGGGGAGTAACTCTATGGCACAGTCATACGGGCGATGTGGTGGTAAAACCTCAGTCCTGGCCTTCGAAAAAACCTCCTTTAATGCCTGATAACAGTCAGGGACTACTGTGGATAAAGGAGGTGCTGTGGCGATATTAAGGCTACCAATAACAGTGACCCTGCCCATGCATTTCAACTGGCAACTGGGACCCCAACATCTTATGTCTCTCTGGACCCAATCAATCACCGGGTTATGCTCAGTCAACCATGGAAACCCTAGGACGACGGGGCATGAGGGAGAGTCAATAATCTGGAATCGTATGGTTTCCCGGTGCAACACTCCTGTTTTCATGCATACCTCTATAGTGTCGTGGGTGATATGGGGACATGACAAGGGTTTCCCGTCTATGGCCTCCACCATTAGAGGTCTTTCTTTGAGAACTAGAGGCATGAGGTTCTTGGAGGCAAACACTCTATCCATAAAGTTACCTGAGGCTCCAGAGTCTAGGAACGCCTCAGTCTCGAGGTGCACCCCCTCCCAGGTTAAGGAGATGGGCACCAGAATCCGGGTTTTTTTTTTTCGTTATCAACAAAGGAGGCATAGAGCGAACCGATTACCTGGCTAGTAGGTGTTTCTGGCCCGGCTTGCCAGTGTCACCCCTGCCACCCCTGGGTCTTTGAGGACATTGAAGACGAAAATGCCCTGCCCCGGCACAGTAAAAACAGAGCCCCCTTTCCCTTCTGTGAGTTCTCTCAGCCTCTGAAATACCTGTTCTACCTATCTGCATGGGTTCCACGACCGGTAGATCGGTTCTTTCTGGCTCTGGAGTACCTGACGTACTGGTGTGTCTGGGTACCAAGGGTAAAGGAGGCAAAACCCTTCTGGGTCTGTCTCTAGAGTGCCTCCTGTCCCTAATTGGTCGTCCATGGCAATACAGAAATCAACCAAATGGTCCAGATGTTCTGGCAACTTCAAGGGAGCCAGCTCAAACATCAAAGCCTCGTTCAGGCCTTCGGTAAACGCCAAGGTTAAAACGTCGTTAGGCCAGTGTACCTCAGAAGTCAAGGTCTTAAATTCTATGGCATAGTCGGAGACTCTCCTATTACCTTGCTTAATGTGGAATAAGGACCTGCCTGCATTGGTGGCCCTTCTAGAGGGATCAAACGTACGTTTTAGTTCAGAGGTAAAGCCCTCATAGTCATATATGATGGGCTTTTTGTTTTCCCACAATGGCGTGGCCCACAGTAACGCTTTATCAGTTAAATGGTTAATTAGGTAGCCTACTTTGGCTTTATCGGATACACAGGACCCTGGATTGTTCTCGAATAGAATCTCCAGTTGGGTCAAAAAACCCCGACACAAGTTAGGCGTACCATCATAGCGTACGGGTGCCTTCATACTGAGCCTACACCCCTCGGGTGAGGCCGAACTGGCCCTAGGCAATACTGGTTCTGGAGGACTTGCAGTACCAGTAGTGGATCGATTCAACAGGGTTTGCAGAGCAAGAGCAATCTGGTCCATCCTGTGGTCCTGCTCTTCTTGTCGAGCTGCAATTCTTGTCAACTGAGAAGAGAGGTCTGCGGGATCCATTGGCCCTGACGTAATGTCACGGATCCCTCTGGTTACCAAGATGGTGGTCCCTTTACGCAGACCGCTCACTACCCTTCCGATCCTTAGAGTGGTCGGCACGTCTAGACAGATACAGTATACGTCAAGATAGGTATACACAAAGAACGATACTAGGAGGGTACACAAGACCTTAGAATGGTTGGCTCTTCCCAAGACCTGAATAATAGAAGAGGTAGTCTGATGCGTGCTTAGGATGCCACACAGACTGACCTCAATACCAAGATAGAAGAGTAAACGCCAATACCAGGGGTTATGCACAGAATAGTTCGTTTGCCAATGCCAGGGGTCGGTACACAGAATGGTTCGTTTGCCAATGCCAGGGGTCGGTACACAGAATGGTTCGTTTGCCAATGCCAGGGGTCGGTACACAGAATGGTTCGTTTGCCAATGCCAGGGGTCGGTACACAGAATGGTTCGTTTGCCAATGCCAGGGGTCGGTACACAGAATGGTCAGTTTGCCAAATGCCAAGGGTCAATACACAGAATAGCCAATAATATCAACAGAATACAAGAGCTCTGCGGGAAGTAACTACCACGTCAGGGCACCAGTGAGAATGTGAAGCCGGGTTTTAAACTCGGCGGGTCCGCGTCATGCGCCTGGCCCCGCCCCCCGGCGTCCCACGTGTGCGGAAGCGTTCCGCGATATCACTCGGCGCCTGGCCAGCGAGCAGCGAGGAAGCCGCTGCCAGGCGCCGGGGGGGGGGCCGCGGACACCGTGACACTTGGATACCTTTCCTGCAGATGATCCACTGGCTTACTGGGTGTTGAGATTGGATCACTGGCCAGAACTTAGCCAATATGCTATGCAGCTACTAGGTTGCCCTTCATCCAGTGTGCTTTCTGAAAGGACGTTCAGTGCCGCTGGAGGTTTTGTCACAGACAAAAGAGTGCGTCTGTCCACCGACTCTGTAGACCGGCTGACATTTATAAAAATGAAACAGTCCTGGATCAGCAGCTATCAATCCCCTGATGCTGACGTAATGGAATAGATCGGGGATGTCTTCTGCATTCACAAAACCTCCACCACTGAACTCTTCCACAATACCACAAAGGGGTTACATAGAAACATACAACAATGTCGGCAGATAAGAATCTTTCGGCCCATCTAGTCTGCCCAATTACATGGATACTTTACCTGGATTTATCTTTTGTTTAGGATAGCCTTATGCCTATCCCATGCTTGCTTAAATTCAATTACTGTTTTGGCCTCTACCACTTCAACTGGAAGGCTGTTCCATGTATCCACCACCCTCTCAGTAAAATAATGCTTCCTGATGTTACTTTTAAACCTTTGCCCCTCTAATCTAAGACTATGTCCTCTTGTTTTGCTACTTTGTTTCCTTTTAAATATACTCCCTCCCTCTACCTTGTGCATTCCCTTTACGTATTTAAATGTTTCTATCATATCTCCTCTGTTTCGTCTTTTTTCCAAGCTGTACATGTTAAGATCATTAAGCCTTTCCTGGTAACTTTTCTCCTTCAAGCCGTACACCATTTTAGTAGCCCTTCTCTGAACTCTCTCTAAGATGTCTATATCCTCCTGGAGATACGGTCTCCAGTACTGCACACAGTACTCCAAATGAGGTCTCACCAGTGCTCTGTACAGTGGCATGAGCACTTCCCTTTTCCTACTGCTAATACCTCTCCCTACACAACCAAGCATTCTGCCAGCATTTCCTGCTGCTCTATTACATTGACTACTTACCCTTAGATCCTCTGAAATAATAACCTCTAAATCCCTTTCCTCAGATGTTGAGGTTAGGACTGTATCAAATATTCTATATTCAGCCCTTGTGTTTTTACATCCCAGGTGCATTATCTTGCACTTATCCACATTAAACCTCAATTGCCACAGCTCCGACCATTTTTTAGTTTACCTAAATCATTTGTCATTTGGTTGATCCCTCCAGGAACGTCAACCCTGTTGCAAATCTTTGTGTCATTAGCAAAAAGACATACTTTACCATTAATACCTTCTGCAATATCACTAATAAAAATATTAAAGGTAATGGGTCCAAGTACTGACCCCTGAGGTACCCCACTGGTAACAAGACCTTGCGCCGAATAAACTCCATTTACCACAACCCTCTGTTGCCTGTCACTCAGCCACTGCCTAATCCATTCAACAATATTGGAATCCAAGCTCAAAGATTGCAATTTATTGATAAGCCTTCTATGCGGAACAGTATCAAAAGCCTTACTGAAATCTAAATAAGCAATGTCTACTGCACCACCTATGTCTATTATTTTTGTTACCCAATCAAAAAATCAATAAGATTAGTTTGGCATGATCTCCCTGAGGTTAACCCATGTTGTTTCTGATCCTGTATGTGTTTTTAGATGTTCAACAATCCTTTCCTTTAACATGGTTTCCATTAATTTCCCCACTACTGACGTAAGACTAACTGGCCTATAGTTCCCAGATTCCTCCCTACTACCCTTCTTGTAAATGGGCACAACATTTGCTAATTTCCAGTCTTCTGGGACGACTCCCGTTAACAAGGATTGGTTAAATAAATCTGTTAACAGTTTTGCTATTACACCACCGAGCTCTTTTAATAATTTAGGGTGGATCCCATCAGGCCCCATTGACTTATTTGTCTTTACTTTAGACAGCTGCTGTAGAACCTCCTCCTCTGTAAACTCATATGTAAATGTCTCTTTAGTGTTTCCTCCTAACTGAGGTCCCTTTCCTTCCTTTTCTTCTGCAAAGACTGAACAAAAATATTCATTGAGGCAGTCAGCGAGACTTTTATCCTCTTCTACATACCTTCCTTCCTTTGTTTTTAATCTAACTAATCCTTGTTTTACTTTTCTTTTCTTGTTTATGTATCTAAAAAATGTTTTGTCCCCCCTTTTTACTGACTGA
The DNA here is from genome assembly GCA_009667805.1 of Leptobrachium leishanense. Taxonomy (NCBI): domain Eukaryota; kingdom Metazoa; phylum Chordata; class Amphibia; order Anura; family Megophryidae; genus Leptobrachium; species Leptobrachium leishanense. Next base: position 498,735,334 of record CM019063.1, on the reverse strand, counting down.
GCTATTTTCTCTTCTGCGTGTGCTTTGGAAGCTCTTATAAATTGCTTTGCCTCTTTCTACCTTATCTTATAGGTTTGCCTATCTTCTTCACTCTGATTTTTTTTTATAATTATTGAATGCTATCTTTTTGTTCTTCACTATTTTGGCCACTTCTGCAGAGTACCACAGTGGTTTCTTCCCTTTTTTGTTTTTGCTAACAAGCCGAACGCAATTGCCTGTGGCCTTCAATAATGCTTCCTTTAAATAATCCTATTTCTCCAGGACTCCCTTTAAACTCCTCCAGTCTGGTAATGACTCATTCACGGTGTGAAGGCACTTGCTGTCACCAAAGGCACAATATTTGGGTGCACTGACGACTGTACCAGATTTATATCATTTAAATTTTTTGGAACTCAGGGTCCAACCCTGCACTCTTCCACAATACCACAGAGGGGTTACGGTGTGACGGCACTGTTGCCGACACTAAAGGCCCAATTTTAAAGCACCTATTGTTACTTTCATCCAAAGCCTGCATAAGTTTCACCATAATTTAGCCAAAAAATCACTAAACTTGTTCTGCGTGTCCTAAAAGGTCTCCTCTTTTAATACAGACCGCCGCCCCAAGCAGTTGTTTATGAATAGATTAAAGGAAAACCGTTTACCGTCATTTCAAACGTAATTTTTTGTTTTTAAATGTTTCTATACATCCTACAAATCTACCACTTCATGGGCAGATTATGGGGACCTCCTAGGCACGATATTTGAAAGAATTTTTCATTTTTATTTTTAACCCTTATTTCATGGAAAACTCACTGTCCCTTTAAAAACGTTTTTTTTTAACTTTTTGTCCTTGTTTCCTGTCCCCCAGGGCACTACCTGGACCCCCATACACCTTTTATGGCAAATATCTTGCATATATGCCCTCTTGCAGGGCACTCTAAAAACCGAACTTTTGAGTCCCATTGACTTGCATTGAGTTCGGTTCGTGTTCGAACTCGAACTTTTGAAATTGTTCGAGCTCGAATGCGAAACCTCCTATAAGTCTGTGAGACCCCCTGATGGGTGGCAGTGACAAGACACAAATTACAATTCCCAGGAACCTCCTATAAATCAGTGAGCCCCGCTGATGGGTGGCAGTGTGACAAGACACAGATTACAATTCCCCGAAACCTCCTGTCAGGGACCGGGTTCTTGTGACACCGGTGACATGAATATGAACCCAGGATGCAGTAAATAAAGGCAACAACAAAAGGCTTGGTGAAAATAGCAGAAACTTATATTGAATAACTGGATACAAATAAAAAGGCAGGAATCTGTATAAATAATAAGTCCTTGAAAAACAAACGCAGATGATGTAAAGTCTTGGGATGGATAATGTAGAAGGGTTCTTGAGACTGTACTGGCAAGGAGTAAGAGAAGCGAAGTCCAGAGGAATAGCCAGGGGTTCGATACACGGGAATCAGAATAAACGACAAGGCTGGCCACTTGGGATAAATCAGGCACCTTTCTTTCACAAGGAATCCAACATTAATGACAGAGCACTGGCTGGATGTGGGAGTGGTTCTTTTAAGGAACCCAGCCAGTGCTCATTACATCCACCTGATGCAGTACACAAAACTGGGTTAAGGCATACTGCTGTACATAAGCTTGCCACCAGGGTTGGTCTCATGACTTGGACGTTTTGCCACGGCGTCGCCGTGGGACTTGACAGAGCCCCCTATCTAGGGACGAACTCTGGGCGGACCAACTTGTATCAGGTTCAGCACTGATGGGTAGATCTTCTGGTTCTGTGGATCCAGTAGGGACAGGCTTTGTTTTAAAGCTGTGGATTATAGGGGAGTCCACTTTCGCCATACCTGGGATCCTTCTGGAGTCAGCAGTTTGACAGAGGTGAGTGGTTGAATTGCCGGTCATAACCTTCTCTGGATATATGAGTGAAGGTACAGAGGAGGCACATGCATCTAGAACCAGGTTTTGTAAAGATACTTGGTTTGCTTGGAGTTCTTTTACAGTTCGTGTAACCGTAGCAATTTGGTCAACAAAGATGGATATGGTCGACATAATGAATGCATAATTTGTGGGGGTCTCCGCAGTCTCTGTTTGTGTTGACCCGGTAGCTTGTCTTCTGTCACGCTCTTCAGAGTTTAAAGGACCATAGCGTGTTTGACCTCTTGGGGTGCACACCTTAGAAGAGGAGTCCCAGGCACTCTGCAGTAGTTCCTTGAAGCATTGTATCAGGTGGGTCATTAGCTCCTGGAAGGCAGCTTTCAGAAAGTCCAACAGAATTTTATTGACTGCGGGTTCATTTGCATCAGGCTCTGTCATTTTGTCAGGGACCGGGTTCTTGTGACACCGGTGACATGAATATGAACCCAGGATGCAGTAAATAAAGGCAACAACAAAAGGCTTGGTGAAAATAGCAGAAACTTATATTGAATAACTGGATACAAATAAAAAGGCAGGAATCTGTATAAATAATAAGTCCTTGAAAAACAAACGCAGATGATGTAAAGTCTTGGGATGGATAATGTAGATGGGGTCTTGAGACTGTACCGGCAAGGAGTAAGAGAAGTGAAGTCCAGAGGAATAGCCAGGGGTTCGATACACGGGAATCAGAATAAATGACAAGGCTGGCCACTTGGCTCTTGGGATAAATCAGGCACCTTTCTTTCACAAGGAATCCAACATTAATGACAGAGCACTGGCTGGATGTGGGAGTGGTTCTTTTAAGGAACCCAGCCATTGCTCATTACTTCCACCTGATGCAGTATACAAAACTGGGTTAAGGCATACTGCTGTACATAAGCTTGCCACCAGGGTTGGTCTCATGACTTGGACGTTTTGCCACGGCGTCGCCGTGGGACTTGACACCTCCTATAAATCAGTCCTCCTATAAATCAGTGAGACCCCCTGATGGGTGGCAGTGAGAACACAAAGATTACAACAATTCCCAGATATCTTCAAGAAGTGAGACCCCCACAATTGCTGTTGGCAGTGAGAACACAAAGATTACAGCAATTCCCAGATATTTTGTATAAATGAGACCCCCAAAATAGTTGGCGGCAGTGAGAACGCACAGATTTCCACAATTCCCAGATATCTTCTAGAAGTGAGACCCCCACAATTGCTGCTGGCAGTGAGAAGACAAAGATTAGAACAATTCCCAGATATTTTGTAGAAGTGAGACACCCCAATAGCTGGTGGCAGTGAGAACACACACTAACACAACAATCTTCTCTCAAAAAACACGTGCTGAAGGCTGTGTGAAGCCTTATAGTGTGTTGCGGGATTTAGCTCCGTGAGCCCATGATTGGGCAAAATTTGCCCAATCAGGACTCTGAGCCATGATTGGCATAGTCTTGCACCTAAACTGTGGTCAGGTGCAAGCTGTAGCCAATTACAAGCTTCAGGCCAGTGGAAAAGTGCATTGTGGTCGAACATGCGGAAATGTTCGGAGTTCGCGAACATCCGAACGGGCGATGCTCGAATTGAACTCCAAACATATTGAACCGAACAGCTCATCGCCATCTGTAACAATGCCATGAAGCACTGTAATTACCGTGGGGTCAATACAAACATTTCCACTCTACCTTATTGTAAGTTTTTTGTTTTTTTTTGAGAAAGGATTTTACCAGGAAGGATACATTGAGATTTCTCTCGTTTTCAAGTATGTCCTGGGTGGCGAGTATGTACCGTTAGGTGTCATGCCAAGGACACTTACTGGAGAGGTTGCTCGCTGGGATCGAACCCATGACTCCACAGGCTCACTCCATGCAGAGCAGTGACATTACCTATACTCCACCCAGCCAGTTGAGGAGTCGCCTGTCCTGACATTCTTCCATTCTACGAAGATACTGTGCATCCTATACTTTGAATAAAATTATGAAAAATGCTACGAGTTGAAAGTCAAGATCAAACAGTCTCTCTTTGTCCTTGGGATGGAATGCACATTCCCTTGCATTAACCACTTCGCTGCTGAGGACGCGCTCCCATCGGGGTCAGCGTTCGGCCGGGTTCAGGCCGATTGCTGGCCCCTCCGGTGCGGGCTGACATCCTGGATGTCAGCCCGGCATCCGGACCAGCAGCCGCCAGAATTAGGTGTCATCGCGGTGGCGCGATGACACCTAATTCAGGCCCCCCCCCGCATGTGAGGAGGAGGCGCCTGAAAGGGAGGGGGGGAGGTCCTTCGGACCTCTCTCCCTCCCGATCGGCGGCGCACAGGGGGTTAACCCAGGCATCATTTGGAAGGGCACAGCCTGCCCTTCCAAATGATGCCTGGCATTAACCCCTGGGGAGCTGGATCGCGAATCGGCGCTGAAAAGCGCCGGTTCGCGATCCTTTCCCGGAGCTGGCCGACATCTTGGATGTCGGCCAAGCCTCCGGGAACTCCCCCAGAGGACTGGCGTCATCGTGCGTAGCACGATGACGCCAGTCCTAGACTTAACCCCTAACTGCCACCAACTGTGGAGATAGGGAGTTCCAATGAACTCCCTATCTCCCGATCCGTGGCAGCTAGGGGTTAAATTTTGGTATCGTTGGATCGGTCAGAGCATGGCCGTTCCAACGATACCAAACATGAAAGTGAAAAATTTTGTAAAAAAAAAAAAAATTAAAAATAAAAATAAAAAAAAATTAAAACAAAAAATTAAAAAAAAAAAAATAAACACTTTTTTAAAATTTTTTTTGGTTTGTTAATGCAGCAATATTGTTCCCATTTCAATTATAATGTGAACAATGATGCTGCACTAACGATTTTTGTATGCGGTGCGTTTGTTAAAAATCGTGTCATTTTCCCCAAAAAAAAATGTAACGAGACCCCATCTCTAATTTTTTTAACAAGCGCACCCCATACAAAATATAACCGCAATTGCTCGCATGTTAAAATGTGGAAAAAAACACTTTACACATTGTAAATTATTGAAAATACATATTTTATTGCATTTTTTGTTATAATATACAGACATGACATAACGTATACATATAATAATGACATATTATGAATCTACCGAGTCTGACGGAAAGAACGATATATAATATGTCTGGGTCATATACTAAAATAAGCCTTCAAAACACGTTTAAACATGATGCGCAAAACAGGTAAAAATGACCTCAGCATAGGGGCGGGAAAAGCCTCAGCAGCGAAAGGGTTAAAGGAACTCTCTAATAAAAAAAAACTTTTCTGCCCTTAAATAATTGGGCAGATGATGCTGATAGCAGCTGCAGAATTACTTTACTTATTTTTTTGTTTTAGCAGTAAATACTCACCTTTTCTTCCACGACATGTGCTGCTTTCCCTTGTCAGCTCAGGGCTTCTGAGATTGTGGAAACCCCTGCAACGTTTTTACGCAATTTACCTACCTACGCGACTTGTGTTGCATAGGATACACAAAGTGTGCATCACTCAGAACTTGCGCACTTTTGTAGGCATGTTCTGTAGCACCTTTGCAGAATAACAGATTGAAGCAACCCATCGACTGCTTCTCTCTGGGCAATCACTATTGCAAGCGGTCTGAGAGAGGATTATGTCAGCAAGCAGAACTTTGCTGTCCTCATTGATCGGCAGCTGGGAAATTAGACATCCCGTCTGTTTGGTGGTGGGTATGTGTGATGTGGAAACTCCTTTGTGACACACAAGGCACTATTGCCTTATGAATGCTAATTGTAACATTTGGGTGAGTATTGTAATCGTTAACATCAGGATAAGTGACTTTAACGCATGCCACCCATATTACCTTCCTGTCACTAAACCTGTGAGAAATCCGTTAGCTTACGTAATCACTGATGCGCTTGCACAAGCTTACTGCACTTTGCGCACCGTATACTTAACGTAGAACATAATCAGTAATTAATATTAGGAAAATTAAGGTATTACAAAGTCCCCCAAATTACCACACTGTTGCACATACCTAAAATTTAGCGTCACCTAAGAGCTGGTGCTAACTGATATCACTTTTGTTACAGAATCAGTTAACACCAGCTAACCCCCAACCCTCCAATAAATAAGATTTTATTTATATATTTATTTATAAAGGATTTTACCAGGAAGGACACATTGAGATTTCTCTCGTTTTCAAGTATGTCCTGGGTTCAGCAACATTAAATTGTTACAGTTGTTACAGAAATACAAAGTAATAAATGGCATGCAAGATATTAAAAACAAAACACAAATATACAGATTAACAGAAAATAAATATGTACACTATGTTACATGTTTTTCCAGTGCAATCTGTATATAGTCACTATGTTACATGTTTACAGGTGCATTCTGTATATAGTCACTATGTTACATGTTTACAGGTGCATTCTGTATATAGTCACTGTTACATGTTTACAGGTGCATTCTGTATGTAGTCACTATGTTACATGTTTACAGGTGCATTCCGTATATAGTCACTATGTTACATGTTTACAGGTGCATTCTGTATATAGTCACTGTATTACATGTTTACAGGTGCATTCTGTATGTAGTCACTATGTTACATGTTTACAGGTGCATTCTGTATATAGTCACTATGTTACATGTTTACAGGTGCATTCTGTATATAGTCACCATGTTACATGTTTACAGGTGTATTCTGTATATAGTCACTATGTTACATGTTTACAGGTGCATTCTGTATATAGTCACCATGTTACATGTTTACAGGTGTATTCTGTATATAGTCACTATGTTACATGTTTACAGGTGCATTCTGTATATAGTCACCATGTTACATGTTTACAGGTGCATTCTGTATATAGTCACTATGTTACATGTTTGCAGGTGCATTCTGTATATAGTCACTGTTACATGTTTACAGGTACATTCTGTATATAGTCACTATGTTACATGTTTACAGGCGCATTCTGTATATAGTCACTATGTTACATGTTTACAGGCGCATTCTGTATATAGTCACTATGTTACATGTTTACAGACGCATTCTGTATATAGTCACTATGTTACATGTTTACAGGCGCATTCTATATTGTATGTTAATAAGGAGCTCTTAAGTGACTTTAGACAATACTCACGTCTCATCCCGCGGCAAGAAAGGCTGCTATTGGCCGACGGGAGCGGAGTGAGACTGGGGACAAAATGGCTCCCTCCACGATCACTCCGTGGCCCTGCGTGATCTCAAAGAGTCCTATGGACTCCAGAAGTGATACTTGCAACAGTGCGTCTGCCTGCCCTGGAATCGCACGCTAAAATGGGACTGCTACAGAGAAACCTACAGGCACAGGTTTCCCCCATTAGTGCCCCCGTTTTAAAGTTACCATGGGAATAGGGCCCACAGCGTTTTAGCACTAGAGGGAACAGCACTAGAGGGAAGGAGTGGCGCAGACTACACAGCCTAAACATGATAAAAAAGAGAGGTTTGTGAGTGTCCTGTGGACGAGCAACAGCACTAGCGGCCTGCTCTACGGTGGGGCCCACTCAGGTCTCACAGGGTTTTTGCACAATTGTGCCGTTACAGGGATGAATGCTCCATATGCAAATAAGATGCTCTCACCAAAGAAAGGGTGGCCAGTACTGATTGCCAAGGACGTCATCCCTGCACGAGAGATGCAGCAACCCCCGGCGATCGTTTTGGCCTTGTTAGGCATCCTGAGGGTATAGCTGACACCCCTCTAGGCACCTCGAGCAAGCGGTCCATGTCTGGATTACCCTCTATACTTGTAGTGAGAAAAAAGAGAGGTTTGTGAGTGTTCTGAGGACGAGCAACCGCACTAGTGGCCTGCTCTACAGTGGGGCCCGCTCAGGTCTCACAAGGTTTTAGCTTGATTGTGCCATTACAGGATAAATATGATAAAACACTAAAGTGGTCAGGGTGTGTAGCGTGTCCCTTTAAGACACAGTGGAGTCTTATGAGGTTTGGAGTGCTTATTGCTGGCTGTGAGTTTTGCCGTTAGAGGTATAGCACTGAAAGGGAATTGCAGCCTTCCCAGTGGTAAATAGTAACAAGGACTGGGATGGCAGTTTCTAAAATATTGAATTCAGATTCACCATTTTAATCCACCACAGTTCTTCCAAATAAAGACTGGTGATTAGTAAATAAACCCATAAATTTTACATTGTGGGGAAATTAACTGGATTAGTAATCTTTCAGTTGCGTGATTTAATTACCTGGATCATAAATGGTGTGGATTGCTGAGCTCTTCTAAAGAGGAGAGACATGAGAGGAGAAATATATATGACTTGCCTCAGATCCTCCCTGAAGGAGCTCCTCTCTTTCCTGGATATAGACAAGAAATGTAGTCCGATGACACCATCGAAATCATGACACAAACCAGCAGTAATTCTGGAAGAGCTCTGTGTCCATAGAATCATTTTCGATCTGTAGAGACAGAGATGTCAGTAAATGTGCAGTAATTAAAAGTAAGCAATGAAACAGGCGAAACGCAACTGGTTGATTAGTGAATGGAACCAGGGTTAAGTTAAATGGCAAAGAAGGAGGAAAGTTGGTCAATGAAGAGTTAACAGAATGCTCCATCGTAACTTGTATCAAAGCAATAGTTATCAATATCTGGTGCACTTTAATTTATACCGACATAGGGCCAAATTACATTGTAGGTGCTAACGTTAACGCTCACCTGCGTGAGCATTAACGTTAGCCGCGGTGGCTTCCGCACATTACAATCCAAACGACAAAGTCCTAACACTGATTAACGTCCGGCTGCGGTTAACAAAATATTAACCACAGCCTGGACCTGGTGCTAACGGATTCCGCTGGTGCATAATCCATTAGCACCAGCAGAAATCCCCCCCCCTGAAAAAATCAGATATTCACCTAGTATCCCGCGATGAGGACCGCGGCTCCGTCCGCCTCCTCTGTCGCCGGGAACAGAGGGAGAGACTGGTGGAAAAAGTCCCCCAGTCTCTCCCTGCACATCACTACGCCGACCTGCAGGATCTCGCGAGGCGAGATCTGTCAGGTCATGTGACCAGGCAGGGGGAAACTCAATGGAGTCCTATAGACTCCATTGAGAGGATGCGGGCTGCGGCGCTTAGCGCTGCTGCACGCATACTGTAGCTAGCGCTCGCTAACAATGCAGGCAGCTTTTTAAGCGCCTGCATTGCACTCTCCCGATGAAACGGGGGCACTAGGGAGGAAACTGCGTGCACAGCTTTTTCTCCCTAGCACCCCCATTTTAGCGGGAAGAATGTAATTTAGCCCTCTGTGTATTATACGCATTTGTTATTCTGTCTCTTCCATTGTACAGCACTATGGAACTTGTTGGCACTTTATAAATACCTGTAACTGTAGCAATATTCATTCCTTTTATTGCAGGTTTACTTTCTCTGGTATCATTCCAAAGACGTCATTAAGTCATTCAAAACTCTGGAAAGGTAAATGTGCGTCTCTTCAACCGTTATATATTTATTTATTAATTTGTAAAGTATTTTACCAGGAAGGATACATTGAGATTTCTCTCGTTTTCAAGTATGTTGTTTAAAGGTATAAAGGTACTCACCGGATGGGCTTGCTCTGAATCCCATGTTTTATTATAATGGGGGGTAATGCAATTAAAGAACTAAGAACAACACATGTGATACACATCTTTTGTGGTTTACTGGAATTGCTTGCATCTTACTAATGTAATCAAACACCAAACTTGGACCATTTAATTAATTTGCGTTACCCCTTCCGTGATTCTTCTTGAACGTTAGTATTACACTGTAATTAATTATGTTGAAAGTGTAATGTTCTAACAGATGAATTACAAATAGAATGTTGTTAGAAATGATTCATTCTTGGAAGGTTTGCGTGTTGTGCAATCTATATACATGTATTGGGTGGGTTAAAGGAATGGGTCCTCTTGAATGGTAGTCAGGTTACTAGGAACAAAAAAGGAAATGTGAGAAGAAACCATTGACTGATGAATGTCTATAAGTGAATTTTATTTTCAAAGTATGAAAGGACAATGAATTGTATTTGAGATAATAGAAAAGTGAATAAGGTGGAAACCATTTCCATAAATAGCAAAAACGGAGAGACTGAAAGTACACCTGCAATTTCTTTACATAGTGGTATGTGGCCTATAACAAACCCCACAAAGCACAGAGGGGATCAGTAGGAGAAATGCAAGTATACTATGATTGAATCCGGGAATTCACCTCACCCAGAACTTGCGGGGCTTAACCCCTGAATATATAAAGAACATATAGATCACAATGATCCAAAAAAGCGGATGAGGAAGTGCCTCAAAAATTAAAAATAAAAAAGTTTTATTGATGGATCAAGATAAAACCACACCACAAAAATACAAAAGCCTAAAACGAAGCGTCCCTAATGAGCAGACTCAGGCTAGGGTCAGACTGAGGCAGTGCGAACGCGCGTTCTGGCGCACTTAATCACGGCCGCACTAGCAGCAGATGCCAGGCAATGACGGCCAATATACGAAGTACGGTCACACAAAAGTCCGGCTGCGCAACGCAAGTGGAAAATGAACGCATTTTTTCGAGAACGTGAAACCGCAGGTACTGACGTACAGAGTGCGCTGCGTCCGCTAGCGGCGTGTGTGCGTGATTAGGAGACGTCAGACGCTGCTAATGTCCGGCCAACATAACGTCCAGATGCACAAAGTGTTTTATTGATGATCCGTACAAAATCACGGACGAAAATGCGCGAGTATGACCACTATCACGTATTCTGTGAAAAAATGCGTCCATTCGTTCGAACGCACTTTTTCACAGACAACATAAAAATGCGTTCGTCTGACCCTAGCCTTATGCGAAACGCGCGTCGGATGTGCTATTTTTTTTCTCTCCTCTTTTCCTCCCACCTCTATATGCTTGACATAATCTTTGGACTATTGAAATGATCTGTGTGGCTGATGAAAGTGGCGTACAGCTAATATGCGCTGATGTATAATGATTCTTTAATAGTGGCACTTTATTATTGGTGGATTTTGGTTTGTTCCTTCCTACCTGTCTAAACTGTGGATTCTCAGTAACGAATTACTATATTTAGTTAGATATATGTTAAGCCTATCCACGGTTTTCTATTGATGTTACTGCATTTGCCCTATTGCTTCATATTTGAAAATCAGCACATGCAAAGTGTAACCATATAATTTATGGACAGGGGTGCATTCGGTCTTTATATCGTGAATTCTTAGGATTGTAGAGCCCGTGTTATATACATTATTTATATTTCAGACAGGTACACATCTCTACAGTGGCAAGAAAAAGTATGTGAACCCTTTGGGATTACGTGGAGTTTTGCATGAATTGGTCATAAAATGTGCTCTGATCTTCATCTAAGTCACAACAATTTGAAAAACACAGTCTGCTTAAAATAATACAACACAAACATTATATGTTTTTATTGAACAGAACATGTAAACATTCACAGTGCAGGGTGGAAAAAGTATGTGAACCCCTAGCCTAATGACTTCTCCAACAGTTAATTGGAGCCAGGAGTGAGCCAACCTTGAGTCCAATCAGTGTGATATTATTGGATGTGTTGCTGAAAGCTGTCCTGCCCTTTAAAAACACACACCAGTTTTGGATTTACTGGTTTCAAGAAGCACTGCCTGATGTGAACCATGCCTTGCAGAAAAGAGGTCTCAGAAGACCTATGATCAAGAATTGTTGACTTGCATGAAGCTGGAAAGGGTTACAAAAGTATCTCCAAAAGCCTTGATGTTCATGTGTCCACGGTAAGACAGACTGTCTACAAATGGAGAAAGTTCAGCACTGTTGCTACTCTCCCTAGGCATGGTCATCCTGTAAAGATGACTGCAAGAGCACAGCGCAGAATGCTTAATGAGGTAAAAAGAATCCTAGAATGTCAGCTAAAGACTTACAGAAATCTCTGGCACATGCTAACATTTTTGTTGACACATCTACAATAAGGAAAACATTAAACAAGAATGGAGCACATGGGAGGACACCACGGAGAAAGCCATTGCTGTCCAAAAAGAATATTGCAGCACGTTTGAAGTTTGCAAAAGAGCACCTGGATGTTCCACAGCACTACTGGCAAAATATTCTGTGGACAGATGAAACCAAAATTGAGTTGTTTGGAAAAACACATAACACTATGTGTGGAGAAAAAAAGGCACAGCACACCAACATCAAAACCTCATCCCCACTGTAAAACATGGCGGAGGGAGCATCATGGTTTGGGGCTGCTTTGCTGCCTCAGGGCCTGGACGGATTGTTGTCATTGAAGGAAAAATAAATTCCAGAGTTTATAAAGACATTTTGCAGGAAAACATAAGACCATCTGTCCGCCAACTGAAGCTCCGCAGAGGATCGATGATGCAACAGGACAATGACCAAAGCATACAAGTAATTCAACAAAAGAATGGCTTCAACAAAACAAAATACGCCTTCTGGAGTGGCCCAGTCAGAGTCCTGACCTCAACCCGATTGAAATGCTGTGGCATGACCTTAAGAGAGCGATTGACACCAGACATCCCAAGAATATTGCTACACTGAAACACTTTTGTGAAGAGGAGTGGTCCAAAATTACTCCAGATCGTTGTGCAGGTCTGATCTGCAACTACAGGAAACCTTTGTTTGAGGTTATTGCTGCCAAAGGACGGTCAACCAGTTATTAAATCCAAAGGTTCACGTACTTTTTCCACCCTGCACTGTGAATGTTTACATGTTCTGTTCAATAAAAAGATGAAAACATATACAGGGTTATTCAGAGAGCGTGAAAAGCAGGAGAATGACTGGAGAATGAAAAATTCTAAGTCAAACTAGCCGATTTGGAAAGTGAGATGAAAGGGAGAATTTTTCTGGTTTGGCTATTTTGACCTAGAATTTTTCATTCTCCAGTCATTCTCCTGCTTTTCACGCTCTCTGAATAAGCCTGATAACGTTTGTGTTGTATTATTTTAAGCAGACTGTGTTTTTCAAATTGTTGTGACTTAGATGAAGATCAGAGCACATTTTATGACCAATTCATGCAAAACTCCACGTAATCCCAAAGGGTTCACATACTTTTTCTTGCCACTGTATCTGGTACCTTTTGTAGTGTTGATAGGGTAGTATTACGGAGTGGTTTTCTCCTTCTCCCATCCCTACTGGTCCAGTGTGGTGTGCTTTTAAGACTTTTTCTTTGGTCAGGTCCTGCATTTTTTGTTTTCTTATGTTTTTGGCTTTTGTATTATTGTGATGTGGTTTTATCTTGATCCATCAATAAAACTTTTTATTTTTAATCTTTGAGGCACTTCCTCATCTGCTTTTTTGGATCATTGTGATCTATATGTTCTTTATAGTGGTATGTGGGTTTTATGCCCTGTGTTGTGCTGCACAAAGAACATGCTAAAAGAAGAGACGACTAAGGCCTTGAATAAGTTGGAGATGCTTTGATTAGAATAGAATTTTGTAATTTGCGTATCATCACATCAAGATATTGGTGATATTGGTAATGTAATCTACTTACAGTAGTTCTTTTTTATAGCCTTTTTTATGATACTGTTATTGTCTAACGTAAGATTATGTTTTCGTCCATTCTCTTTGTTAGGTTTGGCTTAATTCATTCAGTATTTACAAATTTACTTCTCTGGGCTAGTGCAGTAGCGACAGAATCGAAACACCAACTTGTGGAACATATGGAAAGGCTCGTATCACTTGGATTTACAAATCTAACATTACGTAAGTGTTCTTTATTGATTATTTGTTTTATTGCATTTTTTTAGAAGTGGTTGCTGAAATGTCACTTCATTCGGACACAATTTTATGGTTCATACAATACAAGATGTATTTCTGAGAGGCAAGGTCAGATTGCATCTCGGATATTGCTCATGTTTACTGTACATTGACATTTCCTATTAGGGATGTGCACAGCTAAAAATTTGTTTAATTTAGTTTCGTTTCATTTCATTTTTAAATTAATTTCGTTTTCGGAATTTCGGAACTAATTTAGTTTAATTTTGGATTGATTCGAAATTTTGCATCGATTCGAATTTCATATATCAATTCGTTATTTGATATCAATTCGAAGTTTGCATCACTAAATAAAACCCCAATTATTCAAATTTTGCTGTTAAAAGACAATCTAGGGTTAAATATTAAGCTGTGTCACAGATTTAGTATTTGAGTCAAATTAAACAGTGAAACAAAATTAATTTGTTTCATAAAGTCGTTTGCTGACTATACTTGTAAGTTAAGAGCAATTCAATAGTTGATATCAAATTCGATAACTGATATCAAATTCGATAGTTGATATCAAATTCGATAACTGATATCAAATTCAATAGTTCATACCAAATTTGATAATTGATATCAATTCGATATTTGATATCAATTCGATATTTAGAAACATAGAGACATAGAAAATGTCGGCAGATAAGAACCTTTCGGCCCATCTAGTCTGCCCAATTACATGGATACTTTACCTGGATTTATCTTTTGTTTAGGATAGCCTTATGCCTATCCCATGCCTGCTTAAATTCAATTACTGTTTTGGCCTCTACCACTTCAACTGGAAGGCTGTTCCATGTATCCACCACCCTCTCAGTAAAATAATGCTTCCTGATGTTACTTTTAAACCTTTGCCCCTCTAATCTAAGACTATGTCCTCTTGTTTTGCTACTTTGTTTCCGTTTAAATATACTCCCTTCCTCTACCTTGTGGATAGGTAGATTTGATATCAATTCAAATTTGGATCACTAAATAAAACCCCAATTAATCAACGATTGCTGTTAAAAGACAATTTAGGGTTAAATATTAAGCTGTCTCACAGACTTAGGCTAGGGTCAGACTAACGCATTTTTCGCGTTGTCCGTGAAAAAGTGCGTTCGAACGAATGGACGTATTTTTTCACGGATTACGCGATAGCGGTCATACGATGCGCATTTTCGTCCGTGATTTTGTACGGATCATCAATAAAACACTTTTTGCGTCTGGCTGTTATGTTGGCTGGACATTAGCAGCGTCTGACGTCTCCTAATCGCACACACACGCTGCTAGCGGATGCAGCGCACTCTGTATGTCCGTAGTACTAGCGGTATCACGTTCTTGCAAAAATGCGTTCGTTTGCCACTTTTGTGCGGCCGTTCTTCGTATTCTGCCCGGCATTGGACGTCATTTGCTGCTAGCACGGCCGTGATTTAGTGCTGCTAAACGCACGTTAATACTGTGTTAGTCTGACCCTAGCCTAAGTATTTTTTTTTTTTTTGGAGAATTTTTTTTTGAGAAAGGATTTTACCAGCAAGGATACATTGAGATTTCTCTCGTTTTCAAGTATGTCCTGGGTGGCGAGTATATACCGTTAGGTGTCTTGCCCAAGGACACTTACTGGAGAGGTGCTCGTCGGGATCGAACCCATGTCTCCACAGGCTCTCTCCACGTAGAGCAGCAAGTCAATTTAACAGGGACAGGTGCTTGTGAAACTAAATTAATTTGTTTCATAAAGTTGTTTGCAGATTTATTACTTTTATTGTATGTATTTTAATTTAAGATCAATTCGATATTTGATATATCAATTAGATAGTTAATATCGATTCGAAATCTGGAACACAAAAAATTTCAAATTTTTCTTTTATTTAGATGACCCAATGTATAACGAATTAAATTCATTAGGTACCATTTTGTTTAGTTTCAAATTCGACTCCTATCGATTCGTTATTTCGAAGTACTTCCGAAATACGAATGAATGAATTACGTTCCAAATTCAGAATTTTTCCTAAACGAATGCACATCTCTATTTCCTAAACTTTGAATGGGAGATGTTAATGTGCCCCCAGCAGATGGAGAACAAGTTATTCCAAACAGCTCATTCTCCATCTGCGCCTGACGTTATTCTAAAAAGAATACCATCTTTCAAACTCTGGTATTAAGTAATTTCACTTCTGCACAATCACTTAGCACATATAGGCCCCTATTACATTCTTCGTGCAAATGCGCTCGCGCAGCGCAATTTTTTTGCGCACACAAAAAAACGTTATCGAGCGCAAATTAAGGTGGTATTCCGATCCGAGCGCATTTTTTCTTCCTTCAAGATTTTTCGTGCGCAAATCTAACGGGCAAAGCCGTTCGCAAATGAACGTTGCGTGCAGGAATCGGTGGGCAGACTGTTTTGTCACGGGATTTGTCACGGGATTCAGCCAACATCAATCACCCATTTCCAATAAAATATTTACAAACTAAAAAAAAAAAAATTAACAACCACCAGCCAAAAAAATAAAAAATTAACAATGGCACAATTTATAAATTGTAATGTTTGGGTATGTGTAGAATGTGTAACTGTATTGTGCTGTATTTTTTTTTGTGATGGTGTATTTCTTTTCGGCCAGGACGATCAAATTTATAGTTACCAACTGCTTTTCAAAGACGTTACGAAAATGCGCGTAAACTTTCCTTGCGCAAAGATTGTAATACCATCTGCGTACCAGCGCACGAGCGCATTTGCGCTGTCAATGTTAAGTATAGATACATACAGAAAAAATGGCGTCGCGCCCATACTCACCAGAGGGGCTGCAACAGCCAGGAGGAAAAAATGGCGTCGCACCCATACTCACGAGAGGGGCTGCAAGAGGGGTTGCAGCCCCTCTGGTGAGTATGGGCGTGACGCCATTTTTTCTGTATGTATGTATGTATATTATGCTTGTAACACCAGTTAGTCGTTTTGCTGCTGTTCCTTTTTCCATGTTTTTGTTTTCAACCCCAAATGGGAAGTGTTTGGTGCATGTATAAATAAAACCCATCTTTCTGCCTCTGCTTAGCTGATAAGCAGCAGGAGGGGCATGGAGCTGCTCAGTAGAGCGACTTTTGGTACATTGGTTAGGTACTCACTCTACAAAGAGGTGCCTTGAACGGGTGAGTGAGCTTACGTTGCAATGGCCATTGAAACAAACTAAAACCTCCTGATAATGTTAAGTATAGGATGCACGCACGGACTTGCGCTCGTCCTGGGTTCGCGCAGGGTCAATCGCGGTAGATGATTACGCGCATCGTTTGCGCGACCGTCAAAATACGCCGTTCTGCACAAATGGTTTTGTCCTCGCGCAAATGCGCATTTGCGTGCGCGCAAAACCGATGCGCGAGGAGTGCAATAGAGCCCATAGTATCTAACCCCACCTAAGAATCCCATACTCACGTCAGATCCTATCTGTTGGTGTACCTCAAGGCTCTGTCCTTGGTCCTCTGCTCTTTTTCATCTACATCTCCTCCCTGGGCAAAATCATCAACAGCTTTGGCTTCAATTACCACCTCTACGCTGATGACACTCAGATCTACCTCTCTACCCCTGATCTCTCTCCCCCTGTCCTTTCAAAAGTCAGTGACTGTTTATCTGGCATCTCCTCCTGGATGGCCTCCCACCACCTAAAGATCAACATGTCAAAGACTGAACTCCTACTTATTCCTCCCTCCAATGCCTCCCCACCTCCTGACTTCTCTATCACGGTGGAGGGTATCACCATTTCCCCATCAAACCAAGTTCGCTGTCTTGGAGTTACACTTGACTCTGCTCTTTCCTTCATCCCCCACATCAAGTCTCTTTCCTCCTCCTGCCGATACCAACTGCGTAATATTTACAGAATTCGGCCATTTCTTACCGCTGTCACCACAAAACTCATACACACCCTGGTAATCTCCCGACTCGACTACTGCAATAATCTCTTATCTGGCCTCCCTCTGTCCCGCCTCTCCCCCCTACAATCCATCCTGAACGCCTCTGCCAGGCTAATTCACCTCACCCGCCGCTCTGTCTCTGCCACTCCCCTCTGCGAGTCCCTTCACTGGCTCCCCATCCACTGCAGAATTAAGTTCAAAATCCTTATCCTTACCTACAAAACCCTCACTAACTCAGCTCCCCACTACCTGTCCTCACTAATCACCAAATACACCCCAGCCCGCTCCCTAAGGTCAAACAGTGACCTGCGACTAGCTTCTCCCCGCATCACCTCTTCCCATGATAGACTGCAGGATTTCTCACGCGCAGCCCCCACTCTCTGGAATGCTCTCCCTCGTACTGTCAGACTTTCCCCTAACTTCTCTTCCTTCAAACGCTCCCTTAAAACGTTCCTATTTAGGGAAGCCTACCACCCAACTCACTGACGCAACCATCAATCACTCTCACCTTACAGTCCTCTCCTCCTGTTTCCAACCCCAACCCTCCCAGATTGTGAGTTCCTACGGGAATAGGGCCCTCATCTCCTCCTGTACTGTTTGTCAAATGTTGTTCAATGTATTGTAACCCTGTCTATACTGTGCTTATTGTACAGCGCTGCGGAATATGCTGGCGCTTTATAAATAAAGAATAATAATAAATAATAATAATCCCTCAACGCAAAGAATGCCTCGATTCGCGTTTCCTCACTCTGTGAGCAGTGGAACACTGGGAATAAATTGTTTTCCTCTGTGTAATCCTCCAATGCCCTGGCCGGATCTTGTTCGCACAAGATCTTGTCTGTCTCCATGAAGTCCTATCGACTCCTGGAGCTGACACATAGCGCCGCTGGTCCTATCAAGGCGCGTCTTGAAAGTATTATGACTCGAGCTGCTGAGAAAGTTTTTTGATCGTACTACAGATATTACAGATGAGTTGAAAATGGGAAATGGCTAATGCATACCTTTTCCATTTACATCTTACCTTAAACGTCCGAGTTGTGATCCGGCCCTAGATGTCTGTAATTTCCATCATACTCAGCAAGAGGAAAACAATGCACTTTTAATGCTGAGGCTGAGGAAGTCTTGGATGGGACAAACTAAATATCAGTGTACATTTAAAATCGATTTTTAATCAGTTATCGCTATAGCATGTTTTTTTTTTTTTTAATGGTGATATCTCATACATAATACATTTTATATGAGATCTACACCTGTGTAATCTACTGATTTTGTACAGGAAGGTGGTTTTTCGAATTTCTCCCAGAAAATCCTTATACGCTTATCATAGAGCCAAGGAGTGCTCTGAAGAATGTGAGTGACCCATTTTTATCCAATATTTAATCAGTATTTTATTTTTGTGATGTTACACTAGGGGAGCACTCCTTTGTGCCCTATCTGTATGCTTTTATATTTGAGGAGCATTTGGAGTTGATCGAACCATAAATGTAGCTGCGATCAATATAGAAGGTTGTGAAGGGACCCTGGTACAATACCCATAAACTTATGAAAGAGCTAACTCGGGCTCTATGCCATGTGAATGCACCATGAACTGTATACGTTTCTTATTTATAGTGACTAAATCCTACACTATATTGCTGTATATGAGTCTGTTTTTACATGTGATCCACTGAGTGTGAAATTTTAATGCTAGTGGAAGCATCTATCTCTGTATGTTTTTTTACTATGTGGAAGTGCAACATTTGCATTTAGTCAATGTTTTTACTGAGCTGTGCACATTTCTGTGTTTTGGTTTTGCACACTACTACTGGAAATTATACACGTTTCCTTTATCTTTTGCTTCAGAATAGGGGCTGCACATATTTATTTAACGGTTCATTTTTCATTTGTGAGTTTTGCACATCTTCTGGGTTATGCTGTTTTATTATATTTACTCTGAAGGTGACATCTGCTGTTTGCTTGCTGTTCTTTCAGTTGAGTAGCTACCTCTAATGGATGAAAAAAATCCAGATTATTTATTTTCTTCATTGCTGTCTGCTACCTTACTTCATCACATTACATTGAAACACCTGCAGGTTTCTCCTTTGCGTCTCCATTTCAGCGTGATATTACAATGCAGGTGCTAAAAAATCAGCCTGCATCGTAATTGGGCGCTAAGCGCTGCCGTGAGTATCCACTCGATGGAGTCCATGCGACTCCATTGAAGCAGACGCTGCTGGTCACATGACCTGACGGATCTCGCCTCGTGAGATCCAGCAGGTCGGCGTAGTAATCTGCAGAGGGAGACTGGGGTTCTTTTTCCCCCAGTCTCTCCCTGCTCCCGGCGGACAGAGGAGGCGGTTGGAGCCATGGTCCTCACTGTGGGATAGGAGGTGAGTATCTGATTAAATTGGATGGGTTTCTGGCTGGTGCTGATGGATTCTGCAGCAGCAGAATCCAATAGCACCTGGTCCTGGCTGTGGTTAACTTTCGGGTTACCACAGCCGGATGGTAATTAGCGTTAGTATATTATAATACTAACATTAATTAACACTTTGTGCTCCCCATTTTAAGCATAGGGAGCGCAAAGTACTGTACATTAACCTTGTGCTGAAAAGCGCAAGATTCCAATCGCTGAGGAGTTTTTTAACCCGTCAGTGTTTGGATTGTAATATGGGTGGCCCGCGCTAGGGCCACCAGGGCTAACGTTAACGCTCACTCGGGTGAGCGCTAACGTTAGCTATAGAAATGTAATGGTGCCCACAATGAGTGCTGAGGCTTTCTATTGGTAAGGATGGGGAAAATTATTGTTCAATGCCCGTGTTTTAACCCCATTCCCTACCGAGATCGGATATCCGGTGCCCCGATATCGAGATATCTCGGTATGCTGATCTGCAGCCCTAAAGCAAACGAAATTAGTTTGGTGCAAACACATTTGGTTTGCTTTTGGGCTGCAGAAGGTGCCCCCAAAATTTTAGCCCTATGGGCATAATGCCCAAAGAGCTAAAACTGTAAAAGCAGCTGATGCTGTGAAATATCAGGCTTTCAGCAGCCGATGCAGGGAGAATAAAAAATAGACCTGCAGCTCAAATCTCTAACTCCGTTTGGCAGTAGATGTTGCCCTCTGCTGGGCAAATAAGTTATTTACAGTAATAGGTATTTATTACTGTAAAATTAATTAAACATGATTTTTCAAAAAACAAAACACTGGTTTCTGACAATGTGTGTTTTGGAAAATCACTTGGTCGTGTATGGGTTAATGAGCAGGAGATACAAAGCAACAGAATGCTGAATAAAATCCTAACAAAGCAAAAAAGGATTGCCTAAGCCTTAAATCATAATGTTAAGTACCCACACACTGTATAGCATTTACTGGGTGTCCTATTGCTTTTTAATTATAAAAGGAGCATGACACAATAGGCTCAATTACAAGGTCCCTATTCCACCAGTGCTGGTAATTGGTATGAGTAAACATCCCGTACTAACTCCCTGGTATCAAGCCTACTTCGACTTCTGTAATAACAGCTTGAGTCAGAATATTTCAGAACTGCAATCAGCACATTTGCATTAGGGATGTGCACCAATTTTTTTTTTCTTCGTTTCGGTTCGGCTCGTTCTGGATTTTAAATTTTTCGGATCGTTTCATTTTGGCTCGTTTATTATATCGACTTTTATTTGTTTATTATACATATAGTGTGTGGATTCATATGCTGCATTAATTATACCGCCATGAGGCGCTTCCCAGCAGTGTGTGGATTCATATGCTGCATTAATTATACTGCAGAGAGGCGCTTCCCAGCAGTGTGTGGATTCATATGCTGCATTAATTATACCACAGAGAGGCGCTTCCCCGCAGTGTGCGGATTCATATGCTGCATTAATTATTTCGCAGAAAGGCACTTGTTCCCAGCAGTGTCTGGATTCATATGTTGCATTAATTATACCGCAGAGAGGCGCTTGTTCCCAGCAGTGTGTGGATTCATATGTTGCATTAATTATACCAAAGAGGCGCTTCCCTGCAGTGTGTGGATTCATATCCTGCATTAATTATACTGCAGAGAGGTGCTTCCCGCAGTGTGTGGATTCATATCCTGCATTAATTATACTGCAGAGAGGCGCTTCCCCGCAGTGTGTGGATTCATATCCTGCATTAATTATACTGCAGAGAGGCGCTTCCCCGCAGTGTGTGGATTCATATCCTGCATTAATTATACCGCAGAGAGGTGCTTCCCGCAGTGTGTGGATTCTTATGCTGCATTAATTATACCGCAGAGAGGCGCTTCCCCGCAGTGTGCGGATTCTTATGCTGCATTAATTATACCGCAGAGAGACACTTCCCCGCAGTGTGTGGATTCTTATGCTACATTAATTATACCGCAGAGAGGTGCTTTCCCGCAGTGTGCGGATTCATATGCTGCATTAATTATACCGCGCAGAGAGGTGCTTCCCCGCAGTGTGCGGATTCATATGCTGCATTAATTATACCGCGCAGAGAGGCGCTTCCCCGCAGTGTGTGGATTCATATCCTGCATTAATTATACCGCAGAGAGGCGCTTCCCCGCAGTGTGTGGATTCATCTCCTGCATTAATTATACTGCAGAGAGGCGCTTCCCAGCAGTGTGTGGATTCTTATGCTGCATTAATTATACCGCGCAGAGAGGTGCTTCCCCGCAGTGTGCGGATTCATATGCTGCATTAATTATACCAGAGAGGCGCTTCCCCGCAGTGTGTGGATTCATATCCTGCATTAATTATACCGCAGAGAGGCGCTTCCCCGCAGTGTGTGAATTCATCTCCTGCATTAATTATACTGCAGAGAGGCGCTTCCCAGCAGTGTGCGGATTCATATGCTGCATTAATTATACCAGAGAGGCGCTTCCCCGCAGTGTGTGGATTCATATCCTGCATTAATTATACCGCAGAGAGGTGCTTCCCGCAGTGTGTGGATTCTTATGCTGCATTAATTATACCGCAGAGAGGCGCTTCCCCGCAGTGTGTGGATTCATATCCTGCATTAATTATACCGCAGAGAGGTGCTTCCCGCAGTGTGTGGATTCTTATGCTGCATTAATTATACCGCAGAGAGGCGCTTCCCCGCAGTGTGTGGATTCATCTCCTGCATTAATTATACTGCAGAGAGGCGCTTCCCAGCAGTGTGTGGATTCTTATGCTGCATTAATTATACCGCGCAGAGAGGTGCTTCCCCGCAGTGTGCGGATTCATATGCTGCATTAATTATACCAGAGAGGTGCTTCCCCGCAGTGTGTGGATTCATATCCTGCATTAATTATACCGCAGAGAGGTGCTTCCCGCAGTGTGTGGATTCTTATGCTGCATTAATTATACTGCAGAGAGGCGCTTCCCCGCAGTGTGTGGATTCATATGCTGCATTAATTATACCGCAGAGAGACACTTCCCCGCAGTGTGTGGATTCTTCTCCTGCATTAATTATACTGCAGAGAGGTGCTTCCCGCAGTGTGTGGATTCTTATGCTGCATTAATTATACCGCAGAGAGACACTTCCCCGCAGTGTGTGGATTCTTATGCTGCAATAATTATACTGCAGAGAGGTGCTTCCCGCAGTGTGTGGATTCTTATGCTGCATTAATTATAGCGCAGAGAGGCGCTTCCCCACAGTGTGTGGATTCATATGCTGCATTCATTTTTTTTTTTTAAATCATTTTATTTGTTCTGGTTTTTTTTTTTCGTTTCAGATAATTTTGTTCAGCTTTTTTTCCCATTTTAAAACCTTTTTTTCTGGTTTTTATTTTTAAAGTCAGACCATTTGGGTCAGTTTTGTGTTTTTTAAAATCATTTTGTTCATTTCATACCATCTTAATATGATTAAATAAAGTTGTGCAATGCATAATAAGAAAATACGGAATCAGCAATGGAACCAAAAAAATACGATGTCCGAAATGGAACCGAAATCACGAATGGAGGAAAAATGACATGCGATTTTTCATATTTCACGTCCGTACTATATAACGAAATTATTTTGTGTCGGAAATTATTTCGCATTGGACGATTTCGGAGCCGATCCTAGTCGGAAAATAAATAAATAATAAAATCAGCAGAAACCAAGGCACCGAATCGGCCCAATTCGTGAAAAAACCCCGAATCTGGCTGAATCGAAATGCACATCCTTAAGGCTAGGGTCAGACGAGCGTGATTTCTACGGGCTGTACGTCCGTGCAGTACGGACATCGTCTGTACGGATGACGCAGTAGTGGTCACACAGTCCGTTTTTTCACTGAAGTTATTTTTGACGGATGTAGGAGGGAAAAATAAATTACAATGAAAAAACATTCTGTCCGTCAAAAATGCTGGACGTATAAATGCAGTCCGTCTGACCTCGCTCCATCACTCACACACAAAGCTATGCAGACGTTGTGGACGCAGCGCACTCCGCACGTCCGTTCTAGCAGTATTACGTTCTTGCCTAACCTGCGTCCGTTTGCCGCGGCCGTTGTGCGTCCGCAGTTCAGTGCTGACGTACTTCATGTGTCAGGCTCCAATGGACTTACTTTCATGCTATCACGGACGTACTTTTAGGCGCAATCACGGACGTGAACACTACGCTCGTCTGACCCCAGCCTAATTGGCATCAGCTTCTGGAGTCCATAGGACTCCATAAAGCCAAGCATGACTCTGCACAAGCTCTGTGTAAGCACAGTAGAATCTGGTAATGCAGGGACAGTGGAAGAACACTGGGAACTATTTGTTCCCCACTCTTCTTCGCACAGCGAGATGAAGCCGTGGATCGAGTCTCCCTCTCCACTATGGGACTAGGAGGTAAGAGAAGAATTTTTCAAGTTCTGCAAAAGTAAAATCACTTAATACCCAGCTCTGCAAGATGATATTCTGTGCAGAATAACGGCTAGAGATGAGAGCAACAAGTCTGCTGTAAACTTAAACAGAGCTCTGGCTAACTCCATAGACTTTTTATGGCTCTAGTAAGTTTAAATCAGCCATCTCTTTGCAGAACTCCTACTTCATACTGTAAAGGGAGCTGGTTCCGGGGTAGCAGGTTTGAGCCCAATGTGCAATGATAGAACGTAGAAAAATGTATATAAATAAAAAGGGGTTTATTAGGAGTAAAAGCATAAAAAGGCAGTAAACAAATATGAATAAACAATTATGATGTGGCCGGGTAATACTGATAGGAAGGGAAAACACTGTATAAATAATAATCAGCAATAAGATTAACTAAAAGGCAAGCAGAGAGAAAGGTAGACAAAAAGGAGCAATACTAAACTATCTTACTTCCATATAAAGAAAAAGGAGTAGATAGAAATTAGAGCAGGGTTAAACCAGATATGGAGAGCAAAATAGGAGAATGAAGGGTGAAGGAGATCTTTAGAAAATAAATAGGAAATAGAAGCAGAAGAGTCTTTGAGTCAGAGGGTCCTGGGTCTTCAGAGGGTCCTGGGTCTTCAGAGGGTCCTGGGTCTTCAGAGGGTCCTGGGTCTGCAGAGGGTCCTGGGTCTGCAGAGGGTCCTGGGTCTGCAGGGCAGCAGGCTCTGAGGATTCTGCGGGATGCAGGGCAGCAGGCTCTGAGGATTCTGCGGGATGCAGGCTCTGAGGATTCTGCGGGATGCAGGGCAGCAGGCTCTGAGGATTCTGCGGGATGCAGGCTCTGAGGATTCTGCGGGATGCAGGCTCTGAGGATTCTGCGGGATGCAGGGCAGCAGGCTCTGAGGATTCTGCGGGATGCAGGCTCTGAGGATTCTGCGGGATGCAGGCTCTGAGGATTCTGCGGGATGCAGGCTCTGAGGATTCTGCGGGATGCAGGCTCTGAGGATTCTGCGGGATGCAGGCTCTGAGGATTCTGCGGGATGCAGGGCAGCAGGCTCTGAGGATTCTGCGGGATGCAGGCTCTGAGGATTCTGCGGGATGCAGGGCAGCAGGCTCTGAGGATTCTGCGGGATGCAGGGCAGCAGGCTCTGAGGATTCTGCGGGATGCAGGGCAGCAGGCTCTGAGGATTCTGCGGGATGCAGGGCAGCAGAAGGGGTCATGCAGCAGAGGAAGTCTTGCAGCATAGGAGGTCTTGTGGCAGAAGGAGTTTTGCAACAGAGAGATCCTTGTAGCAGAAAGGTCCTAGAAGCAGAGGTAACTGAACATAGGTTATCTGGAGAAATCAGGATACAATAAGGTCCAGGCAGGTCACTCAGAACTGGAGGCAGCTTCCTACTAGTGAGGAGATCACTAGTTTAATGCAGAAGCATTATGGGATAGGTGTGGTCCTCTTTTGTAGAGAAGAAATTAGTAGGCATTAGCTAGCACCTGGTTACTGGCTCAGCAAGGCTTTTCAGGAGATTCACTGTTAGTCTTATCACTACGAGGCAACTTGCCTTTAGCTCTCTTATGGCACCAGCGGCTAGGGACATGACATGTACGGAGGATGGAAAACACTAGACAACGTTCCTTTTCTGGAAAAAAATTGCTAATTTAGTAGATGTTTCCACTACGCATTTTCAGATTTATGCCAGCACTGCTTTTCATCCTTCTAAGGTCATGAAAATGTATGACATTATATTTAGAAATAGAAGTATATATTATTAAGCTGAGATTTGTCTAAGCAATTATCTTAGCCGGTCTGTGAATGTTTATGATGGCAGTCACTGAATCCATCTAAATAACAGGCACCATTTTTAGAAAAAAATATATTCTTGTAGTGCTCAATTGTAAGTGTATCACGATTCCCTTTAAACACGTTCAGCTTGTTTCCTGCCACTTTCTCCCTCTGTACCTTGTGGGCAGCAGCCCTCTTTTCTTCCCTGTTAACCAGAAAGATAATTGGTTGGCGGGCTCCTGAAGTCTTCTAAGGAGACGGGATTAAATCTTTGCTGGCAGAAAATAAGTAAATAATTTCAACTGCTAAAATGCTTTTTTTTACCAAACGGAGTTTTTAAAAATACTTTCAGGGTTATTCAAAGAGATCCGAATTGCTTGAGAAAGGTAACCGAACGCTGAAAATCAGCGTTCGGTTACCTTTCCTGGCCATTCGGCTATCCAGAGAGCAGGCAATTCGCCAAATCCTGGCGAATTGCCTGCACATACGGTGCCTGTTCGAGGGCAGTGAAATCCCCATAAAAAAGCACTGCTTCGGCTATTCACAAACCACAAACCAGCAAACACAAACCAGCAGTGAAAGGTTCCCCTAATGCCCTGCCATTCGGTGGTTTAATTCGGCAAATTTATTCAGGAGAATCCCATAGGCTTCAATGTTAAAAATATTCCCGATTTAATTCAATATCTAATAAACCATTCATTATAAAATTCTGCAGCAAAAAGTCTCTTTATTTATAGATTTTTTTAGGATACTTTAAGCATTTTTCTGAATTATTTTTTTTTAAAAGTCCGATTTTTTTTTTTTTAGATTTTTTTTTTAAGTTTACTTCTTTTTTCTGTAACAGCTCTCTTTATTATCATTCCCTGGACCTCCTGTGTAAATTTCAGACATTTTCGCTCAGTAGTTTCTTTGCAAACAGTGTTTCATTTTCACAGATTCTTCCAAACGGTTTTGCTAAGGCTAGGGACAGATGAGCGCATTTTCTGCGGCCACCGTCAAAATGTACGTCGATGCGTGCGCACGCATTTTTTCACGGAATACGCTTAGGCTAGGGTCAGACTAACGCATTTTTCGCGTCGACCGTGGAAAAGTGCGGTCGAACGAACGGACATATTTTTTCACGGAATACGCGATAGCGGTCATACGATGCGCCGTTTCGTCCGTGATTTTGTACGGATCATCAATAAAACCCTTTTTGCGTCTGGACGTTATGTTAGCCGGACATTAGCAGCGTCTGACGTCTCCTAATCACACACACACGCCGCTATGCGGCCGCAGCGCACTCTGTACGTCAGTAGTAGCGGTTTGACGTTCTCGAAAAAATGCGTTCGTTTGCCACTTGCGTTGCGCGGACGAACTTTCGTGCGGCCGTACTTCGTGTGTTCCCCGGCATTGGACGTCATTTGCTGCTAGCACGGCCGTGATTTTGTGCGGCTAAACGCACGTTAAAGCTGCTTTCGTCTGACCCTAGCCTTAAGTGGTCAGACGACCACAGTCGCACAGTCGCAGGTACTCACCAACGCAATTCTAGGGAAATCCGGCTGTTTGAACGTTATGTAGGCCGCACACTAGCAGCGTCTGACGTCTCCTAATCACGCACACACGCTGCCATGCGGCCGCAGCGCACTCTGTACGTCTGTAGCAGCGGTTTCACGTTCTGAGAAAAATGCGTTCATTTGCCGGTTGCGTGGTGTCGGCGCACTTTTGTACGCACGTACTGCGTATATTGGCCGTCATTGGCCGTTATGTGCTGCTACTGCCGCCGTGATTTAGTGCGCCTGCACGCGCGTTCCGACTGCCCCACTCTGACCCTAGCCTTATTTATTCACTGCCTCCTCTGCGTCTCAGCTGCTTCGGCTCCTGTTCGGCTGCTTCGCTGCGTGTGATCGGCTCTTGCTCGGGTTTTTTGAAGGTTAATCCAGATGTTTTTGCTTGTTTTCGGCATGCATTCGGTGGGTTTTGCGGTTAGTTTTCGGTGGGTTTACGGCAGCTTTTCCCTGCAATTCGGGGACCCTGTGGTGTTTGCTGATTACACCGCAGGGTCACCGAAATGCAATCGGCAAAAGGAACCGAATTGAAGAGAACGAAAAGTCACCGAACGTGCGGTGACTTTTCGAATCTCTTTGGATAACCCTTTTTTTTAAAAAAAAACAACTAAAATAACCCTTTAAACTCTCCAGCGCACATTGTAGTTATGTTACTCTTTCTTTTTAAAAGGATAGGATGGACAGAGGTGGGTTTCATTAAATGTTCTGCTCGATCTTTATAAACTTACTCATTTCTCTTTCTCTTTAACTTTAATTGCTGTCTATAAGAAAGATTCTTACAAAATATACGTAGGTTCAGCTCACCTGTCATGTAGATAGAAGCATGAAATATTTAACTTACATTAATAGTATAAACAATCTAATGATGTGGAAGTACCAGTTGTTGGTTCACCAGCAAACAGGACCTCAAAGGTAAGCATATAGATACACATAATAGTGTAATAACCTATTCAACAAGGATCTAAGGTGGTCATTTAATTAGTTACACTCACACGTTGAGGAGCCTGTATGGACTCTCTGTTTCACACATGTGGGTTCTTTAAAGTGGCATTAAACCCTCAGATTTTTTTAACATAAACCAATACCGTAATGTGTGCCTTACTGTAATCCTTGGTTGTTTTCCTTCTCTTTGCTGTTCTTCCTTTTAAATCCGTATCTCTTCTCATACTGGGGGAGAACTTCCTTTAGCAGCTGGCTGCCACTTCCTGTAATACTGGCTCAGGTTGCAAACCTATACACAGACACCATGTATCCATTCCAGAGACAAGGCAGTCTGCTGAAACAGGAAGTTCTCCCCTAGTATGAGAAGAGATAAGGATTTAAAAGGAAGAGCAGCAAAGTGAAGAAAAACTACCATGGATTACAGTAAATCACACATTACAGTATTGTTTTATGTTAAAAAATCTGAGGGTTTAATGTCACTTTAAGGCACACCCAACAGCCTCTCATGGTAATCAAAATTCACTTATACCTTTAACTTCTTGAGAGAAGAGACCTCATCATAGTGCAGTATATACAGTATCTCACAGAAGTGAGAGTACACCCCTCACAATTTTGTAAATATTTTATTATATCTTTTCATGTGACGAAACTGAAGAAATGACACTTTGCTACAATGTAATGTAGTGAATGTACAGCTTGTATAACAGTGTAAATTTGCCATCCCCTCAAAATAACTCAACACAGCCATTAATGTCTAAACCGCTGGCAACAAAAGTGAGTACACCGGCTCCTTCCCATCCACCTTCAAACAGACACAGGTTACTCCCATACTAAAACTCTCCCTCGACCCCAACTCTCCATCCAACTACCGCCCTGTATCCCTGCTTCCAATTACCTCTAAGCTCTTAGAAAAACTAGTTTTCAACCGCCTCTCCCTCTTCCTGTCCTCTAATTCCCTACTTGACCCCCTGCAATCAGGCTTCTGTCCCCTACACTCAACCGAAACTGCCCTCACCAAAGTCACCAACGACCTCCTAACAGCTAAAAAAAACACTGCCACTATTCTAGTCTCATCCTGCTTGACCTCTCGGCTGCTTTTGACACTGTCGACCACCCCCTCCTCCTACAAACTCTCAGCTCTCTTGGCCTCTGTGACACTGCACTCGCTTGGGCCAACTCCTGTCTATCCAACAGGT
The DNA here is from genome assembly GCA_009667805.1 of Leptobrachium leishanense. Lineage (NCBI taxonomy): Eukaryota > Metazoa > Chordata > Amphibia > Anura > Megophryidae > Leptobrachium > Leptobrachium leishanense. The sequence continues at coordinate 498,705,600 of CM019063.1, read as the reverse complement.
CCTTCTCTGTATCCTTTACTGGTAACTCCTCCTCCTCATTGCCTTTATTTGTTGGTGTATCCCAAGGCTCTGTCTCTGCCGCTCCCCTCTGCGAGTCCCTTCACTGGCTCCCCATCAATTGCAGAATTAAATTCAAAATCTTTACCCTGACCTACAAAACCCTCACTAACTCAGCGCCCCACTACCTGTCCTCACTAATCACCAAATACACCCCAGCCCACTCCCTAAGGTCAAACAGTGACCTGCGCCTAGCTTCTCCCCGCATCACCTCTTCCCATGATAGACTGCAGGACTTCTCACGCGCAGCCCCCATCCTCTGGAACTCTCTCCCTCATACAGTCAGACTTTCCCCTAATTTCTCTTCCTTCAAACACTCCCTTAAGACTTTCCTATTTAGGGAAGCCTCACCCGACTCACTGAGGGGTGTCTGAGCGATATAAACAATCCTTGTTGAATAGGTTACACTATTATTTGTATGCTTTCCTTTTGAGGGTCTGTTTGCTATTTGGACCTCTGTATCATTAGATTGTTTATACTATTAATGTAAGCAAAATATTTCATGCTTCTATCTATCTACATCACGGGTGAGCTGAACCTACGTATTTTTTGTATTGTATTTTTTCTGTAGTGTGAGTGGGGAGGTTGGTGAGGTAAGGTTTATAGCGACAGTGATCCACTTTCCTCCATATCGAGTTCTCTTTCCTTTCCTCCTGCCTAATTTTCAGCGCTCCTTGTCTGTTGTTGGTTAAGAAAAATGATCTAGCTGGAGAATAGGAGTACTGTTATACATTACGAAATGATTCATGTCAACCGATTAAAAGAGCTCTTCATTTGGATTTCCGAATTCTCTATACAGATTTCCATATCTTAAAATGTCATTTTCTTTTTATGAGTATTATATGTGAGATTTTAATTCTCCGTTCACTGCAATTAAGGTATTTAATAGCATTTGTATAGTCCTCCAAGGGTCGGTTCCAGATAAAAAAAAAAGCAGGTCATCTCTATATCTGTATAGGTAGTAAGTGGTGACACCCAGTCATGTTTCCGGCAAATAAAAAACTGTAATTCACAATGAGAGATTAGCATAACTAAGTGTGTACAATTACAATTATTCATAAAGTGTCATCAATGAGTAGGATAAAATTAACATATCAGTTTGACACTAACATGGTTATTCAAACAGAGACAATCTGGCCCCGAAATATAACCGGAAACTGAAATTCAGCATACGGCTACATTTCCTGGCCATTCTGCTCTTCAGAGAGCAGGCAGTTCGCCAAATATTGGCGAATTGCCAGAACGTACGGTGCCTGTTCGAGGTCAGTGAAATCCCCATAGAGAAGCAATGCTTTGTCTATTCAGAGAACACAAAACAGCAGTGAAAAGTTGCCGAAATACCCTGCCCTTCGGTGGTCTCATTCGGCAGGTTTATTCAGGCGAATCCCATAGGCTTCAATGTTAAAAATATTCCTGTTTTAATCCAATATCTAATAAACCGTTTATTATATTCTACAGTAAATAGTCTCTTTATTTATAGATTTCTTAGGATCTTTTAGGCATTTTTGGGGATTTTTTTGGCAAACTTTTTTTCTGTTTTTTTTACATCGATTTTTCTTTTTTCTGTAACAGACCATTTTTATTATCATTCATTGGATTTTATATGTAAATTTCAGACATTTTCTTTCAGTAATTTTTTGCAAACAGCGTTTCAAATTTCAAACTTTCAAGCGTACGGTTTTCTATTTTTTTTTAACCTCGTTCGTTTGCGTGTCGGCTTTTTCCGGCGGCTGCTCTGCGCTGTGATCGGCAGCTAGTAGGGTTTCTCTGGTGTGTTCGGCAGGGTTAATCCAGCTATTTCTGAGGGTTTCAGTGAGTGTTCAGTAAGTGTTCGGCGGGTTTGCGGTGAGTGTTCGTGTGCGGCGAGCTTTCCTTGCACTATGGGGGCAATGGGGTGCTTGCTGAATACTTTTGGAGAAGTGACAATTCTAGGTCAAAATAGCCAAATCAGAAAAATTCTCCCATTTATCTCACTTTCCAAATCTGCGATTTTGACCTAGAATTTTCACTTCTCCAAAAGTTCTCCAAAGTCTCACCTTTTAGTGAATAGACTCCCTGGTTAGTGACTAAAAGGGTTATTCAATAAATGATGAACTTGCCAATGAATTACACCGAAATTGTCCCATACAGAAGTAATGGATAATTAACAGAACGCCGAAATGCCAGTGAAATGCGCTGATTTTAGGTGATTCGGTTCGACAGGTTTAAATAGGTAAATCCCATAGGATTGGATGTAAAGAAATATTACCCTTTTTATTATGAAGGAACGTTCCAACACCTGCTAAACACACTGCAATAAATGTCACCATCTACAAAAGGGATAGGCATGTAGAGCGAGACTCTGCTAAATGGGGTTAGAGGAGGTTTGTTGTATGCGCTTGTTCCCATGCCCCTGCTGCCCATTGATGTGTATTCTTATTTGAATTACTTGTACAAACATTAACATTGTGTCTCCTCTTTGTTTTTTCTAACAGGTTTAAGTCACCCACATTGTAATTGTACAACTGGACTGTGTGATGAATTCTCCAAAGGTACCTATTACATTTACCCATTCAAAATAGAGTATCACATTTTAGCATCCGCCATGCTGTATGTCCTGTGGAAGAATACTGGGCGCTGCATCACACATCATCAGCCTACACCCCATCTCAAATTCCAGGGTGTTGTTGTTGGGGCTATTTTTGGGCTCATTGTCCTAGGTGCAACAATCGGAGTTGTTGTTCTTTATTTATTCAACATTGGAAGGACAAAACACAATAGTGAGTCGGCGTTATCCATCTACTACTTGTATTCCGTCTCAGTTTTGACTGTAATGTGTATAGCTGCATTTGCCGGTCTCATACTACAGAGATTGGACCGGAAACCTGCAATTTTGGAGGAAAGTCCTTCCCTAAAGCTGGATGAAGAACTTTTGGTGGGCTCTGCCTGTGGTTCCTGGATCATGTCATGGGGATCAATCTTGGCAATAATATATGCTGAAAATCACCCAGTATACACTTGGCACAATTTGCCGTATTCGATTCTCGTCCTCACCGAAAAGTACGTTCAAAACCTATTCATCGCGACATACATATGTCGTAAGGCTGAAAAGATAAGCACTGATGAAAATGGCAAATCGTCCGTCCTACCGCTTCAGCTCGTGTTGCCTACTGACCAGAACAATGTAGAACAAAGTGATGGGTCAGATGTTGGTGAAAACGGCTCTGTGTCAGGTGATGATATTGCCAGAAGAGAAAAGGAAAAGACGAATTCAGTATCTCCTTCGAATCATGTGACAAGCAGCAATACAAATTCAGAAAAACAGCCAATAAGGAAACAGCTGCTGAAGAACATTACAATTGCCTTATTCATCTGCAACATTTCTGTAAGTTATTTTGCATTTTTTATTAGCCCGTTGTCTGAAATAGAGGCTTTTATTTTTCCTTAATGAATAAATATAGAAAAAGGAGTAAAGATGTTAAAGTCAAGAGCTCACCAAAAATTAAAATGCACCAATCATGCCCATAACAGTAGACACGTGCAGCGGTAGGCTAGAACTAAGTTTAGAGTTCCAGGTTCTGGGCGTCATATGATTTGGGTTAGGTTATAGTTAGGGTTACTGTTTTTTTTTTTTTATTAAAAAAAAAACATTTTTTACTGGTCTGATTAAATCTAAATTTTTCCAATAATATGATGATCTGGCCGATTATAATAGGAAAAATTCGGATTGATTTGAAAATTATTTTTTTTTGGAAAATGGTTCGGACAGTGGCAATTCAGATCGATTCTAATTGTCAATATTCTGGAACATTTCCGAATATGTCCGAACCTAATCACACATGTCTACAAAACATCTTCAGCTCATTTGAAAGATCTCCAAAATATGCCTCTACATTATGTTAGTCAAACTGCTAACAGATAAATTTCTTTTTTGCAAAAGCGATTTATTTATTTATAAAGGATTTTACCAGGAAGGATACATTGAGATTTCTCTCGTTTTCAAGTATGTCCTGGGTTCAAGAACATTGAAGTGTTACAGTTACAGAAATACAAAGTAATACAATGTAAGATATTAACAACACAAATATACAGATTAACAAAAAATATGTAGGAAATCTCCTTGAGCTTCCGTTTTTTTCTCAGTGCATGCCCAACGACATGTTTCCTTGGGTAGGGATTTATGGTTGTCACAGTAGATGAACATTTCCAGGAGTTGCCACCTGTGTGATCTCAAAATCCCTAAAGAGCATTGGAGCTGCCTTTAGATAGGACTGGTCTGCCCTCCCTCCGTCCCTCCATCCCTGGACAGATACAGATCCTTGGTAAGGTTCAACTATTAACCCTACAGTACTGTGATCCCCCTTCTGAGTGTCAGATATATACAGGTGTCCATAAAGTTTACAATTTCAAAAATTTATTACAAAGGTAAATGAAAAGACAGATAAGTGGAAATTATTACAAAATGAGACGTATATATTTAAGTGTTTTTCCCCTCATTTAATACACCTCTATACGGGCACCATTAGTTGCATGAAGCACATCAAGACGATACTCAATGTCTTGCCATGTTGGCTGTAGCATAACCTCATTAATGGTGGCAATGACATCAGTGATCCCCTGCTTTAGATTGGTGATGTCCCGTACCTTTGTTCAATACACCATATCTTTACCATAACCCCATAGAAAGAAGTCGAGGGGAGTGATATCTGGTGAATGAGGTGGCCAGGGAATTGGGCCACCTCTTCCAATCCACCGCTCTGGAAAGGTTTCATTTAGGAACCCACAAACATGCAGTCCCCAATGTGGTGGTGCAGCATCTTGCTGGAAAATGATGGTTGGTTGAAGGTCGTGTAGTTGTGGTGCCGTGTATTCAGTCAAAAGGTCAAGGTAAACATTTGCAGTAATTGATGTCTCGAAGAAGAACGGTCCAATGATTCAATTGCACGTGATCCCACACCACACATTCATCTAAAGCAGAGGATCACTGATGCCGTTATTGTTGAGGTTATGCTGCAGCGAACATGGCAAGAAATTGACTACCGTCTTGATGTGCTTTGTGCCACTAATGGTGCCCATATAGAGGTGTATTAAATGAGGCAAAAAAAACCCTTAAATCTATACGTCTCATTTTGTAATAATTTTCGCTTATCTGTCTTTTCATTTGCCTTTTGTAATAATGTTTTGAAATTGTAAAGAGACTTTATGGACATCCTGTATATATATATATATAATATATATATATATATATATATAATATATATATATATATATATATATATATTATAGAAATTCAAAAGAGAGAGACCGCACCACGGAGTCTAAGAAAACGGTTTAATTAAGGAAATAAATTCTTCTTCAACGTTTCAGTCCAACATGGACTTTCTTCAGGAATACAAAAACACCAATAAAGACATACATTTTATAGAGAAATAATGACATACACACCTGTGATCGCTAATGGACATGCCACCCTGCGTACGCCGCCGAAAACCGGAAGTCCAGTGCCCGGCGGTCAAAGAACCGCAACCATGGCAACAAGACGCCGGCTCCGAACGCGGACGCAGCTCAGCGAAAGGCCAGCGCGATATGCATATACCAGCAAACAGAGATACCCAAAACAAACTGTCACAGAAACAAGAACCTAAGGAGATTGAAAAAATTAAAATGAAAATAAACACAACAGTGCATAGCAAAAACCAAAAAAAATGCGGCTAAGAAATAAATACACATAAAAAACCAAGCGCATGAAAGAAATTTTTTTTTTTACATAAAAACTAACTATAAAACTAAACATAATATACTAATATTAATAAATCCAAAACAGTATAAATATACAACCCGCAGTAAAGCCTCAACTCAACCTGAACAAAATAATCAATCTGCTTAAATTAAATGCTACTGTATATACGCAGTAGAATTACGCTTCAACAATATTGCAAAAAATAAATGAGGTCACTATGACCACCAAAAACCGCTGTTGCGGGCACTGGACTTCCGGTTTTCGGCGGCGTACGCAGGGCGGTGTGTCCATTAGCGATCACAGGTGTGTATGTCATTATTTCTCTATAAAATGTATGTCTTTATTGGTGTTTTTGTATTCCTGAAGAAAGTCCATTTTGGACTGAAACGTTGAAGAAGAATTTATTTCCTTAATTAAACCGTTTTCTTAGACTCCGTGGTGCGGTCTCTCTCTTTTGAATTTCTATCTATGCATCGGCTTGATTCCAGCACCGGAGCACCTACTTGAATTTACACTTGGAGTGCGGGGTTTCCAGGATTGTATATATAATATATATATATATATATATATTTATATATTTATATATTAGTATAGCAACCGCTCGGGATCCTAGGTCCCAACCAAACAACACGGTCCTCTAGGGAAGAAACAGCCGCAGACTTGATGTTTGTGCAAATGGGAGGTCTTTTATTCCAGCATAAAGACGCAAACACCACACTTGGCTTTGGATTCCCTATTGCAGGTGATTCAGTAAAAAAAAACTACAAAAGAAAACCTAACTCAAATGAGAGTACTAACTATACATCCAGCACTCCTAGCTATCTATAAACCTTAATCTAATAAACAAAATAAAAACAAACACAGCATCTCTTTAGAAGTGTTACTGCTCCTTGCCCTGCTCTGAGCAGTCTGATGAACACACTTCTATCTAGGAGTCAGCAGCCTGGGACTTTACCTGTGGCTTAATTGGTTAAGTATTTGCGAAACTATTTTACCAGGAAGGATACATTGAGATTTCTCTCATTTTCAAGTATGTCCTGGTGGCGAGTATGTACCGTTAGGTGTCTTTCCCAAGGACACTTACTGGAGAGGTGCTCTTGCTGGGATCGAACCTGTGTCTCCACGGTCTCTCTTCATGGTTATACAGCAGTGATGTTACCTCTACTCCACCTAGTCAGTGTGTGAGAGGATAGAGGCCATGCAGGATTCTGGGTCCTAAATACCTTCTCTCAATTACTCTCCCAGACATCCTGTTATCCAACCCATGCACCCTGTCACAATACATATCATTGCATAAACTGACCTTTACTAAAAAAAAAAATCTAGTATGGCATGGCACTGATATGGAGGGTTCTATGTTAAAACAGACCCAGAAATCAAAAAAGTGGGAAATTGTGGACTTTGTTTGCATGTCCTTCTCAGAGTTCCTTGCTGCATGTGGGGAATGAAGCACATGAGCTCTGTAAAGCAGTTCTCTGAAATGCCCGGATGTGTAAATTTCTTCCATAGTTATAAACTTGATTATTTGCTATTATGGAGTAGTGATGAGCCGAACACCCCTGTGTTCGGTTCGCATTCGAACTCGAACAATTTCAAAAGTTCGAGTTCGAACTCAAACACGAACCGAACTCAATGCCTGTCAATGGGACTCGAAAGTTCGATTTTTAGAGTGCCCTCCAAGAGGGCATATATGCAAGATATTTGCCATAAAAGGTGTATGGGGGTCCGGGTAGTGCCCTGGGGGACTGGAACCATGGACAAAAAGTTTTAAAAACGTTTTTAAAGGAACAGTGCGTTTTCCATGAAAAAAGGTTAAGAATAAAAACGAAAAATTCCTTCAAATATCGTGCCTAGGAGGTCCCCATAACCTGCCCGTGAAGTGGCGGATTTCTCGAATGTATAGAAATATGTAAAAACCAAAAATTTACATTTCAAATGATGGTAAATGCTTTTCCTTTAATCTATTCATAAACAACTGCTTGGGGCGCAGCCTGTATGAAAAGAGGAGACATTTTAGGATACGCAGAAAAAGTTTAGTGATTTTTTTGGCTACATTATGGTGAAACTTATGCAGGCTTTGGATGAAAGTAACAATAGGTGCTTTAAAATTGGGCCTTTAGTGTCGGCAACAGTGCCGTCACACCGTAACCCCTCTGTGGTATTGTGGAAGAGTGCGGTGGTGGACCCTGCAGTCCAATATTAAAATGATATGAATCTGGTATAGGCGTCAGTGGTAGTGCACCCAAATATTGTGCTTTTGGTGGCAGCAAGTGCCTTCACACCGGAAGTAACCACTCTGTGGTATTGTGGAAGAGTGCAGGGTTGGACCCTGCGGTCCAGTATTAAAATGATATGAATCTGGTACAGGCATCAGTGCACCCAAATATTGTGCCTTTGGTGGCAGCAAGTGCCTTCACACCGTAACCCCTTTGTGGTATTGTGGAAGAGTGCAGTGGTGGAGGTTTTGGGACTGCAGAAGAGATCCCCGATCTATTCAGTTACGTCAGCATCAGGGGATTGATAGCTGCTGATCCAGGACTGATTCATTTTTATAAATGTCAGCCGGTCTACAGAGTCGGTAGACAGACGCACTCTTTTGTCTGTGACAAAACCTCCAGCGGCACTGAACGTCCTTTCAGAAAGCACGCTGGATAAAGGGCAACCTAGTAGCTGTATAGCATATTGGCTAAGTTCTGGCCAGTGATCTAATCTCAACACCCAGTGGATCATCTGCTGTAAAGGTATGTTCTGTGCGGGCAGGATGAGCTCTGCAACTTTACCCTTGTATCATGGATCAAGAAGGCTTGCCAACCAGTAATGATCCCTCTCCTTGATAGCAAGAATCCTGAGGTCCTTTAGCAGGCTTTGCAGGATAAGAGAGCCCATGCAGCGTAGGTTGGAGGTGGCATTAGCTTCCGAGTCTTCCTGGTCAATGAGGATGACCCCATCGTGCACTTCCTCCTGTTTCTGGGCACACAAAACCCTCCCTTGAGGAATCCCCACCTTCAATGCCCCCACTACTTAAATATTCCTCCTCCTTCTCATCCTCCTCCTGTCTGATCTGAGGACCCATAGGAATGCTGTCTGCATAAAGACTGGGGCCTTGAGAGAGCTAGGGAAGGCCTCCTCTTCCTCCCGCTGCTCTGCCTCTAGTGCCACATCTATAATGCCACGCAGAGTGCGCTCCAGCAGGAACACTAAAGGAATTGTGTTACTGATACATGCACTGTCCCTGCTCACCATCCTCGTTGCCTCCTCAAATGGTGACAGTACAGTGCATGCATCCTTGATCATCAGCCACTGCGGGGGGGGGAATCAAGTTGATCTGAACCTGTCCTTGTGCCATACTCACACAGGTACTCATTGATGGCCCTCTGCTGCTTGTGCAGACGCTGCAGCATTGCTAATGTCAAGTTCCACCTGGTGGGCATGTCACAGATCAGACAGTTTGTGGGAAGGTGGAATTCTCTTTGAATTTCTGCCAGGCGAACACTTGCTGGGAATGACCGTCTGAAGTGGCTGCAGACTTTCCTGGCCTGGCTGAGAAGCTCTGCCAGCCCTGGCTACCTGGTTAGGAAACGCTGTACCACCAGATTTAGGACGTGTGCTAGGCATGGTACATGCGTCAACTTACCCTGGCGTAGGGTGGAGAGAAGGTTGCTGCCATTATCACAGATGACCATTCCCAGCTGAAGCTGGCATGGTGTTAACCATCTCTGCACCTGCCCCTGCAGAGCTGACAGAATTTCTGGCCTGGTGTGGCTCCTGTCCCCTAAACAATCCAGCTCAAGCACAGTATGGCATTTTTTTGCTTGAGCCATTGCGTAGCCCCTGCCATGCGTCGGTTTAACTGCCACTTCGACAGAGAAGGAGGAGGAAGAGGTGGTGGAGCAGACAGACCTCATACAAGCAGCTTTCTGGAGGCGTGGTGGATGAACAAGCTCCAGCACAGAGCCCCGTCCTGGATCCCTCCCAGCTGCAAGCAGAGTTACCCAGTGTGCTGTGAAGGAAATGTAACGGCCCTGTCCATGCTTCCTGGACCACGTGTCTAAAGTCATGTGTACCTTGCTGCTGACTGCCTTTCCCAATGACTCCATAACATTGTGTTCCATGTGCTGGTATAGTGCTGGAATGGCCTTCCGTGAAACGAAATGGCATTTTGGAACCTGCCACTGTGGTACAGCACATTCAGCAAATTCACGGAAGGAAGCAGAGTCCACCAGCTGGAAAGGCAGCAGCTGTAATGCAAGTGATTTTGCTAAACTGGCATTTAGACGCTGTGCTTGGGGATGTTTGGGACTATATTTTTTCTTACGCTGCAGCAGCTGGGGCAACGTAATCTGACTGCGTAAATCTTCAGCTGATGGGATGCGGTCACATTCTGAGGAAGGACCTGATACACCCATTACTGTAGCATCACTGTCAATGGAGGTGTAGGCAATGACATGGCAGGACATATAGTGGGGGTAGAGACAGATGAGGAGGACCTATGCAAAGTGTTGTGCCAACGGGATGCATGGCAGGTGGTCATATGTTGCCTCAAGCATGTGGTACCCAAGAGTGGGATGTCTTTCCCACGCTTGATCCTCATCTGACATAGATTACAAATAGCAATGGTGCAGTCTGCTGTACATTTCTTAAAGAACTCCCAGACAGCAGACTTCCTGTACATGTGCTTTGAGACAACAGCGCTCTGCACCTGATCAGCTGTGACTTCTGATGCCTTGGACTGACTACAGTTGGTCATAGAGGACGTTCTGTCTCGTTTTTGTTGTGCCTCCTCCTTCCTTGACTCCTCTGTTCGATCAGGCACCCAGGTGGAGTCAGTGACCTTATCATTGTCATCACCAGCTATCTCCTCATCACTGGAGCCAACTTCGCAATATGCTGCAGCTGCTGGGGGAACATGAGTGCCAGTTCTTGGTGTGTCACTGGCATCTCCTTCCTCTAGGTTCATTATACTCCCTTCTTCAACCTCAGAGATTGAATCAGAGCACTGTAGTTGCTGCGCATCCTCAAGCAGCATGTCACTGTCATTGTAGTCAAACAATTCAGCTGACTCCTCCGTGTATGAAACATAGAAACATAGGTTCTTATCTGCCGACATTTTCTTTCGGCCCATCTAGTCTGCCCAATTACATGGATACTTTACCTGGATTTATCTTTTGTTTAGGATAGCCTTATGCCTATCCCATGCCTGCTTAAATTCAATTACTGTTTTGGCCTCTACCATTTCAACTGGAAGGCTGTTCCATGTATCCACCATGATGGTGAGGCTATGGCAGGAGTAGCTGTGGACATGGAGGCTGTATTAGATGTTTTGGCAGCTGAGGTGGACTGTAAACCACTACAAGCCTGGCTGGCAGAGGACTCGGAGGACTCGGATGGTCTGGTTAGCCAATCCTGAAAATCCTCTGTATGTTGCTGCTGCTTAAGATGGCCAGCACCAGTTAGAAACAAGGACAAGCGTGCCCCTGCAGAGGATGCACCACGCCCATGACGACCAGGGGCACAGCCTTCCAACACAGAGGCTGCTTGCCCTTTTATCTGTGTCTGGGAGCATCTGCCTGTCTTTTTTGGTCTTTCTGACATGGTGAGTGTTATATAGATTAAAGATATACAGAACTCTGATTCAACTGTGTTATCTAGATTAAATATTTCCAGAACTCTGGTATAACTCAGTGAGACCCCCTGATAGCTGGCAGCCAGTGACAAAACACAGATTAAAATTCCCAGAAACCTCCTATAAATCAAAGAGACCCCCTGATGGGTGGCAGTGACAAGACACAGATTACAATTCCCAGATATCTGCTAGAAGTGAGTCCTCCCCAATAGCTGCTGGCAGTGAGAACACACAGATTACAACAATTCCCAGATATCTTGTAGAAGTGAGACCCCCTCAATAGCTGCTGGCACTACGAAGACACACTAACAGAACAATCTCCTCTCAAAAAACACGTGCTGGGGCTGCAAGGGACGCCTTATATAGTGTGCTGCGGGATTTAGCTCTGTGAGCCCATGATTGGTCAAAATTTGCCCATAGTCTTGCACCTGTCTTGCACCTGACCTGTAGTCAGGTGCAAGGCTGTAGCCAATTACAAGCTTCAGGCCAGTGGAAAAGTGCATTGTGGTCCATTGTGGGCGAACTCGAACCGGACACGCGGAAATGTTCGGAGTTCAGCGAGCGGCCGATGTTCGATGCGAACTCCAAACAGATCAAACCGAACAGCTCATCCCTAATGTGGAGGCTTTTAATCTCCCTTTTTGCCCTCCACCATAACTTAAATGAGTATTGATTTGCTCTACGTGTTAAGTATCAAATAGCAATGAGTCACTGCCTATCGCCTGCTGATGAGGGCATAATATGCCTAAAACAGCTGTCCAGGAGTATCTGTGGTTCGTTGTATAACCTGACCTTTGCTAAGAAAAAAGCCATCTAGTATAACATGGAACTGGCAAGGAGGGTTCTGTATTAAACAGACTCGCAATGCAAAAAAGTGGGAAATTGTATACTTCAATTGCATGTCCTTCCCACAGTTCCTTGCTGCATGTGAGGATTGAAGCAAATGAGCTCTGTAAAGCAGTTCTCTGAATTGCTGGGATGTGTAAATGTCTTCCAAAATTATAACTATCAGGGTTATTCAGAGAGCGTGAAAAGCAGGAGAATGACTGGAGAATGAAAAATTCTAGGTCAAAATAGCCAAACCAGAAAAATTCTCCCTTTCATCTCACTTTCCAAATTGGCTATTTTGACCTAGAATTTTTCATTCTCCAGTCATTCTCCTGCTTTTCACGCTCTCTGAATAACTATATATATATATATATATATATATATATATATACATATATATATATATATTATATATAACAAACCAAGAAGAGAGCACTCCAAACAACATGTTCAAACAGTACAGAAGAAACCACAACAGCAGCTAAATTCATTTAAAAACAGGAGATTTAACCAGGTTTAACCCTTTAAATGCCTACAAACAATTCTTATTCCCTTCAAATGCACTATAGATCTTAACCCTTTGATGTTGAGCTGTGTTGAAAATGGTGGAAGTTTAGTTTGCAATGGATGGCCATGGATTGCGTAAGCCTGCCAACAGCGACAATGTATTCCACCCTTGGCAGGTCCTATCATACTAACCTAATGACTGCTCTTATGGATAAACTTACTTGTTGAGGACCCAGTCCTTTCTGAAGCTCCCTGCAGATCAAGGTTAAATAGAACCTGCGGGTGGAGCACCTGTGACAGGGAGGGGTGCTTGCTTTAGCTGCTGTTGTGGTTTCTTCTGTACTGTTTGAACATGTTGTTTGGAGTGCTCTCTCTCTAGGTTTGTTGTATTATACTGTCTTGAGATGCACCCGCACTGAAAGCGTAGTTAAGGTTGAGTGCTGCCCTTCTTGTGTATTTTATATATATATATATATAAAGTTTATAAATGTGTGTGTGATTGATTGCACTGTAGCTTAGAAGTGGGATATGAAAAAAACCTGAGCTGTGAGAGTTAATATTACAAGCCTCTTTGATATCTGTACACCCTCCCATCTCACCCCAGACCATCCTGGGCTGAGCTATTAATCACAAAGCCATAGATGTTTAATCCTCCCACGTGGGAGAGGAGGCAGAAAACATGGCTGCTTCCATGAGAAGAACTGTCAAGTTGGGAGCTACAAAAACCAGTGTTTCTGGTTTAATTACACTACAACAAAACACATATTAAAAAAAACTCTATAGCAGACAGCAGGTACACTTTAACCCAAAGTAAGAACACGTCTAGCAAGAAAAAGGAGGCACATAGATACATTTACTACTATATTTTACCACCATGGACAATTCCACCTGTTTGATATTAAAACTGGCTTGGTGGCTCATATGATTTATAAGCATTCTTGTCAGATTTACAAGGATCACTATATTACAAAATGCTGAGATGAATTACCCTTTACTTCAAGAAAATCACAGTAATGTTAGGATTTTTACAAGAATCTGTTTTTGTAAAACGAGTCTTAAAATTACTTTCCAACCTATTACCATTTTCCACTATATTTTCTAGGTGATGAAGTCATTTGGACCGGAGTAACCACATTTTGATGGATGTCAGGATATGGTGTGAAGTCATGAAAATGGGTGCTTCTTTTCATGACCTCACATGCCTTTAGCATCATGTATCATCCCGTGGATGGGAGAACTAGCTTTGAAAACTCTTACACCAGTTTAGATGCATAAAATATAATTTCTATGAATACGTTTATATACAGTTAGCGCTATTCTAGTCTCAGTTCACTTTACAGTCTGGTCTATTGTTTACTTTACAAAGCAGGTAAATTGTTCACTAAGGAAAGTAGCCTCTATTGTGATATTTAGCTCTAGTTGATTTATCTATTATCTGTATGAAAATATCTACGGCTTTCAACAACAGTTCTACAATTGATTTTATATTTACTTTCTATATGTATCATTGTGCTCACGAATGCCATCCAATTTTCTTTGAAGTTCTTTGATATTTCACTGTTTTTGTATTTTTGGTGGATGGGAATTTTCTATGGTCCCTATGTTCTTTTTTGGAAACTCTTCCTTTTTCTGAACAGTGCTATTCATCTTTGTTAGAGGCAGGGTTGGCTCTAGTGTTTGTGGGACCAGGTGCAAGATGAAACGCAGGGCCACTTTAATACAGCAATTGGAAGAGAGCTAGGAAAGAGCCGTGCGACTGAAGCCAAGTTTGCGGTGCGTGACGAGTAGATGTGGGTGGTCAACTAAGCCAAATGCAGCAGAAATATCTAGAAGAATAAGTTGGGAGTACCTTTGGTCCATGGGTCACTATAGTCAGAGCAGTAATGGTAGATTGTTGGGAGTGTAACCCAGACTGAGGTGGGTGAAATAAGGAGTGAGAATTGAAGAAACCAGTAAGCTGGGTATAGACCAGACATTCTTGAATCTTGGAGGCAAAGGGAAGTAAAGTTATAGGGCAGTAGATATACAAGTAAGTCAAGAGATGCCTTCTTTAGAATAAGGGTAATCAGGCCATGTTTGAAGGCAGCGGGAAAGGTGCTAGAGTAGAGAGGAAGGTTGAAACTTTAATCAAAACAGAGGGATGAAACAGACAGGAGATGGGGTCAAGAGGATAAATGGTAGACGGGAAGAAAGGAGAAGATGGTAGAGGAGGCAGGGAACAGGTTTGAATGGCTGAGGCAGGAGGATAGTGAAGAGAGTTCTAGCCTGAAGTTGGTAATCTTTTCAGTAAAATAGCAGACAGCAGTGAGGTCTGTGGAGGGTGGTGTGGAATTTGGACATATTAACACATTGAATGTATGAAAGGCACCTGGTCTTAGAGAAGGTGAAGAGGAAGGACGTTAAGAATTTTTCTTTGTCACGGGATGGAGCAAGGCTATAAAATGGACCACAAATTTTTAACATAAGATATTAGGTGTATTGAAGACTTCCACTATGTTCAGCCTTTCAAGGGCACTGTTGAAGGTGGTGTGTTTGACTATTGTGCCATAGATATCACATAGGTCTCCAAGCACTTTGATCTTGGATGGTTTCTTTAGGCTTTAACAGAGCATCACAAACAGCAATGTGTGGCTGTACTCAGCCTTCATCAAGCCTTTATCTATTACTCCGTATCTATAGGTATGGCCCCCCTGGATTCCGGGTTTCCAGCTGCACCTAGACACGTGAGTCCCATGCACAGAGTATGACTGTATTGTGGCTTACTTCTGATACAGCTGTGTGCAGAGGTTTTTGTCTGTTAACTATTGTCTAGGGTGTGCACCTATGTGCAGGACAGATAGTTGAAGGTGCCAGTTTCTCAAGTAGATTTGGATTGGGTGTAAAAGTGGATGGTGAGAACTGAGAGTTGCTGGGGCAGCTTGTGGTGTCTGGGTGTGATGTGCTTGCTTTAGGACACTTCTTCAATAAGTTACACAGGTAAGTGGAGATGCTCAGAGATCTGTCAAGCCCAATCAATTCTCCTTCACCTTTACTTTTCATTGTAAAGAGCCTTGAAAGTCAGGTGTTGGTACATTCAAATGACATTTAACCATTCCATTAACAAGTGGTTATTAAATGAAACCACTGGCTTGAGTCTGGGTTACTATGGTTTTTTGATAATATTTTTATAGTACCCTATAACTCTTTAACCATCACAGACATATAATAATAATATTATAAAGACACAGGCTCATTCCTACACACATACATATGACTGCATACACACACACACACACCCCTACTCAGACACATAACTCTTCATCATTATAATTATAGCACATTTACACTACATGCACTGGATTTGACAGGCAGAGGGCTCCCTCTACTTGTCAATCCCTATATATTGTGTATCTTTGTCATTTTAGAAGAAAATTATACATCTTCTAGACGGCCTGTCTTTTACTACTATAAGAACTTTAACTATCAAAAATGTGTATACTCAATTTGCGTTTTAATACAAGGAGAATAAAAAATGAACATATAAAACCTCATCTGCATATCCCTGGGGAGTGTGGTAATATAAGCCCCCACAGGGAGAGATGACATTTTCTGTGTGATCTCACTCCTGTGACCCTGTACTACTGTAAAGTGGCTACAAACAGCAGCCACCACCCTCACTGTAACAAAGATGTACACTGCACAAGATTAAGTGAGGCGCCATTGGAAAGGTCAGAGTCTGGTCTTTACAATGATATCAAACATGATCATGTAATGTGTAAAAATAAAAAAAGTGTTTGCAATTTTTTTTTCTCTGTTTAACAGCAGAGGCAATATCTGATTTTACATATAAAGCAAACAATGCCACTGCACAAACTCAACTAAGGCAACAGATTCTACCCCTTCTTTTGATTTGAGCACAGAGATAAACTGTATTTCAAGTTTCTAAAGTTTTTATATTTTTTATTTTTCTAGTTTGCCCCAAAACGAGAATTTAAAAAGTAATTTTGGTATGTTTTTTTTGTTGGGGGTGGGCACTCCACATTTCTGTGCCTACAGGCTCCTGTAATGGAAATCCGGCCCTGACCGCGTGTGTGTGACTGTGGTTGTGTTTGGGACCGTAGGTGTATGTGTGACTGTGTGTGTTGGTATGTCCCATCAGAGTGCTATAGCAAAAAAATAATAATTACATTTCTATTCAGATGTCAGTCATTTGCAGTGTGTAAAATTATTTTCCCACGTTCTATCATCCAGACTTTGTGGTTTTATATTGCACGGGGAAACTCTTACTGCAATTTTAAATGGAACTTAATTTTATGCTTGTATTTTTGCGCATTGTGTTTTATGAATAATATAACTATGTATAAAACACTGATCTTGCTCGCGGCAGTAACAGCAGTAAATATATTTAAGTGTGAGTAGATGGGAAGAGATAATGAGAAGCTGGGGAGTAGATAAGGAGGAGCTGGGGAGGAGATGGGGAGGTGAAGAGGGAAAGCTAGGTTGAAGATGAGGAAAAGCTGGGGAGGAGATGCTGCGGTGGAGATGAGAGGGTGGTGGAAGGAGATATAGAGAAGCTGGGGTGGAGAAGATAATGAGAAGCTATGGAAGAGACAAGAAGAAGCTGGGGAGGAGATATGGAAAAGCTAGTGAGCAGCTAGGGGAGGGAATTGGAAGATGCAGGAGAGAAGATAAGGAGAAGCAGTGGGTAGATGAGGAGAAACTAGGGGGAGAAGAGGAAAAACTAGGTAGACCAGAGTAGATAAGGCAGAGGAAAAGGGAGAGATGTTCGTTATACAAATGGAGAAATGGAGGAGAGAGAAACATTTGGAAAAAAGCCCATTATATTAAGTAGAAAGATTTTTTTTTAAATATGAGGGATACAATTTATGGAAATGTGCTGCCAAGGGGTACTTGGATGACAAAAGGTTGGGAACCACTGCTGTACAGGGATACGATTCATACGCAGGCATTGTACCTGCATACAGATATTATTTTTATAGCCTATTTTTGGAAGCTGCATTGCTAATAATCTCAAATCCCCATAGACAGGAGAGCTCACCATTTTTTTTAATAATCTATTTTTATCATGGACATTTTATGATGTGCAACATAAGAAACACTATCTAGGATTTAGAACCTTTCATCCCAGTAATATTTCTGTAAAGGATGAATGAATATCTAAAAAACTAAAAATGACCACATTCACATTATTTTAATATTTTAGCTTTTCTCTAAAAAAAACCCTTTCTTTAGGGGTTATTCAGAAAGGACCGAACTTGCCACCGAATTGCACCAAACGGTGAATTTCACCATATGGTTCAATTTCATGGCAGTTTGTCTATTCACTAAACTATCAATTCACCAAATTTATTTATTTATAAAAGATTTTACCAGGAAGGATACACTGCGATTTCTCTCGTTTTCAAGAATGTCCTGGGTTCAAGAACACTGTTACAGAAATAAAAAGTAGTAAAATGCATGATATTAACACAAAACAAATATACAGATTAGTAGAAAATAAAGATGTAGGAAATATAGTCACTATGTTATATGTTTACAGGTGCATTCCTTATTGAGGTATGGTAATAGGGAGCTCTTAAGGGACTTTAGACTGGGGGAAGATTTGATGGCCTCTGGGAGGTTATTCCATAATTGTGGTGGTCTCTGTAGGAAAATGAGGATCGAGCCACTTTCTTTTTGTATTGTGGTATTTCAAGTAAGGTGCTGGTCCTGGATCGGAGGTTATAGGATGAGGGAACTGCTGAGGGAAGCAGCCTATTCAGGTAGGGTGGTAGCTTCCCAGAAAAGCTCTTAAACACCAGGTTGGAAAGGTGAAGAGTACGTCTAGATTCCAGTGATGGCCAGTTTAGCTCTTTTAACATGTCACAATGGTGGGTTATGTAGTTACATTGTAGCACAAAGTGACAGAATGAGTTATACAATGTAGTAAGTTTCTGGAGGTGCATTTGCGGGGCGGCTGCATACACTACATCTCCATAAGCATTTGTTGTACAATCTGCTTTCTTACTGCTGGGCGCAGGCAGGATTTGTAAGAAAGCAGATTGTACAACTAATGCTTATGCCAGCTATTGACAGCGAATTACAATGCAGTTCGCCTCAGATTGCCGCAATTCGGCGGTCTTCGGCGGCAGCGAAATTGTGCCATAGATAGTTAATCTATTCAGAGAACACTTAACTGCACCGAAGTGTCAATGAAATGCCTTGATTTTCGGTGATTCAGTTCGACAGGTTCAAGCAGGCGAATCCCATAGGATTCAATGCAAAAAAATATTATCGTTTCAACTGTTTATTCTTTCCATTTTCAGCAAACCATCTTTTTATTTATTTTTTTGACCACCATTATGTATTTTTTATATTTTTTTAGACGAAATTTTTGAATCCCAATTTTTTTTAAAAGATTTTTTTTTTCTCCCGTAGCAGACCTTTCTATTATTTTTTAAATGACCTTTTTATTATTTAGACACATTTTAATGCATTTTTATTGGTTTATACACCTATTAGAAGAATAGCAGAGTTACATTTACTTGAAATTCGTCAGCATTCAGCAATCAGTTCGGCAGTCTTCAGAGGCCTTGATACACTTTGGGGGCCCTGCTGTGAATAGTGAATTCACCACCGGGTCGGCGAAATGGAATCGTCGAAGTGCACTGAAGTGTGCCGAACCAGAAAGCACAGAAATTTGCTTTTTGAATAACCCCTTATTCAAATATGCTGTTTTACCTTGTATTTAATTGTTATCTATAAACTCCCTGTTTGAAATAAATGCTATGTTTATATTTACTTTAAACAAAAAGCGCTTGTTAGGGAAAGGGTTAATAATTTACAGCATAGTTAATCTTTCTTTTATTATAACCATTTATCAACTTTTCCCTGCAAAAATCATTAATTTTAAAATGAAGAACATATTGTGTGATGTTTCATAAAATCTTTCTTTTCTAGCTGTGGATTCCGCCTGCATTTGGATGTCGCCCTCAATATGACAATGGACTGGAAGCTTTTGTTTTTGGATTCATACCATGGATTGTTATTATTGATATTGCACTTCCATTTTCAATTTTCTACAGAATGCACTCTGCTTACTCTCTTTTTGATGTGTACTGCAAAATATGAGGTTTCCGAAGGGCAGGAATCCATTGTGAAGGCAATAAGGTGTTTTTAAACGATATGCACAAGGCCTACTGACAGCAAACCATGAGTAGCAAAGCTAAAGTCTAGACTTGCGCATCGTTTGCAATCGAATCGTGATTCATATGATTTTATTTTTTCGATTTAGTGAATATCGAATCAATAAAGCTCAACATAGGCCAGATATAGAATGGAACACCCAATGGACAAATCCATTCATCAATTCGTTCATACATTTTGGATATTAGGAGTTAAGTGGTGGCTGGCCAGCAGGGCTGTCTTTAACCCCATTCACTGCTGAGCCATTTCACCCCATGTGCTGAGCTCATTTTGAATCTTTTGTGCTCATCGTGTTTAAACGCGATTTGAAGTCGTGATTTATTGTAGGACTTACAGGGTTATTCAGAGAGAGGTGAAAAGCAAGAGAATGGCTGGAGAATGGAAAATTCTAGGTCAAAATAGCCGATTTGGAAAGTGAGATAAATAGTGAGATAAAAGATATTTTAACCTAGAATTTTCCATTCTCCAGCCATTCTCCTGCTTTTCACCTCTCTCTGAATAACCCTGCTAGAAAAATTATATATCCTTATTTTTAGCAGACTCAAAATATATTATTATGTTTTTATATGTATACCTCATGTCCTGTCAGAATGATATAACAAAAGATGTAAAAAAAATGTGAATTTCCATTCAGATTTCAAACATTTATAGGTAGAAAAATTATTTTTTTTTACACATTTTATCATTCAAACCTTTGCAATTATATATTCTATGGGGCACTGTTATTTAAAAAAAAAAAAAATAGAAATGGGAGCCTGTTACTGCATTTTTCTGAGAAAGCACGCAATTTTAACTAATACTGAAAAAACCCTAAATTCTTCACTTGTATTTTGCCGCATTGTGTTTTATGAATAATATGACTATGTAAGAAACACTGACCTTGCTCACACCATGGGAAATGAGAAGGTGAGCAACGGCAGTGGTATTGCTCATTTTATACGTGACAAATGGCCAATGCCATTGCTTTGGACAAAAAAAAAAAATGATGTTTGTGTGGGGTTTTTTCCATGACATTTTACGCAGTCATGTTTGGTATCATTAGAAAGACCAGACTTTCACCTGTCCAATGACACCTGACATGACTTTGATGGTTGTAAAGAATGGAAATACAGGGGCCCAAAGAAGTGGCCTAGCGAGAGGGGGCACTTGCCCCCCTCCCGAGTGGATGTCTCTGGGGCACCGAAAGCAGAGGTGGACTTACCAGCCTGTAAGTCAGGCCAAGCCTTGGGACCACCACTCGCTGACATTATCATGCATTGCCATGATGTCCGAAAGGAACCTTCCCCCTAGCTGGGCAGGGGAATCACAATAGAAAATATACGGGGGGTCCTTTGGATATCTCCTGAACAAGAAAATATAAAGGGCTATACTTGGTATGCCAAACATGATCAGGTTTCATTTAAAAATAAAAAAAATTAAATAAACAAATATTTTTTGCTATAATGCAGCACTATTGTACACTTTTCAATTATAAAGTGAACAATGATGCTGCACTAACTCACCTTCTCATTTCCCACGATGCCAGAAAGTGTGGATGTGATGGCATTATGCATTATTACGAATTGTTCCATCAAAAATCTAAGGTTAGGGTCAGACGAACGCATTTTTCACGTCTACCGTCAAAAAGTGCCTTGATGCGTCCGAACACATTTTTTCACGGAAGACGCGATAGCGGTTATACGATGCACAATTTCGGCCGTGATTTTTTTACAGATCCAAGCCAGGAAACTTTGGGTGTCTGGACGTTATGTTGGCCAGACATGAGCAGCGTCTCAAGTCTCCTAATAATGCACACACGTCGCTATGCGGACGCAGCGCACTCTGTATGTCAGTACTAGCAGTTCGACATTGTTGCAAAAATGCTTGCCGCTTGTGTTGCGCGGCCGAACGTTCGTGTGTGGGCCTGCGTTGGACGTCATTTGCTGCAACCACGGCCATAATAAAGTGAAGCTAAACACACGTTCGCACTGCGTTCGTCTGACCCCAGCCTAAACCGGCGTGTAGCAGAAAGGGATTCATGGGGTTCATTGGAACCCAGCGTCTCTGATTTGTATACCGCACAAAGTCATGTTAAGTGTCATTAAAAAGGTCCTTTCCAACGATACCAAATATAACCATATAATATGTAATGATAGAAAACAAAATTATATGCAAATTTTACTTTTTTGTCTCTCTCATTTCTAAGGGGGTGGTATTATATTTGTTTATTTTTTTATATGACATTTTGCATGGTCATGTTTGGTATCATTAGAAAGGCCAGACTTTGACCTGTCCAATGACACCTAACATGTCTTTATGGGGTGTAAAGAATGGAAAAACAGGAGTGCAAAGTACCCCGGCTCTTCTTGCAGTTGTGAAACGGCTTGTGTTGTAAATGGATCAATGGGTAATAACAATTTGCGCCATTGCCTCCACATTTGGTCCCGCGTAGGAAATAAGAAAGTGAGTTACTGCAGTGGCAATGTTTGATTTTACAAATAAAAGCACAAAATGCCACCGCCTTAGAACAGTGAAGAAAAAATAAATAAAGTTTGCATGTAATGTTTTTCTTTTTTGTATTTTTAAACATTGCGTGGTCATATTTGGTATTGTTGGAAAGGCCAGACTCTGACCTTTCCAATGACTTTGTGTGGTAGAGAAAACAGAGACGCAGAGTTCCAAAGGACCCCCTGCACCCCTCGAAGCAGTGCGCCAGTGTAGGTTTTTGATGCCTTATACCATCACCTCAACACTTACTGGCATTGTGGAAAATGAGAAGGTGAATTAGTGCAGCATCCAAGATGTTACCCTGGCCAGCGGGGTCACACCCAAGAAGGAAAGACCTCCTCCTATGCACTTGGGATGTCACGCGGTGCGAGGGTGGCTTCCAACATCAGACATACGAATCCTGCATGCTGCAGCAGTGACATCTGTACCGGGCTGGCTGGGGTCTGGGGCCTGGCTACTGCTACATAGCCGTGAGGCACTGAGATATTTTTTGTGTTTCTGTTTTTTTGTTTTGGGATGTTGGGGTGGAGAGCAATATTGCATGGCTGGTGGGTGGGGGGAAGTTGGGGTACCTGTTCTGCGTGCAGGAGGCGCTGAAGAAAATGTTACCAGGGTCCAATCATTATTAAAGAGAGCCCCATTGGCCAGCACTCGCTGACTAGTTGCCAGAATTCAAAGAAAACAAAATAAATATATAAATAAAAGCTTATGGGAGTCAGAATGACCCCATTATACCCTATGTTCCTGCCCAACATGGCACAGATTGTGGCATATCAGCTAAATGACAATTCCCCCACTGGTGGCTACTCAATCATTTTCAACACCAGAGATGCTGGAATAGTAGTGATGAGCAGGCTCCCTTGTGCGATTCATTTAAACCGAAACAGGTTTCATCAGTGAAAATTCGGAGGACTCAAACTGCGGTATGGATGAAAGGAATCATTAGAGGTTTTCAGACTTATCAATTTGTCTGAAACAAAATAGTTTTCTGTGCCCAAGGTCTACTAGAGACATTTCACGTGCTTTATGGGTTTGGTGTGGTTGTAATATTCATTTGTCATTTCATATTTAATCTTAGAAAGTGATTTGTGGATATTAGATAAGAAAGCTTCTAAATACATAAATAGGGATATGCTAATGTCTTCCATGTGTTCCATCATGCAAAGGTTTATTTGGTATTAACCCCTTCACTACCAAATGATTTTCCAAAAAAACAGCCAGGAACCAGTGTTTCCTTTATTTTTGGAATATCATTTTTATTACACAGTAAGAATTGTTTGGGAATATTCTCACTTCATTTCTTACTGTAATAACCTATTTGGCAGGCAGATGATGAATGGAGTTACTGCAGTCAGAACTGCATGTGGTGACTCCGTGCATCTGCTGGGGAGAGTCTAATAAAGGACATCCCTGTGTCAATTTTAAACGGTTTTAGCACCTTGGTCATTATTCCTACCTAGCTAAAACTTTGAGGGCACCTTCTGGAGATCAAAAGCTAATTAAAGGCGTTTGTAACAAACAGCTTTCATTTGCTTTTGTCCTGCACAGCTGCAGATTGAGAAAACTCGATTCCATGACCTGAGTTATCTCGATCTTGGGAGTAAAGGGCTTAAACATTCCTTTATACACAATAAAATCATTAAACGTGGGACACCGCTGTTTCGAATACACTTATTGGGAACTAGTTGTTAAGACTGCCCGGAGGGCAGTCTATTGTTGTTGTCACCAGCTCAGAGTCCGTGTCCACATATTTTGTTTTTCAATGTCCTATCCAAGAGTATCTCTCTATATAAATGCATTTGTAATGTGTCAGTCGCCGTCCCATCCGCAACAGGAGGGCCAAGTGAGCAGCTGTGATGGGTGCGTGCGCAGCTGACAGCGCATTACAAAGGCATTTATAGAGCAGGTTACTCTTCCCTCTTAAATTGTAAGCTCACGGGAACAGGCCCCTCTTAGATTGTAAACTCACATGAACAGGACCCCTCTTAGATTGTAAACTCATGGGAACAGGACCCCTTAGATTGTAAGCTTACATGAACAGAACCCCTTAGATTGTAAGCTCACGGGGGACAGGACCACTTAGATTGTAAACTCGTGGGACCCCTTAGATTGTAAGATCATGGGATAGATTGTAAGCTCATGGGACCCTTTAGATTGTAAACTCATGGGATAGATTGTAAACTCATGGGATAAATTGTAAGCTCATGGGACCCTTTATATTGTAAACTCATGAGACCCCTTAGAGTGAAAGCTTGTGGGGACCGGACCCCATAGATTGTAAACTCATGGGATAGATTGTAAGCTCATGGGACCCTTTAGATTGTAAACTCATGGGATAGATTGTAAACTCATGAGCCCCCTTAGAGTGTAAGCTTGTGGGGACCGGACCCCTTAGATTGTAAACTCATGGGATAGATTGTAAGCTCATGGGACCCTTTAGATTGTAAGATCATGGGGTCCCTTAGATTGTAAACTCATGGGGCCCCATAGATTGTAAACTCATGGGACCCCCTAGATTGTAAACTGATGGGACCCCTTAGATTGTAAACTGATGGGACCCCTTAGATTGTAAACTCATGGAACCCCTTAGATTGTAAACTCATGGGACCCTTTAGATTGTTAGCTCATGGGACCCCTTAGAATGTAAGCTCATGGAACCCCTTAGATTGTAAGCTCATGGGGGCAGGCTCAAGGTGGTGTTGCTGGTGGGGTGCCCAGTTGCATGGAGGCCAATACTTGCCTTGTTCCAGCGCCGTGATCAAGTCCCCAGGTCTTTGCCGCGCTGGTTCCGGCATGTGGCGCTCAGACCTCCCCTGCAGCAGCCGCCAGGGGAGACTCAGGGCAAGGGTGATCCGTGAAGGAGAAAAAAAAAAGTCGATCCGTTGGACAGGTGCTGTGTGCGCACCTCTTCAACGGATTTTTGTTGTCCCTCGCGCACGCTGGCTGGTAATCACAGCGCGCATGCGGTGACGGACGCAAATAGTTTTATATATAGAGAGGTTTGGTATGAACTATTTTGCATATTATTCACCCCTACATAATTTCTTCTTACTATTACTTCACTACTGTTGGCCAAGGGAATTCTTTGTCATACAATGTTGTGGATAGCTTTTTTTTTTCTTTAGTTCTGGTTAAACTATCACTCATTAAAAATATTGTGAGAAAGTACCTACAATAATATCCTGGAATGCATGGAAAACATTTAGTCTCGTAACACCGCGGGTTGTCTTTGCAGCAGATGGGCTTAAAAGCTGATTGCACAGCATGCCCTGTGGCTTTCTGGCCATCCTCCAACCCGCCTTCCTTCCCATCCTAGATGTCCGATCGCCATCATTGGCTGCGGGGGAACTGCCTGAGTTCCGAAGGGAGGCAGGCTAGATGAGTGCCAGAAAGCTGCAGGTATATTAATTCGCCGTGTGTCATTTAAGCCAGCTGCCACTAGGACGACTTAGGACACCCCATAGAGCTAAGGGGTTAATTATCAGAGTATGAATAGCCACATAATTGGTGTTATTGCAGATATGTGTTTTTGGAAACACGAATTAAACATTTGCATAAGTATCGTCTATCACAAATCCGGAATTATTGATTTGTCTATGACACTATAACACCTTCTATCCCAAAAAATAACAATATAAATATATATAGCGCTAGTAAATCACTCATGCATTGTAATACCAGTTAAAGGGCTATACAACCATGTTAAATCTCTCTTTTTGTTAGACCTAATGTACATGAGCAAAATTATATCTATGGCTCTGTGGTAACATTACAACATGTTTTAAATCTTGTTTAATAAGGGATACCGTATGTCTCTAAATTTATTTTAATCTGTACATTTCTGTGAATGAATAAAAGAAATGCCAAAATTGTATCCTATCTTTACGTTCTGAATATGCATTCCATTTTTCAAAAAAATGTTAAGCTAACATGTTTTTTTAGTAAAATGTAATTTAGCTGTCCATGGGTTTATGTGGATAAGATCAGATATGAATCTTTCATGATAGATGTCATGTACTGTCATACATACCTGCTGGCCGCCACTATTTCCTGCGTCCGATAGGCTGGCTCATCTGATTTCACCTCACTGGTAAACAACGGCAGCTCTGATTGGTTCTCAGCTTACTGTGCCAATGGTATCACCAATATGGCGGCGCCCTGTAGTTAAGTATGAGAGTTGCAATGTAACATACTATGTGATTCATGCTCATGGAGAGTAAATACAGTACATAAACATTTTGCAGCTGACTATAAAGTTAAAAATCAGAACGCAGCATTTCTATGTGAAGCGATTTAAAAGGCTCATTTTAGCCATTTTCTATCTCAGCTTACAGGCGCTGATAGGAAGGCGGCCAGTGAATAGGGTCCTGAGAGTATAACATTTTACTTGGTTCCTGTTAACAAATTGTCTGATCCGCTGTTTCCTTTATTTATTAGTAATTATAATATTTTTCATATTATTTTAAAAAAAATTATACGCAATTAGCAGGATATTATTTATACGCAGCCACTGTATATAAAACATCTCATGAGGAGGAATTCATGAGCAGTGGATTGAATTGTAGTAACTTAGTAACGGTTAGTCAATTCAATTAATAATTTAATTCAGGATTAACTTTGTTGGTTACAGTGGGCCACTACCACCAAAAAATTAAATGTCCTCATTGTGTTTATTTTATACTGGTGCAGGGTAATTCAAAGAGAATCGAAAAGTCACCGCATGTTCGATGACTTTTCCTTCTCCTCAATTCGGTTCGATTTGACGATCCCATTTCGGCGATCCTGCGGTGTATTCGGCAAGCACCACAGGGTGCCTGAATTGCAGGGAAAAATCACCGAAAACCCGCAAAAACATCTGGATTAACCCCGCCAAAAACGCCGGAAAAACCCGAACAGGAGCCGATCACACGCAGCGCAGCTGCCGGAAAAAGCCGACACCGCAGACGAATGGAGTGAATAAATTAAAAAAACAGTTTGCTTGAATGTTTGAAAAGTAAAACGCTGTTTGCAAAGAAACTACTGAGCGAAAATGTCTGAAATTTACATATGAGGTCCAGGGAATGATAATAAAAAGGGCTGTTACAGAAAAAAGAAGTAAAGTTAAAAAAAAAAAAGATATCGGAATTTAAAAAATAAAAATCCTGAAAAATGCTTAAAATATCATAAAAAATCTATAAATAAAGAGACTCTTTACTGCAGAATATAATAAATGGTTTATTAGATATTGGATTAAAACGAGAATATTTTTAACATTGAAGCCTGTGGGATTCGCCTGAATAAATCTGCCGCATGAAACCACCAAATGGCAGGGCTATTTGGCAACTTTTCACTGCTGGGTTTTGCTCTCTGAATAGCCAAAGCATTGCTTCTCTATGGGGATTTCACTGCCCTCGAACAGGCACCGTATTTGGCGAATTGCCTGCTCTCTGGATAGCCGCAAGGCCAAGAAAGGTAACCAAACGCTGATTTTCAGCGTTCGGTTACCTTTCGGCAGCCATTCGGCTCTCTTTGAATAACCCTGGTGATTTTGTACTTTCAGGGTTATTCAGAGAGAGGAGAAAACCAGGAGAATGACTGGAGAAGTGAAAATTCTAGGTCAAAATAGCTGGTTTGGAAAGTGAGATAAATGGGAGAATTTTTCTGGTTTGGCTATTTTGACCTAGAATTTTCACTTCTCCAGTCATTCTCCTGGTTTTCCCCTCTCTCTGAATAACCCTGATAGTTTTTCTCTTGTTCGTTTAGTTAAGAAAATATTTTACTTTATCAGGTCTATTCACTAAAGGGTGAAGTCAGGAGAATGACTGGAGAAGTGTAAAATCTAGGTCAAAATAGCCAAACCAGAAAAATTCTCGCATTATTTATCTAACTTTCCAAATTGGCTATTTGGTCTAGATTGTTCTCTTCTCCTGATAATTCTTCTCACTTCACCCTTTAGTGAATAGACCCTTATTTGTGTCACTGGGTGCACCCATTGTGTGATACTTTGTGTTGTTAACTGCCCCACCCTCCTATAGCTTGCTCTTCACTCTGTGGCTTTGGTCATACAATGATGGGTAGATCACTGTCTCAAATCTAATTGTATTGTGTGGGATGCATTCAAAGAAAAAATAGTCACCGACCTTTGTATGTGATGAATAAAAGGTTTTTATTCCATAGTGAGCACAGGAACAGAACAACGTTTCGACCCTCACAGGTCTTTGTCAAGTCTCGCTAGAGCTACGTAGAGTCTCCTACCATGTTCCTGCTGCAGCCATCAAGGGAGTGTTGGTGAACAGCAGAACACGTTTGGAGCGTCTGAAATTTTGGTGAAATTTTCAATGCTCTTTGAATAACCCCTATAGTAACTCACCTGCAGAATTACTTCCCCCTTGGTGTGTGTTTGGGACGGAGGTGATCCTGTACCCTTGTTATTCTAGCTAAATTGTGTAGGTTGTTAAGATCGCCCATTACAACACACACAACCAAAGGGCAGCACTCCCCCACAATAATGTCATGGCCGAAATTGTTGGCACCCCAGACATTTTTCCAGAAAATCAAGTATTTCTCACAGAAAAGTATTGCAGTAACACATGTTTATTCCCTTTGTGTGTATTGGAACAAAACAAAAAAAGGGAGGAAAAAAAAGCAAATTGGACATAATGTCACACAAAACTCCAAAAATGGGCTGTACAAAATTCTGGGCACCATTAACTTAATATTTGGTTGCACACCCTTTGGAAAAAATACCTAAAATCAGTCGCTTCCTATAACCATCAATAAGCTTCTTACACCTCCCACTTGGAATTTTGGACCACTTTTCCTTTGCAAACTGCTCCAGGTCTCTCTTATTGGAAGGGCGCCTTTTCCCAGCAGCAATTTCAGTTATTTTTTCCAAAGGGTGTGCAGCCAAATATTAAGTTAAGGGTGCCCAGAATTTTGTCCAGCCCATTTTTGGAGTTTTGTGTGACATTATGTCCAATTTGCTTTTTTTCCTCCCTTTTTTTGTTTTGTTCCAATACACACACAAAGGGAATAAATATGTGTATAGCAAAACATGTGTTACTGCAATACTTTTCTGTGAGAAATACTTGATTTTCTGGAAAAATGTCTGGGGTGCCAACAATTTCGGCCATGACTGTATATCTTATAATGGGGCTTCTCACACCAACCAACACAAAATACAGGATACAGACCACTCAATCTTATTTATTTTATGAATCATATTTAAACCATATCGATTATTCACTTCAACAAAACGTGGAATTCTTTTTTGTCTCGATGAGTTTTGTTCTTATATACTTTAGCCTCTTTAATCTGCTGCCAGGAAGAGTCATAACAACACGATTCTACTTTCCCGGAAAGTGACTTAATGATGTGGCTGAGGTAAATATAATAGGTGAGTTGAGTCACATGGCATATTATGGCATTTGCAATTAAATTAAGATTGAACTGGAGTCGTGAGTTTAATTCTCATAATAGCTCATTAGTCAAACAGCTTCACCTCCCTAGTGGAACACCAAGGATTAGCCATCTGTATTTTCTTAAAATTCGTTTTATGTCATCTAATAAAGAGACACCCTGGGCACCGTAACAACTTCAGCCTATTATTATGGTTATAATGGCAGGAATCTGTCCTTATTGTCTGGTTTCCAAATTATTTTGTTCTTTTATAAATGATTTCAAAGTTGATATTATAACTATTATACAGAGAGGATACTCACGGTGGTGCGCCCCACGCTGCCGGTATCAGGGAATAGAGTTGTTACTGAAGTACTAAAAGGGTTTTTTACTCTTCTGGGTCAATATTTCCTGTATCTGTCCATAGTGGGTCTACATAGGTTTTTGACTTAAAGCTCCATAAGCTTCTACAGCAATTCTTTTAACTTATGAAAAAAATGTGACAACAAGCGCGACATGCCTATGTCTCCCCTTCTACGATGACCACCACTGAGATGCCTTGAACTTGTACCTTGTACTACTTGCATCGTAATTTAAATCTTTGTCCGTCCAATTTTAGTAGATACACTTATATGTAAAAGAATAATTATATGATTCCATAGAAAAGTGTGATTCACTAACCGCAGAGGTTCAAAATTGTTACAAACAACTCCAAAATTCACCATTGTTACAACTACGGTGAACTTTCTCTATCCAGAGAAGGAAAACTCAACACAGGCAGACACTAGCATCGCTAGGGTGGGGGGGGGTGGAGGTGCGACCCGCACCGGGTGGCACCACCCCCTAGGGTGACATCCTAAAAAAAAAATTTTTTTTCTTTACACAAAACTATTTTACCTGGAAGGATACATTGAGAATTCTCTCATTTTCAAGTATGTCCTGGGTAGGCAAGGCCTAGGCTGGCACTTTCCAGGGGACAGCAAAAAAATCACCACTAAGGCTAAGGTCAGACTAACGCAGTATTAACGTGCGTTTAGCCGCACTAAATCACGGCCGCGCTAGCAGCAAATTACGTCCAATGCCGGGCAGCATACGAAGAACGTCCGCACAAAAGTGCGGCCGCGCAACGCAAATGGCAAACGAACGCATTTTTTAGAGAACGTCAAACCGCTAGTACTGACGTACAGAGTGCGCTGCGTCTGCATAGCGGCGTGTGTGTGTTATTAGGAGACATCAGACGCTGCTAATGTCCGGCTAACATCACGTCCAGACGCAAAAAGTGTTATATTGATAACCGTACAAAATCACGAATGAAAATGCGCAACGTATGACCGCTATCGCGTATTCCGTGAAAAAATGCGTCCATTCGTTCGAACGCACTTTTTCACGGACAGCGTGAAAAATGCGTTAGTCTGACCCTAGCCTTAAGGGGATATTCACAGAGCACCAAAATGACGCAGGCACTTTGGGGAATCAAATTTCCCTGGTGAATTCACCGCAGGGTCCCTGAAGTGCAGGGAATCAGCCACCAAATGCCACCACGAACCCGTCACCAGCTGATTTCAAAAAAACTACTGAACGAAAATGTCTGGAATTAACATATAAGATCCTCTGAATGATAATAAAAAGGGCTGTTACAGAAAAAAACCACTATTAGAAAGAAAAGAAAATGATTTTTTTTTTTAAATGCCTATTAGATACTAAGAAACCGTACTTGCTGGCAGTTCTCCAAAATTTGTGTGTGAGTATATGAGAGAGCTCCACAGCAATAAACCTCACAGTAATGTGCGCCGCGTATTATGAGCATTCAGTGTTATATGGGAGTACTGATTAATGAGTAAGAGTAGTAAAAAAAAAAAAAACCCATAAAACTCGGGGGGGGGGGTGACACCGTGAGTTACCACATCGGGTGACACCAACCCTAGTGACGCCACTGCCGGCAGATGAAGAACCTGCAAATGATGATGAACGGTGCTGAACTACAGTGAACATCAGTACCACTATTATTCTTCGGAAAAAAAGGATAAAGTTCAACTACTTTCCATTTACTATTATCCCCCCAGTGTTTGCAACACCAGTGACTGTACTTTGGTGATCTTACATACAGGGTAATTCAAAGAGTTTCGAAAAGTCACCGCACGTTCGGTGACTTTTCGTTCTCTTCAATTCGGTTCCTTTTGCCGATCCCATTTCGGTGAACCTGCGGTGTATTCAGCAAGCACCACAGGGTCCCCGAATTGCAGGGAAAAGCTGCCGCAAACCTGACGAAAACTAACCGCAAAACCCGGCGAATGCACGCAGAAAAGCCACAAAAACATCTGGATTAACCTGCCGAAAACCACGGAAAAACCCGAGCAGGAGCTGATCGTAGCCGCCGGAAAAAGCCGAGACCAGAAGAGGCAGTGAATAAATTAGAAAAACAGTTTGCATGAATGATTGAAAAGTGAAACACTGTTTGCAAAGAAACTACTGAGTGAAAATGTCTGAAATTTACATATGAGGTCCAATGAATGATAATAAAAAGGGCTGTTACAGAAAAAATATGTAAACTTAAAAATAAAAAAAATAAAAAAATCGGACTTTAAAAAAAAAAAATCCAGAAAAATGCTTAACCCTTTCGCTGCTGAGGCTTTTCCCGCCTCTGTGCTGAGGTCATTTTTACCGGTTTTGCTCATCATGTTTAAACGTGTTTTGAAGGCTTATTTTAGTATATGACCCAGACATATTATATATCGTTCTTTCCATCAGACTCGGCAGATTAATAATATGTCATTATTATATGTATACGTCATGACCTGTCTGTATATTATAACAAAAAATGCAATAAAATATGAATTTTCAATAATTTACAATGTGTAAAGTGTTTTTTTTCAACATTTTAACATGCGAGCGTTTGCGGTTATATTTTGTATGGGGTGCGCTTGCTAAAAAAATTAGAGATGGGGTCTCGTTACATTTTTTTTTGGGGAAAATTACACGATTTTTAACAAACGCACCGCATACAAAAATCGTTAGTGCAGCATCATTGTTCACATTATAATTGAAATGGGAACAATATTGCTGCATTAACAAACCAAAAAAAAGAAAAAAAAAGTGTTTATTTTTTTTTATAATTTTTTTAAATATTTTTTTATTTTTATTTTATTTTTATTTATTTTTTTACAAACTTTTTTCACATTCGAGTTTGGTATCGTTGGAACGGCCATGCTCTGGCCGATCCAACAATACCAAACGTTAACCCCTAGCTGCCACAGATCGGGAGATAGGGAGTTCATCGGAACTCCCTATCTCCACCGTTGGTGGCAGTTAGGGGTTAACTCCAGGACTGGCGTCATCGTGCTATGCACGATGACGCCAGTCCTCAGGGGGAGTTCCCGGAGGCTTGGCCGACATCCAAGATGTCGGCCAGCTCCGGGAAAGGATCACGAACCGGCGCTTTTCAGCGCCGATTCGTGATCCGGCTCCCCAGGGGTTAATGCCAGGTACCATTTGGAAGGACAGGCTGTGCCCTTCCAAATGGTGCCTGGGTTAACCCCCGCAATGCCGCTGATCGGGAGGGAGAGAGGTCCGAAGGACCTCCCCCCCTCCCTTTCAGGCGCCTCCTCCGCACATGCGGGGGGGGGCGCCTGAATTAGGTGTCATCGCGCTGCAGCAATGACACCTAATTTCACCGGCTGCGGTTCCGGATGCTGGGCTGACATCGAGGATGTCAGCCCACACCGGGGGGGCCAGCGATCGGCCGGAACCCGGCCGAACGCTGACACCAAAGTGAGGACGCGCTCAGCGCGTCCTCAGCACAGCAGGAGCCATGCGGAGGACACGCTGAGCGCGTCCTCCGCATCGAAGTGGTTAAAATATCCTAAAAAATCTACAAATAAAGAGACTCTTTACTGCAGAATTTTATGATGAACGGTTTATTAGATATTGAATTAAAACGGGAATATTTTTAACATTGAAGTCTATGGGATTCGCCTGAATAAACCTGTCGAATGAAACCACTGAATGGCAGGGCATTAGGGGAATGCTGGTTTGTGTTCTCTGAATAGCCGAAGCATTACTTCTCTATGGGGATTTCACTGCCCTCGAACAGGCACAGAACAGGCACCGTATGTGCAGGCAATTCGCCAGGATTTGGTGAATTGCCTGCTCTCTGGATAGCCGAATGGCCAGGAAAGGTAACCAAACGCTGATTTTCAGCGTTCGGTTACCTTTCTCAAGCAATTCGGATCTCTTTGAATTACCCTGATAGTTACACAGGCTGAAAGAAAGACGTGCGTCCATCAGGTTCAGTCTTTCACACATCACCTACAGCTGTTGATCTAAAACAAGGCAAAGAACCCAGTTTGAAGCGCTCGCCAATATGAAACATACTGCGAAAAAATTCCTTCTTGACCCCAGAACGGCGTCAAATTTCTCCTTGGATCAAGCAGCTTTTATCCACATATTAAATATTATAACCCTTAATATTATGGTTTTTGCATGACATCATCCAGTCGTTTTTAAAAGTCTGTACAGTCTCTGACCCAACCACCTCAACAGGCAGAGAATTCCACAGCTTTATTGTTCTCACTGTAAAATAACCCTTCCTATGCTTTAAGCTAAATTTCCTTTTGTCCAGTCTGAATGGGTGACCCCGTGTCCTGTGTATAGTCCTGTTAATGAATAATTTTCCAGTTAATGGTTTATAATGGCCCCGTATATATTTATATAAGGTTATAAGGCCCCGTATATATTTATATAAAGTTATCAGATCCCCTCTAAGGCCCCGTATATATTTATATAAAGTTATCAGATCCCCTCTAAGTCCCCGTATATATATTTATATAACGTTATCAGATCCCTGTAAGGCCCCGTATATATTTATATAACGTTATCAGATCCCCTCTAAGGCGCCGTATATATTTATATAAAGTTATCAGATCCCCTCTAAGGCCTTGTATATATTTATATAAAGTTATCAGATCCCCTCTAAGGCCCCGTATATATTTATATAAAGTTATCAGATCCCCTCTAAGGCCCCGTATATATATTTATATAACATTATCAGATCCCCTCTAAGGCGCCGTATATATTTATATAAAGTTATCAGATCCCCTCTAAGGCCTTGTATATATTTATATAAAGTTATCAGATCCCCTCTAAGGCGCCATATATATTTATATAAGGTTATCAGATCCCCTCTAAGGCGCCGTTTCTCTAAACTAAACAGGTTTAAGCTTGTTAGCCTTTCCTCATAACTTAACCCTTCCATTCCCCTTATTAATGTAGTCGCCCGTCTCTGCACTTTTTCTAGCGCTATAATATCCTTTCTTAAGACAGGTGCCCAAAATTGCACGGCGTATTCAAGGTGTGTCTTACCATTGATTTATACAGAGGCAAAATTATGTTTTCATCCCGAGAGTGAATTCCCCTTTTAATGCCAATACCTTGCTGTCCCTGGCGGCTGCTGCTGATCTTAAAGTAAAGATCGCCTTAGACCTCCCATACAAAATACAGTGACAACGACAGTAGAAAACAACGTTAGGTACCTTTGAGTGAAGCACTGGTTAGGCTGGGGTCAGGCGAGCACAGCGTTCACGTCTGTGATGGCGCACAAACGTAC
This sequence comes from Leptobrachium leishanense, assembly GCA_009667805.1. Taxonomy (NCBI): domain Eukaryota; kingdom Metazoa; phylum Chordata; class Amphibia; order Anura; family Megophryidae; genus Leptobrachium; species Leptobrachium leishanense. The sequence continues at coordinate 498,670,215 of CM019063.1, read as the reverse complement.
GTTCATGATAGCATGAAATAAAGGCCAATGGAGTCCCACACACAAAGTATGTCCGCACTGAACTGCAGCCGCACAATGGCCGCGGCAAGCGGATGCAAGTTAGGCAAGAACGTACAACGGCCTACAACGAACCTACAACGGCCGCACAAAGTGCGCTGCATCCGCAATGTCCGCATAGCTTTGTGTGTGAGTGATGGAACGTGTTCAGACGGACTGCATTTATATGTCCAGCATTTTTGACGGACAAAATGTTTTTTCATTTTAATTTATTTTCCCTGCTACATCCGTCAAAAATAACGTCAGTGAAAAAACAGACTGTGTGGCCACTACTGTGTCTTCCGTACTAACGTATGTCCGTACTGCACGGACGCACAATCCGTAGAAATCACGTCTGACCCTAGCCTAAAATGTACGCAAAATTACTTCCACAGAAACTATTACAACAGAAAGCACGGAGAAAACCCCATTTAATACAAAGCTGAGGACTGCGCTAGACATCTTCGGCAGAAGCTGAGGTAAAAGAAAGGTAAAAAGCATTAAAAAATGCATTGGCAGGTCCCTAAATACTGGATTCACTGGAGTTTCATTGTACTTGCTGATTTAAAACCACTGTTTTTTCAAAGAACTGCGGTTAGTGAATAAACCATGGAAGGGTTTTTCTTTAAGCCTGGAGGCACATCATTTTTAATTAGCACATGGCAACTTTATTACACATTGCCCGTAACCACTCCAGCAAGATCACAAGCAGTCGACTATATAGGGTTATTCAATAAGAGCCGAACTTGCCACTGAATTGCACCGAACTGTGAAATTCACTGTACAGAGCAATTTCGTGGCATCTCGGCTATTCACAAAGCTGTCAATTTGCTAAATACTTGTGAATTGACGGAGAAATATGGTACAGTTCACCTAAGATCGCTGCAATTTGGCAATCTTCGGCGGCAGTGAAATTCCCCTTAAAGAAGGGTTCAACTATTCACGGTTGTTCAACCATTTATTCTTTTCTTTTGCAGCCAAAAGCCTTCTTATTAACTAATTCTTTTGCATTTTTTAGACATTTTCTGGATTCTTATTCCAATTTTTTTTAAATGTTGTTTTTTAAAATTCTGTAACAGACCTTTTTATTGTTATTCATAGGACTTTATATATTATTTCCATGCATTTTCATGCATTAGTTTTGTTTAAAACGCCTTTTAAAAATGGCATCTTTCTATTTTTTTAGCTCTTGTTCGACCAATGGTCGGCTTCTTTCAGCGGCGTTCGGCGACTGGTCGGCTTTTTTTGGCAGCGTTCGGTGGTCTGTTCAGCAGCACTCGGTGGTCTTTTCGACGGATTGTCGGCTTAGGCTAATGTCAGACGAACACAGTCTGAGAGCACTCTGCGTTCGTGTGTGCGTGCATAACGGACAGACGTACATGACAGAAGATACTGTAGACACCACACAGTCTGTGTTTTTTGACGGACGTAGGAAAAAAGGGAACTATGGGAAATAAAATTAATATGAAAAATGAAAAAAATTTGAAAAGGATATGAAAATCCATTTTTTGCGTCAAGGTGCTGGACGTCGCAAATGCGCTGCGTCTGACATCTCATCACTCACACAGAACTCTACACGGACGTGGCGCACTCTGCGCGTCTGTGGTAGTGGTTTTACATTCTTCCCTAACTTGTGTCCATTTGCCACATGCGTTGTGCGTATGCAGTTCAGTGCGCACGTAAATCGTGTGTGAGTCTCTATTGATCATGATTCTATGCTACGACAGACGTTAAACTGTGTGGTGATACAGACAAGATAAGTGTGTTCATCTGATGTTAGCCATATTTTGGCGGTTTGTGGCTGCGTTCAGTGGTTTCACGACGATGTTCAGGGGGTTTATCAACGGTGTTCGGCAGGTTGCGGCCGCATTCAGCAGGTTTATTGGTGGCATTCGGGTGATCAATTCAGCGCTCTTCGGGGACTCTGCGCCGGTGAATGCTGTATTCACGGCAGGGTCGGCAAACCCCTATAGAGTCGCCAAAAAGACACAAATATTCTGAAAGAAACATGCCGAAAATGAGAAAGACACACTGACAGTGACAACACCTACAGTCATACAGAGTAACTAACAATCTAGTTTATATATTTTGAATTGCTCAAAATAACTTGTGGATAACACAGTGCCTATGGGCTTAATCAATTAGAATTTGAAAAGAGACAAATTATTCTGATAACAGGCAAAAATGTAACACTGTGCACTATGACCCAAGTAACTCTATGCTCATACGTAGTTCCTTGTCAGTTCTGGATAAAGGGCTTCATGGCAGAGGGGTACCTAGGATATTTGACACCCGGGGCAGACACTTCCTTTTGCACCCCCCCCCAATCAGTGCAGTGGGGTGCATTCAGTGAATGCAAGGTGTGAGGAGGCGTTTGGGGTGCAATGAGTGTAGTGGGGGAGCAGGCAGGGTGCAGTCAGTGAAACAGCAAGCCCAGTATCACGAGCTTGGTTCACACGATTGCCCGATTTCTGGGCGAGGTTCCATACAAAGAGTCTGGTGACGCATGACATTGTGAGCAGGAGTCGGGAGGGACTCGCTCAGTATGAGCAAGAAGCGCCAGTAAATGATCTGGAGGTGGAGCAGGAGGGGACGTCATCATACAGACCACACCCTGCACCACATGACACACTGGCCGGAAAGTCTCATTTTGTAGGCAGCCTACTCGTGCCGCGTGTGAGCAAGCACTCGAGCAGGAAGCATGAGCGACTGCCTGCTTGGATCTGCTCTGACTCCGCTGAGACACCCAGCCATGTACGCCCTCCCTCTCAGCTTGTCACCTGGGGCACTACTGCTTCATGGTGCAGGGAGCTGTAAATTTTGCCCCATAGCCCCTATGCATATCCAGTCTTATCACTTGTGTTATCATAAAGGAAATATGGCTCTTTAGCACCTCTGAATGGCTGCACATAGAATATAATTCCAGGATCACTTATAATCAAATGACAAAGGTAGTAACATTTTTGTAGTGTTTTTCCATGTTATGGAGACCGCAACTATTGCCATATAACCAGGGACCCGCTCTCTAACCATAATTTCCTTGAAATACTGATGCCGGGATTTGGTTCTTTTTGCCATTTCACTGCAACATTATATTTAAAAAGATTAATACACTAAGGGCCCTATTACAATCTCCGCGCAAAACGTTTGCGCCAGCGCGAAAACGCATTAACGCAAGGTGTAAAACCCTTTGCACTGAACGTCGTATTACAATGTCAGCGCAACAAACACGCGTATTCATCTACCGCGGGTGAACCTGCGCGAACCTATATGTCCTAGTCTGTCCTATACTTAACACTGTGAGCGCAAACGCGAATGAATGCTGGTACGCGGATGGTATTACAATCTATGCACAGTTTGTAACGCACAGCCTTTGCGCGCATAATTTTAGCAATTCCTAAAAGCTGGTGTTAAAGGCAAATCTGACCAACCTGGCCGAACCCAAATACACCAGCCCAAAAAAAAAAATGCAGCAAAGTATAGTTACACATTCTACACATACCAAAGCAATATAGGGGAGAAGTTGTGTTTGCATTTTTTATTGATGCAGTACATATGCGCAGATTGACTTTGACAGGCGCAAAAACTTAACGTGAGCCAATTGTGGTTCTCAATTTTGATTGGCTGAATCGCGTGAAAAAAACAGTCCGCACACTGATTTCTGCGCACAACGTTGCTGCGCGTGCATTTGTGCGCGTCCGTTTTACACGGATTGTTGCTCGACGGACGGAAAAAAAGCGCGAGGATTGTAATTCCAGCGTTGATTTACGAGCGTTAACGTTTAACACTTGGCGCACAAATTCATGCGTTGCGCGAGCGTTTTAATGCGAAGATTGTAATAGGGCCCTAAATAAATAAACTGTATAAGTTAAATAAATTAACCAACCAAAATATTCTAAACATTCTTTCAATTTGCATAATGAGGCTCCACCTACATTATGCTGGTATTCTAGCTGTTTCCAATATTTTAATTCTTTTTTTCTTTTTACTAACCATAAATATAAACTCTGCTTTCTTGGTTTGAACAATAAAACCCGTCACAATACCTTGCAGATCAATATCCCTTTCTTCTGTACTTTTCTCTCAAATCATATTAAAAATGTATCATTGAATGTTTATTATATATTCTGGTAGAAAGCTGTCGTTTGTATCCTACTGTTACAGATGTTTTGTACTTTTGCTAAACGATACTTAAGCTTTATTACGGAACCCAAAATAACTACTTTCCCTGTGCAATGAATTGTGCATGTTGATAAACATAGGCTTTCAGCTTCTTTTCACCCCTAGGGCCCGTAATGATGAACAGCATCAAGGCCGTATTAATAGGACTTGCTTGCAAAGCCTTTGCTCTTACAAGATTGAAATCTATATGTTCTTTGCCTTGGGCACAACGTGCGAATATGACTTCCATAAAAAGAAAGACTATCCGTAAAGGGGATTAAATACGACTTCAAAGACGTCACGGCTTGCTTCTCAGCTACGGAGCATCATTTTGCCACCTTTAATGGCTGAGTCAGTTCAAGGACATGTTCTTTTATAGTTTTGGATGGCACTTGAAAAGTAAATTAAACCTACAACTCATTTCCACATGAAGATTGAGTAACTACCACTACTTCTTAAATTCAATATACAGTAAATAAAGGTTTCCGATGGCCATTAATTTGGAGAAACATCTCCTGGGGAAAGGAGGCAACAAGGGAAAGCACAATATGGTGGCGAGTGTATGAAGTATATAGGACACAATATACAGTATTCCTTTCAAGGGTTTCTAAAAATGACGTAGATTCAATTTTATGTATTAATAAAATAACCTATGGACTAAATAAGTGAATTTGTAAAAATTAAGGGATGTGTTGCATTGTGTTGAATTATGGAATAGAACTTTTAGTTATGAGATATATTGATGGCTGGAGTTCGTATTCCGAACTTGCTGTGAGCTTTGCTTGCGACTCGGTCCTTGCAGCTCCGTACTGTAAAATAATGACTCCAATACTTAGCATAGGACTGTGACGTCCTGCGCCCCCTCTGGCAGAGGTGGGAGTTGCCAGTCATGTTTTTGGACATTCTAGCACATCTGGCGCCCCCTCTGCCTTCTATGGACATTGCATTTAGTTCTGGACATTTGGTTCACATCCAAGCCTGGACCTCACCTGGACTTTAATTGTTCTCATTTGGTCATGTGCTATATAAGCAGGCATCGCCCTAAGAAGGGCGCTGCCTCATTCTGATGTTTCAGTCTGCTTTGTTCCAAGCCTTGATCTCCTTGATCCTTATTCACTTACCTTGTAGTTCTGGTAGGGATCTTTTGCTCAGGTTCTCCTGTATGTGTTCTAGTTACCCTTTATTACTTTACTTTCAGGTTTTGGGTTTACTCCTCCGTCAGTTCTGTATTTACATTTGTTTATAGTCTCCCAGGTCCTTGGTTATTCATACTGTTTTGTTCATATGGTTCATGTTTGGTATTTATGTTTGCATTTCATGTTTCTTCTCTAGGTTTAAACAGGTTTATGGTTTCACTCATGTTACTCTAGTGTTTAGTTCTCTTATGTCTTTCTGCCTATAGTTTCCCAGGTCCTTGGTTGTTCGACTGTTTTATCTATTGTATATTTAGTTCAGGTCTATGGTTTAATTCTAGGGCTCAGGTCTTTTGTTTCATTGTGGTGTTCTGGTTCCTTGCTGTATATAGTACTGTTCTAAATAAATCCCTTGTTTTGTTTATACATCCACGGGTCATGTCTGTTAACTGCTCAAGTAGCTCACACCCCTTCTGTGCCATGTCAGGTCAGGCCCACCGTCACAAGGACCCATTAATTTGTGCCTAGGTGAAGAACAAGCTGACCAATCGGAGCTTGTCTTTCTCCTCTGTCGCTGGAATTTCTGAAAGAAATACAGACTTTTGACACTAATGTCAAATGGCAGGGTTTTGCTGGACTCCATGGATTCCCACACGGTGGCACGCGACACGGCATCTGTATCCATATACTCTAATTTGTTTCCAGGTGCTAAATTTTGGCTAAATGGTACAAATACAAGAAATTTAAAAAATATGATTAATATTTTATGGGCCCTGGTCGTCGCGATGACGTCATCGCTGTGCACGATGACGGCATCGCCGGGCGCCTGCAGGGATGAATTTGAAAGGGGAGGGTGGCTCATTTGGAACCCTCTCCCTCGTGAACGGCTCTAGCTAGGATAAAACAGCGGTGCTTATCTTTAGCCCCTTAGGTGCCGGATCGTGATTTGCTCCTGGAGGTGGCCTCCAGGTCACTCCACCCACTGACGTCATAGCCATATGTGCGATGATATCAGTTGGACAGTTAACCCCCTAGCTGCCAAGAGGAGCTAGGGGGTCATGTTTGGTATTACTGGAAAGGCCTGATCAAGGCCTTTTGAATGCTACCAAACATTATACCAAAAATAAAAAGTTTTTTCTTTTTTTTTTTAAATTGTCTGGGGGTATAATAAAATAGGACTTCAAATCACATTTAAACATGATGATCATAAAACGGTCAAAAGGAGCTCAGCACACAGATGTGAAATGGCTCAGTAGTGAAGGGGTTAAAAAGCAAAAACTTGTAAAAATTGTGTATTTCTAATTTCAGGACAATTTTTAAACTGTTTAGCTGGAGTCTTTTTCGGCGGTTTTAGATTTTGGGGATTAAAGTTGGAAAAAGTATCAGGGTTATTCAAATTCACCGCACGTTCGGTGACTTTTCGTTCTCTTCAATTCGGTGCGATTTGGTGATACCATTTCGGCGACCCTGCGGTGTATTCAGCAAGCACCACGGGGCCGTCGTAGTGCAGGGAAAAGCCGCCGCAAACCCAATGAACACTCACGGCAAAACCAGGCGAATGCTCACCGAAACCCGCAAAAACATCTGGATTAACCCTGCCGAACACGCCGGAGAAACCCGAGCAGCCGCCGATCACAGCGCAGAGCAGCCACCGGAAAAACCCAACACCGCAGACGAATGGAGTGAAAAAAACGGAACAGTATGCTTGAATGTTTGAAAAGTAAAACACTGTTTGCAAAAAACTACAGAATGAAAATGTCTGAAATTTACATATAAGATCCAATGACTGATAAGAAAAAAATGATTTAAACCAAAAAAACGGAAAAAAAATTCGCTACAAAATCCTGAAAAATGCCTAAAAAGATCCTAAAAAATCTATTAATAGACTTTTTTACATTTTACTGCAGAATATTATAATTAACGGTTTATTAGATTATTTTAACATTGAAGCCTATGGGATTCGCCTGAATAAACCTATCGAATGAAACCACCGAACAGCAGGACATTTTGGCAACTTTTCGTTGCTGGTTTGTGTTCTCTGAATAGACAAAGCATTGCTTCACTATGGGGATTTCACTGCCCTCGAACAGGCAATGAACAGGTACCATATGTGCATGCAATTCACCAGGATTTGGTGAACTGCCTGCTCTCTGAATAGCTATTGGCCAGGAAAGGTAACCGTACGCTGAATTTCCGTGTTCGGTTACCTTTCAGCCACAATTCGGATCTCTTTGAACAACCTTGTATGTTTTTTCCAATGTGTTTTAGTCTATAGCCATTTTTTCTTAAACCAGTAGAGGGCAAATTCAAAACCCAACACTGATTACAACCGACTACATTGTGATTTCATGCATTCTATTACTTACTATTATTATGCCGTGGAATTTTCCTCAGTTATGCAGCCATACCAGGGGCGGATCCAGGGGGTGCAATGGGGCAATTCCCCCCCCCGAGATACCGACCCGCCGCCACCAGCCGCTTTTCTCCCTACGAGCAGCTGCTGGCATGCAGCTGGCCACTCACCGAGGAACCATCTGAACAGCGTAGCCGCGATCTCTCAAGATCGCGGAGTTCATGTGAACTCCGGGATCTTGCGTGAACGCAGCTACGCTGGTCAGGTGGTTCCCAGGCGAGCAGCCAAGCTGCATGCCAGCGCCGTTCGTTGCGAGAAAAGCGGCCGGCTGGCGCAAATATGAATCCCCATGTGAGCTGGGGCAAATATATATTCATGTGAGCTGGGGCAAATATATATTCATGTGAGCTGGGGGCAAATATACCCATGTGAGCTGGGGCAAATATATCTATGTGTGAGCTGGGGGCAATATATTACATGTGAGCAGGGGGGTACCCTGGGCCCCTCGTATGGAAAGGGTTCGCAGGGCTCATGAGCCACATGAGGACAGACCCTGTGCAATTTTCTGGGGAGAGTGAGCACAGCTTGCGATTAGGCGAGTCTATGCCTGTCACTGCAAACCCAACACCAGCTCTTAACCAAAACTGGTAGAGTGCCACCCCCGAAACCTGTGTCTGGATCCGCCCCTGAGCCATACTTACTTCATGCATCACTTACCTATATTTAAAATTATAAAGTTTAAATTCGGAATTGAGGGCAGTGGCATCATTACAGATCTGACCCGAGCCGAGACCTGGAGGGCCAGACTAATCCATAAAATATTGTTGTCTGCAAGGTGAATGATGGTGATAACATGGTCAGCTGACCCCATGCCAACTATGCTCTTGGTCATGACTCGGGTCAGAGAAACTATAAGGGCTATTCAGAAAGAGGTGAAAACCTTGAATGACTGGAGAATTGAAAATTATAAGTCAAAATAGTCAAACCAGAAAAATTCTCCCATTTATCTCACTTTCCAAATTGGCTATTTGGTCTAGATTGTTCATTCTCCTTGGCAATTCTCAAGGTTTTCACCTCTCTCTGAATAGCCCTGTATGTCTATGGATAATTGTTGACAATTGTGAATCACATTCTCCCTTTTTTCTATAAGGTTTGGGACCCGTGGCTACCATTTGTTTTGGCAGACCCTGTCATGGAACTGACGTAGCGCTCCACGCTTCAAACCCCAAGAGACTTTATGTTCATTTATATCGTGTGATTTTAAATATATTTTACATTGTTTGGTTTTAGTTTAAATTAGTTTAGTGTAAATTGCGTAGCTTTAGTTTTAAATATATTCCTGTAGGTAAATGTGTTTTTGTGTAGCCAGTAAACAAGCTTTACTACTGTGTAATTTGTGCAACAGGGCTTTTCCCCTTATCTGGCTGCATGTTTGATTCAAGAAGTCTGGGATAGTGTTTGTCTTTAATCTGATGTGTTAGAACAATAGATTATGTAAATGTTGTGAGGGCTAAAGAATGTTTATTGTAAATATCTAACTGCCATAATGTAATTAGAGACTTTAGGTACATGTTCACCATTTTATATGCAAATTATAACTGAAGAGGACCTGAAGGAAACCTGCAGTGGTCTTGGAACCAACCAATCAGAACTGTTGGGATGGGTGGGAAGTTTGAATGTGCGTTGCTGTATTTTGTATAAATATCCGGTGAAATCTTCCATAAAGAGAGAATCCTGTTGGAACATACAGCTCGCCTGGTGTCTCCTTCAACTACGCTACACTACACTCAACCTCAGAAGGCACAGAGCGGCCTTCTGGAAATGCAAAGACTCTCCAAGGCAGAGGTTCAGATCAAGCAGATCTGGAGCTGCAGATCAGGCTGCTCGAGGCACTGAGCTCCAAGCAACTCAGAGGCCGGGCTGATCTTGGCAAGGGGGTATCTGGAGAGTCAGGACAGGCGGAAGAGAACGGTTCTGTCACATACCCCCTTGATGCACTGAGCAACACCGCATCCTTCCATCCCTTGTCTATATTTTTTTCTTCTTCTTCTGTGGTTTTTCCTTGTTTTGATCTTTCACTCTGTTTCTCATACGATGAAGTGTCTCACTTCTGTCCGATGACACAGAGTTACACGTTCATAGTAGGGAGCATTGAATGTCTTGATTTGCACATTTGAAATGTGCATGTAAATATTACCTCCGACTCGTTAAATAAAGAATTGTAGAAGCAATACAGTGCTGTCAAATGTGTTCTAAGTAAACTAAAGCATCTTGACTTTTCATAATCTAGAATCATATTTTTCTTAAACCACTAGAGGACATGCTAACCCAACGTAGATTGTAACTGCTCCTCAGTTGTGATTTCACACGTTCCCGTCTCTTGCTTACTATAAATTATTATGTAATGGAATTGTCCTCAGATGTGCAGTCATGGTGACTTCCTACATCACTTACCCATTTGTACAAAATGATAAAATACATGAACAAAGCATGACCTAGAAAACAAAGTGCATAGAAAAAAACACATTCAATCAGTCTATATATATATTTTTTCATGCACAAAGAATATGTTTTTGAAGTTAATTGTACATAGCGTTGGAGGCAGAGATAGATTTCCTATTATGATATGGCAAAGGAATAGGGATTTTGTTAGCATTTCTGCTTCTGTATGACAAGTACAATAACCCATGATAGTTCACTGGCTGAGAATGTTAAAGGGCTTTTTCATTTTTTTAAAGACTTTCATTATTTTTCTGCTAAACACATCATGGGATCCTAAACCGTGAGCTAAAGTCTTCGAAATCCCCTCGGTGTCCGCGTGTAGGATCTGCTTTAAACTGAACCTCCATATCTTTTTCTGCAACAAGAGAATTGTGGATTGAGAACATAAGTATCTCTTATAAATGAACGGATAAAATGCTGGAATTGCTGAGAGACAGAAACTGAGCATCGGTTAATGTGAAACGAATCCTCGCAAAGCTATCACCCTACGAAAACAGCAATTTAACGTAAGGAACAGTATATATATATTTATATATATATAAAAATTGGCAAACAATTTTAAAAAATGACTAGAAGACTTAAACGGTAGAGGAGCTGTATGGAAATGCTGATGTGCAACAGTTCGATGACATAAGAGAAAACAATTCAATAAAAGAACTCTGATACAAAAATGAAATATCATTTATTGTTAAAATCCATTGATCTATGAGCACAGAGTTTGACAGTTACAAGTATTTATAAAGTGCCAACAAATTCCTTAGCGCTGTACAATGGGAGAGACAGAATAACAAATATACATACACGTTACGCACATGGAACAGAAGGAGGGAGGACCCTGCTCGAGAGCTTACAATCTAAGGCTCCCGTCAGACGAGTGCAGCGTTCACATCCGTGATGGTGCACAAAAGTACGTTCATGATAGCATGACATAAAGGCCAATGGAGTCCCACACACGAAGTACATCCGCACTGAACTGTGGACGCACAACGGACGCGGCAAACGGACGCAAGTTAGGCAAGAACGTACAACCCCTAGAACGGCCGCACAAAGTGCGCTGCGTCCGCAACTTCTGCATAGCTTTGTGTGTGAGTGATGGAACGTGGTCAGACGGACTGCATTTATACTTCCAGCATTTTTCACGGACAAAATGGTTTTGCTTTTTAATTTATTTTCCCTGCTACATCCGTCAAATAATACGTCAGTGAAAAAACGGACTGTGTGGCCACTACTGCGTCTTCCGTACATCCGTACTGCACGGACGCACAGTCCGTAGAAATCACGTTCGTCTGACCCTAGCCTTAGAGGAGATACATTAGGTGAGGGTGAATAGGGTAAGTGAAGTGGTGGGTTGCAGGAGGGCTGAATGGGAAGAGGAGCAGGAAATGACAGTGGGGGATCATGGAGTGAGCCCATAGGCTTCTCTAAAGTAATGCGTTTTCAGAGACATTTTGAGGGAGAGACGGGGAGAGTCTACTGTTGCGGGGGAGGGAGTACCATAGAAAGGGGGCAGCTCAGGAGAAGTCCTGAAAACAAGATTTAGGGGTGTGGGTACGAGGAACTGATAGCATCAGATCATTGTCAGAGCGAAGTGGTTGGGACGGGATGTACCTGCTAATAAGGGAGGAGATGTAGGCAGGGCCGCGGTTATGGAGAGCTTTGTATGTGAGGACTAGTATTTTAAAGTGGATTCTAAAGGAAACAGGGAGCCAGTGTAGAGATTGATAGAGGGGTGAGGTGTGAGAGGTGCGGGAGGTGAGGTGTATGAGTCTGGTACAGGAGTTCATAGCAGACAGAGGCAGAATCTGGGATCTCTTAAACATTTTCTCTCTGGCCTTAAATTCGTTTCTGTTAGATAATGTGTACAGGCAAAACATACGGATCGGAGTTTTGTGTTTGTCCAAAAATTGTGTTTAACTGTATTGGAGCATTCATTCAAGATTTAGGTTAAATGTTTTGTTTCATTTAATATGATTCATTATTTAACTATACAAATATCACATTGCCAGAGGATGAGGAGTTAACTCGGAGATAGGGAGAGTTAAAAGGCTGACAGGAAACCCACCGGCTCCTGAATCCAATGGCTTCCAAAGATAGAGGAAACACCTGCTTCACACTATGCCCCAAACTCATGGTCACTTTTTAATGGTTTAAGCAGCCCATCTGCTCCTGACTCCCATCATCTGGTCTTTAGTTGGGGCAAAGTGTAGCAATTAGAATTTCCTCTATAATTGTGTTCCCACACGTTGCCCCTGGTCTTGACCCCTCAAGTCGAACGGGAATGTGTGGGAACACAATTCATCCACTATTTTTGCAGAGGGAACGCAGTTCCCAATGGTCCCATACACTATAAAGCTTGTATAACGATTTTCAATAATATGTTTCTTTGTTACATCGCAATAAATATATGATTTTTTTACATATTTTCAGCAAAATCCTCAAATATATCAAATTTGAGTGTGTTAAGTGCAAGATGATAATTGCTATTTGGGGACAGAAATGTCGGTGAGTTCCCACCGAGGAAGGACTTTACCCCCTGTATAGCGCCTTACGGTCAGTGAATGAAGGGTTCAATCAGAAGAGGCTAAACAGCCAAACTTAGCCGTGGGTGAGTGTTTTGGGGTGTGGGGGGGGGTTCAGGTACACTTCAATTTAATTATCCATGCACCGAAACAGATTGAAACAAAATATGCAAATGAAAATCATTCCCGTGCAATTATTTTGTTCCAGTGTGTTCATCGAGGTATTCTTTTGTGTTTTTTCAGGGAAGCGAAGAATTTAAAAGATTTGGACATATGCGAATTTGAACGGAAAGGAATGCACCTGCCTGGGTTCTGGTATGTGGGAGAAGAAAGGGAAGTAAAGATTGCGACTGAAAAGAAAAGACCAGGAAGACAATAGGACCTTCTGTACCAGAGAAGATTGAAGAATATACATTAGAACGAGCTGTATCACAAACATATTTATGAGGCACTGATTAATCCAATTAAGCTAACGTTCAGAAAGCAATACATCTAACGCTGCTATACAATTATCTTTTCTGTTTAACCTCTCCATGAAGGAGCTTCATGGTTCAAATCAGCAGAAATATTCTTATACTTTACAAAGACTATAGGGGTTATTCGGTGCACTTCGGCAAACTGAATTCGACAACCCTGCGGTGAATTCAGGATTCACCGCAGGGTACCCAAAGTGCGCCGAATGGATCCGATGACCGCGCTGATAAATCCGCCGAACGCATCCGATAAACCGCCAAACGCTGCCGAGAAACTACTGAACGCTTCCGATATACCACCGAGTGCTGCTGAAAAAACGCCAAACGCATCCAATTAACCGCCAAACACAGCCGCAAACTGTCGAACGTAGCCTGCAATCTTCTGAGCCGACCACCGAACGCCTCCAATCAGGCGTGGAACACCACTGAAAAAAGCCAACCAGCTGCTGAACGCCGCTGAAAAAAAAGCCAACCAGCTGCCGAACAGGGTTAGAAAATGCATGGAAATAATATAAAAGGTCCTATGAATAACAATAAAAAGGTCTGTTACGGAGTATAAAAAATGGCATAAAAGAAATCGTAATCAAACATTTCACTGAAAAGATCCACAAAAAAGCATAAAAATAAATTAATAAAACTACTTTTTGCTGCAAATGAAAAAGAATAAACAGTTGAATAAAAAGTTTATAAAAACTGGGACTTCTTTTTACATTGAAACCTATGAGATTTTCCTGTTTAAATCTGTCGAATGAAAGCACTGAAAATCTGAGCATTTCACTGACATTTCGGTACTGTTCGGCGTTCTCTGAATAGATTAACCATTACTTCTCTATGGGGAATCTCACTGCAGCCGAATTCACCGTTTGGTGCAATTTAGTGGCAAATTCGACTCTCTTTGAATAATCCCTTATATATCTGATTATATTTCCATTGCAACAGAGCAGATAAACTCTTAGCAGCTAATCTACGCGGCCAAGAACCAATAACCAACATTGGAAATATTCCTTAAAGTTCAAATCATCGTATACACGATCATAGATAAAAAAAAACTACAATAGATAAAAAACTGTAAAATGTTATCAGAAAGTATACATTGTTAATTTCTCAACCTACTTGTACATTAATGGAATCTTTTTTAGATTCAGTTCACTAATCAAACCCCTTACCACTGACCCTTTCCTCACCGCAATCACAGACTATACCAATTACTCTGCCTGCAATTAAAAGCCCATAACTGATCCGTAATGTGGGAAGTCTCTAGGTTCCAATGGTTATCCAGCTGGCAAATAAAATACTTGTACAGATAATTTAACACTGCGTCTTCACTCTTTATTCCATCACACGTTCGATGAAATGCCCTTTGAAATCCTGCCCGCTAATGCCAACGTTTAAGGCTAGGGTCAAACGAACGCATTATTCGCAGTGACCATCAAAAAGTGCGTCCGAACGCATTACCGTATTTTTTCACGGAATGCGCGAAAATGGTCATACGATGCGCATTTTCGTGCGTGTTTTTTTACTGATCGTCAATAAAACACTTTTTGCGTCTGGACATTATGTTGGCCGGACATTAGCAGCATCTGACATCTCCTAATCACGCACACACGCCGCTATGCCGCCGCAGCACACTCTGTACGTCAGTACTAGCGGTTCTGCGTTCTTGAAAAAATGCATTCATTTTCCACTTGCGTTGCGCGACCGGACTTTTTTGCGGCCGTACTTCGTATATTGGCCGTCATTGCCCGTCATTTGCTGCTACTGCGGCCGTGAATAAGTGCGCCTAAACGCACGTTAAAAATGCGTTAGTCTGACCCCAGCCTTAGACCCATATTGTTACGTTGAAAGAAAATCAAACTATAAGTTAAAATGTTGGCATTTCAATTGCTCCACTCATTTCACATTTATACTGCATCAACTAACACCAGACAATGGCTTAAAATCGATGCGTCACATACCCTGCCCTGGAATGACAAAGGGACGCAGGAAGGTCCATGCCCACTGTGTTTCTGTTGACTCCTGAGAGCTGGCGGCACTATTCCTGCCCTTGTGAACCATACAATTCTCAACGAAATAAGGTCAATGCACCAACCTTCAGACCGCAGCTGGAAGGTTCCTCACTCCTTGACCCATGTGAACCATGCAGGTTATAAATGTTTCTGGCTGTTTGCAAGGTTTAATCTTTTGTTTCACTTTCCAGCTGATTTCATGAGTTCTGCTTTTTGTTCCCATGATGTTCTATTTTGTCCACAACACATTTTAGTTTCAGTCCACATGTGCCAGGAGACACGCCGTCGCTGTCGCAAGAAGGCCTGACAGCCCTGGCAGCCCTTTTCATGTTATGCCTGCAATTCCCCAGACAACCACTGCAGCAGTCACAGGTGCTTCAATCAATGCCCTGCGCTTCATCCCTTCTTAAAGGGATATGCATGTCTAAAAAAGTTTTTTTAAATTGACATTTAAACACTTTTATATCGGTATCTCCACTTTTATAAGTCTTTAGGGGTTATTCAGAGAGATCCGAACTGGCTCCAAAATTCACTGAACAGCAAACCCATGTCTCCACAGGCTCTCTCCACGCAGAGCAGTGATGTTACCTATTAGACATGTGCATTCGTTTTAGTACTAAAACGATTTAGTCAGAATTTTGGGATAATTTAGTTTTAGTATTACTCAAGAGAAACGAAACTGCTCAGTACAAAAAACGAAAGAAACTAAAATAAAATGCACTACATTTTAGTTTCAGTCCTTTTTGTGATATTACATTGAGTGAAGGAGACCAGCAATGAAGAGCGCAACATCCGAAGTTCTGCATCCTCCACATGCCAATGCAGTAGGATGTTCTGCAGAGAGGGGCATTAATTAATGCAGGAGGATGTTCTATACATTATACAGAGAGGGGTATTAATGCAGGAGGATGTTATATACATTATACAGAGAAAGGTATAAATGAGGAGGATGTTCTATACAGAGAGGGACATTAATTAATTCAGGAGGATGTTCTATATATTATACAGAGAGGGGTATTAATTAATGCAGGAGGATGTTCTAAACATTATACAGAGAGGATCCTTTTTTTTCAGCCCTTTAAATCCAGTGGCTGTGAGCGCTGAGATCGGCTGCTTGTTAGATTATCTCTCAGTACAATGTATCAGGCTCAGTTGTTACAGTAACTGACTGTAACAGCGCTCAGAGTTTCAGTAAAACAAGGAAATAATATTGTTCTAACCTCTTATATATAAAAATATTATTTACTAGTTTTACTGAAACTCTGAGCGCTGTGATGAGCAGCAGACAGTTACTGTAACAGCTTTGACTGACACGGGGCAGTATTACAATGTTGGTGCTAACTTAACCAGAGCTGTTGTAAACTGAAAACCTCCATAGGCTATAATGGCTCTGGGAAGTTTACAACAGCTCTGGTTAAGTTAGCACCTACTATGTAATATGGCCCAGATTGTGCTGAGAGTGAGAGATACTGTAACAAGCAGCGATCTCAGCCCTCTGAGGAGCCACTACAATAGTAATTGTATCCACTGGTTTTCGGATGAATGAAATTAGTTTTCATACTAAAGAACTGAAAACGAATTTCTTTAGTAACTAAATAAATTGCATTTTAGGACTAATCCATTAGTTCAAAACGAAATTTTGTGCTGTGCACATGTCTATTACCTATACTCCACCATTTATATTTTTAATTTGCAGCAAAAAGTCTCTTTATTTTTTTTAGGATTTTTCAGGGAAAAAAAAAATTCCTGATTTATTTATTTATTTTTTAACCCCTTCGCCGCTGAGCCATTTCACGTCTGTGTGCTGTGCTAATTTTTACCGGTTTCGCCCATCATGTTTAAACGCAATTTGAAGGCACATTTTATTATACGACCCAGACATATTGTATATCCTTTTTTTCGGTAGACTCGGCAGATTCATAATATTCTATTATTATATGTATACGTCATGTACTGCCTGAATATTATAACAAAAAATGCAACAAAATTTGAATTTTCAATCATCTACAGCTTGTAAAGTGATTTTTTTCACATTTTATCAACCGAGCCTTTGCGGTTATATTTTCTATGGGGTATGTTTGTTAAAAAAAATTAGAAATGGGAACTCGTTAAATTTTTATGGGGGAAATTACGTAATTTTTTAGCGACCCCACCATAGAAAAAATCGTTAGTGCAGCATCAGTGTTCGCATTATAATTGAAATGATAACAATCTTACTGCATTAATAAAAATAACACACACAAAAACCCTTCTTTTTTTATTATTATTTTCTTTATTATTTTTATTTTTTAATATTTTTAGTATTCTTAATTTGAACATGGTCATGCTCTGGCCTTTCGAATGACACCAAACATGGCCCTCTACCTGCCACCGTTGGGGAGATAGGGGGTTCAAACAAACCCGCTATCTCCACCATGGGATTTTCTTAGAATATCTCCGGGCTGCTAGGGGATCCCAGGCTAGCTGATGTCATTGCGCTATGTGCGATGACATCAGGTTCGGAGGTGGAACCCAGAGGTGGAGCTGCCATCTAAGATGGCAGCCCCACCATAACTAGGCCGTGATCTTTCCCTGAATGGTGCCGGATCGCGGTTTGGCACCTCAGGGGATAAAGACAGGCAGACACTGCCCTTCCAAGCGGTGCCTGACTTTAACTTCTACCTTCTCCCAATCGGGAGGGAGAGGTATCCGAAAGGACCCCCCACTCCTCCCTTCAGGCTATCTCCTGGCCGGGTGGTCGCCTGAAAATGAAATCATTGCGTCAGACGCGATGACGTCATTAAGGCTGGGGTCAGATGAATGCGTGAACGCACGTGCAGCCGCACTTTATCACGCCCGTAGTAGCAGCAAATGACGTCCAATTACGGCCAATGTACGTAGTACGGCCGCACGAAAGTGCAGCCGTGCAACGCAAGCGGCAAACAAACGCATTTTTTAGAGAACGTCAAACCGCTAGTACTGACGTACAGAGTGCGCTGCGTCCGCTAGCGGCGTGTGTGCGTGATTAGGAGACGTCAGACGCTGCTAATGTCCGGCCTACATAATGTCCAGACGCAAAAAGTGTTTTATTGATGATCTGTAAAAAATCACGGACGAAAATGCGCATTGTATGACCGCTATCGCGTATTCGTGAAAAAATGCGTCCATTCGATCAAACGCACTTTTTCACGGACAACGCGAAAAATGCATTCGTCTGACCCCAGCCTAAGTCGGGAGGACCCTTAAGACGAACTAATGGTTTTGTGCGGACTGTGTGTCCATGCACAACGGACGTACTTTCTGACTGACGACAAGGTAGTGGCCACACAGTCCGTTTTTGTGACTGATGTTTTTTTTTTCTGATGTAGCAGGGAAAATAAATTAATATGAAAAACATTTTGTCCGTCAAAATGCTGGACGTATAAATGCAGTCCGTCTGACTACGTTCCATCACTCACACACAAAGCTATGGGGACGTTGCGGAAGCAGCGCACTTTTTTGCGTCCGTTCTAGCGGATTAACGTTCTTGCCTAACCTGCGTCCGTTTGCCGCATCCGTTATGCGTCCGGAGTTCGGTGTGGGCGTACTTTGTGTGTGGGTCTCCATTGGTCATAATTATATGCTATAACGGACGTACAAATGTGCGGCAAGACGGACGTGATCAGTGCGCTCGTCTGACACGAGCCTAAAATCAGCATCTGCCTTCAAGGAAGTCAAAACGCCGCAGGACCCTGGAAGAGAGAGGTGAGTATATCCAGGAGCTTCTGGGTAGCAGATGACGTGTGGGAAACGTCCTCCACATACAGCAGGAGACTCCAAGGACGTTCCCCACACGTCATCCGCAGTGAAGGGGTTAAATAGTGTTTTTTTTTCTGTAACAGACCTTTTTATTATTATTCATAGGACCTTATATGTTAATTCCATTGTTTTCTGTTCTTTTTACCCCATTCGTCTAGTTGGCGCTCTGTTTGGAGGATCGTCAGCATTTTTCGGACATGTTCGACGGGTTTGCAGCGGATTGCCAGGCGTGTTTGACTTTATCTCAGAGGTTTTTCGGGTTGCTCCAATTTTTTTTCGCCGTTTTTTCCGATCGATGCGACAGCTTTTCCCTGCACTTCAAGGAGCCTGCGGTGAATGGCGAATTCCCCTCAGGGTCGGAGAATTTGATTCCCCGAAGTGCGGGGAACGAGAGAGCACTGAAATGTTGGTGACGTTTCGGTGCTCTCAGAATAACCCCTTTAGTAAATTAAGCTGGGTATCACTGGGAAGATCAGAATTTTCAGTTGTACCTAACATGACCAAATAATTTGTGCAATAATTTTTTTTTACAAAAATGTATTTTAGCACTACAGTATTTGATTAGCAATATCAAGTAGAAAATAATACAGACTATACTTATTAATCTCTTTGTTTAGGAAATTTTTTGTACTTTTAAAAAATATATAGAATTCCACGTTCAGTGTTTCATACATAATCATTGTAATCACAAAACGCAATGCTCCAAAATAAGAGAAAATGTTAGTTTTTTTCAGTTTTTGCTAAAATAGCTTATTTGCTTAAAAAAATGCAGTAACATATTCTCTATGACTGACTTTTTAAAAAAGAATACTTTGTAGAATATGTATTACCTCAATGTGCTAAAATGTGCAAAGATAAATTTACATGGCGAAAATGACCTTGTGGAAATGCAGACTGAATCCTGCAATCACTGAGCTGCAAAATCATATCACCTGCGCTGTGCTTCACATATCTGGCAAACATGTCGTGTCAGCAGGTCTTGAGGACAGGTTTGAGAGACACTGCCCTAAATGTTTAGCACCATGGACTTGACTTGATGCCCAAGGAGCTAACACTTTTTAAATCCAGCTGGGAAGGTGTCTAAAAGACATCTCCCTAGCTGATCCTGCAAGGATCCCGGAGCTGCAGTAATTCTTTTGGCCAGTAGATGTCGACATCACCCTGCCTAATCTACTGTTGCAATAAGAAATAATGTGGGAATATTCTCAAATATTTCTTACTGTATAATTAATTAACCCCATTCACTACCAAGTTATTTTCTAAAACAATCATTGTCAAGAACCAGTGGTTTTTTGAAAAATCTTTTTAAATTAATTATACAGTAAGAAATATTTGGGCATACTGTATTTCCGCTGAATGTCTTACTGTACTAACATATTTGGCCAGTAGACGGCGACATCTACTGCCAAATTAAGTAACAGCCGTTACAGTTGCAGCCCGTGGTTCACTGCATCGGCTTGCTGAAAGTCCGATTTCAGGACATTCAGTTAGCTGATTTTACACAGTTTCAGCTCTTTGGACATTATGCCTACAAGGCTAAAACTTTGGGGGCACCTTCTGCAGCCCAAAAGCAAACGAACTTTGTTTGCAGCAAACAAATTTCATTTGCTTTTGGGCTGCAGAGCTACAGATCGAGATATCTCGATATCAGGGCACCAAATGGTGCATTTGAAGGGCGAGATATCTCGATGTTGGTGGTGAAGGAGTTAAAATGATTTTTTTTTTAAAAAACAAAATACTGAGTTCTGACAGTGGTTCTCTCTTTTTTTAGAAAATCAATTGGTAGTGAAGGGGTTAAACATGTTTCTCATTCTTTTTATATTGTTTAAAGATTGATTGATTTTTAACATAATTGATTGAAATTGATTTTAAAAATGGGTGGCAGATACTTGGGTTATACTTGTGTAACTTCTGGAGGTATTCTGCGGTAGGTGATCTCTTTACTACTAAGGCTAGGGTCAGACAAACGCATTCTGTGCGGACTGTGCGTCCGTGCAGAAAAATGACTGACGACAAGGTAGTGGCCATACAGTCCATTTTTCTGACTGACGTTTTTTTTTGACTGATGTAGATGGGAAATAAAATGAATATGAAAAAACATTTTGTCCGTCAAAAATGCTGGACGCATAAATGCAGTCTGTCTGACTACGTTCCATCACTCACACACAAAGCTATGCGGACGTTGCGGACGTGGCGCACTCTGCACGTCCGTTCTAGCGGTTTTACGTTCTTGCCTAACTTGCGTCTGTTTGCCGCGTCCGTTGTGCATCTGCCCAACTGTGCGGACGTACTTCGTGTGTGGGTCTCTATTGATCATAATTGTATGCTATGACGGACGTTAAAATGTGCGGCAACAAGGACGTGATCACTGCGCTCGTATGACCCGAGCCTGACACGTTACTCCACGAGGAACAAGCACGTGTTATTATTTTACCATGTTGAAGTTATATTACCTGTTAATAAAATCTCCAGCAATTCCTGCTTCAGAAACTTTATAAATGAAAATAATTTCCTATTGTGATTACGGTAGACTTATTGGAGGACGTTGCAGAACATTTTCTTTTATGTCAGGACTAGTTTCCTTTGCTGAGATAAAAATATCCATGTAAAGACCCCGAGGTACATAACTATGGACAGCAGGGTGACCTGCCATCTTTCTGAACCAGGATGATGAATATTCATGATTTCAAAGTATAGTACACTTGTTCTCTGTTCAAAGGGAAAATGGAGATCCTCCTGAAATAGCTTTGTAGCCCTGGGAATGCCTCGCAGGATTTCTACTCTACCAATGGCTAATGTTAATTGGAATATGAACATTGCTGAAGATTTTTTTTTTTCCATTTCTGATAGGGTCATAAAACCGTACAGAAATTATAGTATTGACTTTCCATGTTTTGTTTCACAAGCTTTGAAACGGCATTTTAATGTTTTTATTATAATGAAAAAAAATAGAAAACCAAACAAATTGTAAGCGTACGCAATATTAGAGGTTTTTTTTAAAGGAGTTGCATGCTGTTATTATTATTATTTTTATTATATTTTTCTTTGTTATTCTTGCTAATAGCACATACAGCAAAGAGGCACATTACCTATATCTTACAGTACTCTGGAGTGGTGACATTTTTTTTTCCACTTGTTATTTCTTGAGTAAACAAATTTGTTTTTTTGAAATAACAAGTTGGTACCTCAATGTCAACTTTCAACACTGGAAACACTCTTGAATATAGATATTTCTGTAAAATTTAATCTTAACCCCTTCATTACCAAGAGATTTTGTTTAAAAAAATTATTATCAGGAACCAGTGGCTTTTTTTTTTTAAAAAAAAATTCCTTTTAAATGAATTCAGTAAGAAATATTTGGTAATATTTCCAATGAATTCCTTACTGTGTAACCTATTTGGAAGGGAGATGTCACCATCTACTGGACAAACAGCTTTACTGCAGCTCTGGGCTCCATACATGATTAGCTGAGGAGCTGTCAGTCCATCACATCCCCAGCAGGTTTTAAAATGCATTAGTCCAGGGTGCTAAAACCTGATAGACACATACTGGATCTCAAATGCAGACAAAATTTGCTTGCAAAATAGGAATTAAATTTGCAATGATACAGCACAGCCCCAGGTTGTGTTAACATGATCTGGGGCTGCTGTGTCTGCTACTTAACCCCTTGGCTGTGGGGAACGGCATGGGGCTTCCCTGCTGCGTGCAAAGTACGTTTCCTACATGTCATGGGAATTCCCCAGTCTTACCTATCTCGTCGGGGTCCCGCAGCAGTCTGACTTCCTTGAAGTCAGACCATTCCGTGAGACACCTACCGGCACATTGATGCATTGCACCGGCGCACAATGATGTATTTTTCAGGCGTACCCCCTGGCAGAGACGGGAGAGTACATGAAGGGGAGGGGAGTCCTCTGAACCCCTCTATCTCCCCATCAGTAAGGAGTACTGTCACAAACGAGGCGTTGCTGAAAAGGTCACAGTATGACCTTTCCAGCGATGCCCCTCTTAATCCCTTACCTGCCAGTACCAATATCTGGAGCCAATCGGCAGACTTCTCCTGGTGGGGCGGACCTCATGGATGTCAGCTCTTTCTCTGGGCCTCCCCTCATCCACTGGCATCGTCGCACATGGGCGCTATGATGTCAGGAAGGGAATTCCCCCCCTAGTTGGGGAAACACTTCCCTATGGTAGTGATAAAGGGGTACTTTTGACCCCCGTATGTCCCAATCACTGTCAGGTAAAGGTCAATTTTGGTATCATTAGAAAGGCCATAGCATGGCCTTTCCAATGGTACCAAACATGACCAGGTTATATGTACAGTAAAAATAAATATAAAATAAATAAGTAAATAAAAATAAATAAAAATATATATTTATTTTTATTTATAATGCAGCATATATAACCACAAAGGTTTTGATGATAAAATGTGAAAGAAATAATTTTACATGCTGTAGATGATTTAAAAAAAAGTGATTTCCTATTCAAATTTCAAACATTTTTTTGTTATAGCATTCTGACAAGACATGACATATACATATAATAATGATATATTACGAATCTGCCACGTCTCCTGGATATAAGGATATATAATTTGTCTGGGTCCTACAATAAAACATGACTTCAAATTACATTTAAACATGATGAGCAAAGGCGGTAAAATGAGCTCAGCACACAGAGGTGACATGGACTCAGCAGTGAAAGGATTAAGTCTAGTGCAGTGGTCAGCAAGCTTCACCTACAGATGTTTCGGAAGTAATTTTCCCATGACACTCAGCAAACCAAATGAGTGGCTGAGCATCATGGAACATGTAGTTCCAAAACATCTGGAGGACCAAGGTTGCTGACCCATGTTACAGTGTGCATTTTACTTGCCCTATGGCCACAGGGCATGACATGTTTACCTGATTGACCATCATAAATTGCGTATCTGAATTCTAAAATCCTCAACCTAAAAACATACTCTGTGTGCCAACTGATCACCTCCCATTGATGGCACAATGCACGCTGATCTGCTGGATCCACCAGAATTATCCTTTCCGATCAGTTTGGAAACCTAATGTTAGAGAGACTATTGGAGAAGGCTCATACTGAGCCAAGTATTATATCCATATGTGCTCAAACAGATTATGATGTCATACAAAACTCTGCTGTAAAATCTAATTGTTGAGTGACTTTGAAATCCTCCACTTTATAATTTAATTGCTGCGGGTCAGTCAGCATTGCTGCACAATTGCAATTCAAACCATATGTAATTGTTCCCAAGGAAGCATTGGGTAGAACTAATGAGACCTGTTCGTCTTGATTCACCACTAATAGTATCACATGGGACCAGTCCTGGTCTTGATAACAGTCCTTAATTAAAGATAATTTTTTTATGAGTCCACACGTCAGGTTGGCTCAAGCCGTTTTGATGTCTGTTTTGAGAGTTATTGATGCATATTCATAGAATGGGAAAAGCTAAACATCTTTAAGTTAAAAAAAATGCAATTACTTTGACATTTGGCTTATACCTACATTTACATACTAAGTGGAAGCTGGAGGAAATGATTACAAAGAACTAAATCCGATGCCCTTTGCACCAGATATGAAGTCGAGTCCCTTGTGGAGTCCATGAAACCAGTGGACGCTAAACTGAGCTTGTAGCTAGGGCAGTCGGAAGAGAAGAAGACCCAAGAGGTTATTCACTAACCTTGGAATTGGCCCCGAAATTCAATTTTGGGCCATTTCGTCTGCTCACTAAGGCCGGCGTCAGACAAACGATCATGATCACGTCCGTGTCAGGGCACACTATAACGTCCGTCGTAGCATAGAATCATGATCAATAGATACCCACGCACGAAGTACGTGCGCACCGAACTGCACACGCACAACGCACGTGGCAAACGGACGCAAGTTAGGCAAGAACTTAAAACCGCTATGACGGACACACAGAATGCGCCATGCCTGCGTAGCGGCCTGTGTGCGTTATGCTGTGACGTCAGACGCAGCGCGTTTGCGACATCCATAATGTTGACGCTCAGAGGTTTTTATGGTCTGGCTGACTGTACCTGTCATTTAATTATAATTCATTTTATTTCCCATATTTCCCTTTTTCGTTCTACATCCGTCAAAAAAACGGACTGTTTTATTCACAGGACACCGAAATTGCACCGAAATTCTGGTAAAATGCCTGGTGTTTCAATTCAACAGGTCTAACACCTTCACTACCAAGTGATTTTTCAAAAAAACATTGTGTGTCAGAAACCAGTGTTTTTTGTAAAATCATTTTAAATTAATTTTAAAGTAAGAAATATTTGAGCTTTTACCCATTGTATTTATTACTATAAATAACCTATTATGGCCAGTAGATGGCGCCAACTACTGCCAAATTGAGTTAGAGGTTTGAGTGGCTGGTCTATTTTCTTCTTTTTTTCCCACATCGGCTGCTGAAAGCCCGATATTTCAGAGCTTTGAGCAGCTGTTTTTACAGTTTTAATTCTTTGGGCATTATGCCCACAGGGTTAAAACTTTGGGGACACCTTCTGCAGCCCAAAATCAAACAAAATTAGTTTTCAGCAAACAAATTTCATTATCTTTTGGGCTGCAGATCAGCATATTGAGATATCTCAATTGGGGAAACAGATGGTGCCTTTGAAGTCCGAGTTATCTCGATATTGGTAGAGAAGTGGTTAAACAGGTTAATCCCCTAGGTTTCAATGCAATAAATGGAATATATTTTTAAATTTTCTCTTTAACCACTTTGATGCGGAGGACGCGCTCAGCGCGTCCTTCGCATGGCTGCTGGTGTGCTGAGGACGCGCTGAGCGCGTCCTCACTTTGGGGTCAGCGTTCGGCCGAGTTCCGGCCGATCGCTGGCCCCCCTGGTGCGGGCTGACATCCTCGATGTCAGCCCAGCATCCGGAACCGCCGCCGGTGAAATTAGGTGTCATCGCGGCAGCGCGATGACACCTAATTCAGGCGCCCCCCCCGCATGTGCGGAGGAGGCGCCTGAAAGGGAGGGGGGAGGTCCTTCGGACCTCTCTCCCTCCCG
The DNA here is from genome assembly GCA_009667805.1 of Leptobrachium leishanense. Taxonomy (NCBI): domain Eukaryota; kingdom Metazoa; phylum Chordata; class Amphibia; order Anura; family Megophryidae; genus Leptobrachium; species Leptobrachium leishanense. The sequence continues at coordinate 498,644,225 of CM019063.1, read as the reverse complement.
ATCGGCGGCGTTGCGGGGGTTAACCCAGGCACCATTTGGAAGGGCACAGACTGCCCTTCCAAATGGTGCCTGGCATTAACCCCTGGGGAGCTGGATCGCGAATCGGCGCTGAAAAGCGCCGGTTCGTGATCCTTTCCGGAGCTGGCCGACATCTTGGATGTCGGCCAAGCCTCCGGGAACTCCCCCTGAGGACTGGCGTCATCGTGCATAGCACGGTGACGCCAGTCCTAGAGTTAACCCCTAACTGCCACCAACGGTGGAGATAGGGAGTTCCAATGAACTCCCTATCTCCCGATCTGTGGCAGCTAGGGGTTAAAGTTTGGTATGGTTGGATCGGCCAGAGCATGGCCGTTCCAACGATACCAAACACGAAAGTGAAAAAAGTTTTTTTTAAAAAATAAAAATTAAAAATAAAAATATATTTAAAAAAAAATTATAAAAAAAAATAAACATTTTTTTTTCTTTTTTTGGTTCGTTAATGCAGCAATATTGTTCCCATTTCAATTATAATGTGAACAATGATGCTGCACTAACGATTTTTGTATGCGGTGCGTTTGTTAAAAATCGTGTAATTTTCCCCAAAAAAAAATGTAATGAGACCCCATCTCTAATTTTTTTAACAAGCGCACCCCATACAAAATATAACCGCAATTGCTCGCATGTTAAAATGTGAAAAAAAACACTTTACACATTGTAAATTATTGAAAATACATATTTTATTGCATTTTTTGTTATAATATACAGACATGACAAAACGTATACATATAATAATGACATATTATGAATCTACCGAGTCTGACGGAAAGAACGATATATAATATGTCTGGGTAATATACTAAAATAAGCTTTCAAAACACGTTTAAACATGATGAGCAAAACCGGTAAAAATGACCTCAGCACAGAGGCGGGAAAAGCCTCAGCAGCGAAAGGGTTAAAGACCGTTTATTCTTTTCATTTTTTGCAAAAACCCTCTATATTTTTTAGAACACTTTTTTGTATTTTTTAGAAGACATTTCTGTTTTCTTATTTTTTAAAAGACTTTTTTTATTTTGTACCATATCTTTTTATTCTTTTTTTTTTTTTTAAAAAGAACCATTTTTATTATTTGGCCCCTTTTTATTGAATTATACTCTATTAGAAATATGTTGATGCTAATTTTGCTCAATTTGGTGGTTTTTGCCGACATCCAATAACTGCTTCAGTGACTCCAATTTTGGCAAAATATGGTGACCATTTGCTAAATAGTGAATTCACTGTATTTGCGGTGAAATGCGGCGAAACTCCTGAGCTGCCGGCCGCATACTCCCCTGGGCCGCCTGAGGAAACAGAAGGTCCAGATGAGCCACCGTCTGGGGACGCCTTACTTGCTGGTTGCGAAGAGGACTTTCCTGCCCTAGAAGAGGCTTGGGGTGCTATCGATGAGCTGGAGGCTGAGGTGGAAGCTTTCGAACCATCTACCGCTGGCCCCTTGAAGTGGTCTGGGATGGAGGGGTTGCTGGGCACTGCGGATGATTTCCCTGGAGGGAGGCTGTGCGCACTCCGGTTCCTCGGCGTGGCTCCGGCTGCGGCCGGATCACCTTGAGGCCTATTCGTCAGATGGCCTTCCTGGGAGGGGAATGCGCTTCACAGTGCTGTCCACCATGCGGTGTGGTTGGACACTGACTGAGTCACGATATTCTGAGGCCTCAGTCCTGCTCCCCTTTTTCCCCCTCACCTGCTGTTGGTTTCCCCCCCCCTTCTGCTGGTCCAACACGACCCTGTTGACTTTTTATTTCTCCTGCTATTTTTTCTTTACCTGCCAGTACAAACTGTGCCGATTGTGGAGCCACCGATCAGCCTGCTGAATGCCGCCAAAGCCAATCAATAAGCCCGTCGAACTGCAGAACGAAAGAAGAAAAAAACGGAACTCTGCTATTTTTTTAAAAATTAAAATGATCACAATGCAAGAAAAATGTGTGGAAATAATAAAAAAAGGCCTGTTACAGAAAAATAAAGCGTCATTAAAACAAAATGGGAATCAAAACTTACACCTAAAAATACAGAAATATACGAAAGATTTCAAAAAATAAATAAATAAAAAGGCTTTTTGCTGAAACTGAAGAAGTAAAACTGTTGAATAAAAAAAAAAAAAAAATAATAATAGTAAAAAATAAAAATGATAAAAAAATATAAAGGATAATTTATTTTACATTGAATTCTATGGGATTCGCCTGTTTAAACCTGTCAAAACAAGCCACCGAAAATCTGGGTATTTTGGTGCTGTTCGGCGTTCTATGAATAGCTTAACCATTACTTCTCTTTGGGACAATTTCACTGCCAATGAAGATCGCCGAATTGCAGCAATCTGTGGTTAACTGCACTGTATTTTGCCAGTATTTGGTGAATTGACAGCTTTCTGAATAGCTGAGCTGCCATGAAATTCACTGTTCGGTGCAATTCGTTGGCAAGTTAGGCGCTTACTGAGAGTAACCCTTATAGTATGTCTGTGGATCTGTCGGTGACTGTTAATTTATATAGGTTTATATTGGCGAGTAATCAGTAAACAGTAAATTTGCATTTTCTATAACAGAATAAAAAACAGAAAGATTGTATAAACAATCAATTTATAAAAAAAAATCAAAAGATTTTGGGATTGTTGCCCAGTTCATGTTCTGTAAAATTATTAGCATTTTCTTCAATACGAAGACGAGCAAGACTTTATCTTCACACCGTACCTATATATACAGTCAGATCCAGAAATATTGGGACATGGAACACAATTTTAACATCTTTGGCTCTATACACCACCACAATGGAGTTGGAATGAAACAAACACAATGTGCTTTAACTGCAGACTGTCAGCTTTAATTTGAGGGTATGTACATCCAACTCAGGTGAACGGTGTAGGACTTACAGCAGTTTGCAGATGTGCCTCCCACTTGTTAAGGGACCAAAGGTAATGGGACAGAATAATAATCATAAATCAAACTTTCCCTTCTTAATACTTGGTTGCAAATCCTTTGCAGTCAATCACAGCCTGAAGTCTGGAATGCATAGACATCACCAGACACTGGGTTTCATCCCTGGTGATGCTCTGCCAGGCTGCTACTGCAACTGTCTTCAGTTCCTGCTTGTTCTTGGGGCATTTTCCCTTCAGTTTTGTCTTCAGCAAGTGAAATGCATGCTCAATGGGATTCAGGTCAGGTGATTGACTTGGCCATTGCATAACATTCCACTTCTGTCACTTCAGAAATTCTTTGGTTGCTTTTGCAGTATGCTTTGGGTCATTGTCCATCTGCACTGTGAAGCGCCGTCCAATGAGTTCTGCAGCATTTGGCTGAATGTAAGCAGATATTGCCCGAAACACTTCAGAATTCATCCTGCTGCTTTTGTCAGCAGTCACATCATCAATAAATACAAGAGAACCAGTTCCATTGGCAGCCATACATGCCCACGCCATGACACTACCACCACCATGCTTCACTGATGAGGTGATATGCTTAGGATCATGAGCACTTCCTTTCCTTCTCCATACTCTTCTCTTCCCATCACTCAGGTACAAGTTGATCTTGGTCTCATCTGTCCATAGGATCTTGTTCCAGAACTGTGAAGGCTTTGTTAGGTGTTGTTTGGCAAACTCTAATCTGGCCTTCCTGTTTTTGAGGCTCACCAATGGTTTACATCTTGAGGTGAACCCTCTGTATTCACTCTGGTGAAGTCTTCTCTTGATTGTTGACTTTGACACACATACACCTACCTCCTGGAGAGTGTTCTTGATCTGGCCAACTGTTGTGAAGGGTGTTTTCTTCACCAGGGAAAGAATTCTTCGGTCATCCACAAAAAACAACCACAGTTGTTTTCCGTGGTCTCCCGGGCCTTTTGGTGTTGCTGAGCTCACCGGTGCGTTCCTTCTTTTTGAAAATGTTCCAAACAGTTGTTTTGGCCACGTCTAATATTCTTGCTATCTCTCTGATGGGTTTGTTTTGTTTCTTCAGCCTAATGATGACTTGCTTCACTGATAGTGACAGCTCTTTGCATCTCATCTTGAGAGTTGACAGCAACAGATTCCAAATGCAAATAGCACACTTGAAATGAACTCTGGGCCTTTAATCTGCACATTGTAATTGGGGTAATGAGGGAATATCACACACCTGGCTATGGAACAGCTGAGAAGCCAATTGTCCCATTACTTTTGGTCCCTTAACAAGTGGGAGGCACAACTGCAAACTGCTGTAAGTCCTACACCGTTCACCTGAGTTGGATGTACATACCCTCAAATTAAAGCTGACAGTCTGCAGTTAAAGCACATTGTGTTTGTTTCCAACTCCATTGTGGTGGTGTATAGAGCCAAAGATGTTAGAATTGTGTCGATGTCCCAATATTTCTGGACCTGACTGTATATATACAGGTATCATTCGAAGAGAATCGAAAAGTCACTGCACGTTCGGTGACTTGTCGTTCTCTTCAATTTGGTGTGATTTGGCGATCCCATTTCTGTGACCCTGTGGTGTATTCAGCAAGCACCACAGGGCCGTCATAGTGCAGGGAAAAGCTGCCGCAAACCTGACGAACACTCACCGCAAAACGCACCGAAACCCACAAAAACATCTGGATTAACCCCGCCGAGCACGCTGGAGAAACCCGAGCAACTGCCGATCATAGCGCAGATCAGCCGCCGGAGAAAGCCGACACCGCAGACGAATGGAGTGAAAAAAACCAGTTTGCTTGAATGTTTGAAAAGTGAAACGCTGTTTGCAAATAAACTACAGAACGAAAATGTCTGAAATTTACATATAACATTCAATGAATGATAATAAAAAGGGCTGTTACAGAAAAAAGAAAAAACGATTAAAAAAATGAGATTTTTTTTTCGCAAACAAATCTCGAAAAAATGCCTAAAAGATCCTAAAAAATCTATAAATAAAGAGAGTTTTTACTGCAGAATATTCTAATAAACGGTTTATTAGATATTGGGTTAAAACGGGAATATTTTTAACATTGAAGCCTATGGGATTCTCCTGAGTAAACCTGTCGAAAGAAATCACCGAATGGCAGGGCAATTCGGCAACTTTTCCCTGCTGGTTTGTGTTCTCTGAATAGACAAAGCATTGCTTCTCTATGGGGATTTCACTGCCCTCGAACAGGCACCGAACAGGCACCGTATGTGCAGGTAATTCGCCAGGATTTGGCGAACTGCCTGCTCTCTGAATAGCCGAATGGCCAAGAAGGGTAACCGTACGCTGAATTTCACTGTTCGTTTACCTTTCGGCCACAATTCGGATCTCTTTGAATAAGCCTGATAGCGCTGACACAACATAGGGAAAACTGAGATTTGAGGGGGGAAAAAACACACATATAAAAATGTTAAATTACCTGCTCATGTGCGTTTATAATCCTTTATAAATTATTTTTGGAATACGTATTCCCAAAATGCCTCTGCCTTGTAAAAATAGTATTTATATGTGTGCTTCATGGGGCACATCACAACACACTATAATTAGCTACACTATGCATATATTTATCTGTTCATATATGTTTATATGCAAAGTATGCTGTGAGCAGAGGAGAGATTAACATGACATAAATAGATAAAATATGTCTGAATTAAAGTGGTGTTGTTTATACTTAAATTATTTATAGATCTAAAGTTATTTGTGAATGCAAGTCAAGTGTTAGTGGCTACTACTGCATCCTGTGCTCGGGCCCTGAACATTTAGGACAGGAGTCAGCAGCTTTGGCCCTCAATCCAATGAGCAGGCTGAGTATTACAGAGACCAGACCAAACATCTATGAGTTTGCCGCAAATTCATTTACTGATCAACAATCACTTGTATGTATTTTTACAATTGTGTCAAGTCTTAGAATTAATAAATATGAAATTGTGTATTTACATGTATGCTAATAACATCATACAACCACCTGTGGTAGAAACATGCCAACAGACAGCTGAGACTATTACCACTCCTTTCTCTTCTCACATTTTTTTTCACTATATGAACTAGGTTTAGTCCTGTGAAGTGTTGATAATACTCCTAAATTTTTGGATCATCTATCTGAGTGGTCCTCTTTTCAAATTATACGATCATTCCCCTCCTCTTTAAACTTGTCGCATAATTGTTATTGTTTTTATATTTTACTTATTGACATCACGTGGCCTTTGTGGATATTTTATGCGTTTTATGTTTGTGTGACTTCATATTTCTCTTCATAATTTGAAATATTTGTACCGACTGGTTGGACTATCACTGCTCAATAAATGTGGAAACACAGGTACGAATCCCAGCCAGAGCACCTCTCCAGTAAGTGTCCTTGGGCAAGACACCTAACGGTACATACTCGCCATCCAGGACATACTTGAAAACGAGAGAAATCTCAATGTGTCCTTCCTGGTAAAATAATTTCTAAAAAAAAAGTATTTGTGATTTACCACTTGGCATCAATAAAAAGAAGCTATAAATATAACTTCCAGTGATCAGGATTAGTTTATTAGTCCAACCTGTTGATTTCCAGCCCAGTTCTTCAATATAGCACTCTTGCATAAATAAACTCCTTTTGTTGAAACTTGCTGACCTGGAAAAGCCACCGTTGAAGAAATATTTTTGACACTAAAGTAATCAACCCTACAGTAAGACAAAAATAAATGTTCAATTCCTGGACCATGTATCTTGGTTAATTCTCTTTGGCCGGATAAATCTAGTCATCTGGGAAAGCTAAATAAATGTTACTGGAGCAAAGCCAAGCTGGTTGTTTTGAACGGTAATAGCAGAATATTTTATGTAACACACTCCAAGGCAACATAAAAAAAAAATAAAAAAAAAATTAAAAAACAAAAAGGTTGGTAAAAAACAAAAAATATATAAAGTATTCCCAAGCCTTGATTGGATTTTTTATCCAATTTTATCTTTTTTTTTTTATTTTTTTTTTTACTCTGTTACAGCTGCTTAAATATCAAAAGATATTAGTCACACACTGTCAAGCTGAGACCTTCGGGAACATTGTTGAAGGGAACTGAATAAAACTGAGGTGAACATTATAATTGAATACGAGAACATAACCTAGGGAAAAGCAGACCTGGGGCTTTCTATGCAGTGGGGCCTTTCAAATGTCAGACACCCTGTAACATTTTAAATTCTAGAAACACGGTTCATGTCTCTATAAATAATGTTAGCAAACCTTGCATCAAAGCTCTCTCTCTAAAAAGCAATTCCTAAAATACAGAGAACAGGGATCCGAGCGCTATTGCATGGTGACTGCTGGAAGTGGGCATATTAAGGAATGTACATGGGAGAAATTTAAATGGGGTGATGGATTTACTCTTTGAGATGTCCCAATATCAGGACATAGCCTTTTCAAGAGCATTTTGCAAGAGCATTTCCTCAAAGGATGTTTTAAAGGTCCCTAGGAGGTCAAAAAAAGGAAACCACATTGCCGGGTGAGAGGACGTCAGTTTCAGGCATCCCGGTGCCTGCCAGGGGAGAACCTTAAAAGGGGTGGAAGTCCTTTGGACCCCTCTCCTTCCTGAACAGTTCAACAGATAAAAAAGAGAGGCACCACTGGAAAGGGTAGAGTCTGCTCTTTCCAGTGGAGCCTCTCTCTTGGGTGCAAATCACGATTCAGCTTTGGATCTCAGCCTGCTCCCAGAGGTGGCTAACATCTTGTCAGCCAAGACTCCGGGGCCACACCCCACCCACTGACATCACCACAATATGTGCGATGATGTCAGTTGGCCAGTTAACCCCCTAGCGACCAAGTGGAGATAGGGGGTCCTCTGGACCCCCCATCTCTAGTTCCATGGCAGATAGAGGGTCATGTTTGGTGTCAAAATAAAAGTAAAAAAGTGTTGTTTTTTTTGTCTGGGTCGTATAATAAAATAGGACTTTAAATCACGTTTAAACATGAGCATAAAACGGTCATAATGAGCTCAGCACACAGAACTGAAATGGCTTAGTAGTGAAGGGGTTAAAAAGCAAAAACATGTAAAAATTGGGTATTTATAAACTCAGGACAAAATTTCGAAACTGCCTTTTTTGGCGGATGTAGATTTGGGGGACAAAATACAAAAAAAAGTGTGTTGTTTCTTTTTTTCCATCATATTTCATAATTTTTTACAGTAAATTATATTATATGATGAAAATAATGGTATCTTTAGAAAGTCCATTTAACCCCCTTGGCGGTTTTCCTGAGTGTGACTCGGGATTAACTTTCAGTGTTGAAAGTGGTATCCCCGAGCATCACTCGGGCTGCATACATACCTGTCCTGCGCTCCCTCGCTGACCTCCGCGACTGCATTCTCCTCCGGCGTTCGTGGTGTTTTGCTTCCAGGTTCCCTTCTTGCGAGAAGGGAACCAGGAAGTGTGACGTCGCGATCGTCCGGAGACGACAGCGGTGGACAGCGAGGGAGCGCAGGGCCAGGTAATGTATTCACCCCCGAGTGTGGCTCAGGGATACCACTTTTAGCACTGAAAGTTAACCCCGAGCCGCACTTATACCGCTAGAGGGCTGAAAAGAATTATAGCGATTCTGACATAGAAATTATGTCAGAATCGTAATGCCAGGGAGGTTAATGGCGAGAAAAATGGTATAATATGTGTGGGTTCCATAAAGTAGTAAGAGGAAAATTAGAGCTAAACACAAACAGTGCAGAAATGTAAAAACAGCAGTGGGTACTTTCGGACAGGCAGTGGTAAAACCCCCTGGTCACTATGGGGTTAAACCAATAAAAATGGATGAAAATCTGTGTAAATATTAAAAAAGTCCTATTAAAAAAAATAATGAAACGGTCTGTTACAGAAAAAAAGCCTTTACAAAACAACGGGAATCAAAAAATTTGCTTAAAAAATACATCAAAATGTTCCAAAAAATAAATAAATAAAAAGACTGTTTGCTGAAAATGAAAATAATAAACAGGTGAATAATAAAAACAATAATAATTTTGACATTGAATCCTATGGGAGTCACCTTTTTAAATCTGGCGTACTGAATCACCGAAAATCAAGGCATTTCACTGATCCTTTGGTGCAGTTCGGCATTCTCTGAAAAGATTAACCATTAATTTTCTATTGGATAATTTCACTGCCACCGAAGAAGCCAAATTGTGGCAATCTGCCGCAAACTGACAGCTTTCTGAAGAGACAAACTGCCACGAAATTGCACCATACGCTGAAATTCACCATTCGGTGCAATTCGGTGACAAGTTCATCACTTATGGAATAACCCTTATAGTTTTTCAGTAGACATTGCAAATTCATAATACACCATTACTACAAGTATATTATGCGTTGGGGAGGGGGAAGAAAAACATTTTTTAAAAAAAGTAAAATTTTGTTCAGATCTTTTTGTTAAGATCCTTATAAATAATATTACATAAATGTGCAGTGCTTTATATAACCCTTTCAGTACCAAGTGATTTGCCATTGTTTATTTGGAAAAATCTTTTTTATTTATACAGTAAGAAATATTTGGGAATATTCCAAAGGTATTCCTGACTGTAGTAACCTGTTTGACAGACAGATGTTTCCATCTAGTGGCCAAAAAGGAGTTAATGCGGTTCTAGACTCCGTGCAAGATCAGCTGGGAAAAAAGTCCATTAGAGACATTCCCCAGCTGGTTTTAAAAAGGTTATTACCTCTGGCATCGCAAATGCAATGCTAAAACATTGGGGGCACCTTTTGGAGACTGAATGCACATGAAATTATTCTACAACAAACAAATTTCTTTTGCAGCGATTCAGCATGACTCCAGATCGTGCTAACTGCTAATACAAGATCATGATAGTGAAGGGGTTAAACCCCATTCTCCCCATTTTCTTTGAATAATTTAAAGTGAACCCGTAGGTTCCAGAAGATCTATCATACTGGATGTGTAAGTCTATAGAGCACCAGTAATGAGTGGAAGAATCGCCTGCAGGGCAAATAGCATTTGGAAATGAGTGATAACAATAAACTAATGAGGAATTATGTATCCATTACCTTTACATTACGCTAGCGAAACTATTTTGGGCATGACAGGGTCATTTTAATTGTGGAAAACAAACCAACGCAAAATGAACTCCAGCTCATTAAGCTCCATGTGCTTCTCCTTCTGCTCGAGCTTAAGATATAAGCGGGAACATAAATAAATTGCTTGATGGAATTCCATTTAGTCACTGTGAAACAAGCAAAAACAAAACAAACACAGCATAACAAATTGTTTTTGATCTGAACGCAATGAGAGAAGACCTTATTAAATTCCATCTAATGTGCTGCACTCAAGGACAATTTATAAGCAGCCTTCCTCCTTGGAACTGAGATACTGTTGCTGAGAAATGTTTCCACCTAACAGTAAAAACACTTAATAAGTTGATAAATGTTACTGAAAACCATCAAGTCATAAATGTTGCTAATGTAACTCTTGTTTGGCAATTAAGTCTAGTGGACCCATTCACTGTTCTGGAAGACTAAAAATGAGTCTTCATGTAGGTCCGAAAAGTCACGTGATCTCTGCGACAAGTGAAAAAAATAAATGATTGAATAAATATTTAATAAAAACGTGGATTTTTTTAACATTGAAACCTATAGGATTCGCCTGTTTAAACCAGTGAACTGAACCACCGAAAATCAGGGCATTCTGCTGACATTTCAGTGCTGTTCGGCGTTCTCTGAATAGATTAACCCATACTTCTCTATGGGGAATTTCACTACCTCCGAATGGCACCATGGCGCTGTCCATGAACTGTGGTGCTGAATACAACAGATTCAGCTCCAAAAGCCAATGGACAGGGAAGCAGTGCAGAATCTGTGAAACCAATGAAATGGTATAACAAATTGATTCCATTTTGTTTTGTTTTCGTTCCGTTTCGGACAGAACCAATTTGTTATATCAGAAGTGCTTCCAAAATACAAATTGGTATAATTTTTCCCGAATTGTGATTCGAAACAAAACACACATATCTAATGGCAGAAATCATGTAACAATTCAATGTTCTTGAACGCAGGACATACTTGAAAATGAGAGAAATCTCAATGTATCCTTCCTGGTAAAATACTTTGCAAATAAATCAATAAATAAATATAACAACAAGAAACCTTGATGAGTTTCTACATTTTTTCTTTTTAGTACTTGACCCTGGCCCTGCCACATTGTGACTATGTATGGTTTTGCCAGGTGGCAACAATTCTCAGTTAAACATGAATTAATACATGTTAGAAATAAGAAGTGACTAGTCAGATCATATTATGTAACATTCGTGTGGAGTGAGAAAACTCTCAAGTACGTTTAAAAATGAATAACTTAGTGTAAGGAAACCTGTGAGTGTAAATCCAATCTTTAAAAAAAAAAATCACATAGAAATTGATTTTTTTATCTGTATTTTTTATCAGTAAATTAAGACTGGGCAATAATGCATGTGTAGCGCTGTGGTTAAAAAGACTGTTCTGCTGCATTTACTTGCAATGGCCACCAGAGGGAGACAGAGACCATGGTAAGATTATACTGGACAAACACAGAAGACACTGAACTACATTTTCCATGATGCTTTGCGTGAGGACAGGAAGTGGGTGTGTAGGAAAGGAAAGGCATCAGCAGCCTCGTGGAAAGCATGCTCAGAGTGAGCTGGGAGCTGAAAGGAGAAGGAAGCAGGCAGAGCTGTCAAGGATCGTGAACAGGCCAGAGCGCAGGGGCTCCCTCGCTGGTGCTGGGGGATCGGGACAGTGACCCTGCAGAGATCTGTCTATACCAAGCTGTGAGGTCTGAGGACAAGAAGCTGGTTCCGGCTGGACCCCGAGTTAGGAGAACCGCAGATCGATCTAACAGGGAGTGCAGGCGGTGAGCTGGACATCTTGTGGCAGATACAGACAAGCAAGACAGCGGATCCGGTGACACAGAGAACCCCAGTCAAAATTGAGCGGAGAGACGTCCTGGGTCGAGCGGAGCACAGAGTATCTGGCGGATGGGTGAGAGGCCTTCCAGGCCGTTGTAAAATACTAAAGCACGCTGCAGTTTCTTCAAAACCCACAGGGCCCCAACTTGACTAGTCGAAGATACCTCATAAATAATTCACTGAGCAGTTGAATATTGTACCCGGGTACCAATACACACATACACATACATTCCTTGGGACATAACCTGTACGGGACTCACACCCCAACCACTAAGGGGTTAAAAATACTTTTTTCCTTTTCCGCTGCGCGTTTCTCGCATTACGAAGTATTGTATTTCTTTTCCGCTGCGCGTTTCTCGCGTTACAAAGTACTGTAAATATATATACGTATACCGTGTTACTCATTATATGCCAGTTTATTCAATAAACTATATAATTTATAAAATACACGACAGTGCTGGAGTATATTTATTCCCTAGTGCGGGGAGACTGACCCGAGGTTCAAATTCAGCGGCTCCTCCGGGAGTGAGCGCTACACATGCAATCAATATTATGAAACATGCTCATCCTAGATCAATTTTCCAATTTACATATAACTACGTTATTCTCAAAATGTATTCATATGTCACTGAAACGGGAATGTGAGATTCTTCCATTTAGGCTGGCGTCAGATGAGCGCAATAGGTGCTCCCGTCAGTGGTGTATTTAGATTTTGTGCTGCCCTAGGCCTGACTAAACTCGTGCACCCCCCTAATTTAAATTTGAGGCATCCCTTCCTGTCAAGGGCACACCTCTTCCTGGTTAATCCCCACCCTTCCGCTTTAAGCTCCACCTTTTCCTCTGAGAACTCTGCCTTTTCCTCTCTTTATATTAAAAGTGGATACCAAGTGCCAACTTGTATATTTTGTATACCATTTCAAATGTATCTATTGAGATAAATAAAATTATGAAATGTTTAAATTCAAGCATTTTTACAAAGAAGAGCCACGCATGTCAAGTATACTGGATCACAGCCGCTCTAATTGGTTGAACAATAAAATCCACAGAAATGTGCACTGCATATGAGCGTATCACAGAGCTGCACATCAATAAAACCCACAGAAATGGGCCCTGTGTATGAGCATATCAGAGCTGCACAGCAATAAAACCCACAGAAGTGTGCACTGTGTATGAGCATATCACAGAACTGCACAGCAATAAAACTCACAATAATGTGCAGTGTGTATAAGTGTATCCCAGAGCTCCAGGGCAATAAAACTCACAGTAATATGCAGTGTGTATCACAGAATCAAAAGCAATAAAACTCCCAGCAATGCAATGTTTGGTGCGTGTCAGCGTTTCAGAATCCACAGCAATAAAACTCCCAGCAATGCAATGTGCGGTGTGTATGAGTGCATCAGAATCCACTGCAATAAAACTCCCAGCAAACCGAGTGTATATGAGCACACAGCAATTATTTATTCTATATTTACCGGCCTCCGACCGCGGTAGGGCTGTGTGCAGAGTCAGCAGGGACTGTGTACGGACTCAGCAGGAGGTCCCTCCAGGCCACGTTAGGATTGCGGCTGTGCCTGTGTGTGGAGCCATCTTGTCAGCAGTGGGGTCAGTGGCGTAACTAGAAACCTGATGGCCCCGGTGCAAGAATCCATGACGGGGCCCCCCCCAAAACATCCATATTTTAACTTTTTTATTATTATTGCAGGATAAAAAAAGAGTACACCATCTATATTAGTTCAACTAACCTTAATTCTTAACAGTTGTAGTTTCAGGATAGGTCACTGGGCAGGTCGCACTGATGACCTGCAAAATATAAAGAAAAATCCATAAATCAAGGAAATTGTACATCCATTTGACAAAGTTATAGCAAAAGATCAATATGGCAACAAGAATATGACAATTTAAATAGAAAATATTAGACTGTACATATGCACACACACACACACACACAGACTTACTCAAATGTCCATAGAAGAGGCAGAGAAGCTTGAAAAAAAAAAGGGTCCACAACAGGGCCAACAATAATAACAAACATCAACTTTTTCATGAACTGGAACTATGTCTAATGGATAAAAACCTGTAAAATAAAAAAGTTGTACAACAATTAATATAGTTGAATGAAGGTAGTATTGAACAAAAACAGCCATGCTTTCAACTGAAACGGAGCATATCTCAGAACAAATCATGCAAGGATCAAACCTAAATGGGGTTAGTTTGTTTAACTGTTAAAAACTCTGAAACAGTGTTAATAACTTGTAACAGAACGTAATATAGCTTTACTTACTACTGCCGTTAGAAGTTACGACGCCTTGCTTTGGCATCAGCAAAGTCATCTACGATGCTTTCGATGTTCAGTCTTCGAGCTCTCTCATTTTCGATGCTTAACAAAGCAAGCCCAGAAAGTCTTTGTTGAGACATGGTGTTTCGCAAATAACTTTTGATTAGTTTTAACTTTGAGAATGACCTTTCTGCAGTTGCTACGGTTACTGGGAGGGTGAGGAACAAAAGTAGTGCGACACAAACATCTGGGACTGTAGAAGACAGTGCACTGTTTTCAACGAGCAGGAGATGAGCAAGGTCCTTAACAGTGGAACAACTACGAACCTCTTCCTGAAGTGCCGAACGGAATGAAAGAAGTTGCCCCGGAAAATCTGCAGATACATCCTAATTGTAAAGTTCCTGCAGTTTTGTTGCTTCTGATATTACAGTCTCATCGGATTCAGAGGCAAGCATGGCTGGCTGAACTATTTTGAATCTATGAAAGACTGCATTCATTCCCTTAAATCGGTCTGACAATTGGTTTGTGATAATGTCCAAACACCTATAAAACACAGTCGTTTTGAAGCGTTCCTCTGGATCAGCTAATCTTTGATCCATGCACAGCTCATCAAAGTGGCGCTTCACTTTTTTAATTCTTTTATTTGTAAACTCTGCTGAAATTCCCCACTTTTCTGCAAGTGCCGCTGCGGTTTCTTTAGCTTCCTCAAAGTGATCCCTGTAGGTGGAAAGGGCTGTCACAGCATTCTGAATGAGCTGCACTGCACTGGACAGTTCCATATCTTTAGATTGCAAAACCTTTGAAATTATATTTACATGGCTGAAGATTTTTGTTTGGAGGACAACGAGTAACACAAACTCAAAAGATTCCATTTTCTTCTTTAAATTTGCAGCATCATCTCTTTCCTTTGGTTTTGATGATAGGAGGAGAAGTTATGATAAAGCCTGCATGATGTCAACAAAACAGTCAACTCAATGAGTAGACACACTGACACAGAGTGACTGTCACGGGGGGCCCAGCTGGGGCACGGCAGCGTGCAGTGAAGTGCACTGAGAGTGAGACTGAGTGACGTGTGTGTGTGACAGAGAGTGACAGTCAGACACTCAGTAGTACTGTCACAGTCTGCGTGCGAGGAGCGGAATCCGGATGATGGACTAGATAGCTCGGGAGCCTGCCAGGCTGCCAGCCTGAGTGTAGGACTAGGAGGACGGACTCGGAGGCACGGAGCCTAGAGAGGAGAGGAGCTGAGGAGGACTCTACTAGCCGCCCTGGTCTGGAGGAGTCTGGAGAGGAGTCTGGAGACAGTAGACTGGAGAGGAGAGTGGAGACGCAGCTCGGGCGGGATGCGTTCCGGCCACGAGGAGAAAGGCCGGCGCTCATTAATTTCCAGGTCGGCGCCTGCTCACTGTCTCCTTGGCCGCGCCCACACACACATAGAGACACATGTGCGGGCGGAGGCTGAGCAGCAGGTGAGCCGCGAGCAGGGAGAGGGGGACGGCCGGACGGGGAGGAAGGACTTAATGATCATCATTCATCATGATGATTGATTGGATGGAAGCTGACGAGCAGCCGCAGCCCTCGGCTCATCGGAACGCGATCGCAGCTGCGGCTGCTGGCAAAAATAGTGCACTTATTGCGCTACGAAAAAAAAAAAAAAAATAATAATTTTATTCTCCCCAAGCAAGTGGGCCCCCTCAAGTGGGCGGAACTGCCAGGGCCCAGTCGCAGTTCCGACCGCTGCGACCCTGGTAGTTCTGCCACTGAGTGGGGTGCCACTGCCAGAGGGTGCACCGTGGCTTTGATTCCCATCCCGGTGGGTGTTCAGTCCAGAATAGAGTAAGAGTCCGTGTTAACGAAAGGGCGGGCAGCTGCGTGCGTGCGTGCGGGTCACGTGGTTCAGCCAGTCAGGTGGTACTGAGACTCAGTACCACCTGACTGGCTGGACCGCGTGACCTGCACGCATGCAGCCTCACCAGGAGCCAGGCAGCTCAATGACAAATTTCTATCACTGCAGTGCTGGTTAAGGAAAGGTCCACTTTAAACAGCAGTAAGCAGACAGGGCTTCATATTCTGCTGATACCCCCCCTTTACCTGCCGTTTACTGTCATCTTCTCTCTCTGCACACAAATCACATCCCCCTCCCCTCTGCTAGAGCTGCTGCGGGCAGGGGAGGAGCTATGGAGGGAGGAGAGGGGGATTTTTATTCTATTCGATTTTATTCCGTATGCAAACACCCTGCTCCGCAGCTCGTTGTTTGAGAACACAGCTCAAAGCTGACACACAGTGACAGTGGCACCTCCTAGTACCCCCTAATGACACCCCAATAATCACTGGTACCTGGGGCGACCCGCCCTCCGCCACTCCCCTAAGTACACCACTGCTCTGTGATATGCTCACTCACAAGTTTGGTGAACTGCCAGCAAGTACAGTGCTGTTTGAAGGCAGTGCAAATCCCCATAGAGAAGTATTCAGAGAACACCAAACAGCAGAGGTCAGTGAAATGCCCTGATGTTCGGTTGTTTCAATCAGCAGGTTTATTCAGGCGAACCCATGGGTTTCAATGTTAAAAATATTCCTGTTTTTATGCGATATCTAATAAACCATTTATTATTTTAATCTGCAGTAAAAAGTCTTTATTTATTGTTTTTGGGGTTTTTTTAGTACCTTTTAGTCATTTTTCAGATTTTTTTGGCAAAATCCCCCCCCCTTTTTTTTAATAGCGGTTTTTCTTTTTTCTGTAACAGAACTTTTTATTATCAATCATAGGATCTTATATGTAAATTCCAGACATTTTTGTTCTTCTTTTGAAAACAGCAGGCCACGGGTTTGCGGTGGCAGCATTCAGCGGCCGACTCCATGCACTTTGGGGACCCTGCGGTGAATTGTGAATTCACTGCAGGGTGGGGAAATTTTATTCCCCGAAGTGCAGGGAGCTACAGAACACCAAAATGTTGGCATCATTTCGGTGCTCTGTGAGTAACCCATTTAGTGGTGAGGTTTTTTACTGCCCCCTGGAAAGTGAAAGCCTAGGCCTTGCCTACCCAGGACATACTTGAAAATTAGTGAAATCTCAATGTATCCTTCCTGGTAAAATACTTTGCAAAAGTAAAAAAAAAAAAAATAATTATATTTTTTTAGGGGTGGGGCCACCCAGTGCGGGCCGCTGCCCCCCTGTTAAGTGTCGCCCTAGGCCAAAATACACCACTGGCTCCCATACTGACGAGGCTTCCAGCGTCCATTGCAGCGTTGTGACACTGCGACAGGCCTTGCCACACGCTGTTGCACGCTCAAGAATTGCGCGTGCAACAGCGGCCATGCTGCAGATGTCTAGAAAGCCTCTCTGTTAAAGCGCTAGGACACGTGTTGACGGAGTTGCAAAGCGCAATTCTCCATAGGAGGATCGAGCCTTGCAGCGCTAACCGCACTAACTGCGCTCAGCGAGGTGGCCAGACGGGTGTCTCTCACGGATGTTCTTTCCGCTCTCCAATGACACTCATCTGACCCCAGCCTTAATGCACTCTGTCTTTAATGTCTCGAGTCTATGGATCCAGTATGTTTTCTTTCGGAAGAGCATCAATGACAAGTCACCCACCTCTTACATGCAATGGATGTGGTCAATCACCATAAATTTTAAGGATGGATCCAAAAAAAGTTTGGCTTCCGGTTTGCCTGTTATGCCACCACAATCTAGACCAAATATCCGATTTGGAAAGTGAGATAAATGGGAGCATTTTTCTGGTTTGACTATTTTGATCTAGAATTTTCACTTCTCCAGTCATTCTTCTGAGTTTCACCTTTCTTTGAATAAACCTGAAGATCTAAAAAGCATACAATCTTATAAATGCCATACTTGTTTCTACAGGAGATGCTGTCCCGTATCTGGTAGATTTTCTTCTGTGTGTAGATATTGAAAGGATTTTGCAGGTATCACATCAGACATCTCGTCTGTCCTTGGACTTGTTAGACTCCCGCTTATAGCTTTGCACTGTTTAAAGAACCAATGATAACTACCATGATCGAGTATACTCAATCTTCAAATGCTCTTGCAGGAGCCCAACATTGACAAAACTCATTCTGGTCTTATCCTTCAGCAATGGAAAGGATAGTTCACTCCAAATTAAATTACTTTGCAAATGGGCTGCAGAATGTGCCCCCAGATTTTTCATCTCTTTGGACACAGCATTTTACAGCAATACCGAGCTCCAGCTGTAATATTATTCATGTAGTGGCACTTTTTGGCCTGCACGGGGAGCCCGCTGCCTGTCAAATAAGCTTGCCATTGCTAAAATGTTTGTATGAAGGGTACATCCATTTTTACACTGACTGACCTAGTGTGCTTCCATGGCTCATGTGCACCTGGCTCAATAGAGTCCTATGGACTCCAGGAGCTGATACCAGCATCACCACTGCCACCAGTATCTGTGAGCGGCTCACAAATATTCCAACACGACCGGCTGATACATTCATTCGGTCAGAGTACAGCTGTTAATAGCGAGTCTCAATTGGGAAAGGCTCGCTCAGGATTTTGTGAGCTGCCATTAATGGTTAGGTTGGAATAGGGCCCAAAGCCTGCAATATATATATATCCTACCCAGAGTTCCTTGCTGAATATGGGGAATGCAGCACAGGGGCTCTGGGATGCAGTTCTTTGAATTGCTGTTAGGGATGTGCGTTTCGGGTTTCGGAATTTCGGAATTTTCACGAAATTTCCCGATTCGTGTTTTCGGATGCGGCCGAATTTCCGAAAATTTTTAGATCCGAAAATGGCAGATCCGAAAAGTTTTCCGAGCCGAAACGAAATATTTTCGGAATTTTCGAATGGACTTGAAATGTGTCAAATCGGAATTTATTTTCACTCTATTCATGATTTCGGTTCCATTCGTGATTTCGGTTCCAGCTGTTTTATTCTGAAATTCGATGATGACTGTCCACTTCAAAGTTGTTGGGAAATTCAGGAGTGATCTTCAATACTCTATGTCCAAGACTTAAACCAAAAGGACATCTCTTGGTTGAGGTTAATTAAGAGGTTAACACCTGTCCTGGCCAAACCTCTGCAGAAACCCAAGATCCTACCCTAACCATATAACAGAAACTGTAAAAAACAGTTCACATTTTTTTCCTCTAAATAATTGGGCAGATCCTGCTGACAGCCTCTGCTATATATATGTGAATTTACACGCGAGCAGCTCCTCCTCTTTGGTTCAGGGACTACCAAACTTTGAAACGAGGAGAACAGAGGTTCCGAAAAATACGAAAATTTCCAAAATCTCGAAAAGTCGATACAAAAAACGAGCTAAGTGACCCGAAAATATGAAAAATGGTCGATATTCTGAAAAAAAAATGTACACGAAAAACGAGTCGAACCGAACCGAATCGAAACAGAAATCGGTCGAAATGAGTCGAATCGAAAAGTTTAAACATCCGAACGAGCCGAACCGAATCGAACCGAAAAAAAATCGGTGCACAAGCCTAATTGCTGTGATGTGCACATGGCTTCTGCAATAATAAACATAACCATTATAGCGTGGAGGCTTTTTATCTCACTTTTTGTCCTCCACCACAACCGTTATATAAATATATATATATATAAAAATCACGAGTATAGCAGTCTGTAGTGATACTGACTGCTATACTCGTGATTTTGGCATTTGGACTAACATGGCCTACCTAATATATATATATATATATATATTGTGCCAGTGTAATTAGGGGCAGGGTGGTGGAACACAGATTTATTAGTAAGCGTTTGGAGAATGCCATCCCCCCATATGGTTAATCCTAAACTATTGCCTGATAAAGTCTGCCCTGCCCTTATAGGAGAGGTGGTTCCCCTCTGAGAGAGCAGTCTGTGTGATGGCTACAGCAGAGAAGGAAGCAAAAGAAACTCCTGAAAACAAAAGGTAAGTACCTTTTCAGTTTTTTTCCATTTATTGGAAAGCAACCTAGCTGCCCAATAGTCAGTCAGGGCATCCTGTAAATTTAGTTAGACTCCGCAAGAATGAGTAGACGTTTGTTTTATATTTTGTTTATTTGATGTTTTGCTGTAACCTGCTAATTTTATGACTGCACAATAAAATAAAGAAGAAGTACTGATCCCTGCATCCAGTGCCTTCAGTCCAAGATATATATATATATATTATATATATATATATATAAACACTTGGGGTGGTCGCACTCAGCCTTAACTAAGCATTCAGTGTGGGTGCGTCTCAAAAATAAAATACAAAACAAAACCACGGAGAGAGCACTCCAGACAAACACATTCAAAAACCTGCAACAACAACTCCATGCATGGGTACATAATGCCAGCTTTTACCACATGGTGAAAATGTCTCTGAGCTTTGCTGAATAAAATGGTGGAAATTTGGTTCACAATGAACAGCCGTGAATTGCTTAAGCCTGCCAACAGCGTTAATGTAATCCACCCTCTGGCAGGTCCTACTCTGCAAACCGGTTTTTGAATGTGTTTGTCTGGAGTGCTCTCTCCGTGGTTTTGTTTATATATATATATATATATATACCTATATATATATATATATATATATATATATATATAGAATATATATCAACTTCACTTCATTAGAAAACATTCGAATTCCTTGTGTTAAGGATCCTGGTACCCCAGGCTCCCCTTTCTGCTGAAATTAGGTGATCGTACACACACACAGAATAGACGACACATAAACTGTGTGAGGAGTTCTTGCAGATTCAAAATCCAAATGGAGACTGCTTTAATTACAGGTTTTCAGGTACAGAAACAGTGGAAGCACGCCCAGCCGTGGAACAATGGCTGGAGTCAGATAACAATCATGTGATTGACTTGCTGCTGGGGGATGGTGTGGTTTGATGGGAGCATGTGAAGACAAAGGAAGCCATTACTTACAGGGGGGTGGTCAGGGGCATCGCTACGTGGGGGCGGGGGGTGTGGCCCGCACCAGGTGACACCCACCCTTAGGGTGACACCGTCACCCTAAGGGTGGGTGTCTCACCCTGCGCCGCGTGTTCGCTCCCTGCGAGCGTCCGAAGCTTTGCAGCTTCGGCGCTCGCCTGGGGGAAACACGTCCCAGCCGAGTTCTCGTGAGATCGCGGCTGGTCACATGGCTCCCCCAGGCGAACGCCCAAGCTCCATGCCGCCAGACGCTGATGAGCAGAACACGCGGCGAAGGAGGTGAGCTGGGGCATCATCCTTGAGCTGGTGGCATTATCCATGAGCTGGGGCAGTATCCATGAGCTGGTGGCAATATCCATGAGCTGGGGGCAATATCCATGAGCTGGGGCAAATCCATGAGCTGGGGGCTAATCCATGAGCTGGGGCAGTATCCATGTGCTGGGGCAGTATCCATGTGCTGGGGCAAATCCATGAGCTGGGGCAGTATCCATGAGCTGGGGAAAATCCATGAGCTGGGGCAGTATCCATGAGCTGGGGTATATCCATGAGCTGGGGCAGTATCCATGTGCTGGGGCATATCCATGAGCTGGGGCAGTATCCGTGTGCTGGGGCAGTATCCATGAGCTGGGGCATTATCCATGAGCTGGGGCATTATCCATGAGCTGGGGCAAATCCATGAGCTGGGGCAGTATCCATTAGGGATGTGCGTTTCGGGTTTCGGAATTTCGGAATTTTCACCAAATTTCCCGATTCGTGTTTTCGGATGCGGCCGAATTTCCGAAAATTTTTAGATCCGAAAATGGCAGATCCGAAAAGTTTTCCGAGCCCAAACGAAATATTTTCCGAATTTTTGAATGGACTTGAAATGTGTCAAATCGAAATTTATTGCTTTGAAACGAGGAGAACAGACATTCCGAAAAAACGAAAATTTCCGAACTTACGAAAAGTCGATACAAAAAGCGAGCTAAGTGACACGAAAATACGAAAATAGGGGCATCGCTACGTGGGGGCGGGGGGTGTGGCCCGCACCAGGTGACACCCACCCTTAGGGTGACACCGTCACCCTAAGGGTGGGTGTCTCACCCTGCGCCGCGTGTTCGCTCCCTGCGAGCGTCCGAAGCTTTGCAGCTTCGGCGCTCGCCTGGGGGAAACACGTCCCAGCCGAGTTCTCGTGAGATCGCGGCTGGTCACATGGCTCCCCCAGGCGAACGCCCAAGCTCCATGCCGCCAGACGCTGATGGAGCAGAACACGCGGCGAAGGAGGTGAGCTGGGGCATCATCCTTGAGCTGGTGGCATTATCCATGAGCTGGGGCAGTATCCATGAGCTGGTGGCAATATCCATGAGCTGGGGGCAATATCCATGAGCTGGGGGCAAATCCATGAGCTGGGGGCTAATCCATGAGCTGGGGCAGTATCCATGTGCTGGGGCAGTATCCATGTGCTGGGGCAAATCCATGAGCTGGGGCAGTATCCATGAGCTGGGGAAAATCCATGAGCTGGGGCAGTATCCATGAGCTGGGGTATATCCATGAGCTGGGGCAGTATCCATGTGCTGGGGCATATCCATGAGCTGGGGCAGTATCCGTGTGCTGGGGCAGTATCCATGAGCTGGGGCATTATCCATGAGCTGGGGCATTATCCATGAGCTGGGGCAAATCCATGAGCTGGGGCAGTATCCATTAGGGATGTGCGTTTCGGGTTTCGGAATTTCGGAATTTTCACCAAATTTCCCGATTCGTGTTTTCGGATGCGGCCGAATTTCCGAAAATTTTTAGATCCGAAAATGGCAGATCCGAAAAGTTTTCCGAGCCCAAACGAAATATTTTCCGAATTTTTGAATGGACTTGAAATGTGTCAAATCGAAATTTATTGCTTTGAAACGAGGAGAACAGACATTCCGAAAAAACGAAAATTTCCGAACTTACGAAAAGTCGATACAAAAAGCGAGCTAAGTGACACGAAAATACGAAAAATGGTCGAAATTCCGAAAACATGTACAATTCCGAAAAACGAAAATTTCCGAAATCACGAAAAGTCGATACAAAAAACGAGCTAAGTGACACGAAAATACGAAAAATGGTCGATATTCCGAAAAAAAAGTACACGAAAAACTAATCGAGCCGAACCGAATCGAAACAGAAATCGGTCGAAACGAGCCGAATCGAAAAGTTTAAAAATCCGAAAAATCGAACCGAATCGAACCGAAAAAAAATCGGTGCACAAGCCTAGTATCCATGAGCTGGGGCAATATCCATGTGTTGGGGCAGTATCCATGTGCTGGGGCATTATCCATGAGCTGAGGCATTATCCATGAGCTGGGGCAGTATATCCATGTGCTGGGGCAGTATCCATGAGCTGGGGCATTATCCATGAGCTGGGGCAGTATCCATGAGCTGGGGCAAATCCATGAGCTGGGGCATTATCCATGAGCTGGGGCATATCCATGAGCTGGGGCATATCCATGAGCTGGGGCATTATCCATGAGCTGGGGCATATCCAAGAGCTGGGGCAACATCCATGAGAGGAGCTGGGGCAGTATATCCATGAGAGGAGCTGGGGCATATCCATGAGAGGAGCTGGGGGCATATCCATGAGAGGAGCTGGGGCAGTATATCCATGAGAGGAGCTGGGGCAATATCCATGAGAGCTGCTGGGGCATATCCATGAGAGCTGCTGGGGCATATCCATGAGAGCTGGGGCATATCCATGTGTGCTGGGGGCCGTATCCATGTGTGCTGGGGGCCGTATCCATGTGTGCTGGGGGCAGTATCCATGTGCAGCCTGGGGCAGTATCCATGTGTGCTGGGGGCATATCCATGAGAGCTGGGGCAATATCCATGAGAGCTGGGGCATATCCATGAGCTGGGGCAATATCCATGAGAGCTGCTGGGGCATATCCATGAGCTGGGGCAGTATATCCATGAGAGGAGCTGGGGCAATATATATCCATATGTGAGCTGGGGCAATATATATCCATGGTGAGCTGCTGGGGGCAATATATCCAGAGCTGCTGGGGGCAATATATCCAGAGTTGCTGGGGCAATATATATCCATGTGTGCTTTCACTGCCTTCGAACAGACACCGTACTTGCTGGCAGTTGGCAAAAATTTGTGTGAGCATATGAGAGAGCTCCACAGCAATAAACCTCACAGTAATGTGCGTTGTGTGTATGAGCATTCAGTGTCATATGGGAGTACTGATTTAGGAGTAAGAGTAGTTAAAAAAAATCCGTAAAACTCGGGGGGGGGGGTGATACCATAAATTACCGCACCAGGTGACACCAACCCTAGTGACGCCACTGGGGGTGGTAGCAGACAAAAGGTTAGATTGCAAGCTCTTGAGCAGGGTCCTCTCCTACTGTTTTTTGAGTGCAAAATATAACAACTTATAATTGTAACATACAGATAAACACTTTGACAACAGCATAGTACATCACACAACACTCTACCCTATATACAGAGACAATAAACTGTAAAGAAAAAAAATGCAAATAACCATTGCAGCGGTCGTTTCGTCACACCTTGTATCTTGGGCTTTAACATTGACTTCCAGCAAACAAAATAAAGAAAATAAATACAATAATAAACTGTACGTTTGACAGATTATTTTTTATTCTTTTATTGCCAGTCATGATTTCCCAAACATGCCAAAGGCGAATTTCTTATCAATGCCATCTGTCATGATCCAGGGAATTCATATTTTAGGCAGTATCGAAGACCAGATGCAGAAAACTAACTCTATATTCAACTCAGCAATAGCACGTCAGAAAACACAGCTTGTAATCAATTTCCAAGTTGCCGTGCTGAGCGTTCCTGCTTTAAAAATCAATGAGCGAAGCTTTGCAGCGATTTCCTCAAATTAATTTGTTATTATAAGCTGATATAATGACTTAATGAGCTTCTTTTTTTTAGTTTAGACGTGATATAATATAATGGGTATATTGGGAGGACTCTCATTGATACCTATTTCATACAGAACATATTATGGATAAGCATTTTCTACATGCATAAAAGAAAGAATGTTACACGGCGCTATTCCCCTCTTGGTGGTAAACGGGAGCCGGTACGGAAAAAAAAATCTATTTGCCTTACCAGCTCCCTTTTCCAGCACCTATTCCATCCCAGCCACTGTAGTGACCTGGCCTCCGAATAATATGGAAGCCGCGGTGCAGACATATACCTGCAGTGGCAAAAGCACGATCGCTTAACCCCTTAATGCCGCAGGACATACATTTACGTCCTGCATTAGGCGGGCTTTGGCGCCGCAGGACGTAATTGTACGTCCTCGGCGTTTTCAGCCCCCCTGGGAGATACTCACCTCCTCCGGCGGCTCCCTCGCTGATCTGAGTCCCACGGAGTCAGATCGGCAGGGTTTCCTCCTCCGGCGCACTGACGTCATCGCGTGTCAGTTTCAGGCGCAGGGGAAGCGCCTGAAGGGGAGGGAGGGATCCTTTGGATCCCTCTATCTCCCCATCGCCGGGGACCAGGCGGCTATGGCCAGCATCGCTGGAAGGGTCACAGCCTGACCTTTCCAGCGATGTATGGGGGTTAACCCCTTAGTTGCCAGGTCGCGACCGGGCACTAATTTGTGCCCGATCGCGGCCTATTTCCGGTGGGGGCCGCCATCTTGGATGGCAGCCCCCACCTCTGGGTCACCCCCCGCTCAACTGACAAATCGCACCATGCGCGATGATGTCAGTTAACTGGGGAACCCCCTAGCTGCAAAGGGATTTCCTATGGAAATCCCATAGAGGAGATAGGGGGGTTCTTTGAACCCCTTTATCTCCTGATCGGTGGCAACTAGGGGCTAGAGCATGGCCTTTCCAATGATATCAAACATGACCATGTTATATGTAAAATAAAAGTTTAAAAAAAGTAAAAATAAAAATAATAAAAAAATAATAAATTAAATAATAAAAAAATAATATGTCTTTTTTTTTTTTTTAATGTAGCAGTATTGTTCACATTACAATTATAATGTGAACAATGATGCTTCACTAATGATTTTTTTTGGGGGGTTTAGCTAAAATCACGCAATTTCTCCCCAAAAAAAAAAATGGGTTCCCCGTTCTAATTTTTTTAACAAATCTACCCCATAACATATGACCGCAGAGCCTCGGATAATAAAATTAAAAAAAAAAACACTTTACACACTGTGGAAGATTGACATTTTATTGAAAATTCACATTTATTTACTTTTTTTTTACATTTTTTGTTATAGCATTTTGGCAGGGCATGACATATACATATAATAATAATATATTATTAATCTGCCGAGTCTGCCGGAAAGAACGATATATAATTTGTCTGGGTGGTATAATAATACGTGACTTAAAAACGGTCAAAATGAGCTCAGCAAACTTCTACTCCCGAAACAGCGCCGAAGTTGTAAAATTACTCCCGTCCTTAAGGGGTTAACACCGGGTTCTGGCAGTCGGTATTTCTTTGAGAAATAACGGCTCCAAGGTGAAGTACGACGAACTAGGTTTGGTTAGCTTGTCTTTATCCACTTCGGTGAAAATGAACAAATCCAATACAAAGTATACGGGACGTTAGTTTACACAAAGGAGCCACAGTAACAGAGAAGCAAGCTCAGCTTGCGGAAAGGTCTAATTATCAATCAACTCCAGCCTTCAAGATATAATCTGGAGCTGTACAGCGCTACGGAACTTGTTAGTGCTTTATAAATACTTGTAACTGTAATTCATCTGTATAACAGATCCAGCCTATATCTTAAAGGGGTGCTCTACTCATCCTTACAAAAACAAACAAAGCAGGACTCCCTGGAGTCCTGCTTTGTTTGTTTTTGTAAGCATAGGTGGGGTTTCGACACCCGTTTTGGCAGAGACTCAGCGCTGTTGTGGTGGGCTTCCAGCTTGGGAAGATCAAAGCTTGTGGATGACTCTACTCATCCTGACCATATTACTTTTATAAGGTGGTCAGGATGTGAGGAGTGCCCCACCCCACAGCTCCACCAATCTGGTGATATTAGAGGGGGTGAAGTGGAGGAGTTTCCTTCATCCCACCCAGTGTTACCAGCAACCGGGGAATTTGAATTTCCAGGCAGCGGTCAGCAATGACACTGGCACGTAGAGATCGTGCCGACATGATTCTGTCTGAGACAAATCGCGATAGCGAGCAGTCACAGAGATGCAGCCGATGGATCGGATCCTTACATGAAGTGCAGCTCAGATCCAACATTCTGTGCAGGTGCTACGGAATTTGTGTACAAAAAATGCAGAAATCCCGCAGCAATGCACATTTTTCAAATGTGTTAGAAAGCTTCAGGGATTTCCGGGTTCACAAGTCCCTGAGCCAAAGAGGAGAGCTGCTCGAGGCGAGGGACAGAAGGTGAGTGAAATTAGCCAAAATACACATAAAAATAATTGGGAAGAGGCTGTCAGCATCCTCTCCCAATTATTTAAGGGCAAAACACAGAAACTCTGTCTTTTAATAATGTGTTCCTTTAATGGCAAGCGAGTAATAGGGCCCCTAGATTTCAATGAGCAGCCATCAGGTTTAAAAATGCCCTTACATATACATATTATACTGTATATGTATATTTTTGAGTCTTTTACATACTGTATAATAGCAATAACAATCATACCTGTGAATTCATTTTACTATTCCTCATTATTGTAAATATATTCAAAAAAAAAGACAAAATGCGAGAGGCTGACATCAGGTACAGCAAGGTCTGAGCATAGTAGATTGCTTCCACCAAGACCATCCATCATAAGCTCACACGTCAAGATCAACGGGAACACGGAAAGGGAATACAGTGTAACTAAAAAAAGAAACAAGAAAGATATGAAAGCAATTATAATACAGATAGTTATTCAACAAACAAGCAATCTGATTTCTTCGTGTTCACCTTGTTGTGACAGTTCTTTGACGTTGCATGATTTTATACTTTTGCTATGTAGCCGTGACTGCTGCTTCAGAGCCGAGCACGATACTGTGCACTTGTCGGTGAGTTCCGGTGTCTGCGCTGACAGAGAAAGCCTCTCTGATCTTGGTCATTTCATCAATTCTTAGAGTTTAGCCTAACAGAGAATAGTGAATTTTAGCCACAAAATAATAAATAGTAAATATAATATATATAAGTAGATTTTTAACCCCTTCACTGCTGAGCCATTTCACCTCTGTGTGCTGAGCTCATTTTTCACCTGTTTCACTCATCATATTTAAACGTGATTTGAAGCCACGTTTTATTATATGACCCAGACATATTATATATCCTTTTTTTCGGGAGACTTGGCAGATTCATATTATATCATTATTATATGCATATGTCAGGCCTTGCCTGACTATTATAACAAAAAATGCAATAAATTTGAATTTTCAATCATCTACAGCATGTAAAGTGATTTTTTTTCTCATTTTTTCATCCGTGCCTTTGCGGTTATATTTTCTATGGGGTGTGCTTGTCAAAAAAAATTAGAAATGGGAACTCGTTACTTTTTTTCTGGGAAATTGCATGCTGTTTAGCTAAACCCACCCCCCATAGAATAAATCATTAGTACAGCATCATTGTTCACTTTATAATTGAAATGGGAACAATATTGCTGCATTAATAAATAAAAAAGACACACACAAAAAAGACGGTATTATTATTTTTTATTATTTTTTTATTATTTTTATTTTATTATTTTTGTCTTTCTTTGAACATGGTCAGATGACGAGGGGGGACCCGAATGGTGCCAGATCACGGACTGACACCTCAGTGGTTAAAGACATGCATTGTTTGAAAGAGTAGACTCTGCCCTTTCAAGCGATGCCTCTCTTTACCTTCTATATCCTCCCAATTGGGAGGGAGAGGGATCCGAAAGAACCCCCCTAATTTCAGGCGATCTTCCAGCTTTGACGGGTGGCCGTCTGAAAATGGTCTCATCGCTTCCGACGCATTGACGTCATTACACCGGGAGGGGTCTCAAAAGCAGCGTCTGACTTCAAGGAAGTCAGAACGCTGCGGGACCCTGGAGGAGAGATGTAAGTATGCGGAGCAGGGGCGGATTCAGGGGGGCAACGGGGCAATTGCCCCCCCTGTGAAAATATTACCGACCCGCCGCCCGCCGACTGTTTTTCTCCCTACGAGCGGCAGACGGCATGAAGCTTGGCCGCTCACCAGGGATCCACCAGCTGTGATTTCGCGAGATCGCAGAGTTCACGTGAACTCCGGGATCTTGCGAGAACGCGGCTGTGCTGGTCAGGTGGTTCAAAGGCGAGCGGCCAAGCTGCATGTCGGCAGCTGCTCATAGGGAGAAAAGCAGTCGGCGTCTGGCGGGTACTCGGAGCGGAAGGGCCTGGCAGAGGAGGTGAGAGCTGGGGGCAATATATCCATATGAGGTGGGGGCAATATATCCATGTGAGGTGGGGGCAATATATCCATGCATGAGCTGAGGGCAATATATACATGTGAGTGGAACGAGTACAGCTTGCGATTAGGTGCGTCTCTGCCTGTCACTGCGAACCCAACACCAACTCTTGGCCAAAACTGGTAGAGTGCCCCCCCCGAAACCTGTGTCTGGATCCGCCCCTGATGAGGAGAAGCTCCCGGTAAGCGGGAATATCCTCCGCATACAGAGGGAGACTTTTAGAATGTTCCCCACACGTCTTCCACAGTGAAGGGGTTGAAGAAGCATTCTAGTTGTTTACGAACCCCAACTAAATCACTTTCAGAACAATTTACATCTATTATTTATATCATATGCTCAGTTATTCCTTTTTTAAAAGAAAGGTCAGCAAACCTCTCCCTCCATTCATCAGTACAGGCACTTTACTTTCCAGCTATATTCCTTCACTGACACCTTCTTCTGCTGCACACTACTATGCAAGTCATGCTATTTCTGGTTTTCAGGACGATTTGTTCTATATTTGTTCTATATGAAGTCCGTGTACCTCAGATTGTCATCTGAGGTACATGGACTTCATATAGATAAAAAGGGTTCAATTAATGCACAGTCATAAGAGTGGAAAACAGACCACAAAAAAAGTACACTTACCCCTAAACCTGATAAAAAAAAGTTGGACAGCAAGAACTTTAACCACTTCACTTCTGAGAAATTTTGCAAAAAAAACACTGTCAGGTATCTGTTTTTTGGCAAATCATTTTAAATGAATTATACAGTAAGAAAGTATTTGGGAATATCCCCAGTGTATTCCTTAAGCACAGAGGTCAATGCTTTGTCAGTTGGAGACAGGCCATTAGATTCATTCTGCAGCCAATGTGATGCACTTTGGGCATCATGCTCAGGGTGGGAAAACTTTGGGAGCCCCTTCTGGAACCCTGAAGCAAACAGAATTATTTTTCCACAAACAGATTTAATTTGCATTGATACAGCATAGCTCTAGATTGATCTAGGGCGGCTGTGTCTGCTGCTGCTGATCATACATACACGATCCCGGTAGAGAAGGGGGCGAGGGAGAACATCATGGCAAAGATTCTGTACAGATAGTATCTCAGTAAGGAGCCAACATTCTGCTAGAGTCCATCTAAATCGAAAAAATAAAAAACAATGGCGCAAAATCGAGCTTATATCAGTTAAATACCAATGTGTTCTATCACCAGACACAGTTGGATCACCAAATCTGTACTCCGTCTTTACTTTTGATCTAGGAAAAAAACCAAAAAGGAGAGTACATTGAGTAGTATTTTAATAAAAAAATTCTTTAAAATTCTTCAACAAAAGGCACACTCACATTCTTTTAGGCACATAACAAAATGTGCATATAAACATTTGCCACAATGGCTCAGACCTCCCGAATTAAACGTCCGATGAACATCCAGGATCCACTTCCAAAGGTCCCAGGTCTCCTCGGATGCATTCCTCCCCGGGTCTCAGAGCACACCGTCAGATGGTTCACCGTCAGATGAAGTGGGACAGACGTTCCCACGAAACGAGTCGAGTGACTTATTGAAAAAGATTGAAACATGTGACGGGGGGGGTCGGAGACCCCGAGTTTAACTCGAAAGTAAAGCACAGCTAGGACCTGGTGCTAACGGATTCCGCTTCTGCAGAATCAGTCAGCACCAGCAGAACCCCCCCCCTCCAAAAAAAAATCACATACTCACCTCTCATCCTGCGGCGAGAACAGCAGCCCAATCCGCCTCTTCTGGCCGCTGGGAGCTGAGAGAGAATGAGAGAAAAAGTCGCTCAGGCTCCCTCTGCGAATAGCTATGCCAAATCTGGCGAGGCGAGCTCCTGCAGGTCATGCGACCGGCAGAGGAGGCCTCAATGGAGTCCTATGGACTCCATGGAGGGGATGCTCGCGGCAGCGCTTAGCTTAGTGCTAAGCGCTGCCGCGAGCATCCAGAGGCTTAGCACCGTGTTACAGTGAACATTGTAATATGACCCAAGGTATGGCCAAGGGTGCAAAGGAAATGACTTCCGGAAAAAACTACAGACATTTCTTTTATACTGGAACCGCTCGGCAAAGAAAGGAGATAGATAATGGATATAATTGAAGGGAAAGGCTTTTAGAACACGCCGAACTGTCTCTAAGTAAAGTTATAAAACCACTACAATATATCTTCATCATTAAGAGGAGAAACTGTTTTGTAACGTTGTCTCAAGCGTTAATCTATAATTTGTTCATATAATTATTGTTCTAGTCATCATGATTGAAGCCGCTTCTATGGCTCCACCATTTCCGAACCACTGGCACTAATGATCCTGCTATCTAGTAAAATTCCCCTGGTCTTTCCTGAGCCCCAATCCCTCTAGACTGTAAGCTCCTATGAGCAGGGCCCTCTACACCTCTTGTTTCCATCCTATGTCCGCTTATCTCATTCCCTTTGGTTATTGTAAAGCGCTGCAGAAACTGTTGGCGCTATATAAATGATGACAATAACAATAATAATAATTTACATTTCTCCACAGCTCGTTATAATAAAACATGGATAATACCACCAGCAAAAAATACGTAGGATGACAGAAATCAGAAGTGTAGGTGCTCAGTTGAGTTTGCAATCTTGGGGAGTCTGGGTGTCAGCGAACAAGATGACGAACGGCTTATCAGAAGATGGACGACTAAGGTATGAGGTCCGTACTGTAGGGATTTAAGGGAGTGTGGGAGGTAGTGTGGTGGAAAGATAAAGAGACAGAGCAGCCAGTGAAACTCCAAGATAATGAGAATAAATGATCTAAAGTGAAAGATCTCCCGCAAGGCGGAAAGCTAATCTGGTCATGGTATTCCAGGATGTCTTGAAGGAACGGAGAGTAGGGGGGAGAGTCTGATAGCAAGTGTTTTCCACGGAAGGACGCTGCTTCTGATTTATCCGATAAGAATAAATTGGCTTTGTGGGTAAATGAACAGGAGATAAAAGAAGGGCCTTGATGGAATGAATGATTTACAGGGGCGAAAGCAGAAATATCAGTAAGAGGTTATTTTGCTCTCCATTGCCTAATGATTGTAATAAATTCACAAAATCGAACATATTGCTCCACTACTACCGCCATTCCTTGAAATCCATTAATCCATTGTAGGAGACAGAATCATAGCCTGAGATTTTTTTGCAGAGTTCATGGATGAATACTCTGTTTCATAATCAGAAATCAGGATTCCCCAAAATTCTAGAGTTTAACTCACGAAAATGTAATCAATCTTTTTTAAAGAAGATTTCTTTGTGAATGTCTATGGGATATGGGAGACTGGGGGTCGACCTTAGACCTCTTGGCGGTCTGTGAGACATATCTTCCCGGCTACCTGCCCTGGCCATACCCCACCACCTCCTTGAATACACCCCCTCACTAGGGATGAGCTGTTCGGTTCGATCAGTTCGGAGTTCGATTCGAACTTTGGGCGTTTGCAAGTTCGCGAACTTCGAACTTTTTTGGCGTGTTCGCAAAATTTTTTCTTTTTTAAAAAAGTATAAAAAATGCTTAAAAAATTCTAAAAGATCTAAAAATAAAGAAACTCTTTACTGCAGAATATTATAAGCAACGGTTTATTAGATATTGAATTAAAAACTAATGTCTAAGTGCAAAGATTCTCACCTCTAAATCACCTGTGTTGTCAAAGTTGTAAACAACAGATGTTTTTAGTCCGGTGTAATGAATTTGATACATTGTATGTATGTAGAGTATACTGAGGGTGTGGTGTCTGCTTCTGAGAAGTGTTAATTTCTCTGCTAAATTTTCCTCTAATATGCTGCATATCACGCTGTGTGCTCAGCTCATTTTTACCACTTTCGCTCATCATGTTTAAACGCGATTTAAAGCCACATTTTATTAAATAACACAGACATATTAGATATCGTTCTTTCCAGCAGACTCCGCAGATTCATAATATATCATTTTTATATGTACACGTCATGTCCTGCCTGTATATTATGACAAAAAAATACAATAAAAATTGAATTTTTAATCATCTGCAATGTGTAAAGTTTTTTTTTCACATTTTATCACATGAGCGTTTGCGGTTATGTTTTCTATAGGGTGCGCTTGTACAAAAATTAGAAATGGGGACTTGTTACATTTTTTGGGGGGAATTACGTGATTTATAGCAAACACACCCCATAGAAAAAATCATTAGTGCATCATCGTTCACATTATAATTGAACTGTGAACAATATTGCTGCATTAATAAAAATAACACACAAAAAAAATACATGTTTTTTTTTTTTTTGTTTTTTACTCTATACCTGGCCATGTTGGGTATCATTCGAAACCGGGTACCGGAGATACCCCTGCAGTATAAGCAGAATGTACCGGAGATACCCCTGCAGTATAAGCACAATGTACCGGAGATACCCCTGCAGTATAAGCGGAGTGTACCGGGGATACCCCTGCAGTATAAGCACAATGTACCGGAGATACCCCTGCAGTATAAGCACAATGTACCGGGGATACCCCTGCAGTATAAGCACAATGTACCGGAGATACCCCTGCAGTATAAGCACAATGTACCGGAGATACCACTGCAGTATAAGCGGAATGTACCGGAGATACCCCTGCAGTATAAGCACAATGTACCGGGGATACCCCTGCAGTATAAGCACAATGTACCGGAGATACCCCTGCAGTATAAGCAGAATGTACCGGAGATACCCCTGCAGTATAAGCACAATGTACCGGAGATACCCCTGCAGTATAAGTGGAATGTACCGGAGAAACCCCTGCAGTATAAGCAGAATGTACCGGGGATACCCCTGCAGTATAAGCACAATGTACCGGAGATAGCCCTGCAGTATAAGCAGAATGTACCGGAGATACCCCTGCAGTATAAGCAGAATGTACCGGGGATACCCCTGCAGTATAAGTGGAATGTACCGGAGAAACCCCTGCAGTATAAGCACAATGTACCGGGGATACCCCTGCAGTATAAGCACAATGTACCGGAGATAGCCCTGCAGTATAAGCAGAATGTACCGGAGATACCCCTGCAGTATAAGCAGAATGTACCGGGGATACCCCTGCAGTATAAGTGGAATGTACCGGAGAAACCCCTGCAGTATAAGCACAATGTACCGGGGATACCCCTGCAGTATAAGCACAATGTACCGGAGATAGCCCTGCAGTATAAGCAGAATGTACCGGAGATACCCCTGCAGTATAAGCAGAATGTACCGGGGATACCCCTGCAGTATAAGCAGAATGTACCGGGGATACCCCTGCAGTATAAGCAGAATGTACCGGAGATACCCCTGCAGTATAAGCGGAATGTAACGGAGATACCCCTGCAGTATAAGCGGAATGTAACGGAGATACCCCTACAGTATAAGCAGAATGTACAGGAGATACACCGGTCTCCTCTTTTCATACAGACTGCCGCCCCAAGCAGTTGTTTATCAATAGATTAAAGGAAAAGCATTTACCGTCATTTGAAACGTCACTTTTTTGTTTTTAAGTGTTTCTATACATCCTAGAAATCCGCCACTTCACGGGCAGGTTATGTGGACCTCCTAGGCACGATATTTGAAGGAATTTTTCGTTTTTATTTTTAACCCTTATTTCATGGAAAACTCACTGTCCCTTTAAAAACTTTTTTTTTTAAAACTTTTTGTCCTTGTTTCCTGTCCCCCAGGGCACTACCCGGACCCCCATACACCTTTTATGGCAAATATGTAGCATATATGCCCTCTTGGAGGGCACTCTAAAAATCGAATTTTCAGCCCCATTGACTTGTATTAAGTTCGAATTCGAACATTTGAAAAGTTCGAGTTCGAATGCGAACCGAACTCGGGGGTGTTTGGCTCATCCCTACCCCTCACCCCATTCCTCCCACCATATATAACCCCATTATTATTAACCTCAAAAATAATAGAAAACTTGAGGGTCTATTCCCAAAGCGCCGAACTTGCCTCTGGATGGTTGCAATTTTGCGGCAGTTTGTCTATTCACTTAGCTGTTATTTCACCAAATACAGGAGACTTGACGGCAAAATACAGTGCAATTCGCTGCAGTTCTGCAGCAGTCAAATTGTACCATAGAGAAGTAATGGTTCGTCTGTTCACAGAACGCTGAACTGCACTGAAGTGTCCGCGAAATGGCCTGATTTTCGATGTTTCAGTTCGACAGATTTAAACAGGCGAATCCCCTGGATTCAATGTAAAAACCTAATATCATTTTTAATTTTTTTAAAAAGACCATTTATTTTTTTCATTTTCAGCAAAAAGCCTTTTTAATATTTATCTTTTTACAACAACTTTTTGTATTTTTTTAGACAAAATTTTTGTTTCCCAATTTTTTTAAAAGGTGTGTTTTTTAAAATAATTTTGGGTTACCCCCAAAGGCTTAACAATAAGTTGATGAATAAATAAATTAATTTGTATATGTATTTATTTTTGCTATTCTGATTGCTACTGTTTTTTATTCCGTAACAGACCTTTATAAAGTTTTTTTTTTAAATGACCGTTTTTTAATTAGACACATTTTAGACACTAGACAAATTTAGACATTTGCTCACAGTAATGTGCGGCGTGTATGAGCGTATCACAGAGCTACACAGCAATAAAACTCACAGTAATGTGCGGAGTGTATGAGCGTATCACAGAGCTGTGCAGCAATAAAACTCACATCCACACACCACATATTAACATGAGTTTTATTGCTGCGCAGCTCTGTGATATGCTCATACACTCCGCACATTACTGTGAGTTTTATTGCTATGTAGCTCTGTGATACGGTCATACACACTGCACATTGTGATTTTTAATCCCGTGCAGCTCTGTGATACACACATACACACTGAACATCACTGTATTGCAGAGCTCCACAGCAATAAAACTCACAGTAATGTCCGGTGTGTATGAGTGTTTCACAGAGCTGCACAGCGATAAAACACTTTCATACAGGATTAAGTCTCATACATCATAAAGCAGTCTCTTTCACACAGAACACACAAATATTAGGGATGTGCACCGATTTTTTTTTCGGTTCGATTCGATTTTTTGAATTTTTAAACTTTTCGATTCGGCTCGTTTCGACTGCTTTCTGTTTCGATTCGGTTCGGCTCGATTCGTTTTTCGGGGACATTTATTTTTTGGAATATCGACCATTTTTCGTATTTTCGGGTCACTTTACTAGGTTTCTGTATCGACTTTTCGTTATTTCGGAAATTTTCGTTTTTCGGAATTGTACATGGTTTTCGGTATATATCGACTAATTTTCGTATTTTCGTGTCACTTTGCTCGTTTTTTGGTTATCGGCTTTTCGCTATTTCGGAAATTTTCTTTTTTTTTGGAACATCTGTTCTCCTCGTTTCAAAGCTGTCTAACTCTATTGCCCCAGCAGTCCAGCACATGGATTTTCCCCAGCACATGGATTTGCCCCAGCTCATGGATTTGCCCCAGCTCATGGATTTGCCCCAGCAGCACATGGATTTGCCCCAGCTCATGGATGCCCCAGCACATGGATTTGCCCCAGCACATGGATTTGCCCCAGCTCATAGGATATTGCCCCAGCTCACGGATTTGCCCCAGCACATGGATTTGCCCCAGCTCATAGGATATTGCCCCAGCACATGGATTTGCCCCAGCTCATGGATTTGCCCCAGCACATGGATTTGCCAGCTCATGGATTTGCCCCAGCTCATGGATTTGCCCCAGCACATGGATTTGCCCCAGCTCATAGGATATTGCCCCAGCACATGGATTTGCCCCAGCTCATGGATTTGCCCCAGCACATGGATTTGCCCCAGCTCATAGGATATTGCCCCAGCTCACGGATTGCCCAGCACATGGATTTGCCCCAGCTCATAGGATATTGCCCCAGCACATGGATTTGCCCCAGCTCATGGATTTGCCCCAGCACATTGATTTGCCCCAGCACATGGATTTGCCCCAGCACATGGATTTGCCCCAGCTCATGGATTTGCCCCAGCACATGGATTTGCCCCAGCACAAGGATTTGCCCCAGCTCATAGGATATTGCCCCAGCTCACACATGGATTTGCCCCAGCTCATAGGATATTGCCCCAGCACATGGATTTGCTTTCAGCACATGGATGCCCCAGCACATGGATTTGCCCCAGCACATAGGATATTGCCCCAGCTCACACATGGATTTGCCCCAGCACATGGATTTGCCCCAGCTCATAGGATATTGCCCCAGCTCACACATGGATTTGCCCCAGCTCATAGGATATTGCCCCAGCACATAGGATATTGCCCCAGCTCACACATGGATTTGCCCCAGCTCATGGATTTGCCCCAGCACATGGATTTGCCCCAGCACATGGATTTGCCCCAGCTCATATGATATTGCCCCAGATCACGGATTTGCCCCAGCACATGGATTTGCCCCAGCTCATATGATATTGCCCCAGCTCCCGGATTTGCCCCAGCACATTGATTTGCCCCAGCACATGGATTTGCCCCAGCTCATGGATTTGCCCCAGCACATGGATTTGCCCCAGCACATAGGATATTGCCCCAGCTCACACATGGATTTGCCCCAGCTCATGGATTTGCCCCAGCACATGGATTTGCCCCAGCACATGGATTTGCCCCAGCTCATAGGATATTGCCCCAGCTCACGGATTTGCCCCAGCACATTGATTTGCCCCAGCACATTGATTTGCCCCAGCACATGGATTTGCCCCAGCTCATGGATTTGCCCCAGCACATGGATTTGCCCCAGCTCATTGATTTGCCCCAGCACATTTACAAAGACAAAATTTACAGAATCAGCGATATAACCGATAATAGTTAAATAAACGATGTTCAGAATTACCGAAATGGAACCGAAATCCCGAATGGAACCGAAATCATGAATAGAGGGAAAATAAATTTCGATTTGACACATTTCAAGTCCATTCGAAAATTCCGAAAATTTTTCGATTTGGCTCGGAAAACTTTTCGGATTTGCCGTTTTCGAAAATTTTTCGTTTTTTCGGAAAGTCTGTTCTCGTTTCAAAGCAATAGATTTCGATTTGACACATTTCAAGTCCATTCGAAAATTCCGAAAAATTTTCGATTCGGCTCGGAAAACATTTCGGATTCCACTTTTTCGGATCTAAAAAATTTCGGAATTTCGGCCGCATCGAAAGACCCGAATCGGGAAGTTTCGTGAAAATTCCGAAATTCCGAAACCCGAAACGCACATCCCTAACAAATATTCAGAATTGCATACATTCAGACAAGACACACTCTCACTGCACACTCTCTCAATGCAGACACTGACACTGCGCATACTCACAGCAAACAAAACACTCTCACACTGCACCTACAAGTGTATCACACCCCTTGACACAGCACACACAGCACCTACAAGTGTGTCACACTCCCTTGAAACTGCACACGCTGCAAACAAAACACCCTCACACTGCACCTACAAGTCTGCCACACCCCTGGCACTGCACACACAACACTTTCACACTGCACCTACACATGCATCACACACCGACACTGCACAAACTGCACCTACAAGTGTACCTCACCACCTGACACTGCACACTCAGACTGCACACAAAAGACCCTCAAGTCACAATGCACATACACATGTATCACCCCATGGCACTGCACTCAAACAAAACACTCTCACACTGCACCTACACTGCACTCTCACAACACCCCCACCCCAAACACCCCACTTACCCATCAATGTCTACGTCTGCAGCCCTGCTCACCTCACTCCTCCATCGCAGGGACAGGAAGTGCAGGAGGATGGGGAGGAGTCAGGGAGGCAGACTGTCTACCTGGCAGCCGGAGGCAGATGCTCTGCAGTTTGTGCTTCATGGAAGCACAGACCACAATGCTGCATGGACGGGCCAGCCCTGAAGGGTAACAGTCAGCTAGATGCACCCTTGTCTGGATGTCACCCAAGGCGTCTTGCCCCCCACGCCCCCCACGCCCACTGATATGAGCCTAGAATGCAGTGACACACAGGAGGCAAGGATATGGTGGATAAACAGGGTTTATTTCTCTTCACATCAGCTGCCATTCCTCCAGTCCCCCCTTCATGTTTGTTTGTAATTGTGTAATTCCCCATTGGTTATTGTAAAGTGCTGCGGGACCTCTTGACGTTACATAAGCCATAATAATAGTATTATTATTAATAATAATATTATCTTGTTTTCCTTATTTCCTCCCGTTTTCACCCCCACACACATGCACGCACACACTGTAAGTAAAAAGGTGTTTTAATGTCAATTGAAAGAATGTGTGAATGAGATAAATAATGATTTGAAATGCTTTCTGATTCATTGACAATAACATATATTGTAGCTGAGATTCAAGGACACATTATCGCAAGTTATGGCATAGTCTGTTTTTCTCTGTCACAGATTTATATATCACGTCGAATCGAAAATCAATAAAATGTTCAAACAGGTTTGCATGTTGTGTACTGAATTATACAAATAAAAAGTGAATTGGTGCTTCAAATTTCAATGTACCCAATAAGAGTGACAGTGCCTCTCAAAAAACACCAACGAAATTAAAACAAATACCACATGTGTATCACCTCATACTAAATGAGGGCCACCACATAAAACGATCTCTTTAAGAAGCAATCAAAACATGGCACATATTGTAATGTGTAATAAATGGTCAGAGGGAACAAGAACATAATAGAACCACTCACGTATGCAAGAGCCACATATACAGGGTTATTCAAAGAGATCTGAATTGCTGGAGAAAGGTAACCGCATGCTGAAAATCAGCGTTCGTTTACCTTTCCTGGCCATTCGGCTATCCAGAAAGCAGGCAATTCGCCAAATGTTGGCGAATTGCCTGCACATACGGTGCCTGTTCGATGGCAGTGAAATCCCCATAGAGAAGCAATGCTTCGGCTCTTCAGAGAACAAAAACCAGCAGTGAAAGGTTGCCGAATTGCCCTGACATTCGGTGGCTTCATGCGGCAGATTTATTCAGGCGAATCCCATAGGCTTCAATTAGACATGTGCATTCGTTTTAATACTAAAACGGTTTATTCAGAATTTTGGGATAATTTAGTTTTAGTATGACTCAAGAGATACGAAACTGCTCAGTACAAAAAACAAAAGAAACTAAAATAAAATGCACTACATTTTTAGTTTCAGTCCTTTTT
Source organism: Leptobrachium leishanense (assembly GCA_009667805.1). Classification (NCBI taxonomy): domain Eukaryota; kingdom Metazoa; phylum Chordata; class Amphibia; order Anura; family Megophryidae; genus Leptobrachium; species Leptobrachium leishanense. Next base: position 498,603,731 of record CM019063.1, on the reverse strand, counting down.
GTGATATTACATTGATGAGTGAAGGAGACCAGTAATGAAGCGCAACATCGTAAAGCTACAGAAAAGGTTTGTATGCATAATCCTTCCCGACCCCTACCCGAAAATCTGACAGTGATAGAGCTCCAGAATACTCACTCGCAGCGCAGACAGCCAGCACAGGAGAGGAAACCTTTACTTAACCCTTGCATGTCTATGAGGCAGACAAGATGATAAAAGCAGCTGGAGAAGGAAAACATTCAAATAAATCACACTGAAAGCTAATGACAGAGGAGGGCTGGATAGTAAAAACCTCTTTATAACAAGCAGCGCTGGGAGAAGAGAGGGACTTTATAAAACGTGTGTTATCTCCCCTCCCGCTCTGCATAATAGGGGCTTAGGTCTGATACATTTTATATTATCCAGGAGCACTATCCCCCTTTCCTCATCTATAATACACGTTTTATATAAAGTCTCTCTCTCGCAGTGCTGCTTGTTATAAAGTTTTTTTTACGTCTGATACTAGGGTTGCACCGATACCGATACTAGTATCGGGATTGGTGCCCATACCGGGTACTGCAGGAGTTCTTGGTACTCGTGCAGTACCCCCAATATTTTCCCTGATACGGAAGCCGGCATTGAGCAAGCTTGCCGGCATCCGAGGGACTGGGGCGGCTGTCCGAATGCTCTATCGGCATTCGGACAGGCCCTGCAGCTGGTCACTGTGTTCATACTTACCTTCCTGAGTGACGCCGGGAAAGTTTCTGCGTGTGCGCTCGTTGGAAGGCCCCCAGCCGTGACCACGTGGGACCATGTGATCGCGGCTGGGGGTTTTCCAACAAGTGCACACGCAGAAACTTTCCTGGCGTCGCTCAGGAAGGTAAGTATGAACACAGTGAGCAGCTGCAGGGCCTGTCCAAATGCCAATAGAGCATTCAGACAGGCACCTGGAGCTCTCCGCGATGATACTTACCTTCCTGGGCGACGCCGGTAAAGTTTCCACGCGTGCACTCGTTGGAAGGCCCCCAGCCGCGACCACTTGGTCCCACGTGGTCGTGGCTGGGGGCCTTCCAACGAGCGCATGCGCGAAGACTTTCCCGGCGTCGCCCAGGAAGGTAAGTATCATCGCGGAGAGCTCCAGGTGCCTGTCTGAATGCTCTATTGGCATTTGGACAGGCCCTGCAGCTGCTCACTGTGTTCATACTTACCTTCCTGAGCGACGCCAGGAAAGTTTCTGCAATCCATGTGTGAGCTGGGGGGGGAAATCCATGAGCTGGGGAAAATCCATGTGTGAGCTGGGGCAAATCCATGTGTGAGCTGGGGCAAATCCATGTGTGAGCTGTGGCACATCCATGTGTGAGCTGGGGTACATCCATGTGTGAGCTAGGGGCATATCCATGTGTGAGCTTGGGCATATCCATGTGTGAGCTGGGGCAAATCCATGTGTGAGCTGGGGCAAATCCATGTGTGAGCTGAGGCAAATCCATGTGTGAGCTGGGGGAAATCCATGTGTGAGCTGGGGAAATCCATGTGTGAGCTGGGGCATATCCATGTGTGAGCTGGGGAAATCCATGTGTGAGCTGGGGAAATCCATGTGTGAGCTGGGGCATATCCATGTGTGAGCTGGGGCATATCCATGTGTGAGCTGGGGAAATCCATGTGTGAGCTGGGGCAAATCCATGTGTGAGCTAAGGCAAATCCATGTGTGAGCTGGGGCAAATCCATGTGTGAGCTGGGGCATATCCATGAGCTGGGGCATGTGCATGAGCTGGGGCATATCCATGAGCTGGAGCATATCCATGAGCTGGGGCAGTATCCATGAGCTGGGGCATATCCACGAGCTGGAGCATATCCATGAGCTGGGGCAGTATCCATGAGTTGGGGCAGTATATCCATGAGCTGGGGCATATCCATGAGCTGGAGCATATCCGTGAGCTGGGGCATATCCATGAGCTGAAGCATATCCACGAGCTGGAGCATATCCCATGAGCTGGGGCATATCCATGAGCTGGGGCAAATCCATTAGCTGGGGCATATCCATGAGCTGGGGTATATCCATGAGCTGGGGCATATCCCATGAGCTGGGGCATATCCCATGAGCTGGGTAAAAATCCATGAGGTGGGGCATATCCATGAGCTGGGGCAGTATCCATGAGCTGGGGCAGTATGAATATATATATATCTTGGGGGGGATATATACATGTGAGCTGGGGGCATTTTTATATGGTCTGTTCTTATTGGAAAGCGTCACATGACATTAAAGAAAAGTATCGGTAATCGGTATCGGTGAGTACTTTTAAAAAGTATCGGTACTCGTACTCGGTCTTAAAAAGTGGTATCGGTGCATCCCTATCTGATACATTTAGTATCCAGCTCTCACAGTTACTCTGTCATTTTGAGCCTTCAGTGTGATTTATTTGAATGTTTTCCCTAGATTTAAAGTGCTTTATTTTATTATAAAAATCAATATGCACCAGTCATCTCTTCTCTGAGCTTTCAGACCAATTTACATTAATATTTTCCCTCTCCCCTGCTTTTATATTCCTGTGTCTCCCCCACAGAGATACAAAGTATAATTAAAAGTTCCCTCTCCTGTGCTGGATAAGCATTGCATTCCGAAGTTCTGCACCCTCCACATGCCAATGCAGTAGGAGGTTCTATACAGAGAGAGGCATTAATTAATGCAGGTGGATGTTGTATACACTATACAGAGACGGGTATTAATTATTGCAGGAGGATGTTATCTACATTATACAGAGAGGGGTATTAATTAATGCAGGAGGATGTTCTATACATTATACAGAGAGGAGCCTTCTTTTTTTTTTAGCCCTTTAATTCTAGTGGCTGTGAGCACTGAGATCGGCTGCTTGTTATATTATCTCTCAGTACAATGTATCAGGCTCAGCTGTTACAGTAACTGACTGTAACAGCGCTCAGAGTTTCAGTAAAACAAGGAAATAATATTGTTATAACCTCTTATATATAAAAATATTATTTACTAGTTTTACTGAAACTCTGAGCGCTGAGATGAGCAGCAGTCAGTTACTGTAACAGCTTTGCCTGGCACATTGTGCTGAGAGTGAGAGATACTGTAACAAGCAGCGATCTCAGCTCTCTGAGGAGCCACTACAATAGTAATTGTATCCACTGGTTTTCGGATGAATGAAATTAGTTTTCATACTAAAGAACTGATAACGAATTTCTTTAGCAGCTAAATAAATTGCATTTTAGGACTAATCCATTAGTTCAGAACAAAAATTTGTGCTGTGCACATGTCTAGCTTCAATGTTAAAAATATTCCCGTTTTAATTCAATAACTAATAAACTGTTCATTATAAAATTCTGCAGTAAAGAGTCTCTTTATTTATAGATTTTTTAGGATATTTTAAGCATTTTTCTGTTTTGTTTTTTTTTACTTTACTTATTTTTTCTGTAACAGCCCTTTTTATTATCATTTCCTGGACCTCATATGTAAATTTCAGACATTTTCACTCAGTAGTTTCTTGGCAAACAGCGATTCACTTTTCAAACATTCAAGCGAACTGTTTTTCTAATTTATTCACTTCACTCGTCTGCGGTGTCGGCTTTTTCTGACGGTTGCTCTGCGCTGTGATCGGCTCCTGCTTGGGTTTTTCCGGCATTTTCAGCGGGTTAATCCAGATGTTTTTGCGGGTTTCGGTGTGCATTTGCCGGGTTTTGCTGTGAGTTTTCGGCGGGTTTGCGGTGACTTTTCCCTGCATTACGGCGGCCCTGTGGTGCTTGCTAAATACACTGCAGGGTTGCCGAAAAGGGATCGCCAAATCGCCCCGAAATGAACAGAACGAAAAGTCACCGAACATACGGTGACTTTTCGATTCTCTTTGAATAACCCTGATAGTCTTAATGTATTGCGCTAGAGGGTGCCCACCCTGGTGTAAAGATAATATCTCTCTACTGAGGAGATGCACAAACAATTTGGTATCAAGTATAAATGTAACAAAGGCTTAAAATAACTCACACATCATTTAAAATTATAAAGCTTAATGGGACGTCTGTCCATTGATATATAGGAGGAACATTCCAGATAGCAGCAGAAACATGAAATAACCAGCCATAGATCCACCAAAGCGTTTCGTCTTACCGAGTAAGGAGCCCCTAAAGATGAGCCAAAAGCTCAGTCGAAATAGAGCCTTGAGCCATTAAATTAATGAGGAGAGTCATACGTAGCAGCCCCACTTGTTAACGTAACAGCTTGGATGGAATAAGACCCCATACTGAGTAAGGAAAGAAGATAGTAGCATGTTGTACGCTCCCCTAAAAAACTTTATAAATCCTGCGCCATTTAGGACTGAAATCCTGCAGCGCCCAGAAGGTATCCCTGCTCAAGAAAGTACATGAACATCTGAAAGATTCACGTGAGAACTGAGAGAAAGTGTTGTGGTCAGATGAGACCAAAATTGACCTCTTTGGCATCAACTTAACGCGCCGTGTTTGGAGGAGGAGAAATGCCACCTATGACCCCAATAACTCCATCCCCACTGTCACACATGGAGGTGGAAACATTATGCTTTGGGGGTGTTTTGCTGCTAAGGAGACAGAACAACTTCACTGCATCAAAGGGATGATGGACAGGGCCATGTACCGTCAAATCTTGGGTGTGAACCTCCTTCTCTCCCGAGCCAGGACTTTGAAAATGGCTCGGGATGGGTATTCCAGAATGACAATGACCCAAACCACATGGCCAAGGCAGCAAAGGAGTGGCTCAAGAAGAAGCACATTAAGGTACTGGAGTGGCCTAGCCAGTCTCCAGACCTTAATCCCATAGAAAATCTGTGGAGGAAGCTTAAGGTTCGAATTGCCAAATGTCAGCCATGAAACCTTTCTGACTTGTAGAGGATCTGCAAAGAGGAGTGGGACAAAATCCCTCCTGAGATGTGAACAAACCTGGTGGCCAACTACAAGAAACGTCTGACCTCTGTGATTGCCAACAAGGGTTTTGCCACCAAGTACTAAGTCATGTTTTGCGAAGAAGTCAAACACTTATTTCACTCATTAAAATGCAAATCAATGTATTACTTTTTTGAAATGCACTTTTCTAGATGTTTTTGTTGTTATTTTGTCTCTCACTGTTAAAATAAACCAACCAATTAAAATTATAGACTGATCATTTCTTTGTCAGTGGGGAAACATACAAAATCAGCAGGGGATCAAATCATTTTCCCCCTCACTGTACATATATATCTATATAGCCACCTAAACTCCTGCACTCACAGACTTACACAAATTCAATAGCCTGGTGCTCAGCGCAACAAAAAATACAAAGTGTAGTGGAAAGCCAGCACTCCAGGGTCTTTAAAAAATCTAATTTATTATCTCACATAAAAAATAGTCAAGTCAACATTTCCGCCCACATATGGAGCTTTCATTAGGATATGTGACCATACAACACATTTATATAGGAAAAAGGAGGAAGGGGATTTACTGTGCCATTTTTGATTGTTTGGTGAGTAACCCCCCCCCTTCTTCTTTTTTCCTATATCAATGTGTTGTATGGTCATACCGTGTTTCCCCGAAAATAAGACACCGTCTTATATTTTTTTGGCCCCCAAAATCCACACTAGGTCTTATTTTCACGGTAGGTCTTATGTTTCTGGTGTTGGTGTTTTTGGTTTTTTTGGTGGTGTACGTCTGGTATCACTCCTCACTCCACCTGTGACAGGAGCTGGCACTAGAGGAAGCATCAGCTAAGACTGCGGTCAGTTGAGCGCACTGAGTGCGTCCGCGTGACCACACAGATAATTGCACACGCTACCACCGGGCGTGATTTCAGCCTCACCGTCAAAAAGATACGACGGACGCAAATGGAGCTACAAAGTGCAATCCTCCCAAATGCGCTCAGCGAGGTGGCCACACGGCTTCAGCGTGGAAGGAACGTCTACACTCGGTGACCTTTCTTCTGCTCAAAGAACGCTCATGTGACTGCAGCCTTACGCGGCTCTGCTCCCTCCGCTGCTGGCTCGCTTCCGTCGCGCAGGCATCACTCATTCTCTCCCGTGACTCTTCAAGTTTTCCAACTAGGTCTTATTTTCAGGGTAGGTCTTATATTTTAGCAGTTCTAAAAAAACCGCACTAGGTCTTATTTTCGGGGTAGGTCTTATTTTCGGGGAAACACGAATGAAAGCTCCATATGTGGGCTCAAATGTTGACTTGACTATTTTTTATGCGAGATAATAAATATAGGTTTTTTTAAAAAAAATAGATCCAGGAGTGCTTGCTTTCCACTACTTTTATATAAATATATATATATATATATATATATATATATATATAATGGAACAAAAATTATGCTTTTTTCAAAAAAAATTATCTATAAACAACTATCATCAGATAAAATATGTTTTTTATATTTCGGTCGGCTCTCTGGCACGACGAGGGTGAAGAGTTTTGATTGAAATATTCTGAGGTTTTCATCTATTAATTTAATTCATTAGCCGTAAAAGAAGAAATGTGTTTTGCTGTGCACGGTGTGTCTGTGCGCAGGAAATGTCTTACTGAAGATATTGAAGTGGAAAATACCAGTGATCTTGATCATTTTAGAAGGTTTCAGGTCATATCAAGGAAGATAACTCATAGCTATACATTCCGCGCACAAAATGAGTGCGTGATATAATACCATTCAAGAGAAATACCTGTGTTCCTCTCGCAAGTTGGGAAAAGCCTAAGAACGGACAGGTGAAAGTGCGGCTGCACGACAGGTGTGCTTTTTCAGCGTCAATGTGCAAGCTGGACTTCTTTCACAATACTGGAATATAATTATTAGACATGTTCAATTCGGTTTGATTGTATTAGGAATTTGGCCTATACATCACCAATTTGGCAACATGGATCATTCTCAATTCCCAATCGCCGATGTTCAACTTGTTTTTCCAACCCATAAAATTTAATCGATTGAAATGTTTCCTATTATTGCCGGCTATGTTATAATTCAATCACATCTTTTTGGATTTAATCTAAATAGTAAAAAAGAAATAAGTTAACCCTAACACTAGTCCTAACCCAAACCCAAATTATGAAACAGCCATGAACTGTAACCATAGCTCTAACCGCTCTAACAACTACTCTTTCAATAATAATACAGAAACTATAACCCAAACCTCATCGCTAACTCTAATCATAAATCGTGTACAAACTCTAACCCTAACCCTTATCATTCTCTTTGAATACTAATACAGAAACTGTAACTCTAACACAAGCCCTAACCTTAACCTGGCCCTAACCCTGATCAAAAAACATGCAGAAATTGTAACTCTAACCCTAATCAATTATTTTTAATAAAAATACAAAAATGTGTAGCCCTATCCCTAATCTTGAAACACCCAAAAAATTTAACCCTAACCTGAGCTCCAACCCTAATCAATTATTTTTAATAATACAGAAACTTTAACCCTAACTCTAGCCCTAACCCTAACAATAAAACATACAGAGACTGTAGCCCTAACCAATTATTTAATAATAATAATAATAATAATAATAATAAACAAACTGTAACCGTAACTCTAGCCCTAATCCTAACAATTAAACATACAGAGACTGCAGCCCTATCCAATTATATAATAATAATAATAATAAAGAAACTGTAACCCTAACTCTAGCCCTAACCCTAACAATAAAACATACAGAAACTGTAGCCCTAACCAATTATTTAATAATAATAATAATAATAAACAAACTGTAACCGTAACTCTAGCCCTAACCCTAACAATAAAACATACAGAAACTGTAGCCCTAACCAATTATTTAATAATCATAATAATAATAAACAAACTGTAACTGTAACTCTAACCCTAACCCTAACAATAAAACATACAGAAACTGTAGCCCTATCCAATTAAATAATAATAATAATAATGAAACTGTAGCCCTAACCAATTATTTAATAATAATAATAATAAACAAACTGTAACCGTAACTCTAGCCCTAACCCTAACAATTAAACATACTGAAACTGTAGCCATATCCAATTATATAATAATAATAATAATAATAATAATAAAGAATCTGTAACTCTAATTTCTAACATAAACCCTAACTCTATCACTACCAAAAAAGGTTTATAAACAATTTTGTGTTAAATTACATAAAAAAACTAAAATTATAATACCCCATTTTGCATACATTTTTAATGGACTATTGTGCTCCCTATGTGCCCCTTGGGAGAAATGAAATTCACTGTGACATCTCACTCCTGTTGTCTTCTACCACTGTAAAGAAGCTACAAGGAGCATCCTCACTGTAGCAAAGAAACTCAACAAACTTTCGTGCGGCATTTTCCAGGGACAGGGCAGAATACAGAGAGAGCTCTGAGATAAGATTCAGGAGGTTAAAATTGCTGAAAATCCCTGTATAGTACAGATACATGTGTTCCTGTAATTTCTGTACACGTGTGTTATGCCACATACAGATATTTTTATATTCCATTGAATTTTGTTTGGAATCTGCATTGTTAATAATCTCAATATGATCATTACAAATCCCATATCCAGAAGCTCTGACCATTTTTATTCTCTATCTTTATCACATTTACTGTATTTGACACAAAGGCCATTTCTGCCTGTGTGCTAATAATGCAGACCCCGTGTGAAATTGTGCAAAATAAGGCATGCAGAGTTTAAGGCTAGGGTCAGATGAGCGCATTTTGTACGGACTGTGCGTCAGTGCAGTAGGACGTACTTACTGACTGACGACAAGGTAGTGGCCACACAGTCCGTTTTTTTCACTGACGGATTTCTTGACTGATGTAGCAGGGAAAATAAATAAAAATGAAAAAACATTCTGTCCGTCAAAAATGCTGGACGTATAAATGCAGTCCGTCTGACCACGTTCCATCACGCACACACAAAGTTATGCGGACGTTGTGGATGTGGCGCACTCCGCACGTCCATTCTAGCAGTATTACGTTCTTGCCTAACCTGTGTCCGTTTGCAGCGTCCGTCAGCCCCCGCACTTCTGTGCGCATGTACTTCGTGTGTGGGGCTCCATTTAACACAATTGTATGCTATCACGGACGTACTTATGTGCGGCAACACCGACGTTAACACTGCGCTCGTCTGACCCCAGCCTTAAACCTTTCACCCCATCAATACTTCTGTAAAGGATAAACGTATACACAAAAAATTAAAAATGAGAAAATCTACATTATTTTAATCTTCCAAATCTCTCACAATAATAATCTTCAAGTGTAAAGGGGCCCTGTGCTCTGAGAACAACTCCCCCATTCAAGTTTATCTTTTGGCCTCAGCTTTCACAGTGACACCACTTCTGGTGAGGAGCAGTAATACTAGTGCCTAATGTAAGGTAGCTTTCCTCCAAAGAACAGAGTTTGATTATAGCTGTACCCAAAACCAGCAACAGAATAAAGCAGAAAGAATATTTATTAGCTTTCTTTTATACATAATCTTTGGTGGGAAAATTACCCACATTAACAGGGTTGTGCAAAGAGAATCGACAAGTCACCGCACGTTCGGTGACTTTTTGTACTCTTCAATTTGGTGTGATTTGGCGATCCCATTTCGGTTACCTTTCGGCAGCCATTCGGATCTCTTTGAATAGTAAGAGTAAACATCCTGATGCTGCCCTGTCTCCTCCCCACACTTCACCACCTCAATGTTGAGAAAGTGTGCTTTCTCAACATTGCATCATCCTTTCCTTCTGCCCTCTAGCCCAGTGTTTCTTAAACCTGTCCTCAAGTTCCCCTAACAGGCCAGATTTTAAGGATCACCTTGGAGAAATGCAGTCTGAATCCTGCAATCACTGAGCAGCAAATCATATCCCCTGTGCTGTGCTTCAGATATCTGGAAAAAGTGACCTGTTACAGGCACCTGAAGACAGGCTTAAGAAACACTGCTCTAGCCGACCCTGAGGATGTAACCAAAACAGGATGATGCAACAGGGAACAAAGATGCTTATTTAATTATATATGATAATGAATAAGCAAATTTTAATACACTGAACAGCAAGACGGGGCATATTGCCTAAATGATTGCTTCAGTTAGCAATGGAATAAAGAAGACGCAGTTGAAAAACAATGAATAAATCAGGGTTCTTTTAAATTACACAAAGTTGTTCCTTTTTTTCAAATAAGAGTTTTTATCTTTTTCTTTCTCCAACAAAAAGTGCTTGGCGTTGAAAGAGTTAAACCGAAACGTCACTGTTTAAAAAAAAAACGGAACAAAGCGACACTGGTATACCTGATAGGTCACACTTGTCATACTCTGCCCAGCAGTGAATATATTGATATGGAACTGGTGTAAACCCTATAGCTATAGATGTAATAATGAGCGCTGAGCTGAAGAATTACTACAATAAGGTGTTTTATGATGAGTGAAAAGAGGTGTAAGTGCCGTTATTCATCAGAAACAATCAGCAAGGTCATTCCAATGATATCAATCATGATTTGATACTGGTTTATAAACTGATAATGTATTTTTTGTAATGAATTCTTTTAGCAGACATTAAGCTGCGCGTTCTGGATGTCACAACACATAAACTGCCAAAATACATGTTATTGTCAGGGCAGTAGTTACTGAGCTGATAGACAGTAATATCAATCAATTAATTAGCTCATTAACTAATTAAGACATGTGACCTCTGTTCTTGGTTTTGTCCAACACAAGGTACCTCTAGACTAGTGTGAGCTAGCAGAGGATGTAATGCATTCTATACATGTATGCCTTAATGGAAGGAGCTATGGTTGCTTTGAGCTGCTACAATTTATTTTTATCCCCACTGTGCCTCATATTAATTATATTAAATTATCTTTGACAATTGAAACCAACCGTTTTCTTTTTCTTTTTTTATTCCTCCTGTACAGCAGCTGAGATGCAGCTATGCAAGAGTGTCTTTATGTAGCTGCTGTTTGATACATTACTTCTTCAAGGTTCCTCTGACATTACCTGCAGGTGCTCAGTTTCCCTCTGTGCTGGAAATAGCAGGTAAAAAGAGCATCAGACATTGTTTATACAAAGAGAATACAATGTAACGCATTCTATGTAAACAAACAAATAAATAAAGCTATAACCACCAGGTGAAAAGAACCTCTTGCTACTGGGAACACTGGGCTAATAATAACAGCTACTCATGACATATGAAGCCAGGGAAGGAGCACCTCATGTGTGCATCACCATCCTGTCATTTAAAGGGTTAAACTGAATAAAACCTGCAGGGAACATGAAGGACCTGAGACACTTTATGTAGTGAGAGACAGAAATAGAAAAAAAAAAGGTTATGTGCATGGGGAGGAGGAGGAGGAGGTGATGGGGGTGATGGTGGTGGTGGAGGGGCAGTTCTGCCTGAAGGCACCAAAGTGCTTGCCCTTCGTGTCACACTTGGGGATGGCAGGATCTGGAGTGACGTGCGAGCTATGTCCACAGGAATTTACATTCCCACATCAGGACCATGAGGCAGGTCGTGTTTTTTAATTTCTTTTTTATTCTTTCATTAGATTTTTTTGATATTTGCCAAGCACTGGGAGATTGCTTTCTAAAGAGGTTAAGCCATTAAACTGTGTGACTGAGCAACCATCAGGACATAAGACCCCCTCTCCTCCTCCTCCCCCCTCCCCTCCTCTCCAAAAAGAGACAGATTTCCAAACTGCAGCACATGAGGACAGTCAGGACTTGTGAAGAAGGATGAGCTTGGATAAGTTCCTCTTGTGTCTTCTTATCGGGCAGTTTGTGTGTTTTCTGCACATGGCTGGGTACATGATGGGCTCTCCAGCACAGGGATCCTGGAGGAACACAAGTGACTGAGCTCAGCATCTCGCCCTGCTTGGTAAGGATGTCCAGAGGACCTGGCTATGCCATGCTCGGTCCCTCCTGCAGATGTCCCAGATGTGCTGCTCCTGGCGGCTCTGGTCTTTCAGCACCACTGACAGCGCTGACCACCGCCTGCCCACCCCAACAAGCCTCCAGGCAGGACAACGCGGGGGGCTAGAGCAGGGCAGCATCCCATGGGGACACCCAGGTCCCTCTGGAGTGCCCAAGTCACCAAGGGCACCCTGGCGACCCAGGTTGCACCTGGAAAGCGCTGAAAGAAGAAGAATCTCCTGGAGTTCGTGGAGATGCTGTGGAACAGGACTCACCTCCAAGAAGCGCTGCAGCAGAGAAGGGAGCTGGTGGCAGGGCAGGTGGTCACAGGTTGCCTCCTGACCCTCTTGATTTTCTGGACTCTTTTTGGAAACGTCTTGGTGTGCACAGCAGTGATGAGGTTCAGGCACCTTCGCAGCAGGGTGACCAACATTTTCATCGTGTCTTTGGCCGTCTCAGATCTGCTGGTGGCCCTGCTGGTCATGCCCTGGAAAGCTGTGGCCGAGGTGGCCGGTCATTGGCCCTTTGGAGCCTTCTGTGATATCTGGGTGGCCTTTGACATCATGTGCTCCACAGCCTCCATCCTGAACCTGTGTGTGATCAGCGTGGACAGGTACTGGGCCATCTCCAGCCCCTTTAGATACGAGAGGAAGATGACCCAGAAGGTGGCCCTGCTGATGATCAGCGCTGCCTGGACCCTCTCGGTGCTGATCTCCTTCATCCCTGTCCAGCTCAACTGGCACAAGAGCAGGGAGGACCAAAGCCAAAGCTTCACCAACCACACCGTGGTGGACTGTGATTCCAGCCTGAACAGGACCTATGCCATCTCCTCCTCCCTGATCAGCTTCTACATCCCGGTGGCCATCATGATCGTGACCTACACCAGGATCTACAGGATCGCTCAGATCCAGATCAGGAGGATCTCCATCCTGGAGAGGGCAGCAGAACATGCCCAGAGCTGCAGGAGCAACCGAGTGGACTGCAGGCACCACCACAACAACCTGAAGACCTCCATCACGAAGGAGACCAAAGTTCTGAAGACCTTGTCCATCATCATGGGGGTCTTTGTCTGCTGCTGGTTGCCCTTCTTCATCTTGAACTGCATGGTCCCGTTTTGTGACAGGTCCTCGGGTCACCCCGGGGTGGGTCTGCCCTGTGTCAGTGAGACCACTTTTGACATCTTTGTGTGGTTCGGTTGGGCCAACTCTTCCCTGAACCCCATCATCTACGCCTTCAACGCGGACTTCCGCAAGGTCTTCTCCAGGCTGCTGGGATGTGGACACTGGTGCTCCAGCACCCCGGTGGAAACGGTCAACATCAGCAACGAGCTCATCTCCTACAACCAGGACACCATCTTCCACAAAGACATCGTGACGGCCTATGTCAACATGATCCCAAACGTGGTGGACTGCATGGAGGACAACGAGGAGGAGACTTTCGACCGAATGTCCCAGATCTCCCAAACGTCGGGCAACAACGAGCTGGCCACGGGCTCCGTGTGTGACCTGGACTGCGAGACGGACATCTCCCTGCACAAGATCACCCCCTCCATGCCCAATGGTTTACATTAAACCCGGGGGGCTCATCCACTAAACTGTGACATGCTAACAACCTGACAGCCAGAGGTGAGACATCACTGCCAGCACAGGCGCATCATGGACACCTGGGCTCATCATCACCCAGACACTGTATCAACTTTCTTTTTATTCACCATAACTTACTGTTTGGTGAATCGTCTCCTCACTGTTGGTTGCCCTCAGGTGAACCTTCTTAAGGCCAGCTAATCATTCAGATGGAATCAAGTATAGCACCTAGATTTATCTTGTTACATCTATATCTATCTATCTATCTATCTATCTATCTATCTATCTATCTATCTATCTATCTATCTATCTATCTCTCTCTCTATCTATCTATCTATCTATCTATCTATCTATCTATCTATCTATCTATCTATCTATCTCTATCTATCTCTGTGTCTATCTATCTATCTCTGTATCTATGTATCTATCTATCTATCTATCTATCTATCTATCTATCTATCTATCTCTGTATCTATCTATCTATCTATCTCTGTGTCTATCTATCTATCTCTGTATCTATCTATCTATCTCTGTATCTATCTATCTATCTCTGTATCTATCTATCTATCTATCTATCTATCTATCTATCTATCTATCTATCTATGTCTATCTATCTCTGTGTCTATCTATCTATCTCTGTATCTATCTATCTATCTATCTATCTATCTATCATCTATCTATCTATCTATCTATCTCTGTGTCTGTCTCTGTGTCTATCTATCTATCTCTGTGTCTGTCTGTATCTATCTATCTATCTATCTATCGATCTATCTATCTATCTATCTATCATCTATCTATCTATCTATCTCTGTATCTATCTCTGTATCTATCTCTGTATCTATCTATCTATCTATCTATCTATCTATCTATCTATCTATCTATCTATCTATCTATCTATCTATCTATCTCTGTGTCTGTCTCTGTGTCTGTCTATCTATCTGTCTATATTTCTACCTATGAGATGGATAAAGAGAGTTTATAAAACAAGATATTTAGCTATAGGTATTGCAAGAAATTTCCTTCCTTATCAGTCTATTTTTCTATATCTCTGTGTATCAGTTTATCTTTATGTATGTATCTCTATCTACCTATAGAATGAGATATATAGATAGAGGTAATCTATCTCACATTATCAATTTCTATCTGTATATCTCCTTTTCTCTTTATATCATCTATATCTCTAAATATTTTCTCTCTGTATCTATCTATCTAGCTGTCTATCTCTATATCGCCTTATCTATCTCCTCTTTTAGCCATCTTTCTCTATATCTCCTTTTTTATTTTTATCTATCTATTTATATGTCTCCTTTTCTCTATCTCCTTTTTCTCTTTTTATCTATATATCTATATATATATAATTTTTTATTTTTATCTATATATATCTAATTTTCTCTTTCTATCTATCTCCATATCTCCTTTTCTCTTTTTATCTATATATATATATATATATCATTTTCTCTTTTTATTTATCTATCTCCTTTTCTCTTTCTATCATCTCTTTATCTCTGACTCATTTTCTCTGTATCTATCTACATCTAACCTCTAGCTCTATTCCTATTGTATATGCAGCAAATGTACACATTCATACAGTATGTGCTATACACACACACACACACTTTCGCAGAAATCTTCTCAATACATATAATGAATTAAAGTAACTTTTATTATCTAAATAGTTCCCAAACTCACTCTATATCAATATTACATAAAAAATGAATCTAGTTTTTGACACAATCTGTCACCCTGACACCAGTGTCTGTCTATAGTGAGCGCCATTCTCACCAGTACATTACAGCATAAAGGGTATATAATATATATTTTTAAAGATCAGACAATGTTCAAAATGTTCTCTTGTTCCTGAAAGTGTGCATTTTATGTGTTAATGTTTACAGGTATACACACGCTACATGCTCTGAAGTGTGAGGTTTGCAGTGTGTGTGTGTGGTACAGATCATCTACTGCTTCACTTTATACAAAGTGCCAAATTAAGTGTTACTTGTCATGTATAATTGTCAGGTGTATATATTTTCCTAGTTATACCAGTTGGGGTGTGTGTGTGTGTGTGTGGGGGGGGGGGGGGGTCACAACAAGCCCTTGTGCTGCAAAAAGTCCAAAAGTAAAGGAATCAACAGATACATGTCATTGGTTTCCATGGTGATTGCTCCTCATCTCAACTTTTCCCTCAGATTGCACAGTTTCTCTCCCTTCGACCATTTGTTGTCTTCCAAAATCTCCAGGTGTGATCAAACAACATAGGATGAGACATATATATATATATATACACACAGGTATTAATATTTGATGGAGAATGGAGATTGTTATACTGAGTATGAGCAGGTTTCAGCATGGTATAAATAATGTATCACTTTACTTTTCCATGGTGTAGCGCACTAAATTACACAACATTCTGACATTTATTATTGATCCAGGACCATTTGCTGTTTCAGGAAAAATATCACAAAGGCCTTCTTCTGTTACAAATCCCAGCATTCCACCGTACTAATGCATGATACGGAAACCCGTACAGACCTCATTCATTTTTTATTACATTAAAACAGATTTTTTTTTTCAATTAGACTGTTTTAAAAATTTACTTTCGCCAACGGATGAGTGAACTGGCAAAGTATATTGCACTGGCACATATTCCCGGGTGCTGTATTGCTCTTAGCTTCTTTCTGGACCTCAGCCTGTTTGACAATAGCAAAAAGTATATAAAATGCGTTGAAAGTGATTACTCCTGGTTTTATTCGCTCTGTATCCCCCATGCGAGATACATTCGCCCCTTGTACTCTGCTCCTTTTTGGTTAACTCTGGTTTGGTTCCCCATTGATATCCATTTTTCATATTTGGGAAGCATGGCTGCATGTTACCTGAAGATGTCAACATGATGAGGTCCTGCAAGGTCAGTAAAGCTAGGGTTACACTACTAGTTGGGGTTAAGGGGTGCATTGCAACATCAACACTTATAACTAGGGCTAGGCCTACTCAATGGGCTAAATAAAATGTAATCTCGCGAGAGTGAGCTTGCGCAGAGCTCGCAGCCGGGATGCGGAAGGCTCCATTGGTATTATGGCCTCCACAAGCCAACACTCCAGGTGGCACAGGACACCAGCATCAGGCAGCCTTGCTCTTTGTTCTGGAGCTAGGTTCTAACAAAGTGCCAACCCCAGAATACATACAGTATGGCAAAACGAGTCTGTAGGACAATCTTCAGGGGCAGAATTTCTTGCTTACCGTCTCCATTATTCTAGAAACTTTGGAATAAGTCGGTAATGTTGCAGTGGTTCAATATTTCTTAAGTTTTACTATAGGGGTTATTCAAAGAGCACAGAAATTTCAGTGTTCTTCCGTTCGGTGCGATTAGGCAATTCAAGTTCGCCAACCCTGCAGTGAATTCAGTATTCACCGCAGCAGGGTCCCTGAAGTCCGCAGAAGGGATCTGCCGAATGTCGCCGATAAACCTGCTGAACGCAGCCGTCAATCTGCCGAACGACGCCAAACAGATCGCCAAAAGCATCCGTAAACCATTAAGGCAGCTAAACTTAATCCTTCACCGCTGAATGCAGCTGATGACTTGCTGCAAACTGGCGACCGCAGCCGACGAACACCGACAAACAGACCGCCGAACATCGGCGAAAAGAGCAGATCAGCCGCTGAATAGGAGTAAAAGAAAGGAAACGCAACTTTTAAAAGGCAATTACAACAAAAAAATTGCACTAAAATAATATATAAGATCCTATGAATAATAATAAAAAGGTCTGTTACAGAATAAAAAAAAAATATTTAAAAATATCAAAAAATCGGAAACATTAATTTTAAATAAATCCTGAAAAATGCCTAAAAAATAAATTATAAAAAGACTTTTGCTGCAAATCAAAAGAAAACAGGAATTTTTCTTACATTGAAACCAATGGGATTCGCCTGTTTAAACCTGTCAAATGAAAGCACCAAAAATCTGGGCATTTCATCAATTTTTTCATCAACTTTTCAGTTCTTTTCCGCGTTCTCTGAATAGATTAACCAATACTTCTCTATGGGAATTTCACTGCCATTGAAGGTTGCCTAATTGCGGTGATCTGAGACGAATTGCAGCTTATTTCGTTGGCAAATCGGCAATATTTGGTGTTTGGCAAGCTTTCTGAATAGCCGAATGGCCGCGAAATTGCACTGTACGGGGAAATTCAACGTTCGGTGCAATTTGGTGGCATGTTTGGCTTTCTTTAAATAACCCCTTATGTGTTTTTTCGGTGTAGTGTTGTTAGAATGGTATGATTTATACGCACATTTTTACCGAAAGAAAAGTAATCTTGGGTACAGGGTTTTTCTGCTTTACGACGAGACTGTTGGCGCGACACAAACTTAAACGGAATTTTGCTGGTGAGTTTGAAGGCCCATCCTTACGGCAGTGACAGGATCACAGCTTTTCATTCTAGTCATGGATTTCATGAAAATGTATTGTTTTGCGTTGCAGTTACCTCGGGGAATTCACAGCTCGATTCTAAATCCACCATTGATAACCAGTGAATGTAGCCCAGTGTTACTCCAACTCACCTTGCGTGACCTTTAGGAAAATAAATCTTCAGATAACGTGTTTGTGTGCTCAGATATCTGCCTTTTTCCTGGTAGTCTGATGTGGCAGCGCTCAGTGACTTGGGGGTTCATATATGCCAGTGCGCCCATCTTTCATGTGAAGCATGTACACCAGCAAATATAAAACCTGAACTGCTCGAAAAAGAGCCAGATTGGAACACAAGGCAAAAGAGAAATCAATCTCCGTGCGACCTGTGAGCTTACACAATGGAGGTGACAGGGAATCTTGGGGACTGTGATCAATCCATCGTACACAGATTGCGACCCTGTCTGTGTGCAGATCCACACTTGGCATAACCGGGTATGAGCAGAGTAATTGGGGAAAGAGGTGTGGGAATGCAGGGATTCACAGGGTTACGGAATGTAACACAAAATTGTGATAAAAAATAATACAATGATAATGATAACCGTGTTGATCATAATTATAATCTTGATACATGTCACGTAATGTATTTTCCGTATATAAGACTATACTTTTGTCTAAAATCGTTAAGCCAGAAATCGGGGGTCGTCTTATACACGGGAGTAACTGTACCAGATACCAGATGTGGGTCTGGTCTGAGTATTGCTATGCTCAGCTAACACTACCACCCTTGCTTCAATGGCCGCAGACCAGAAGGTGATGCCGCAGGAGTAACTGGTGTTACACTGTTGAACCCCGCAGTTGGGCGGAAAAACTGCCGATGCCTTCCCTCTGCAAACAGGCTTCCTCCAATGGCAAACCTTAGGTATCAGACGTCATAGACATCTGATGCTGAACTAACCAATAGCAATTCTGGAAGCATCCTGTTGGAGGCAGTAGCGTGTAGGCATTGTGCAGATGTGACAACACCAGTATTTTCAGCACTCTCCCATGAAAATGGCAGAAAATAAAAAGTCAGGAACTAAGAGTGATGAAGAAGAAAGCAGTGATGTAATAGAGGGTGAAGAAAGTGATATGCCCAGAGCTGAGTGTGATGCATAATATACCTATGTAATATGTACCTTATGCGCCAGTATCTTAAAAAGATTACCTAACTACTAAATATGTCTTTAGTATTTTAATACTTTTTTAAAAAGTGTTAAATGGGTTCTGTTTTATGTTTAAAATATTACTTTCCTAATCTTGGGTTAGAAAAGTAGAGGTCGTCTTATACACGGAAAAATATGGGTATTTCACACTGATTCATTTAACATCCTCACTACTAAGCGACTGTTCATAAAACCAATGGCAGGACCCAGCGGTTTTATGGAAAATCACTTTTCATTGCCTACACAGTAAATATATAAAGAGGTTTCTCCGCTGTTTATGTTCCCTGCAGCTAAGCCCTAATTGACAGGAAGAGTACTCCCTCTGCTGGCCAAAAAGTGCTCCTACCTTTACGTTACTGATTGAACCTGCAAGCTTTAAAAATAATTTCAACACATCAGCTGCCTTGGACAATGTGTTGAAATTTCATGGTGTATAGTCTAGAGCCCATTTACAATTAATTTAGCTTGCGGCAAACAAAATTCCTTTGCGTTGCTCTAGAACAGTGGTTCCCAACCGTGGTCCTCAAGTACCCCTAACAAGCCAGGCTTTCCAGATATCTGAAGCACAGCACAGGTGATATGATTTGCTGCTCAGTGATTGCAGGATTCAGTCTGCATTTTCCCAAGGTAATCCTTGAAAAACCTGACCTGTTATGGGGACTTTAGGACTGCGGTTGGGAACCATTGCTCTAGAATAAGACCAGATCTTTTATACTCTATTTCAGGGCACCAGTAGGTGCTTTTGAAGACCGAGTATACTCAATCTTGCTAGTGAAGTGGTTCAAAACAATGTAAATGCAGCACTTGAGTGCCGCAGCAGCAAAGCTGGATGTGTTAGAAGAGAATAGCAGCTTTTTCAAGGATATTTATTTATCTATTTATTTGTAGAGAATGAGGTGCAGTATTCATGTCCTGTTGAGAATGATGCAAGAGAATGAACTGGCTAAACCCTAATTAAAACATAAATCTCAGTACAAGTCTTTCCAAGTGATAACAATGTCTCCACGCTTATTGGTCCTAAATCTCAAAATACTAAACACAGAGAAAACACACCATGGAACCTATAACTATTAGATGTCATGTGCCATGTGCAGGAATTATCAGTTTGAACGTAATACCAGTTGCCAACAATGTCTAATGGTTTGTTCTACAGATGTTGTGTAGTGTAATTTGTGCAACACCTAGACAGTAGCATAGGAATACAACCACCACGATTATACCGTTGCAAGTATAACAAAGGCCAGGTGTCACTGGCAAAGAAGAACCTTCTGTTATGTCATATTCTTCCTGATTGTGAAATTTAATACAAGAAATACAATATAACTGCTTCTGCGAGATATTCGTGAGTATATTACACTGCTTTAATAAATAAAGTGACCTTAACACAACATAGAAACAGGCTAAGAACAAATTGAATCAAACACAGGGCTTTTTCACTAAACAGTGAATTGTCTTGATTTGAGAACTGACTGTAAAATAAAAAAAATAAAAAAAATAAAAAACTGGATAAAACCCTGATATACAGTAATATAATTTCTGCTTCTTTAAGTGTAAATTTGGAAGCTCTTTAAGTCATAACAGCTCACTGTTTAGTAAATTAGTGCACCATGTCATGGTGTAATAACTCTATGTTTGTCCTTTACATGAATGTTGTAGTATTATTTTTGCACTTCTTTTGCAATCATTGTGCCATTGCATTATACCAATATTCCTTTGGAACATATATTTAATGTACCATTGTATAATTACCATGTTTACATTAAAATAATTCTTGTGTAAATAAAATTAAACTGTTTGCCTGTTCATTTTTGGGGGTAAAAAGTCTTGGTTCTCTTCCTGATGGGTCACTACAGGATGCCACGCTGCTTCACCACCTGCTGCAGTGCTGCCATATCTGTTAACAACAGAGAAAAAAAAAAGCACGGGAGGCTGCACTTGGTTCTTGGAGGGCACTGCTGCCACTCAAATTTATTCCCACTTTAGAGCATGAGACAAATGTTTTGGGATAGTTCCCTTTATCAGTGTACAATGCTCAATTTAACCCCTTGACTGCTGGGCCATTTCACCCCCCCGTGTGCTGAGATCATTTAGACCAATTTGTGCTCAGCATGATTAAACGTGTTTTGATGTCAAGTTTTATTACAGAACCCAGACAAATTTCATCCTTTTTTTTTTCAGTAGTCTCAGCAGATTTAAAATATATCATTATTATGTGTATATGTCACGTCCTGATAGAATGCTATAAAAAATATGTAAATTTACAGCTTGTAAAATATTTTTTTTTCTCATTTTATCATCCAAACCTTTGTGGTTATATATTCTATGAGGCTGTTGTTAGTTGTGAAGTTGTGTCCAACCCATCGCGACCCCATGGACAACGTTCCTCCAGGCCTTCCTGTCCTCTACCATCTTCTGGAGTCCATTTAAGCTCATGCCTACAGCTTCAGTGACTCCATCCAGCCATCTCATTCTCTGTCGTCCCATTCTTCTTTTGCCTTAAATCTGAGGTACACTTGTTAAATAAAACTAGAAATGGAAACGGGTTACTGTATTTTTCTGAGAAAAAAAACATAATTTTAAACAAAACTGAAACAAATGACATTTTTCGCTTGTAATTCAGAGGATTGTGCTCTCTGAATAATATGACTATGTATATAACACTGACCTTGCTCGCGGCGTGGGAAATGAGTAGGTGTGTAATGGCAGTGGTATTGCTGATTATATACCTGTTAAATGGACAATGCCATTGTTTTGGAAATGGCATTTACTTTTTTTTAATTGTTACATGGTCATGTTTGGTATCATTGGAAAGGCCAGACTCTGACCTGTACAAAGACACCATACTTGACTTTGTGGGGTGTAAAGAATGGAGATACAGGGGTCCAAAGCAACCCCGCTCTAATAGCAGCTTTGCAGCAGCTTGTGTTATAGATGGACAAATGCCTACTAATGCATTGCACATCACCTCCAAATTTAGTCCTGTGATTGGAAATGAGAAGGTGAGTTAGTGCAGTGACATTGTTTGCTTTTAAATAAAAGCACCTAATGGCACTGCCTTAGAACATCCAAGATGTAAGCCCCCTGCAGGAGAAGTCTGTGTTCGGCGCCAGATCAGTGCCGTGCCATGGGACTTCAATGAACGGCTGGAGACGTCCTCCGCATGCAATGAGGAAACCGGAGGACATATCCAGCATTTCATCTGCAGGGAAAGGGTTAAGAAAGTTAAGAATGTATCCCCAGAGACATGTTGGAACCCTGAGTGACATTATCTTGTGAAGACGCTTTTAACCTCTTCATCACCATGATCAACTATACTCGATCTTCAAAAGCTCCTTCAAGATCCCAACATCGAGTATACTCAATCTGACCATATTCTGGAGCAATATTAGTGTTCCTGTGTAAGCAAAAATGAAATACCAAACTGATCAAACATGTCCGAGGTGATGAAAATTTTGGGACACAATCAGGAGCAAATGGGTTTTAGAATGTGCCTCCAAATTTGCAGCACCATGGACATATCGTGCCAAAGGTGCTGAAGCTGTTTTAACAGCTTGGAGTTCTGTTTTTTTCCACAGATACACAGAGGTCAATGGGGCCTGATGGGATCCACCCTAAATTATTAAAAGAGCTCAGTGATGTAATAGCAAAACCGTTAACAGATTTATTTAACCAATCCTTGTTAACAGGAGTCGTCCCAGAAGACTGGAAATTAGCAAATGTTGTGCCTATTTACAAGAAGGGTAGTAGGGAGGAATCGGGGAACTATAGGCCAGTTAGTCTTACGTCAGTAGTGGGGAAATTAATGGAAACCATGTTAAAGGAAAGGATTGTTGAACACCTAAAAACACATAGATTACAGGATCAGAAACAACATGGGTTTACCTCAGGGAGATCATGCCAAACTAATCTTATTGATTTTTTTGATTGGGTAACAAAAATAATAGACACAGGTGGTGCAGTAGACATTGCTTATTTAGATTTCAGTAAGGCTTTTGATACTGTTCCGCATAGAAGGCTTATCAATAAATTGCAATCTTTGAGCTTGGATTCCAATATTGTTGAATGGATTAGGCAGTGGCTGAGTGACAGACAACAGAGGGTTGTGGTAAATGGAGTTTATTCGGCGCAAGGTCTTGTTACCAGTGGGGTACCTCAGGGGTCAGTACTTGGACCCATTCTCTTTAATATTTTTATTAGTGATATTGCAGAAGGTATTAATGGAAAAGTATGTCTTTTTGCTGATGACACAAAGATTTGCAACAGGGTTGACGTTCCTGGAGGGATCAGCCAAATGACAAATGATTTAGGTAAACTAAAAAAATGGTCGGAGTTGTGGCAATTGAGTTTTAATGTGGATAAGTGCAAGATAATGCACCTGGGACGTAAAAACCCAAGGGCTGAATATAGAATATTTGATACAGTCCTAACCTCAACATCTGAGGAAAGGCATTTAGGGGTTATTATTTCAGAGGATCTAAGGGTAAGTAGTCAATGTAATAGAGCAGCAGGAAATGCTAGCAGAATGCTTGGTTGTGTAGGGAGAGGTATTAGCAGTAGGAAAAGGGAAGTGCTCATGCCACTGTACAGAGCACTGGTGAGACCTCACTTGGAGTACTGTGTGCAGTACTGGAGACCGTATCTCCAGAAGGATATAGACATCTTGGAGAGAGTTCAGAGAAGGGCTACTAAAATGGTGTACGGCTTGAAGGAGAAAAGTTACCAAGAAAGGCTTAATGATCTTAACATGTACAGCTTGGAAAAAAGACGAGACAGAGGAGATATGATAGAAACATTTAAATACGTAAAGGGAATCCACAAGGTAGAGGAAGGGAGTATATTTAAAAGGAAACAAAGTAGCAAAACAAGAGGACATAGTCTTAGATTAGAGGGGCAAAGGTTTAAAAGTAACATCAGGAAGCATTATTTTACTGAGCGGGTGGTGGATACATGGAACAGTCTTCCAGTAGAAGTGGTAGAGGCCAAAACAGTAATTGAATTTAAGCAAGCATGGGATAGGCATAAGGCTATCCTAAAGAAAAGATAAATCCAGGTAAAGTATCCATGTAATTGGGCAGACTAGATGGGCCGAAAGGTTCTTATCTGCCGACATTTTTCTATGTTTCTATGTTTCTATGTTTCTATGTCCCAGCTGTATTGTTTTACACGAAGCATCATTTTTTGGCCAGCAGGGGCCAAATAGACTTACTGTCTCCAAAATGTATCTACATGAATGGTACTTACATTATTGAAACGGTTTGTAACAGAGAGTCGTTTTCCACAAGTTTGCTCGGTCAAGTTCTGGCAGTAGTTTTATGGAAAACCACTTGGTAGTGAAGAGGTTATGTTATAGTTTGAGTGTAAGGACTATGAGGTTGGTTTCATGTTAAGAGATCTATATTTTTTAATTTAAAGATATACTTTGTTCACCTTTCCCATTTAAGTCTAAGTGATCTGGTGATAGGAGACTGTCCTAGCCTTCTACTTACCCCCCCCCCCAATTGCTGTTAGTTCCTCAAAGCAGAGGTCAGAGGCTCACAGTCAGTGATTGCTCGATGAGAAGAATTGGATTTCCCATGTGTACATCAGCTATCTATGCCCTTATTGTTTCAAATGCTTCTTCATGTCGAGCATGTTGTGGGGTAACAGGCATTGACTGCCTGGATGCCCGGCACCAGAAAAATAAGATGAGAAAGTTGCAAGGGACAAAATTAATAAAGTTAATAAAAGTACTTACCTTTCAAGATGATGAACAGAGAAATGGAAGAATTCTTTGTGTTTTACAGGTAATGTTTCTGGTTACTTGTCTCTTACTCTGTAATAGACATGTGCATTTCATATCATCAAAATTTCGTTTTCGTCCAAGAGTTGCACTTTTGTTATTACGTTTTTCGGAAGCAAAAAATATATCGTCTGTCCGATATTACGAATCGTCCGAAATTACGATTCAAAAATGATCCAAAACGATATCAAATGACTCGAAAAAGATCCAAAATGATATCAAACTGAACAAAATGTTCCAGAATGAAAAAGAGATGGAATGAAAATGACACAAAGTGAAAAAAAATGGAACAAAATGATTTCAAAGTAATAAAAACAGGTATTTTTTTTTAACATTGCAACTTATAGGATTCGCCTATAGGTTTTAATGTTAAAAATCCCTGTTTTTCTTAAATATTTATTAAACCGTATATTTTTTCACTTGCAGCAACAAGCCATTTTGTTTATTTATTTTTTGGGATTTTTTGGGTGAAATTTTAGGTTTCCGAACTTTTTTTTTTTTTAAAGAATCTAGACTTTTTCCCCCCGTAGGTTTCAATGTAAAAAAAATGTTTGCGTTTTTATCAGATATTTCTTAAACCGTTTATTTTCTTCACTTGCAGCAATAAGTCATTTTGTTGTTTTTTTTTTTAGGATTTTTTTGACATATTTTTGGGAAGTTTTCGTTCAATAGTTTTTTTGCAAACAGCGTTTCAATAATGAAAATGAATCAGATCCGATAAATGTATCCGATCCGATAAAGGAATCGGATCCGATCCGATAAATGAATCGGATCCGATCCGGAATTATCGGATCCAATATGAAAGCCGAAGTGATCCGAAAATTATATCGGA
Source organism: Leptobrachium leishanense (assembly GCA_009667805.1). Classification (NCBI taxonomy): domain Eukaryota; kingdom Metazoa; phylum Chordata; class Amphibia; order Anura; family Megophryidae; genus Leptobrachium; species Leptobrachium leishanense. Next base: position 498,578,117 of record CM019063.1, on the reverse strand, counting down.
TGATCCGATATTTCAAATCGGTCCGAAATTACTAATCGTGGTGAAATATCGAACGACCCGAAATGAAAGAAACCTGTTTAAAATGGCCTGAAATCACCCAAAATGGAAAAAAGCGAGACGAAAGATTACAAAACTAAAAAAAAACCTGAAAAAAAAACACTGAGCACAAGTCTACTCTGTAATCTGATACCAACCCCCCCATCAAGAGAAATATATTGTTACTGTGAACAATGAAGATAGAGCTGAAAGCATAAGGGTCTATTCATGAAGGACATAAATTGCGTGCCATTTTGGTGCTTTGATTTCCGCCATACTTCGGCAAACTCTGGTGAATCCATTTAGCTGAAAATACAGTGAATTTATATATGGAATGGTCACTGTATTTTGCCAAAATTGGAGTCGCAGAAACAGTTATTGGATGTCGGCAAAAACCGCCAAACTTCGCCGATAATTGCCGACCTGTGCTGAATTGGCATTGGCAAATTCCATCGACCTGCAAAAAAAAAAAAAACGCAACTCTCCTAATCTTCTATTGGGTGTTTAAACCAATTAAAATTTATTAAAATGTGTCTAAATAATAAAAATATAATAAAATGGCCTGTTGCAGAATTTAAAAACCCCCGGCTTTTTTAGAAAATTGGAAAACAAACATTTTGTCAAAAAAATACAATAAGGTCTTTTAAAAATACATACAGGGTTATTCAAAGAGATCCGAATTGCTGGCGAAAGATAATCGAACAGTGAAATTAAGCGTACACTTACCTTTCCTGGCCATTCGGCTATCCAGAGAGTAGGCAGTTCGCCAAATGTTGGCGAATTGCCTGCACATACGGTGCCTGTTCGTTGCCTGTTTGAGGGCAGTGAAATCCCCATAGAGAAGCAATGCTTCATCTATTCAGAGAACAAAAACCAGCAGTGAAAAGTTGCCGAAATGCTCTGCCATTTGGTGGTTTCATTCGACAGGTTTATACAGGCGAATCCCATAGACTTCAATGTTAAAAATATTCCCTGTTTTTATTCAATATGTAATAAACCGTTTATTATTATATTCTGCAGTAAAAAGTCTCTTTATAGATTTTTTAGGATCTTTTAGGCATTTTTTGCGATTATTTTGCGAACATTTTATTTCCATTTTTTTTTAAAAGCGTTTTTCTTTTTTCTGTAACAGCCCTTTTTATTATCATTCCTTGGACCTCATATGTAAATTTCAGACATTTTCGCTCAGTAGTTTCTTTGCAAACAGCATTTCACTTTTCAAACATTCAGGCAAACTTTTTTTTTCCACTCCATTCGTCTGCGGTGTCGGCTTTTTCCGGCGGCTGCGCTGCGATCGGCGGCTGCTTGGGTTTCTCCGGCGTGTTCGGCGGGGTTATTCCAGATGTTTTTGCGGGTTTCGGTGAGCGGTCGCCAGGTTTTGTGGTGAGTTTTCGTCGGGTTTGCGGTGGCTTTTCCCTGCACTACAACGCCCTGTGGTGCTTGCTGAATACACCCCAGGGTCGCCGAAATGGGATCCCCAAATCGCACCGAATTGAAGAGAACGAAAAGTCACTGAACGTGCAGTGACTTTTCAATTCTCTTTGAATAACCCTGAAATGCTTTTTGCTGAAAATTAAAAGAATAAACGGGTCTTTAAAAAAAATATATATTTTTTTTCATAGAATCCTATGGGATTTGCCTGTTTAAACATGTTGAACTGAACCATTGAAAATCAGAGCATTTCACCAGAATTTCAGTGCAGTTCAGCGTTTCTGTGAATAGAAGACACAATGCTTTTTAAAGTGAACCTGTCCTGAAAAAAATCAAAAATGTCTTTACTTCTAATATCTCCCTAAGCATGCGCTATAAAACGCAACATAACAATATCAATGATATTTTTACCTGCTTATTCTTTACGCACCCTGACCCCTTTACTTTATTAAAGTGGTCAGGATGTGTAGAGTGGTTTCCATTCCCTTCCCACCTCCCCCGCTTCCTCCAGCCCTGTTTGACTGGTTCAGCTGTGTGAAGCGGAGGAGTTTTCTTAGCAGATTTTTAATATCCTGCCTACAAGGGACTAGCTCAGGGGCCAATGATGTCACCATGCTCGCGAACAGAAGAAGAGGATAAGCCCAGCACTGCTGAAGAGACGGTGAGTATTTACAGATAATTAAAAGAGATTTAAAAAATTGTACAAAATCAGCAGTATCTACATAATTAAAGTGAGAGTATTTGGCACAGTGATCCTTTTAGATGTGAAATGAACACCTGACATTTATTTATGTGACATGTTAGGATGAGAGCGGTGTTCTGCATCAGTGCACTGCTCTGGTTTGGTTCGCACAGGGTATAGATATAGATTGCTCTTTGCCCTTGTGATATATTGAATATGTCCATGACAGGTGCCCTTTAAAGGGACAAATGTATCTAGTCTCAGGAGTTCTTCCAGTGACATCTGGACATTTGTGGACATTTGTTTCTGTCCTCAGAAGATCTTAACATGAGTATACTCCAGTCAAGTCATAGGTGGACTATTCTCTTTGTGCTGTATAAGGCCAAAAGGACCTCTGTTATCCCAGAAAAAAATCTACTTTATATTATTACAATATGTAGAATTTACATCATGAGATACTTATACTGCAAAACATGACACTCCTTAAAGTCAGTGCGGAAACATGGAACATTCTTGCTGCTTTCTTGACATTTAGAACTGTGACTATCTATAGCTATACATCTTTCTTTCTTCCTCTCCATCTCTCATATCTATCTATCTATCTATCCATTAATTAGCCATATATATTTGTATATCTTGCTATCCATATTATCTATATATTCATATCTATATATCTATCTCTATTTATAAATCCATAACTATCTGTTTATCTATTCAATAATCTATATCTAACCTTCTATCTATTTGTATCTAATCTATCTACTCTTTCTTTGTATCCATTGTCTATCTACATGTATCTATTAATTGACCTATATCTATCTATGTCTATACATTCATATCTACCTATTTGTAGTTATCTTTGAATCTGTATCTATTGTATCACCTATTTGTATCTTTTTGTCTTTCTACCTGTATCTGTTTATTGATCTATATCAATGTATCTATTGTCTATATGAGTTTACATATCCTTCTATGCATCATCTATCTTTACCTCTATCACTCTGTATCTATTCTATCAATCTGTATTTGTCTATCTCTATAATATTTTCTTTATCTAGCTCTGTATCTATCACCTGTCTATCTATTCTATCAATCTGTATCTATCTATCTCTATAATATTTTCTTTATCTATCCATCTATCATCAATCTGTATCTATCTTGATAATATTATCTTTATCTATCTATCCATCTATCATCAATCTGTATTTATCTCTATAATATTATCTTTATCTATCTCTGTATCTATATATCTATATCTATCCATCTCTCATCTGTTTAACTATCTCTATAATATATTCTTTATCTATCTCTATAATATTTTCTTTATCAATCTATCTATCCATCTATCATCAATCTGTATTTATCTCTATAATATTATCTTTATCTATATCTATCTATCCATCCATCTCATCTGTTTATCTATCTCTATAATATTTTCTGTATCTGTATCATCGCTCTGTATCTAGCTCTGTATCATCAATCTGTATCTAGCTCTGTATCATCAATCTGTATCTAGCTCTGTATCATCAATCTGTATCATCAATCTGTAAATATTCATAGTAGCATAGTAATGTAGGTTTAAACAAGACAACTGTTCATGGACTTCCCATACAACCTTACAGCTGCTGTTGATCTAAAAGATGGTGAAAAACAACCAAAAAATGATGATTTTGAAGCATTCTCCAATTTTGTCCAAAAGGGAAATAATCCTTCATGATTTCATAATGGCTAGGAGCTTTCTTCTTGTATCAACAAACAACACATTAAAATTGTAATTCTTTTATCTAGATCGCACTTTACAGAGAAGCATCCAGACATCTTTTTTAAGGTACCGCTGGATAAAACATCATCTTATGCTGGGATTGTGTGTAGGCTGAGCGAAGGAATCTATTAGCCCCTATATTGCGTATTTATTCTCTAGATAAACTTTAATGTGGCTAAGAGAGGTTAATAGAATAACTTCTGGTAATTATTATTATTATTTCCCTGTACAGAGAAGGGGCAGCGTCCTGTTAGTGCAGAGCTACAGAAGTAATGTGCCACTGCCCTATTTAGACCAGGCACATCTGTCGGGTTTATAACCTGCAAGCTTAGCGAATACAGTGTTAATTCACAGAAACATCTGTCCTGGTATTAAGAAACATCGCTTTATTCCCCTTATATCATACAATTTTAGGCATTTAAGCCAAATGGTAATTCTTCCACTTACGGCTATATTTAACAGCAGGAGGTTTACACACACTAGTGTCAATGCTTTTTTCTAAGTGATGCTTTTAGAAGTAGACTTTTTACAGATTAATAATGAGGGCACTTTTGGCTTTCGCTGTGAGGTTGTTTTTGTGCCCCCTTTACTTTTTGCACGTGGGACAGGAAATTGTTCTGTGTTGTAATCTATATATCAAACAACCAGATCAGTGTGAAAACACCCAAAAACTCAAGTAAGAAAATGATAACATGTTGACCATACTTCTTCTACAACATATTTGCAGGGTGCTTCATTAAACTGTGACTTGAGATGCAGAAAAAAACCCACTATTAATAATAAAAATAAAATATGTACGGTGCTAGAAAAAGTGCAGAGACGGCAGCTAAATTAATGTGGGTAATGGAAGATTTAAGTTATGAGGAAAGGCTAACAAGCTTAAACCTGTTTAGTTTAGATAAACAGTGCCTTAGAGGGGATCTGATAACTTTACATAAATATATATATACACAGGGCCTTAGAGGGGATCTGATAACTTTATATAAATATATACGGGGCCTTAGAGGGGATCTGATAACTTTACATAAGTATATACGGGGCCTTAGAGGGGATCTGATAACTTTACATAAATATATATACAGGGCCTTAGAGGGGATCTGATAACTTTATATAAATATATACGGGGCCATTATAAACCATTGTCTGGAAACCTATTCATTAACAGGACTATACACAGGACACGGGGTCACCCATTTAGACTGGACGAAAGGAAATTCAGCCTAAAGCGTAGGAAGGGTTATTTTACGGTGAGAACAATAAAGCTGTGGAATTCTCTGCCTGTTGAGTTGGTTGGGTCAGAGACTGTATAGACTTTTAACCCCTTCACTACCTAGTGATTTTCCAAAAAAACCATTGTCAGAAACCAGTGTTTTTTTGCAAAATCATTGTTAATTAATGTTAAAGTAATAAATATTTGAGTTTATACTCTTTGTATGTCTTACAGTAAATAACCTTTTTTTGACCAGTAAATGATGCCATCTATTGCCAAATTGAGTTAGAGGTTTGAGCGGCTGGTCTATTTTCTTCTTTATCCCCCTGCATCGGCTGCTGAAAGCCCGATATTTCAGAGCTTTGAGCAGCTGATTTTACAGTTTTAGATCTTTGGACATTATAACCACAGGGCTAAAACTTTGGGGACACCTTCTGCAGCCCAAAAACAAATGAAATTTCTTTGCAGCAAACAAATATCATTTGTTTTTGGGCTGCAGATCAGCATATTGAGATATCTCGATATCGGGGCAACAGATGGTGCCTTTGAAGCCCGAGATATCTCGATATTAGCAGTGAAGGGGTTAAACAATGAATGGATGACTTCCTGCAAAAAACAGAATATTAAGGGTTATAATATAATATTTAATATGTGGGTAAGAGCTGCTTGATGCAAGGAGAAATCTGATGCCATTCTGGGGTCAAGAAGGAATTTGGTCCCAGTAGGTTGCATATTGGCGAGCGCTTCAGACTTGTTTTGCAGAACGTCATTCCCATTTGGCTGAGTTAATGGATAGCTGCAATAGCTTTCTATTCAGACACAATTTTGCAAAAATGTCTGTATTTAAGGATCTTTGCAAGACTTGAGTCCATTGGGAATGCATGGGAGTTGTTAAAATATAACTTTAAAACAAACAAAATAAATTTTCCTATTTACAATTACCATAATTGGAATTCCAATAAACATCTGCAAGGTCCAAATAAGAAAATATAAAGAAAAGATGCGCACTGACGCTAGCGGAGACATTAAAATCAACTACACACAATGTATAGCATCATCATGTCTGACTTTTTCTTTGTTGAAAACATTTGTCTTAGACAGACTTTCATTTCTGCCCCAAACAGGAATGTGATATAACAGCCAATCAGTATACAGATATATTTCCACGTCAGAATTTGGCCAGCACAGTTTAACAAAGAAACACTTATTACCATATATGGTTCAGATATGTCTTTTTCCTGTCTTCCACTTTCACACACTTTTTCAACATTCCTAAGCCCTGGGTCACGTGCCATGAAAGGGAGGGGGTAAACCACAGACCAATATCTTTACTACAGTACGTATTTGAATCACAGTACATATATATGTATAAATATAGGAAATTAAAAATATCAATTCTTTAAGGAGTAACAGTTTGTCTGTCTGTGTCAGAGTGTAGCATTCTTATACATAAAAGAAGCGCTGCAACCGCTACAGCTTCCTTTATATTTGTGACAGGAATCATGGTGAGTTAACAGATTTTTTTAGGACATGATTTTACGTACAGTTTATACATACAACAGGAATTTGGCATTAGCAGATATTCTTAATGCATACACATGCACCACTTTTCATTATATATGGTGTTTACTACTGAACTACAGAGCAAAGAAATGCTGAAAATAACATTGGATTGCATAGTAGAACTTGCAGGGATAAGATCACTATATCCAGGTAAAGTTAAGCTGCAACTGGATTCTCAAACACTAAAGGGGTTATTTACTAACAGGGTTATTCAGAGAAAGGTGAAACTCTGGAGAACTTTTGGAGAACTGAAAATTCTAGGTCAAAATAGCTGATTTGAAAAGTGAGATAAATGGGAGAATTTTTCTGGTTTGGCTATTTTGACCTAGAATTTTCACTTCTCCAAAAGTTCTCCAGAGTTTCACCTTTCTCTGAATAACCCTGTTTGCGTCAGTGTTTGCTTGTATTGCAGTGATGACAAACGCCAGCATTTCATCAAATTAAATCCAAAGAGAAGCTGCAATAGAGCTCAGTTTAATTCTATTGGCTTATTCTCAAAATATCAGATGATTCAGTTGAAATAAATTCTGCCCGAGTTGATATTTGGAACTATAATGTTGGTCCAAAAAAGGTTCGGATGGAAAAACGGCGAACAAAAAGTTTATTTTTGGCCAGTATAATACAGAATTGTGCCTTTAAATATGTCTTTTATACAAATCTGATGTTTAAAAAAAAAGATTGCAGTCTTATTTTTTCTATTTTTCTGCTTTAAAATCCATTTATCAACACCTTTTAGAAATGGATTTTTTTTCGGAAATTGGTATACCGAGAAATTCAAATCGAATCTCTATAACAAATATTTCCATTGAAAAGTATAGCCACGAGAAGCAATATTTGATCTGAATTTTGAAATTCGATATTGAAATGTCAGCAAACCCAAAACAAAAAAATGGTCAAAAATTGTCAGAAAAAGGTCCTGGTTTTGGCCACAATGGCCAAATTAAATCGAGCCCTTATTTTGATTTAGTTTGAAATGTTGAGGTTTGTCGTCAATGTAATACTGGAGATTTTCACCAGTATTTGCAACATCAACAGGGTTATTCAAAGAGAATTGAAAAGTCACTGCACGTTCGGTGACTTTTCACTCTCTTCAATTCAATGCGATTTGGCGATCCCATTTCGGCGACCCTGCGGTGTATTCAGCAAGCACCACAGGGCAGTGGCGTAGCGTGGGTTGTCAGCGCCCGGGGCCAGCCAAGAATTGTGCGCCCCCCCCAACCTGTGGACACGTTATCGATATTGCCCCAGCTCTCACATGGATATTGCCCCAGCTCACACATGGATATTGCCCCAGCTCACACATGGATATTGCCCCAGCTCACACATGGATATTGCCCCAGCTCTCACATGGATATTGCCCCAGCTCACACATGGATATTGCCCCAGCTCACACATGGATATTGCCCCAGCTCACACATGGATACTGCCCCAGCTCTCACATGGATATTGCCCCAACACTCACATGGATATTGCCCCAGCTCACACATGGATATGCCCCAGCTCACAAATGGATTTGACCCAGCTCACACATGGATTTGCCCCAGCTCATGGATTTGCCCCAGCTCATGGATTTGCCCCAGTTCTCACATGTATTTGCCCCCAGCTCTCACATGTATTTGCCCCCCAGCTCTCACATGTATTTGCCCCCCAACTCTCACATGGATTTGCCCCAGCTCTCACATGGATTTGCCCCAGCTCTCACATGTATTTGCCCCCCAGCTCTCACATGTATTTGCCCCCCAGCTCTCACATGTATTTGCCCCAGCTCTCACATGGATTTGCCCCAGCTCACACATGGATACTGCCCCAGCTCACACACGGATACTGCCCCAGCTCTCACATGGATATTGCCCCAGCTCACACATGGATACTGCCCCAGCTCTCACATAGATATTGCCCCAGCTCTCACATGGATATTGCCCCAGCTCACACATGGATATGGCCCAGCTCTCACATGGATATTGCCCCAGCTCACACATGGATTTGCCCCAGCTCACACATGGATTTGCCCCAGCTCTCACATGGATATTGCCCCAGCTCTCACATGGATATTGCCCCAGCTCACACATGGATATGGCCCAGCTCTCACATGGATATTGCCCCAGCTCACACATGGATTTGCCCCAGCTCACACATGGATTTGCCCCAGCTCTCACATGGATTTGCCCCAGCTCACACATGGATTTGCCCCAGCTCTCTCATGGGATTTGCCCCAGCTCACACATGGATTTGCCCCAGCTCACTCATGGGATTTGCCCCAGCTCACACATGGATTTGCCCCAGCTCACACATGGATTTGCCCCAGCTCTCTCATGGGATTTGCCCCAGCTCACACATGGATTTGCCCCAGCTCACACATGGATATGCCCCAGCTCACACATGGATTTGCCCCAGCTCATGGATTTGCCCCAGCTCATGGATTTGCCCCAGCTCTCACATGTATTTGCCCCCAGCTCTCACATGGATTGCCCCAGCTCTCACATGGATTTGCCCCAGCTCATGGATTTGCCCCAGCTCTCACATGTATTTGCCCCCCAGCTCTCACATGGATTTGCCCCCAGCTCTCACATGGATTTGCCCCAGCTCTCACATGGATTTGCCCCAGCTCTCACATGGATTTGCCCCCCAGTTTACACATGGATTTGCCCCCCAGTTTACACATGTATTTGCCCCCAGCTCTCACATGGATTTGCCCCAGCTCTCATGCACACATGTATTTGCCCCAGCTCTCACATGTATTTGCCCCCAGCTCTCACATGTATTTGCCCCCCAGCTCTCACATGGATTTGCCCCAGCTCTCACATGTATTTGCCCCCCAGCTCTCACATGGATTTGCCCCAGCTCTCACATGGATTTGCCCCAGCTCTCACATGGATTTGCCCCAGCTCTCACATGTATTTGCCCCAGCTCTCACATGGATTTGCCCCCCAGTTTACACATGGATTTGCCCCCCAGTTTACACATGTATTTGCCCCCCAGCTCTCACATGGATTTGCCCCAGCTCTCACATGTATTTGCCCCAGCTCTCACATGTATTTGCCCCCAGCTCTCACATGTATTTGCCCCCCAGCTCTCACATGGATTTGCCCCAGCTCTCACATGTATTTGCCCCCCAGCTCTCACATGGATTTGCCCCAGCTCTCACATGGATTTGCCCCAGCTCTCACATGGATTTGCCCCCCAGCTCTCACATGTATTTGCCCCAGCTCTCACATGGATTTGCCCCCCAGTTTACACATGGATTTGCCCCCCAGTTTACACATGGATTTGCCCCAGCTCTCACCTGGATATTGCTCCGGCAGGGGTTGAGGGGACCCAGAAGATGCCGGGCAGCGGGAGTGCCTGCCCGCCGCCCGGTCCTGAACAGTCCGTCCTGTTCTTGAAGGGGATGCGGCTGCGTGCGTGCGCAGGTCACGTGGTCCGGCTAATCAGGTGGTACAGAGACTCAGTACCACCTGATTAGCCGGACCACGTGACCGGCTGCGCCTGCACACAGCCGCATCCCCTTCAAGAACAGGACGGACTGTTCAGGACCGGGCGGCGGGCAGGCACTCCCTTTGCCCGGCATCTTCTGGGTCCCCTCAACCCGCGGGCCAGTTTTAGGGGCGCAAATGCGCCCCTATCAAAACTGCGCCCGGGGCCACGGCCCCCCCAGCCCCCCCCCACGCTACGCCACTGCCACAGGGCCATCGTAGTGCAGGGAAACGAACCCAACGAACAGTCACCGCAAAACCTGGTGAATACACACCAAACATAGCAAGGAAAAAAGGTGTCATTTGCGCTCGTTTCTATGTGTTCCATGTACAACAAAACTGAGGTTTTTGTTTGTTTCAATGGCCATTGCAACGTAAGCTCACTCGCCACTTCACGGCACCTCTTTACAGAGTGAGTACCTACCTAACATGTACCAAAAGGCCGCTCTACTGAGCAGCTCCAAGCCCCTCCTGCTGCTTTTCAGCCAAGGAGAGGCAAAGATGGTGGGTTTTATTTATACACGCACCAAACACTTCCCATTTGGGATTAAAAACAAAAACATGGAAAGAGGAACAGCTGCAGAACGACGGACTGGTGTTACAAGCATGATATACATAAATACAGAAAAAATGGCGTCGCGCCCATACTCACCGGAGCGGCAGCAACTGCCAGGAGTAACAGCCCAGTTAATGTATAAAACATAGCAAGGAAAAAGGTGTCATCGGCGCTCGTTTCTATGTGTTCCATGTACAACAAAACTGAGGTTTTTGTTTGTTTCATTGGCCATTGCAAATAAGCTCACTCGCCACTTACGGCACCTCTTTACAGAGTGGGTACCATAACATGTACCAAAGGCCTCTCTACTGAGCAGCTCCAAGCCCCTCCTGCTGCTTTCAGCCAAGGAGAGGCAAGATGGTGGGACACCTTTTTTCCTGCAATGTTTTATACATTAACTGGGCTGTTACTCCTGGCAGTTTGCTGCCGTCCGGTGAGTATGGGCGTGCGCCATTTTTTCTAGGGATGTGCGTTTCGGGTTTCGGAATTTCGGAATTTTCACGAAATTTCCCGATTCGGGTCTTTCGATTCGACCGAAATTCCGAAAATATTTAGACCCGAAACGGCCGAATCGAAAAGGTTTCCGAGCCGAAACGAAATTTTTTCGGAATTTTCGAATGAACTTGAAATGTGTCATCGAAATCTATTGCTTTGAAACGAGAACAGACTTTCCGAAAAACGAAAAAGTTCCGAAATCCGAAAAGTGTTCCGAGCCAAATCGAAAAAATTTTCGGAATTTTCAAATGGACTTGAAATGTGTCAAATCGAAATTTATTTTCCCTCTATAGTATTCATGATTTCAGTTCCATTCGGGATTTCGGTTCCATTTCGGTAAGTCTGGACATCGTATTATTTAACTATTATATCTGTTATATCGCTGATTCTGTAAAGTTTGTATTGTAAAATGTAAATGCGTTTTTTTTCACTGATCCGATAAGAATTGTCGTATTTGGGTCAGATCCGATTCGACCGCGGGTCGCGCATGCGCGCGCACGCACGCGGAGATCGTAACTTTATTGAGCAAACTTTTATTGACAACTTTTTCAACAAAATATTGTTGTTATTATTATTCATCAAAATGGCCGCTGCAAGCAGTAGCACCTCATCGGCAGATTCGTCACCAGCAGCACCCAGGAAGAAACGAGCCACAAATATGGCATTTGAGGAGATGTTGGAGCTTGTGCGCATCTTCGATAGCAAGGATTATGACTGCAGTAAGGGCCTTACCGCAGGAAGTGTAACGCGAGGAAGGATCGAATCCTACAGAAGCTACGCACCACATTTTGAAGATGTTCGGGAAGGAACGCACGAAGGACCAGCTGAGGAAACGCTGGTCGGATTTGAAGGTTCGAGAGCAGAAGCAGCTGAGGCATATCCGGCGCATCATAGCGAAACGTAAGTGTCATGTTATATTGTAAAGCGCTGCGCAAACTGTTGGCGCTATATAAATCCTGTATAATTAATAATGTGCTTGCATGTGCTAATGTGCACAGAATACGTTGATTTATCTAGTCCTTTTTTCATGCAATGTGATTGTGTATAGCTTTGCGTTTTCACGACTCGCCATACATGCATTTTTGCCATAGCTCTTCTTTTTTGTGATTTTACGTATTCGTGAAAATTGTGATATTTGATGTATGTAGATGAAGTTACAATGCTGGATTTCTTTTGGCACTGTGTGTATAGTCTGTAGTGTGCTGGGGGGGAGGTTGTTGTGATTGAGTGATGCATACGAGATGTCCCGCAGCTTGCCCAATATTGGCTCCCACCTGCGCATCAAAAAAATCTCTGCGTCTCTGCTAAGTGATAGGATGGGACATGTAGTTCTTCTGAAAGTGCATCCAAACAGAGCTGCGTTCAATACAGCCTCAGCAGCTGCTGCAGCAGTGTCACTGAATGCTTTAGATGCAAATTTCAAAACAAAATGGTGGATTTCTGTTGTTTTTCTGCAATATCCAGTTTTATTCACAGAAACTGAAAGTGAAACTGAGGCTGAGGCCTTCTATAAAATAACTAAAAGCAGTCGCACAATGCGCTTTGTACGCACACAACACAAATAATAGTTTTTATTGAATAAACGTAATGTTTACTTCTGAAAAAATATATAAATGAACGGTAATATATGTCTGTGTGCAATATATGTATGAGATGGGAGTAGTGGGGGGGGTCAAGCTGAGGCCTGTTCAATACCTCAGCCGCTGCAAGTGCTAAGTTAGCAACTTGCCATTGAACGCCGTTCAATCGCTCAGCATGCTAACCTAGCACTTGCAGCGACCCGAGGAGATGCTGAGTGTGACGTTTTAAAGATGGCCGCCGCCATGAAGCAGTAACAATGCCGTACAGCAAGATGGCCGCCGCCTCGAAGCAAGTAATAATTCCGTACAGCAATGTTAATTTTGCGGTTTCTGTTAACCAAAGCACAAAATATTTATTTATTATTTCCCCCTGTACATAGACATATATTACAGTTCAAATTATATATTATTGTTTCAGAAGTAAACATAACGTTTATTCATTAAAAACTATCATTTGTGGTGTGTGCGTACAAAACGGAATTGTGCTGACTGCTTCTCTTTATTATATTTTGTCCGAGTGATCCGAAAAACAATCTGAATTTTTCATTAAGAATCATCGGCCATTTTGGATTCAAAATTCGCATCCAAAGGGTTCAACGACACTGCTGCAGCAATTCAGCAGCTGCTGAGGTACTGAACAGGCCTCTGGTAGTGGGGTAGTGGAGGGGTGTCGCAATACTTTCGGCAATATAGTGTATAGATATACCATTTTTTCCAGTCTGCATTATTTACGTGTTATTTTTTGAATTGGCAGAAGACAGGAAGAAGGCCGCCGAATCTGCCCCGGCGGGCACCAGTGCCCCGGAGGAGGAGGAGGAACCACGGGCGTCCCACCCGCTGGTATATACTGTTTTATTTTGCAACGACTTTTGGTCAAAAACAGAAACATTTTTTGTTTACTGTATTTTAATTAAATTTTTTTATGTATAGCACAAGAGGAGCAGGAGGAGGAAGAGGAGGAGGAGGAGGAAGAGGAGAGAGGGAGCCAGAGGCCGCCAGTCCAGGTTTGTTTTTTTTTACTGTTGTATTTTGCATCGACTTTTGTTCAAAAATAAATCAGTTTTGTTGTTTACTGTATTTTTTATTTCTTTAATTTCTTACATATAGCACCGGATATGCTGACGGTGGTGCGTGGGGGATCAGTCGGAGGAGGAGGAGGAGCCTCAGGAAGCTGCCAGCACTGGTATATACTACTGTTATATTTTTTCAAGACTTTCAGTCAAAAATAGAAACCTGCTTTACTTACTGTATTTTCCTTCTTTCATTTATTGGATATATAGAAGGAGAAGCCAGACCTCGGGACTCGGAGGCAATTGGTCAGCAGCTTCGCCTGGCAGTCAGGACACTTGACAACATCCAGGAACTGCTGCAGGTCCTCCGTGAGCAGCTAGTGAACACCGCGGACATGCTTGAGCGGCAGTAAGAAGAGCAACAACTGCCTCAGCTGCTCCTGCTCGCCTGCTTTGGGTCGGACCAGCGTTTTCTGATCTGGTCCTTCGTACCGTCCTTCCCAAACACTCTAGGATGGTGGTGCGCGTAACTTCTCTGTTCCGATCCTTTCTCAAATTACTCTTCCTGCGTAAGGGCCCTTACTGCAGTCATATTCCTTGTTATCGAAGATGCGGACCAGCTCCAACATCTCCTCAAATGCCAGTAATTATTATCGCCTGGCTTAGACTGGAAGATGTTTGTTTGTATGTTTGTTTGTGTTGTTTGTGCCCCGTTGGGCAGTTTGCCATCCTTCCCCATGTAAATAAATTTTCTATTTTTTTTATATATTTCCTGTTGTGTGCGTTGCTTTACGTTAATAAGTTAATTATGTATTGCTTGGTTTCCAGTCCACACTGTTAAAATCATATGTACATAAATTTATTGACATTTCTATGGACCCTTTGTCATAAATTTGTCAACATATTTGTGGCCATGAATGTGACTGTGTAATTTTCACCCAAAAAAATATAACAAGTCCCTTTTCAATTTTTTTTTTAACAAACGCAACTCATAAATATAACCGCAAAACACTGATAAAATGTGAAAAAAACACTTTACACCTTGTAAAACAAACATTGAAAATTCTAATTTTATTGCATTTTTTTTATAATATACAGACAGGACATGACGCATACATATGATAATGATATATTATGAATCATCTGCCGAGTCTGCCGGAAAGAACGATATATAACATGTCTGGGGTCATATTATAAAAAGAAGGCTTCAAAACGCGTTTAAACAAGGAGCGAAACTGTTAAAAATTAGCTCAGCAGCAGACCGCAGTGCCGCACACAGGCGTGAAGGGAAGCCGTGAAATGCCTCAGCAGCGAAACGGTTAATTTTTTTTTTGTCTGAAACCTTTAAATCATTTTATTTTTTTTTTTAGTTTCAGATCATTTTGATCAACTACTTTTTCCGTTTTAAAAACTTTTTGTTCTGGTTTTTATCTTTAAAGTCAGACCATTCGGGTCAGTTTACCGTTTTTTAATAGTTTTGTTTTTTTTTTTTGTTCCTTGGCTTTCATACCATTTTTTTAATGTGATTAAATAAATAAAGTTGTGAAATGTATATTCATAAGAAAAAAAAGATCTTTATTTAATAAAAAAAACACGATAGAATCGCCAGAATTATCGTATCGACAGAATGAATTATCGGATCCGAAAAACAAACCAAAAATTTATTATAAAAAAATATATAAAGTATAAAAAAGTAAACCATAGTAGTTTACGCGTCAGTAGAGTTAGACAGCTTTGAAACGAGGAGAACAGACGTTCCGAAAAAAATGAAAAATTCCGAAATCACGAAAAGTTGATACAAAAAACCAGCAAACTGACCCGAAAATACGAAAAAATGGTCGATATTCAAAAAAAAATTTACACGATAAACGAGCCAAACCAAACCGAATCGAAACAGAAATCGGTTGAAACGAGCCGAATCAAAAATTTTAAACATCAGAACAAATCTAATCGAACCGAAAAAAAAATCAGTGCACAAGCCTATTAATATCTGACATCCCGATGTGAAACATCGGACTTTTGCATTAGATTTCGACCTTTTTATTTTTTTAACTTCTGGATAGTCGAAAATCGAAATCTATCCAAAAAGTCCAATGTTTCACATCATTCTGAACTTTGTTTGGATAGAGTAAGTCCGTGGGCGTGCGGCCGTTAAATGTATATACCAGTGGCGTCGTAACATGGGGGCGGGGGTGCGGCCGCACCAGGTGACACCCGCCTTTAGGGTGACACCGCCGTCCTAAGGGCGGGTGTCTCACCCTCCGCCGCGTTTTTTCACTCCCTGCGAGCGTCCGAAGCATGCAGCTTCGACGCTCGCCTGGAGGAAACACGTCACCAGCCAATCGCAGCTGGTCACGTGGCTCCCCCTGGCGAGCGCCCAAGCTCTGCGCCGCCGGACGCTCTGAGGGAGCGAAAAAGGCAGCGGAGGTGAGCTGGGGCCATTTTCATGAGGTGCTGGGGCATTCCATGTGCTGGGGCATATCCACGAGGAGCTGGGGCATATCCACGAGGAGCTGGGGCAAATCCATGTGTGAACTGGGGCATATCCACGAGGAGCTGGGGCAATCCATGTGTGAGCTGGGGCATATCCACGAGGAGCTGGGGCATGTCCACGAGGAGCTGGGGCATGTCCCGAGGGAGCTGGGGCAATATCCATGAGAGCTGGGGCATGTCCACGAGGAGCTGGGGCAATATCCATGAGGAGCTGGGGCATATCCATGAGGATGTCGGATGTCGGCCAAGCTTCCGGTAACTCCCCCTGAGGACTGGCGTCATCGTGCATAGCACGATGACGCCAGTCCTGGAGTTAACCCAAGCTGCCACCAATGGTGGAGATAGGGGGTTCCAAAATGAACCCCTATCTCCGATCTGGCAGCTAGGGTTAAAGTTTGGTATTGTTGGATCAGCCAGAGCATGGCTATTCCATACGATACCAAACACGAATGTGAAAAACGTTTGTAAAAAAATTTAAAAATATTTAAAAACATTTATAAAAAAATAATAAACAATTTTTTTTTTTTTTTTTGGTTTGTTAATGCAGCAATATTGTTCCCATTTCAATTATAATGTGAACAATGATGCTGCACTAACGATTTTTGTATGCGGTGCGTTTGTTAAAATCGCGTAATTTTCCCCAAAAGAAAATGTAACGAGACCCCATCTCTAATTTTTTAACAAGCGCACCCCATACAAAATATAACCGCAATTGCTCGCATTGTTAAAATGTGAAAAAAAAACACTTTACACATTGTAAATTATTGAAAATTCATATTTTATTGCATTTTTTGTTATAATATACAGACAGGTCATGACGTATACATATAATAATGACATATTATGAATCTGCTGAGTCTGCCGAATCGAAAAGTTTGAAAAATCGAAAAATCGAATCGAATCGAATCGAAAAAAAAATCGGTGCACATCCCTAATTTTTTCTGTACTTATGAATACACACCAAAACCCGCAAAAACATCTGGATTAACTCTGCCGAACATGCCGGAGAAACCCGAGCAGCCGCCGATCACAGCACAGAGCAGCCGCCGGAAAGAGCCGACACCGCAGACGAATGGAGTGAAAAAAAAAACTGTACGCTTGAATGTTTGAAAAGTGAAACACTGTTTGCAAAGAGACTACAGAGCGAAAATGTCTGAAATTTACATATAAGATTCAATGAATGATAATAAAAAGGGCTGTTACAGAAAAAAGAAAAAACGATTAAAAAAAATAAAAAAAGGGAAAAAAAATTCGCAAAAAAATACTGAAAAATGTCTAAAAGATCCTAAAAAATCTATAAATAAAGAGACTTTTACTACAGAATATTATAAATCAACGGTTTATTAGATATTGCATTAAAATGGGAATATTTTTAACATTGAAGCCAATGGGATTCGCCTGAATAAACCTGTCGAATGAAACCACCGAACAGCAGGGCAATTCGGCAACTTTTTCTGCTGGTTTTTGTTCTCTGAATAGATGAGGCATTGCTTCTCTATGGGGATTTCACTGCCCTCGAACAGGCAATGAACAGGCACCGTATGTGCAGGCAATTCCCCAACATTTGGCGAACTGCCTGCTCTCTGGATAGCCGAATGGCCAGGAAAGGTAAGTGTACGCTTAATTTCACTGTTCGATTACCTTATCGGCCACAATTCGGATCTCTTTGAATAACCCTGATAATCTGTCTCAAAGAACTACAAATTAACAAAATGTCCGACAGTATTAATTTTGTACCCCAGGGGTCAGCAACCTTGGCCCCCAAGAGTTTTTGGAAATACATAACCAATGATGTCTAGTCAGCACAAAGAGTGTCTGAGCATTATGGGAAATGTTGATCCAAACACCTGGGGGCCAAGGTTGCTGACCCATGTTCTACCCCTTTAACCCCTTAATGACCGCTGACGTACCATGTACGTCCTGCCCACAGGTCTCCCTTAGACCCGCGGGCGTACATAGTACGTCAGCCGGCTCCTAACCTGCGCCAGCCCGATACATACTTCTCCTCCACCCGCTTCCTCCTCGCTGCTCCAACGGAGTTCTGGCAGGGAGGAAGCCTGCCCCTCTGCTTTAGAGGGGCTGGCGAGCACGACGACGTCACCAGGCTGCGTGGTGACGTCATCGGCAGGCGCCCTGGCACCTGCATTGAAAACCAGGAAGTGGAGGGGTGGGCTCCTTTGGAGCCCTCTATCTCTCCAACCATGGCACCTAGAAACTTGAGTCTCCCCTTTTCAGCGGTATATAAAGTCAACAGTTTCGCTGCCGGATCGTGACTGCACCAATCGGCGCTGAGTTGCAACTTAAACCTGGAGGTGGCTGACATCTTGGATGTCAGCTAATCCTCCAGTTCACCCCCCACCCACTGACATCCCCACCATATGTGTGAGGATATTAGTGGGCCAGTTGGTGTAGTAAAAAAGCAACCAAAAAAAAGTTGTTTTTTAAAAAAAAAAAATATATATATTTGTCTGGGGGGGTTAGTTAAATAGGACCTAGGCTGTCATCTAAAAATAATGAGCAAAAAACTGTCAGAATGAGCTCAGCGCACATAGGTTGGCTCAGCAGTGAAGGGGTTAAAAAGCAAAACTATCAGGGTTATCCAAAGAGATCCGAATTGCTTGAGAAAGGTAACCGAACGCTGAAAATCAGCGCTCGGTTACCTTTCCTGGCCATTCGGCTTTCCAGAGAGCAGGCAATTCGCCAAATCCTGGCGAATTGCCTGCACATACGGTGCCTGTTTGAGGGCAGTGAAATCCCCATAAAAAAGCACTGCTTCGGCTATTCAGAGAACACAAACCAGCAGTGAAAGGTTCCCCTAATGCCCTGCCATTCGGTGGTTTAATTCGGCAAATTTATTCAGGAGAATCCCATAGGCTTCAATGTTAAAAATATTCCCGTTTTAATTCAATATCTAATAAACCATTCATTATAAAATTCGGCAGCAAAAAGTCTCTTTATTTATACATTTTTTAGGATACTTTAAGCATTTTTCTTAATTTTTTTTTTTTTTTAAAAGTCCGATTTTTTTATTTTTTTATTTAAGTTTTCTTCTTTTTTCTGTAACAGCCCTCTTTATTATCATTCCCTGGACCTCATGTGTAAATTTCAGACATTTTCGCTCAGTAGTTTCTTTGCAAACAGCTTTTCATTTTCACAGATTCATACAAACGGTTTTGCTAATTTATTCACTGCCTCTTCTGTGTCTCAGCTGCTTCGGCTCTGTGTGATTCGGCTCCTGTTCGGCTGCTTCGCTGCGTGTGATGGCTCCTGCTCGGGTTTTTCGAAGGTTAATCCAGATGTTTTTGCTTGTTTTCGGCGTGCATTCGGTGGGTTTTGGAATTTGCGGTTAGTTTTCGTCAGTTTTGCGATGACTTTTCCCTGCAATTCGGGGACCCTGTGGTGTTTGCTGAATACACCGCAGGGTCACCAAAATGGGATGGGCAAAAGGAACCGAATTGAAGAGAACGAAAAGTCACCGAACGTGCGGTGACTTTTCGAATCTCTTTGAATAACCCTGTATGGAAAAATTGGGTATTTCTATTCTCGTCACAAAATTTTGAAACTATTTAGCTAGGGTCTTTTTTGGCGGTTGTAGATTTTTGGGGATTAAATTACAAAAAAGTTTATTTTTACCATTTTTTCATCATATTTCATATTTTTTTATAGTAAATTATACGATATGATGGAAATAATGGTATCTTTAGAAAGTCCATTTAATGGCGGGAAAAACGGTGTATAATATGTGTGGGTTGTATAAACGAGTAGGAGGAAAATTTGACCTAAAAACGAACAGCGCAGAAACGTTAAAACAGCAGCGGTCACTACAGGACGGATTTGTGTAAACCTGCCCGGTCACTAAGGGGTTAATGAAAAGCACTTTCTGAAGAGCTGAGAAGGTGTCAGGTCATCTGTTCATTTTGAAAAGTAATTACTCCTTCACAATTAATCTTATTCTAAGAAACTAAGCAGAATAATTTATAATTCTTATGGAATTGTAACTTTTAGATGAATTAATATACACAAAGGCAAACTCATTGACAACCGACTCATATGACCAGTTCATCTTGCTACAAAATAATCAAAACCTCCACCTGTCAAGTGTATTGGTTGCAGCACATGAACAAAAGGTTAAGATAATAGTGATGTGTCAGCACTTTGTTTTAATAATTTCCTTATTAGTTCTTTGAACTGATTGTTGCCATTTCCTTTCATTCTTTGTTCTCTGTGAATGGGATCCCAGCAGATTGACTCACAGCTCACTAATCATTAAAGAGCTCTGGGGGTGATCTCAGGCAACAAAGAAGGAACAATTAAAAAAAATATGACATACTAATACAAAAAGGAATGATAAAATGCCAGCCTTTTATCAACTGTTGTAGCTGAGTTTCTCTAAGTCAGACTTCTTAACCCTTTCACTAGTACACAAGTAGACTTGTCACAGCCTCGCCGCCGGAGTAAGAAAGGCAGATCCGGTGCTGCTCTGCCTTGCTCTTCCTAGGCAGCACCCTACGTGGTCCGTCCTGCTGGAATATACCTTGAAAACACTCTCTGGCAGCATCAGCCAGTGCAATCAGTTAGGCCCTGCACCCCCTATTTAGTAGGATGTTTCTGCATTCTGTTGCCTCAGTGTGAGAGTAACCTCCAGCCTGTAAGGAAGCCTTCCTGTTCTTTCTGGTTATTTGTCCACCGGACTCCTGGCTATTCTCCTGGACTGTGTTACGGATTTCCCTTCTGGTAACTCGCCTTGAGACCCTTATTTTGTTTTGTCCTCAAGACCCCCTGTTGCCATGCCTGTTATCAAGATCCCCTGTTGCCGTGTCTGTCCTCCAGACCCCCTGTTGCTGTGCTTGTTTTCAAGACCCCCTGCTCCCGTGCCTGTCCTCCAGACCCCCTGATGCTGTGCTTGTTTTTAAGACCCCCTGCTCCCGTGCCGGTCCTCCAGACCCCCTGATGCTGTGCTTGTTTTTAAGACCCCCTGCTCCCGTGCCGGTCCTCCAGACCCCCTGATGCTGTGCTTGTTTTTAAGACCCCCTGCTCCCGTGCCTGTCCTCCAGACCCCCTGATGCTGTGCTTGTTTTTAGACCCCCTGCTCCCGTGCCTGTCCTCCAGACCCCCTGATGCTGTGCTTGTTTTTAAGACCCCCTGCTCCCGTGCCTGTCCTCCAGACCCCCTGATGCTGTGCTTGTTTTTAAGACCCCCTGCTCCCGTGCCTGTCCTCCAGACACCCTGATGCTGTGCCTGTTTAAGGAAAATCGCTGACGGCGTAATAAAAAGCATAGCGCTGCCTCATAGTAATAGGACTTGAAGCAGTATTACTAAGATTCACCTCCTACCATGCAGCGCTCAGGTGTTGTTTAATCCCACTGATCACCCTGCATAAAACCAGGCTACACCTGAAGCCCAATGCTTTCTCATTGACTTGGAACCTCCAAGCTGCTAGGAGCTGAACTTGTTCATCCCATACTTCCCTGAATTCTGGATCCTATTTCAACCTGCTGGATCTCCTCTTTATACCTCCTGGACTTATTGTTTCTCCCCGGATTTCTCCTATAAACTCCCCTGGATTATAAAGATTTATTTTACTACCTACCTGGACGCCTATACAGAGCGCACTCTGAGGACTAAGTTATAACTTTATTATTTAACCACTTCACTGCTGAGGACGCGCTCAGCGCGTCCTCAGCAGTCCCGCTGGTATGCGGAGGACGCGCTGAGCGCGTCCTCCCATCGGGGTCAGCGTTCGGCCGGGTTCCGGCCGATCGCTGGCCCCTCCGGTGCGGGCTGACATCCTGGAGGTCAGCCCGGCATCCGGACCAGCAGCCGCCAGAATTAGGTGTCATCGCGGGGGCGCGATGACACCTAATTCAGACGCCCCCCCCCCCGCATGTGCGGAGGAGGCGCCTGAAAGGGAGGGGGGGAGGTCCTTCGGACCTCTCTCCCTCCCGATCGGCGGCGCACAGGGGGTTAACCCAGGCATCATTTGGAAGGGCACAGCCTGCCCTTCCAAATGATGCCTGGCATTAACCCCTGGGGAGCCGGATCGCGAATCGGCGCTGAAAAGCGCCGGTTTCTCGATCCTTTCCCGGAGCTGGCCGACATCTTGGATGTCGGCCAAGCCTCCGGGAACTCCCCCAGAGGACTGGCGTCATCGTGCGTAGCACGATGACGCCAGTCCTAGAGTTAACCCCTAACTGCCACCAACTGTGGAGATAGGGAGTTCCAATGAACTCCCTATCTCCCGATCCGTGGCAGCTAGGGGTTAAATTTTGGTATCGTTGGATCGGCCAGAGCATGGCCGTTCCAACGATACCAAACATGAAAGTGAAAATTTTTGTAAAAAAAAAAAAAAAAAATTAAAAATAAAAATTAAAAAAAATTAAAAAAAAATAAAAAAATAAAAAATAAACACTTTTTTTTTATTTTTTTTTGGTTTGTTAATGCAGAAATATTGTTCCCATTTCAATTATAATGTGAACAATGATGCTGCACTAACGATTTTTGTATGCAGTGCGTTTGTTAAAAATAGTGTCATTTTCCCCAAAAAAAAATGTAACGAGACCCCATCTCTAATTTTTTTAACAAGCGCACCCCATACAAAATATAACCGCAATTGCTCGCATGTTAAAATGTGGAAAAAAACACTTTACACATTGTAAATTATTGAAAATACATATTTTATTGCATTTTTTGTTATAATATACAGACAGGACATAACGTATACATATAATAATGACATATTATGAATCTACTGAGTCTGACGGAAAGAACGATATATAATATGTCTGGGTCATATACTAAAATAAGCCTTCAAAACACGTTTAAACATGATGCGCAAAACAGGTAAAAATGACCTCAGCATAGGGGCGGGAAAAGCCTCAGCAGCGAAAGGGTTAAAGACTTCTTCCTCTTTGTTTATCTACGTATATATATATATATATATTATATTCAGTGTACTTCTGTATTCCTTAACTCTTATGATTATATGTGTCCTTCTCTGTATAACCTATACCTCATTTCTCTATGCTAATACCAATACCTGCAATCTGTATATATAATATCAGTTTCTCTCCTAATCCATATCTCTCCCTCTCTCTGTATAATATATATTATTCCTTTTCTGTTCTGGATCTGTATCATTATTACATCCTACTCTTATCCCAGTTTAGTGTCCTCATCTACTCCTGTATATCTTCAGTGTGTCTTTTTTTATTCATCTTTTTCCTTCTCTAGTATAAACCCCTTTTACATTCTGTTATTACCTCTTGTGTCCTTTACAATAAACCCTTCATATATATCTCTACCTTGCAAGCCTCCTGATTTAATGCACAGTGGCTCGAATCTACCGCCCCGGAACCTGTATCCTGACAGCCTGTCATCCAGACTCCCTGTTGCCATGTTTTGTTTTCCAGAACCCGTGTTGCCGTGACTGTCCTCAAGGACCCCTGTTGCCATGCATGTCCTCAAGGACCCCTGTTGCCATGCATGTCCTCAAGGACCCCTGTTGCCGTGCCTGTCCCCAAGAACCCCTGTTGCTGTGCCAGTCCCCAAGACCCCCTGTTGCCGTGCCTGTCATCAAGACCCCCTGTTGCTGTGCCTGTCCTCAAGACCCCCTGTTGCCGTGCCTGTCCTCAAGACCCCCTGTTGCCGTGCCTGTCTTCAAGACCCCCTGTTGCCGTGCCTGTCTTCAAGGCCCCCCTGTTGCCGTGCCTGTCTTCAAGGCCCCCCTGTTGCCGTGCCTGTCTTCAAGGCCCCCTGTTGCCGTGCCTGTCCTCAAGGCCCCCTGTTGCCGTGCCTGTCCTCAAGGCCCCCCTGTTGCCGTGCCTGTCCTCAAGGCCCCCTGTTGCTGTGCCTGTCCTCAAGGCCCCCTGTTGCTGTGCCTATCCTCAAGGCCCCCTGTTGCCATGCCTGTCCTCAAGGCCCCCTGTTGCCATGCATTTAGTCAGTGTGCTGCTGTGTGGGTTATAACAAAATAATCTGTAAAAATAAAATATGAAGTTAAAAAAAAAGTTCACATACTCACCTGCTCTATGCTCCCCCGTCGCCCGTCTCTGTCCTCCGCTTTTTTTTCTTTCAGTTCGCCTCCGGCACGCTGCCTACTTCCTGAATCTATGCTCTTCAGTTCCTCAGGAGAGGCACTTTAGGAGCAATTGAATTGCTTGAGCCAATGGGAAAGCACCATTGGTCTCAAGCCATTCAATTTGTTTCACAAATGCCTCCATGGAAGGCGGGGCCTTCCATGGATTTATTGGCTCAGGACCAGGGGTCAAGTCGAGGGGGAATGCGTGGGAACGGAGTTCCTGCACTAATGTTGCAGAGGGAACGGAGTTCCCTGTGGTCCCATACTCTATAAAGCTTGTAGTCAGGTGTTCAATCATATATTTCTCTATTAAGTCACAAATATAGGATTTATCATATATTTTTGCTATATTCCACATATTTATTTATTTATTTATAAAGTATTTTACCAGGAAGGAGACCTTGAGATTTCTCTCGTTTTCAAGTATGTCCTGGGTTCAAGAACATTGAATTGTTACAGTAGGTACAGAAATACAAGGAACACAAATGGTTAGGCAGGCATATTATGGATATATACACACACAGGCAGGTACAGTAGGTACAGAAATACAAAGTAATAAATTGCAAGATATTTAAAAAACAACACAAATATACAGATTAACCCAGAAAATAAATATGTAGGAAATATAGTCATTATGTCACATGTTTACAGGTGCATTCTGTTATGTTAATAGGGAACTCTTAAGGGACTTTAGACTGGGGGAAGATTTGATGGCGTCTGGGAGGTTATTCCATATTTGCGGTGCTCTGTAGGAAAATGAGGATCGAGACACTTTCTGTTTGTATTGTGGTATTGCAAGTAAGGTGCTGGTCCTGGATCGGAGGATATAGGATGAGGGAACTGCTGGGCAAGCAGCCTATTCAGGTAGGGTGGTAGCTTCCCAGAAAAGCTCTTAAACACCAGGTTGGAAAGGTGAAGAGTGCATCTGGATTAAAGCGATGGCCAGTTTAGCTCTTTTAACATGTCACAATGGTGGGTCATGTAGTTACATTGTAGCGCAAAGCAACAGAATGAGTTATACAATGTAGTAAGTTTCTGGAGGTGTGTTTGCGGGCGGCTGCATACACTACATCTCCATATTCAATAGCCAGCATAAGCATTTGTTGTGTCTGCTGTCTTATTGACATATACATTTAATATATCATATCTGAGTGTATGTTTGTGTTACGTGCGAGGTGATAATTGCTTATTGGGAGACAGAAATCCTGGCGAGTTCCCACACTTCTTTTTTTAGGACTTGATCCCTGCGCAGGACAGTCATGTGATTGTCCTCATCAGTCATGGGGGGCGTTGTCGCAGGGGGGCAGAGCACAGAGCACATGTGTGCTACTGTGCTGGGGGTGTGTGACCAGTGGCATAGCAGAAGAGGAGGCCACAACAAAGGGCCTGCAGGAGGTCCCCAGTGGAGTCAGCCAGCCAGCCTGCATCCAGACTGGGAAGAAGGAGGACAGAGCAGAGGCAGAGAATAATTTTAACTGTTGCTGAGTGTATTATTGACTACTATAACCTGCCCCTGCAGGATGGATGAGGAGATCATCAGAGTGAGATGGGCCAGGGGCAGAATAAAGTGAGGGGGGCTGTTGGTGGGGTAAAGTGGGGGGGCCTGCTGCTGGGAGAGGGAGAATAAAGAGTAAAGTGAGGCTGGCCTGCTTGGGGGGAGAATACAGTGAGGGGGCCTATTGGGGGGAATAAAGTGAGGGGCTTGCTGGGGGAGGAGAATAAAGTGAGGGGCTTGCTGGGGGAATAAAGTGAGGCTGGCCTGCTTGGAGGGGGGAATACAGTGAGGGGGGGGGGAATTGTCAGGCTCGAGCCAGGAAGAAGCCATGGCAGGGCCTAAGGTTTATAATAATATCCCAAGCGCTGGAGGAGAGCAGATGAAGCAGACACAGGAACTTATGCTGGTAAATATATGTATATTCAGAACACACAGCAACTAGTCTGATACACAATAGCAGAACACTGGAAACAATAGGATAAGTCTTTCTGTGTACAGTGTCTATACACCAGGGATTGTGGCTATGAAGTGTCCACTGCAGGCAGGATCCACTGCACTGGAACCAGGAGCTCTTGGCAAAGGTACCTTGATAGCAGGAAGGTGGAATGAAGCTTGAACACAGGTAGCCACAGGTGTAGTCTCTTATGCCCACAGGATAGTGGGCTATGCAGTGTTCACTGCAGGCAGGATCCACTGCACTGGAACCAGGAGCTCTTCGCAATGTTAACAATAAGCAATGCAGTCAGATGTAAGCTAATACACTGGAACCACAGGAAAAGCACAATACAGAGGATATGGGCAATAAGGACAAAACACAGGAAGAGGCAGCTCACAGGACCTCACATATAGCAGGATAGGGAAGAGAATGAGAGAGCGTGGATGGAAGGGTGTGGCCTGGTTAAATGTAAATCACCCAGGTGATCTGAGCAGGAATTAACCCTGGAGTGGAAGCTGACAGGGAGTGGAATGGCAGATGTAGTAACCCAGACTGACCACAACCAGGCTCCTAGGGCTGGGGCATGACATAATAAAGTGAGGGCTTGCAGGGGAGGAGAACAAAGTGAGGGGCTTGATGGGGGGGAATAAAGTGAGGCTGGCCAGCTTGTGGAGAATACAGTGAGGGGGCCTATTGGGGGGATAAAGTGAGTGGGCCTGTTGGTAAAAGTGGTAGCACAAGTGCACCAGAACTAGCAGTGTTGGAGGTGTTTTTTGTATTTTTGCCTATCTGTTTGGATGCGGAAGGGGGCTTTCACTTTCTAGCTGCAGCCAAGTAATTCACAGTATTTTTTGTGTGTATTTCAGATACCTGACCCCCTGTTTTTTTCCCGTTTGTAGATCCTGGGGAGCACTGAGAGCAGCCAGATCCTGGAGAGCACTGAAAGCAGCCAGATCCTGAGGAGCACTGAGAGCAGCCAGATCCTGGGGAGCCCTGAACCTACGTAACCTGTGTATACCTCACCAGCCACTGACCTCACTGCACGTCGCTGCTGAGAACCACACCTGTGGGATCGAACTGGACTGGGACTAAGAGCATAGGAGAAAAGGGGTTGCCAGTGGATTTAGGGTGGAGCACTGATGGTTTGGGCCTTGGCAGCGATGTGTGCTATGACAGCCTGTCACATAGGGTTTACCCAAACATATGCAGTAGAGATGTTCTGTATATATTTACTGTTTGGGTAATGGAAAGGGATTTTTCAATTAAACCAACGCGTCTTGCTAGTGGTTTTATGGAAAATCAATTGGTATTTAAAGGGTTTTAACCAATGTTTGTAGTAAACTTGATGGATTCTTTTTAATTCAATAGAGATAATTCTTGACAATACACGTTCATCATCAGATTAATCTCATACAGTGTAATCTAATTTGGAAAACAACAACTAGTTGAAATAAATTATTGTTCTCCTGAGGCAGTATGGCTATTAATATCTAATGATTAACTGAAAAATCTGCATACAAAGGATCGGTTGTCAAGAGTGTTGTATTGTTGTGTTTCGTTTGTTGTATTTTAAAGAATAATACATTCACAACTGAATTCAACACTTTTGAAATAATAAATACATATATAAAAACCTATAGGGGTTATTCAGAGAGCACTGAAATGTCATTATATACTTTGAGAGACCAATAGCATACATAAAAAGAATATTAACCCATTTAGGCTAGGGTCAGACGAGCGCAGTGCGAACGCGCGTGCAGGCGCACTTAATCACGGCCGTGCTAGCAGCAAATGACGGGCAATGACGGCCAATATACGAAGTACGGTCGCACAAAAGTCCGGCTGCGCAACGCAAGTGGCAAACGAACGCATTTTGTCGAGAACGTAAAACCTCTAGTACGGTTGTACAGAGTGCGCTGCGTCCGCTAGAGGCGTGTGTGCGTGAATTGGAGATGTCAGACACTGCTAATGTCCGGCCAACATAACGTCCAGATGCACAAAGTGTTTTATTGATGATCCGTACAAAATCACGGATGCAAATGCGCATAGTATGACCGCTATCGCGTACTCCGTGAAAAAATGCGTCCATTCGTTCGAACGCACTTTTTCACAGACAACGCGAAAATGCGTTCGTCTGACCCTAGCCTAAGTACCAAGGATTGACTATACTCAAGGTTAAAAAACTCCTTTGAGTAATCTCGATTTGGAGTCATTGAAAGGAATAGTGATTACTGAAAATGAAATTTGTTTGCAAATGGGTTCCAGAACTAAATTTTCAGCATCTTGGACATGTCATCCATCCTTTAACCCTTTCGCTGCTGAGGCTTTTCCCGGCTCTGTGCTGAGGTCATTTTTACCGGTTTTGCTCATCATGTTTAAATGCGTTTTGAAGGCTTATTTTATTATATAACCCAGACATATTATATATCGTTCTTTCCGTCAGACTCGGCAGATTCATAATATGTCATTATTATATGTATACGTCATGACCTGTCTGTATATTATAACAAAAAATGCAATAAAATATGAATTTTCAATAATTTACAACGTGTAAAGTGTTTTTTTTTCACATTTTAACATGCGAGCAATTGCGGTTATATTTTGTATGGGGTGCGCTTGTTAAAAAAATTAGAGATGGGGTCTCGTTACATTTTTTTTGGGGGAAAATTACGTGATTTTTAACAAACGCACCGCATACAAAAATCGTTAGTGCAGCATCATTGTTCACATTATAATTGAAATGGGAACAATATTGCTGCAATAACAAACCAAAAAAAAAAAAAACTTGTTTATTTTTTTTTTATAATTTTTTTTAAAATATTTTTTTATTTTTATTTTTAATTTTTTTTTTTAAAAAAAAAACGTTTTTCACAGTCGTGTTTGGTATCGTTGGAACGGCCATGCTCTGGCCGATCCAATAGTACCAAACTTTAACCCCTAGCTGCCACGGATCGGGAGATAGGGGGTTCATTGAACCCCCTATCTCCACGTTGGTGGCAGCTAGGGGTTAACTCCAGGACTGGCGTCATCGTGCTATGCACGATGACACCAGTCCTCAGGGGGAGTTTCCGGAGGCTTGGCCGACATCCAAGATGTGAGCCAGCTCTGGGAAAGGATCACGAACCGGCGCTTTTCAGCGCCGATTCGTGATCCGGCTCCCCAGGGGTTAATGACAGCCACCGTTTGGAAGGGCAGGCTGTGCCCTTCCAAGCGGTGCCTGTATTAACCCCCTGCTCCCCGGCGATCGGGAGGGAGGGAGGTCTGAAGGACCTCACCCCCCTCCGTTTCAGGCGCCTCCTCCGCACATGCGGGGGGGCGCCTGAATTAGATGTCATCGCGTTGCCGCGATGACATCTAATGTCCCCGCCGGGCTCCCGAGTGCTGGGCTGACATCCAAGATGTCAGCCCGCACCGGGGGGGCGCAGCAATCCGCCGGAATCCGGCGGATTGCTGCCTCTTGTGCTCGGACACGCTGAGCGCGTCCGTAGCACAGGAGAACCACTTGGCTGGACGCGCTGAGCGCGTCCATAGCAGCCAAGTGGTTAAGGAAAACACGTATCCGCAGCTATACATGTAGTTGCACTTTGTGACCAGCAGAGGGAGCCCTCTGCTGTCAAATAGGGATGAGCTGTTCAGGTTCGGAGTTCGACCCGAACCTTGGCAGTTCGAAAGTTCGCGAATTTTGAACTTTTTGGGCGTGTTCGGTTCGAGTTCGAAAAAAAAAAGAAAGTTTGAAAAAAGTATAGAAAATGCTTAAAATAATACTAAAAAAATCTAGAAATAAAGAGACTCTTTACTGCAGAATATTATAAGCAACGGTTTATTAGATATTGAATTAAAAACTAATGTGCACGTGGAAAGATTATCAACTCTAAGGCTGGGGTCAGACCAGCGCACTTTTAACGTGCATTCTGGCGCACATAATTACGGCCGCACTAGCAGCAGATGACGGGCAATGACGGCCAATATACGATGTACGGCCGCACAAAAGTCCGGCCGTGCAACGCAAGTGGAATTTGAACGCATTTCTTTGAGAACGCTGAACGCTAGTACTGACGTACTGAGTACGCAGCTGCGGCATAGCGGCATGTTTGCGTGATTAGGAGATGTCGGACGCTGCTAATGTCCAGCCTACATAACGTCCAGACGCAAAAAGAGTTTTATTGACGATCCGTACAAAATCACGCCCGAAAATGCGCGTCGTCTGACCGTTTTTGCGCATTCCGAGAAAAAATACGTCAATGCGTTCGGACGCACTTTTTCACGTTCGCGGGGAAAAATGCTTTCGTCTGACCCTAGCCTAAATGACCTCTGTTCACAAACGGGCATAACACCAGGTGTTTTTAGTCTGGTAATCAATTTGATACATTGTACAATATAGTGAGGGGGTGGGGTGGTGTCTGCTGCTGATTGAGATTTGAGAATTAATTTCCCTAAAACATCCTAATATGCTGCATTTAACCCTTTCGCTGCTGAGGCTTTTCACACCTCTGTGCTGAGGTCATTTTTACCGCTTTCGCTCATCATGTTTAACCGCGTTTTGTAGCCATATTTTGATATATGACCCAGACATATTATATATCGTTATTTCCGGCAGACTTGGCAGATTCATAATATGTCATTATTATATGTATATGTTATGTCATGTCTGTATATTATAACAAAACTGCAATAAAATTAGAATTTTAAATAATTTATTATGTGTAAAGTGTTTTTTCACATTTTAACATGCGATCGTTTGCGGTTATATTTTGTATGGGGTGCGCTTGTTAAAAAAATTAGAAATGGGGTCTCGTTACATTTTTTTTTGGGGAAAATTTCGCTTTTTTTAACAAACGCACCGCATACAAAAATAGTTAGTGCAGCATTATTGTTCACATTATAATTGAAATGGGAACAATATTGCTGCATTAACAAAACAAAAACGAACAAAAAAACTTGTTTATTTTTTTTTAGAATTTTTTTTAAAAATATTTTTATTTTTTTATTTTTATTTTTTATTTTTAAAAAAAACATTTTTCATGCTCATGTTTAGTATCCTTGGAAAGGCCATGCTCTGGCTGATCCAATGATATCAAACATTAACCCCTAGCTGCCACGGTTCGGGAGATAGGGGGTTCATTGGAACCCCCTATTTCCACCAATGGTGGCAGCTAGGGGTTAACTCCAGGACTGGCGTCATCGTGCTATGCATGATGACGCCAGTCCTCAGGGGGAGTTCCTGGAGGCTTGGCCGACATCCAAGATGTCGGCCAGCTCCAGGAGAGGATCACGATCCGGCGCTTTTCAGCGCCGATTCGTGATCCGGCTCCCCAGGGGTTAATCACAGCCACCGTTTGGAAGGGCAGGCTGTGCCCTTCCAAACGGTGCCTGCATTAACCCTCTGCCCCCTGGCGATCGGGAGGGAGAGAGGTCCGAAGGACCTCGCCCCCTCCCTTTCAGGCGCTTCCTCCGCACATGCGGGGGGGCGCCTGAATTAGATGTCATCGCGCTGCCGCGATGACATCTAATTGCTCCGCCGGGGTCCCGGAGTGCTGGGCTGACATCCAAGATGTCAGCCCGCACCGGGGGGGCCAGCAATCCGCCGGAATCCGGCGGATTTCTGCCTCCTGTGCATGGATGCACTCAGCGCGTCCATAGCACAGGAGAACCACTTGGCTGGACGCGCTGAGCGCGTCCATAGCAGCCAGGTGGTTAACTGGTGTTTGAACAAAATCTAAAGCAATGTTATTTTTCACCTCGGGATTAAACATTCACAGGGTTATTCAGAGAGCGGTGAAAAGCAGGAGAATAACTGGAGAAGTGAAAATTCTAGGTCAAAATAGGCAAACCAGAAAAAATCTCCCATTTAGCTCACTTTCCAAATTGGCTATTTGGTCTAGATTGTTTTCTTCTCCTGCCAGTTCTCCTGGCTTTCACCTCTCTCTTGGGGTTGTTCAGAGAAAGGTGAAAACCAGGAGAATGGCAGGAAAAGAGAACAATCTGGACCAAATAGCCGATTTGGAAAGTGAGATAAGGCTAGGGTCAGACTAACGCATTTTTCGCAGCCACCGTCAAAATGTGCGTCCGAACGCATTGCCGTATTTTTTCACGGATTGCGCGAAAACGGTCATACGATGCGCATTTTTGTGCGTGATTTTTTACGATCCAAACCAGGAAACTTTGGGTGTCTGGACGTATGTTGGGCCGGACATGAGCAGGGTCTGACGTCTCCAAATCACGCACGCACGCCGTAGTGGACGCAGCGCACTCTGTACGTCCGTACTAGCGGTTCTGCGTTCTCGAAAAAATGCGTTCATTTTCCACTTGCGTTGCGCAGCCGGACTTCGTGCGACCGTACTTCGTATATTGGCCGTCATTGCCCGTCATTTGCTGCTAGTGTGGCCGTGATTAAGTGCGCCTAAACGCACGTTAAAAATTCGCTAGTCTGACCCTAGCCTAAATGGGCGAATTTTTCTGGTTTGGCTATTTTGACCTAGAATTTTCCATTCTCCAGTAATATTCTCCCATTTATCTCACTTTCGAAATCGGCTATTTGGTCTAGATTGTTCTCTTCTCTTGCCAGTTCTCCTGGCTTTCACCTCTCTCTCAGGGTTGTTCAGAGAAAGGTGAAAACCAGGAGAATGGCAGGAAAAGAGAACAATCTGGACCAAATAGCCGATTTGGAAAGTGAGATAAGGCTAGGGTCAGACTAGGGTCAAACGCATTTTTGACAGCGACCGTCAAAAAGTGTGTCCGAACGCATTGCCTTATTCTTTCACAGAATGCGCGAAAACGGTCATACGATGCGCATTTCTGTGCTTGATTTTTTACGGATCCAAACCAGGAAACTTTGGGTGTCTGGACGTTATGTTGGCCGGACATGAGCAGTAGGCTTGTGCACCGATTTTTTTTTCGGTTTGATTCGGTTCGATTTTTCGGATTTTTAAACTTTTCGATTCGGCTCGTTTCGACCGATTGCGGTTTCGATTCGATTCGGTTCGACCTGTTTTTCGGGTACATTTTTTTTCGGAATTTCGACCATTTTTCGTATTTTCGTATCACTGTGCTCGGTTTTTGTATCGACTTTTCGTTTTTTCGAAATATTTTCGTTTTTACGAAAATTTTCGTTTTTACAAAATTTTCGTTTTTAGAAAATGTTCGTTTTTCGGAAAATTTTCGTTTTTCGGAAAATTTTCGTTTTTCCGAATTGCACATTTTTCGGCATATCGACCATTTTTCGTATTTTTCGTGTCATTTTGCCCGTTTTTTTGTATCGAATTTTCGTTTTTTCGAAAAATTTTCGTTTTTCACAAAATTTTCGTTTTTACAAAATTTTCGTTTTTCGGAAAATTTTCGTTTTTCGGAAAATTTTCATTTTTCGGAACATCTGTTCTCCTCGTTTGAGACATTTCAAGCCCATTCGAAAAATCCGAAAATATTTCGTTTCGGCTCGGAAAACATTTCGGATCTGAACTTTTCGGATCTAAAATTTTTTGGAAATTCGGCCGCATCCGAAAACACGAATCGGGAAATTTCGTGAAAATTCCGAAATTCCGAAACCCGAAACGCACATCCCTAATGAGCAGGGTCTGACGTCTCCAAATCACGCACACACGCCGCTAGTGGACGCAGCGCACTCTGTACGTCCGTACTAGCGGTTCTGCGTTCTCGAAAAAATGCGTTCATTTTCCACTTGCGTTGCGCCGTCATTGCCCGTCATTTGCTGCAAGTGCGGCTGTGATTAAGTGCGCCTAAACACACGTTAAAAATTCGCTAGTCTGACCCTAGCCTAAATGGGCGAATTTTTCTGGTTTGGTTATTTTGACCTAGAATTTTCCATTCTCCAGTCGTTCTCCTGCTCTTCACCGCTCAAAGAGAGAAAGGTGAAACTCAGGAGAATAACTGAAGAGAAAATTCTAGGTCAAAATAGCCGAACCAGAAAAATTCTCCCATTTTTCTCACTTTCCAAATCGGCTTTTTGGTCTAGAAGTTTCCATTCTCCTGCTTTTCACCACCAAAAAATCAGTAAACTTTTTCTGCGTGTCCGAAAATGTCTCCTCTTTTCATACAGACTGCCGCCCAAAGCAGTTGTTTATGGATAGATTAAAGAAAAAGCATTTACCGTCATTTGAAATGTCATTTTTTGGTTTTTACATATTTCTATACATCCTAGAAATCCGCCACTTCACGGGCAGGTTATGGGGACCTCCTAGGGACGATATTTGCAGGAATTTTTCATTTTTATTTTTAACCCTTATTTCATGGAAAACTCACTGTCCCTTTAAAAACGTTTTTTTTTTAACTTTTTGTCCTTGTTTCCTGTCCCCCAGGGCACTACCCGGACCCCCATACACCTTTTATGGCAAATATGTAGCATATATGCCCTCTTGGAGGGCACTCCAACAAACCGACTTTTCAGCCCCATTGACTTGCATGGGGGTTCTGGTTCGGGTTCGGGTTCGGTCCCGAACAAATGGGAAGTTCGGGTTCGGGCTCGAACCGAACTCGGGGAGTGTTCGGCTCATCCCTACTGTCAAACAAACCTACGGTCTCTAAAATTAATGTAAATTGTATTTTAGAAATTATTTTTTTTGTTTGCAATGGAAACTTAGTAGTCAAGGGGTTAAGATGTTGCCTATTTAGGCTAGGGTCAGATGAGCGCATTTTGTACGGACTGTGCGTCAGTGCAGTAGGACGTACTTACTGACTGACGACAAGGTAGTGGCCACACAGTCCGTTTTTTTCACTGAATGGATTTCTTGACTGATGTAGCAGGAAAATAAATTACAATGAAGAAAACATTTTGTCCGTCAAAAATACTGGACGTATAAATGCAGTCCGTCTGAACCGCTCCATCACTCACACACAAAGCTATGTGGACGTGTGTGGACGTGGCGCACTCCGCACGTCCGTTCTATAGCAGTATTACGTTCTTGCCTAACCTGCGTCCGTTTGCAGCGTCCGTCAGCCCCCGCACTTCTGTGCGCACGTACTTCGTGTGTGGGGCTCCATTTAACACAATTGTATGCTATCACGGACGTACTTATGTGCGGCAACACGGACGTTAACACTGCGTTCGTCTGACCCCAGCCTTAAAAAACCTTTGTCTAAAATACTATTTTTCAATGTTTATCTTAAAAGGTATTTTATTTTTGCAACTCACATGTTTTGAAAAGGTTACTGAGACCCAACTGAACCATATACAGTAGGACATTTTGTATATAAAAGCTAATTTAAGTACTTTATATGTGGTATTGTTCCATTGCTTCAAACAGCAGGGTTTAGCTCAACAGATGGTTTAATTAATTTTTTTTTTTCTATTATTCATTTGAGGTCTGAAAAGGTCTTCGTGTGACTTCAAAACAAAATGTCAACATATTAAAACACAGAAATAATTCTATAAAGTCAATTGTCCATTAACAACAATATTAATGAAAAAAAGAGAAAGAACTGATTCTGATTATGCGACAAGAAGAAAAAAAAATCATTTTTACTCGAACGCTACACACACAGGCAGGATTGTGAGGCTAATAAATGCAAGTACCAATGCATTAGGGATGAGCCGAACACTCCCTGAGTTCGGTTCGAGCCCGAACCCGAACTTCCCATTTGTTCGGGTCCGAACCCGAACCCGAACCCGAACCCAATGCAAGTCAATGGTGCTGAAAATTCGGATTTTAGAGTGCCCTCCAACAGGGCATATATACTACATATTTGCCATAAAAGGTGTATGGGGGTCCGGGTAGTGCCCTGGGGACAGGAAACAAGAACAAAAAGTTTAAAAAACGTTTTTAAAGGACAGTGAGTTTTCCATGAAATAGGGGTTAAAAATAAAAACCAAAAATTCCTTCAAATATCGTGGCCTAGGAGGTCCCCATAACCTGCCCGTGAAGTGGCGGATTTCTAGGATGTATAGAAACACTTAAAAACAAAAATGAGGTTTCATATGACGGTAATGCTTTTCCTTTAATCTATCCATAAACAACTGCTTAGGGCGGCAGTCTGTATGAAAAGAGGAGACAATTTCGTACACGCAGAAAAAAGTTTACCTGATTTTTTTGGCTAAATTATTGTGAAATATATGCAGGCTTTGGATGAAAGTAACAATAGGTGCTTTAAAATTGGTCTTTAGCGTCCCAACAGTGCCGTCACACACCGTAACCCCTCTGAGGATATGAATCTGATACAGGCGTCAGTGGCAGTGCACCCAAATATTGTGCTTTGGTGCCAGGCTTGCAAGTACTATCATACAGTAACCCCTCTGTGGTATTGTGGAAGAGTGCAGGGGTGGACTTTGCGGTCCTATATTGAAAAGTTTTTGGATCTGGTAATGGGCGTCAGTGCACCCAGATATTGTGCCTTTAATGCCAGGCCAGCAAATATCATCATACAGTAACCCCTCTGTGGTATTGTGGAAGAATGCAGGGGTGACCATGTGGTCCTATATTGAAAAGATATGATTCTGGTCAAGGCGTCAGTGCACCCAGATATTGTGCCTTTAATGCCAGGCCAGCAAGTATCCTCATACAGTAACCCCTCTGTGGTATTGTGGAAGAATGCAGGGGTGGACCATGTGGTCCTATATTGAAAAGATATGATTCTGGTCAAGGCGTCAGTGCACCCAGATATTGTGCCTTTGGTGCAAGACTGCCAGGCCAGCAAGTATCATCATAACAGTAACCCCTCTGTGGTATTGTGGAAGAATGCAGGGGTGGACCATGTGGTCCTATATGAAAAAGTTTTTTATCTGTTAATGGGCGTCAGTGCACCCAGATATTGTGCCTTTAATGCCAGGCCAGCAAGTATCATCATACAGTAACCCCTCTGTGGTATTGTGGAAGAATGCAGGGGTGGACTTTGCGGTCCTATATTGAAAAGTTTTTGATCTGGTAATGGGCGTCAGTGCACCCAGATATTGTGCCTTTAATGCCAGGCCAGCAAATATCATCATACAGTAACCCCTCTGTGGTATTGTGGAAGAATGCAGGGGTGGACCATGTGGTCCTATATTGAAAAGATATGATTCTGGTCAAGGCGTCAGTGCACCCAGATATTGTGCCTTTAATGCCAGGCCAGCAAGTATCATCATACAGTAACCCCTCTGTGGTATTGTGGAAGAATGCAGGGGTGGACCATGTGGTCCTATATTGAAAAGATATGATTCTGGTCAAGGCGTCAGTGCACCCAGATATTGTGCCTTTGGTGCAAGACTGCCAGGCCAGCAAGTATCATCATACAGTAACCCCTCTGTGGTATTGTGGAAGAATGCAGGGGTGGACCATGTGGTCCTATATTGAAAAGATATGATTCTGGTCAAGGTGTCAGTGCACCCAGATATTGTGCCTTTAATGCCAGGCCAGCAAGTATCATCATACAGTAACCCCTCTGTGGTATTGTGGAAGAATGCAGGGGTGGATCTTGCGGTCCTATATTAAAACGTTTTTGATCTGGTAATGGGCGTCAGTGCACCCAGATATTGTGCCTTTAATGCCAGGCCAGCAAGTATCATCATACAGTAACCCCTCTATGGTATTGTGGAAGAGTGCAGGGGTGGATCTTGCTGTCCTATATTAAAACGTTTTTGATCTGGTAATGGGCGTCAGTGCACCCAGATATTGTGCCTTTAATGCCAGGCCAGCAAGTATCATCATCAACAGTAACCCCTCTGTGGTATTGTGGAAGAATGCAGGGGTGGACCTTGCAGTCCTATATGTTGAAAGTTTTTGATCTGGTAATGGGCGTCAGTGCACCCAGATATTGTGCCTTTGGTGCCAGCCAGCAAGTATCATCATACAGTAACCCCTCTGTGGTATTGTGGAAGAATGCAGGGGTGGACCTTGCAGTCCTATATTGAAAAGTTTTTGATCTGGTAATGGGCGTCAGTGCACCCAGATATTGTGCCTTTGGTGCCAGGCCAGCAAGTATCATCATACAGTAACCCCTCTGTGGTATTGTGGAAGAGTGCAGGGTTGGACCCTGCTGTTCAAAAATTAAAATGATATAAATCTGGCACAGGCGTCAGTGCAGCCAAATATTGTGCCTTTCATGGCAGCAAGTGCATTCACACCATAACCCTTTTGTGTATTGTTGAAGAGTCAGTGCTGGAGGTTTTGTGTGCATGCAGAAGACATACCCGATTTACTTCGGCATCAGGGGATTGATAGCTGCTGATCCAGGACTGATTCATTTTTAAATGTCAGCCGGTCTACAGAGTCGGTGGACAGACGCACTCTTTTGTCTGTGACAAAACCTCCAGCGGCACTGAACGTCCTTTCGGAAAGCACGCTAGATGAAGGGCAACCTAGTAGCTGCATAGCATATTGGCTAAATTCTGGCCAGTGATCCAATCTCAACACCCAGTAAGCCAGTGGATCATCTGCTGGAAAGGTATCCAGGTCTGCCCTTGCCCCTAGGTAGTCCTGCACCATATGGTGAAGTCGCTGGCAATGGGTGCCTACATTTGACGTCCCTGGGCGGCGAGGACTAAAAAAATTTAAAAAAGCATCAGTCAAGCGGCCCTGGCCGTCACCACTATTCCTCTGATCACCCGCAGCCTCAGAAGCACGTGTGTCAGCACTTGGTAATCTACCAGTGCCTGGAAAGGTGTTACACAAGTGTCGCTTTAGAGCGTCCTCAAGTTTTTTCATCCTGTGCTCCCTCTGTGCGGGCAGGATGAGCTCTGCAACTTTCCCCTTGTATCGTGGATCAAGAAGGGTTGCCAACCAGTAATGATCCCTCTCCTTGATAGCACAAATCCTGGGGTCCTTTAGCAGGCTTTGCATCATTAGGGAGCCCATGCAGCGCAGGTTGGAGGTGGCATTAGCTTCCGAGTCTTCCTGGTCAATGAGGATGACCGTATCGTGCACTTCCTCCTCCTAGCCACGCACTAGCCCTTCTGTTTCTGGGCACACAAAACCCTCCCTTGAGGAATCCCCACCTTCAATGCCCCCACTACTTAAATATTCCTCCTCCTCCTCATCCTCCTCCTGTCTGATCTGAGAAGGATCCGCTGGAATGCTGTCTGCGGAAAGACTAGGGCCTTGAGAGCTAGGGAAGGCCTCCTCTTCCTCCCGCTGCTCTGCCTCTAGCGCCACATCTATAATTCCCCACAGAGTGTGCTCCAGCAGGAACACTAAAGGAATTGTGTCACTGATGCATGCACTGTCCCTGCTCACCATCCTCGTTGCCTCCTCAAATGGTGACAGTACAGTGCATGCATCCTTTATCATCAGCCACTGCAGGGGGGAAAAAAAACCAAGTTGACCTGAACCTGTCCTTGTGCCATACTCACACAGGTACTCGTTGATGGCTCACTGCTGCTTGTGCAGATGCTGCAGCATTGCTAATGTCGAGTTCCACCTGGTGGGCATGTCACAGATCAGACGGTTTGTGGGAAGGTGGAATTCTCTATGAATTTCTGCCAGGCGAACACTTGCTGGCAATGACCGTCTGAAGTGGCTGCAGACTTTTCTGGCCTGGTTGAGAAGCTCTGGCAGCCCTGGGTACTTGGTTAGGAAACGCTGTACCACCAGATTTAGGACGTGTGCTAGGCATGGTACATGCGTCAATTTACCCTTGCGTAGGGCGGAGAGAAGGTTGCTGCCATTATCGCAGACGATCATTCCCAGCTTAATCTGGCGTGGTGTTAACCATCTCTGCATCTGCCCCTGCAGAGCTGACAAAATTTCTGACCCGGTGTGGCTCCTGTCCCCCAAAACAAACCAGCTCAAGCACAGTATGGCATCTTTTTGCTTGAGCCATTGCGTAGACCCTTTCAGGCGTCGGTTTAACTGCCACTTCGCCAGAGACAGAGAAGGAGGAGGAGGAGGAGGAAGAGGTGGTGGTGGTGGAGCAGACAGACCTCATACAAGCAGCTTTCTGGAGGCGTGGTGGATGAACAAGCTCCAGCACAGAGCCCCGTCTTGGATCCCTCCCAGCTGCAATCAGAGTTACCCAGTGTGCCGTGAAGGAAATGTAACGACCCTGTCCATGCTTGCTGGACCACGTGTCTAAAGTCACATGCACTTTGCTGCTGACTGCCTTTGCCAATGACTCGATAACATTGTCTTCCACGTGCTGGTATAGTGCTGGAATGGCCTTGCGTGAAAAGTAATGGCGTTTTGGAACCTGCCACTGTGGTACAGCACATTCAGCAAATTCACAGACGGGAGCAGAGTCCACCAGCTGGAAAGGCAGCAGCTGGCCAGCTGCAATGTGAGTAATTTAGGCATTTAGACGCTGTGCTTGGGGATGGTTGGGACTATATTTTTTCTTTCGCTGCAGCAGCTGCGGCAACGTAATCTGACTGCGTAAATCTTCAGCTATTGGGATGATGTCACATTGTGAGGGAGGACCTGGTACATCCATTACTGTAGCATCATCCCTGTCGGTGGAGGTTGTAGGCAATTACATGGCAGGACATACAGTGGGGGTAGAGACAGATGAGGAGGAGGAGGACCTACGCAAAGTTTTGCGCCAACGGGATGTGTGGCACTTATTCATATGTCGCCTCAAGCACGTGGTACCCAAGTGTCCGGTATCTTTCCCACACTTAAGCCTCATCTGACATAGATTACAAATAGCAACGCTGCGCTCTACTGCACATTTCTTACAGAACTCCCAGACAACAGAGTTCCTGCATGTGTTCTTTGAGACAACAGCACTCTGCACCGGAGCAGCTCTGACATGTGATGCCTTAGACTGGCTAGAAACATAGAAAACATAGAAACATAGAAAAATTTCGGCAGATAAGAACCTTTCGGCCCATCTAGTCTGCCCAATTACATGGCTAGTGCTACGGTTGGTCACAGAGGATGTTGTGCCTCGTGTTTGCTGTGCCTCCTCCTCCCCCTCACTTAATTCCTCTGTTCGATCTGGCACCCAGGTGGAGTCAGTGACCTCATCATCATTGTCATCATCACCCCCTATCTCCTCGTCACTGGAGCCAACTTGGCAGTATGCTGCAGCTGCTGGGGCAACATGAGTTCCAGTTATTTGTGTGTCATCACTGGCACCCCCTTCCTCTAGGTTGATTATACTCCCTTCCTCAACCTCAGAGATTGAATCAGAGCACTGTACTTGCTGCGCATCCTCAAGCAACATGTCACTCTCATTGTAGTCAAACAATTCAGCTGACTCCTCAGTGTGTGATAGCGAGGCTACGGCAGGAGTATCTGTGGACAAGGAGGCTGCATTCAGTGGCGTAGCGTGGGGGGGGCTGGGGGGCCGTGGCCCCGGGCGCAGTTTTGTTAGGGGCGCATTCGCGCCCCTAAAACTGGCCCGGGGGTTGAGGGACCCAGATGCCGGGCAGCGCGAGAGCGCCTGCCCGGTCTTGAACAGTCCGTCCTGTGAAGTGGATGCGGCTGTGTGCGTGCGCAGCCGGTCACGTGGTCCGGCTAATCAGGTGGTACTGAGTCTCTGTACCACCTGACTGGCCGGACCGCGTGACCGCTGCGCACGCACACAGCCACATCCACTTCACAGGACGGACTGTTCAAGACCGGGCAGGCGCTCTCGCGCTGCCTGGCATCTGGGTCCCTCAACCCCCTGCCGGAGCTGGGGCAACAATCTAGGTGAGAGCTGGGGCAAATCCATGACCTGGGGACAAATCCATGTGTGACCTGGGGGCAAATCCATGAGCTGGGGGCAAATCCATGAGCTGGGGCAAATCCATGAGCTGGGGAGCAAATCCATGAGCTGGGGGCAGTATCCATGAGCTGGGGGCAAATCCATGAGCTGGGGGGCAAATCCATGAGCTGGGGGCAAATCCATGAGCTGGGGGGCAAATCCATGAGCTGGGGGGCAAATACATGAGCTGGGGGCAAATCCATGAGTGAGCTGGGGCAAATCCATGAGCTGGGGGCAAATCCATGAGCTGGGGGCAAATCCATGAGTGAGCTGGGGCAAATCCATGAGTGAGCTGGGGGCAAATCCATGAGTGAGCTGGGGCAAATCCATGAGCTGGGGGCAAATCCATGAGTGAGCTGGGGCAAATCCATGAGCTGGGGGAAATCCATGAGCTGGGGGCAAATCCATGAGTGAGCTGGGGCAAATCCATGAGTGAGCTGGGGGGCAAATCCATGTGTGAGCTGGGGCAAATCCATGTGTGAGCTGGGGCAAATCCATGAGCTGGGGGCAAATCCATGAGCTGGGGGCAAATCCATGAGCTGGGGCAATATCCATGTGAGAGCTGGGGCAATATCGATAACGTGTCCACAGGTTGGGGGGGGCGCACAATTCTTGGCTGGCCCCGGGTGCTGACAACCCACGCTACGCCACTGGCTGCATTAGATGCTTTGGCAGCTGAGGTGGACTGTAAAGCACTAGAAGCCTGGCTGTCAGAGGACTCGGAGGATGAGGATGGCCTGGTTAGCCAACCCACCAAGTCCTCTGTATGTTGCTGCTGCTTAAGACGGCCAGCACCAGTTAGAAAGGACAAGCGTACCCCTGCAGAGGATGCACCACGTCCACCACGACCAGAGGCACAGTCTCCCGACACAGGGGCTGCTTGCCCTCTTATCTGTGTCTGGGAGCGTCTGCCTGTCCTTTTTGTTCGTTCAGACATGGTGAGTGATATATAGATTAATATATACAGAACTCTGATTCAACTCTGGTATAAAGATTTAAAGAACTCTGGTATAACTCAGTGAGACACACTGATAGCTGGCAGCCAGTGACAAGAGACAGATCACCTCAATTCCCAAATGTTTTGTAGAAATTAGTGAGCCCCGAAATACAGCGTGGTACTGGACGTGTGACGAGACACAGATCACCTCAATTCCCAAGTGTTTTGTAGAAATTTGTGACCCCCAAAATACTTGCTGGCAGTGACAAGAGACAGATCACCTCAATTCCCAAATGTTTTGTAGAAATTAGTGAGCCCCGAAAAACAGCGTGGTACTGGATGTGTGACGAGACACAGATCACCTCAATTCACAAATGTTTTGTAGAAATTAGTGAGCCCCAAAATACTGTGTGGTACTGGATGTGTGACGAGACACAGATCACCTCAATTCCCAAATGTTTTGTAGAAATTAGTGAGCCCCAAAATAATGTGTGGTACTGGTTGTGTGACAAGAGACAGATCACCTCAATTCACAAATGTTTTGTAGAAATTAGTGAGCCCCAAAATACTGCGTGGTACTGGATGTGTGACAAGACACAGATCACCTCAATTCACAAATGTTTTAAAGAAATTAGTGAGCCCCAAAATACTGCGTGGTACTGGATGTGTGACGAGACACAAATCACCTCAATTCCCAAATGTTTTGTAGAAATTTTTGACCCTCAAAATACTTGCTGGCAGTGACAAGACACAGATCACCTCAATTCCCAAATGTTTTGTAGAAATTTGTGACCCCCAAAATACTTGCTGGCAGTGACAAGACACAGATCACCTCAATTCCCAAATGTTTTGTAGAAATTTGTGACCCCCAAAATACTGCGTGGTACTGGCTGTGTGACAAGACACAGATCACCTCAATTCACAAATGTTTTAAAGAAAGTTGTAAACCCCAAAAAAACTTGCTGGCACAGTGACAAGACACACATCACCTAAATTCCCTGATATTTGGTAGAAATGAGACCCCCCAGACCCCCCCCAGTAGCGTGGCAGACCGCCAGTAACAAGACACAACTATCTCCTTTGAAATCTCCGCTGAAATGCGTGCAGAATCGGCGCGTGGAAACGTTATATAGTGTGCTGCGGGACTTAGCTCTGTGAGCCCATGAATGGACAAAATTTGCCCAATCAGGACTCTGAGCGGTGATTGGCATAGTGTTGAACCAGTCTTGCACCAGACCTGTGGTCAGGTGCAAGGCTGTAGCCAATTACGAGCTTCAGGCCAGTGGGAAAATGCATTGTGGTCCATTGTGGTCGAACATGCGGCGAACACTCGGAAATGTTTGGTGTTCGCGATCTCATCGAACAGGCCAAGTTCGGGTCGAACGCCGAACCGTCCGAACCCGAACCGCTCATCCCTACAATGCATCTTGAAATTGAAAGAACTGGTGGTCATTTCTTTGCCGCTAGATTAATATTACAGTTTTGTCTGTTAGTGCTAAAAATATGTGCAAGAGATTAGAATGAATAATAATCTCTCAGGCGGTAATTGGGATGCATCCTGTTGCAAAGAAGATTTCCAAAATTTTGCAAAGAATTTTTCAGATCTCATCTTTAAAGAATCTTTCTTTGCTTTATATGGAACATT
The DNA here is from genome assembly GCA_009667805.1 of Leptobrachium leishanense. Lineage (NCBI taxonomy): Eukaryota > Metazoa > Chordata > Amphibia > Anura > Megophryidae > Leptobrachium > Leptobrachium leishanense. Next base: position 498,533,627 of record CM019063.1, on the reverse strand, counting down.
AGCGTTTCTTAACCCCTTCAATACCAATATCGGGATACCTCGGGTTTCAAAAGGCACCATCTGGTGCCCCGATATCGAGATATCTCGATGTGCTGTTCTGCAGCCCAAAAGCAAATGAAATTTGTTTGCTGCAAGTGAATTTCATTTGCTTTTGGGCTGCAGAAGGTGACCCCAAAATTTTAGCCTTGTGGACATAATGCTCAAAGACAAAGAGTTAATACTGTGTAAAATCAGCAAACTGAATGTCGGACATCGGGACATTCAGCAAGCTGATACATTGTTGCAGTGAAAAACAGACTACAACTGTAACTCAATTTGGCAAGGAGACGGCACCATCTACTGGTCAAATATGTTAGTACAGTAAAAAAAAATCATTGGGAGTATTTTTATATGTCCTGGAGTATAATTAATTAAAAATGTTTTTTCAAAAAACCACTGGTTCCTGACAAATTTTTTTTGGAAAATCACTTGGTAGTGAAGGGGTTAATAGAACAATTGAAGCTTTCCCAACTTGTCCACGCTTATATTTACACCAAAGACAAAGCTAGTCCACTGAGATGTGTATATGCAAAAACAGGTGAATTGGTGTGATATGAACTGCTGAAAATACAAATATTTCTATTAAAACGTGAAAACGTGACATAAAACTCCGGCATGCAGATGTATCTGGGGACAGTGAGCTGTTGGCATATCCTGCTAATTATTGTCAGTTTAACAAATGTGGTAAACAAAGGAATCCCAGGTACACAAAAAAAAAAAAACTATTACAGTGAATAAATATGTACCAGTAAACCATCCAATACTGGTTCTGATTGCGCATTAAGGCTAGGGTCAGAGTGGGGCAGTCGGAACGCGCGTGCAGACGCACTAAATCACGGCGGCAGTAGCAGCACATAATGGCCAATGACGGCCAATATACGAAGTACGTGCGTACGAAAGTGCGCCGACACCACGCAACCAGCAAATGAACGCATTTTTCTCAGAACGTGAAACCGCTGCTACTGACGTACAGAGTGCGCTGCGGCCGCATGGCAGCGTGTGTGCGTGATTAGGAGACGTCAGACGCTGCTAGTGTGCGGCCTACATAACGTTCAAACAGCCGGATTTCCCTAGACTTCTTTTTACCCCACCGTCATGAAATACGTCCAGAATTGCGCATCGTCTGACCACTTAAGCGTATTCCGTGAAAAAATGCGTGCGCACGCATCGACGTACATTTTGACGGTGGCCGCAGAAAATGCGCTCATCTGTCCCTAGCCTAAAATGATCCAATAAAAAAATAATACTTATATTTCCATAAATTCCACTTATTGGTGTGGTCAAATATAAGAGACAAAAAAAGATAGCAGAGAAAAAATAATAGTGTGATATTGCCTGAAATAATAAGTGAGAAATTGAATAAATCAACGCACTCCTCACTCACATGGTAGAGAGTCTATATTAAGGGACTCTGTTGTAGTCACGGGGTGCCAACCTGCAGCAGACGTATCTGGAATCTTGTTCTTCAGAAGGAAAATGGAAAAGGGGAATTTCATAGGGTAGTAGGTGTCACGTCTCGGCCTTGCCCCCTGGGGGTGAAGGGTCTTCATGTTTGTTTTTCCCCTATGGTGTGTCTGGCTGTGCTGTTTAGGGCTGATCTGGGGTTCTGTTGTGATCTCCTGGTCTGGGGTCACATGGCCCAATCACACAGACCCACTCCCTATATATTCCCAGCAGCACAGAGCCTCATTGACTGTTTGTGGAGTTTGATGGTGGTTCTGTCTGGTTCGTGTTTCCTGAGTTGCTGCAAAGCATTCCTGTTCAAGTGTTTTCTGGTTCTGACCTCGGCTTTATTTTTGACTATCCCTTCTACTCCCCCCGGTACCGTATATTTCTGATCTGTTGCCAACCTCTGCCTGATTGACGATTCTTGTATGTTTCATGTTTTATGTACCTTGTCTGTCTTAGTTTAGTATTATATTCAGAGGCCGCTTATAAGGACCTCTTTTAGTATAGTCTGTCTGTTTTGTTTACTGTCCTGCAGCCTTCTCCCTTCACGGATTGTCAAGTGTATCTTTGTGTTTCTGAGTGTCCTAAGTTGTCTGTCGGTCTTGAAGCCTTCGGAGCTTAGTGGCAATTCTGTTCTGTTTTTTGGTGCTCCTTGGTTTTGGAGAAATCCGTCTGTCCTTGTGTCCAGTCAGTTACTCACCTGCCTTAAGGGCTTCATCTCATGTTCCAAGCCACCACGATGGCCCAAGCAGGGGCTAACCGTTACAGTAGGTTCACCCAAAGCAGTTGGTAAGTGCCATAAATGACCGGACTCACCTATGGTGACTCAGTTACTCAGTTCGCCTCGAGATGTACATATGTGTCCAGAGGCGTCACTAAGGTTGGTGTCACCCGTTGCGGTAACTTATGGTGTCACCACCCCATGAGTTTTACGGGGACTTTTTTAACTACTTTTACTCATAAATTAGTACTCCCATATAACACTGAATGCTCATAATATTGCTCAAATTTTGGCAAACTGACAGCAAGTACAGTGCCTGTTCGAAGGCAGTGAAAGTCCCAATAGAGAAGTAATGGTTAATCTGTTCAGAGAACACCGAACAGCAAAGAAATGTCCTGATGTCCGGTGTTGTCAAGTGCTGGTTCCGGGGTGGTAGGTTTGAGCCCAATATGCAATGAGGAAACTGAGATTCAGATAAACATATACTAGAGGGTTTATTAGGAGTAACATAAAAGGCAATAAACAAATATCAAGGAGCTGGATAAGACTGAGAGGAAGGGAAGACACTGTATATATAATAAACAGTAACAAGATTAACTGAAAGCAAGGTGAGAAAAGAATAGGCAGAAGGACAGTACTAAGCTACTCTAAATTATAAAGGAGACGATATAAGAATGAAGGCTGAAGGAGATCTTTAGGAAATAAATAGTAAACAAATGCAGAAGAGTCTTTTGCAGGCAGAGGGTCCTGGGTCTGCAGAGGGTCCTGGGTCTGCAGAGGGTCCTGGGTCTGCAGAGGGTCCTGAAAGGCAGAGGGTCGCGGGTCTGCAGAGGGTCCTGAAAGGCAGAGGGTCGCGGGATGCAGGGCAGCAGACTCTGAAGATTCTGCGGGATGCAGGCACAGTGGAGGGAAATACTGGAGGAGACAGAACAGTTAGGGTCTAGGCAGATAACAGGAACAAGTGGTAGTTTACTGTCAGCTTGGCATACACCAAGATAATGCAGAAGCAATGTTAATTGGGTGCGGTCTGGTTTTGTGCAGGGAGCATCAGGTGAGTGTCACCTGAGTGTTGCAGAGGAGAGTCCTGAGAAGACTAACAGGGTTATTCAAAGAGATTCGAAAAGTCACCGCACGTTCGGTGACTTTTCGTTCTCTTCAATTCGGTGCAAATCGGCTTTCCCATTTCGGCGACCCTACGGTGTATTCAGCAACCACCACAGGGCTGTCAAAGTGCAGAGAAAAAACTGACGAGAACCTGACGAGAACCCGATGAATGCACACCGAAAACCCGCAAAAACATCTGGATTAACCCGTCGAAGATGCTGGAAAAACCCGAGCAGGAGCCGGTCACACGCAGGGAAGCCTCCAGAAAAAGCCGACACTGTAGAAGAAGGCAGTGAGTAAATTAGGAAAACAGTTTGCTTGAATGATTGAAAAGTGAAATGCTGTTTGCAAAGAAACTACTGAGCAAAAATGTCTGAAATTTACATATGAGGTCCAGGGAATGATAATAAAGAGGGCTGTTACAGAGAAAATAAATAAACTTAAATTATTTTTTTTTTAAAAATCGGACTTTTTTAAATAAAAAAATACAGAAAAATGCTTAAAATATCATAAACACTCTATAAATAAAGAGACTCTTTACTGCAGAATTTTATAATGAACGATTTATTAGATATTGAATTAAAACGGGAATATTTTTAACATTGAAGCCTATGGGATTCTCCTGAATAAACCTGTTGAATGAAACCACCGAATGGCAGGGCATTAGCGGAACCTTTCACTGCTGGTTTGTGTTCTCTGAATAGCCGAAGCAGTACTTTTTTGTGCTCGAACAGGCACCGTATGTGCAGGTAATTCGCCAGGATTTGGCGAATTGCCTGCTCTCTGGATAGCCGAATGGCCAAGAAAGGTAACCGAACGCTGATTTTCAGCGTTCGGTTACCTTTCTCCAGCCAATTCGGATCTCTTTGAATAACCCTGTGAGAGTCTCAGCACTACGAGGCGGCACTGGATTTAGGCTTTCTACGGCGCCGGCGGCTTACAGGTGTTTTCATTTGGCAGGTTTATTCAGGGAGAACGAACACCATAGGTTTCAATGTTAAAAATATTCCTGTTTTTATGCAATATCTAATAAACCGTTTATTCCTTTAATCCACAGTAAAAAATCTCTTTATTTATTGATTTTATTTTTTTTAGTATCTTTTAGGCATTTTTCCAAAAAAAATAAAAAAACAATTCTAATAGCAATTTTTCTGTCTTTTCTGTAACAGACCTTTTTAATATCATTCATAGGATCGTATATGTTAATTCCAGACATTTTCGTTCAGTAGTTCTTTTTAAAACAGCAGGCGACGGATTTGCGGCAGCATTTGGTGGCTGATTCCCTGCACTTCAGGGACCCTGTGGTGAATTCACTGGGGAAATTTGATTACCCAAAGTGCGGGGGAACAACAGAACACTGAAATGTCTGCGTCATTTCGGTGCTCTGTGAATATCCTCTTTGGAGTTTTTTTTTCCACCCCCGGAAAGTGCCAGCCTAGGCCTTGCCTACCCAGGACATACTTGAAAATGAGAGAATTCTCAATGTATCCTTCCTGGTAAAATATTTTTGTGTAAAAAAAAATATATATATATATTTTTTTAGGGTGTCACCTGGTGTGGGCTGCACCCCCCGCCCCCCTCCTAGCGACACACCTGCCTGTGTCACCTTATAGAAGTGGTGCCCTATATTAAAGACATTGTTCAAATCAATTTAGAACTTTTTTGAAATGTATTTTTCTGGATTTTTTGTTGTTATTCTGTCTCTCACTGTTACTATAAACCTACCATTAAAATTATAGACTGATCGTCTCTTGTCAGGGGGAAAATGAACAAAATCAGCAGAGGATCAAATATTTTTTCCCCTCACTGTAAGTGATTTTTGCAGATGCAAAAAAAAAAATCAGAAATGCAGCTTTTGATATTTCTTTCTGTTTGTGGGTTCAAATATATGAGGAGTGACTTTTACAACGTTCATTTTCTCCAAATCAAGCTACATTTGTGCTTCCTATACAGATTATACGAAGTGTAAATGAACAGTAAGCTGTGAAGTTGTGGCCCAGCTTGGGATAGGATGTAAGCAGCTGACATTATCTTCATAAAAAATGTAAGCTCAGGTACATCCCCAGTAGTGGTTCAACGGAGTAGGGGTCTCTTGTTCCACAGCCCCATAAAGCAGAAAAATATAAAGAGACTCCAGAGTCCACGATGCAAATTCAAATGGATTTATTCCAACACCAAGAAAGCAAGGCAACGTTTCGACCACAACTGGTCTTTGTCAAGCCTAAGGCTAGGGTCAGACGAAAGCATTTTTCCCCGCGAACGTGAAAAAGTGCGTCCGAACGCATTGACGTATTTTTTCACGGAATGCGCAAAAACGGTCAGACGACGCGCATTTTCGGGCGTGATTTTGTACGGATCGTCAATAAAACTCTTTTTGCGTCTGGACGTTATGTAGGCTGGACATTAGCAGCGTCTGACATCTCCTAATCACGCAAACACGCCGCTATGTCGCAGCTGCGCACTCAGTACGTCAGTACTAGCGGTTCAGCGTTCTCAGAAAAATGCGTTCAAATTCCACTTGCGTTGCACGGCCGGACTTTTGTGCGGCCGTACATCGTATAAAACAAGAGGACATAGTGTTAGATTAGAGGGGCAAAGGTTTAAAAGTAACATCAGGAAGCATTATTTTACTGAGAGGGTGGTGGATACATGGAACAGTCTTCCAGTAGAAGTGGTAGAGGCCAAAACAGTAATTGAATTTAAGCAGGCATGGGATAGGCATAAGGCTATCCTAAACAAAAGATAAATCCAGGTCAAGTATCTATGTAATTGGGCAAACTAGATGGGCCGAAAGGTTCTTATCTGCCGACATTTTTCTATGTTTCTATGTTTCTATATTGGCCGTCATTGCCCGTCATCTGCTGCTAGTGCGGCCGTAATTATGTGCGCCAGAACCCACGTTAAAAGTGCGCTGGTCTGACCCCAGACTTAATCACAATAGCATAAACTGAAAATAAATAGTATCACAGGTCAATCAAATAATCAATTAATCATTGCAAACGATCTGTGTATACTTAACCCAGTGATTAAAAACAAAAGTGTCTACGTGCTGGTTTTTTAATTATCACTACATTAACATCAACCAAATAATTGAAACATGGAAACATAGAAAAATGTCGGCAGATAAGAACCTTTCGGCCCATCTAGTCTGCCCAATTACATGGATATGCCCAATTACATGGATAATTGGTTCATCATGTATTAATTAACTATATGCCAGACAATAGACATAACTTCGCCGATAAGAAATCAATTTTACAGGTCTTGATGTAAAGAAAGAGAAAGGGGAAACTCCTTACTATTACAGTTACACTGCTATTCCTAAAAATTCCTCTCTCTTGAATCTGCAAAGACAATAAAGGAAGATTATTTGTAATTTTCTAAAGGGGAAAGGAAACATATTCATTTATAAAAAAGGTGAGAAGTCTGATTCCCTGTTGTGACCATGTGGGGAAAGGGTATTAAGATGGTGGATCCAATATAATTCCCTTCTCTTAAGTAATTTTTCTCTGTCCCCACCTCTTGTCAATTTAGCTACTTCATCGATTACCTGATAACGTAGCTGTGAAATGTCGTGTCCAATACATATAAAGTGTTCAGGAACAGGGAGTTCAGTCCTTTTAGTTCTGATGTCTGACCTATGTTTGATAAACCGTTTTTTCACTTTTTGGGTGGTCTCTCCTACGTAGATCAACCCGCATGGGCACTTCAACAGGTAAACCACATAAGTGGAATTACAAGTGAGGTACCCCTTAATTTTAGACTTTCTCCCAGAAGGGGGATGAACAAACGAATCACCACGTATCACTGCATTGCAGCATGAACAATTGAAGCACGGGAAGGTTCCATTCTTCGGTTTCCCAAAAAATGGTCTTCCGCCTGTGTCCTGCTTGAATTCCGCCTTTACCAGCGTCTGTCGAAATGACCTCCCTTTCTTGTATGACGTTAATGGGATAGTCTGAAACTCTGGTTTCTTTGGATATGCATCTCTCAGGATGTACCAATACTTACATAGAATTTTCTTCACTTGTTTTGTATGGGTCCCATATTTGGACACAAACGGAATTCTTCCATAGTTCTGATTCTGGCGTCTATGAGGTATTGTTTGTTGGTTAATCCTAGTACCCTCTTGCCTGAGTAGGCGCCTAGGATATCCTCTAGCTCTAAATCTCTCGATCATTTCTTCAAATCTTTTATCCTTAATCTCAGGCAGGTTACCCACCCTATTTACTCGCTTAAATTGACTACGAGGGAGGGAATCAAGTAATGTAGTGGGATGTGCACTATCGTACCTTAATAGGGAATTCCTATCAGTCGGCTTACAATAAAGATCTGTCATTAGTTTACCATTAGTTTGCAATTTTCTTTTTGTCGTAAAATAATGATCACTTAATTTCATAGGAATATCATTGAGCCACTGATGTGATTCATCCAAAATTTAAGGGGTTATTCAGAGAGAGCCGATCTGGCACCGAAATGTCACCGAACAGGGAATTTCCCCATACATTGACATTTCGGGGCCATTCGGCTATCAAGAGAGCAGGCAGTTTGCCAAATTTTGGCGAATCTATTCGAGACACCGAACAGCAGAGAAAAGTTGCCGAAGTGCCCTGCTGTTCGGTGGTTTCATTCGACAGGTTTATTCAGGCAAATCCCATAGGCTTCAATGTTAAAAATATTCCCGTTTTATCCAATATCTAATAAACCATTTATTATTTTATTCTGCAGCAAAAAGTCTCTTTATTTATAGATTTTTTTAGGATCTTTTAGGCATTTTTCAGGAAAAAAAATTTCCTTTTGTTTAATTACAGTTTTTTTTTCTGTAACAGACCTTTTTATTATCATTCATAGGATCTTATATGTAAATTTCAGGCATTTTCGTTCAGTTGTTTTTTTGCAAACAGCGTTTCAATTTTGACACTTTCAAGCGTTTTGTTTTCTCTTTTACCTCGTTCGTCAGCTTGTTGGCTTTTCCCGGTGGCTGCTCTGCGCTGTGATCTGTGACTTGACAGCTTTCTTTTACCGTCGTGTTCAGCGTGTATTTTGCGGCGATTCAGGCGGGTTTTCGGTTTTCCCTGCACTCTGGGGGCCCTGCGGTGAATGCTGACTTCACCGCAGAGTGGGGAACTTTGATTCCCCGAAGTGCAGAGAATTGCAGGGAACGAGAGAGCACCAAAATGTCGGTGACATTTTGGTGCTCTCTGGAATAACCCCCTCAAAAAAAATAGGTTCTAGAACTTACAGTAAAAGCAAAATCACTTAACACCAATTTTTGAAAGCCGGTATTATTTTATTATTAGAGATTCTAAAGGACAAGACCGAGATACGTTGGAATAGCTGATTCTTATCTTTCAAAGTGCAATGTAACAATTCCAATACTAAGTATAGGAGCCATTAATGCACAGTGACCTGACAAGACATCCAAGCCACAAGCAGGGTTTGTGGCTTGGTTGTAATATCGGAAGGAATCGTTCAACTATTGGCTGGATCCAGTATGTCTATTGGCTCTCTCTGACAGCCTAACAGGCCAGTTATGATACGGCCCTTCATTTGGTGAAACTAGTTATTTTCAAACACCCACATGTTGATTTTGTAGGTACACCAACATCAGATCTGGTGAAATGTGGTATGTGTTAGCACCTAAAAGCTTGTTAAAGTGCACTAGTGTTGAGTGATCTAGATTTATAAAGATAATAAGTTCAAGGGAGTCTAGCAATTCCCCTGTCCAATACTGCAGTATAACAGTGATTAATTAGTCTAGAAAGTCACTCCCTCCAGCACAAAGAAAAAACAGAAATACATCCAGCTAATTCCAAAAATACCAATAACAAACAATTTATACAAAATTTCATAAAAATACTTGTTACAAAATTCATTTTGCACACAACAGTGAACATGAAGTGCAATAGTGCTCAATAAAATTGATTGTACTTATATTTCACAACAAAGTCCGTGTTGCCAAAAGCAGTAAAAGAACGAATAAAACTCGACATACTGCTATATTGTATGTGTCCACGTTTTGAAAGAATAAAGAGCACTCCTCTCACATGCTTCAGAGCCTCAGAAAACTGGCTCTGTTACGAACGCCTTGTGTCAACGCTAGGGTGACGGAGCCCTATTCTGTATGATTGTTTCCCAGGTTCCTCCAAACAAAACAGAGAGCTGCATAGGGTAGTATATCTCAGGTATTAAAATGAAACATAGACAACGACGGGACTAAGAACACTCACTGATGTTGGAGTCTTATATAGAAGCCTGGCTCTGGCTTGTGTGTGCGCCTCTGACACTATTCACACCAACATAACCTAAATAATTCTCATGTGACTGGTTTCTCCTTTGATTTGAGGAGGTGTCCTTTCATTGATTTGTGGTTCTGATAAAGCAACAAACCACCAAAAATTCAGACTAATACACGTGGCTAGGAAATGCTTACATGTTTATTTGTTTTCTTTGTGAGACTCAGAGCCTCATAGATAAGTATGCTCTTCCTCAATCACTTTATGACAATTGGGGTTCTTGGATGGGAGTCTTTGGATCGGATGCAGTTGGAGCCGGTGAGACACTGTAGAGCTGTTTGTTGAATTCTCGCTGCATTGCATCGCACACACTACAAGATTTTGATCCTGGTTAGTAATCTGCTGCTTTAAGGCCACTCTGTGAATACTGATTTCATGTTTCGACGCTTCCTTGCATAGGGGAGATTTGCTGCTGCCCTTTGAATACTCCTTTTTTCACAGTTTAGAAAATAAGGCGTCAATTTAATTCCTCTGGACAAGCATTATCAACTGATTACAATCAATGATTTATCTATATACATCACCATTAAACACTATGGGAATTTTTGTAGATAAATCATTTGACGTTTTTCTAACAGATTGGAATCATTTGAAATTGTTTATCCTAACGAATTAAGATAAGGACTAAATCGATAAATTTTGGCAAGGAATTTATCAATGATTGTACATAATGTACACCCCAAACTTTCCCTCACTCCCATTATCCTCTTTTAATGTGGAATATCTCTAATGGCAATCTAGTGGTTAATAAAAAAGGATCATTGAAATAAATGAAAATAAAAACCTTCATTCAATGTACCTCTTTTTTTAAATTTTGACTTCCCCAGTGAAGTGAAACAGAAATGTTTAAAGATGTTGCTTCAGTGAAACAGAGATTGACCTACACGTTGTGCACCTGCTATCTGGAATGCGTTAGGATGTTGAGCATTCTGGATTTCAGATACTGAATCCAGGAGAATCCGTTGGTTTAAAGCAGTGGTTCCAACCCTGGTCCCCCTAACAGGTGAGATTTTCAAGATATCTGAAGCACAGCACAGGTGATATGCTGCTCAGTGATTGCAGGATTCAGTCTGCTTTATCCCAAGGTGATCCTTAAAACCTGGCCTGTTAGGGGAACTTGAAGACTGCGGTTGGAAACCACTGCTTTAGAGGAAGGAGATCATGGAGGGAGAGATGCAATCTCCTTCCTGCTGCAGCCCAGAGCATGTATCCATGCTGGGAGTGCACTGCAGAGTTTCTTCATGGACATGCTGTCCAAAGTACGTGTCACTCCATGCTGCATTGCACACGCTGGGGCTGCCCAGAGGTCCCAAGCATGTGCAGAGGTCTACACCAGTGCATGGGACCGAGTGCCTGAGTAGAGCGATGGTATAGAGCACCCTCATCTGGAAGCGCTAAAATCCAGAGGGCTTTGAAAATTCTGGTTTTATGACTCTTTCAGATTGTAGCATTCCAGATAAGGGGTGCACGACCTGTGTACATTTCGTTCATCAGCAATCCTAAATCAAACCCAGGACATACTTGAAAACTAGAGCAATCTCAATGTATCTTTCCTGGTAAAATACTTTGCAAATAAATAAATAAACCTTAAATCAACAACTCTATATGAGTCCAAGTCGTCTATTGATTTTAATGTTATCACTGTTGTGTTGGTAGACTCATGGGATCCTGAGGGCAAGGTAAGTAACAGTAAAGTCAGCAAGAAAACTCAGTTTTGCCAGTATTGCAAGATCTGGTGTATCTATCAACTGACCAAGGCAGAAAACAAACCGAAGGTCAAGGGGTGCAGAAGACAGGATAAGGTGATAGACAGAGATAGGGTCTAGGAAAGGAGAAAGCAAGAAAGTCAAAACACATGCAGCAAGCAGCAATGCAGCAAGCAGCATAGCAAGGTCCACAAAGTGACAGTGCCAAGATGGCTTTGTAGCCTTAACTAGGGTATAAGGTGTGACGGCATTAATCAGTGTCTGTTTGCGCTCTGTAGAATGAGACCAGCATAGATCCAAAATGAAGCATGGAATTACCTGATAATTGCTCCAAAAAAGACGTACAGAATGACACAATGATTTCTCCAAGATAATGCTGGATACGCATTAGGTCGTCAGATGAAGTCATGGACCAGCGTCAAAGGTTAGAGCTATGTAGGATTTTTTTTTTTGAGAAAGGATTTTACCAGGAAGGATACATTGAGATTTCTCTCGTTTTCAAGTATGTCCTGGGTGGTGAGTATGTACCGTTAGGTGTCTTGCCCAAGGACACTTGCTGGAGAGGTGCTCGTTGGGATCGAACACATGTCTACACAGGCTCTATCCATGCAGAACAGTGATGTTACCTCTACTCCACCCAGCCGGTACCCCTGACAGGTACCCCATAAACAGACACAGACAATTGTCATCTTAGAACTATGTCACATATTTTACACCCTCAAGGTCAGATGCAAAGATGACATAGAATGTTGCAAACACTATGATAATAGTTGTGTAGAATTTTAAAACAAAGGTAAGGAAGACCCCTCTTATTCAGATTTTAATAAAACAAAATTACTGCTTACATAATAAAAAAAGGACGTACAAGAAATTGCCAGTAACACAATATTATATAAGATTATGCAAAAATGTACTGAGAAGCATTTTCACTTTTAATAGTAACTGATGAATTTCCATTTTATATAAGAATATTTATTCTTTGTCCTTAGACACATCGTTATCCTTCCCTACACTCCGGTTTGACATACCGTATGCAGTAGCAATCTTTACTCAGAATCTTCAATATACTGTATGAGAATGACTGTCTGCGGTCAAATTGTTTTGACATCAATTCTCTTTGGCTGAACACCTGCGTTCTTGTTTTATAAACTTTCTAAATTTGCTCCCAAACAAACTCCAATACATGTTTTAGAAAAGAGACTTTTCAGGCAATATTCAGCTGCAAAAAGATTTTTAGTCTAAAGAGGCTATTCAGAGAGCACCAAAATGTGCCGACATTTCAGTGCTCTCTCGTTACCCACACTTCCCTGCACTTCGGGGAATCAAATTTGAATTCACCAGTCACCACAGGGTTCCCAAAGTGCAGGGAACAACCTGCCGAATGCCGCTGACAAACCACCACAAACCCGCTGACCGCTGCCGCCAACTCACCACAAACCCACTGGCCGCAGCTGCAAACTTGCTGCAGTCCTCTCCTCCTGTTTCAAACCAGTCCATCACTCTCACCTTGCAGTCCATCACTCTCACTGTGCAATCCTCTCCTCCTGTTTCCAACCAGTCCATCACTCTCACCTTGCAGTCCATCACTCTCACCTCGCGGTCCATCACTCTCACCTCGCAGTCCATCACTCTCACCTCGCAGTCCATCACTCTCACCTCGCAGTCCATCACTCTCACCTCGCAGTCCATCACTCTCACCTCGCAGTCCATCACTCTCACCTTGCAGTCCTCTCCTCCTGTTTCCACCCCAACCCTCCTAGATTGTAGGTTCCCTCAGAAATAGGGCCTCGTTTCCTCCTGTACCGGTTTATCAAATGTTGTTCAGTCTCATTGTATTGTAACCCTGTCTATATTGTGCCCATTGTTTAGCGTTGCTATAAATAAAGTATAATAATAATAATAATAATAATAATAATCATAATTTTAGCAAAATGAATCACCCCCCAAAAAATTAAATAAATAAAATTCTCATGCAAAATTTGTTTGTTTTTTTCTGTACAGAATTTTCTTCTATCATTTTTCTGAGTAGAATTTTCTGAACGGTCCCTTTAAGCACAAGAGGGAAACACATAGAAGAATTTAATTTCTATGTAAAACGAGCCTGTGTTTAGCGCTCTTTTAAGTTATGTTCAGTTGTACAATTCATTCCACTTGTGTTATATTACAGGACATGTAACTACAGACCCGGAACGTTTAGTTATCTGTTCTATTGACCCTTGGAAAATTAGATGTTAATCTTTATTCATTCTGTCGATAGTAGTAAAAATGAAATGTAAATCTTGTACCTGGCAAGACATACCACTTGGCTTATGTGAATCTATTAAAAGCTGCCTTAATTATCTCATTCTTCAACAGAATGCTATGACCTTGAATTTTTTCCAAGGTGATGCTTCTTAAGAATCTCATAAAAACAATTCCACTTGACCAATAAAGGCAGAAATTATCAGGTTTCATGTCTATATCAAGTGCTTCAAAAATAATTAATTCTGTTTGAAATAAAAAAGGAAACAGAAAAAATGTGTCTTGCCATCTGCTTGAATTATTTAAGGGGTTATTAAAATGTCACGGAAATTTTGGTGCTCTTTCACTCGGTGCACTTTGGCGAGTTCAATTCGCCGACCCTGTGGTGAATTCAGCATTCACTGCAGGGTCCCCGAAGTGCGCCAAAGGTATCCGCTGAACGCCGCTGATCAACCCACCAAACAGACTGCTGCAAACTGCCAAACGCAGCTGACGATCCGCCGGACTGACCTCCGGACGGCAACAATCAGCCACCGAATGCTGCCGAAAAAAATCACTGAACTGATCCGATAAACCATCGAACACAGCCGCAAACACGTTGAATACAGCTGACAATCCGCTGAACAGAACGTTGAATGACTCCGACCAGCCACCGAATGCCGCTGAAAAAAGCAGACCTAGCCACTGAACACGGGCGAAAAAAGCACCTTTTAAAAGGTGCTTTTAAAAAAAAAAAAAAAAAACACTAAAATGCCTGGAAATAATATATAAGGTCCTATGAATAACAATAAAAAGGTCTGTTACAGAATTTAAAAAAAAATGCTGTGAAAAAGAAAAAAAATCGTAATCAAAAATTTCAACGTAAAAATCCTGAAAAATGCCTAAAAAAAAAATTCTAAAAAATAAATTAATAAAGACACTTTTTGCTGCTAATTAACCCTTTCGCTGCTGAGGCTTTTCCCGCCCCTGTGCTGAGGTCATTTTTACCGGTTTTGCTCATCATGTTTAAACGTGTTTTGAAGGCTTATTTTAGTATATGACCCAGACATATTATATATCGTTCTTTCCGTCAGACTCGGTAGATTCATAATATGTCATTATTATATGTATACGTTATGTCATGTCTGTATATTATAACAAAAAATGCAATAAAATATGTATTTTCAATAATTTACAATGTGTAAAGTGTTTTTTTTCACATTTTAACATGCGAGCAATTGCGGTTATATTTTGTATGGGGTGCGCTTGTTAAAAAAATTAGAGATGGGGTCTCGTTACATTTTTTTTTGGGGAAAATTACACTATTTTTAACAAACGCACCGCATACAAAAATCGTTAGTGCAGCATCATTGTTCACATTATAATTGAAATGGGAACAATATTGCTGCATTAACAAACCAAAAAAAAAAAAAAAAGTGTTTATTTTTTTTTAATAATTTTTGTTTTAAATTTTTTTTTATTTTTATTTTTCATTTATTTATTTTTTTTACAACATTTTTCACTTTCATGTTTGGTATCGTTGGAACGGCCATGCTCTGGCCGATCCAACCATACCAAAATTTAACCCCTAGCTGCCACGGATCGGGAGATAGGGAGTTCATTGGAACTCCCTATCTCCACCGTTGGTGGCAGTTAAGGGTTAAGTCCAGGACTAGCGTCATCGTGCTACGCACGATGACGCCAGTCCTCAGGGGGAGTTCCCGGAGGCTTGGCCGACATCCAAGATGTCGGCCAGCTCCGGGAAAGGATCGCGAACCGGCGCTTTTCAGCGCCGATTCGCGATCCAGCTCCCCAGGGGTTAATGCCAGGCATCATTTGGAAGGGCAGGCTGTGCCCTTCCAAATGATGCCTGGGTTAACCCCCGCAGAGCCGCCGATCGGGAGGGAGAGAGGTCCGAAGGACCTCCCCCCCTCCCTTTCAGGCGCATCCTCCGCACATGCGGGGGGGGGGGGGCGCCTGAATTAGGTGTCATTCCGGCGGCTGTGGTCCCGGATGCGTGGCTGACATCGAGGATGTCAGCCTGCACCGGGGGGGCCAGCGATCGGCCGGAACCCGGCCGAACGCTGACCCCAATGGGAGGACGCGCTCAGCGCGTCCTCCGCATACCAGCGGGAATGCTGAGGACGCGCTGAGCGCGTCCTCAGCATCCAAGTGGTTAAAATAAGAAATGGCGAAATGAAAAAATTTGTAAAAAGGAGTATCTTTTTACATTGAAACCTTTAGGATTCGCCTGATTAAACTTGCAGAACGAAACCACCGAACGTCAGGGCATTTCACTGACATTTCTCTGCTGTTTGACTTTCTCTGAATTGATTAACCATTACTTCTCTATGGCAAATTCACTGCTGTCAAGCAGCACTGTATTTCGCTGGCAATTCGCTGATATTTGGCGAACTGCCTGCTTTTTGAATAGCCAAATGGCTCCGAAATTGCACCATATGGGGAAATTCATCGTTCGGTGCCATATCAGTGATACTTACAGGGTTATCCAAAGAGATTCGAAAAGTCACCGCACGTTCGGTGACTTTTCGTTCTCTTCAATTCGGTTCCTTTTGCCGATTGCATTTCGGTGACCCTGCGGTGTATTCAGCAAACACCACAGGGTCCCCGAATTGCAGGGAAAAGCTGCCGTAAACCCACCGAAAACGAACCGAATGCACGCTGAAAACAAGCAAAAACATCTGGATTAACCTTCGAAAAAGCCGAACAGGAGCCGAACAGGAGCCGAATCACACAGAGCCGAAGCAGCTGTGACGTAGAGGAGGCAGTGAATAAATTAGCAAAACCATTTGTATGAATCTGGGAAAAAGAAACGCTGTTTGCAAAGAAACTACTGAGCGAAAATGTCTGAAATTTTCACAGGAGGTCCAGGGAATGATAATAAAGAGGGCTGTTACAAAAAAAATAAGTAAACTGAAAAAAATAAATAAAAAAAATCGGACTTTTAAAAAAAAAAAAAAAAATCAGAAAAATGCTTAAAGTATCCTAAAAAATCTATAAATAAAGAGACTTTTTGCTGCAGAATTTTATAATGAATGGTTTATTAGATATTGAATTAAAACGGGAATATTTTTAACATTGAAGCCTATGGGATTCTCCTGAATAAACCTGTCGAATTAAACCACTGAATGGCAGGACATTAGGGGAACCTTTCACTGCTGGTTTGTGTTCTCTGAATAGCCGAAGCAGTGCTTTTTCATGGGGATTCACTGCCCTCGAACAGGCACCGAACAGGCACCGTATGTGCAGGCAATTCGCCAGTATTTGGCGAATTGCCTGCTCTCTGGATAGCCGAATGGCCAGGAAAGGTAACCGAACGCTGATTTTCAGCGTTCGGTTACCTTTCTCAAGCAATTCGGATCTCTTTGGATAACCCTGTTTGTCTCTCTTTGAATAACCCCTTATATTTTCAATTCTAGGGCAATAAACAGTGCCGGCTCTTCAAGGGTGCCAGGGGTGCAGTGCAACCGGCCCCACTCTCAAAACAGCCTTGCAGAGCTCTGCAGTACTTGTGAGGTGATGGAAGGCAGAAGACTCGCTATAGCACTGGCTGAAGCATCTCTGATGTATGTGTGGGCGCCCACACATGTATGAAATTTGCAACGTACCACAGCATCACAGTCTTGCATCTGTTGATCAACCCATGGGTAGGGATAGAAGTAAAGAGAAATGGCAGGTTGATAAAATGATGGAATCTGGCCGTGTCACACAAAGCTCCAGTGGCAGCCCCTTCACAAAGGAAAATAATAACAGGACAGGCAGTGAGATCATTTATTCTGCTTGCCCGTGATCACAGCGGACCACTTATTTATTTTATATTATATTATTTTATATTATATTATTTTATAATTTTTGCTATATGATCTCACAACAAACTATGGCATGATTAAACTTGAACCGATGAAGTAAATCGGGGCTTTTTTCAGCATATTTTTGGCCATTTTTCGGCCCAGAAGAGTCAAATGTGGGTTTCCCGATAGAAATTCGAATAGAATATTGGCTTTCACGGCAATACTTTCCATGGAAATATTAGCTATTCCGTTTCAAAGCGAATATATTGGTATGTTTGGTTTCCCAAAAATAATTAAATGCTAAAAGGTGTTAAAAAAATGGATTTTCAGGCATGGAAATAAAGGGACTAGTACTAGAATGCCCCACCTGCTGGCTGCTGCGGCGGGCCACTGCTCCGGCCTGCCTACGCAGCTGACACCCGACGCATGTCATTGGCTGCAGGGACGCGGCCCGAGTTCAGTCCGTCTTATGTCAGCCAATAGCGTGTAGCGCACACTGAGTGATGGGCGGGGTGAAGGAGGCCCATCAAAGTCAGCTAGACGTACTAGTACAACCCGCAGCTTCAAATTCTACCCATCACAAGGACGGCATAGTGCGCTCTGCAGCGGGAAAGGGTTAAAAGCACAAATCTGTATGACGCTGGCCGAAAATAAGCATTTTCACGCTTATTTTCGGACCAGCAGCATTTTTCAAATAAATATCTACTCTGGCTGAATTTTTTTCAAGTAAAAAAAGGTGTAAAGGAAAAAACAAAAAACATAGGGCAATATCCTTTTCCTTTACTTTTTTTTCCTTTACTATCAGGATTATTCAAAGAGATCAGAATGGCTGCCGAAAGGTAACTGAACGCTGAAAATCAGCGTTCGGTTACCTTTCCTGGCCATTTGCCTATCCAGAGAGCAGGCAATTCGCCAAATGTTGGCGAATTGCCTGCACATACGGTGCCTGTTCGGTGCCTATTCAAGGGCAGTGAAATCCCCATAGAGAAGCAATGCTTCGTCTATTCAGAGAACAAAAACCAGCAGTGAAAAGTTGCCGAAATGCCCTGCTGTTCGGTGGCTTCATTTGACAGGTTTATTCAGGCGAATCCCATAGGCTTCAATGTTAAAAATATTCCCGTTTTAATTCAATATCTAATAAACTGTTGATTATATTCTGCAGTAAAAAGTTACGTTATTTTTAGATTTTTTTAGGATCTGTTAGGCATTTTTTCGGGATTTTTTTGCGAAAATTTTCTTTCCGTTTTTTTTTTTAAACGTTTTCTCTTTTTTCTGTAACAGCCCTTTTTATTATCATTCATTGGATCTTATATGTAAATTTCAGACATTTTCGTTCTGTAGTTTCAAACATTCAAGCGTACGTTTTTTTTTTTTCTTCACTCCATTAGTCTGCGGTGTCGGGTTTTTACGGCGGCTGCTCTGCGCTCTGATCGGCTCCTGCTCGGGTTTCTCCGGCGTCTTCGGCGGGGTTAATCCACATGTTTTTTCGGGTTTCGGTGAGCGTTCGCCCTGGTTTTGCGGTGAGTTTTCGTCGGGTTTGCGGTGACTTTTCCCTGCATTACGACGGCCCTGTGCTGCTTGCTGAATACACCGCAGGGTCGCCGAAATGGGATCGCCAAATCGCACCGAATTGAAGAGAACAAAAAGTCATCAAACGTGCGGTGACTTTTCGATTCTCTTTGAATAACCCTGTATGTTTTTTGTTTTTTCCCCTTACAGTGAGACCCCTTTACACCTTTTTTACTTGTATCCATATACGGAAGAAGAATATAGGAGCCATCCATTAAGGGTCTACACTTCAAGTTACGTATTTATGTACATATGTGTCCCAGATTTTCCTTAACAATTTGTTGTTCATTTCATTGAATTTTTTTTCTCGTAAATCAGCTGATATTTAAAAAAAAAAAAACAGCCGGTAGAATTAAACCAAGCCCTAAGTTGTTCAGTTTATATATAAATGATTGAAAAAGCAATAAAAAAAATCACCAGCACACATTGGGTTCTGTTACTCTCACCAGTTGAAAAGTCCTCTATCCTGTTGTGATTCCCAGATTGTACCACGCTGTGCTGATTGACCACTTAAGCCTCCATCAAGGTACTGAGAAACGATGCCTTCACATTCAAAATGATCTCTGCATCTGTATTACTTTTTTTCATTACTTTCTTCAATTTCATTCATTTCTTTGTGTTTTCTTTTATACAGCATCAAGGCATCGTATTGTGTTGGAATGATACTGCCTGGAATGATGGAATTCAGAGTAATTTGGGCGACTGTCTTAGGCAAGCTGGATTTCATGATATAGAACATATGGCCGATGTCTGATTACGGGGAAATGTGTCCACTGATAGAACTCAGAATTATATTATTCCTAATTTCATCACTGGATAAAAATAACACCTGATGTTTCATGTTGCTGCTTTTATTACGGTCACATCAGCTGCTGTGAAGAGTAATACATTATGGTAATAATAAAAGAAAGACATCAGAGTGAGCGTTGTCAGGAATCTGATGGAATTTATTAAGATATATTCAGTGTTCTATTACAGCACCGACTATACACACGTGGAACTTAGAAAGAAATGGAGTGTATTATGACAAATAAATTATAGGTGACTTTTTACTATTAATGTTTCCCAGAATACGTTTTGTCAGGGTATGTATTGGTGCTGTCAAAGCTACATTTCCTATTACCTACACGTAGTGTTGTATACAATGCATGGCAGAGAACCATGGAGTATTTGATCAAAGGAGCTGGAGGGCAAGTTATAATAACTCATGGGAAAATGTATGTTGCTTATATAAACCATGTTCCTGCCTTCTTCCTCGGCAGGACCGCTTCAGGCGAAAACCACAAGGCAAATAAAGACCAAAAGAACCAAATGAAATGTGGAGTTTGACTTCAAACGTAGCTTGAAGTGTTCAATTATAAATATATTCCATCTGTTTCCAAACACTATGATTCTCTGTAATAATGTGCGGATGAATACTGTTTTTTACAGCTGAGCTTTACTTCTTCGTGTCTCTTCACTCTGTAAACTGATATCAACTATCTTACCCGGTACAGAAAAGTTGAGACTCCCACTCTCACTTGTGAATAACTCATCAACATCTTTAGTACCATGGTCGACTTACCTCGAGCTTCAAAAGCACCTTCAGGATCTCGAGATTGAGTTTACTCAATCTCTACATATTCTGGAGAAATACAAAAGAAATTAATTTTTTTTTTTTAAACCAAAATAAATTTTTGTGGTGCTCCAGAACTTGTCCTAAAATTGTCAGCTCATCAGACCTATCACACGATGTGCGCAAACCACAGAACTGCAAACGGCATCCGGAACAAACACTGAGGGCTCTATCACCTGGTTTGAGCTAAAACGCCATCACTAACGGAAAAATCTAGCGCGAGTCACTGAAAGGTAGCCCCTAACGACCCACCAACAGATCACCTTGTCTGCTGTAGTCCGTGTACAAGGTCATTTAGAGCTCGCTAGGGAAATGTTGAGACCCAGCACTAATGCGGTTGTGTACAGGATAGAACTGTTTTTTTTCCAGTGCAGAGTGCCAGGCCATACCTATCCCCTGCCCTCACAAGCTGGAATAAGTATGAACACATCCAGGGAAGAGCCCTCACACCCCTGCATTATTAAAATCCTCCAAGGTGGCCGTATCATCCATGTTTATATGCACACATGTATTAATTAAGGCTGATGGGCACTGCATAAGAAATGCCTCCCAACGGCATGTAGAATCATTACACTGCATTTAATAGATCCAAAAGGAAGGTCAGGTGAGCGACAATAATTTCCCTGCTGCACCATATAAATAATACATGTGTAGCGCTCACCCCCGGAGGAGCCGCTGAATAAACCTCGGGATAGTCTCACCGCACTAGGAAATAACTATACACCAGCACTGTTGTGGATTTTTCTATATTATATTCTTTACTGATCCCAATAAAGCAGCATATAATACGCATGTACGGAATTTAGATAACAAGAATTCGTAATGTGGGAAAAACACACGGTGTTAAAAGAAACTGGTTAACCCCCTCAGTTCTGGAGTGTAAGTCCCGTGAAAAATAGCTCAAAAATATATATGTGTATTGTCTAGGGTACCCGGGTACTGTGTTCAACTGGCCAGTGAATGAAACAAAAACAATCTTCGACTAGTCACCGTTGGGGCCCTTAAAGAAACAAGTAAACAAGTGCGCAATGTTCTGCGTTTTCACCAGGCCGAAGTCTTCTCACCCATCCGGTGTAACCGCTTGTCCTGGACCGATGAACGCCGGAGAAAGGGATCTCTCTCAAGAGGATCTGTCCTCGCTGCCACTTGGAACCCGATGCTGTTAATGCCTGCACTCCCGATCTGGTTCTCCTCCGCCAGAACACGAACACATAGGCTGCCAGCACTCCCCTCCGGTTTGCAGCCTCTCCTCACACGATGTCCTTCTTCTCCCAAACCACACTTTGTCAAGAACAGTTCAGCTTGATACACAGTTGGCCTATGCACACTCTCTCTCCGATCACTGCAACAATGGAGGCCGCCATCTCTCTGTGCTCCAACTCTGCCAGGATCCCAGAAGTGTCACCTGCGACTGCACTCTCTCACTGCTCGCTCTGTCCTGTCAAACGCTCAGGGCTAGGTATATAGGTAACAGCACGATCTCCAACACGACTGTAGCAACATCCACACTCCGGCCTGGTTTCAATCCCTAACAGCCCCAGTGTGCGTCCTGCGTCTCTCGTGGCTCTGCTCACACTGCCCATGCCTTGCACGAGGCTGGTGATGTCTTTCCTCCTCTTTGTACCACCCACTTCCTGTCCTCATGCAAAGGGAGATGGAGTCCCCTCTGTCCAGCATATTCCACAAGGTCTCCCTCTGGTGGCAGCAATAATTCAATGCACCAGAATACAGTTTTTTTTGAAGCAGCGCTACACATGTTTCAGGGCAAGACTTATTCATGTGTCCCTTTAAACATGGTCCACACAGTCACCCTAACATTCCTTTACATTGCCTGTTAATTTTGGGCAAGGACCTATTTTTTGTGGTTTTTCGAAGTTACCACCAGGGTTCAGTAGTAGGTAAAATTTTGCGATTAATGTCCGTCTAGCAATTAGCGACGGCACCAAGTGATCTGTTGGTTACATTAGCCTAAGAGATCTCTAACGCTCCCCTTGTTAAGTATAGGACGTGGAAAGTAAAGTAAGCTTGCACTACGAATAGCAAATTACCACATTCTAAGTGATTTTTGTCATTTGTAGCGAGAGGCAAACGATCTGTTGGTCCGGCGCTAGACTGAATTTACCTGACGCTAACACGAAAACAGGCTGATGCTAGGGTTAGCTCATATCAGGTGCCATGAGTGTGTCTGCACTGCAGTGTCTCAGGGGCTCAATCCATCATGTTTTCTACCCTGGGGCTGCTACAAGTGCAGTAAGTGGAAGCTTGTGAAGGATCTACATATCCAATTCAATCAGGGCTATTCAGAGAGGTGTGAAAACCTTGAGAATTGCCAGGAGAATGAACAATCTAGACCAAATAGCCAATTTGGAAAGTGAGATAAATGGGAGAATTTTTCTGGTTTTACTATTTTGACCTCGAATTTTCAATTCTCCAGTCATTCTCAAGGTTTTCACCTATTTCTGAATAGCCCTGTAAGACTACAGATGACATGTCTGCATAGTTGCTGTGCCTTGCAGGATTGGAGTTGTTGCAAGAGGGGAGGTCAACCTTATTCCATCTGTATCGTTTCATACTGAGCCACTTATTTAAAAGAGTCTCTGATTAACGTGAGTTGATCTGATATCTGATTTATTATCTTCCTTGGTTCAGTATATATTGATATCTAAAATAGCACAATGCTATACTGTTTTGTATCCTTTCATACGTCTGGCAACAGAAAACATCGGCCACAAGGAGGGATTGTCATTTTTATTGATATCAGGGATGTTCATGAGTGTATCAGAAATTCATGTGAGTGAAATATTAGAAAATATTAGTTAAATTTATATCAGATACCACCACCATCATTACCTCTGTGTTCACTTTAAGATATGAAATACAGAATGAAAAAGGAGAAGATTCCAACCTGTTTCTCTACCTCTAACGCGAGCACATTCTATGTGTATATTCTTTTTATTGTCTGTTTATTACATATAATAATTGTTTTTGCGCTCTTCACCTACGTTTGAGTTTTTAAAACTGTTACAATGTTTCTTCTACCCATGGGCTTTCTGAGAATCTAATTTAAAAGCAGAAATGGTGTGAAAATGCGGCTTTAAATATTTTGAACTATTGAATCTTTGACGGGTTTTAAAAACATCATAAGCATAATGTGGGAGATAATAACACCCTGGGTTTTTTTTTCACTGCATATTGATACAGAATGGGGACAGAAAGTGTAAAGTCTGTTTTCCAAAGAGATGTCTTTTGAAAAAAGTTTAGTCAGGCTAATTCTGTGTTAAATTCCCCGTTCTACGCTCTAACATGGGGACGCTAACGGGCAAAACCTGCGCCTGCAGGTTCCCATTTTAGCACAATATTTGGGGGCAGGCAGGGCCGGTGCTTCCACTAGGCAAGCTAGGCAACCGCCTAGGGCGCACTGCCACCTAGGGGTGCAGTCGGCCCCAACCCAGGTTCTATTATTGTACCCCTTCCACATTGTTTGCTTGTGTAGCCGACAGTAGCGGCGTAGAAGGTGGGTGTCTTATGGTGAAACGCAGGCGCCACCAGATGACGTGCGGGCGCCACAAGAGGCAGATGAAAGAAAAAAAGAGGCACAAAAGAAAGCATGAAAGAAAGAAAGGCACAAAAGAAAGAGGAGGCAAGAAAGAAAGAAGAGGCAAGAAAGAAAGAAAGAAAGAAAGAAAAAAGAGACAGATGAAAGAAAGAGACAGATGAAAAAAAGAAATACAGATGAAAGAAAAGAAAGGCAGATGAACGAAAGAAAGAGAGAGATGAAAAAAAGAAAGAGACAGATGAAAAAAAAGAAATAGTCAGATGAACGAAAGAAAGAGGAAAGAAAAGGCAAAAGAAAGAGGCACAGGAGAAAGAAAGAGGCACAGACCAATCCCAGGTCCGACCAGCGGAGGTGTAAGATGGGCCCCAAACGACCGTGTGTTCCTCCCGCATTTCATCAGTTGACAATTTTTTCAGGGGGGGTGCAAGCAGCTGGTCTCACCTAGGGCACAAAATAGACTAGCACCGGCCCTGGGGGCAGGCGCTAGCTGAGCACCTCATCCCGGAACGCAGCACTAACTGCTGGGATACTCGCGGTAGTGTTTTCGCACTGCCAAGAGTATCACCTCCTGGAGTCCATAGGACTCCATGGTGGGTTGCACTTCTGGGCTGAGAGCCCTGCGTGATATCCCTCTCGCAAGATCGCACAGTCCTGCGGAGTGATAGCGGAGGGAGACTGGAGACTATTTGCTCTCAGTCTCACTTTGCACCCAGTGACAAAAAGCGGCGGATTGGGCCACCTTCTTGCCGCTGGATGAGAGGTGAGTATTGGATTTATTGGGGTGGTTTTTGGTCGTGCTAAATGATTTTGCAATTGCAGAATTGTTTAACACCAGCTTCTAGGACTCGCTACAATTTTACCTTGCATGTCTCGACAGTAATTAGCGCTAGGACTTTATATCTTACTTATCTTATCGCTAATTAAAGATTGACCTCCCCATGTTAAATATAGGGTGCACAATGTACAGTAAGCTCAATCAAGCTAGCGCCAAAACCGACGCGCTAACGGATTTCTTACGGGTTTAGCATCAGGAAGGTAATGTGGGGCATGCGTTAAGTCACTTATCCTGATGTTAAAGCTTACACATCCGAATGTTACAGTTAGCGTTCACTAGCGAATAGTGTCGTCAGCTTTCAAGTATTCTGATATAAGGCTAATGGAGAGCTACTGATTTCCAAACTTAAGCTACTCAGCAGAGGCCCTCACTGTAATCAGTTGCCTGTATCAGAGATGCCAAGTTTTAGGGTAAAACGTTTATTCAGAGCTGACTAATACTGGCACAGAATGACTTAGGTATGTACATGGCTGAAAAATTTGTTTCGTTTAGTTTCATTTCGTTACGTTTTTACATAATTTCGTAACCAATTTCATTTCATATTTCGTTTAGTTTCGGATTGATTTGAAATTTTGAATCGATATCAAATTCGATAGTTGATATCCATTTGATAGTTCATTTCAAATTCAATAGTTGATATCAATTATTCAAATTTTTCTTTTATGATGATGTTTCGTTTCGAATTCGTATCGTAGCGAGTCGTTTTTCGGAAGTACTTCCGAAATACAAATTAGTAAATTTCTTTCCAAATTCTGAATTTTTCCGAAACAAATGCACATCTCTATTATTGGCTGTTCAGAGGAGAGATAAAATCACTGCTCTACTATTATAGAGATGGGGGGTTCAAATCCTGGCCAGAGTTCCTCTCCAGCAGTGTCCATGGGCAAGACACTTAGCAATCTATACTTGCCAGTCCCATAGATAATAAGTTACCTTGATAAAAGGGTCACCCAATGATGCTTTTAAAATTATAGGGGTTACTCAGAGAGCACCGAAATGTCGCGACATTTCGGTGCCCTCTTCTTCCCCGCACTTCCCTGTACTTTGGGGAAATCAAAGTTCCCCAACCTGCCGTGAATTCAGCATTCACCGCAGGGTCCTCGGAGTGCAGGGAAAAACCTGTCGAAAAACTGTCAAAAACCTGTCGAACAACAGCCGAATCACACCGAAAACCCACCAGAAATGCCGCAAAATACATGCCAAACATGTCAGAAAAAGCTGACGAGCCTTCGAATACAGTGCGGACCAGCTGCTGGAAAAAGCCGACAAGCTGGTCCTATGAATAATAATAAAAGGTCTGTTACAGAAAAAAGAAAAAAACGCTTTATAAAAAAAATGGAAAAAATTGTGCCAAAAAAATGCTGAAAAATGCCTAAAAGATCCTAAAAAAATCAATACATAAAGAGACTTTTTACTGCAGATTAAGCAGAATAATAATAATCATGGCATTTCTGGGCATTTTGTGTTCCAGACAGATGAATGAATGAATGTATTTTTGTTTATTATTTTTATTTTGCAGTTTTTTTATGTTCTACTGGCTTTTTCCAAGCTAATGGTATAGTACAATGCTGACCTCTTTCATGTCCAGATGGATCTTGGCAGCTTTTAAGTCCCTCTGAGTCCTTATAGTGCTCTACATTTTCCCTTGTACTTGTCCTCCTAAACATTAGAGCCGGCCTTGTTCTCCTTTGTCTGCTGGTAATTCCATTGAGGGTATTGTGCAAGTGTCAATGGAGTCCTATGGAATTCTGGAGAGGTTAACAGCAGCTCTGTAAAATTACGAGTCAATTGACTAATATATTGGCAAGCTCATAATCGTGCGAGTAAAAGCGAGGCGAGAAGACTTATTCTTACACTGGTCTTCTTGGGTCTCTGGTCTCTGGTTTTTGTTTGTTTGTTTTTAATGGATGCTTTTAATGGATGCTTTTAATGGATGCTTTTTTCCCCCACTGTCAAAATACTACGGGCATTATCACACGCCTGTAGCTAAAACGGGGATTCTAAGAGGAAAAATTAGCATTCACTTATCTCTCCTTAGCGTCCCTGTTTTTCCAGTGGATATCGGGGCAGGCGCCTAGTACAGCAGTCTGACCCATAGCGGCCGCTAGGTTGAAGCGCCATCCCGAGCATCCCCTCCATGGAGTCCATAGGACTTTCACCTTTGTATGGGCCCTATTACATTCTTCGCGCAAACATTTGTACCTGCGCAAAAACGCATTAACGCGAGGGCAAAACCCTTTGCGCAGAACGTCGTATTACAATGTCAGCGCAACAAATGTGTGTATACGTCTACCGCAGTGCGAACGCTGCGCGAGCTTACTGTACATCGCGCGTCCTATACTTAACATCGTGAGCGCAAATGCGTTTGTGCGCTGGTACGCGGATGGTATTACAATCTATGCGCAGTTTGTAACGCACAGCCTTTGCCGCATAATTTCAGCAACTCCTAAAAGCTGGTGTTAATGGCAAATTCTAGCAACCTGGCCGAAACCAAATACACCAGCCCAAAACAAATAACACAGCAAAGTATAGTTACACATTCTACACATACCAATCCAATAAAATTGAGAAGTTGTGCATGTTTTTTTATTGATGCAGCATATATGCGCAGATCGACTTTGACAGGCACAAAAACTTAATGTGAGACAATTGTGGTTCTTAATTCTGATTGGCTGAATCGCGTGAAAAAAACAGTCCGCACACCGATTTCTTTGCGCAACGTTAATGCGCGCGCGTTTTTGTGCATCCGTATTACGCACGTTATTTTTTGATGGATGAAAAAATGCGCGAGGATTATAATACCAGCGTTGTTCTAGGCGCGTTAACGTTTAACGCTTTGCGCAACAATTCACGTGTTCTGCGTTCGTTTTTGCATTAAGAATGTAATAGGGCCCTATATTATTTGTGTGTATTATAGAGTAATATCTCCGAATTTATTGTTTTAGAAGTGTTATTCTGGCAAAACAATACAAAAATACATCAGTACCACCATGGTATGCTAGTTAAGAAAAGAGGATAAACACCTCCCCACTAAATAAGAGACTTAAACCACAAACCGGCTGCTATAAAGAAAAAAGAAGAACTAACAACACAGGTTTATAATTACACACAGCCTCCTATTGAGAGGGTGTTAATGATCAAATTGTATTACCGTAGATACTCGAGTATAGCGCGACCCGAATATAACGCAATGGATATAGATTTATTATGGAAATGAGAGAATACTCAAATCTCGAATATAACGCGAGGAGCAAACTTTTACTGTACCGGTAAATAATTAAAATCCTTCCAGGTTCTCTTAACACAGTCAGGCTCCCCAGGGTCAGGGTGTTCTGCTCTAGAATGATTGCAGTTGTTACTAAGTATAAAGCCACCGGCCACCTGTCTTCTTTACTAGCGATTAGATGACCGGCGGAGGTGAAAGATTGGCTTAAAATGAGCGTGCCCTCTGACCGTGATGGATCTCACCTCTCACGAATCTGGTAGTTTCGGGAGCCCGCATTCACTTCAGCAAGACTACCGGAACTTCCGGATGACTTGGCATTTTTTTTTACATGCGATGCAGATGTCTCGAATATAACGCGACCCCTCCAATTTTAAGCTAAAATTTTGTCACCAAAATCTAGCAGTATACTCGAGTATCTACAGTAATCTCCCTTAAAAACATTCGTAAATGTTATTGTTTTTAAGGAACACTAATAAAATCAAATCTTTCATACCAGAGATCTCAAATTCTGCCTCCCCCCCAGATGTTGATGGCCTACAAATCCCAGCAACCTTTGAATGCAATTTAGGGCCAGAAAATCATGCGAGCTCCAGATCAGAAACATCTATGAGGCCAGAGCTTTAGATCCCTTTTTTACACACTCCCAAGTGGCGGTTGCGTGTAATTATGCCATTTTTTTAGCGGGACATTTTTTCTTGCTGTTATTTATATCTGAAAATATCCACATACATTTTGGGCTCTATTAACTACTTTGCGCAAACGTTAACGTGTGCGCAAAAACACAATAGGCTGGGGTCAGACGAACGCAGTGCGAGCGTGTGTGCAGGCGCACTTTATTACGGCCGTAGTAGTAGCAAATGACGTCCAATGACAGGCAATAAATACGAAGTACCGCCGCACGAAAGTTCGACCGCGCAACGCAAGTGGCAAACAAACACTTTTTTTGAGAACATAGAACCGCTAGTACTGACGTACAGAGTGCGCTGCGCCCGCATAGCGGCGTGTGTGCGTGATTAGGAGACGTCAGACACTGCTAATGTCCGGCCAACATAATGTCCAAATTGATTTGGTTACTCATATTTCTAGCCTTAACGCGAGGGGTAAAACCCTTTGCGCTGAACGTCGTTTTACAATGTCCGTGCAAACAATGCGCGTTAACGTCTACCGCGGGTGAACCTGCGCAAACCCTTTGCGAGCGTAATGTACTGCGCGCGTCCTATACTTAACATTGTGAGCGCAAATGCGTTTGTGCGCTGGAATACGGATGGTATTACAATCGATGCGCAAAATTTAACTGACAACGTTTGCGTACATAATTTTAACGTGTTTGAAAAGCAAATCTGAACGTCCAGGCCAAACCCAAATACACCAGCCCAAAAAAAAATATGCAGCAACGTATAGTTACACATTCTACTCATACCCAAACAATCAAATTGTGAAGTTGAGCTTGTTTTTATTATTGCTGCAGCATATATACGCAGATTGACTTTGGCAGGTGCAAAAACTGAACGGGAGACAATAGTGGTTCTGAATTCTCTTTGGCTGAAGAGCGTGAAAAAACTGTCCGCAGAGCGCAAACACCGCAAAGGCAGGCTGGGAGAGAGAGGGAGAGAGAGCCTTCATGGTGCCCTATTACATTGTTAATGCAAAAATGCCCGCTAAACGCGTGTTTTTTTGCGTGAAGCGTTAAACGTTAATGCACGAAAATCACCGCTGGAATTACATTCCTCACACATTTTTTCATCCGTCGGGAAATTGCGCTCGTAAAACTGACGCGCAAAAATGCGCGCAAAGTACCGATGAGTTTCAGAAATCAGTGAGCGAAATGTAATTTTTAATGCGAGTCCGTCATTTTGTGCAGACTGCTCACAACGGGCGTACGTTTTGACAGAAGACAAGGTAGTGGCCGTCATTTTTGACGGATCTAGTAAAAAAAAAAAAAACGTACGCATCAAAGTTCTCCGCTGTGAATCTGCAGTTTGGTAAGGTCAGGTTGAAACAATTTGCCGTTACCACCAGCTTTTCAGAGACGTTAAAATTATGTGCGCAAACGTTGTCCGTTAAATTTTGCGCTAAGATTGTAATACCATGCGCGCACCAGCGCACAAACGCATTTGCGATCACGATGTTAAGTATAGGATGCGCGCACTAAATTGCGCTCGCGCAGGGTTCGCGCAGGGTCACTCGCGATAGACGTTAACGCACATTTTGTGCTCGAACGTCGTAATACGACGTTCAGCGCAAAGGGTTGTGCCCCTCGCGTTAATGCGTTTTTGCACGCGCGCACAATTGTGCACGAAGAATGTAATAAGGCCCATGGCCGGGGAGGGGACGGATCCCCGGAAATACTACTAACAGTGATGCTTATCTTTGTCTACAGGCTGGGCTGGCTGCCCGGCTGCGAGGCATCCCCCACCTCCGGTGACCCCGGTACCGTAGCACGAGTTTCTTTGTGAGCATCGGATGTTTAACCCTCCCTGCAGGGAGCTGTCACCCGGCAGAGGCAGCCAAGATGCTTAGTATCCAGAGTCCTGGAAATGAATGAAGGGGTCCCCTGTGCCCTGCGCGGAGATCCAGCAATACCCGGAGTTTCCTCTCTGATTGGACAAAGTCTACGAGAGTCCTCAGAGTGGGAAGGAGACTATTGTGTGAACTTTTTTTGCGTAGTGCATTATTTATAGCATTCACTGAGTATGTTGTTCACGGAATCATAAAGTGTGGTGCTTTACATGTAATTTCAGATTTATACATTTGTATAGACTGGACATTGTGGGGTGTTAAGTTTCACCATGGTCTATTTTCAGAAGTAGGGAAAGGAAGGAACTCCACTAACATTTGTATTTTATTTTGGTATACAAATCCGTTTCTGCAGCAAATCACTGCTTGCCACTGATGTTTACTATAATAATGGCAGACTAGATGTGTTTCTTGTATCTGTATGCTGCATTGGTAGACTCCCACCTAAAGCACAAAGAAAAGGTTTTTTACTGAGATTTCAAGACTATTGCTGGCCACTAAAAAAAAATCAAACTATACTTTTTATGAATGAGACAGCCCAATTATTAAACCTTTTAAATTATTTCTATTATTAATATTATTATGGGGTTTCTGTGAAGAGAATGGGTCGTGGCGGTTTCTATATTGGTGGGTCGTTGCTTATGGAAATAATTTAATGTTTACTTTTAAAATTAAATACGTTTATGAACTGTGATGACCCAAAATAATCAGATTGTCCAAAGGAACCCAGATGTGGCTTCTACAGAACCTAAAATTGACCTCTGTAAGCTTATTGACCGTAAAGATTTTCTTGACCTGTGCTCAAAGCAAAATCTCCTTTTTGGTACATGTCAACAATTGGCTTCTCGAGACCTGTTTGTATTGGCTTTGTGTATATTTGTATAATGTTACTGGTCCACCTCCTTTGAGGCCTGTTCTCTACAGTAAACTGAGTAAACTAAAAAAAGAATAAAGTCCGCACACTGATTTCTGCCTGCAACGTTAATGCGCGCGTGTTTTTGCACGTCTTTTTAACGCGCGTTATTTTTTGACGGATGAAAAAATGCACGCGGATTGTGATACCACCGTTAATTTTCGCGCGTTAACATTTAATGCTTCGTGCAAAACTTCACGCTTTGCGTGTGCGTTTTTGCGTGAATAATGTAATAGAGCCCTTCATGCTTACAATGGCTACAGGACAGTGATTACTGCGCAAGAGGCATGCTGACATGGGGTGCACAGCTTCCCGTTCTGCAAGCCTCAAATGTGTTTTTCCTTTAATGTCATAATATCATGCCCGTTTCTTATGACTATTTTAGATCTATGCACCATCTTTAAAACAAAAAAACATATATATATATATATATATGTATAACAGCCATGGCAGCCTATAAAGGCCTCGAGCTGCCGGGGAGCTCCAGGGTGAGTTGATCCTGTAAGTGCAGACTCGGTCAAGTTAGATAGGACCTGTCAAAGATGGGTTACATTGGCGACTGTGACAGGCTTAAGCAAATTATGATCATAACTTTGTGAACTGAATCCCCATCATTTTACCTCAGTCAGGTTTTTTTGAACATTTTTAAAACTGTTTTTTATTGTCACAGAAAATGATGATAGAAGGTGGTCAATAATATGGAGTGCTTTTTCTTGGTGTTATACTGTATATATATATATATAAAAATATATATATATTTAAAGATAGTTTATCTAAAAATAGACATAATGAAACTCACATGCTATGAAAGGAAAATATTAGTGATATATATATATATATATATACACACAGTATATAATATATATCAATTCAACCTCTAGCCAATTTATATGTTGAATTGCTGCCGTTTCGCTGGCTATTGCATGAGGCTTATGGTTGATAGACTCCTCGAGTACAGGATGACGGCATTATATATATTTATATATAGCTATACATGCAGTCATCTTTGACATATTACTTCAAGTTGAGCTCTATTCGGCAGCTGACTCTTTCTTATTGTCTGCCGCTGTAATTCCTTTCCCCTGACAATATTCCACTGATCGTTGGCAGCATAGAATGATGAGATAGAATGAGATTCCCGACGCTCGCAATGTGAGGTACAGGAGATCTGTCCTTGGTTCTGATGGTCCAAGAGCTGCAGGTGATGAACCTACGAGTATAATTTAGAAACCAAGAAAGGACCAAAGCTTGCCTCTGTAAAGGTCTAATGAGCTTATTGATTTAAAAGCAGAGGTCTACTGGGTCTTACCAAGACACTAAGGGTCGTTGTACTTCCTAAAAAGTAAATTGTGCCTGTGGGCATTAAGTGAAAACGCTTACCTTTAAATTGCCCACTTTTGATGAAGACACAAAGTGTATGAAAAAACTAAATAAAACAAAATAGTTCAAGAAATCGAGACGGCTTAATATACTTCTTTTTCACTGTGTTCGTGCACGGAGCTGTGTCACATTACAAGCTCCTTCCATTCAATCAAGAAGAGTGACAAAAATGACAAAGTGAAAACTGCTGTATGAACCATGAGAACTGATTTATTGCCTTGGTAAAGGAGCACACAGTATGTTGTGCAAGTTATTTTTAGCAGAAACCAAAAGGACTCCTGAAAAACGTGGATGTTAAAGTGATAACAAAGGCATTAAGAACCACAGATATCGTGAGTGTAACTGAAAATTAATTTTCAAAAAGAAATATACACTGCTATATGTAACATTAAAGACAAGAAAAACTAACAGGGTTATTCAGAGAAAGGTGAAACTCTGGAGAACTTTTGGAGAAGTGAAAATTCTAGCAGGTTTATTCAAAGAGATCTGAATCGCTGCCGAAAGGTAACCGAATGCTGAAACTCAGCATTCGGTTACCTTTCTTGGCCATTTTGCTATCCAGAGAGCAGGCAATTCGCCAAATGTTGGCGAATTGCCTGCACATACGGTGCCTGTTCGTTGCCTGTTCGAGGGCAGTGAAATCCCCATAGAGAAGCAATGCTTCGGCTATTCAGAGAACAAAACCAGCAGCGAAAAGTTGCCGAATTGCCCTGCCATTCGGTGGCTTCATGCGGCAGATTTATTCAGGCAAATCCCATAGGCTTCAATCTCAAAAATATTCCCATTTTAATTCAATATCTAATAAACCATTCATTATATTATTCTGCAGTAAAAAGTCTCTTTATTCATAGATTTTTTTGTATTCTAAGCATTTTTTGGGATTTTTTTTGCCAAAAAACATTTTCTGATTTTTTTTTTTAAAACGTTTGTTCTTTTTTCTGTGACAGCCCTTTTTATTATCATTCCCTGGATTCATATGTAAATTTCAGACATTTTCGCTCAGTAGTTTTTTTGCAAACAGAGTTTCACTTTTCAAACATTCAAGCGTACGTTTTTTTTTTTACTCCATTCGTCTGCGGTGTCGGGTTTTTCCGGCGCCTGCGCTGTGTGTGATCGGCTCCTGCTCGGGTTTTTCCGGCGTTTTCAGCGGGGTTAATCCAGATGTTTTTGCGGGTTTTCGGTGTGCCTTCGCTGTGTTTTGCGGTGAGTTTTTGGCGGGTTTGCGGCGACTTTTCCCTGCATTACGACGGCCCTGTGGTGCTTGCTGAATACACCACAGGGCCGCCGAAATGGGATCGCCAAATCGTGCCGATTTGAAGAGAACGAAAAGTCACCAAACGTGCGGTGACTTTTCGATTCTCTTTGAATAACCCTGTAGGTCAAAATAGCCAAACCAGAAAAATTCTTCCATTTATCTCACTTTACAAATCAGCTATTTTGACCTAGAATATTCACTTCTCCAAATGTTCTCCAGAGTTTCACCTTTCTCTGAATAACCCTGTATATATGGAATGCATCCTAATTGCCTACATGTACGCCACCATTGGCCCAATACAATTTGCATCAGTCTCCCGACATATGGCCACGTGTGTCAAGAGAGGGATAAAAAGTTATAGAGACAAAATAAGCCTGGTACAACACTCTGAGGGCACTATTCTGTTCTTCACGTTAAAATGGGAATGCTAATGGGGGAAACCTGTGCCTGCAGATTTCCCCGTAGCATCCCCATTTTCACATGATATTCCTGGGCAGGCGCTAGCTGAGCACCACGTCCCGAACTCAGCGCTAACCGCTGGGATACTCGCAGTAGTGCTTCCAGGCCACCGCGAGTATCACCTCCTGGCGTCCATGGGACTCAGGGGCAGACTGATTCATCGGGCACTCGGGCGCTGCCCGAGGGCCCGCGGGTCAGTGGGGGCCCGGTCGGTGGGGGATGTACGCATCACGTGGGGGGGGGGCGCGTCAATGCAGGGTGCACGTGGGGCCCAGGAAGGCACGCTGGAGCGCCGCTGACGAGGCGGTTTGTTAGTGCTCTGCCGTGGGCGGGACTTCCCTTACAAAACTGGGTCCTTGAGCTGCTGGGGTCAGTATATATCCGTGTGAGCTACTGGGGGCAGTATATATCAATGTGTGAGCTACTGGGGGAAATATATAAATGTGTGAGCTTCTGGGGGCAGTACATATCAATGTGTGAGCTACTGGGGGTAATAAATATCAATGTGTGAGCTACTGGGGGCAATATATAAATGTGTGAGCTACTGGGGGCAGTATATATCAATGTGTGAGCTACTGGCGGCAATATATATCAATGTGTGAGCTACTGGGGGCAATATATTAATAAATGTGTGAGCTACTGGGGCAATATATATTAATGTGTGAGCTGCTGGGGGCAATATATATCAATGTGTGAGCTGCTGGGGGCAGTATATATCAATGTGTGAGCTACTGGGGGAAATATATATCCATGTGTGAGCTACTGGGGGAAATATATATCCATGTGTGAGCTACTGGGGCAATATATATCAATGTGTGAGCTTCTGGGGGCAATATATATATCCATGTGTGAGCTACTGGGGGAAATATATATCCATGTGCGGTGTGTACGAGTGAGTTTTATTGTTCTGTGCCATGGCCGTAGCTGCCACAAGAGTGTGACGGCTACCGCAGCAGAGCAGTGGTAGTTTGTAAGTCTGGAGGGGGCACAATCGATTCTCCAATTTGCTGGGGGCCCGAGTGGATTTTATTAACTCGTTAAAATTAATAGTTGAAAATCGTGCGAAGAAATAAATTCTTTAACGCAACAATGTGCATGTGGGTTGTGCGTTGTATGGGAGGGGTTTATGGGTGTGGCCTACTGTGTAGGCGTGGCACAAGGGGCCCCACTAACTCCTATTGCCCGGGGGCCCCATTACTTGTCAGTCCGCCCCTGATGGGACTCCATAGAGCAGGTATCTCAAACTCCTGCCCCCCAAATTGTGCCCAATCATGGGCTCACAGAGCTAAGTCCCGCAGCACACTATATAAGGTGTCCCTTGCAGCACCAGCACGTGTTTTTTGAGAGGAGATTGCTGTGATAGTGTGTGTTCTCACTGCCAGTCTGCCACCAACTATTGGAGGGGGGGGGGGTCTCACTTCTACAAAATATCTGGGAATTGTTCTAATCTGTGTGTTCTCACTGCCACCAACTATTTTGGGGGTCAGTCATTTGTTTCTACAAAATATCTGGGAATTGTTGTAATCTTTAAGTTCTCACTGCCAGCAGCAATTGTGGGGGTCTCACTTCTAAAAAATATCTGGGAATTGTTGTAATGTGTGTGTGTTCTCACTGCCACCCATCAGGGGGTCTCACTGATTTATAGGAGGTTTCTGCGAATTGTAATCTGTGTCTTGTCACTGTTACCAGCTATCAGGGGGTCCTATCAGGGGGTCTCACTGATTTATAGGTGGTTTCTGGGAATTGTAATTTGTGTCTTGTCACTGCCACCCATCATGGGGTCTCACTGATTTATAGGAGGTTTCTGGGAATTTTAATCTGTGTCTTGTCACTGGCTGCCAGCTATCAGGGTGTCTCACTGAGTTATACCAGAGTTCTGGAAATCTTTATACCAGAGTTGAATCAGAGTTCTCCAATTTCCCATATCTCCAATTTTTATAAAAAAAGAGTTGAATCAGAGTTCTGTATATCTTTAATCTATATATCACTCGCCATGTTAGAAAGACCAAAAAGGACAGGCAGACGATCCCAGACACAGATAAGAGGGCAAGCAGCCTCTGTGTCAGGAGGCTGTGTCTCTGGTCGTCGTGGACATGATGCATCCCCTGCAGGGGCACGCTTGTCCTTTCTAACTGGTGCTGGCCATCTTAAGCAGCAGCAACATACAGAGGATTTGGTGGATTGGCTAACCAGGCCATCCTCATCCTCCGAGTCCTCTGCCAGCGAGGCTTGTAGTGCTTTACAGTCCACCTCAGCTGCCAAAACATCTAATGCAGCCTCCATGTCCAAAGTTACTCCTGCCGTAGCCTCACTATCACACACGGAGGAGTCAGCTGAATTGTTTGACTACAATGAGAGTGACATGCTGCTTGAGGATGCGCAGCAACTACAGTGCTCTGATTCAATCTCTGAGGTTGAGGAAGGGAGTATAATCAACCTAGAGGAAGGGGGTTCCAGTGATTACACACAAATAACTGGCACTCATGTTGCCCCAGCAGCTGCAGCATACTGCCAAGTTGGCTCCAGTGATGAGGAGATAGGGGGTGATGACAATGATGATGAGGTCACTGACTCCACCTGGGTGCCTGATCGAACAGAGGAGTCAAGTGAGGAGGAGGAGGCACAACAAACACGAGGCAGAACGTCTTCTATGACCAACCGTAGCACTAGCCAGTCCAAGGCATCAGATGTCAGAGCTGCTCAGGTGCAGAGCGCTGTTGTCTCTGAAAGGTATTTTAATATGGTAGGTAGTTTTTAAATTAATTGTAATTGAGATACGTGCCATATTTCAATATGCATTAGTGTGAAATTCCCCCCTTCCATTTTGAGTGTCAAATTGTATATGTCTTTTTCTTGCATAGGATGTGGCTGGTGGAATTTAGCCGATTTCCTGTCCGTGCAGGAAAGGGTGTGTGGACAGTGTAAGCTAGAGAAAATCCATCTCTGAATCATATGTAGTAATCTTTGTCTCACTGTTGGTTAAACTCTGATGTAGAAATGTATCTGTATGCTGATTGGCTAAAAGTTCTTTGAAATCTACCAAAAACAGTCTGTCTAAGAAAGGATATTTAGACATGACCTGACGCTGCATTGCTTTGAGGCTGATTTTGGTGTCTCTCGCCATGGCGTAGCGCGGCGTGGCGCAGCATCTTACTTCAATTTTGATATATACGAAGAAACTTGAAAAAGGTTTATGGCATCCATATATGGTAATTATATTAGGGAATTTGTTATTGTCTCAAAGCACACATTCAGGAACTCTGTCTGGGAGTTCTTTAAGAAGTGTGCAGCAGACCACACCGTTGCTATTTGTAATCTATTTCAGATGAGGATCAAGCGTGGGAAAGACACCGGACGCTTGGGTACCACATGCTTGAGGTGACATATGACCGCCTGCCACGCATCCCGTTGGCGCAATACTTTGTGTAGGTCCTCCTCACCTGTCTCTACCCCCACTATATGTCCTGCCATGTCATTGACTCCAACCTCCACTGACAGGGATGATGCTACAGTAATGGATGTACCAGGTCCTTCCTCACAATGTGACAGCATCCCATCAGTTGAAGATTTCCGCAGTCAGATTACGTTGCCCCAGCTGCTGCAGCGTAACAAAAAAATATAGTCCCAACCATCCTCAAGCACAGCGTCTAAATGCCAGCTTAGCAAAATTACTCGCATTGCAGCTGCTGCCTTTCCAGCTGGTGGACTCTGCTTCTTTCCATGAATTTGCTGAATGTGCTGTACCGCAGTGGCAGGTTCCAAAACGCCATTTCTTTTCACGGAAGGCCATTCCAGCTCTATACCAGCATGTGGAAGACAATGTTATGGAGTCATTGGGAAAGGTGCACGTGACTTTAGACACGGGGTCCAGCAAGCATGGACAGGGCCATTACATTTCCTTCATGGCACACTGGGTAACTCTGATTGCAGCTGGGAGGGATCCAAGACGGGGCTCTGTGCTGGAGCTTGTTCATCCACTACGCCTCCAGAAAGCTGCTTGTATGAGGTCTGTCTGCTCCACCACCACCTCTCCCTCTTCCTCCTCCTCCTTCTCTGTCTCT
Organism: Leptobrachium leishanense; assembly: GCA_009667805.1. Classification (NCBI taxonomy): domain Eukaryota; kingdom Metazoa; phylum Chordata; class Amphibia; order Anura; family Megophryidae; genus Leptobrachium; species Leptobrachium leishanense. The sequence goes on along the minus strand of CM019063.1, from coordinate 498,494,894 downwards.
GGTGAAGTGGCAGTAAAATCGAGTTTAAGTGGCAGGGGCTACTCAATGGCTCAAGCAAAAAGATGCCATACTGTGCTTGAGCTGGTTTGTTTAGGGGACAGGAGCCACACCGGGCCAAAAATTGTCAGCTCTGCAGGGGCAGGTGCAGAGATGGTTAACACCATGCCAGCTTGAGCTGCGAATAGTCGTCTGTGATAATGGCAGCAACCTTCTCTCCGCCGTACACCAGGGTAAGTTGACACATGTACCATGCCTAGCACACGTCCTAAATCTGGTGGTACAGCGTTTCCTAACCAGGTACCCAGGGCTGGCAGAGCTTCTCAGCCAGGCCATAAAAGCCTGCAGCCACTTCAGACGGTCATTCCCAGCAAGTGTTCGCCTGGCAGAAATTCAAAGAGAATTCCATCTTCCCACAAACCGTCTGATCTGTGACATGCCCACCAGGTGGAACTCGACATTAGCAATGCTGCAGCGTCTGCACAAGCAGCACAGGGCCATCAACGACAAGTAGTTGAGGAGCCGACCCGTAAAAAGGCCATATTGGATTTAATACTCACAAATGGAGGTTTGGTATCGGACGTTGTTGTAGGTGAAAATTGGGATCTAGTGATCACCAGTCAGTATGGTTTAATATAACAACAGGGATGGAGCCGCACCACACAAGAACGAAAGTTTTAGACTTTAAAAAAACAGATTTTTCTAAAATGAGATTTTGTGTGAAGGAGTCATTATCGGACTGGAGGAGTTTAAAGGGAGTCCAGGAGAAATGGGATTATTTAAAGGAAGCATTATTGAAGGCCACAGGAAATTGCATTCGGCTTGTTAGCAAAAACAAAAAAGGGAAGAAACCACTGTGGTACTCTGCAGAATGGCCAAAATAGTGAAGAACAAAAAGACAGCATTCAATAATTATAAAACAACTCAGAGTGAAGAAGATAGGCAAACCTATAAGATTAGGCAGAAAGAGGCAAAGCAATTTATAAGAGCTTCCAAAGCACACGCAGAAGAGAAAATAGCTCAGTCAGTAAAAAAGGGGGACAAAACATTTTTTAGATACATAAACGAGAAAAGAAAAGTAAAACAAGGATTAGTTAGATTAAAAACAAAGGAAGGAAGGTATGTAGAAGAGGATAAAAGTCTCGCTGACTGCCTCAATGAATATTTTTGTTCAGTCTTTGCAGAAGAAAAGGAAGGAAAGGGACCTCAGTTAGGAGAGAACACTAAAGAGACATTTACATATCAGTTTACAGAGGAGGAGGTTCTACAGCAGCTGTCTAAAGTAAAGACAAATAAGTCAATGGGGCCTGATGGGATCCACCCTAAATTATTAAAAGAGCTCAGTGATGTAATAGCAAAACCGTTAACAGATTTATTTAACCAATCCTTGTTAACGGGAGTCGTCCCAGAAGACTGGAAATTAGCAAATGTTGTGCCCATTTACAAGAAGGGTAGTAGGGAGGAATCGGGGAACTATAGGCCAGTTAGTCTTACGTCAGTAGTGGGGAAATTAATGGAAACCATGTTAAAGGAAAGGATTGTTGAACATCTAAAAACACATAGATTACAGGATCAGAAACAACATGGGTTTACCTCAGGGAGATCATGCCAAACTAATCTTATTGATTTTTTTGATTGGGTAACAAAAATAATAGACACAGGTGGTGCAGTAGACATTGCTTATTTAGATTTCAGTAAGGCTTTTGATACTGTTCCGCATAGAAGGCTTATCAATAAATTGCAATCTTTGAGTTTAGATTCCAATATTGTTGACTGGATTAGGCAGTGGCTGAGTGACAGACAACAGAGGGTTGTGGTAAATGGAGTTTATTCGGCACAAGGTCTTGTTACCAGTGGGGTACCTCAGGGGTCAGTACTTGGACCCATTCTCTTTAATATTTTTATTAGTGATATTGCAGAAGGTATTAATGGAAAAGTATGTCTTTTTGCTGATGACACAAAGATTTGCAACAGGGTTGACGTTCCTGGAGGGATCAGCCAAATGACAAATGATTTAGGTAAACTAAAAAAATGGTCGGAGTTGTGGCAATTGAGTTTTAATGTGGATAAGTGCAAGATAATGCACCTGGGACGTAAAAACCCAAGGGCTGAATATAGAATATTTGATACAGTCCTAACCTCAACATCTGAGGAAAGGGATTTAGGGGTCATTATTTCAGAGGATCTAAGGGTAAGTAGTCAATGTAATAGAGCAGCAGGAAATGCTAGCAGAATGCTTGGTTGTGTAGGGAGAGGTATTAGCAGTAGGAAAAGGGAAGTGCTCATGCCACTGTACAGAGCACTGGTGAGACCTCACTTGGAGTACTGTGTGCAGTACTGGAGACCGTATCTCCAGAAGGATATAGACCTCTTAGAGAGAGTTCAGAGAAGGGCTACTAAAATGGTGTATGGCTTGAAGGAGAAAAGTTACCAGGAAAGGCTTAATGATCTTAACATGTACAGCTTGGAAAAAAGACGAGACAGAGGAGATATGATAGAAACATTTAAATACGTAAAGGGAATCCACAAGGTAGAGGAAGGGGGTATATTTAAAAGGAAACAAAATAGCAAAACAAGAGGACATAGTCTTAGATTAGAGGGGCAAAGGTTTAAAAGTAACATCAGGAAGCATTATTTTACTGAGAGGGTGGTGGATACATGGAACAGTCTTCCAGTAGAAGTGGTAGAGGCCAAAACAGTAATTGAATTTAAGCAAGCATGGGATAGGCATAAGGCTATCCTAAACAAAAGATAAATCCAGGTAAAGTATCCATGTAATTGGGCAGACTAGATGGGCCGAAAGGTTCTTATCTGCCGACATTTTTCTATGTTTCTATGTTTCTAACGAGTACCTGTGTAAGTATGGCACAAGGACAGGTTCAGGTCAACTTGTTTCCCCCCCGCAGTGGCTGATGATCAAGGATGCATGCACTGTACTGTCACCATTTGAGGAGGCAACGAGGATGGTGAGCAGGGACAGTGCATGCATCAGTGACACAATTCCTTTAGTGTTCCTGCTGGAGCACACTCTGCGGGGAATTCTAGATGTGGCTCTAGAGGCAGAGCAGCGGGAGGAAGTGGAGGCCTTCCCTAGCTTTCAAGGCCCCAGTCTTTCCACAGACAGCATTCCAGCGGGTCCTCCTCAGATCAGACATGAGGAGGATGAGGAGGAGGAATATTTAAGTAGTGGGGGCTTTGAAGGTGGGGATTCCTCAAGGGAGGGTTTTGTGTGCCCAGAAACCCAAGGACTACGTGGCTGGGAGGAGAAAGTACACGATGGGGTCATCCTCATTGACCAGGAAGACTCGGAAGCTAATGCCACCTCCAACCTACGATGCATGGGCTCCCTTATCCTGCAAAGCCTGGTAAAGGACCCCAGGATTCGTGCTATCGAGGAGAGGGATCATTACTGGTTGGCAAGACTTCTTGATCCACGATACAAGGGTAAAGTTGCAGGGCTCATCCTGCCCGCACAGAGGTGGGACAGGATGAAAAAACTTGAGAACGCTCTAAAGCGACACTTGTGTAACACCTTTCCAGGCACTGGTAGGTTACCAAGTGATGACACCGGTGCTTCTGAGGCTGCGGATGATCAGAGGAAGAGTGGTGAAGGCTGGGGCCGCTTGACTGATGCGTTTTTAAATTTTTTTAGTACATGACACCCAGGGACATCAAATGTAGGCACCCATTGCCAGCGTCTTCACTGTATGGTGCAGGACTACCTAGGGGCAAGGGCAGACCTGGATATCTTTCCAGCAGATGTTCCACTGGCTTACTGGGTGTGGAGATTGGTTCACTGGCCAGAACTTAGCCAATATGCTATACAGCTACTAGGTTGCCCTTCATCCAGCATGCTTTCTGAAAGGACGTTCAGTGCCGCTGGAGGTTTTGTCACAGACAAAAGAGTGTGTCTGTCCACCGACTCTGAATCAGTCCTGGATCAGCAGCTATCAATCCCCTGATGCTGACGTAACGGAATAGATCGGGGATCTCTTCTGCATTCACAACCTCCACCACTGCACTCTTCCACAATACCACAAAGGGGTTACGTTGTGAAGGCACAATATTTGGCTGCACTGACACTGACGCCTATATTACCAGATTTATATGATTTAATTTTTTTAGACCACAGGGTCCAACCCTGCACTCTTCCACAATACCACAGAGGGGTTACGGTGTGACGGCACTGTTGCCGACGCTAAAGGCCCAATTTTAAAGCACCTATTGTTACTTTCATCCAAAGCCTGCATAAGTTTCACCATAATTTAGCCCAAAAAAAATCACTAAACTTGTTCTGCGTGTCCTAAAACGTCTCTTTTCATACAGGCTGCCGCCCCAAGCAGTTGTTTATGAATAGATTAAAGGAAAACCGTTTGCCGTCATTTGAAATGTAATTTTTTTGTTTTTAAATGTTTCTATACATCCTACAAATCCGCCACTTCACGGGCAGGTTATGGGGACCTCCTAGACACGATATTTGAAGGAATTTTTCACCTTTATTTAGAACTCACTGTTCCTTTAAAAACATTTTTTTTTTTAACTTTTTGTCCTTGTTTCCTGTCCCCCAGGGCACTACCTGGACCCCCATACACCGTTTCTGGCAAATATCTTGCATATATGCCCTTTTGCAGGGCACTCAAAAAAATCGAACTTTTGAGTCCCATTGACTTGCATTGAGTTTGGTTCGTGTTCGAACTTGAACTTTTGAAATTGTTCGAGCTCGAATGCGAACCGAACACGGGGTGTTCGGCTCATCCCTAGACAAGAAGTGGTAGATCGGGCCACCGTTCTCGTTGCGTTATGAAAGGTGTGTATGGGATATATTGAGGGGGTTTCAGGAGTGCTAAATGATTTTGCAAATGCAGAATCACTTTGCACCAGCTTTTAGGTGTAGCTAAAATTTTGATTTGTGGACCCTGAAGTCCTCTAGTCTCCAGGAGAAGTCACTAGCAGTGGACAAGAGGAGCCACTGCAACTTATTAAATATGTGGGTAAGCTTCTTGATCCAAGGAGAAATCGGACGCTATTCTGGGGTCAAGAAGGAATTTTTCCCCAGTTTGTTGCATATTGGCGAGCGTTTCAGACTGGGTTATTTGCCTTCTTTTAGATCAACAGCAGTGGGTGATGTGTGAGAGGCTGAACCTGATGGATGCATGTCTTTTTTCAGCCTATGTAACTATATTGCAAGTCAAGCCCTTGACATAGCGCCTTACTAGTAACAGAGCCGGTAATTGGGAGCAGAAAATATTTAACATTTTGTGTTGAGTTTGACTCTAAACGCATTTTTGAATAAAACACAAGAAAAAAATATATGTCATCTGCGCTTATTTCCATTATACTGTGTGAAACAAAAACATGATTAGAGGCTTTGGTTTCTGTTAATGGCCATTAAGAGTGTAAACTCAACCGCCAACGTCAAGGCACCTCTAATGAGGGTGAGTCCCATTGGGGACCCGTACTATGTATGTTTTGTTGTACCTCCAGCCAGGTCATCATTGCAGCTTTTCCGCTCCGTGTCTTTGTTTTTTGATCCCAAGATGGATTTGTTTCTGGGAGGGCATAAATATGAGCCCACCAGTCTACCTCATGACTGAAAAGCTGCATGAGCAGTGATGGTTCGCTACACAGCAGCCAGTGGCTTCATATTTTGGATAGGACTCACCCTCATTAGAGGTGCCTTGACGTTGGCGGTGAGCTTACACTCTTAATGGCCATTAATAGAAACCAAAGCTTGTAATAGTGCTTTTGTTTCACACAGTATAATGGGAATAAGTGCAGATGACATATATTTTTTTTCTTGTGTTTTATACATGTTCCTGGGCTGGATACATCTGGTGGTTGCAGCCGCCCCATCATTGAGGAATAGGCGCGACCCCACCCCTCCTGTACTATGCATACTTGAATGACCCCCTCATTCATGCAGGTTATGAAAGCTATTTAATGGACTGCATATAATTATCAGAATTTTAATACAATCCATTGCGGCTTTAATCAATATGATCATGCACGTTCAAAAATTCCCCGAAAAGATACGACGTTACACGCACAGGTAACAAGCATCTTTAGTCATCGAAGATCCCAGCTAGCTCTCACACACGTGAATGGACACTTTTAACAATGATTTAATTAAGCCACTTAAAATTAATTCTATTGTCAAGGAGCATGCATGATTAGAATATGCAAACGAAGGAGGATATTAGACAGAATCATTGTGGACAAATGTCAAGGCGTCCCAAGTGAAAAATAAGAAGCCAGTGATGTGTAGTTTGTTTTTTTTTTACTTCAGAAACTGGACTTTTATTATTACCTTTATACTAAGCAAGTTAAATGGCTCCAAAACAAGTAAAGTAGAAATTGTGAAAATAACAATAAACGGTAATTTACTCACGCAAGCTGATTACCGTCACAGCGAATGCCTGAGCAATTAGCGAATGCATAAATATCACAGCTGCATTTGTAATTGACTACATTCAACAGCGATTGCAGAGATACAATGCCAACGCATGTGTTGCTTTAAAGGCCATGGGTGTATTTAGGCTTGATGCTACCCTAGGCAATCCAAATGCTGCTTCAGCCCCTTCCATCTCAAATAAATAGAAACGTAAACATAAATTAAGAGAAATTTCATGACCTATTGTGGGCTATTTAGGTCTATAAAAATGTGAAGGTGAACAAAAGCAACGTTTCTTATTTATATCAAGGGATTTCTAACAACATTTATTATAGTTTAGCGCAAACCTGTCCTCAGGGAGCATTAATTGGGAAAGTTTGCAAGATATCTGAAACACAGCACAGGTGATATGATTTGCTGCTCAGTGATTGCAGGATTCAGTCTGCATTCCAGCAATGTAGGGCTCTATTCCATAGTGAATGCTAAATGTAGCATTCAGGTGAGTAAGCGTTAATAATACCAGGATAAGTGACTTTAATACATACCACCCGTATTACTTTCCTAACGCTAAACAGTTTAAAAAAATCCATTACCGTAGCGGTGCTTGCATGAGCTTACGGTACTTTGCGCATCCTATACTTAACATGGGGAGCGCAATCAGTAATTAGCATTAGGATAAGTAAGGTATTACAAAGTCCTAATGTTAATTACCACAGCGAATGGTTAACTGAGTTTTCATTGACACTAGAGAATCAAAATTCGGACAACATTTACCGATTCGTATTTCGGAATTTTTCCATCCGAAATGGTCCTAAAATCGGTTCCGAAAACGGAACAAAATGAATCGATTCGGACCAAAACGGAGCGAAAACGAGACGGTATAAAACAAATTGATTTTGTTTTTACGTATCAATTCATTATATCGTTTCACTTTGACCGTGGTGCTGAATCTGTTGTATTACGCACCACAGGCCATGGACAGCACCATGGTGACTTTTGGTGCAATATGGCAGCAATGAAATTCCCCATGTTGCAGTAATGGTTAAGCTATTCAGAGAACGCCGAACAGCACCGAAATGTCAGTGAAATGCCTTGATTTTCGGTTGTTCATTCGACAGCTTTAAGCAGGCGAATTCCATAGGTTTCAATGCAAAAAAATATTCCTTGTTTTTATTAAATATTTATTCAACCATTTATTCTTTTCACTTTTAGCAAAAAGTCTCTTTATTTATTTATTTTCAGGATTTTTTTTGAGAAATTTTTGGATTCCTAATTTATTTTAAAACAACAATGCTTTTTTTTCTTTGCTGAACGCAGCATTTTTTATCTTTCCTTCAGTCTGGCTGCGTCCGGTGGGGGCTGTCTATGGTGATGAAACTTATTCAGCACCAAGGACAACAGCCCCTCGGTGCTCTGGAGCCTCGCATAACTGCTATCATTGGTGCTGAATAGGTGTCAGCACCAAGACAGGGGGATTACATCAATTTTTTTAAACCTAATCTAAGTAATTAATTCATCCGTTTTATATTCCAAAATAACTAAAAAAAATGAAATAACTAATAAAAACAAAATACGAATTGATCTGAAAAATGAATCACCAATAAAAATGAAATAACAAATCAATCGGAAATACAAATTACTGAACGCCCAAATTAATGAATCGATGGAAAGTACGAATCACGGTACCAGAACGAACGCACCAAAAATATTGACACAAATGATCTGAAATAAAACACATTTTTTCATTATACACATGTCTAATCGACACCCAAAAGCTGATGCTAACTGATTCCGCTTTTGCAGAATCTGTTAGCACCCCCTAAAACCCCCCCTCAATAAATCAGATACTCACCTCTCAACTCCCTGAGAGAACGGCGGCGTGATCCGCTGCTTCTGGCCGCCATGAGCAGTGCAAAACTGGGGTCAAATAGTACCCAGTCTCCCTTCGCGATCACTCCGTGGCCCTGCGTGATCTCGCGAGAGCAAGATGGCACAGTGAAAGGTATTTTAATATGATAGGTAGTTTTTAATTTTTGCATTAGTGTGAAATCCCCCCCTCCTTTTTCCAGCATGGTGTCTGTTCAATTTCGTTTCCTCTCGAGGCTAGTCAGCGGGGTGATGGAAATAGATATCCTGTGTTGACTTAGAATGCCCGCGAAATCTTTGTTACATGATGTAGAAATGTATCTGCTCTGATTGGTTGTTGTATCACATTCCTATGTTGGGAGTGAAAACTGCAGGAAGTTTTTATGTATGTATAACGAACATTTCTATTGGATGATTGAAACAATAAACCAATCTGACAGACCACGGACTGATCAGATGCTAATCTGCCATATCTCGGTGTGGTTGGGTCTGTCGTCTCCTCTGATCAGAGTCGCGCAGCGCCTTACTTCATTTTTGATATATAAGAAGAAACTTGAAAAAGGTTTATGGTAATTATAATGGAAATTAGAACTTAACAGTTGGTGTCAGAAGTGGGATTTAATAATTCAATTGTCTGATATGATTTATTTCATGTTAAACAATTGCCTATATAGATAAAAGAATTTTTGCTTCCATGGGAGGCTGTCTGTGAGAGCCACTGTGTTGTTGTAGGACGCTGTGTTTGTTTTTCTTTGTTGTTTGTTTATCTTTAAACGCCTGATAGAGAACTGTTAATGAGCGGTGACTCACTCGTTATGTTGATGTACCCCGATGAAGTTCTGGTGCTGAGTATTCGTTATGTCACTCACCCGGGAAACTGAAAGATGTTTCTAGCGTTGAGTAAATGTGTGTCTTTGTGTCCATAGTGTAGCTCTATTGTGTTCTGGAGTTCTGGCTCGTAGCATTTTATTTTAATTGATTAGATTTTGATTTAGAAACATAGAAAAATGTCGGCAGATAAGAACCTTTCGGCCCATCTAGTCTGCCCAATTACATGGATACTTTACCTGGATTTATCTTTTGTTTAGGATAGCCTTATGCCTATCCCATGCCTGCTTAAATTCAATTACTGTTTTGGCCTCTACCACTTCAACTGGAAGGCTGTTCCATGTATCCACACCCTCTCAGCAAAATAATGCTTCCTGATGTTACTTTTATACATAATATATGATTTCTTCTTGTATATCGAATAATTTTATCTCCCATTGAGAGACAGTTTTTTCTTTTTCCTCTTAATTTTTTATTTTTATTTTCTTGCGCGCTGCTGCCATTTTTTCTTTATTTTTTTGCGGCATGTGTTTGCGCGCTGATTCTAAAGGATTTGCTAACGGTTTTTTCTTTCAGATTGCATGTTTGTTTTTGTTTTATATTTTATTTTGTTTCTGGCCATTGATTGCGTCTGTTTATTTAAATGTTTGTCTTTACTAACTATTAATATATGTGTTTATCTTTGATGTTTTGTATTTCGTAGTTTTGATATTATGTTTTTTATATGTAATTTATGTATAGGGACTGCTCTTAGAACGGGTTGCTTTGTTTCAGTCTTTACTGCCTTGCCTCGTGTAAAAAAAAAAAAAAAAAGGCACAGGAAATGGAGACAATAGGGCTTTACTTTTACAGTGACTTTCAAAAGCGCCTGCTAACTTTTTTCTCTTTCTCATACATTCATTTTTTCTCTCTTTGTTCTTTTTTTATTTAATTAAAAAAAACTCTTTATTTGTAATGTATAATGTTATTATGTGTTTGTATAAGGATTTTGTTTTCTTTGAATGCTAGTAGTCTTTTAGCAGTGCAAGTTGGAGAATGGAATATGTAGTTATTTTTGTTGTTCTGTGAGTATCTATTTGGGATAATTGAACAGTATATACAAATGACATGTGTCTAATGCCTTGAAAGACTGTAGTAGCAGTTGAATTCTGGAGCTGTTAGTGCTTTATAAAACTGTAACTGTAACTGTTGTGGAATTGGGCGCGGTTTGAGTGCTTCGGCGTGCGTACAGTAGTGGAACAGAAGAAAGTAATTATGGGAGCTGGATTTACTGTAAATGGATTATAAGTTGATGTATGATATATATATAAAAAAAGTAGTGTATCAAGGTGATGGGAAAATGTATAACTTTGAGCCCAAGAGAGGCGTGGTCGGTTATTTTCCTCTGGTCTTTGAGTCCAGCACTAAGGGATTGACCGCACCTTAATATAGGTTATATGTTTTGCCAAAATGGCTGACTGAGATCATTTACAGTGTTTGTAACTTGTATAATGGAATATATATGAAGGTTCATGTTTAGTTGTTTGGAATCTAAGAGGATGAAGTGATATAAAGCTGAAGGATTTGAGTGAAAGTTTAAAGGAAAGCGCCTACAGGTTTAGTAGCGCTGTACAAAGGAATTTAGGCAGATTTCAAATAAGAGAAGGTGGTTTTTTGGTTTTATTTTAGTTGACTAAGGAAGATGGAAGGTTGTAGTTTGGTATCTGAGTATTGTTTGATTTGTTTTCTTTTTCTGCAGTGGTAGCCAGATGTCTAGTATTATTTTTTTTTTGCTGTCTGATGTTTTTGTCTTTTGGTGTGAAGTGCAATAGCGTATAACTTTGCCTCCATTGAATATTCTTGGAGGGAATAAAACAGGTTGTAAAATAGCTGCACAAACACCTCACGTTTGAATGTTTGTTTTTAACCAATATTCTTAAAAAAGATTATTGATGTTTATTAAGAATCTTTTTCTCTGAGTTTCCTCTGAGAACTTTGTGCTAATTAACGCGTCAAGTTTTAAACATGCCCTTCTATACTTTCTTTCCCAGTTCATGATATTTTTGTTGTGTTTTTTTATTTGAATTGAAGTTCACATTCTTTTCCTAGTCTCCTCCATTTTGTCTCACTCATGACCCTCCTCTCCTCCGTGTTGTCTCACTCATGACCCTCCTCTCCTCCGTGTTGTCTCACTCATGACCACTCTTTTCTTTGTGTCCAAAAATGTGTTGCATTTTTTTTCTCCATTTTAAAAGTATTTTAACCATATGAATTTTAAAGTTTTTTACAGGTTAATAATACATTTTTTTCCCAAGTTTTTTTTTTAGGTGAAAATTACCCATGCATGCCAACTTTGCTCAAGCTAGATGGAAGATTATGTGATACCAATATTGATAAAGCTGTTGGAATTGAAGGAAATTTACTCAAACACATTATCATTTCACATTGCAATGTTACATCAACCGGATAATAAGGAATTATCAGACACCAGGCAATAAAACAATCCTAATTTATCGACAACTCATCAATAAATCATGCTATTAAAGAAGATCATTGATTTGGAAATACAACTTAAGACATATCAGTTTTACAAAACTGTTATTTTCAACCAGTAAGACAGAAGACAAAGAAAGAAGATAATGTATTTTTATATTCTGATGTCGTCTAAGTGATAATTATTTTGTGTCTTTTATTATTTTATATTTTATTATTTTTGTTGTTTAGTTACAATCAATATTGTTCAAATTCCCTGACACATTTAGGATTACTGGAGATCACATCCAATTAAAATTAGAGTTAATTAATGTATTTAGGAACATATAATTTAATGCATTTGCATGCATACGTTTCATGACATATATAGTGGTAAATGGAAAGTTTTAATTCGATAAAATTAATGCTGTTTTTATTTTTTTGATTTCATTTGAGGATTGGTGTGTTTTATAAACGCCAGGTTTGTTTCAAAACACCGAACAAGACTGAATAGGATAGTAATTAAAAAAAAAAAAAAAAAATATTATATTTAATAAAGGGTGGAGTATGCACTTCGGCTATTTCCCTTTTGAGCCAAAGTTGCGTATATATATTTTTCTCTAACAATGAGTCAGAAGTAGTATAATTTTTTTTATTGCGTGAGGCCGACAGGCTTCGCGGGGACATTTTGAAATTTATTATCTGTGTCTCTTCTTGTGTAAATTAACATTTTTATTGTTTTCGTGCATTTGAGAGTGACAATGAATGAATGGATGTATATGATTAGCGGGTATACCATATTTTATTTTCTTTTTTATTTTCTTTATTGTTGCTAAAACCATATCACATCATCAAGAAACCTGACAGTCACAATGACTGCATATGGAACGAATCATGGACATTTTGTGTCAAGGTCAAAGGTCACAGGTAATAAGCAACCAGCGCAAAGAGACAGCTTGTTCAGGAGTCCCTATGGTGGGAGCTCTGATGACATTCAATGATTATGCGTCTCAAGCTGGGATGTTAAAAAAAAAAAGACCACACCTTGATCTCGCACTGTGGACTACGGTATTAGATTATGGAATATTTTTTTTTTATTTAATCCCCTAGATAAGTGTGAGAAAGGATTTAATTTGTGAAAATGAGAATGTATTTCTTGAATGTGTGTATGAATGCAGGTGTGTATGCGTTTGTGGGAGTGAAGCTGAACATAGAAAAACACAGATATAGATCTGACTCATGTTGATTTATTAGGTAAATGAACTTATACATTCAAGTTATTATACTTTTCTTGTTCGGTGAATTATATTTTGGGAAATGGGAATAAATAGTTATTTAAGGTCTAGATTAGGTATTTTTGCCTACGCTCCAAATGTGGTTCGCTGGAAGAGTGAATCTAGATAGATAAGTGTATTTTATGCTCATAAAGGGCATCCTTGGGAAATCCTTTTCGTATATCATGCAGGTATTAGGCGAGGATACTATGGCCCCAGGTATAATTAGTTTAATTGTCTAGTTTGTTTCATCCATTTTTGTGATCACGATTGTATATGTGATCAATGAGACGATTGAAAGGTATTTTAATATGATAGGTAGTTTTTAATTTTTGCATTAGTGTGAAATCCCCCCCTCCTTTTTCCAGCATGGTGTCTGTTCAATTTCATTTCCTCTCAAGGCTAGTCAGCGGGGTGATGGAAATATATATCCTGTGTTGACTTAGAATGCCCGCGAAATCTATGTTACATGATGTAGAAATGTATCTGCTCTGATTGGTTGTTGTATCACATTCCTATGATGGGAGTGAAAACTGCAGGAAGTTTTTATGTATGTATAACGAACATTTCTATTGGATGATTGAAACAATAAACCAATCCACGGACTGATCAGATGCTAATCTGCCATATCTCGGTGTGGTTGGGTCTGTCGTCTCCTCTGATCAGAGTCGCGCAGCGCCTTACTTCATTTTTGATATATAAGAAGAAACTTGAAAAAGGTTTATGGTAATTATAATGGAAATTAGAACTTAACACACAGGGCTCGCGGCCCAGCAATGCAACACTCCACGGATTCCTACGGACTCTAGGAGGTTATTCCCACAGCAGCGCGAAGCGCTATCGTGGTACGGAAGTAGCGCCTGCCCTGGAATTTAACAGTAAAACAGGGACACTACTGGAAAATCTGCAAGCATAGGTTTTCCCTGTTAGCGTCCCCGTTTTAGCGTCAAGAAGGGAATAGTGCCTGTAATCTTTAAAATATGGCCCATTACGGGCACTTGGGGGCAGGTTTCAGAGTGACTTGTTTTAGAGACTCATTTCTGAGAGTTTTATTGATTTACTGCCCTGCGTGACCTCAAATATACTAAAAGAAAGGTCATTAGAAAAACACTTGCGGCCACCTTCAATCTGCTCTTCTATACCCAGGGCTAGTTAGCCTATTAAAGAATACAGCCCAGTTTAAGGCTCATGGGTCTATGCAGCTAGGGGAGACTGCATGCACTGTCTGTATATTATCTCGATTCTCACCCGTGGCTAGAGTATGAAGCGAAGAAAAATGTTTGTATTTACTGATGAAAAACAACCAACCAAAACAACATCCTCAATCCACCACGTCAAGTATATGTTACTAAACATACATGCTTCCAGTTTTCTGATTGGTTCCATGTTCTTAACAAGCTTGGTGAATTTCTTTTTCAACGTTGTTTACTTAAAGATTGGATTTGTTGGGATGCATAGCCAAGAGGACTCAGGTGTGCAGGTCCTGAGACCATTTTTATTTATTTGGATACCCATTGTATTTCCTGATCTCTGATTGGTGGGATCAAGGCCCTGTTCCTGGGATTGTTGGACCACTGCTCAGGACACCCAACTCAAGAAGATAGCAACTTGAATCCCCATTCTCTTCGACACAGCATCCAGCCCTACTAGACCTGGTGATCACTCAATATAGTCGCCTCTGTTTTCTTGCTACTTTGTTGGCTCTTATAAAAGTGCATTATGGATAAGGGTCTATTCAAAGAAAGGTGAAACTCAGGAGATTGACTGGAGAAGTAAAAATTCTAGATAGCCAAACAAGAAAAATTCTCCCTTTTATCCCACTTTCCAAATCAGCTATTTTGTCTAGACTGTTCTCTTCTCCTGCCAATTCTCCTGATTTTCACCTTTCTCTGAATAACCCTGATAGTGTTTCATGTCAGTTCAAAAAGCTTTCACAATATCCACCCCAATAAATTGGCATTCTGATTGGCCTTTAATTAGCCTTGGTCTACAGAAGACTTTTTTCTTTTTTTTTGTTATTATTATTAATCTTTATTTAAAGATTTATAGTGTCACACAAAGTCACGTGAATACAGAAGACTTTTAAAAATGATGCAAGCGACCAGAAGTGTTACAAAAAAAATAAATCAATGTCAGAAAATAAATAAATAAAAATGGCAGTTACAGTAATTCCATACCCCTTGTGCCTCAACCATTTTCACTTTACATGCTCACTAAAATATATTCTATATATCTTAAAATACTACAACTAGAGAAGAATAGAAACCTACATTGGAATGACAGATAAGAACTAATTGGTCCATCCTTCTGACAGTTTGAAACTCACAGAGAGCTAATCCGGATTTATATATTACGCATTCTATGTAGTATCTGAATTTTCATTCTTCCTTCTTTGTCTCTTATATCTTTGCTCTATTTCCAGGAGCATTACTTTTTAATAAAACGACTTCCTTCTTCCATGCTATCAGAGTATATGAAGCTTTCTATCAACCATGGGGGTTATTCAGAGAGCACCGAAATGTCTTTCCCCGCATTCCTCGCACTTCAGGTGAATCATATTTCCCCACCCTGCGGAAAATCAGCATTCACTGCAGGGTCCCTGGGGTGCAGGGAAAAACCTGCTGCAAACCCGCCAAACATCTCCTGTAAACCCACTGAAAACCCGCCAGAACTGCCGCAAAAAACGCACCAAACACATTGGAGAATAGACCAGCCGCCGGAAAAAGCCAACAAGCTGGCGAACGGGGTAAACACAAGACGATTGAAGTGTCGAAATTGAAACGCTGTTTGCAAAAAACAGCGTGAATGAAAATGTCTGGAATTTACATATACAGTCAGGTCCAGAAATATTGGGACATTGACACAATTCTAACATCTTTGGCTCTATACACCACCACAATGGAGTTGGAATGAAACAAACACAATGTGCTTTAACTGCAGACTGTCAGCTTTAATTTGAGGGTATGTACATCCAACTCAGGTGAACGGTGTAGGACTTACAGCAGTTTGCAGATGTGCCTCCCACTTGTTAAAGGACCAAAGGTAATGGGACAGAATAATAATCATAAATCAAACTTTCCCTTCTTAATACTTGGTTGCAAATCCTTTGCAGACAATCACAGCCTGAAGTCTGGAACGCATAGACATCACCAGACGCTGGGTTTCATCCCTGGTGATGCTCTGCCAGGCCTCTACTGCAACTGTCTTCAGTTCCTGCTTGTTCTTGGGGCATTTTCTCTTCAGTTTTGTCTTCAGCAAGTGAAATGCATGCTTAATGGGATTCAGGTCAGGTGATTGACTTGGCCATTGCATAACATTCCACTTCTGTCCCTTCAAAAACTCTTTGGTTGCTTTTGCAGTATGCTTTGGGTCATTGTCCATCTGCACTGTGAAGCGCCGTCCAATGAGTTCAGCAGCATTTGGCTGAATGTGAGCAGATAATATTGCCCGAAACGCTTCAGAATTTATCCTGCTGTTTTTGTCAGCAGTCACATCATCAATAAATACAAGAGAACCAGTTCCATTGGCAGCCATACATGCCGACGCCATGACACTACCACCACCATGCTTCACTGATGAGGTGGTATGCTTAGGATCATGAGCAGTTCCTTTCCTTCTCCATACTCTTCTCTTCCCATCACTCTGGTACAAGTTGATCTTGGTCTCATCTGTCCATAGGATCTTGCTCCAGGACTGTGAAGGCTTTGTTAGGTGTTGTTTGGCAAACTAATCTGGCCTTCCTGTTTTTGAGGCTCACCAATGATTTACATCTTGTGGTGAACCCTCTGTATTCACTCTGGTGAAGTCTTCTCTTGATTATTGACTTTGACACACATACACCTACCTCCTGGAGAGTGTTCTTGATCTGGCCAACTGTTGTGAAGGGTGTTTTTGAGAATGTTCCAAAAAGTTGTATTGGCCACGCCTAATGTTCTTGCTATCTCTCTGATGGGTTTGTTTTGTTTCTTCAGCCTAATGATGGCTTGCTTCACTGATAGTGACAGCTCTTTGGATCTCATCTTGAGAGTTGACAGCAACAGATTCCAAATGCAAATAGGACACTTGAAATGAACTTTGGGCCTTTAATCTGCACATTGTAATTGGGGTAATGAGGGAATATCACACACCTGGCCATGGAACAGCTGAGAAGCCAATTGTCCCATTACCTTTGGTCCCTTAACAAGTGGGAGGCACATCTGCAAACTGCTGTAAGTCCTACATAGTTCACCTGAGTTGGATGTACATACCCTCAAATTAAAGCTGACAGTCTGCAGTTAAAGCACATTGTGTTTGTTTCATTCCAACTCCATTGTGGTGGTGTATAGAGCCAAGATGTTAGAATTGTGTCGACGTCCCAATATTTCTGGACCTGACTAAGTTCCTGTGAAAGAAAATAAAAAGGTCTGTTACAGAAAAAAGAAAAAACACTTTAAAAAAAAACCAAACAAATAAAAGTTTGCCAAAAAAATATCAAAAAATGCCTAAAGGATCCTAAATTTTTTTTTATATATAAATGAGACTTTTTACTGCAGATTAAAATAATAAATGGTTTATTGGATATTGAGTAAAAACTGGAATATTTTTTACATTGAAGCCTATGGGTTTCGCCTTAATAAACCTGGCGAGTGAAACCACCGAACAGCAGAGCACTTCACTAACTTTTCACTGCTCTTCGGTGTTCTCTGCATAGATTAACCATCATTTCTCTATAGGGATTTCACTGCCGTCGAACAGGCACCGTACTTACTACTAGCAATTAGCCAAAATTTGGCAAACTGCCTGCTCTCTGAATAGCCGAATGGCCCCGAAATGGCAACATACGGGGAAATTCCCTGTTCGGTGACATTTCGGGGCCAGATTGGCTCTCTCTGAATAACCCCTTATGTTTTCTGCTCTTCTTCCATGTGCTCATATTTCGCATGCAAAGCCTTTTATGTTTTGTTAATAAAACAATATTTAATGTATTAAACTCATATTTAATTTAATTCCGCCTTCAAACATGCACAGATTACCCCTTTACTAAAGAAACCTTCCATCGATTCCAACTCTCCATCCAACTACCGTCCTGTATCCCTGCTTCCATTCACCTCTAAGCTCCTGGAAAAACTAGTCTTCAACTGCCTCTCCCTCTTCCTGCCTCTAATTCCCTACTCGAACCCCTGCAGTCAGGCTTCTGTCCCCTACACTCAACCAAAACTGTCCTCAAAGTCACCAATGTCCTAACGGCTAGGAACCACGGCCACTATTTTATTCTCATCCTACTTGACCTCTCGGCTGCTTTTGACATGGTTGACCAACCCTTCCATCTACAGACTCTCAAATCTCTTGGTCTCGGTGACATTGCGCTCTCTTGGATTCATTCATATCTGTCTAACAGGTCTTTCTCTGTATCATTTGCTGGTAACTCCTCCTCTTCAATGCCTTGATCAGTTGGTGTACCTCAAGGCTCTGTCCTTGGTCCTCTGCTCTTCTCTATCTACACCTCCTCCCTGGGAAAAATCATTAACAGGCTCCATTGAGCCAGGCTCCAGTGTCATTTAAGTGGCATCCTTAAGTGGACGCTCAGAGTTGATTCCTGGAGTTTTATCCAAAATCCCCTACGCCATCACGATCCCTAATTCCTGTGTCTCCTCTCTCCGCAGGTAGGCATTATCACCCATCACCCATCATCCACAGACACCCACATCTCAACTGATCCCATGCATACTTTTGCTGGTAGGCATTATCACCCATCATCCACAGACACCCACATCTCAACTGATCCCCTGCATACTTTTGCTGGTAGGCATTATCACCCATCATCCACAGACACCCACATCTCAACTGATCCCCTGCATACTTTTGCTGGTAGGCATTATCACCCATTACCCATCATCCACAGACACCCACATCTCAACTGATCCCCTGCATACTTTTGCTGGTAGGACCATCACCCAGTATTCGCAGGCACCCACATTATAACGTTTCCTTGGTTTTTTTCTGGTTTTTTTATTTATTTTTGTTTTTCTCCACCATTTGCTTTGCTAATTAGCATGTGAATCTCCTGCCCTATTGACACAGCCCATCCAGCTTCAGGTGTTGACTTTTTAACTGCCTGAATGCAATCAATCCGCCCTATATAACAACTATACCAGGCTCCATTGAGCCAGGCTCCAGTGTCATTTAAGTGGCATTCTTAAGTGGACGCTCAGAGTTGATTCCTGGAGTTTTATCCAAGATCCCCTACGCCATCACGATCCCTAATTCCTGTGTCTCCTCTCTCCACATGTAGGCATTATCACCCATCACCCATCATCCACAGACACCCACATCTCAACTGATCCCCTGCATACTTTTGCTGGTAGGACCCCCATCACCCAGTATTCGCAGGCACCCACATTATAATGTTTCCTTGGTTTTTTTCTGTTTTTTTATTTATTTATTTTTTTCTCCACCATTTGCTTTGCTAATTAGCATGTGAATCTCCTGCCCTATTGACACCGCTCATCCAGCTTCAGGTGTTGACTTTTTAACTGCCTGAATGCAATCAATCCGCCCTATATAACAACTATACCAGGCTCCATTGAGCCAGGCTCCAGTGTCATTTAAGTGGCATTCTTAAGTGGACGCTCAGAGTTGATTCCTGGAGTTTTATCCAAGATCCCCTACACCATCACGATCCCTAATTCCTGTGTCTCCTCTCTCCACAGGTAGGCATTATCACCTATCATCCACAGACACCCACATCTCAACTGATCCCCTGCATACTTTTGCTGGTAGGACCCCCATCACCCAGTATTCGCAGGCACCCACATTATAACGTTTCCTTGGTTTTTTTCTGTTTTTTTTATTTATTTTTGTTTTTCTCCACCATTTGCTTTGCTAATTAGCATGTGAATCTCCTGCCCTATTGACACAGCCCATCCAGCTTCAGGTGTTGACTTTTTAACTGCCTGAATGCAATCAGTCCGCCCTATATAACAACTATACCAGGCTCCATTGAGCCAGGCTCCAGTGTCATTTAAGTGGCATTCTTAAGTGGACGCTCAGAATTGATTCCTGGAGTTTTATCCAAGATCCCCTACGCCATCACGATCCCTAATTCCTGTGTCTCCTCTCTCCACAGGTAGGCATTATCACCCATCACCCATCATCCACAGACACCCACATCTCAACTGATCCCCTGCATACTTTTGCTGGTAGGACCCCCATCACCCAGTATTCGCAGGCACCCACATTATAACGTTTCCTTGTTTTTTTCTGTTTTTTTTATTTATTTTTGTTTTTCTCCACCATTTGCTTTGCTAATTAGCATGTGAATCTCCTGCCCTATTGACACAGCCCATCCAGCTTCAGGTGTTGACTTTTTAACTGCCTGAATGCAATCAGTCCGCCCTATATAACAACTATACCAGGTTCCATTGAGCCAGGCTCCAGTGTCATTTAAGTGGCATTCTTAAGTGGATGCTCAGATTCCTGGAGTTTTATCCAAGATCCCCTACGCCATCACGATCCCTAATTCCTGTGTCTCCTCTCTCCACATGTAGGCATTATCACCCATCACCCATCATCCACAGACACCCACATCTCAACTGATCCCCTGCATACTTTTGCTGGTAGGACCCCCATCACCCAGTATTCGCAGGCACCCACATTATAACGTTTCCTTGTTTTTTTCTGGTTTTTTTATTTATTTTGTTGTTTTCTCCACCATTTGCTTTGCTAATTAGCATGTGAATCTCCTGCCCTATTGACACAGCTCATCCAGCTTCAGGTGTTGACTTTTTAACTGCCTGAATGCAATCAATCCGCCCTATATAACAACTATACCAGGCTCCATTGAGCCAGGCTCCAGTGTCATTTAAGTGGCATTCTTAAGTGGACGCTCAGAGTTGATTCCTGGAGTTTTATCCAAGATCCCCTACGCCATCACGATCCCTAATTCCTGTGTCTCCTCTCTCCACAGGTAGGCATTATCACCTATCATCCACAGACACCCACATCTCAACTGATCCCCTGCATACTTTTGCTGGTAGGACCCCCATCACCCAGTATTCGCAGGCACCCACATTATAACGTTTCCTTGTTTTTTTTCTGTTTTTTTTATTTATTTTTGTTTTTCT
Organism: Leptobrachium leishanense; assembly: GCA_009667805.1. NCBI lineage: Eukaryota > Metazoa > Chordata > Amphibia > Anura > Megophryidae > Leptobrachium > Leptobrachium leishanense. The sequence goes on along the minus strand of CM019063.1, from coordinate 498,473,985 downwards.
CCACCATTTGCTTTGCTAATTAGCATGTGAATCTCCTGCCCTATTGACACAGCCCATCCAGCTTCAGGTGTTGACTTTTTAACTGCCTGAATGCAATCAGTCCGCCCTATATAACAACTATACCAGGCTCCATTGAGCCAGGCTCCAGTGTCATTTAAGTGGCATTCTTAAGTGGACGTTCAGAGTTGATTCCTGGAGTTGCGGGACTGGAGGAAGGAACTGCAAAACTGCAAGGCCCACTTTTTTACTCTGGTAAACTCACGTCTATATCATGCTTTCTCTCACGCTTCTGCTCTTTACTTCTACCTTTCTCCTTAAATGGAACTCCTGCCCCTCTACCACCGACCCCTACACAATCTGCATCTCTCCCTCCCTCCTCTCGTCCCACATGATGGCCTCGCATGAGCTCCTTTGTTTCCTCAGAACTTGGTCTCCCTCTAACTCTCGTGCTGCCAATCACTCCCACATATCCCATTCCCACCTTCTCTTTCTCACCCTCCTGCTGTTACTCTATTCAGGTGACATATCCCCTAACCCTGGCCCCACAACACATCCAATACTTCCCTCTCATCCTATCTCCATCGCACATAAATCACCTCCCTGCAAGCCCAGCAACCTCATTCCCATAATCCCTCAGCGCCTGTCCTCTTTCTCCTGCGCCCTCTGGAACGCTCGCTCTGTGTGCAACAAACTCACAGCCGTCCATGACCTCTTCCCTTCAAACTCCTTCAACCTCCTAGCTTTAACTGAAACCTGGCGAACTCCCTCTGACACGGCCTCCGTTGCTGCTCTCTCACATGGCGGTCTACACTTGAGCCATACCCCCAGACCGGGTGAGAGAAATGGTGGCGGGGTCGGACTCCTGCTCTCTCCCACCTGCACCTACCAGCATCTCCCTCCACCCCCATCCCTCTCCGTCTCCTCCTTTGAGACACACTGCATCCGCCTGTTCTCTCCTCTGGCTCTCAGGGTGGCAGTCATCTACCGCCCACCGGGACCAACCTCCCAGTTCTTTGACCACTTTGCTACCTGGCTTTCTCACTTCCTGTCTTCTAATCTTCCATGCCTAATTCTCGGGGACTTGAACATTCCCATTGACGATCCTTCCGCTCCTACTGCCTCCAAACTTCTTTCACTCACGTCCTCCCTTGGACTCACACAATCCTCCCTCCTCCCTACCCACCGCGATGGTCACGTTATTGACCTGGTCTTTTCCAACCTCTGCTCCATTTCTGAGTTCAAATGTCGCCCTTTCCCCATCTCTGACCACCACCTTCTCTCTTTCAACCTATCTGGACTTCCTAAACACCCTGCTCCCCCACCCCGCACACACACTCACAGAAATCTACATGCTGTGGACCCCCATCAATTCTCCAACCTACTTCACCACCTCCCTCATACCTCATCCTTCACCTGCCCTGATGCTGCCACTAATCACTACAACACTACGCTTATCTCTGCTCTAGACACTCTTGCTCCTCTTCGACTCTGCAAGGCCCCACGCCGCCAGCTTCAGCCCTGGCACACCCTCCAGACTCGCTACCTGCAAAGATGCTCCCGCACCGCAGAGCGTGCCTGGAGGAAATCCCGCTCTGAAGCTGATTTTGTTCACTTCAAGTTTATTCTCCGGTCATACACCTCTGCCCTCCACTTGGCCAAAAAATCCTTCTTCTCATCTCTTATATCTACGCTGTCCTCCAACCCTAAACGGCTCTGGTCCACCTTCAACACCCTCCTTTACCCACCTGCACCTCCCCCCACAGCTGCCTTCAGCGCTCAAGACCTGGCAGACTACTTCCTCAGTAAAACTCTAACTATCAGAAGCAACCAACATCCCAACACAAGATAGTTATCTACCACCTCCACTCCCACAGGTCCCCTCTGCCACCCTCTGCCGCTTCCTCCCAGCCACTGAGGAGGAAGTCAATTCCTTATTGTCCTCCTCACATCTCACCACGTGCCCGCTCGACCCCATTCCCTCACATCTAATTCCTCCCCTCTCCTCCTCCCTCACCCCTGCTCTCACACACATCTTCAACCTATCTCTCTCCACTGGCTCCTTTCCATCCGCCTTCAAACACGCGCTAGTTACCCCTTTACTAAAGAAACCATCCCTAGACCCCAACTCTCCATCCAACTACCGCCCTGTATCCCTGCTTCCCTTCACATCAAAGCTCTTAGAAAAACTAGTCTTCAACCGCCTCTCCCTCTTCCTGTCCTCCAATTCCCTACTTGACCCCCTGCAATCTGGCTTCCGTCCCCTACACTCAACTGAAACTGCCCTCACCAAAGTCACCAACGACCTCCTAACTGCTAAAAAACACAGCCACTATTCTATTCTCATCCTGCTTGACCTCTCGGCTGCTTTTGACACTGTTGACCACCCCCTCCTTCTACAGACCCTCAACTCTCTGGGTCTCGGTGACACTGCACTTGCTTGGGTTGACTCCTATTTATCCAACAGGTCCTTCTGTGTGTCCTTTGCTGGTAACTCCTCCTCCTCATTGCCTCTATCTGTTGGTGTACCTCAAGGCTCTGTCCTTGGTCCTCTGCTCTTTTCCATCTACACCTCCTCCCTGGGCAAAATCATCAACAGCTTTGGCTTTTATTACCACCTCTACGCTGATGACACTCAGATCTACCTCTCTACCCCTGATCTCTCTCCCCCTGTCCTTTCAAAAGTCAGTGACTGTTTATCTGGCATCTCCTCCTGGATGGCCTCCCACCACCTAAAGATCAACATGTCAAAGACTGAGCTCCTACTTATTCCTCCCTCTAATGCCTCCCCACCTCCTGACTTCTCTATCACGGTGGAGGGTATCACCATCTCCCCATCAAACCAAGTTCGCTGTCTTGGAGTTACACTTGACTCTGCTCTTTCCTTCATCCCCCACATCCAGTCTCTTTCCTCCTCCTGCCGATACCAACTGCGTAATATTTCCAGAATTCGGCCATTTCTTACCGCTGTCACCACAAAACAACTCATACACGCCCTGGTAATCTCCCGACTCGACTATTGCAATAATCTCTTATCTGGCCTCCCTCTGTCCCGCCTCTCCCCCCTACAATCCATCCTGAACGCCTCCGCCAGGCTAATTCACCTCACCCGCCGCTCTGTCTCTGCCGCTCCCCTCTGCGAGTCCCTTCACTGGCTCCCCATCCACTGCAGAATTAAGTTCAAAATCCTTATCCTTACCTACAAAACCCTCACTAACTCAGCGCCCCACTACCTGTCCTCACCAATCACCAAATACACCCCAGCCCGCTCCCTAAGGTCAAACAGTGACCTGCGCCTAGCTTCTCCCCGCATCACCTCTTCCCACGATAGACTGCAGGATTTCTCACGCGCAGCCCCCACTCTCTGGAACGCTCTCCCTCGTACTGTCAGACTTTCCCCTAACTTCTCTTCCTTCAAACGCTCCCTTAAAACATTCCTATTTAGGGAAGCCTACCACCCAACTCACTGACACAACCATCAATCACTCTCACCTTACAGTCTTCTCCTCCTGTTTCCAACCCCAACCCTTCTAGATTGTGAGTTCCTACGGGAATAGGGCCCTCATCTCCTCCTGTACTGTTTGTCAAATGTTGTTCAATGTATTGTAACCCTGTCTGTACTGTGCTTATTGTACAGCGCTGCGGAATATGCTGGCGCTTTATAAATAAAGAATAATAATAATTAACAGCTTTGGCTTTAATTATCACCTCTATGCTGATGATACTCAGATCTACCTCTCCACCCCTGATCTCTCTCCTCCTGTCTATTCCAAAGTCAGCAACTTTTTATCTGCTATCTCCTCCTGGATGGCCTCTCACCACCTAAAGATTAACATGTCCAAGACTGAGCTCCTGCTAATTCCTCCCTCTAATGCCTCCCCACCTCCTTACTTCTCTGTCGTGGTCGAGGGTATCACTATCTCCCCATCAAGCCAGGTTCGCTGCCTTGGAGTTACACTTGACCCTGCTCTTTCCTTCATCCCCACATCCAGTGTTTTTCCTCCTCCTGCCGCTACCAGTTGCGTAATATCTCCAGAATTCGGCCATTTCTTGCCGCCGACACCACAAAGCAACTCATCCAGGCCAATGTAATCTCCCAACTCGACTATTGTAATAATCTTCTAGTTGGCCTCCCTCTCTCCCGGCTCACCCCCCTACAATTCATTCTGAATGCCTCTGCCAGACTCATCCACCTCACCCGCCGCTCTGTGTCTGCTGCTCCCCTCTGCAAGTCCATTCACTGGCTCCCCATCCACTGCAGAATTAAATTCAAAATCCTTACCCTGACCTACAAAGCTCTCACTAACTCAGCTCCCCACTACCTCTCCTCACTAATCACCAAATACACCCCAGCCCGCTCCCTAAGGTCAAACAGGACCTGCACCTAGCTTCTCCCAAAATCACCTCTTCCCATGATAGACTGCAAGATTTCTCACGAGCAGCTCCCATCCTCTGGAACGCTCTCCCTCGTAGGTCAGACTTTCCCCTAGTTTCCCTTCCTTCAAACGCTCCCTTACAACATTCCTATTTAGGGAAACCTACCACCCGACTCACTGATACACCTCACTGCCCCAACGAGTCCATCACTCTCACCTTGCAGGTCCATCACTCTCATCTTGCAGTCCTCTCCTCCTGTTTCCACCCCCAACCCTTCTAGATTGTAATTTCCCACGAGAATAGGGCCCTCGTTTCCTCCTGTATTGGTTTATCAAATGTAGTTCAGTCTCAGTGTATTGTAACCCTGTCTATATAGCGCCCATTGTTCAGCACTGCGGAATATGCTGGCGCTATATAAATAAATAATAATAATAATGGAACCCTTTTTGTTATATTAAAATATACATACATACAGAAAATACATACTACTTCTGGAACAGTTATCCTGCCTAAAAAATACTTATTTTTTTGTACGAGTTTTAAATAATACATTAAAAATTATGCAAAAATTTAAAAAAATGCAAAATAAGGCCAATGTTAATGCTTTTAATGTTTTTTTTAAATGAATTGGATATAGGTGTTCCTACTATGGAGATTGATTCTCTATTTTGAGTCCAAAGGCATACATTTGTTTTGCCTACTATATTTTATATTCTATATATTATATATTCTATATTTAATGTTGCAGGAAAGAATAGCACAGCTGTAAGAGTCATGCCCCACCCATGAGAGTCTGCTGATATGCCTGCATTACACAGCCTGGCTCCAACAGCCCTTGTCCTGGAACGCTTTTTATTAGGTTCCCATTCGGGTTTTACCTCAGCTCAGTGCATTGTCCTGGCTCCTGGAGATCCAGCCTGAGTTTTCCTGTCCAGCCTTGGAGTTCCAGATGAGGCCCATCTGCTTTCAAGCCTCCTTAAATAGCAGAGAGACCCAGCAAGCAGTGGCTCTGCATTGTACTTCCCTGACTGAGGTCACTTGGCTGTCTGCTTTTCTGCTAACCAGATTACCTGTTGCTGTACAGGGTTTCCAGTGTATCCAATAACCATCATCTCTGTTCAGTCCTGATTCCTGCCATTGCTCTGCCCTGCTGTTCCTGGATATATCACCATACACCCTCCTGTGAATTCTTTTTTGTTTTCCTGTGGATTGATATACCATGTACTGTACCGACATCTGGCTCTCCATTCAAGACAACTATCTGGACTTTCCTTTATTTGATTTACCGTGTACCGAACCCCTGCTATGGATTAACGTTAACCTGGTTTCAATCCTATGTATCCGACCGATCACAATATGTGTCAATTTCTGGCAGCTCCTCCCTCCCCCTCCCTGTCACATGCGGTGTACCCCAAGGCTCAATACTCGCCCCCCTGCTATTCACAATATTCATAAATGATCTGCCCAACGTCTGCAATGCCTCAACTGTACATATGTATGCAGACGACACCGTAATCTATACCAGCAAACCAAATCTCCGGCAGCTGGAAGCCGTGCTGCAAGAACAAGTCACAGAGGTAGAAAAGTGGATCAAACACAACAAACTTTTTTTAAATAATGACAAAGCTGTAACGATGCTCTTTGGAACAAAACCTAAACTACACAAATTGCAATATCCCCACTTATGTGTTGGGACAAAATCAAATGGCACGCTGACCACAGTCACTTCTCTCAAATATCTAGGTATGTGGTTGGACCCTAATCTATCCTTTGGCCCTCACATCGAAAAACTCTCATCTAAACTTTACCCCAAACTAGGCGCCCTGTACAGAAACAAATCCTGCCTAAGCCCCGCGGTAAGAAAGCAGATTGTACAACAAATGCTTATGCCGGCTATTGATTACGGAGATGTAGTGTACGCAGCCGCCCCGCAAACACATCTTCAGAAACTTACTACATTGTATAACTCATTCTGCCACTTTGCATTACAATGTAACTACATGACCCACCATTGTGACATGTTAAAAGAGCTAAACTGGCCATCGCTGGAGTCTAAACGTACCCTTCACCTTTGCAGCCTGGTGTTTAAGAGCTTTTCTGGGAAGCTGCCACCCTATCTGAATAGACTGCTTCCCCCAGCAGCTCCCTCATCCTATAACCTCCGATCCAGGACCAGCACCTTACTTGCAATACCACAATACAAAAAGACAGTGGCTCGATCCTCATTTTCCTACAGAGCACCACAATTATGGAATAACCTCCCAGACACCATCAAATCTTCCCCCAGTCTTAAGTCACTCAAGAGCTCCTTACTAACATACCTCAATACAGAATGCACCTGTAAACATGTAACATAATGACTATTTCCTACATATTTATTTTCTGTTAATCTGTATATTTGTGTTGTTTTTTTAATATCTTGCATTGTATTACTTTGTATTTCTGTAACTGTAACACTTCAATGTTCTTGAACCCAGGACATACTTGAAAACGAGAGAAATCACAATGTATCCTTCCTGGTAAAATACTTTTATAAATAAATAAATAAATGAAACTACACCTGCCAGCCGCCTGCCGCAACTTCCTGCATAATGGACATTTACCACGTCATTGCCTGCTGCAAAGTCCCTATTGTTTTCCATGTTACGGTTTCTCACGGTTTTGCCTTTTGTGTTCTGTCTTCCCTGTATGCTGTATAATTTATATTACTCTGTCTTGTTATTTCCTATGTCCTTGTTTTCTTTTATTTCCCATAGCTCAGTATTTCTCTATATTGCCTTGCCTCAGTTAGTTCCTATCTTGCCATTGTGTTTTCATTAAACAAATATTATTCGCTTTATATCCTGTCTCGCCTCCCTTCTGTGTCGCCACCTGCTGGGCTCACCTCTGAACCGCACACGCAGCCTAACAGTAAAGACTGTACAGCACCTCACCCTCAGCATAGGATATATCTGCCTCTCTGCCTAACAGTCACTCCTGCACAGTAGCATTGAGTGCACCTGGTCCATGCAGTTAGACCTTACACTCACCTGTGGACAGCGAGGCCTATCCTTGCCCCCAGTTCCCATCCTGGGTGTGACGACAGCAGTCGTGGAGGAAGGTCACCCTTTCATTTGCCCAAGGCTGTCTGAGCCAGAAGGAACCAGTACTTCAGGCCCTTGCTAGACCTCAGAATGGATATATTTGCACTGCCAGGCCCAACCAATATGGTAGCCAACCCTTGTCATGTGTCAGTGAGTTCACGAACATCCTACTTAATGATGGAAGGGCCCTAAAGGCCCATGGCTATTTAACCAGACAAGTGCCATGGCTAACTGCGCCAATATTGCAGCAATATCTTAGCATTCCCTATGCGCCTATCTTTCCCTTATTTCCCATTGTCTACCAGTGTTACGGCCCAGAATAATGACGCTGACCTTGCTTACTGCTGTCTGCCCTAACCATAGCCTGTTAATGGTACCCCTTTTCTTTCATATTCACTCATACATTCACATACTCCGTTTACATTATATATATATCAACTTTTACATCACATATCTTATTTTTTCAGGACGTTGGGCAGTTAATGTCATTGTAACACAAGCTGCGCTCCTGAAGCAGCTCTGGAAAGCAATTACCTCCTTGATCCCTAACCCCGACCTCCTTTTTCTATAACTTACTGACTTTACAACTAATGATGTTCAAATTGTTCCCAGGATTCTTTTGAAGTTGTTCTCTTGAAACCTGCTGTAACATTTTTGAATCCTGGGTATTCAAAGGCTGGTCTACCTGTACGTAAGACCTGCAGGCACAAGGGAAATTCTTGAAGAAGCATAGTTCATCATCCTGCCATATCCAATTAACCTTATCCTACATTACAAACAAGTGTGAAAAAAAATGTCTGCCCATGGAGAATTAAAGAAATGGCTAAAAATGAAATTTTCAAAATGTGACCCAATTTTATTTATTTTTTTAGCACATTATATAGTAGTGGATAAATTGATGTTACTGTATAAATAGTGCTTCTACGTCTTCTGCAAATATTACTAATAGCACACAGTAGTAATAACAACATACTTTATTGTAGATGGTGTCTTTTATTTTATTTATTAACTTCTAAACTATTTTTAAAGATGTTTAAATTAAAAAATATATAAGTTAATGAACACAATACTTCTGGGACAAAGGAATAAAATAACTATTCTCAAAATGTGAGTGTAATGGTAAGTATATACCCAGTACCCAGGTATGAGTAACCACACACAATACAGAACCTGTGCTAGAGTTAATCCATTGCTGCTGTGAGGCATACTATGCCATCTCCACGGTATGTGGGCCTTAATGCTGTGGGGTGGCATAGGCCCCGCTAGTGTCTATGGGCCTCTTCCGACCCCACCCACCAACTGCCACGCAGGGCGAGCCATTCACTGCTGCGGGGCAGCCTGGTTCAGGCCGTCCCTCAGTAGCCAATGATATGTGCCACGTGTCTGCTGCGTATATGGACCGAAGGAGCAGCCCGCCACACCAGCCAGCTGCTGGGGCATACAAGCTGGCTCTGGCCAGCATTAAAGACCTACCAATGGACACCATCTGCCTGTCATGAAAGGGTTAAATGGCCAGATGACAACAAGAGTTAACACAAAGAATAACTAGATAAACAACCCTAAGTGTGGGATAGGAGAGTTACACATAAATGTATAAACATGTAGAAGTTGGTAACACACAGCAAAGTTATCAGACAAACCATGGTCAATTGTGGAGAAACCAGGAGACGTCAATTTACAGAGCTAGACATCAGAAAACAGGAGATCAAAACAAAACAAAACCCAACAGGAAAACACTGAGGAGTACCAAATCCACAACAGGCAATGGCAAAAGGAAGTGGAAGTCCTATAAATCCTGACTAGGAACCCTGTTGGCCAGAAGATGACGAGGAACACCACCGGCCATGGGATGAAAGGGGTGGAACCTTAGTATCCTGTCCTAAACAGACATTATAGCAACATTATAGCACACATGAGAGCAAGGACCTACATTGATGCTTCATCGGAACAGATGCAAAACATTGCAGTAGCCTCTCTCTGGCCACTGCAGAGATGGGAGACCTGACAAGGTGCCGAGTGCTCTGTGAACCACTAAAGACTGACAGTTAGGGTTATTCAAAGAGAGCCGAACTGGCACTGAAATTGCATCAAACAGTGAATTTCCTCAAAAGGTGCAATTTTGGGGTCATTCGGCTATTCAAAAGCTGGCGATTCGCCAAATATTGGTGAATTGCCAGTGAAATACAGTGATCTTCAGCAGCAGCGAAATCCGCCATAGAGAAGTAATGGTTACTCTAGTAAGAGAGCACCAAAATGTCAGTGAAATGCCCTGATGTTCGGTGTTTTCATTCGGTAGGTTTAATCTGGTGAATTCCATAGGTTTCAATGTAATATTCCTTTTTTATTGAATATTTATTATACAGCTTATTCTTTTTATCTGCAGCAAAAAGTCTCTTCATCTATTTATTTTCTAGGATTTTTAAGGCACTTTTAAGTATTTTTTTGGCGAATTTATTTTTGCAATTATTTTGTAACGTTTTTTGTAACAGACCTTTTCTGTTCTTGCACCCAGGATGTACTTGAAAACGAGAGAAATCTCAATGTATCCTTCCTGGTAAAATCCTTTATAAAATAAATAAATAAATAAATTATTATTCATAGGTCCTTATATGTAATTTTCAGACATTTTGTGCAGTGTTTTTTTTTGTAAACAGATTTTCAAAGTCGAGGTGTTTTTCTTTTCTTTTACCCAGTTTGTCGACTTGTTGGCTTTTTCCGGTGACTGGTCCGCACTCTGTTCGACGGATCGTCGGCTTTGTTTTAGATGCTTTCGGCGGTTCGTCAGGTGAATTCAGCTTTTTCTCGGCGGTTTTTCAGGTTGCTCCTTTCTTTTTCCTGGTGGTTTTTCTGATCGATGCGATGGTTTTGCGGATGTGGTCGGCAGATTTTCTCTGCACTTCGGGGACCCTGCAGTGAATGCCGAGTTCGCCGTAGGGTCGGGGAATTCAATTCCCTGCAGTGCAGGGAACAAAAGAGCACTGAAATTCCTGTGGAATTTCGGTGCTCTTTGAGTAACCCTGAGTGAGTGGACGGGAGTGGTGAGGAAAACGGAGATTGGTCTAGGGGAGGACATAGAGCAACATGAAGACTAAAATGATATAGTGGTAATTGTAATTAAAGTTGAATAGGGACATTATGTTAAAACAGGGGGGCAGTGGCAATGGGTCTCAAGAAAAGTGAGCGTAGGGAAGGAGTGAGAGATAAACAGAAGGTAAGATGTAGATGAGAGATCTAGGGTGTAAAAAAAGGGAGGGGGGGAGAAAATAAAAAGAAATAGATAAGAGAATGGTTATAACAGCCCACACATTGACATCACATCCCCCACAGATTTGTTTTACTTTAACCATTAGAATAGTATCCAGAGCCCAGGTGGTAAAGCATACACGGTCAATACATTCCCACACCAACTTTGACGTACCCATCTTTTTATTTTAATATTTTTTGGTAACTGTGTAAATCAGTGGTTTCCAACCGTGGTCCTCAAGTACCCTTAACAGGACAGGTTTTAGTGATTACCTTGAAGAAATGCCGACTGAATCCTGCAATCATTGAGCAGATAATCGTATCCCCTGTGCTGTGCTTCAGCTATCTGGAAAACCTGGCCTGTTGGGGGTACTTGAGGACCGTGGTTGGGAATCACTGCTGTAGATGATGCACTGCTTTCCTGACATCTGAATTTAAACCCTTATTATGAACGAAAAGGAGCCCAGAGGATTCTTAAGAAAAAAATAGGAATGTTGACTGAATGACGAACTCAGACAAATGTAAAATAGCCTAGTAGTTAGCATTGGACAGTTATGGATTGTAGAGTAAATGGACAGGAATAAATGGTCTATGGAAACGGCAATCACATTAATGTTTTTCAGTAAAATATCAGTGTCAAATATAAAATATTTCATCTAAGGCTAGGGTCAGACTAGCGCAGTTTTAACGTGCGTTTAGCCGCACGAAATGGCGTACTAGCAGCAAATGACGTCCAATGCCGGGAACATACGACGAACGGCCGCACGAAAGTTCGTCCGCGCAACGCAAGTGGCCAACGAACGCATTTTTCGAGAACGTAAACGCTACTACTGACGTACAGAGTGCGCTGCGGCCGCATAGCGGCGTGTGTGCGTGATTAGGAGACGTCAGACGCTGCTAATGTCCGGCCAACATAACGTCCAGACTCAAAATGTTTTATTGATGATCCGTACAAAATCACGGACGAAAAGGCGCATCGTATGACCGCTATCGCGTATTCCGGGGAAAATACGTACGTTCGTTCGACCGAACTTTTGGACGTGAAAAATGCGTTCGTCTGACCCTAGCCTTAATGAAGCAGATGTATTCCATCAAAATTAATATGGATGGATAAACATCCACTCAATTCCATTTCTTTCATGTTCGGTCTAATCACCAAAATGTACAATACATCTACTGCAGAAAATGAATGCAGCTATGATTGCGCTTCTGGAAACTTAAAAATATATCACCTTCAGTATTACTAAATTTCTGCCAAAGCTGGAAAGAAAGTCACACCACCTCAGCAGAGTTAGGTGACTAACTAGAAGGTAAATCAGTAGATTTTTTTGAGGTACAAAAGAAATCTACAGTTTTCAATATATGAAGAATGAGTCAATGCTTCCCCATCATAAGTGATATTTCCAGCCCACAGAGGTACCTCCACTACAGTCGTACAGCTTGATCAGAATTTCGCTGCTGAATTTCAAATGGTGTGAACGTTTCATCATGATGAGATATGGGTGCTACACTTCACATTACGGTCGAGATCTCAACGTCACCTTAATTATTATTACACTTTATTTATAGCGCTAACATTTTTTCACAGTGCTGTACCAGAAACAAAGATCAGCCACACCATTAAAAGCACTGACAGGAGAAATGAATAACATTGATTATATCATTACAATGGCACCTGCCAAGGGTTGGGATATATTAGAAGCAAGAGAACAGTCAGTTATTGAGCTTCATGTGCTGTAAGCAGGAAAAATGAGAAAAGAGATCTGTGTGACTTTGAAACGGGCCAAATTGTGATGGTTAAATGATTCGGTCAGAGCGTCTCCAAAACGGCAAGTCTTCTGGGGTTGTTGTGGTATGCAATGGTTAGTACCTAACAAAAGTGTCGCAAGTAGGGATGAGCCAAACACCCCCGAGTTCGGTTCGCGTTCGAACTCAAACTTTTCAAATGTTCGGATTCGAACTCAAACTCAATACAAGTCAATGGGACTGAAAATTCGGTTTTTAGAGTGCCCTCCAAGAGAGCATATATGCTAGATATTTGCCATTAAAAGGTGTATGGGTGTCCGGGAAGTGCCCTGGGGGACAGGAAACAAGGACAGGGGTGTGGCCGGAACACAGAGAGAGCTGGATGTGTGAGTGCTGAGCTCCCAGGCCCAAGGGCACAGATTGTCATTTCGGGGCAGAAATAACAGCAATGGCACAGCGGAAAAAGACACTTACTACCCCAGGACTCTCGGGGACTGCGGGGACCCAACGCCGATCCTCCATTTTACCGGTCTTGGGAGATACATCTCAGCCGCGGACCTCCGGTAAGGGATCCAAAATGGCGCCGGCGACTCAGATCAGGAGGCCTCCCCGCCACGATTAGATTCAGCAACAAAAGGGAGCGATATGGACCACGAACTGCGGGCCTTATTACAGAGTTTGCCGACCAAAACGGATTTGGCTGCTCAGTTTACTCAAATGGAGCGCAATTTTAATACTAAATTTGATGAACTGGGGTTTGATTTGAAGCAGTTGGGAGGCCGCGTAGTGGACTTGGAAGAGGACAGAGATGCATTATGGAACGATTAAATGGTCAAATGCTAACGCAAGCTAAACAACAGGCCACGCTGCATAGACACCTGGATGATGTTGATAATAGAGGCAGATGAAACAATCTTCGCATAAAGGGTTACCCGGAAGCAGACTCTGGCAAGGAAGATGTTAAAGAGCTACTCCGTGGTCTGTTTAATGATATCCTGGGTCGATCTGGAGAGGAAATATTAGTTCTGGATAGAGCTCACCGTGCACTGCGGCCGAGGGGATCACAAAATGACGCACCTCGTGATGTTATCTGTCGCTTGCAAGATTTTACACTGAAAGAGGAAATTCTCCGAGCAGCACGCAAAACTTTGGAAATTAAAGTGGACGGTCAAGTGTTACTTTTCTTCCAAGATGTTTCCTGGACCACTTTACAGGCACGGAGGGCTCTGAAACCTTTAACTGAAGCGCTCCAGGAACGTGATATTCGTTACCGATGGGGATTCCCACTATCTTTACAGGTGACGCATAACAACCAAGTTCATTCTGTTGCGTGTCCTGAGGACATTCTGGACTTTGTGCGTGTTTTTGGACTCCCAGAAGTTGACATCCCAGACTGGTATGGTTCGCCGTCGCCATCTGACACTCTACCCTTCCCACAGCGACCCCGCTGGACTCAACAGGCGAAAAAAAAATGTAAAGGCAAGCCCTCTGCAGCGACCCCTTCTGAGCCAGACCCAGAACCGTGAGGGAAGCCCTTGCTTTTGCTGCCATTGTCATTTGAAAGTTTATACGTTTTTTTGATATTTTCTGCCCCCTTGCAAATTTTTTTGATTGAATGCGCTCGGGTCCGGCAAACGAGAGAGTCGGATGAGACTCTTGCTCGGCACCCAGAATTTTTGTAAAATTCTGAGACTTTCTCGGCCGCCTCCTGAGTGGTGTTTTTTTTATGTCCTCTGATGGGTTTTCCCACTATCAGAGGTCTACACTACCTCAATTTTTTTCAAGTTTTGTGTTGTTATTGTTGTTTGTTTTTAGATTTTTCTTTTTGGTGATCACTCGTACTATTTGCTATGCTACTAGGGGGTATGGGCAGGTCCCGGGCTCTGACGCCCTCCTCTCTCACTAGTTTAAATGGCTAATTTAAATTTGATTTCTATGAATGTCCGAGGTCTTAATATGCCTGCCAAACGCTTGAAGGCTCTTGCAGAATTCCAGAGGTTGAAAGGTGATGTTATTTTTGTTCAGGAAACACATTTTAGAGAGGGTTCCGCATCAGGGTTTCGCAATGCTCGCTATCCGACGGGCTATTTTAGCCATTTTGGGGAGACAAAATCTAGGGGGGTTGCCATTCTTTTTGCGCGACATGTGCCTTTTACTCTGCAAGATGTGGTAACTGACCCGCAAGGTCGATTTTTGATGGTTAAAGGGATGTTGGGCAATACTAAGTTAACTTTTGTAAATGTTTACCTGCCGAACCGCTTGCAAACCAAATGTCTCCGAAAAGTGTTACGACGTTTGTCCGAGTTTCAGGAAGGTTTTGTGGTCTTAGGGGGTGATTGCAATGTTTCGTTAGATATGCCGGCAGATTGTGTCCAGGGTGGGGGATCGTCTGTTCCCTCTCTACGGGTCCAATTTCGTAAACTCTTGTCAGCGGACCGTCTGATGGATTGTTGGTGTCTCAGTAATCCAGCAGTAAAGGACTACACGTTTTATTCACATGCCTTTAAGAAGTATTCTAGAATAGACTATTTTTTTGTGGAACATAGGGCTTTGGAAATGGTACGCAGTTGCAAAATAGGACCCATCACATGGTCGGACCATGCACCCCTTCTGTTATCTTTAGCCCTACCTAATTTAGTGAGAACGGAGAATGCCTGGCGTTTGATTGAGTCATTGCTATCTGATCCCATGACGCGAGCGGAGGTGACTGCCTCCTTAGAGAATTACTTCCTTGAAAATGACACGGATGATGTAACACCCGCGACGGTTTGGGAGGCTCACAAGTGTGTGTTAAGAGGTGCTTTTATCCAGTTGGGCTCCAGGTGCAAGAAGGAAAGGACTGCCAGAACGGAGGAATTACTGGGGGAGATCACGGCCTTAGAACTGACGCATAAATCTGACCTCGATCCGGAATCATTCCGACGATTAGTTCTCTTAAGAGATGACTTAGCTAAATTAACGAATGCACAGGTGGTGCGGGCCCTTACACTGATGAAATATGCTTACTACACCCAAGGGAATAAATGTGGAAGGCTACTTGCACGTGCTTTGAAGAAACGATATCAAGCTACTTTTATCCCGAAACTGCATACTAGCACGGGATCCAAGGTCAATACGACCCGAGACATTGCGGAAGCCTTCCATGCTTATTACCAAACTTTATATAATATCGATAAGAGTAGGGTCCCTGAACATATAGTGGACTCGTTTTTGGCTAAAACGATTAAAACTACTTTACCTCGTAATGTTAGCCGACAATTAGATAACCCGCTTACATTAGAGGAATTTACGGAGGCTTTAAAATTAACACCCTTGGGTAAGAGCCCGGGCCCTGACGGGTTTACGGTGCTATATTATAGGACTTTCAGGTCTATTCTGGGCCTTAGATTTGTTAAAGCTTTTAACTCTATTTCGGATACCTTTCCTATTCCACCTGCGACGCTCCTCGCCTCTATCTCTGTGATACCGAAACCGGATAGAGACCCATTAGATTGCGCTAATTATAGACCCATATCTTTAATAAATGTTGACTTAAAATTGTTTACGAAAATACTGGCTTTACGACTTAAGCCTCTCCTGACTTCAGTGATTCACCGAGACCAGACGGGCTTTGTACCGGGCAGGGAAGCCTGTGATAATACTATTCGTACCGTCTCCCTCATCCATCATGCTGCCAGGATGGATCAGCCTTTGTTAGTCCTCTCGGTTGACGCTGAAAAAGCGTTTGACCGAGTGGACTGGTCTTATCTTTATCGGATGTTGGAGAGGATGGGTTTTGGTGATCGATGGTGTTCGTGATTGCGGGCGCTGTATGACTGCCCTCAGGCACGAGTGCGGGTTAATGGCAGACAATTGACTCCGTTGACGATACATAATGGGACTCGACAGGGGTGCCCTCTGTCCCCTCTCCTGTTCCTGCTGTATCTGGAACCCCTATTGCAGGCGATTAGAGATAATCCGGCGATTCGAGGAGTAACTGTTCCGGGACAGGAGCTCAAGGTGGCCGCATTTGCAGATGACCTGCTGTTCACCTTGACGGATCCCCTTTCATCGGTGTCAGCTTTGATGACAGAATTAGATGCGTTCGCAGCTTTCTCGGGATATAAAATTAACGTGCTGAAGAGTGAGTTTTTAGGGGTAAACCTTTCACGAGTCGTGACTGAGACTATTCGTCATACCTATGGAATGTGGTGGGTTCCGGAGGGACTTAAATATTTAGGAATATGCTTATCGTCGGAACTAGACAAATTATTTCAGTTGAATTACGTTTCTCTGTTGCAACAGATCAAGGGGGACTTATGTAACTGGAACTTACCCCATATTTCATGGTTGGGAAGGATCAATGTCTTACGGATGAATGTATTACCTCGACTGTTACTGTACATCAGACATTTTTCTCTGATTTGCGACAGACATTTACAGGCTATGTTTGGAGGGGGCAGAGGGCGAGGATATCTTACAATGAATTGACAAGACTGGTGGGAAGGGGTGGTCTGGGCATGCCCCATGCTTATTTTTACTATCTAGCAGTGTTTTTTTCTATACTATACGGCTTGGCAAAAGGAACGATGGGTAAGCTTTGGGAAAATGTGTTACAGGCAGGAATTACTTGCCCATTGTCCTCCTTGCCCTGGCAGTCGGCACCGCTGGCAAACCTGGGGCTTCAGTCACACCCACTGCTGGGCACACTGCTAAGGCTGTGGAGGAAACATGGAGTGGCGTTAGGACTGACTACACTGACTTCCCACCTGACACCCTTGACTCACAATCCCCTGTTCCCACCGGGACTGACCCCGACATTTTTGGATGGGTTACTACCAAAACCGTATATACCGCTAGAAGCAGTAGTGGAAGACGACAGATTGCTCCCCCTGGACCGATTGGTGGCCCCAGAAATAGCGAACAAGTCTATGGTGAAGTTCCAATATGCCCAACTAAGTCACTTTATTCGCTCTACTACGTGGTTGACAGAGGGGTTGCCTCCATTGGCCCCCTTTGAGACCTTCTGTACCGATAAGAATAGATATGGACATATTGTCTCCAATCTTTATTCATACATAATGAGAGGGGCCTATAAAATTGATTCTCCGTTGCTACTTAAGTGGGAAACAGATTTAGGAGTAGATATTTCGGCTGAGGAATGGTCCAGGGCTTTCGAACTTACATACTTTGCGTCCAGGAGTCAGGCGCTTCGTGAATCGAATTGTAAATTGTTTATGAGATGGTATCTTACCCGTCTGTTTTACATGCTATGGATCCATTGTTGCCTGATATCTGTTGGAGGTGTAAAGTGGCCAGAGGTAACTATGTCCACATATGGTGGACTTGCCCGAAAATTCAAAACTTCTGGTCAGACGTTGCACATCAGATATCGCGTTTAGGGGGCCTGGAAGTGGAATTTACTCCCTCTGCCTATTTGCTTAATGTACTGCCCTTTTCGATGCCCTCCTTTAAAAACTTGCTTCTGGCAATTCTGTTAAACGCAGCGAGGGCACTGATTCCGTTATATTGGAGGAGGGAATGTGCACCCACCGTCAGGGATTGGGTTCTGAGGGTGGAGGGGGTCAGAGCTCTAGAAGAAGCGCACTACAATAGTTTGGGTAAGTATGAGGAATTCTATGCGATCTGGCGTCCATGGTCCTCGAACCTTCGCTCAATAACGGTATCAGACAGGTGGAGGAACAAGAGGTCTCGTAAGATAATCGACCGGTTATGGTGGGTCAGAGGTGAATTCAGATCCGAGCCTGGGCTGTGTTGTCTTGACATACCATTCTGGTACTAGCTTTACTGCTGTTTATATAAGGATATGATGATCAACTTTTTAGTTCGTTAGAGTTAATTTAGAATTTGTTATTTGTTATATTATAAAATTCCGGCACTGTCTATGACCAAGGGGCACTTTGATTGCATTCTACATTATTGTGACAATATTGTCTCTTATGCGACTTGTATTTTATACTTTGCCAATAAAAATATTTTACACAAAAAAAAAAGGAAACAAGGACAAAAAGTAAAAAAAAAAAACAATTTTAAAGGGACAGTGAGTTTTCCATGAAATAAGGGTTAAAAATAAAAACGAAAAATTCCTTCAAATATCGTGCCTAGGAGGTCCCCATAACCTGGCCGTGAAGTGGCGGATTTCTAGGATGTATAGAAACACTTAAAACCAAAAAAATGACGTTTCAAATGACGGTAAATGCTTTTCCTTTAATCTATCCATAAACAACTGCTTGGGGCGGCAGTGTGTATGAAAAGAGGAGACATTTTCGGACACGCAGGAAAGTTTAGTGATTTTTTGGCTAAATTATTGTGAAACTTATGTAGGCTTTGGATGAAAGTAACAATAGGTGCTTTAAAATTGGGTCTTTAGCGTCGGCAACAGTGCCATCACACAGTAACCCCTCTGAGGATATGAATCTGATACAGGCGTCAGTGGCAGTGCACCCAAATATTGTGCTTTTGGTGCCAGGCCTGCAAGTACTATCATACAGTAACCCCTCTGTAGTATTGTGGAAGAATGCAGGGGTGGACCTTGCGGTCCTATATTAAAAAGATATGCATCTGGTAAAGGCGTTAGTGCACCCAGTTATTGTGCTTTTGTTTGTTTGTTTGCAAAGGATTTTATTTGTTTGCAAAGGATTTTACCAGGAAGGATACATTGAGATTTCTCTCGTTTTCAAGTATGTCCTGGGTGCCAGACTGCCAGGCCAGCAAGTACCATCATACAGTAACCTCGCTGTGGTATTGTGGAAGAGTGCAGGGATGGACCTTTTGCGGTCCTATATTAAAAAGATATGCATCTGGTAAAGGTGTCAGTGCACCCAGATATTGTGCCTTTCATGGCAGCAAGTGCCTTCACACCGTAACCCTTTTGTGGTATTGTGGAAGAGTGCAGGGTTGGACCCTGCGGTTAAAAAAATTAAATGATATAAATCTGGCACAGGCGTCAGTGCAGCCAAATATTGTGCCTTTCATGGCAGCAAGTGCATTCACACCGTAACCCTTTTGTGGTATTGTGGAAGAGTTCAGTGCTGGAGGTTTTGTGAACGCAGAAGACATCCCTGATCTATTCCATTATGTCAGCATCAGGGGATTGATAACTGCTGATCCAGGACTGATTCAGTTTTATAAATGTCAGCCGGTCTACAGAGTCGGTGGGCAGACGCACTCTTTTGTCTGTGACAAAACCTCCAGTGGCACTGAACGTCCTTTCAGAAAGCACGCTAGATGAAGGGCAACCTAGTAGCTGCATGCTGTCTGCAGAAAGACTGGGGCCTTGAGAGCTAGGGAAGGCCTCCTCTTCCTCCCACTGCTCTGCGTCTAGAGCCACATCTATAATTCCCCGCCATACTCACACAGGTACTCGTTGATGGCCCTCTGCTGCTTGTGCAGATGCTGCAGCATTGCTAATGTCGAGTTCCACCTGGTGGGCATGCCACAGATCAGACGGTTTGTGGGAAGGTAGAATTCTTTTTGAATTTCTGCCAGGCGAACACTTGTTGGGAATGACTGTCTGAAGTGGCTGCAGACTTTTCTGGTCTGGCTGAAAGCTCTGCCAGCCCTGGGTAACTGGATAGGAAATGCTGTACCACCAGATTTAGGATGTGTGCTAGGCATGGTATATGCATCAACTTACCCTTGCGTAGGGCAGGCAGAGAGAAGGTTGCTGCCATTATCACAGACGACCATTCCCAGCTGAAGCTGGCGTGGTGTTAACCATCTCTGCACCTGCCCCTGCAGAGCTGACAGAATTTCTGACCCTGTGTGGCTACTGTCCCCTAAACAAACCAGCTCAAGCACAGTATGGCTTCTTTTACTTGAGCCATTGCGTAGCCCCTGTCAAGCGTCGGTTTAACTGCCACTTCACCAAAAACAGAGAAGGAGGAGGAGGAAGAGGGAGAGGTGGTGGTGGAGCAGACAGACCTCATACAAGCAGCTTTCTGGAGGCGTGGTGGATGAACAAGCTCCAGCACAGAGGCCCGTCTTGGATCCCTCCCAGCTGCAATCAGAGTTACCCAGTGTGCCGTGAAGGAAATGTAACAGCCCTGTCCATGCTTGCTGGACCACGTGTCTAAAGTCACATGCACCTTGCTGCTGACTGCCTTTCCCAATGACTCCATAACATTGTCTTCCACGTGCTGGTATAGTGCTGGTATGGCCTTGCGTGAAAAGTAATGGCGTTTTGGAACCTGCCACTGTGGTACAGCACATTCAGCAAATTCACGGAAGGAAGCAGAGTCCATCAGCTGGAAAGGCAGCAGCTGTAATGCAAGTAATTTTGCTAAGCTGGCATCTAGAAGCTGTGTTTAGGGATGGTTGGGACTATATTTTTTCTTACGCTGCAGCAGCTTGGGCAACGTAATCTGACTACGTAAATCTTCAGCTGATGGGATGCTGTCACATTGTGAGGAAGGACCTGGTACATCCATTACTGTAGCATCATCCCTGTCAGTGGAGGTTGGAGTCAATGACATGGCAGGACATATAGTGGGGTTAGAGACAGGTGAGGAGGACCTACGTAAAGTTTTGCGCCAACGGGAAGCGTGGCAGGTGGTCATATGTCGCCTCAAGCACGTGGTACCCAAGCGTCCGTTGTCTTTCCCACGCTTGAGCCTCATCTGACATAGATTACAAATAGCAATGGTGCGGTCTGCTGCACATTTCTTAAAGAACTCCCAGACAGCAGAGTTCCTGGATGTGTGCTTTGAGACAACAGCGCTCTGCACCTGAGCAGCTCTGACATCTGATGCCTTGGACTGGCTAGTGCTACGGTTGGTCATTGAGGATGCTGTGCCTCGTGTTTGTTGTGCCGCATCCTCCTCCTCACTTGACTCCTCTGTTCGATAAGGCACCCAGGTGGAGTCAGTGACATCATCATTGTCATCACCCCCTATCTCCTCATCACTGGAGCCAACTGGGCAGTATGCTGCAGCTGCTGGGGCAACATGAGTGCCAGTTATTTGTGTGTCATCACTGGCACCCCCTTCCTCTAGGTTGATTATATTCCCTTCAACCTCAGAGATTGAATCAGAGCACTGTAGTTGCTGCGCATCCTCAAGCAGCATGTCACTGTCATTGTAGTCAAACAATTCAGCTTACTCCTCCTTGTGTGATAGTGAGGCTACGGCAGGAGTAGCTGTGGACATGGAGGCTGCATTAGATGCTTTGTCAGCTGAGGTGGACTGTAAAGCACTACAAGCCTGGCTGGCAGAGGACTCGGAGGATGAGGATGGCCTGGTTAGCCAATCCACCAAATCCTCTGTATGTTGCTGCTGCTTAAAACGCCCAGTACCGGTTAGAAAGGACAAGCGTGCCCCTGCAGAGGATGCACCACTTTCACGACGACCAGAGGCACAGCCTCCCGACACAGAGGCTGCTTGCCCTCTTATCTGTGCCTGGGAACGTCTGTCTGTCCTTTTTGGTCTTTCTGACATGGTGAGCGATATATAGATTAAATATATACAGAACTCTGATTCAAATCTGGTATAAAGATTAAAGATTTCCAGAACTCTGGTAAAACTCAGTGAGACACCCTGATAGCTGGCAGCCAGTGACAAGACACAGATTACAATTCCCATAAACCTCCTATAAATCAGTGAGACCCCCTGATGGGTGGCAGCGACAAGACACAGATTACCACAATTCCCAGATATTTTGTAGAAATTACTGACCCCCAAAATACGTGGTGGCAGTGAGAACAAACAGATTAGAACAATTCCCAGATATTTTGTAGAAATGAGACCCCCCCAGTAGCTGGTGGCAGACTGGCAGTGAGAACATACACTACACAAGAACAATCTCCTCTCAAACACGTGCTGAAGCGCCGCTGTTTGAAGCCTTATATAGTGTGCTGTGAAATTTAGCTCTGTGAGCCCATGATTGGGCAAAATTTGCCCAATCAGGACTCTGAGCCGTGATTGGCATAGTCTTGAACCTGTCTTGCACCTGACCACAGGTCAGCTGCAAAGTTGTAGCCAATTACAAGCTCCAGGCCAGTGGAAAAGTGCATTGTGGTCCATCGTGGGCGAACACGTGGAAATGTTCGGAGTTCGCGAACAGGCGATGTTCGAATCGAACTCCGAACCGATCGAACCGAACAGCTCATCCCTAATTACCACAATTCCCAGATACTTTGTAGAAATTACTGACCCCCAAAATACTTAGTGGCAGTGAGAACAGATTAGAACAATTCCCAGATATTTTGTAGAAATTAGGCTAGGGTTAGACTAGCGCACTTTAAACGTGCGTTCTGGCGCACTTAATTACGGCCGCACTAGCAGCAAATGACGGGCAATGACGGCCAATATACGAAGTACGGTCGCACGAAAGTCCGGCTGCGCAACGCAAGTGGCAAACGAACGCATTTTGTCGAGAACGTGAAACCACTGGTACGGTCGTACAGAGTGTGCTGCGTCTGCTAGCGGTGTGTTTGCGTGATTT
Source organism: Leptobrachium leishanense (assembly GCA_009667805.1). Taxonomy (NCBI): domain Eukaryota; kingdom Metazoa; phylum Chordata; class Amphibia; order Anura; family Megophryidae; genus Leptobrachium; species Leptobrachium leishanense. The sequence continues at coordinate 498,451,099 of CM019063.1, read as the reverse complement.
GGAGATGTCAGACACTGCTAATGTCCGGCCAACATAACGTCCAGATCAGGGTTCAAGTCCTGGGAAAAAAAGTGAGGGAACTCACCCACGAATTCCACAACCCCCATTACCTGAAAAAAAAATATATATATATATATATATATCACGAGTATAGCAGTGCGTGCCGGTGATACCATTTTTATTGGGTTAACTTTACATTTAAAAGACAAGCTTTCAAGAGTGTAAACTGGAAACTATACTGATCAGTGAAAGGTATCACTACGTACAGGTATACTCGTGATTGTGGCAACTGGACTAACGCAATATATATATATATATATATATATATATATAGATATATAATTACAGGCACAGACCCCCAGAATAATATACACAGCACTGAGCCCCCAGAATAACATACACAGCGCTGAGCCCCCAGAATAACATACACAGCGCTGAGCCCCCAGAATAATATACACAGCACTGAGCCTCCAGGATAATATACACAGCACTGAACCCCAAGAATAATATACACAGCGCTGAGCCTCCAGGATAATATACACAGCACTGAACCCCAAGAATAATATACACAGCGCTGAGCCCCCAGAATAACATACACAGCACTGAACCCCAAGAATAATATACACAGCACTGGTTATATGGATATATTTTCCCCAGTTCACATGGATATAATTGCCCCCAGTTCACTTGGATATAATTGCCCCAGCTCATATGGGTATATATTGCCCCAGTTCTCATGGATAATGCCCCCCCAGCTCTCATGGATAATGCCCCCAGGTCTCATGGATATGCCCCCAGGTCTCATGGATAATGCCCCCCCAGCTCTCATGGATAATGCCCCCAGGTCTCATGGATATGCCCCCAGGTCTCATGGATAATGCCCCCAGCTCTCATGGATATGCCCCAGGTCTCATGGATAATGCCCCCAGCTCTCATGGATATGCCCCAGGTCTCATGGATATGCCCCAGGTCTCATGGATATTGCCCCCTGGTCTCATGGATATGCCCCAGCTCTCATGGATAATGCCCCCAGGTCTCATGGATAATGCCCCCAGGTCTCATGGATAATGCCCCCAGGTCTCATGGATACTGCCCCAGGTCTCATGGATACTGCCCCCAGGTCTCATGGATATGCCCCAGGTCTCATGGATATTGCCCTCCCAGGTCTCATGGATATGCCCCAGGTCTCATGGATATTGCCCCCCCAGGTCTCATGGATATGCCCCAGGTCTCATGGATAGTGCCCCCAGGTCTCATGGATATGCCCCAGCTCTCATGGATATGCCCCCCCAGGTCTCATGGATATTGCCCCCCAGGTCTCAAGGATATGCCCCCCAGGTCTCATGGATATGCCCCCCAGGTCTCATGGATATGCCCCCCAGGTCTCATGGATATGCCCCCCAGGTCTCATGGTCTCATGGATATGCCCCCCAGGTCTCATGGATATGCCCCCCAGGTCTCATGGATATGCCCCCCCCAGGTCTCATGGATACTGCCCCAGGTCTCATGGATACTGCCCCCAGGTCTCATGGATATTGCCCCCAGGTCTCATGGATATGCCCCAGGTCTCATGGATATTGCCCCCAGGTCTCATGGATATGCCCCAGCTCTCATGGATAATGCCCCCAGGTCTCATGGATATGCCCCAGGTCTCATGGATATGCCCCAGGTCTCATGGATATTGCCCCCCCCCCAGGTCTCATGGGTATTGCCCCTGGTCTCATGGATATGCCCCAGCTCTCATGGATATTGCCCCCCCAGGTCTCATGGATACTGCCCCCCCAGGTCTCATGGATATGCCCCAGGTCTCAAGGATATTGCCCCCCCCAGGTCTCATGGATAGTGCCCCCAGGTCTCATGGATATGCCCCAGCTCTCATGGATATTGCCCCCCCCCCAGGTCTCATGGATACTGCCCCCAGGTCTCATGAATATGCCCCCCCAGGTCTCATGGATATGCCCCAGGTCTCATGGATAGTGCCCCCCAGGTCTCATGGATATTGCCCCCCCCAGGTCTCATGGATATGCCCCCCCCCAGGTCTCATGGATATTGCCCCCCCAGGTCTCATGGATATGTCCCAGCTCTCATGGATATTGCCCCCCAGGTCTCATGGATACTGCCCCCAGGTCTCATGGATACTGCCCCCAGGTCTCATGAATATGCCCCCCCAGGTCTCATGGATATGCCCCAGGTCTCATGGATAGTGCCCCCCCAGGTCTCATGGATATGCCCCAGGTCTCATGGATAGCGCCCCCCCAGGTCTCATGGATATGCCCCAGGTCTCATGGATAGTGCCCCCCCAGGTCTCATGGATATGCCCCCCCAGGTCTCATGGATATGCCCCCCCCAGGTCTCATGGATATGCCCCCCCAGGTCTCATGGATATGCCCCCCCCAGGTCTCATGGATATGCCCCCCCCAGGTCTCATGGATATGCCCCCCCAGGTCTCATGGATATGCCCCCCCAGGTCTCATGGATACTGCCCCCAGCCCAGCTCACCTTTGCCGGCGGCCACGTGTTTCCTGCTTCAGCGGCCGCTGACAGGAAGTGCAGCCGCTCACCTGGGATCTATGAAACAGCCAGGCGAGCGGCTCCACCTCCTGTCACCAGCCGTTGTAACAGGAAGCACGCGGCCGCCGGCAATGTGCGGCGGCGGCGTTCGGGCTCGGGCCACAGCGGGAACGCTGCGTTCCCGCTGTGGGAGAAGTGCGGGAACGCCGTTCCTGCGCGTTCCCGCTCGACTCGAGCCCTGGTCCAGATGCAAAAGTGTTTTATTGATGATCCGTACAAAATCACGAACGCAAATGCGCATCGTATGACCGCTATCGCGTACTCCGTGAAAAAATGCGCCCATTCGTTCGAACGCACTTTTTCACAGACAACGCGAAAATGCATTCGTCTGACCCTAGCCTTACTGCCCCCCAAATTAGTTGCTCGGAATGAGAACACACAGATTAGAACAATTCCCAGAAATTTTGTATAAATGACTGACCCCCAAAATTGCTGGTGGCAGTGAGAACACAAAGATTACAACAATTCCCAGAAATTTTGTATAAATGAGACCCCCTCCAGTAGCTGGTGGCAGACTGGCAGTGAGAACACACAACAACAATCTCCTCTCAAACACGTGCTGAAGCGCTGTGTGAAGCCTTATATAGTGTGCTGCGGGACTTAGCTCTGTGAGCCCATGATTGATCCGTGATTGGCATAGTCTTGAACCTGTCTTGCACCTGACCTGTGGTCAGGTGCAAGGCTGTAGCCAATTACAAGCTTCAGGCCAGTGGAAAAGTGCATTGTGGTCCATTGTGGTGCATTGTGGGCAAACATGCGGTGAACACACGGAAATGTGTGTCGTTCGCAACCATGCGAACAGGCGATGTTCGAATCGAACTCCGAACCGATCTAACCGAACAGCTCATCCATAATGCTGACCATAACAGAAAGATTTCAGAACACACTTAACACCTACCTAGACATTGTTGCAGACCGTGTACACCTCTTCATGGCGATGGTGTTCCCTGATGCTTCTTTCAGTAGGATAATACACCCTGTCACACTGCAAAAACTGTTCAGCAATGTTTGAGCAACATGACTAAGATTTCAAGGTATTGTTTTGGCTTTTGAATTCTCCAGACTTCAATCCGACCGAGCATCTGTGGGATGTGATAGAATGACAATTCAGATCCAGCCCCACCTTGTAACCTGCGGGACTTAAAAGATCTGGTGCTAATGCCTTGGTGCCAGATAGCACAGGACACTTTCAGAGGTCTTGTTGTGCAGTCCATGCCTTGACGCAATAGAACTGTTTTGGCAGCATGAGAAGGACTTACACGATATTATGCAGGTAGTTTTAATATTGCGGCCAATCACTATTTTATGCACAAGGGGATGATAAATTAGAACGACACACATAGCTTGACAAGGATGACACGGTATGATTGGGGACCCTGTTCCTTTGAGAACTTAATCTATAAATGATTTATTCGGTGAGGAAGGTTCATAGATATTGTTAGATATCGTACTCAACGACACTTGCAGGTTGATTCCCCAATGTAGAATATGATGTAACTTACATATCATTCTAAAAGCGAGATAAACAAAGCAATAGATTTAGACGGAAAAATAAAAAGGGAGCAAGAATGGAACTTTGGGCATCCATCATCAACAATGACAGAAAAAAGAGCAGGTACCTCCAACGCTGCTAGAATGGTGCACTTGTGCTACCACATTTATTCAAGAAAAAGAAAACACAAAACAAATGTTTCGGGGACACAGTCCCTTCCTCAGTGTATAGTGCCTGAGGAAGGGACTGTGCCCCCGAAACGTACGTTTTGTGTTTTCTTGAATAAATGTGGTAGCACAAGTGCACCATTCTAGCAGCGTTGGAGGTACCTGCTCTTTAATCTGTTGAAGAATTACTACCATTACCTTTACCTTTCCTAGCTGCATCTGAGTATACTATCCATTCTTATTTTAAAAAAATTTTTTGGGTGCTATAGAAACCCAACCCCAGGTTCTAATTTTTTGTAGTCATCAACAATGACTTTGGGAAATTAATTTGGCAGAAAACACTTAATGTAATCCACCTTACAGGAAATATTGGAACCAATCCACTGATTATGACATATTTGTATAACTTTAATCTAACTCATTAGTATTTAATAAAATTATATAATAAGAAAAAAAAGAGCTCTGGCAGGTTTTCATGCCGCTCATCCAAAAGGCCTCTTTATACACATACACATTGCTTAGTGGAAAGGTTACACACGGTTTTCTAGTGTATAGCATCATTCTTTATTTTTTTTCTAATCTTTAATAAACATTACAAGAGTTTTGTCTTAGTTCTATTTTGTTCTCAGTATCAATACAGTTGCATTCCTCATGTTATGGAGTCATGGACTATGTGGAGTCATGGGTTCGATCCCAGCGAGCAACCTCTCCAGTAAGTGTCCTTGGGCAAGACACCTAACGGTACATACTTGCCACCCAGGACATACTTGAAAACAAGAGAAATCTCAATGTATCCTTCCTGGTAAAAACCTTTAAAAAAAAAATATATATATATATATATATATCAAATACCATTGTTATAGTCGTGCCTCTCCTTCTAGATTGTTAGCTCCGATGGGACGACACTCTTCTATTCCTCTTTTATCAACTTTGCATGTCATGTGTTTTTATGATCAAATGCATTTAGTATACCCTTTATTAAACATGATTGTGTACCGATTTGTGGCATCTCTGTGGAATCTATAGGTAATTGGTAAAGTTTAATAATCAAATTAATAATAATTATGGTGCCAACCAAGTTGTTTGCTGATTGTGTATATTTCCTTTTTCTTTGTTTTCAAACTCTAATTTTACCTATATTGTATGTGAGAGGATAATATTTCAATAACAGTGGAAAACAAAACAGAGTATCAGTCAATCCTGTCTGGCCTTCATGAGGCCAACAAACATAGCTGTGACCTTTAACATTACTTGTTTACAGCGGGGGGGGGGACTGGGGATTCCCAACGCTTTATGGAGTAGGATGAGGGATTGACATAATCTTACAGTGGTAGAAGTTGTCATGAAACGTCAGGACAAACAAAAAGCCACTGATTATTCAACTGAATAGGTAAAAAAAAAAAATTATTTGGCTAGCAGCATGTTCAATGACTTACAGGGAATCACTAGCACAAGACTATGATATAAAAGAAAAATAACACCAAGATAAAGTATCTGACATCTTTATTACTTACCAGCTGGGGGCTCCCCACAAGCCCTGCTTTTAAGTGGCCCTGCTTACAAGTGGTAACTGGAGTTAATAACTTGACTCCAATCCATCCATCCATCTACATGTCTTGCTAACATCATCCATCAAGCAACATAACCACAGTCATCTTTCATTCCCTCTCTTCCAGGTAAAAACCCATGCTACTGATCAACCCTGCTGCAATCCCAACCACATCTTTCCACATCCTATGATTGTTTTTTATTCCATGCTATGCCATATTCATGAGAACATGGACTTAATCTGCAATGCCTGCCTGTATAGACAATTGGTTCACATCCTTTTTGGCCCAAGACCTAATTTGCATGTGTGAAGCTGCTGTGTTTCCAGACTCTATGTCACCCAGGTGTATCAACTTAAACAGCCTGATAACTGATTGCTAGCTCAGCTCATGAGGCTCCCCCTGAGCCAGGCTCCCCACAAGCCCTGCTTTTATATGGCCCTGCTTACAAGTGGCAACTGGAGTTAATAACTAGAGTTAGTAACTGGAGGGAGAAACTACAAACATCAACTCCCTAACTGGTAACCTGTTCTAACCACCCTTTTGCACAATGTTTTCTATGTCCTCTCTGCTTTTCCTATCTGCCCTCTTCCTAAAACTCTCGGCATACTCCTACAGTAAATGTAGCAACAACCCCCACACCATTTATATCTCTCCCTCTCTCCTCTCATCCCCAATGCTGGCCTCCCATGAACCATTTCCTCAGGAACTGTTACCCGTCTATCTTTCGTATCACACAAACTCCGAAAGGCTCCTTTAAGTCCCAGTCTCACATATGCTTACCTACACTCCTATTACTGCTCGCTGCCGGTGGCAGCAATCCTTACCTTTTTTCAAGTTTATTGTTTTTTCAATACAGAAAGGAAAATGCAGATGAAAAAATGCAATACGAAATTCAAGACATCAATTATGCATCTGTGTAAGACACAAAAGGAAGAAGGACATCCTCCCACAACCCGTTGCTTAGGGCGGTTAAGTAACAATACCCGGATACAGATAAGAACATCCAGAATGCAGGTTAAGGCTTAGCGTGTGCAGCACATTCCACAAAACCTGAACTCCATATCACGGAGGCTAAGAATAAACAGCTAATGCTCAGGAGTCTGAGAACAACGTGGCATCACCACAGAGTTCCAGTAGAACCATCTCCGGGTGTGCTGCACGTAATGATCCCGAGAGTCACAATCCTAACCTTTAACTCGCTCCTCACCCACCTGCGCCACCTCCCCCATCCGACCTCACCTCTCACAATCCATAACAACATCCCAGCACAAGCATCTAGCACTTCTCCTCCCCCAGGCAACCCTACCTCGACCCTCAGCCTCTTTGCCCCAACCACAGAGGAAGAAGTCCATTCTCTGTCGTCCTTAAACCCCTTTACCTGCTCCCTAGACCCTATCCCTTCACACCTACTATCTTCTCTTTCCTCATCTATCATGCCTGCTCTTACTCACATATTCAACCTATCCCCTTCTTCTGACTCATTCCCCACTCCTTTCAAGCATGCCACTATCACACCCTTTCTCAAGAAACCCTCCCTCGACCCAAATTCTCCGGAAAACTACCGTCTAGTTTCACAACTTCCAGTAGCGTCAAAACTGCTAGAAAGACTAGGCTACGACCGCTTAACCCTATTCCCATCCTCCAACTCCTTGCTTGACCCTATGCAATCTGACTTTCACTCCCAACACTCAACAGAAACCATTCTCACAAAGGTTACGAATGACCTCCTTTCTGCTAAATGCAATGGCCACTACTCCATACTGATCCTACTTGACCTCTCAGCTGCCTTTGTGTTACGTTCCCCCTAGTCAGGTCCACTGATGCTGAGAGCTATTCTCTGTCTTTTGGATTTTAGGGTTAATCTGTCTGGCTCTCCGCCCCTGGAGACCAGACCTGTGTTAACATGACCTGCACTACCCTATTTAAATGGCAATCAGTGCAATGGTTCCCTGATCCAGTATAGATCTCCATTGCTGAGTTCCTGAATATTGCATTTTGACTTCCTGGTTTTTGACTTCAAGCTCTGTATTCTGATGATTCTTGTGATTACCCCTGGTACCGTGGTTTGGATATATATAGGTTCAAGACTCCCGGCTACGTATTCTGACTAATCTCATGCTTATGTCCCTTGTGTGTGGTCTGAGCAGTTTTTGTTTTCATGCTTCTGTTTTCTTGATTTTCATGTTTTCTTCCATGCTCACGTTCTCTCATTCTGGTGTGAAACCTAATTGCTAGGTATCCTGTTGGTTTTGCTGGTTGCAGCATAACCTCGAGTTCTTTTTAAGTCCTGCCCTGCTTGCTGCTGAATTCATTTTTGTCCAGTCTGTTTTTCTGGTTTATGTGTGTTTATCTAGTGCAGCAGCTCATTGTTCTGTTTATAAGGACCACCTCAAGGATCTCTTTGTTTTGTTGATGATAGATATTCCTTGTCCAGTCTGGTTGAACCCCGTTATTTCTAGGTGTACGTTTTCTCATGTTCACTCCCACCCTGGACTCTGTATAGTTAGAAGGCCATCCAAGGACCTTTCTCCAGTGCAGGGCATTCCTCGTGTGTCTTGTCTGGTTCTGTTTAATCCTGTGTCCAGGGTTCTGCAGTATGAAGCGAGACACATAGCAGCGAGGACCCCCCTTTGGCTCCTGAGGGGGGCCACTGTAACACTTTGATATAGTTGACCACTCCCTCATCCTAAAGACACTCTTCTCTCTTGGTCTCTGGGATACCACCCTTTTATGGCTAAAATCGTACCTCTCCAATAGAGCCTTTTCTGTATCCCTTGCTGGCAATTCCTCTTCTTCAATGCGTCTGTCAGTCGGTGTTCCCCAAGGCTCCGTCCTAGGTTCTCTGCTCTTTTCCATCTATACCTCCTCACTGGTAAACTCATCACCAACTATGGCTTCAAGTTTCACCTATATGCTGATGACACTCAGATCTACCTCTCCACTCCCAATCTTTCTCCCTCTGATCTCTCTCAGGTCAGTGATAGTCTGTCTGGGATCTCTTCCTGTATGGCCTCTCACTGCCTGAAGATAAATATGTCCAAGACCGAGCGCCTTCTAATTGGCACTGAACGTCCTTTCGGAAAGCACGCTAGATGAAGGGCAACCTAGTAGCTGCATAGCATATTGGCTAAGTTCTGGCCAGTGATCCAATCTCAACACCCAGTAAGCCAGTGGATCATCTGCTGGAAAGGTATCCAGGTCTGCCCTTGCCCCTAGGTAGTCCTGCACCATATGGTGAAGACGCTGGCAATGTGTGCCTACATTTGACGTCCCTGGGCGTCGAGGACTACAAAATTTTAAAAATGCATCAGTCAAGCGGCCCTGGCCTTCACCGCTATTCCTCTGATCACCTGCAGCCTCAGAAGCACGTGTGTCAGCACTTGGTAATCTAACAGTGCCTGGAAAGGTGTTACACAAGTTTCGCTTTAGAGCGTCCTCAAGTTTTGTCATCCTGTGCTCCCTCTGTGCGGGCAGGATGAGCTCTGCAACTTTCCCCTTGTATCGTGGATCAGGAAGGGTTGCCAACCAGTAATGATCCCTCTCCTTGATAGCATGAATCCTGGGGTCCTTTAGCAGGCTTTGCATCATTAGGGAGCCCATGCAGCGTAGGTTGGAGGTGGCATTAGCTGCCGAGTCTTCCTGGTCAATGAGGATGACCGTATCGTGTACTTCCTCCTCCCAGCCACGCACAAGCCTTTCTGTTTCTGGGCACACAAGACCCTGCCTTGAGGAATCCCCACCTTCAATGCCCCCACTACTTAAATAGTCCTCCTCCTCCTCATCCTCCTCCTGTCTGATCTGAGTAGGACCCCGCTAGGGAAGGCCTCCTCTTCCTCCCGCTGCTCTGCCTCTAGAGCCACATCTATAATTCCCCGCAGACTGTGCTCCAGCAGGAACACTAAAGGAATTGTGTCACTGATGCATGCACTGTCCCTGCTCACCATCCTCGTTGCCTCCTCAAATGGTGACAGTACAGTGCATGCATCCTTGATCATCAGCCACTGCGGGGGGGAAAAAAACCCAAGTTGACCTGAACCTGTCCTTGTGCCATACTCACACAGGTACTCGTTGATGGCCCTCTGCTGCTTGTGCAGACGCTGCAGCATTGCTAATGTCGAATTCCACCTGGTGGGCATGTCACAGATCAGACGGTTTGTGGGAAGGTGGAATTCTCTTTGAATTTCTGCCAGGCGAACTCTTGCTGGGAATGACCGTCTGAAGTGGCTGCAGACTTTTCTGGCCTGGATGAGAAGCTCTGGCAGCCCTGGGTACTTGGTTAGGAAACGCTGTACCACCAGATTTAGGACGTGTGCTAGGCATGGTACCCTTGCGTAGGGCGGAGAGAAGGTTGCTGCCATTATCGCAGACGATCATTCCCAGCTCAAGCTGGCGTGGTGTTAACCATCTCTGCACCTGCCCCTGCAGAGCTGACAAAATTTCTGACCCAGTGTGGCTCCTGTCCCCTAAACAAACCAGCTCAAGCACAGTATGGCATCTTTTTGCTTGAGCCATTGCGTAGACCCTGTCAGGCGTCGGTTTAACTGCCACTTCGCCAGAGACAGAGAAGGATGAGGAGGAAGAGGTGGTGGTGGTGGAGCAGACAGACCTCATACAAGCAGCTTTCTGGAGGCGTGGTGGATGAACAAGCTCCAGCACAGAGCCCCGTCTTGGATCCCTCCCAGCTGCAATCAGAGTTACCTAGTGTGCCGTGAAGGAAATGTAACGACCCTGTCCATGCTTGCTGGACCACGTGTCTAAAGTGACATGCACCTTGCTGCTGACTGCCTTTCCCAATGACTGGATAACATTGTCTTCCACGTGCTGGTATAGTGCTGGAATAGCCTTGCGTGAAAAGTAATGGCGTTTTGGAACCTGCCACTGTGGTACAGCGCATTCAGCAAATTCACGGAAGGGAGCAGAGTCCACCAGCTGGAAAGGCAGCAGCTGCAATGCGAGTAATTTTGCTAAGTTGGCATTTAGACGCTGTGCTTGGGGATGGTTGGGACTATATTTTTTCTTTCGCTGCAGCAGCTGCGGCAACGTAATCTGACTGCTTAAATCTTCAACTACTGGGATGATGTCACATTGTGAGGAAGGACCTGCTGGTACATCCATTACTGTAGCATCATCCCTGTCGGTGGAGGTTGTAGGCAATTGCATGGCAGGACATACAGTGTGGGTAGAGACAGATGAGGAGGAGGAGGACCTACACAACGTTTTGCCCCAACGGGATGTGTGGCACTTGTTCATATGTCGCCTCAAGCACGTGGTACCCAAGTGTCCGGTGTTTATTCCACGCTTCAGCCTCCTCTGACATAGATTACAAATAGCAACGGTGGGGTCTGCAGCACAGTTCTTAAAGAACTCCCAGACAGCAGAGTTCCTGCATGTGTTCTTTGAGACAACAGCGCTCTGCACCAGAGCAGCTCTGACATGTGATGCCTTGGACTGGCTAGTGCTACGGTTGGTCACAGAGGATGTTGTTCCTCGTGTTTGCTCTGCCTCCTCCTCCTCCTCCTCACTTGATTCCTCAGTTCGATCTGGCACCCAGGTGGAGTCAGTGACCTCATCATTGTCATCATCCCCTATCTCCTCGTCACTGGAGCCAACTTGGCAGTATGCTGCAGCTACTGGGGCAACATGAGTGCCAGTTATTTGTGTGTCATCACTGGCACCCCTTTCCTCTTGGTTGATTATACTCCCTTGCTCAACCTCAGAGATTGAATCAGAGCACTGTACTTGCTGCGCATCCTCAAGCAGCATGTCACGCTCATTGTAGTCAAACAATTCAGCTGACTTCTCCGTGTGTGGTAGCGAGGCTACGGCAGGAGTAGCTGTGGACATGGAGGCTGCATTAGATGCTGAGGTGGACTGTAAAGCATGCGGTTCGTGGGTCAGTATAACGGGCACCTGGGCAAAGTTAATAAAACCCCACTTTTGATGCCTTTCCCAAGTGTCACACTGGGGTTTCCCGGGGTAGGATCACAAACCAGAACACGTCACCGATAAGATATCAAAATGTATCTTACCTGTGAGGTTACGAAGTTGATCAGGCTCCGGTTCTGGTGTGGTCCCGCCAGGAAATCCTTGGTGGTGGCACCATAGCAAAGACGTTTAACCCAGGGCTCCACGGTGGGCGTCAAATTGAAGTGGACAATGCTAGTCCTTACTCGGATGCCAGCCTCTGTTCTAATTCTGGTGGAGAAATCAGACATATGCGCATAAAGAAATGACACAGACGATGTAAAACGGTCTATGTGTAACTTCAAAGACCATGATTTCTCTGAATCTCTTTAATCCGTGCGATACATTTATAGTACGTTTATACGTAAGCAGATGGGAGGCAACTTAACATTTTGATTGACTTCAGCATACGATTGCGGATATACAGTTTATTTATTAATTAAAGAAAATCAAATATCAGCTATTTCAAAGGTCAAAGTAACATTTCATAAAATTGCAAAATCAGCGATGTTCTTCTAGATGTTCTTCTACATCCTGGATGACCATGTGATGTCTGGAAATAATCTTAACAGGATGCGACGTACAGATCATTTGAGCGTCTTCCTATTTGTGGTTAGTCTTTGCAGAGAGACACCTGCTTGAGTTCCTTTTCTCTGAGAGATGGCGAGATTACGCAAGATACATTCTGCTTTTTATCTCTGCAAAAGACACTTTTATTAATTTTCGTCTTAAAGCAATAGCAATCATTTAAACTAAAAGAGCATTTTTCCAAGGCCCGAATATATAAAAGCTGATATATTCTCGTCCACAACAGTATGACGAGACACAGATCACCTTAATTCCCAAGTGTTTTAAAGAAATTAGTGAGCCCAAAAATACAGCGTGGTACTGTTTGTATGACGAGACACAGATCACCTTAATTCCCAAGTGTTTTAAAGAAATTAGTGAGCCCCAAAATACAGCGTGGTACTTTTTGTATGATGAGACACAGATCGCCTTAATTCCCAAGTGTTTTAAAGAAATTAGTGAGTCCAAAAATACAGCGTGGTACTGTTTGTATGACGAGACACAGATCACCTTAATTCCCAAGTGTTTTAAAGAAATTAGTAAGCCCCAAAATACAGCGTGGTACTTTTTGTATGATGAGACACAGATCGCCTTAATTCCCAAGTGTTTTAAAGAAATTAGTGAGCCCCAAAATACAGCGTGGTACTGTTTGTATGACGAGACACAGATCACCTTAATTCACAAGTGTTTTAAAGAAATTAGTGAGCCCCAAAAATAATTGCTGGCTGTGTGACGAGACCCAGAAGATCACCTCAATTCACAAATGTTTTAAAGAAAGTTGAAACCCCCAAAAAAATTGCTGGAACAGTGACAAGACACACATCACCTAAATTCCCTGATATTTGGTATAAATGAGACCCAAAAAGACTTGCTGGCACAGTGTGACAAGACCCAGAAAATCACCTCAATACACAAATGTTTTAAATAAAGTTGTAAACCCCAAAAAAACTTGCTGGCACAGTGACAAGACACACATCACCTAAATTCCCTGATATTTGGTCGAAATGAGACCCCGCCAGTCCCCCCCCCAGTAGCGTGGCAGACCGGCAGTAACAACACACACAACTATCTTCTTTGAAATCTCCTCTGAAATGCGTGCAGAAAGCGCTGCATTGAAACCTTATATAGTGTGCTGCAGGACTTAGCTCTGTGAGCCCATGATTGGGGAAAAAATTTGCCCAATCAGGACTCTGAGCGGTGATTGGCATAGTGTTCAACCAGTCTTGCACCAGACCTGTGGTCAGGTGCAAGGCTGTAGCCAATTACGAGCTTCAGGCAGTGGGAAAATGCATTGTGGTCCATTGTGGTCGAACATGCGAACACCCGGAAATGTTCGGGGTTCGCGATCTGCTCGAACAGGCTAAGTTCATGTCGAACCCCGAACCGTCCGAACCCGAGCAGCTCATCCCTAACTATGTTATAAAATAAAAATAACAGCAAGATAAAGTATCTGAGATCTTTATTATTTACTAGACATGTGCACTGCACAAAATTTTGTTTTGAACTAAAGTATTTGTCCTAAAATGCAATCTATTTAGGTACTAAAGAAATTCTTTTTTATTATTATTATTCTTTATTTATAAAGCGCCAGCATATTCCGCAGCGCTGTACAATAAGCACAGTATAGACAGGGTTACAATACATTGAACAACATTTGACAAACAGTACAGGAGGAGATGAGGGCCCTATTCCCGTAGGAACTCACAATCTGGGAGGGTTGGGGTTGGAAACCGGAGGAGAGGACTGTAAGGTGAGAGTGATTGATGGTTGCGTCAGTGAGTTGGGTGGTAGGCTTCCCTAAATAGGAATGTTTTAAGGGAGCGTTTGAAGGAAGAGAAGTTAGGGGAAAGTCTGACAGTACGAGGGAGAGCGTTCCAGAGAGTGGGGGCTGCGCGTGAGAAATCCTGCAGTCTATCATGGGAAGAGGTAATGTGGAGAGAAGCTAGGCGCAGGTCACTGTTTGACCTTAGGGAGCGGGCTGGGGTGTATTTGGTGATTAGTGAGGACAGGTAGTGGGGAGCTGAGTTAGTGAGGGTTTTGTAGGTAAGGATAAGGATTTTGAACTTAATTCTGCAGTGGATGGGGAGCCAGTGAAGGGACTCGCAGAGGGGAGCGGCAGAGACAGAGCGGCGGGTGAGGTGAATTAGCCTGGCGTAGGCGTTCAGGATGGATTGTAGGGGGGAGAGGCGGGACAGAGGGAGGCCTTTAGTATGAAAACGAATTTCATTCATCCGAAAACCAGCGGATACAATTAATATTGTAGTGGTGGCTCCTCAGAGGGCTGAGATCGGCTGCTTGTTACAGTATCCCTCGCTCGCAGCACAATGTGTCAAGCAAAGCTGTTACAGTAACTCACTGCTGTTCATCACAGCGCTCAGAGTTTCAGTAAAACTAGTAAATAATATTTATATATATAAGGGGCTAGAACAATATTATTTCCTTGTTTTACTGAAACTCTGAGCGCTGTGATGAGCAGCAGTCAGTTACTATAACAGCTGAGCCTGATACATTGTACTGAGAGATAATGTAACCAGCAGCCGATCTCAGAGCTCACAGCCACTGGATTTAGAGGGCTCAAAGAAAAAAATGCTCCTCTCTGTATAATGTATATAACATCCTCCTGCATTAATTAATACCCCTCTCTGTATAATGTATATAAAATCCACCTGCATTAATACTCCTCTCTGTATAATGTATAGAACATCCTCCGGAATTAATTAATGTCCCTCTCTGTATAGAACATCCTCCTCAATTTATACTACCCCGTCTGTATATATTATTGCAGTAGGGTGTTGTATACAGAGAGGGACATCCTCCTGCATTAATTAATGCCCCTCTCTATATAGAACATCCTACTGCATTGGCATGTGGAGGGTGCAGAACTTCAGAATGCAATGCTTATCCAAGCACAGGAGAGGGAACCTTTACTTAAACTTTGTATCTCTGTGGGGGGAGACAGGATTATAAAAGCAGGGGAGAGGGAAAATATTAATGTAAATCCGCCTGAAAGCTCAGAGAAGAGATGACTAGCGCAAATTACATTTTTATAAAATAAAGCACTTTAAATCCTGGGAAAACATTCAAATAAATCACACTGATGGCTCATAATGACAGTGTAACTGGGAGAGCTGGATACTAAATGTATCAGACGTAAAAAAAACTTTATAACAAGCAACACTGGGAGAGGAGAGGGACTTTATATAAAATGTCTATTATACAGTTGTGTTCAAAATTATTCAACCCCCAATGCTGTAAAGGGTTTTAGGGAATTTAGTGTACATTTATAATTGTATTCAGAATGAAATCCTACAAGGACTTTTTAAAGAACCATATGCAACTAAAATGACATCAATTGGTTTTGTAATACAGTAGTAAATGTTTCTTTTGTGAATTCTTCATTGACACAATTATTCAACCCCTTAAAGACTACCACTCTAAAGAACAGAGGTTCATTCAAGTGTTTTCAATCAGGTATTGAAAACACCTGTGGATGTCACGGAGCAGCAATAAAGCATAATAAGCACCAATTAGGCAGCTTTAAAATGACTGTGATACTCCGCTCCTTCTAGACATTTACTGGTGTGGTTACAAACATGGTGAAGTCAAGAGAATGGTCCAGGAAGACAAGAGAAGAGGTGATTACTCTTCACAGGAAGGGCAATGGCTATAAGAAGATTGCAAAGATGTTAAACATACCAAGAGAGACCATAGGAAGCATCATTCGCAAATTCAAGGCAAAGGGCACTGTTGAAACGCTACCTGGTCGTGGCAGAAAGAAGATGCTGACTTCGACTGCTGTGCGCTACCTGAAGCGTAGAGTGGAGAAAAGTCCCCGTGTGACTGCTGAGGAACTGAGAAAAGATTTGTCAGATGTGGGTACTGAAGTTTCAGCTCAGACAATACGGCGCACACTGCGTAATGAAGGCCTCCATGCCAGAACTCCCAGGCGCACCCCCTTGCTGTCTCCAAAGAATAAGAAGAGTCGACTGCAGTATGCCAAAAGTCATGTGGACAGACCACAGAAGTTTTGGGATAGTGTTCTGTGGACTGATGAAACAAAATTAGAACTGTTTGGATCAACGCTATGTTTGGAGGAGGAAGAACAAGGCCTATGAAGAAAAGAACACCTTGCCTACTGTGAAGCATGGCGGGGGGTCAATCATGCTTTGGGGCTGTTTTGCTTCTGCAGGTACAGGGAAGCTTCAGCGTGTGCAAGGTACCATGAATTCTCTTCAGTACCAGGAGATATTGGATGACAATGTTATGCAGTCCGTCACAAACCTGAGGCTTGGGAGACATTGGACCTTTCAACAGGACAATGATCCCAAGCATACCTCCAAGTCCACTAGAGCATGGTTGCAGATTAAAGGCTGGAACATTTTGGAGTGGCCATCGCAGTCACCTGACTTAAATCCGATTGAGAACCTCTGGTGGGACTTAAAGAAAGCAGTTGCAGTGCGCAAGCCTAAGAATGTGACTGAACTGGAGGCTTTTGCCCATGACGAATGGGCGAAGATACTCGTAGATCGCTGCAAGACACTTGTGTCAAGCTATGCTTCACGTTTAAAAGCTAAGTACTAAGATTGAATGCCACTTGGGGGTTGAATAAAACTGATAATGATGTGAGCACAGAAAAGACATTTGTGGTTATTTCATTATAAGTGTTATGTTATATTTGTCTGATCTACACGTGCCTCTTTGATTTAATTGTAAGCAAGATGACTGAATGATCAAAATCAATGTCAAACTGGCCAAAACACTAAATTTCAGTGGGGGTTGAATAATTTTGAACACAACTGTAGATGAGGAATGGGGATAGTGATCCTGGATAATATAAAATGTATCAGACCTAAGCCCCTATTATGCAGAGCGGGAGGGGAGATAACACACGTTTTATAAAGTCCCTCTCTTCTCCCAGTGCTGCTTGTTATTAAGGGGTTTTTACTGTCCAGCCCTCCCTGTTCTACTCTGTCATTAGCTTTCAGTGTGATTTATTTGAATGTTTTCCCTCTCCAGCTGCTTTTATCATCTTGTCTGTCTCATAGTCATGCAAGGGTTAGGCTGGGGTCAGACCAGCGCACTTTTAACGTGCATTCTGGCGCACATAATTACGGCCGCACTAGCAGCAGATGACGGGCAATGACGGCCAATATACGATGTACGGCCGCACAAAAGTCCGGCCGTGCAACGCAAGTGGAATTTGAACGCATTTTTCTGAGAACGCTGAACCGCTTTTACTGACGTACTGAGTGCGCAGCTGCGTCATAGCGGCTTGTTTGCGTGATTAGGAGATGTCAGACTCTGCTAATGTCCAGCCAACATAACGTCCAGACGCAAAAAGAGTTTTATTGATGATCCGTACAAAATCACGCCCGAAAATGCGCGTCGTCTGATCGTTTTTGCACATTCCGTGAAAAAATACGTCAATGCGTTCGGACGCACTTTTTCACGTTCGCGGGAAAAATGCTTTCGTCTAACCCTAGCCTTAAGTAAAGGTTTTTTCTCCTGTGCTGGCTGTCTACGCTGCGAGTGAATATTCTGGAGCTCTATCACTGTCAGATTTTCAGGTAGGGGTCGGGAAGGATTACATATACAAACGTTTTCTGTAGCTTTGCGATATTGCGCTCCTCATTGCTGGTCTCCTTCACTTATCAATGTAATATTACAAAAAGAACTGAAACTAAAGTGTAGTGCATTTTATTTTAGTTTCTTTCTTTTTTTGGACCGAGCAGTTTCGTATCTCTTGAGTCATACGAAAACTAAATTATACCAAAATTCTGACTAAATCGTTTTAGTACTAAAACGAATGCACATGTCTATTATTTACAAAGTTGTGTAAAAAGTAATGCCGGGTTATTTGTAAGATTTGCTAATTAGTCTCACTGTTCTAATGATGTCTCAAAGTTTGCCAGAAATAGTTTGGGAAAAGATGTATATATTTTTACATAAATAGACCGCATCTGAGAGGCAAGCATGGTTTGGTAATAATATTTATAATTTAGAATAAACTTATTTTTAGACGTAGACAGAAAACGCTTCTTGCATCTCAGTAAATAAATAAAGGAATAAAAAATTGTGCTATAAAATATATTTTTTTGTTCAGTGTATTTGATTCTTGGGATTCATGTGGATCTCTGACCTAAGAAACCTGCAAATAATTTGTCATAAAAATAGACATATAATTTGAATTTACAAAAACTGTTAAATCGCATGAAAAGTCACCTGCCAGTCATCAGATTATAGTGCATGATTTCCATCTCAGGTGCTCCTAGGCATCATGAGTGGCTCAAAAATCAAAAACTGGATAAGGAGAAGCCTTCTCACTCAAATATTAAAGGACAGTAGGGGCAAAATTCGAAATGGGCAGAATTACTGGTAGAAACAAATGGAGGTTTTTGTGCTCTAGATAAATATGCAGTATTTTAGTAAGAAATTCAATCATGGCCCAATATAAATATGAATAATAATTTTATATATATATTGTCCTGAGGAAAGCTTACAGGGAGCAAGCGGAAACGTTGACTTTTAAACAATAAAGACTATCCCTTTTGAGAAGACCTAGAGTGCCGCTGCTTATCTATTGGATGTATTATGGTCGGCTTTGCACCGGGCGCATAACATTGTACTCGTGAGTGCTGGATTTTCTCCAGATATATATATATATATGTAGATTAGGTAGGCCGTGTTAGTCCAGATGCCAAAATCACGAGTATAGCAGTCTGTAATGATACCTTTTTTATTGGACTAAAGTTACATTTAAAGTACAAGCTTTCGAGAGTGATCCTCCCTTCGTCAGGTATAGAAGCCTTATGCTTCTATACCTGACGAAGGGAGGATCACGCTCGAAAGCTTGTACTTTAAATGTAACGTTAGTCCAATAAAAAAGGTATCACTACAGACTGCTATACTCGTGATTTTTATATATATATATATATATATATTTTTTTTTTTTCAGATTCTATGGGGATCTGCTCTCAGGGTCCACAAGTGTAAATTCCAATAAACCAGTGTTAAGCGGCAGTCTTCAAAGTAACATTCTTAGAGATGTCAGCACTTTCCAGTTGAAAAATCACTTTTATTAATCCATTTAAAAGTCAATGTTTCAGTTCCTCACAGGAAAACTTTAGTAGTAAAACAAATATTTGTTTCTGGCATCCTTAAGAATGTTTTATATAAATATATATATATATATATATACATATAATTGCAGAAGCAATAATAAACATAAAAAGCCTCCACGCTATAGTTAGTTATCTCACTTTTTGTCCTCCACCACAACATACAGTTGTGTTCAAAATTATTCAACCCCCACTGAAATTGAGTGTTTTGGCCAGTTTGACATTGATTTTGATCATTCAGTCATCTTGCTTACAAATTAAATCAAAGAGGCACGTGTAGGTCAGACAAATGTAACATAACATTTATAATGAAATAACCACAAATGTCTTTTCTGTGCTCACATCATTATCAGTTTTATTCAACCCCCAAGTGACATTCAATCTTAGTACTTAGTACAACATCCTTTAACAGTTATAACAGCTTTTAAACGTGAAGCATAGCTTGACACAAGTGTCTTGCAGCGATCTACGGGTATCTTCGCCCATTCGTCATGGGCAAAAGCCTCCAGTTCAGTCACATTCTTAAAGAAAGCCGTTGCAGTGCGCAAGCCTAAGTCCCACCAGAGGTTCTCAATCGGATTTAAGTCAGGTGTCTGCGATGGCCACTCCAAAATGTTCCAGCCTTTAATCTGCAACCATGCTCTAGTGGACTTGGAGGTATGCTTGGGATCATTGTCCTGTTGAAAGGTCCAACGTCTCCCAAGCTTCAGGTTTGTGACGGACTGCATCACATTGTCATCCAATATCTCCTGGTACTGAAGAGAATTCATGGTACCTTGCACACGCTGAAGCTTCCCTGTACCTGCAGAAGCAAAACAGCCCCAAAGCATGATTGACCCCCTGCCATGCTTCACAGTAGGCAAGGTGTTTTTTTCTTCATAGGCCTTGTTCTCTTCCTCCTCCAAACATAGCGTTGATCCATGGGCCCAAACAGTTCTAATTTTGTTTCATCGGTCCACAGAACACTATCCCAAAACTTCTGTGGTTTGTCCACATGACTTTTGGCATACTGCAGTCGACTCTTCTTATTCTTTGGAGACAGCAAGGGGGTGTGCCTGGGAGTTCTGGCATGGAGGCCTTCATTACGCAGTGTGCGCCGTATTGTCTGAGCTGAAACTTCAGTACCCACATCTGACAAATCTTTTCTCAGTTCCTCAGCAGTCACACGGGGACTTTTCTCCACTCTACGCTTCAGGTAGTGCACAGCAGTCGAAGTCAGCATCTTCTTTCTGCCACGACCAGGTAGCGTTTCAACAGTGCCCTTTGCCTTGAATTTGCGAATGATGCTTCCTATGGTCTCTCTTGGTTTGTTTAACATCTTTGCAATCTTCTTATAGCCATTGCCCTTCCTGTGAAGAGTAATCACCTCTTCTCTTGTCTTCCTGGACCATTCTCTTGACTTCACCATGTTTGTAACCACACCAGTAAATGTCTAGAAGGAGCGGAGTATCACAGTAATTTTAAAGCTGCCTAATTGGTGCTTATTATGCTTTATTGCTGCTCCGTGACAGCCACAGGTGTTTTCAATACCTGATTGTAAACACTTGAATGAACCTCTGTTCTTCAGAGTGGTAGTCTTTAAGGGGTTGAATAATTGTGTCAATGAAGAATTCACAAAAGAAACATTTACTACTGTATTACAAAACCAATTGATGTCATTTTAGTTGCATATGGTTCTTTAAAAAGTCCTTGTAGGATTTCATTCTGAATACAATTACAAATGTACACTAAATTCCCTAAAACCCTTTACAGCATTGGGGGTTGAATAATTTTGAACACAACTGTATATATATATATGTCTCGATCCCCGCACACCTATTCATCCAAATATTCTCTCCGGTGCCTGAATTTGGCATAATCTATATATCACATCGATATTCAGCAACTCAGAGACTCTTCTAAAGTTCAAAATTAAATGATAACCTTTATTGAAGTCGACGTTTCAGTCCTTGCGAACTTTTCTCAAGACATACTGTAATTCAGCAATACTAACACATTTCCTTTATAGCAGTGCACTAATTAAAAACAACATACAGGTGGGTCCAGATCAATTAGCCAAACCGATCAGATACGGCTCTTCCCCGGTTAACCCAAGATATTCCAATTGGCCCAGCAATTACCTAAAAATAAACACATCAAGTGAATTCAAACAATCTAGAACATTTGCATAAAAAATTCGGTGCTACAGCAAGATAGAGGCTAAGGCAACACAAATATAAAAAAAAGACAAAACGAGGTATTCCTAACGCAGGTGGTCTTTTATACATTGGGAAGACCATTAACGGTCTGCAAGAACGTTTGGCTAACCACCGGACTGCAATACGTGCAGCGTTATCAGGAAAGGAAAATCCACAGCCAGTGGCACGCCATTTCAAGGAGATGCAACACCCATTATTGTCTTTATGAGTGATGGGAATTGATCATATTCCCACCATGCCGAGGGGAGGAGATAGGGCTCAGGAACTGCTAAAGCGTGAATCATTTTGGATCTTCACGCTGGACACGCTGGTCCCGAGGGGCCTTAATGAGAAAAATAATATGTACTGTTTTCTTCACCCGCATTAAAAATATAAAAGAAAGGCAAAACGAGGTATTCCTACTTTTTGTTGCCTAATTGATCTGGACCCACCTGTATGTTGTTTTTGATTAGTGCACTGTTCTAAGGAAATATGTTATTATTGTTGAATTATGTCTTGAGAAAAGTCCAGAAGGACTGAAACGTCGACTTCAATAAAGTTTATCTTTTAATTTTGAACTTTAGAAGAGTCTCTGAGTTGCTGAATATTGATGTGATATATATATACATACACTGTATATATAAATCAAGCAGGGTTCCAGCAACACCTTACAATGAAAAAAAATCAAAAATAACAAGCAAACCTGGTGCTCGGCCAAAGTATAATACAAAATAACCATAGGTATGGCCGCACTCGGGGAATAAAATATCGAAAATATATTAAATCATATTAAAAGAATACCTACGTTTCAGCTCTCGCAGGAGCCATAATCAGGTTATAGTGACATGTGTAATTGCGGTTTATATAGAAATAACAAAAGAACTCACCAATCGAACTGCTCATGGCTGTAATGCTCTCCAAGTGGCTGCACTTGGTACTGTAGGCATGCCGAGATCGCGCCGCAGCGTGTGACGTCACGCACGCCCGGCCCGGCCAGTTGTTATGGTAACAGTAATCAAAACACGGAGAACTGTTAAAATTAATCGTTAAAAACAAACACTGAAGTTTGAGTAGGAATAAGAACATAATCCATATTAAATGTAAAGACCATTGCATATCCTAAGCAGCTGCTACTCTCTAAAATTTATATGATGTATGGACTAATAGACTCTTATATAACAAAAACAGCACTAAGGTGCAAAATGCTATAGATAAAGATATGTACTGAAAGGTAGAACGGGATGAATAAATGGCGTGTGTGTGAAATAAATGGAAAAATGTACGTGTACTGGTGGAATGAAGTGAAAATGAATATACAAGTGAAAAAGGAGATGTGATAACTAAAAGTGTCAATACGTGCCCAGGGGCGGACTGACCCATCGGGCACTGCCCGACTGCCCTGATGGGGGTAGGGTCCGGATTGGCCCTGCAGTCCAGGCCGGTGTCCGGCCCCCTGGGTCTCCCATTTACTCGGCAGCGTGTGGGATCAAACTCCCAAACGCTGCGCCGGGGAAGAGAAGGAGGAGGAAGAGGCTGGGAGCCCAGCAGCTCACATGGGGACATGCTGGCTCCGCCCCTTCCTCCTCCATAGAGACAACCACGCGAAGCAGAGCTTCCCTGCTGTGCTGGAAGTGTCCAGCACGTGTAGGGAGGTGGAGAGGACGAAGACCTGCCAGGAGAAGAGGATTCTAACCTGTACAGTATATAAGTAAATAACAGAGAGTGTGTGTGCGTGCGCAGAGGGTGAGAAGGGGACACCTACCTGCCTAAACACAAAAAGGGACACCTGCCTGCCTAAAAACAAAAAGGGGACACCTGCCTGCCTAAACACAAAATGGGGACACTTGCCTGCCTAAAAACAAAAAGGGCATGACCCCAGGGACAACCTTTGCTCATCCATATTCAGGATGCAGGTATGACATTAGACATAGAATCTCATAGAAACATAGAAACATAGAAAAATGTCGGCAGATAAGAACCTTTCGGCCCATCTAGTCTGCCCAATTACATGGATACTTTACCTGGATTTATCTTTTGTTTAGGATAGCCTTATGCCTATCCCATGCTTGCTTAAATTCAATTACTGTTTTGGCCTCTACCACTTCTACTGGAAGGCTGTTCCATGTATCCACCACCCTCTCAGTAAAATAATGCTTCCTGATGTTACTTTTAAACCTTTGCCCCTCTAATCTAAGACTATGTCCTCTTGTTTTGCTATTTTGTTTCCTTTTAAATATACTCCCTTCCTCTACCTTGTGGATTCCCTTTACGTATTTAAATGTTTCTATCATATCTCCTCTGTCTCGTCTTTTTTCCAAGCTGTACATGTTAAGATCATTAAGCCTTTCCTGGTAACTTTTCTCCTTCAAGCCGTACACCATTTTAGTAGCCCTTCTCTGAACTCTTTCTAAGATGTCTATGTCCTTCTGGAGATACGGTCTCCAGTACTGCACACAGTACGCCAAGTGAGGTCTCACCAGTGCTCTGTACAGTGGCATGAGCACTTCCCTTTACCTACTCATCTCAGACAGAATTTGTCATATTCCTTGAGCCTGGATTTCCCTTAGGCTCCTATAAATGTGAGTGGTACATACATTGACTTTATTGAATTGCTCCATTCCAGTACGACCATCTGCACTATTATTGCCTTTATGTTTTATTTCTCTCTGAGGGATATCTTTAAAGAGAAGATCTGATACTCACACCACAGAGAAGATTGATACACTTGTCTTCAATCAACAACACTCCTTTGAGTATTGAACTGCTGCACTTTTTGAGCACTCATTTGCACTAATTGACTTATCTCCATATATACTTTTTGCACATTTTACTCTTTTTCCTATGCATCTTTAATATTTCTATTTGGTATTTTAAAGGGCAATTTTATTCACTTATATTTTACATTTTATCCAATATTAACCAGTTGTCTATTAATCAGCTGTTCACTATTTTATACACTATTTTATGCGCCGTATGGTCCTTTTTCATCTCTTTGTCTTAGTCTTGACACATATTTTGGTTGTTTTTTATGTGTTTTTTACCATACTATAGGCTGCATTTGACTATTTACTAGTAATCCACATAGCACTTTAATCAATTCATCAAATAAACAAGCGCCCACACTGTATAGTGTATATCCGTATACACATTCCCTAATCAGAATTTGTCATATATTTGATTTCCTGCCCCTGAGGACTGTACTACGTAGGAAAAACAGATTTAAAGCTTCGCGACCGTATTCGTGGGCACCACTCTGCAATCAATACGGCCCTTCAGTGATGAAGGCACCAGCAAACCTGTCGCGAAACATTTTCTATTGTTTCAACATTGACTTCCAACTTTAAAATTCATTGGTTTCGACCACGTCCCACCAACCCCCGAGAGGTGGCAATCGATCTCAAATGTTACTGCCCAGGGAGACCTTTTTAATATCCTTACACCACATGGACTAAATGAATACATTTCATACACTAGTTTCTTGTATGAACGTTAACATTTGATTCATTATTTTTCAGTAAGCGGATTTATTTTTACACCACATTTCCACCTTCACTCACTTCATTGGATGCATATCCTCTTCATTTTTCACTGCACAGCTCTACACACTTCACTTCTTATCACAATTATCAATCATGGGCACGTATTGACACTTTTAGTTATCACATCTCCTTTTTCACTTATATATTCATTTTCACTTCATTCCACCAGTACACGTACATTTTTCCATTTATTTCACACACACGCCATTTATTCATCCCGTTCTACCTTTCAGTATATATCTTTATCTATAGCATTTTGCACCTTAGTGCTGTTTTTGTTATATAAGAGTCTATTAGTCCATACATCATATAAATTTTAGAGAGTACCAGCCGCTTAGGATATGCAATGGTCTTTACATTTAATATGGATTATGTTCTTATTCCTACTCAAACTTCCATGTTTGTTTTTAACGATTGATTTTAACAGTTCTCCACGATTTGATTACTGTTACCATAACAACAGGACGGGCCAAGACTCCGTGACTTCACACACTGCGACGCGATCTCGGCATGCCTCCAGTACCGAGTGCAGCCAGCCACTTTGAGAGCATTATGGCCATGGGCAGTTCGATTGGTGCGTGTTTTTTGTTATTTCTATATATACAGCAATTACACATATCACTGTAATCTTGATAATGGCTCCTGCGGGAGCGAAGCGCCGATATTCTTCTTATAATATGATTTAATTCATTTTTGATATTTTATTCCCTGAGTGCAACCATACCTATTTTTTAATATATATCCATATATATTACACCAAGAGGGCAGCACTTATCCTTTACTAAGCATAGAGGGGCGGTGCTTCTGAAGACAAAAAAAAATTCAACAAACCAGTTGGAGAGCACACCAGTTAAAACATTCAACAGCAGCTTAGGCTAGGGTCAAACGAAAGCATTTTTACACGCAAACGTAAAAAAGTGCGTCCGAACGCATTGATGTATTTTTTCACGGAATATGCGAAAACGGTCATACGATGCGCATTTTTGTGCGTGATGTTTTACGAATCCAAACCAGGAAACTTTTTGCGTCTGGACGTTATGTTGGCCGGACACGAGCAGGGTCTGACGTCTCCAAATCACACACACACACCGCTAGCGGGTGCAGCGCACTCTGTACGTCAGTACTAGCGGTTCTGCGTTCTCGAAAAAATGCGTTCATTTTCCACTTGCGTTGCGCGACTTTCGTGCGACCGTACTTCGTATATTGGCTGTCATTGCCCGTCATTTGCTGCTAGTGCGGCCGTGATTAAGTGCGCCAGAACGCACGTTAAGGCTGGGGTCAGACGAGCGTAGTGTTCACGTCCGTGATTGCGCCTAAAAGTACGTCCGTGATAGCATGAAAGAAAGTCCATTGGAGCCTGACACATGAAGTACGTCCGCACTGAACTGCGGACGCATGACGGACGCTGCAAACGGACGCAGGTTAGGCAAGAACGTAATACTGCTAGAACGGACGTGCGGAGTGCGCCACGTCTGCAACGTCCGCATAGCTTTGTGTGTGAGTGATGGAGCATGGTCAGACGGACTGCATTTATACGTCCAGCATTTTTGACGGACAGAATGTTTTTTCATTGTAATTTATTTTTCCCTCCTACATCCGTCAAAAATAACTTCAGTGAAAAAACGGACTGTGTGACCACTACTGCGTCATCCGTACTGACGATGTCCGTACTGCACGGACGTACAGTCCGTAGAAATCACGCTCGTCTGACCCCAGCCTAAAAATGCGCTGGTCTGACCCCAGCCTTATACATTTAAACATTTAAAGATTTAAAGATTTTACTAAATTTTAACCATTTAACGATTCTAACAACTCTTAACACTTTCAAGATTTCAACAGTTCTTAACCCATTCAAGATTTTTTTACAAGGATTTTAACCCTAAATTCTTTTAAAAAAAAGATGGGAATTTAGATCACAATATATAGCCATAAATTGCTTAAGCCTGTCAACAGCGCCAATGTATCCCACCTTTGACAGGTTCTACTGTAGATCACCTAATGATTGTCATTATGGGATAAACTCACTTACTGCGGACAGAATCCTTTCTGGAGCTCCCTGTGATTCAATGTTAAATAGAGCCGGAACACCTGTGACAGAGTAGGGTGCGTGTCATGGGTTGTCAAACCTTTTCATACAAAATACACCAGGACTGCACCAACAATTATTTTATTTTTTTCCAGAAAGTATTTTACCAGGAAGGATACATTGAGATTTCTCTCGTTTTCAAGTATGTCCTGGGTGGCGAGTATGTACCAATTGTTGAAATCCTGAAAGGGTTAAGCATTGTTAGAATCTTTAACCCCTTAAGGACGGGAGTAATTTTACAACTTTGGCGCTCTTTCGGAAGTGAAGTTTGCTGATGTTTTTGCTCATCATGTTTAAACGCAGTTTTAAGTCACATATTATTATACCACCCAGACAAATTATATATCGTTCTTTCCGGCAGACTCGGAAGATTAATAATATATCATAATTATATATAAAAGTCATGTCCTGCCAGAATGCTATAACAAAAAATTAAAAAAAAAATTGAATTTTCAATAAAATTTCAATCATCCACAGTGTATAAAGTGTTTTTTTTTTCACATTTTATTATCCGATCCTTTGCGGTTATATTCTATGGGGTAGACTTGGGAACCCTTTTTTTTTTTTTTTTGGGTGGGGGGGAAATTACGTGATTTTAGCTAAACCTCCCCAAAAAAAAATCATTGGTGAAGCATCATTGTTCACATTATAATTGAAATGTGAACAATAATGCTGCATCAAAAAAAAAAAAAAGCACGTTTTTATTTTTTAATTAATTAATTGTTTTTGAATTTTTATTTTTATACACTTTTATTTAACTTTTTTCATTGTCATGTTTGATATCGTTGGAAAGGCCATGCTCAGACCTTTCCATCGATATTAGGCATGACCCCCTAGCTGCCACCGATCAGGAGATAAAGGGGTTCAAAGAACCCCCCTATCTCCTGCAAGGGATTTCCATAGGAAATCCTTTTGCAGCTAGGGGCTTCCCCAGTTAACTGACATCATCGCGCATGGCGCGATGAGTCAGTTGACGCGGGGTGGGGGACCCAGAGGTGGGGGCTGCCATCCAAGATGGCGGCCCCCACCGGAAATAGGCCGCGATCGGGCACAGATTTGTGCCCGGTCGCGACCTGGCAACTCATGGGTTAACCCCAATACATCGCTGGAAAGGTCAGGCCGTGACCCTTCCAGCGATGCTGGCCACAGCCTTGTAGCCCCTGGCGATGGGGAGATAGAGGGATCCGAAGGATCCCTCCCCTCCCCTCCAGGCGTTTCACCTGCTCCGTAGGGGGGGGATGGCTGAAACTGACGTCATCGCACCCCCGGCGCGATGACGTCAGTGTGCCGGAGGAAACCCTGCCGATCTGACTCCGTGGGAGTCAGAGCAGCGAGGGAGCCGCCGGAGGAGGTGAGTATCTCCCGGGGGGGCTGAAAACGCCGAGGACGTACATTTACGTCCTGCGGTACCAAAGCCCGCCTAATGCAGGGCGTAAATGTACGTCCTGCAGCGTTAAAGGGTTAAAGGGTTAAAATTTGATAAAATTGTTAACTGTTTAAATGTATAAGCTACTGTTAAAGTTTTTGAATGTGTTGTGTGCGCCCCTCCTTGTTTGCTATATATATATATATATATATAAACAGCAATGAGTCACGGCCTACCTCCTGCTGATGAGGGCATAATAAATCCAAAATTGCTGTTCAGGAGTGGCTGTGACTCGTTGCATAACCCGACCTTTTCTAAAAAGCCTTCTAGTATGGTATTGCACTGGCAAGGAGGGTTCTGTGTTAAAACAGACCCAGGAAACACAAAAGAGTGGGAAATTTCACACTTCAATTGCATGTCCTTCCCAGAGTTCCTTGCTGCATATGGGGAATGTAGCACATCAGCTCTGTGAAGCACTTCTCTGAATTGCTGGGATGTGTAAATGTCTTCTACAAATATATATATGTTTATACATACAAAACCGGTGGCAACCTGCATAAACCACGTTGGTAATGGTATTGCCTGGGTGCAAAAAATCCAAGGATAAGGTACAAAAATCAAAAATGGGACGCACTCCAGGGCTTAGGTGAAAAAAAGTAAAAACGATGATTTATTCAAGGTACATTAAAAAGTATGTGCCCATTGGCACTCGCCGACATTTCGGCCCTCACAGGAGCCTTTATCTTGATAAAGGCTCCTGTGAGGGCCGAAACGTCGGCGAGTGCCAATGGGCACTTTGAATTGCTATGATGTGCAGGTGGCTTCTGCAATTTTAAAACACACATATATATATATATATATATATGTGTGTTTTAAAATTGCAGAAGCCACCTGCACATCATAGCAATTCAAAGAATTGCATCCCAGAGCTCCTGTGCTACATTCCCCATACGCAGCAAGGAATTCTGGGTAGGATATGCAAATGACCTCTGTCTCACTTTTATGCATCCTAGGTCTGTTATTACACAGAACCCTGAAATCAATGCTATGCCACACTGTGGCTTTGTAACAAAGATAAGGTTATGCAACTGGTCAAAGCCACTCCTAGGACACTTACTTACCTATGGTCCAAGCATCCACTGCAACTGGTCATGCCTGTCTCCTAGCTGATGAAGGTTCAACAAACCTGAAACAGCGTTGTCCTAGGAGTGGCTTTGACCAGTTGCATAACCTTATCTTTGCTACAAAGCCACAGTGTGGCATAGCATTGATTTTAGGGTTCTGTGTAATAACAGATCCAGGATGCATAAAAGTGAGACAGAGATCATTTGCATATCCTATCAAGAATTCCTTGCTGCATATGGGGAATGTAGCACAGGGGCTCTAGGATGCAATTCTTTGAATTGCTATGATGTGCAGGTGGCTTCTGCAATAATAAACACACTTATTATAGTGTGGAGGCTTTTTGTCTCACTTTTAGTCCTTCACCACAACCCTTATAGACACACATATATATATATATATATATATGTATTTTTTTTTTGTTAGTGTCCATCTCCTGAATGTTTTTTTTTAACTTTAGGTTGAAAAAAAGACAAATGTTCATCCTTCTACATATCCCCATGGCTGCTGTTGATCCAGAAGAAGGTTAAAATAAAAAAAAAACACCACTTGGTGCAATTCCAATTTTGCCCAAAAAGGGGAAAAAAAAACTCCTTGATCTCCTTGTGGCAATCAGATTTGTCCCTGAATCTACGAACAATGCATTATAATTTTAATTCTTATAGCCATTTATATCAGATTTACCAGGAAAGTATCCAAGCCTCTTTTAAAGGCACAAGCTGTATTAGAGAATAAGGATAAGTTAAACTGTTCTATTTTTCTGTCTGCCGCGTTAAATTAATTTGCCCAAACCTTTACATAACTTTCCTAAACTGCTGTACACATCGTTTAAAAGTAGCATTGAAAGATTGTGATGTTTTATTGATGTTTCACTTGGGTTGTCAGTTTGGTTTAATGATGCTGTTCTTTGCAGACATCGCGTGGCCTAATTTTTCATTTCCATTTTATCTTGCATACTATCGGATCTAGAGTAGATATCATGGTGATTATCGGCTGCGCGGTTTTCTGGTTCCTTCACTTGCGTAGGCGTTTTATTTAATTTAGCAAATGAGTGGTCGATTTCTACGTATGTCTTGTTCTTTGTTTCCGGCAGCACAAAGTAGAGATAGACGGCTCCAAACAGGCAGATCGCAGCGAATACCAGGAAACAGTAATTATTCAAACCTTCCTGTGAAAATAAAGATGTGAAAAGTAAGCAAAATGCATTCACACAGCAATTTTAAGACAACCTTAATAACATTTAGTTAACCCCTTACATCCTGGGGAAAACTCCCCTTAAGGACCAAGTACGTACTATGTACGTCAGGCTCGTTTAACCCCCCCCCATCCCTCCCTATACTCAACTCTCTGTCCAGGCTCCAATGCTGGAATGACTTCTCTGCAGTCTGCCCAGCGTTTTTATGGGCCGCAGCCATCACGAAGACTTCATCACCGTGCGCGATGACGTCACTTTCAGGCATCCCCCTGCTCCTGAGGGGGGACCTGAAATGGGATGGGTGGTCCTTTGGATGCCTCTCCCTCCCAAACCACTGAAGCTAAAAAAAAAATAAAAAAAAATGCACCAAAACGTGATTCGCACCCGGAAGTGGCTGGCATCTTGGATGGTGGATTGTCACCCCCCACCCACTGACCTCGTCGCCGTATGTGAGATGACATCAGTCAGCCAGTTAACCCACTAGCTGCCAAGTTGAGATAGGGGGATCCTTTCGATCCCCGTATCTCCCGATCCATGGCAGCTAGAGGGCCATGTTTGGTATCATTGGAAAGGCCTGATCATGTCCCGATCACATCGAAAAGTGTGTCTCAACAACCATAATCTCTCCTGTAGAAGACCTTTATTCTGTAAGATTTAACACTCAATTCCCCTTTAATAATGCATTCTTTTAGCCAATAAGGATTAAATATCTCACGTTGTTCAGCACCCTACACTTCGATATCCCATTTTAGGGTATACCTCTCATATCTTTAGGTTAATTGATTGGATTTTGCCAAGTTCATCGTATTAGTACTACAATTTTAATCACAAAAAATGTATTAATATTAACATATTATCCACAATATTATCCATTTAAACGTACCCAGTGATTGCCTGTGCTGTTTTAGTGGATGTATCACCACCACTATCACCACTGAGGACCATATCAACCAAGAAGGGGATCCGGTGCCCCTTGGAATCACCGGCTGCTTGAGAGATTTGGTGCCTCTTGAATAATAGGCACCATTAAATGTGTGTAGACTTTTCATATTCTACTATAACCATCTCTTTTAAATGGTCTGCACATTGCATTTTATTTGTTTTTACCGAGGAACAGCCCACGGAGTAAAGACCTAATTTTCCAGTGTAATACTGAAAATTGGATGAATTGATCACTTCACCAGTCAGTGCGCCGATATCCACTACATCCTACATGATGAAAATAATGGTATCTTTAAAAAGTCCATTTAATGAAAAACAGAATATGTGTGGGTTCCATAAACGAGAAAAAGGAAAATTAGACCTAAACTCAAACAGCGCAGAAATGTAAAAACAGCACTGGGCACTTTAAGGCTAGGGACAGATGAGCGCATTTTCTGCAGCCACCGTCAAAATGTACGTCGATGCGTGCGCACGCATTTTTTCACGGAATACGCTTAAGTGGTCAGACGATGCGCAATTCTGGACGTATTTCATGACGGTGGGGTAAAAAGAAGTCTAGGGAAATCCGGCTGTTTGAACGTTATGTTGGCCGCACACTAGCAGCGTCTGACATCTCCTAATCACGCACACACTCTGCTATGCGGCCGCAGCGCACTTTGTACGTCAGTAGCAGCGGTTTCACGTTCTGATAAAAATGCGTTCATTTGCTGGTTGCGTGGTGTCGGCGCACTTTCGTACGCACGTACTGCGTATATTGGCCGTCATTGGCCGTTATGTGCTGCTACTGCCGCCGTGATTTAGTGCGCCTGCACGCGCGTTCCGACTGCCCCACTCTGACCCTAGCCTTAGACTGACAATCGTAAAACCGCCTGGTCATCAAGGCGATGAGTATCCCTTGTTTAAAATGCCGGGGACCAGAATGGGTTCAATTCTTTTTGGATTTTAGAATATTTGCATATAAAGAGGAATCTTGGTATTCGATCCTAGAGTAAACACTGTTATATTTCATATACTCGTTATAAACTCAACAAAACAGAAACATCCCCTTCTTAGGATACTGTACTAAGCACAATGCAGTAAAATCCAAACAAGCTCAGAAGATCTTTATTGGAAATGGCGTAAACAATTTTTCCCCTGCTCGTTCAATGAACCATAATTAATCCCTGCAGCTGTAGAATGGTCATTAAGATACTAACAGATTACAGATTGTGGGTGAAGAAGGTCACATTAACAATTACTCAGGACACCAAAGACATCTATCTACTGACTCGGAAAAACACCAATAGAAAGATGCCTAGGGTGTCTGCTCACCTGTGTGACCGTGCCGTAGGCGTTCTGCAGGGAGGTGTAAGGACTACAGATGTGGCCAGGGCAATAAATTGCAATGTTCCTATTGCACAGCGTCTAAGGCAACGCTTCTAGTAAACAGGAAGGATGGCTGATTGTCCTCACAGTGACAGAACACATGTAACAAAACTTCCACAGGAACGGTACATCCATCTATCACACCGTGGGACAGATACAGGAAGGCATCAACAACTGCCTGAGGTACACCAGGAACGCATACTACCTCCATCACAGCTCAAAATGTCTGCAAAAGGCTGAGAGAGGCTGAACTGAATGATCATACAACATATCAGATCCATTTTATACGGAGCCCTCTCTTACCCTTTAAGGACTCTGTATTTCATTTCTGTTGACCTTGTGTCTGTGAAACTTGTTCAATTTATGTCTTCTCACTCACAGGCACCCAATAATCTGACCACTCTTCTTCCTCAAAATTCTCATATACAGGATTAGAACAAAAAACAACAAAGGAATGTCCCTAGAATAATTCTGTGAGAACCTTCAGTAGGTATAAAAGGATGCACACACACAAACTGCACACTTACAGGTACTTTAGATGGAGCCTTCAGGCTCTTGGGAAATGTGCATGTGAATTTTTTGGAAAAATCCACTAAAACCTTTCCCCAAACGATCTCAGGAACGGCAAGGTTGAGAAAAGCGCTTTTATTACAAACAAAAATATTCCCAGAACGCGTTTCACCGGTGAACCGACTTCATCAGCTTGCAAAAAACAAGTGTGATCTGTTCGGGGACATTTTGGGGCCAGATCAGCTCTCTCTGATTAACCCCTAATTTCCATTGTTGTGTCCACGCGTATAGATATCACACTGCCAGCCATGTTAAATCCCTTCACTACAAGTGATTTTGCCAAAAAGTCACGAACCAGTGTTTTTTTTTTTTTAAAGAAAAAATAGGGCTCTATTTCATTCTTCGTGCAAACGTGAACGCGTGCGCAAAAACGCATTAGCGTGAGGGGCAAAACACTTTGCGCAGAACGACATATTTCAATGTCCGCGCAAAAAATGCACGTTAACGTCTACCGCGGGTGAACCTGCGCAAACCCTTTGCGACCGTAATGTACTTTGCGCATCCTATACTTAACATTGTGAGCGCAAATGCGTTTATGCTCTGGTACACGCATGGTTTTACAATCTATGCGCAAAACACTTAACGGACAACGTTTGCACAAATAATTTTAACGTCTTTTAAAAGCTGGTGTTAACGACAAATCTGAACGTCCTGGCCGAAACCAAATACACCAGCCCAAAAAAAAAAAAAAAAAAGTATAGTTACACATTTTACTCATACCCAAACAATAAAATTGCTAAGTTTTTTGTGTGTTTTTATTATTGCTGCAGCATATATACTCAGATTGATTTTGGCAGGCGCAAAAACTAACGGGAGACAATTGTGGTTCTTAATTGGTTCTTAACCCCTTAAGGGCCGCTGACGTACCCTGTACGTCTTGTCCTCGGGTCTCCCTTAGACCTGCGGACGTACAGGGTACGTCAGCGGCGCCTAATCCCCCTCCCGCCCGATACTCACCTCCCTCGCTGGATCCCACGGCGATCTGGCAGGGAGGAAGCCTGCCCATGTGATTTACATGGGCAGGCGAGGCTGATGATGTCGCCACGCTGCGTGGTGACGTCATCAGCAGGCGTCCCCATGGATTTCAATGGGGGGGAGGGGGGGCTCCTTTGGAGCCTTCTATCTCCCCAACCATTGAAGCTAGGGAGATGCCGTTTGCACCGCTGGAGAGGGGAGAGCCTCCCCTTTCCAGCGGTGTATGGCATTAACCGTTTTGCCGCCGGATCACGTTGCGGCGCCAATTGGCGCCAAAACGCGATTCAAACCTGGAGGGGGGCTGACATCTTGGATGTCAGCCAAGCCTCCAGGTCCCCCCCACCCACTGACAACCTCACCATATGTGTGAGGATGTCAGTGGGCCAGTTAACCCTCTAGCTGCCATGTAGAGATAAGGGGATCCTAAGGATCCCTTTATCTCCCGATCCATGGCAGCTAGATGGTCATATTTGCCATCATTTGAAAGGCCTGATTATGGCCTTTCAAATGATACCAAACATGACCAGGTTTGGTTTTAAAAAAAAAATAATTAAAAAAAATTTATAAAAAAAATTAAATAAAATAAAATTTTTTTTTTTAAAAAGTTTTTTTTTGTCTGGGGGGTTTAATTAACCCTTTCGCTGCTGAGGCTTTTCCCGCCCCTGTGCTGAGGTCATTTTTACCGGTTTTGCTCATCATGTTTAAACGTGTTTTGAAGGCTTATTTTAGTATATGACCCAGACATATTATATATCGTTCTTTCCGTCAGACTCGGTAGATTCATAATATGTCATTATTATATGTATACGTCATGACCTGTCTGTATATTATAACAAAAAATGCAATAAAATATGTATTTTCAATAATTTACAATGTGTAAAGTTTTTTTTTTCACATTTTAACATGCGAGCAATTGCGGTTATATTTTGTATGGGGTGCGCTTGTTAAAAAAATTAGAGATGGGGTCTCGTTACATTTTTTTTTGGGGAAAATTACACGATTTTTAACAAACGCACCGCATACAAAAATCGTTAGTGCAGCATCATTGTTCACATTATAATTGAAATGGGAACAATATTGCTGCATTAACGAACCAAAAAAAAAAAAAAAAAGTGTTTATTTTTTTTTTATTATTTTTTTTTAAATATATATTTTTATTTTTATTTTTCATTTTTATTTTTTTTAAAAAACTTTTTTCACAGTAGTGTTTGGTATCGTTGGAACGGCCATGCTCTGGCCGATCCAACCATACCAAAATTTAACCCCTAGCTGCCACGGATCGGGAGATAGGGAGTTCATTGGAACTCCCTATCTCCACCGTTGGTGGCAGTTAGGGGTTAAGTCCAGGACTGGCGTCATCGTGCTACGCACGATGACGCCAGTCCTCAGGGGGAGTTCCCGGAGGCTTGGCCGACATCTTGGATGTCGGCCAGCTCCGGGAAAGGATCGCGAACCGGCGCTTTTCAGCGCCGATTCGCGATCCAGCTCCCCAGGGGTTAATGCCAGGCACCATTTGGAAGGGCAGGCTGTGCCCTTCCAAATGATGCCTGGGTTAACCCCCGCAGAGCCGCCGATCGGGAGGGAGAGAGGTCCGAAGGACCTCCCCCCCTCCCTTTCAGGCGCCTCCTCCGCACATGCGGGGGGGGGCGCCTGAATTAGGTGTCATCGCGCTGCCGCGACGACACCTAATTCCGGCGGCTGCTGTTCCGGATGCCGGGCTGACATCCAGGATGTCAGCCCGCACCGGAGGGGCCAGCGATCGGCCGGAACCCGGCCGAACGCTGACCCCAATGGGAGGACGCGCTCAGCGCGTCCTCAGCACAGCAGCGGTAATGCGGAGGACGCGCTGAGCACGTCCTCCGCATTCAAGTGGTTAAATAGGACCTAGGCTGTCGTCTAAAAATAATTAGCACAAAATGGTCAGAATGAGCGCAGCGCACATAGGTGAACTGTCTCAGCAGTGAAGGGGTTAAAAAGCAAACGCATGTAAAAATTGGGTATTTCTAGTCTCGGGACAAAATTTTGAACCTATTTAGCCGGGGTCGTTTTGGGTGGTTGTAGATTTTGGGGATTAAATTACAAAAAAGTGTGTTTTTTACCATTTTTTCCTCATATTTCATATTTTTTTTTTATAGTAAATTATTCGATATGATGGAAATAATGGTATTTCTAGAAAGTCCATTTAATGGCGGGAAAAAGGGTGTATAATATGTGTGGGTTGAATAAACGAGTAAGAGGAAAATTTGACCTAAACACTAACAGCGCAGAAACGTAAAAACAGCAGCGGTCACTAAAAGACAGATTTGTGTAAAACCGCCCGGTCACTAAGGGGTTAATTGGCTGAATCGCGTTAAAAACAGTCCGCACACCGATTTCTGCACGCAACATTAATGCACGCGCGTTTTTGCGTGTCTTTTTAACGCGCGTTATTTTTTGACGGATGAAAAAATGCGCACGGATTGTAATACCAGCGTTACTTTTTGCGCATTAACGTTTAACGCTTCGCGCCCAAAAAATAGCGCTGCGCGTACACTTTTGCGCGAAGAATGTAATAGAGCCCATAATTTTTAATTAATTATACAGTAATATTTGGGAATATTCCCAGTGTATTTGTTACTGTAATAATCTATTCGGCAGGCAGATGTCACCATCTACAGGCCAAACGGAGTTCCTGCAGCTGGTGGCTACGTGCATCGGCTGGTGAAAGTCTAATAAGGACATTCCTTAAACGATTTTAAACAATTTTAGTTGGACATTATGCGTACAGGTCTAAAACTTTGGGGGCACTTTCTGGAGCCCAAAACCAAACAAAATTTGCTTGTAACAAACACATTTCATTCCCTTTTGTCCTGCTCATCTGCCAATCGAGATAACTCAATATCGGAAACCCGACGGTGCATTGAAGACCCAAGTTATCTCAATCTCGGGAGTGAAGTGCAAAAAATGATTTATCGTAAGATATACAGGGTGTCTGGATGAAAAGTTTTCATAACAAAAATAAATAAATATGTATTTCGTATTAAACACTTTTGGATTGCACCACCACAGAGGGAATCATTGAAAGGTTGCACCCTGTAATTCATTCCATGCTATCTTTCTACATGTTGCACCAGCTACTACTAAAACCACAATTCTCAGATATTTACAATGATGTGCAGCAATATTTTGCTTGTGACCCACTTCATTTCACAGAGCTCTCTGACATGTTCCCTGTGACCTGAATATTGTCAGGGACTCATTGTAGAAATGCTCGTGTTTTCCTCAACAATGAAGGCTGTCTCATATCCCCAAGGTAATGATTCTCGAAATATGGTTCATGGCCCATCACATCTGCCTCCGACATTTCTAAGTAATCCTCAAGAAGACAAAATGAGTTTATAATGTGAATTTATTTTTACTTTCTCTTGTGATCAACACGTTCTGTGATCACAAATGAATAATTTCTTGGCCCCAGTTTTGCAGCTCCGGTATTGAATCTATCCTGCCATAAAGTTTTCTTCTTTATATGTTCCAAGGACCGCAGCTTCAGTTCGAAATAGTTCTTTTTTCTTTACGAGACAATAGCCATATATACAACATGATGCTGTAACTTCAACAAACCCTGCTGCGATAGATACATTAAACCAACATAACTCATGGAACAGACTGATGCATATGATTTGTTATGTCAAAGTCTAATGTTTATTAAATGTATGGCTTATTGGAGTATGAAAGCAGACAATACAGATCAGCAAAAACATTCATCTGCCAGGAGCCCCAGGAGCAGGCATATTCCAAGTCAGTGGGTATACCTCAAAAGAGCAGTCAGTAGGTTGGATTAGTATAGGACCTTCCAGGGTGGTTTGCATGGGTGTTATGCAGGCTTATGCAATGTATGTTCAGATCTTGTAACCAAATCTCCATAATTTATTTCATGTCAGGTGCTTCTAAACTCTAAGACTATATTATAGTGGCATGCCCTGAATTTTGTATATTTTTGCATATTATGCTCATTTGTCTCTCAGAATTGCCTTTAACCTTTTACCACCGTGGGGTCTACTATGCCATCCATACTGGCGTCTACAGACCCTCTGACCAGTTGGCATGCGGCGTGTCATTGACTACGTCGGATGGTCTGAACACACATCAGCAAGCCGAACGAGGGACAGCCACAGTAGCTGGCAAGAGAGGCATACTAGTATGTCCCCCCCGGTGTTAACGCCCCCTGCCAGGCTCAACCGGCCTAGCAGCAAGGGGTTAAAACTGCTTGTTCAGATGCAGCCATATTGGTTTTGTAAAATGCAAATTGGGCTCCAGGGTTTTACGTTTAGTAGGTGAAACTGTAGGTGCAGAATAGCACATCCCATTTGTGTCTGAATCAATGTCTAATCTATTCTCAAAGTCAAAACACAAACCAGATTTGGGGCAGGCAGCTCAGGGTCATGATCAAAAGGTCAATGGCTTTATCAATTTAAAGGAGATACAAAATAGAATTCAGTTTAATTGTTTCTCTAACAAGAAACAGCTCTCATTAAACTAACCAATCACCTTGTCACGGCCAAATCTAATGGGCATTACTCTACTAATCTTTCTTGACCTCTCTGCTGCTTTTGACATGGTAGACCATCTGCTTCTCCTACAAATTCTTTCTGACATAGACCTTCAAGGGACTGCTCTTTCATGGTTCTCTTTCTTCCTGGCCTGACGATCATTCATGGTCACTTTTCTGGAAGTACCTCCTCCCAGCAGCCTGTCTCAGTTGGGTTCCCCAAGGTTCAGTACTCGGCCCTCTTCTTTAATCTATTCTGCCACTCTAGGCAAACTGATCAGCTCCTTTGTATTCAGGAACATCTAAATGCTGACAACAATCAAATATACTTTTCCTCATCCGATCTTTCTCCTGCTCCACTGGATCACATCACTGAATGTATCTCCTCTGTCTCTAACAGTATTTTTCTTCCTTAAACTCAATCTTGCCAAAACTGAAATTCTCATCAATCCACCTTCCATGAAGAACCCCCTGCCATCTATCTCTGTACTCAATACCTCAAGCTTGTTGCCTTGTTGTTGTTGCTGATCTTTGCTCAAACTTTTTGTTGGTGTCATATTCTACAATGACCTTATGTTCTCTACCCACATCCAGACAGTGACCAAAGCCTGCTTTTATCAACTTAAAAACATTGCCTGTATCCACCCTTTTCTCATGCAAGATATCACAAAGGTGCATGTTAATGCACTTGTTATATCACAACTCTATTACTGTAACTCTCGCCTCCCCAATGCCTGCATTGCCAATCTGTAATGAATGTCGCTGCCAGGCTCATATTTCCCACTAATCGCTCTGATCTCCCTTCTTTGCTAGTCCCTTCATTGGCTTCCTCATTGGCCCTCAACAATGCAACCCCTCCTAACATGTCTATGGTACTCCACAAGCACATCACTTCTAGATCACTCCGGTCTACCAATGCCAACTCTCATTTCCAAGACTTCTCAAGGGCAGCTCCGATCCTGTGGAATGACCTACTTCGCCCTATCAAAATCTCCCATAATCTTCAGGACTTTTAGAAATCCCTTAAAATCCATCTCTTCAGATTAGTGTACCACATTATGGATGCCAATTTATCCATCCCCTCAACTACACCCGCATCATGAAGCCCTTTCCTTGTCCCCACTGTTTCTATAACATTAGTGCTAGTGATCCTGGTGACCAATAAAACTCCCCTCGTCTTCCTCTATCCAATCTCCTCTACATTGTAAGCTCATCCGAGCAGGGCCCTCTACACCACTTGATTCTGTTTCCTTTTTTGGTTTGTAATTTTGTCTCAGTCTCCAATGGTTATGGGGAAGCGATGAGAAACACATATATATTTGACAAAAATCCAGACGCACATGGAGACTTCTTTTCAAAGTTTAAATAAATTAAAACTTTATTCTGGCATCAAATTTCATCGTTTCCGTCCCCAGAGGGACTTTCCTCAGGAATGGCCAACATACAAAGGAAGACATATATATACATCAAACAATTAAGCTCCCACAGATGTGTCTACCCTGCAATCACAGCTGGTGAATTGCAAACCATTATGACCAATCTGAACAAATTACCAACGTCGGTTAGGCTAACATTCCATTCGGATCCTGTAAGTGTTAATTTCTTAGACCTCAATGTCGCAGTTGAGAATGGTAGACTGCGATATTCACTATTTAGGAAACTGACGGACAGGAATACTTTATTACACGCTTCTAGTTTCCATCCACTCAAACTCAATGAATCGTTACCTATTTCCCAGTTTTTGCGCGTTATGCGCAACAACTCGGATCCTTCTACATGTATGTACACAGCAGCTGTCAGAGATGTACTCTCGATTTTTTAAGCGAGTTTATAGATCTGACATTCTTGATAAGGCCTTGAACAAAGCACATGATGGTGTGCTAACACCGGTGGTGGGTCGAATTCTCGAATTATATTTGCTCAGACGTTTCATACAAAATCAAGTATGTTTGCCCGTACTATTAGACGTCACTGGCGTATTCTTCAAAATGATCCTAAATTGGCTGCGGCCACTTCTGACCCCCCCCCCCGTTGATTTGTTATAAACGAAATAAGAACTTACGGGACTTTTTGGTCCATACGGACCAATATAACTTTTTCTCATCTAATAATCCATTTTCAAACCCAGGCTGTTTCCGGTGTGTGGGATGTACTACGTGTAATTATCTAATCCCGGGAAAAGTGTTTGTTCATCCTTACAGTGGTACCAGGTACCGAATTCGACACCGAATTACCTGTACAACTGACTATGTTGTCTATAAGATCTCATGTCCCTGTGGTAAAATATATATAGGGAAGTCCATTAATAATTTACGAGAACGTACGGCAAATCATAGGTCGGCCATTAGGGCAGCATTAAACTGCACGA
The DNA here is from genome assembly GCA_009667805.1 of Leptobrachium leishanense. Taxonomy (NCBI): domain Eukaryota; kingdom Metazoa; phylum Chordata; class Amphibia; order Anura; family Megophryidae; genus Leptobrachium; species Leptobrachium leishanense. The sequence continues at coordinate 498,409,437 of CM019063.1, read as the reverse complement.
TAACCCACAACCGGTGGCACGCCACTTCTGTGAGGCTGGACATAATTGAGTGATGGCTATTGATCACATCCCCCCACTTGTGAGAGGGGGTGATCGCGCTAAAGAACTTCTCAAGCGAGAATCTTTTTGGATTTGTACACTGGACTCACTTGCCCCGCGTGGTCTTAATGAGAAGAACTCTTATATCCCTTTTTTGCCCCTACGTTAGTTTGTTTAAAAAGCAGCGATATATGCAGTATTGGTCTTACAAACCCTCTCTGGGTGTGAAGTCCTCCTAGGCAATTGTTTTTAACCAATAAAAAAAATTTTAATTTTTTTTTCTATTTGGTCTTCCTAAATATGTGGTTTACATGGATAAAGGGCAGTTCATTGTATGGCTGTAGTTCTGTGCACATTCTTTTGCCATATATGGATTACGATTCCTAGCTATGTTAATTACACTGCTATATCTATACTAAGATGCTAATATGTTCTTTTTAAATGTAGCTGGAATATTGTATTGTATTATTTCAGAGGATCTAAGGGTAAGTAGTCAATGTAATAGAGCAGCAGGAAATGCTGGCAGAATGCTTGGTTGTGTAGGGAGAGGTATTAGCAGTAGGAAAAGGGAAGTGCTCATGCCACTGTACAGAGCACTGGTGAGACCTCACTTGGAGTACTGTGTGCAGTACTGGAGACCGTATCTCCAGAAGGATATAGACATCTTAGAGAGAGTTCAGAGAAGGGCTACTAAAATGGTGTACGGCTTGAAGGAGAAAAGTTACCAGGAAAGGCTTAATGATCTTAACATGTACAGCTTGGAAAAAAGACGAGACAGAGGAGATATGATAGAAACATTTAAATACGTAAAGGGAATCCACAAGGTAGAGGAAGGGAGTATATTTAAAAGGAAACAAAGTAGCAAAACAAGAGGACATAGTCTTAGATTAGAGGGGCAAAGGTTTAAAAGTAACATCAGGAAGCATTATTTTACTGAGAGGGTGGTGGATACATGGAACAGTCTTCCAGTAGAAGTGGTAGAGGCCAAAACAGTAATTGAATTTAAGCAAGCATGGGATAGGCATAAGGCTATCCTAAACAAAAGATAAATCCAGGTAAAGTATCCATGTAATTGGGCAGACTAGATGGGCCGAAAGGTTCTTATCTGCCGACATTTTTCTATGTTTCTAAGTTTCTATGTATCCTACATGTTGACGTTCTCTTTTTTTCTTAGACTCTTTTTGAGGTGTCATTGTGATTTATGTTTCCTTTTATTTGTATTATTTTGGTTAATTGGCTTGCAGAGTATGTCCACGCCTGCTCTGTGATTGCAGGGTAGACACATCTGTGGGAGTTTAATTGTTTGATGTATACATATGTCTTCCTTTGTATGTTGGCCATTCCTGAGGAAAGTCCCTCTGGGGACTGAAACATTGAAATTTGATGCCAGAATAAAGTTTTATTTTATTTAAACTTTGAAAAGAAGTCTCCATGTGCGTCTGGATTTTGGTCTCTTATCTACCTGCAGCTGGATCGACTGCACCGGAGCAAGAAATGTTCGGTATGTGGAGTGCGGGACCTCTTGACCCTTCGTATATATATACTAATAAGAAGCAGAAAAACACTACTAATGGTCAGGAGAGGTGATACCAGAGCTTAGACAGGAGGGACAACTTATCTTTTAGAGAAGATTTAATGTGGCCACTCCCTGCTGAGCCAGGACTGTGGTGACATCATCAGGCTTGTGTTGGCCGTCATTTTACCCCTATAAAGACCATGTCTTGTTCTGCATCAAAACACAAGCCACTTCAGAGGCGCCCAGAAGCCTTAGTGATGTGGACTTCAAGGGCATTGTCCATGTTACAATTGAAAAGTGAACAATGTTGCTGTGTTTACAACCAAAAGTATATATATATAAATATAATCACACCGGAGAGATGGAAGCACTCTGGGTCTTAGTTAAATGAAAAAAGTTTATTAAAAAATCATAAAAAGGGACCGACGTTTCGGCTCCTGAAAGCCTTTGTCAAGGTATGTGACACATACCTTGACAAAGGCTTTCAGGAGCCGAAACGTCGGTCCTTTTTATGATTTTTCAGTAAACTTTTTTCATTTAACTAAGACCCAGAGTGCTTCCATCTCTCCGGTGATCTATCCATTATACTTTGGCAGCTCCTGGGCATTCATTGAAACGGAGACTGAGTGCTCTCTCCCCTTTGGAATAATATATATATATATATATATATATAATTTAATGTTACACATTAATTACATGGTCATGTTTGGTATCACAGGAAAGGCCAGGCTCTGAGTATAGGGGACATCGTATACAGTGAAAGCAAACGCTAGATGACATCTCTCAAGTCTTCCGCACCGAAAGGGTTAAACAAAAATTAATAATTGCTTTTCTCTTGCTGCCTCCCTTAAAACGTACTAATCGTAGCTTTATAAAGTAAATGGTTCCAATAATCTCAGAGGTTATTTGCATAGTATTTTGGAACAACAATTAATATGACAGCGCCTAGAGGGAATTACAAACTTTATCTGCAAAACAAAAATATCAAGTAAATGTCTACTTCAACATAGGGTCAAGAATCCGAACAGAAGGGTACAAGAGGAAATACATGTTTATTGCCACAGGCTCAAAGTGTACTCTGTTAGAAATCGCTTCTCTGGACAGATAACAATTCAGACTTCTAAACTCAGTTTTTTCCTAAATATCCTTCATTATCATAAAGATTCAATAATGCACTTCTGTTAGTTATTGAAATCGAAGCAAAGCGCATGGGATGTGTGAGATTGCGGTATGTGTATGGTGTGCTTTTACTAAATAGGCTGGGCATGGCTGGCAAGTTTTATTCTGGGGCAAATAAAAACCATAGCACAACTAAACCATTAAACTCCATTTCAACCATAGTTAGACTTTTCTATAAAATGTGTAAAAGTAAGAAATAATAATAATAAAAATAATACATAATTGATACTAATATAGGTCTTCTAGCTCCCTATAAATAAGTCATTAACCCCATGGAAACCTCTTACCTGTAGTGATTTGCGTATAAAAGGCCCAGCACACCATTTAGGCTGGGGTCAGATGAGTGGTTTTGAGAGTGGAAGGAATGTCTGTGAAAGTGGACGTTCCTTCCACTCTGGCCACCTCGCTGAGTGCAGTTAGTGCGCTCAGCGATGCAAGGCTTGATCCTCCTATGGAGGATCGCACTTTGCAGCCCCGTCAAATGCGCGTCGTAGCGCTTCGACGGGGAGGCTTTCAACACGTCCGCTGTAGCTCACGCAATTTGTGAACGTGTGATAGTGTCTGGTTGGCCCGTCGAAGCGTCACAACGCTGTGACAGACGCCGGGAGGCACATCAGTATGGGCACACGTAGTGCACTCTTCTGACCCCGGCCTTAGGCTGGGCGTCCACTGGCACCGTATTTGAGCGATGGTGCGATCATCAGATATCATCCGTTGTCGTCTGTCCAATCCAACAACATGCAGGTGAATGGACCATCATCCATTGCGTCCGATGTCTGACATCCGTCTTCCAGCGATGGGTAAAGATGGCATCAGATGGGTGATCAGAACTATTTCACTCGTTTGCATCGCATGTATTTCAGCAGATCAGAGAATATGGATGTGGAGAAACTGATCAGGGGAGTTATAAAAGCATTTAAAATAAACTATATCAGGGATCTCAAACTCTGGCCCCCCCAGATGTTTCTGAACTACACCTCCCATTATTCTCTGGCCATTTATTGCATTCAAAGAATTCTGGGATTTGTAGGCAATATACATCTTTGGGGCCAGAGTTTGAGATCCCTGATTTATATGTATGTGAGATGTGTGCGACTAGCCCTATTTGTGTAGGGGTGAGGAGTAGGGCAGGGAAGGCTCCTTGGTTGATTGTAAGCTCTTGGGTCCTCTCTGCTACTGTTCTGTGTGTACTTGAATGTATATTTGTATTCTGTCTCACCCATTGTCCCACAAAGGACTGCAGTGTTTAAAAAAGCAGAATGAACTGTGTTTTATATGTAAAACCAGTTCATTCTGGTTTTGGCAGTCTCTGCACTCCACCTCTGAAATCTATCTGATCGTCCGTAGTTGTTCCGACGGATCGCTTGCAGTGGAAGACCCTCGTTGGACCTAGTCAGACATCCGACGTCGTCCATGGTCTGACCAACGCATCGGTCGTCCGACTACGGTGCCAGTGGACGCTCAGCCTTAATCAGCAAAAAGCACTGCTGTGAAGATGTGGCCAATGAAACTCTGTTAGCAGACCATGTAGTAATTCCATGCTCCCCCCTACCAGACTTTCCCCATGCAGGGTTGTGTTGCCCACAACTGTGACCATCGACACTAATTCTCTCTAGGACACCAAGCGAGTATTTTCAAGCAGCATGTCTATTCTCCAGTAGAGCAGAATTAACTCTGCAATGTATCAACTGGTTGTGTCTTTGACATACTTGACAAAGAGTCAGGAGGTTGACACATTGCCGAGTCATTTTGTTTGGTTATAACAATAAACAAATCACAAAAAATTATCCATTTGGAGTCATTTGTGTTTGAATATACATGTTCTAGGATCATGAAGCGGTGCATATTGATTGTGCACCCGAAAAGAGCCCCTGCGGTATTTTGAGCTATATCAAAACAAACCTCTAAAATGTGTTTTGCCTTTATTAAAAATAAGCTACTTTAATATGTTGGTGTTAATAATGAATGCTTTCGAGGTGTATAAGCTATTTTAACTCCTGTCGGTTTCGAAGGTCATCTCCTATTGCCACTTGATGATTCAGACAATGGAGACACATAAGGGGTTATTCAGAGAGCACCGAAATGACCCTTCGAACGCATCCTAAAACCGAATCGATTCGAAAAACCACCACAAAACCGCCAAATCAATTTGAAAAAACGCCGAACGCAGCCGCAAACCTGCCAAAAATTGCCGACAACCCGCAGGATCAATCTTCAACCTGCAGACGACCCACCGAACAGACCACCGACCAGCTGCCAGTAAAAGCCGACCAGGGATAAAAGAAACAATAAAAAAACGCGTTTTCAAAAAAATCTAGTACACGAAAAAGGCTGGAAATAATATATATATAATGTCCTGTGAATAATAATAAAAAGGTAACAGAAAAAAAAAACCCTATTAAAAAAAAAATGGAAGAAAATTGCAGCGCAAAAAGCCTAAAAAATAAATAGAGACGATTTGCTGCAAATAAAACGAATAAACTGGGAATTTTTTTTAACATTGAAACCTTGGTATTCGCCGGCTTAAACCTGTTGAATGAAACCACTGAAAATCAGAGCATTTCACTGGCATTTCTCTGCTGTTCAGTGTTCTCTGAATAGATTAACCATTGCTTCTCTAAGGGGATTTCACTGCCACCAGAAATTACCATATTTCGTTGGCAATTCACCAATCTTTGATGAATGGCCAGCTTTTGGAATAGCCGAATGGCCACGAAACTGCACTGTATGAGACAAAGTCACCGTTTGGTGCAATTCGGCGGCCGGTTTGGTGCTCTTTGAATAACCCCTATAGTTCCCCATGCTAAATTCACAGCAACAATGCCACACTAATAAAAAAGATGGAGGATTAAAAGGTGTTTAAAAACATTGGTGTCTATTTAAATGGTGTTGCCATTGTTTCATTTACACAACAGCACTTCTGTTTAAATAGCCAGGTTTTTTAAACAGATTTTTTTTAACCCTAAAATAACACCTAATCCAAAACCTGTAAAATTAACTGTAATCCTAAAAGTAACCCTAACCCTAAAACTAACATTACCTAACTAACTCTGAAGTTCAAAACTATCCCCAATCATAAATGTAACCCGAAAAGAAATGGCAGCCTGTCTAAAGAATGTCTATGCTGTTCATCAGATTAAAAACTGGTACCACCAAAGACTGGAGTGTATGGAATGGAGATATAGGGGTCTGAAGGATGTCGGGTACTTCATCAACCATTCCTTGCTGATATAATCACGAGTATAGCAGTATAGCAGTACGTAGTGATACCTTTTTATTGGACTAACGTAACATTTAAAACACAAACTAATCTTATTGATTTTTTTGATTGGGTAACAAAAATAATAGACACAGGTGGTGCAGTAGACATTGCTTATTTAGATTTCAGTAAGGCTTTTGATACTGTTCCGCATAGAAGGCTTATTAATAAATTGCAATCTTTGAGCTTGGATTCCAATATTGTTGAATGGATTAGGCAGTGGCTGAGTGACAGGCAACAGAGGGTTGTGGTAAATGGAGTTTATTCGGCGCAAGGTCTTGTTACCAGTGGGGTACCTCAGGGGTCAGTACTTGGACCCATTCTCATTAATATTTTTATTAGTGATATTGCAGAAGGTATTAATGGAAAAGTATGTCTTTTTGCTGATGACACAAAGATTTGCAACAGGGTTGACGTTCCTGGAGGGATCAGCCAAATGACAAATGATTTAGGTAAACTAAAAAAATGGTCGGAGTTGTGGCAATTGAGTTTTAATGTGGATAAGTGCAAGATAATGCACCTGGGACGTAAAACCCCAAGGGCTGAATATAGAATATTTGATACAGTCCTAACCTCAACATCTGAGGAAAAGGATTTAGGGGTTATTATTATTGCAGAGGATCTAAGGGTAAGTAGTCAATGTAATAGAGCAGCAGGAAATGCTGGCAGAATGCTTGGTTGTGTAGGGAGAGGTATTAGCAGTAGGAAAAGGGAAGTGCTCATGCCACTGTACAGAGCACTGGTGAGACCTCACTTGGAGTACTGTGTGCAGTACTGGAGACCGTATCTCCAGAAGGATATAGACATCTTAGAGAGAGTTCAGAGAAGGGCTACTAAAATGGTGTACGGCTTGAAGGAGAAAAGTTACCAGGAAAGGCTTAATGATCTTAACATGTACAGCTTGGAAAAAAGACGAGACAGAGGAGATATGATAGAAACATTTAAATACGTAAAGGGAATCCACAAGGTAGAGGAAGGGAGTATATTTAAAAGGAAACAAAGTAGCAAAACAAGAGGACATAGTCTTAGATTAGAGGGGCAAAGGTTTAAAAGTAACATCAGGAAGCATTATTTTACTGAGAGGGTGGTGGATACATGGAACAGTCTTCCAGTTGAAGTGGTAGAGGCCAAAACAGTAATTGAATTTAAGCAAGCATGGGATAGGCATAAGGCTATCCTAAACAAAAGATAAATCCAGGTAAAGTATCCATGTAATTGGGCAGACTAGATGGGCCGTAAGGTTCTTATCTGCCGACATTTTCTATGTTTCTATGTTTCTAAGCTTTCGAGAGTATTACTCTCTTCCTCCAGTCTGGAAGCTTACTGATCTTACTATATATATATTTAGGGCCCTATTACAATCTTCGCGCAAACGTTTGTGCCGGCGCAAAACCGCATTAACGTGAGGGGTAAAACCCTTTGCGCTGAGCGTCGTTTTACAATGCCAGCGCAACAAACGCACGTAATCGTCTACCACGGGTGAACCTGCGAGATTGCTGCGCGAGCGTACTTTACAGCGTCCGTCCTATACTTAACATGCATTTGTGCGCTGGTACGCGGATGGTAATACAATCTATGCGCAGTTTGTGTACGCACAGCCTTTGCGCATAATTTCAGCAACTCCTAAAAGCTGGTGTTAACGGCAAATCTGACCGACCTGGCCGAAACCAAATACACCAGCCCAAAAAAAAAAAAAAAAATGCAGGAAAGTATAGTTACACATTCTACACATACCCAAAAAATAAATTTGAGAAGTTGTGTGTGCATTTATTATTGATGCAACATATATGCTCAGATTGACTAGGGCATGCGCAATTTCTTAACGTGAGATAATTGTGGTTCTTAATTCTGATTGGCTGAATCGCGTGAAAAAAACAGTCCGCACACTGATTTCTGCACGCAACGTTGCTGCAAGCGCATTTGTGCGCGTCCGTTTTACGCGCGTTATTGCTTGACAGATGAAAAAATGCACGAGGATTATTATTCCAGCGTGGATTTATGCACGTTAACGTTTAACGCTTGGCGCACAAATTCACACGTTGCGTGAGCATTTTAACGCGAAGATTGTAATAGGGTCCATAATGTTTATAGCTGCAGAGGACAGTTACACATCCCGGCAATTCAGAGAACCGCTTACAGAGCTCGTGTGTTACATTTTCCAATTGCAGCAAAGAACTCTGGGTAGCATATGCAAATGAAGTTTAGAACTTCACTTTTTTTTCATCTACAGGGTTATTCAAAGAGATCCGAATTGCTTGAGAAAGGTAACCGAACGCTGAAAATCAGCGTTCGGTTACCTTTCTTGGCCATTCGGCTATCCAGAGAGCAGGCAATTCGCCAGGATACGGCGCCTGTTCGGTGCCTGTTCGAGGGCAGTGAAATCCCCATGAAAATGCACTGCTTCATCTATTCAGAGAACACAAACCAGCAGTGAAAGGTTCCCGAAATGCCCTGCCATTCGGTGGTTTAATTCGGCAAATTTATTCAGGAGAATCCCATAGGCTTCAATGTTAAAAAATATTCCCGTTTTAATTCAATATCTAATAAACCGTTCATTATAAAATTCTGCAGTAAAGAGTCTCTTTATTTATAGATTTTTTAGGATATTTTAATTATTTTTCTGAATTTTTTTTTTTTTTAAAAGTCCGATTTTTTTTTATTTTTTTTAAAGTTTACTTATTTTTTCTGTAACAGCCCTCTTTATTATTATTCCCTGGACCTCATATGTAAATTTCAGACATTTTTGCTCAGTAGTTTCTTTGCAAACAGCGTTTCACTTTTCAATCATTCATGCAAACTGTTTTCCTAATTTATTCACTTCACTCTGTCTGCGGTGTCGGCTTTTTCCGGTGGCTTCACCGTGTGCGATCGACTCCTGCTCGGGTTTTTCCGTGGTTTTCGGCAGGTTAATCCAGATCTTTTTGAGGCTTTTCAGCTTGCATTCGCTGGGTTTTGCGGTTAGTTTTCGTCAGGTTTGCGGTAGCTTTTCCCTGCAATTCGGGGACCCTGTGGTGTTTGCTGAATACACTGCAGGGTCACCGAAATGGGATCAGCAAAAGGAGCCGAATTGAAGAGAACGAAAAGTCACCGAACGTGCGGTGACGTTTCGAATCTCTTTGAATAACCCTGCTAGTCTCTGTAATAACACAGAACCCTCCTTGCCCAATGCCATGTCATACTAGATGGCTTTTTTTTTAGCAAAGGCCAGGTTATGCAACCAGTCACAATCACTCCTGTACAGCTGTTTCAGGCTCATTTGCCCTCATCAGCAGGAGATACAATGTAACTGGTTGCTATTGATGCTTAAACCCCCAGGGTAAATCAATACGCATTTACGTTGTGGAGGGCAGAAAAGTGAGATTAAAAGCCTCCACACAGCAAATAATAAAGTTTATAGTTGCAGAGGACATTTGTATATATTGCAGCCTATTTAAAGAACCGCTGTACTGTCTTTTAGTTGAATTGAATTTAAAAGAATTGGCACTGCCAAAGTCTATATAAACATAACCAAAATCATTTAATACAAAAACACATTCAGGGTTATTCAAAGAGAATCGAAAAGTCACCGCATGTTCAGTGACTTTTCGTTCTCTTCAATTCGGTGCGATTTGGCGATCCCATTTCGGCGACCCTGCGGTGTATTCAGCAAGCACCACAGGGCCGTCGTAATGCAGGGAAAAGCCGCCGCAAACCCGACGAAAACGAACGGCAAAACCCAGGCGAATGCACACCGAAACCCGCAAAAACATCTGGATTAACCCCGCTGAAGACGCCGGAGAAAGCCGAGCAGGAGTCGATCACAGCGCAGAGCAACCGCCGGAAAAACCCAACACCGCAGATGAATGGAGTGAAAAAAAAAGGAAAACAGTTTGCTTGAATGTTTGAAAAGTGAAACGCTGTTTGCAAAGAAACTACTGAACGAAAATGTCTATATAGAAGATCCAATGAATGATAATAAAAGGGCTGTTACAGAAAAAAGATGGAAAAAAAACCCAGAATTTTTTTTGAAAAAACCCCCAGAAAAAATGCTTAAACGATGCTAAAAAATCTATATATAAAGAGACTTTTTACTGCAGAATATAATAATAAACTGTTTATAAGATATTGAATTAAAACAGGAATATTTTTAACATTGAAGCCTATGGGATTCGCCTGAATAAACCTATCGAATGAAGCAACCGAATGGCAGGGCATTTCAGCAACTTTTCACTGCTGGTTTGTGTTCTTTGAATAGACGAAGCATTACTTCTCTATGGGGATTCACTGCCCTCGAACAGGCACCGAACAGGCACCGTATGTGCAGGCAATTTGCCAACATTTGGCGAACTGCCTGCTTTCTGGATAGCCGAATGGCCAGGAAAGGTAACCATACGCTGAATTTCAGCGTTCGGTTACCTTTCGGTAGCCATTCGGATCTCTTTGAATAACCCTGATTGATTTTGCTGTATCCCCAATATGCAATATTTTTCTTTTTAATTTTACTCCACCTCTTCAAAACAAAGTTGCCGCAAAATAAAAAATAGTGTCTCTTTTAAATGCATAGGCCCCTATTACGATCTTCACGCTAGCGGTAGCGCTCACCTGCGTGAGCGATAGCGTTAGCTGCGGTATTTGCCGCATATTACAATCCAAACGCAAACGGGTTAAAAAACCCATTTGCGTTTGGGACCTTGCGCTTCTCAGCGCGAGGTCACTGCACTTTGCGCTCCCTATACTTAACATGCTGAGCGCAAAGTGTTAATCAGCGCTGGTATTACAATGTCCCAGCGCTGATTAACGCCTGGCTCTGGTCAACGAAAAGTTAACCAGAGCCAGGACCTGGTGTTAATGGATTCCGCTAGTGCAAAATCCGTTAACACCAGCTAAAATAAAAAATCCTATACTTACCTCCCTGTCCCGCGGCGAGGACCGCGGCTCCGGGCGCCTCCACCGGCCGGCGAGAGCAGGGAAAGACAGGGGGAAAAAGTCCCCCCTGTCTCTCCCTGCGTATCACTACGCCGACCGGCCGGATCTCGTGATGCGAGATCCGGCCGGTCACGTGACCGGCAGAGAGGAACTCAGTGGAGTCCTATGGACTCCAGCGAGTGCATGCTCGCGGCTGCGCTCAGCGCTGCCGCGAGCATCCCGGCTTTTTACAGGTGCTACAATGCAGGCAGCATTTTTTTCCGCCCGCATTAATCCCCCGTTAAACCTGGGGCAGTAGGGGGAATACCGCAGGCGCAGTTTTTTCCCCCCTACCGCCCCCGGTTTAGCGCGGGGATCGTAATAGGGCCCATAGTCTTTTCTTCAGTATTATGTTTATTTTCAGACTTCCTATTCCTGTTCTATATATTCGCATGATTTACCAGAGGAAAGGAGCTATCCTTGCTTTACACTCTGAATCATAAGCAGCTCTGTTAGTAAAAGTGCTTGAAATAATTGGTATGGACTGAGAGGGCTGATGCGTTGAATACATTGAAGTCTATTTATAAGAGGGGCTTGGCTATCAGTGTTACTAAGTGGACTACGATATGTATTTCTAAATAAAGCTCCACATCAGTTGATAGGTTAAGGAAGAAGCGTGCTTCCTGTGAACTAAATTTATGCTTTTAAGCACATGATACGACAGTGACACATAAATAAATAGCCATAGAAGGTCCAATGCCTGACTGAGGGCTCGATTTCTATTGGCTGATATTTGAAAAAGAAATTTTAGAAAACTAATGGCAGGTTTCTGATGATATTTTTTTACAAAATATCAGTTGATTCAGTTGAAACATTTGGCTGTAGGCGGACATCGATAAATGGCCACTTGTTGAAAACAATTGGAGGTCTAGGTGTGAAAAAAATGTGTTTTTTTTTAAGTAACTAAATAATCACTGCTAACATGCGTAACCCTAAAAATATCCCCAAAACCCAAACAGAAACCTATCCATAAAAATGTCTTACAGGGTAATTCAAAGAGATCCGAATTGCTTGAGAAAGGTAACCGAACACTGAAAATCAGCGTTCGGTCATCTTTCTTGGCCATTCGGCTATCCAGAGAGCAGGCAATTCGCCAAATCCTGGCGAATTGCCTGAACATACGGTGCCTGTTCGGGGGCAGTGAAATCCCCATGAAAATGCACTGCTTCGTCTATTCAGAGAACACAAACCAGCAGTGAAAGGTTCCCGAAATGCCCTGCCATTCGGTGGTTTAATTCGTCAAATTTATCCAGGCGAATCCCATAGGCTTCAATGTTAAAAATATTCCTGTTTTAATTCAATATCTAATAAACAGTTCATTATAAAATTCTGCAGTAAAGAGTCTCTTTATTTCGAATCTCTTTGAATAACCCTGTTAGTGTTATGTTTTATTTCATAAATCAACACATAAATGTAACCCTTTAGCTGCGGATGATGTGTTGGGGACATTCTGTGGGGGTCCGCATGCTGTGTACGGAAGACATCCCCCACATGTCACCCGGTCTGCCGGCCTCCCTCCGCATACTTACCTCTCTGTCTGAGGTCCAGCGGTGGGTCTGACTTCCAGACATCCAAACCTGCAAAAACTCATTTCAGGGAGCCCCCCCACACAGTTTTGATGGTGTTTTTTCCCACGGTTTATTTAAAAAAACATTAAAGATAATTAGAAACAGTCAGGATACAGTCAGGAAACAGTCCCCCTCTCTCTCTCTTTATAACACAGGATACCCCCTCTGCGGCTCTCTCTCTGTATAATACAGTCAGGATACTTCCTCTGAGGCTCTCTCTCTGTATAATACAGTCAGGATACTTCCTCTGAGGCTCTCTCTCTCTCTCTCTTTATAACACAGGATACCCCTCTGAGGCTCTCACAGTCAGGCACACAGCCAGGATTAACCCCCTGAGGCCCACAAGCACAGTCAGGATTAACCCCTCTGAGGCTCACAAACACAGTCAGGATTAACCTTAACTTTTCAATTAACCTCCCCCCCCATTACTGATGGGGAGGGAGAGAGGTCCAAAGGACTCAGCGCGTCCTCTGAAGCCAAGTGCACACGCGCGTCCTCCGCATGGAAGGGGTGAAACTGAGCATGCCCCCCAACGGATCCCACCTCTCCTGAATGAAAATCCGGGCATTTCTGAAGTATTTGTGGGGATTCTGCATTCACTTCAGGGAGACTCCCAGAACTTCCAGGAGATTTGGGATTCCCTGAACTTCTTTGATGTCAGACCCCACTTTTAAACCCACCCTGGCGCACTAACATCATCACGCCGGCGAGCGATGACGTCAGTATCAGGTGCTCCCCTGGTAGAGCCAGGAGAGGGCCTGAAAGGGCAGGGGAAGTTAGGAAAAAAAAAAAGGTTTCGCTGGAAAGGTCACAGTCTAACCTTTCCAATGATGCCTCTCTTTGATCCCTTAGGTGCCAGTCATTTTAACCTCCCTGGTGGTAATCCCGAGTTTGGCTTGGGGTTTAATTATCAGTACCAAAAGCGGTAACCCCGAGCCACACTCAGGATTACACTGTAGTATAATTTACCTTGTCCCTGCGATCCCCCAATGTCCTCCTGCTGAGTCCTCCTGCCGATGCCAGAATAAATGATATAATATAAAGATAATGAAATAATCAGACTGCCAGGGAGGTTTATATAATAAATCCCTCAAACTGCACCCATTATCCTGCCTGCTGTGCCTTTATCAATTGCTTTGTCACTTTGTGGCTCTTACCCATCAAACCCTGCATGAACACAACTATCAGCCAGTGTGTTTGTCTTGTTGTTGGCAGGTGGGCATTCACTGTTGCAGGGCAAGTGGTTGCAATGCTAATGGTTGTAGCACGAGTGATTGCAGTGCTATCTGCTGCCAAAAGTAGCCCCATGCTCTTAGTAGGTTTTAGAGTTAGTGTGCCTTGGTTGCGGGGGGGTTATCACAAAACAGAAAACCTGTCCCATCACACAACAGAAAACCCCACTCACACCACACAGAATACCCCACCACAACAGAAAACCCCATCCCAATAAATTGAAAACCTGGCCCCACCCCACAACATAAAACTCTGTCCCAATACATAACAGAATGCCCACAAAACAGAAACCCCCGTCACACAAAATAATACCTCACCCCATCACCCAACAGAAAACTCTTCCCACACCACACAACAGAAAACTCTGCCCATCGCACAACAGAAAACTCTGCCCATCGCACAACAGAAAACTGTGCCCATCGCACAACAGAAAACTCTGCCCATCGCACAACAGAAAACTCTGCCCGTCACACAACAGAAAACTCTGCCCTTCGCACAACAGAAAACTCTGCCCCTTGCACAACAGAAAACGCTGCCCGTTGCACAACAGAAAACGCTGCCCGTCGCACAACAGAAAACTGTGCCCATCGCACAACAGAAAACTCTGCCCATCGCACAACAGAAAACTCTGCCCGTCACACAACAGAAAACTCTGCCCTTCGCACAACAGAAAACTCTTCTCGTCGCACAACAGAAAACTCTGCCCCTTGCACAACAGAAAACTCTGCCCGTCGCACAACAAAAAACGCTGCCCGTCGCACAACAGAAAACGCTGCCCATCGCACAACAGAAAACGCTGCCCATCGCACAACAGAAAACGCTGCCCATCGCACAACAGAAAACGCTGCCCATCGCACAACAGAAAACTCTGCCCGTCGCACAACAGAAAACTCTGCCCGTCGCACAACAGAAAACTCTGCCCGTCACACAACAGAAAACTCTGCCCATCGCACAACAGAAAACTCTGCCCATCACACAACAGAAAACTCTGCCCGTCGTACCACAGAAAACTCTGCCCTTCGCACAACAGAAAACTCTGCCCGTCGCACAACAGACAACTCTGCCCTTCGCACAACAGACAACTCTGCCCTTCGCACAACAGACAACTCTGCCCTTCGCACAACAGACAACTCTGCCCTTCGCACAACAGAAAACTCTGCCCTTCGCACAACAGACAACCTCAGTCTTAATAACCAGTGTAATAATAACACAGTAAGTGAACAGACAACACTTAACTAAAGTCAACATTCTATTTGTAATACAAATTTTAAGGCTGTGTCTTTTGTGTGTGGGGGTGACAGAGTCTGCACATTGGGTTGTGTCGAGGGATCATTGGGGGGGTTACAGTAATTTTCCTATGCATATAGCAAAATGTTCAGATATTGTACAATTTAATAACTACATGTACATTGTGAGCTTGTGTACATTATCTCTCAGGAATTTGATAGTTTAAGAGTCTGTTTGAGTGATGAATTACTTGTTTGCTACACGACGAAGAATTATGTGAAGGCTGATGCTAAGTCTTGCATTGCAATATCCCACAGCAGTCTAGATTTGCCGCATTCTGACATTAAAATGGCCATTTTAAGTCACTTTTTATATATTATTCTTATTGATGGCAATAAAGCTCTGTGGAATGTGTATATAACGAAAATTAATAATGATAGATTAGGACAACACATAATGTAACATCAATCCACTTGCTAGAACATTCTTTGCACAAATAAGCTTCTGATGTTGCCAGTCCTGTGCCCTTATTAACGAAGAGTATTATTTTACAAGCTATCCAAATATTAATAATAAAACAAATGTAATCACAAAAGGGTTGCTGTCCTGTTAAACAAAATCATGGTTATTCACAAATGTGTCAAAGAAATAATTAACATTTACATAATAATACAGAGGAGTATAAGGTTATGTGTCAAGTTCTTGTTTCAGCAATACTTTTCCTCAATGTCTGGCTACCACTCCTGGTGCCATATTTGTGAAGACCATTGTGATCATGGCTTTTTCCACACACAGACATGCCTACTAAGGGCAAGGCTTCCATCACAAATTTTGGGGCCCACTGCTGAACTACTGTCTGGGCCCCCCTTCGCTCAGCTGTCTGTCTCAGTAAACTAATTAAAAATAAATAATTATGCCCCCTCTTGTGCTCTCCTTATATTCCAGTTATCTACATCCCCGGTGCTCCAGAAAGGGGATATAAAGTGTTCCCTGGTCACAGTGCATTCGCTGTGCACCTCTATCTGGTTCAGACTATAATAATCGCTACCTCAGTGATGAGTCAGAGTGCTACTAATGATCCCAGATATGGCGGCCAATCGGGAAATTTGCAGGTATCTTGTTGGCAAGTCCTGGGTGGCATGGAGGGACCCTTACATCCGCATATGACTAGACAAGCTGCTTATGGTTTGGAAAGGATGAGGGCAGCCTGGAGTCACTGGGCACCTGAACAAATCATGGGCTGTCACCCCCTGAGGGTGGCACTAACTAGGGGCTCTCTCGATATTCAAAGTATACCATACACATTGGGCATGGGACTTCTGATTCATTGTGAGATCCAGATTATGGGCATGCGCATTGATTGTGGGACCCACTGCTCGTGGCATGATTAACATCATGTTGGCAGAATTAATTTCTCTCACCTGTTTTAGATTAGGAATTTCCCGTGTATATGACTGGGTTTGCCATTCTTTTGTTTTTAATGATCCCTAAGGAAGACACAGTCGAACACGTGGAAACTTTTATTTATGCTGGGAATATATTATACTTCCACCAAAAGCTGTCTCATGTGCATCTTCATTCCAGCACCAGCGTCCAGTTCTACAGGATTGTTAACACGCAGGGAGTGGTGAAATCCATGGTTGAGAGCACAAAGCATTTATGACATGACTATGTGGGTTATTCAAAGAGATCCGAATCGTGGCCGAAAGGTAACCGAACAGTGAAATTCAGCATACGGTTACCATTTCCCGGGGGGGGGTCTCTCTCTCAAGGATAACTGGATCCGATGGATTGCCTTCTGTCTCCCATCAAAGTTGCATCAATTAAGGATGGGTGGGACCATCGGATCCAGTTATCCTTGAGGGTGAGACCCCCCCGGGAAGTGGTCTGAAGCTCATATACAGAGCCACCGACCAGGAGGCTCTTCAACACGTGAGTGCACATTTTATAGATTTTGTAACATTCATGGTATGAAAATGGGATCACGCTAAATACTGTATATTTGGGGTACATACGGGTCCCACGCGATTGAAAAGGAATCTAAAGATCAAGGATTTCGGTTTGATGGGAGGAAAGTGTTGTTTATGTTTGCACATATTTACTCTATGTTCTATCAATTTTTGACTTCCTTATAGCCCCACTTTTTCTAATCATCATCACTGAATATCTCATGCTAAAGGAGGAAGCATCAAGAGGAACATATAAGGTAAATTATATAAGATTGAGTATAACATGTATTGCTATGTTCCTTCTTGATAGCATCCTTGCAATAGTGCCTATTCCAGCCATGGCAAAAAGTGATATTGATTGAAACAGATCCTCAAAGTTACTCTATTTTTTTATTATTCTCTTATTACTTTGGTTACCGTCCCACCAATACTGACGTCCGAGAATCTTAATTCAATATATGTTATCAATATATTCCTTCTAATATTATATTGAATTTAGGACTATGTAAACTGTTGTAAACTCCTGTTATAGGTATAATCATAACCTCTAATAAGTAACAGTTTGTTTCACCAATGGAATTTTCAATGTCTCTATAACACTTAACACTTCCAATACAGAGAAGTACATGGGTATCTTTAATCTATTGTTCTCAAATATATTGCCCCTAAATTTTAGATTATTTACCTGGATTAAAGGGAATAGAAGGCCAACAGCGAAGTTGCTAATCCAATTAATGGTTCCAGCTATCATAAATGCTGATGGACGTTGGGACTGTTGGAAAAATTCAGCAACCAAAACGAACGGGATCCCACCTTTAAAGGAAAAATATATAATTATTTTAAAATATATAACATTTTGTCGTAACTTTATGATTATATATATGTTACGCCATTACTCGGTTATTGTTAGCAAGCAGTATAAAAAGGCTTATGTACATAAGTAAACGTAATGAAACTAGCCCATAAGACGCATATGATTTGCACGTTTACACAAGTTGGATTGATTAAAATAACTATATCCTTATTCAAAATTACAGCTTATCTCAACTCCTCCACTACCAGCTTGTTTCCTATAAAACCCATGCCAGGATCCAACAGATTTAGGAAAAATATATATCTGAAAATCCTAAAAGCATATTTTCAAACAGCATCGACTATTTGACAGGCAGATGGTGCCATCTGGTGGCCAAAAAGCAACGCTACATCTCCTTAATACAGCCTGCTCTCAATTTTCTACTTGGAAAAAATGTATATTACATATTCCAAGCTATTCAAACTGTTTCGGCACCTCGTCTGACATGCCCGGGGTGCAAAAACCTCTGGAGACCATTCTGAGGTCTATTTTCAGGCAAATTTAGTTTGCAATAAAGGTAATTTCTCAGCATTGATTCTGGCGACACAGGAGATAAGTTTACCTTCTCCTCCCATACTCTGGACTCTTTGAGACCAAATTGTTTTGTTTGAGACCAAAATGTTTTGTTGTAGTTATAATTAATTTTCATACTTATTTTAACAGTTTGCAAGCAGGAAGCATATTCTTCTTTCGTTTTGTAAATCCCCTCCATTGAGGGAAAGTATATTGATGTTTTCTTTTGTCCTTATTATAGGGTTATTCACATCTAGGCATTTTTCTAACACTGGCTCATGACTCATGAAATTCTTTTTAAAATTGATAAGATTTTGCTCCAATATCTCCTATATTATTCACACTGTCATATAATCGCTCTGTTTTTATTAATTGTTCTCCTTGTGCTTTTTGTGGCCATAAAAATTCAATAAAAACTGTTGGAACATAAAATAGAATTTTATGGCGCTAGCATAATATGCTACAAACTGAAAAGCACAAAACTAGGCTTTCTTTATTCATATTTCTAGGATTGCTCAGGATCAAACCATTTAGGCTAGGGTCAGACGAACGCATTTTCGCGTTGTCTGTGAAAAAGTGCGTTCGAACAAATAGACGCATTTTTTCACGGAGTACGCGATAGCGGTCATACGATGCGCATTTGCATCCGTGATTTTGTACGGATCATCAATAAAACACTTTGTGCGTCTGGACGTTATGTTGGCCGGACATTAGCAGCGTCTGACGTCTCCAAATCACGCAAACACGCCTCTAGCGGACGCAGCGCACTCTGTACGTCCGTACTAGCAGTTTAACGTTCTCGAAAAAATGCGTTCGTTTTCCACTTGCGTTGCGCAGCCGGACTTTTGTGCGACCGTACTTCGTATATTGGCCGTCATTGCCCGGCATTTGCTGCTAGTGCGGCCGTGATTAAGTGCGCCAGAACGCGCGTTCGCACTGCGCTCGTCTGACCCCAGCCTTAACCAGCCATTCAAGCAGTCATACAATGCCCAAAAGATCTTTCCTTTTTATCCACATTTTCAAGAATTCTTTAGTGGAAGCTCAACGAAAACCATGTTCTGTATAACAATGGATTGTAACAATTGTCACAGGAATTCTAGTTTATGCATTTGACATTAAAGTATGTTTGACATTATAGACTTGACAGATCCAACATAAATACTTAAACGGATACTCGATAAAAAAATAGAGTTCCCTTTATTTTGCCTTTAAATAATTGGGCAGATGCTGTTGACAGAAACAACTATAATCCAAAGGCGCACTAATAGAGATTTCACATAAATTTACATATAGAGAAATAGGTCACTAGTGCTCGCAGAAGGATAACATGCAATGATAGCGAATTTCCAAAAACCACACGAATAGCAGTGCACGTAAGAGGTAATGATTAGTGATGGGCCGAACACCCCTGTGTTCGGTTCGCATTCAAACTCGAACATTTGAAAAAAAGTTTGAATTCGAACGCGAACACGATTCGAACTCAATGCAAGTCAATGGGGCTCAAAAGTTTGAAAATTACGGTCCCTTCCAGAGGGCATATATGCAAGATACTGGTCATAAAAGGTGTATGGGTGTCCGGGTACTGCCCTGGGGGACAGGAAACCATGAAAAACAAATTTAAAAAAAAAAAGTTTTTAACCAATTTACTGCTGAGTGCTGAGCCATTTCACCGCTGTGTGCTGAGCTCCTTTTTACCGCTTTTGCTCAAATTTAAACGCGATTTGAAGCCATGGGAAATGTTTGAGCAACAACGAGTGGGAAAAATTATGATCTTAACGCAAACGTTAACGCTCATTTGCCTGAGCATTAACGTTTGCTGCGGCGTTCACCGCATATTACAATCCAAACGCAAACAGGTTAAGTAACCAAATTTGTAAGAAGAATAATTAATGCAGCATATGAATCCTCACACTGCCGGGCAGCACCTCTACAGTATAATTAATGCAGCATATGAATCCGCACACTGCCGGGCACCACGTCTACAGTATAATTAATGCAGCATATGAATCCTCACACTGCCGGGTAGCACCTTTACAGTATAATTAATGCAGCATATGAATCCGCACACTGCCGGGCAGCACCTCTACAGTATAATTAATGCAGCATATGAATCCTCACACTGCCGGGCAGCACCTCTACAGTATAATTAATGCAGCATATGAATCCTCACACTGCCGGGCAGCACCTCTACATTATAATTAATGTAGCATATGAATCCTCACACTGCCGGGCAGCACCTCTACAGTATAATTTATGCAGAATATGAATCCTCACACTGCCGGGCAGCACCTCTACATTATAATTAATGTAGCATATGAATCCTCACACTGCCGGGCAGCACCTCTACAGTATAATTTATGCAGAATATTATTCCGCACACTGCCGGGCAGCACCTTTACAGTATAATTTATGCAGAATATTATTCCGCACACTGCCGGGCAGCACCTTTACAGTATAATTTATGCAGCATATGAATCCTCACACTGCCGGGCAGCACCTCTACAGTATAATTATTGCAGCATATGAATCCTCACACTGCCGGGCAGCACCTCTACAGTATAATAATGCAGCATATGAATCCTCACACTGCTGGGCAGCACGTCTACAGTATAATAATGCAGCATATGAATCCTCACACTGCCAGGCAGCACCTCTACAGCATTGTAATGCAGCATATGATTCCGCACACTGCCAGGCAGCATCTCTACAATATGATTAATGCAGCATGTGATTCCGCACACTGCCGGGCAGCAAACTGTGGCTTATAATATTCTGCAGTAAAGAGTCTCTTTATTTTTAGAGATTTTAGGATTTTTTAACCATCTTTTACAATTTTTTTCCAAAAAAAAAAATTTCGAACTTCTTGCAAAAGTTCGCAGTTCGCGAACTTTCGAACAGCTGATGTTCGAATCGAACCAGCAGCCCATCCCTAGTAATGATATCCTTTTTATAAGTGTGCACGGTGTGCAGAGAGCTCCCAAATGTAATGATTAGTATAAGTTATATGGAGGAGAATGAGATAAATCTGTTTGCTTTTCTGGATCTGTTCCTTTTGTACCTCCAAAAGAACAACGAGAGTATAGCAGCAATGGCGCAGAATCTCTATATAGAGAAGGCACTGTGCTAGATAACGAAAAAACACTCACATACTTCAGAGCTACAAATTAGAAGAATATGTTTAATTGAAACGTAGACCAGTTTATATGAGAAACGGGGGATGGTGGTAAAATGACACAATCTACAGAATACTTTGTCTACATGAGGCGGATGTGAATTCCTTCAGGAGATACAGAAACTTTGATTAGTTTAACCCCATCACTGCTGAGCCATTTCACCCCTTATTTTTTATTTATATTTTTATTTTTTATTTTTTTTATTTCCATTTAACGTGGTTATTTTTGGTATCATTGGAAAGGCCATGCTCTGGTAAATTTTCAAGATGGACATCAGTCCCTCAGGGGTCTGTTATAGGACCATTTCTATTCAATTATTTTATAAATGACCTTGAGATAGGTATTGAAAGTCATGTATCCGTGTTTGCAGATGAAACAAACTAGGAAAAGTAATACAATGTGAGCAGGAAGGAGTGAAGATAAGAACACACAAGCAACTTATTCCCTAAATGGTACTGAGTTAGGGAAATCAAAGCAGGAGAAGGATTTGGGAATAATCATGGATTTAAAATTAAGTAGCAATGCCCAATGTCAAATAGCAGTTGCCAAGGCCAGCAAGGTATTGGCATGCATTAAAAGGGGAGTTCACTCTCTGGATGAAAACATAATTTTGCCTGTTTTATAAATCAACTAGTTGTTATTAAGCCTGCTCGAGGGCAGTCTATTGATGTTGTTGCCAGCTCAGAATCCGTGTCCATATATTTGCTTTTCAATGTCCTATCCAAGAGTATCTCCATATATAAATGCGTTTGTAACACGTCCGCCACCGTCCCGTCCGCAACAGGAGGGCCGAGTGAGCAGCTGTGATGGGTGCGCGCTCAGCTGACAGCGCATTACAAAGGCATTTATATATTAGAGCAGGCTCCTCTTCCCTCTTAAGATTGTAAGCTCACAGGAGCGGCTCCTCTTCCCTCTCAAGATTGTATGCTCACAGGAGCAGCTCCTCTTTTCCCTCTTAGATTGTAAGCTCACATGAGCGGCTCCTCTTTCCCCTTTTAGATTGTAAGCTCCTATGAGCGGCTCCTCTTTCCTTTTAGACTGTAAGCACACGTGAGCGGCTCCTCTTTCCCCTCTAAGATTGTAAACTCACGGGAGCGGCTCCGCTTTCCCCGCTTAGATTGTAAACTCACGGGAACAGACTCCTCTTTTCCCTCTTAGATTATAAAGGGTATAGGGGGTTGGCTGTATATTGTGGGGTATGGGGGGGGTGGATGTATTTGGGTGGTATAGGGGGTTGGATGTATAGGGGGTGGGTGTATATGGGGGTATAGGGGGGCAAATGTATAGGATGGTATAGGGACCCGGATGTATATGGGGTTATATGGTGGTCGGATGTGTATGGGAGGTATAGGGGATCAGATGTGCATGGGAGGTATAGTGGGTTGGATGTGTATGGGGGGGTCGGATGCCTGCGGGAGGTATATGGGGTGCTAAAAACAATTCTTGCACGAGACAGCACTGAGACTGCATTTGTGCGCGTACTGTTTGCGCACGTAATTGATCGGAAGAAAAAAGCCGCGAGGATTGTAATTACAGCAGTGGCGAGCGCAAAAGTTTAACGCTTGGTGCAAAAAAATTCGCTTTGCACCAGGCTTTTTGCGCAAAGATTGTAATATAGCCCTTTATTTTTTTTTCCAAAGCGATGGCATTGTCCATTTACCACGTGTAAAATGAGCAATACCACTGCTTTTTTTCACCTTCTAATTTTCCACTTTGGGAGCAAGTTCAGTATTTTATAAATAGTAATATTATTTATAAAACACCATGCTCCAAAACACAAGCGAAAATTTTCATTGTGTTTCAGTTTCATTTCACTAAATTACAAAAAAAGGCACCAAAATCTTCAGCTCCAGGCCCATAGAGATCTTAGTCTGGCCCCGGTGCCAGTATCACAAGCTAAAGCAGACCTGCTGTGAATTTGAGGCAAAGATGAGGCTAGACACGATCGAGATTGTCACAGATGTGAAATAATTGGAGGTCATGAAGCCCCTTTATATAGGTAAGACGCAGGCTTGTAGCAATAATAACCAGCACGACTTTAAAAGTATAATTGCTTGATGTAGTAAATAATCAGGAGGCATGAGCAAGTGTCATTTACGACATTCCCTAAAACAATGTCACTGAACCGCCACGCAGGCAGAGATTTCCCACACAGGACATCATAACAATAATTATAATTTTAAGTGCCATAATTCAACAAACTGTCACTTAACAAACCGGCATTTAATGATGATTAAAAGAAGTGTATTTTTTTCAGAGTCAAACTATTACAACTTTCTTTTAAACCTAGTTAAACTCTTACTACATCATTAAAGTAATGGAATGCTTCATACTTTTCGTTCGGTACGTTTGACACGATAATAATGTCAAATGACTGTAGTCTATTTAACATCAGAGCTAGAATTGTCAAGACTAATTTTATGAGCTATCATATATTGGAATAACTTTGCAGCCTGTGCTCAATTTTTTTCTCTTAATCTTTATAATGCACGTTTCCTTACTTTTAACGTACATTTAAGGGAAGAGTCTGTACAAGAACACTTCGACTTTATAAGATGATACTTTGTGTCATTTTACCAACAACAGCAGGTGAGACAGACTGACTGAGAAAATGCAAACCCTGATTCCTAAACTGACTGGAAATGTAATTATGCCCAGGCTACATGAGAATAAATATAAATATAAATATATATATATATATATAATCAGGACACTCCCCAAATAAATAATAAAACCATAAGGCACAGACGGCCCTGCCCGTAGGATAATTGTATTGCAAATGCAGCACTTTATACAAGTGCTCAGCCAGACATCCCGTGAGTTTACCGAGGCAAGTGAAACAAAAGGGGACAGGGGGAGTGTGGAGAAAATTACCAGAGAGAATATAGCAGACACTGCATAATGATAGACCAAGAGCTTGGGCATGATAAGGTTAAACCGAACAAGGATTGAGGCAGCTGAGAAACGGAGGCTATATAATAATTAGGATGGGGGCTGGGTGGGAGGTGGATGGGGGCAGGAAAGGAGGGTGGATGTTACAACAGAGGGAAAAATAGTGGTGGAGAGTGACTTTCTGGGTTTCTTGCAGGGAGCAGAGGGAGAGATAGCTTTGAATATGGCTTGTTTGTGTTCAAGGGAAAAATGGTGGTGGTTGTACCCATGAAGATTATATATATTTAAACATATATAGTATACACTGCAGCAGAACAGGAGAAAATGCTCAGACAGGAGTGGTGTCATTTGCAATTCTCCTACATAACCTCACTTTAGACTTAAGGCTCCAAAGTGGAAAGCACAGAAATTTCCCTGCAAATCGACAACAGTACGGTGAATTCACTAAACACCAGATGGTCATCGTAGTGCGCCAAAGATACAGTCAACAAAGCCTCATGAAAAAGTTGGAGAACATCACCGAAAAACACTGAAAACCGCCAAAGTGGCCTTGGAGAAACCCACCAAACTGTAAAAACCCTCCCCAAAAAATAACCATGTGTCTAACTAATAAGAAAGCTCCTTTAAAGAAGAATAAAAAGGTCTGTTACGGAATAAAAAATAAACACATTTTAACCTCCCTGATTTTTTCAAAATTTGGTGTCTAAAAGCGTTTCAATTTTTTTTGCAAGGAAAAATTTATTTATTTATTTATAAAGGGCCCTATTACATTCTTCGCGCATTTGTTTTGCGTGCACGGCAATGCGCATTTGCGTGAGTGCAGAACCATTTGCGTAGAACGTCGTATTACGACATTCACGCAAACGATGTTCGTAATCGTCTACCGCGATTGACCCTGCACGAACAAATTTTCCTGTGTGTATCCTATACTTAACATTGTCAGTGCAAATGCGTTTGTGCGCTGGTACGCGGATGGTACTACAATCTGCGCGCAACGATGGTTTGCGCGAATTTTCGGCACGTCTTTGAAAAGCAGGTGGTAACTGTAAATTTGATCGTCCTGGCTGAAACGAAATACACCAGCACAAAATAAAAAATACAGCACAGTACAGTTACACATTCTACACATACCCAAATAATAAAATTACTTTATTATTTTTTTCCTGTAGCATATATACTCAAATTGACTTTGACAGGGGCAACAACCTAACGTTAGAAAATGGTGGTTCTCAATTCTGATTGGCTGAATCCCGTGAAAAAAACAGTCCGAACACAGATTTCTGCTCGCAACGTACTTTGCGCAAAGTTTTGCGCGTCATTTATACGCACAAAAGTTTTTGACGGACGAAAAAATGCACTCGGATCGAAACACCACGTAAATTTGCACGCGATCACGTTTTTGTTCGTGCGCAAAAAAAATTGCACTGCGCAAGCTCAATTGCACAGAGAGTGTAATAGAGCCCAAAGTATGTTACCAGGAAGGATACATTGAGATTTCTCTCGTTTTCAAGTATGTCCTGGGTTCAAGAACATTGAAATGTTACAGTCATTACAGAAATACAAAGTAATACAATGCAAGATATTAAAAATAACTACAAACATACATATTAACAGAAAATAAATATTTAGGAAATAGTCATTATGTCACATGTTTACAGGTGCATTCCGTATTGAGGTATGTTAATAGGGAGCTTGAGTGACTTAAGACTGGGGGAAGATTTGATGGCGTCTGGGAGGTTGTTCCATAACTGCGGTGCTCTGTAGGAAAATGAGGATCGAGCCACTTTCTTTTTATATTGTGGTATTGCAAGTAAGGTGCAGGTCCTGGATCAGAGGTTATAGGATGAGGGAACTGCTAGGGGAAGCAACCTATTCAGGTAGGGTGGTAGCTTCACAGAAAACTCTGCAGAATGAGTTATACAATGTAGTAAGTTTCTGAAGGTGCGTTTGCGGGGCCGCTGCATACACTACATCTCCGTAATCAATAGCCGACATAAGCATTTATTGTACAATTTGCTTTCTTATCGCGGGGCTCAGGCAGGATTTGTTTCTGTACAGGGCACCTAGTTTGGGGTAAAGTTTAGATGAGTTTTTCAATGTGGGGGCCAAAGGATAGATTTGGGTCTAACCACATACCTAGATATTTGAGAGAAGTGACTGCGGTCAGCATGCCATTTGATTTTGTCCCAAGACATAGATGGGGAGTTTGCAATTTATGTAGTTTAGGTGCTGTTCCAAAAAGCATTGTTACAGTTTTGTCAGTATTTAAAAAAAGTTTGTTGTGCTTGATCCACTTTTCTACCTCTGTGAATTGTTCTTGCAGCACTGCCTCCAGCTGTGGGAGATTTGGTTTGCTGGTATAGATTACGGTGTCATCTGCGTACATGTGTACAGTTGAGGCTTTGCAGATGTTAGGCAGATCAATTATGAATATCGTGAATGGCAGGGGGCCGAGTATCGAGCCTTGGGGTACACTGCAAGTGATTGGGGAGGAGCTGCCAGAAATGGACACACATTGTGATCGGTCGGATACATATGATTGAAACCAGGTTATCGTGCGTTCACCAATACCAGAGTTTTTAAGTTTTTTTAACAAGATGTCATGGTCTACTGTGTCAAAGGCCTTGGAAAAATCAAGGAAGATGGCTCCAGTTAGATTTCCTTGTTCCATGCCAGCTTGGATATCATTGCAGACTTTTAAAAGGGCGGTTGTAGTTGAGTGATTTGGACGAAAGCCAGATTGATCTGGGGTTAAGTAGTTCCAATATTGATACTAATCACGTAATTGTGTGTAGACGCATTTTTCCAAAATTTTTGACATTAGAGGGAGCAATGATATCAGACGGTAGTTGGATACCAAAGTACTGTCACCACTTTTATGAATAGGTACCACTCTTGCAGTTTTCCAGAGTTTGGGTATGTATCCAGTCGCCAGTGATTCATTGATTAGGGTTGCGACAGGATTTGCAATTGCCGGCGCACTGATTTTCAGCAGCATTGCTGGTATTTGATCAGGTCCAGACTGGTATTTCATTTTTTGGTTACGGAGAGGTTTAGTAACGACACTGACAGGCACTGGTCTAAAACTAAATTCCTGTCTGGTACAGGGTCTTTGCACAGTTGGAGGGGCTTGACCTGCGTGCGGCCTTTCTGATTGCATGTCATTTCCTAGCTCAGGGTGGTGGCGCATCCAACAAAATAATTATTAAAGGCATTTGCTACATCTAGGGGGTGTTGCAGGGTTTGGTTGTTTATTTTGACAGCAGCCGGCTGGGAGTGGACGGGGGGTGCTTGTATGTTACTTATGTTTTTCCAAAAGTTTCTATGGTTTTATATGTTATTGTTTAGATTTTCATTGATGTAATGGGCTTTTAGCCATTTTTGTTTGTTTTGTGCATGCATTCCGGCATTCATAGTGATCGTTTATGGAACCAGTACTCTTGAAATTTGACCACAGTGAATCTCTAAGCTGGTACATTTGAGTAAGATCAGCTGTAACCCAGGGGAGATGGGTCCCTTTTACTCGAATTTTACGCAGCAGGACATGGGAATTCCAGACTTGCAGGAGCTCAGACTGAAAGTATTCAATATTCCAGTCCAGGTCTGGGATTAGGTTTAGTCTGTACCATGGGAGCTGTTTGAGATCACTTAGGAAGGCTTCAAGAATAAATTTTGTGTTGTTTTAACAGTAGGTCTGTAATCCTTAGGAATAACTCCCTGAAATCCGTGCAAACAAGAGTCTAGTAATGAGTCTGATAAAGTTAGAGACACTAAACGAAATAATCACGATTTCATAAACTTTATTTTTTAATTAATTTTTTTTTGGTTTTTAAATTTGCCGACAGGTGCCGCCTCCTGCATCGCAGTGGTCGCAGGGAACGGAACCCGGAAGCAAGATGCATGCCGCAGTGATCACACGGAGGGGACTGCTGGGGACAGCAAGGGAGCACAGGACGAGGTGTGTATGAATACAGCCTGAGTGTGGCTCAGGGTTACCGTTCGCAGTAGTGAAATTTAACCCTGCGTCACACTTGGCAATACCGCCAGGGAGGTTAAAAAAGTTGGGAAACAAAAATTTCGGCAAAAATAAATTAGAAAAATGTCCTTAAAATAAAATGGTTTGCTGAAAATGAAAAGAATAAACAGTTTAAAAATTAAAAAATAAAAATGATATTAGGTTTTTGCTTTGAATCCTGTGGGATTCGACATGTTTAAACCCGTTGATCTGAAATACGGAAAATCAGGTAATTTCACTAACACTTCAGTGCAGTTTGGTATTCTGTGATTAGATTAACCATTACTTCTCTATGGGACATGTCGCTGACACCGAAGATCACTGAAGATCGCTGTACTGCACCGTATTTCACCATCAATTCACCAGTATTTGGCTTAGTGAATAGACAAACTGCCCTGAAATACCACCGAATGGTGAAACATTTGCATATTTTAAAAGAGCAGCAATTTACAATTATTACAATTACAAACCTTTATAAAGTGCCATCAAATTCTGTAGCACTGTACAATGGGTAGGGCAAAGCAAACCAAATTAACAAACAAATTAGACACTCTGATAACAATGGGAGAAGAGGGCTCTTGTCAAGAGTTTACGGTCATCTAAGAGGAGAGTGGTGACTGACAGAGGTAAAGATTATAATTTGTTTGCAAAAGAGGTCATTGGGCTATATTACATACTGAATGCTAACTGTAGCATTCAGATATGTAAGTGATAATGCTAGGATAAGTGACTTTAATTCATGCCCCCATTTTACCTTCCTAGCACTAAACCCTTTAAAAATCCGTTAGCGTATTTGAAGAGGAATGGAACAGTTGGGGTTAGAAGTTTGTGCCTCCGGACAATGGGGTCGCTCCGGAAAAGGGAATCCTGGGACAGCGGGATAATCCTGAGAAGTACCAACAGGGTAAACCAGTCTGGTGCATGAGGGAAACAACGGGGTAATGTTACAATCCATGGGAAAACACAAACAGGGGAGAATTTTTTAAAAATATCTGGTGGTTTCCAGGGCAGTGACAGGTTGGGTAGGGGTTAGATTGGGTTGACGTAAATACCAAATAGGTAGAGAATAGTATGGTCAAGAAAGATAAACAAACCCATAAAACAATCATAGGCCCATAAAACAACACAAGATAAGCATCATGATGTGCATCAATGATTGTGCCCGAAGAGGAAGAAGTCACTAACACAACAACAATGAAATAAACATTTTTAAAAACCACATAAAACCCGTTACAATGCTGAATGTTTCATGACTTTATGGTAGGGAGTTAAAAGCCAGAATCTACATTGAGTCCCTCCTTTATGGTGTTAAAATATGTGATCATTGTTAATTTGCATTTCCTACTTTCATGTGAGTCTTTAAAATTTATTTTGAGGATTTTAATCCCGAGGTTTTGGATGGAGTGGCCTGTCAGATTAAAGTGATGTTATTTTCCTGATGGTTCTTGATGGAGTGTCTGTGCAGGTTCATCCTGAGATTCAGTTTGAGGCCAGTTTCACCAATATAGCAGCCCTTTTCACAGGCCGTCCACTGGAACATGTACACCACATCGGCAGACGTGCAGAGGTACGAGCCCTTGATGTTGTAAGTGGTGTTATCAGAGCCGTAGCTAGCTCATTTTCCACCCAAGGCAAGAACAGAAAATTGTGCCCCCCCACATAATATTTTTACAGAGGTTAGTATATATATATATATATATATATTATTTATAGATGTATATACGTATATGTGTGTGTGCAAACGGTATCCACTGCGCATGCTCCCCATAAACTTGCCATCCGTGATATCTGATTGGCTGAGAATGGTAATCAGATTGGATAATAACTTCGTACTTTGTATTGAATTTTACAGATCTTCAGTTGCAGTTCAAACTCACCGTCAGCAGGGCAGCAAAGCAAAGTGATTGCACACTGTCAGAAGGATGAACTGGAACTCAAGATCTGTAAAATTCAAAACAAAGCGCCAAGATATCCAATCTGTGATTAGCATTCTCAGCCAATCAGATGTCATGTTTATGGGGCGCATGCACAGGGGATCCTTTTTCTACATTGGGATGTGCATGTGCACAAAGGTGCACGATTGGAATTGAGATCTGGTGACTGTGGAGGTCATTGGAGTACAGTGAACACATTGTCATGCTCAAGAAATCAGTTTGAGATGATTTGATTTGAGCTTTGTGACATGGTGCATTATCCTGCTGGAAGTAGCCTTTAGAATATGGGTACACTGTGGTCATAAAGGGATGGACATGGCTAGCAACAATACTCAGGTAGGTTGTGGCATTTAAACAATGCTCAGTTGGTACTAAGGAGCCCAAAGTTTGCCAAGAAAATATCCTCCACGCCATTACACCACCAGCCTGAACCGTTGATACAAGGCAGGATGGATCCATGATTTCATGTTGTTTAAGCCAAATTCTGACCCTACCATCTGAATGTCACACCTGAATTGAGACTCATCAGACCAGGCAACAATTTTCCAATCTTCTTTTGTCCAATTTGTTGAGCCTGTGTGAATTGTAGCCTCAGTTTCCTGTTCTTAGCTGACAGGAGTGGCACCCGGTGTGGTCTTCTGCCGCTGTAGCCCATCTGCTTCAAGGTTGGACATGTTGTGCATTCAGAGATGGTATTCTGCATACCTTGGTTATAACGAATGGTTATTTGAGTTACTGTTGCCTTTTTATCATCTCGAACCAGTCTGTCCATTTTACTCTGACCTCTGACATCAAAAAAAGCATTTTTGCCCACTTAACTGCCACTCAGTGGATATTTTTTCTTTCTCAGACCATTCTCTGTAAACCCTAAGAATGGTTTTGCGTAAAAATCCCAGTAGATCAACAATTTTTGAAATACTCAGACCAGCCCATCTGGCACAAACAACCATGCCACGTTCAAAGTCTTTTAAATCTCCTTTCTCCCCCATTCTGATGCTCAGTTTGAACTTCAGCTCATCCCTAGTGTTCGGCTTATCCCTAGTGAAGACGACTTGCTGAACACCCCTGTGTTCGGTTCGCATTCGAACTCGAACAATTTCAAAAGATCGAGATCGAACGTGAACACGAACCGAACTCAATGCAAGTCAATGGGACTTGAAAGTTCGAATTTTAGAGTGCCCTCCAAGAGGGCATATATGCAAGATATTTGCCATAAAAGGTGTATGGGGGTCTGGGTAGTGCCCTGGGGGACAGGAAACAAGGGAAAAAAGTTTTTTTAAAAAAGTTTTTAAAAGGAACAGTGAGTTTTCCATGAAATAAGGGTTAAAAACAAAAATGAAAAATTCCTTCAAATATCTTGCCTCGGAGGTCCCCATAACCTGCCCGTGAAGTGGCGGATTTGTAGGATGTATGAAAACATTTAAAAACAAAAAAAATGACATTTCAAATGAAGGTAAAAGGTTTTCCTTTAATCTATTCATAAACAACTGCTTGGGGCAGCAGTCTGTATGAAAAGAGGAGACATTTTAGGACACACAGAACAAGTTTAGTGATTTTTTGGCTAAGTTATGGTGAAATTTATGCAGGCTTTGGATGAAAGTAACAATAGGTGCTTTAAAATTGGGCCTTTACACAGTGCCGTCACACCGTAACCCCTCTGTGGTATTGTGGAAGAGTGCAAGGTTGGACCCTGCGGTCCAATATTAAAATGATATGAATCTGGTAATATAGGCGTCAGTTGAAGTGCACCCAAATATTGTGCCTTTAGTGGCAGCAAGTGCCTTCACACCGTAAGTAACCCCTCTGTGGTATTGTGGAAGAGTGCAGTGGTGGAGGTTTTGGTAATGCAGAAGAGATCCCCGATCTATTCAGTTACATCAGCAGCTATAACAAAACCGGGTCAGCAATGATTAGGCACTTGTACTGCACTACTGTATATGGTGAGAATTGGCGCACACCAGTAGCAACAGGATACAAACAGAACAGGCAGGGAATACACAGAGAGAATAGTCAAATGGCAGGCAAAGTCAGCAACAGATCGGTCCTCAGAACAAGCAGGGTCAGTAACAAGTATACAAACTGATTCGGTAAGATAGCGATGCGGGAATAAAGGCTGTGACACACTGAGCGTGTAGCGACAGACAGCATAGTGAAGCGAAGAGAAGCAAACATTTTGCAGGCTTGACTCCACTCCGCTCCGCCTCGCAGCGTGTCTACACTACATTACGTTTGCTTCTCACTGCACTGGACAGGAATCCACTAATTAAAGTAAAATGTACACACAAAACCGTTTTATTTTCACAAAGCACATGTTATATGTGCAGCTGTGAGTGATCGGGGGAGGGCGCGGCGTGATGAATCAGAGTCGCCGGGACTGGTGTGCGCCAACTTTCATCATATACAGTAGCGCAGTACTAGTGACTAAGGCTGGGGTCAGACCAGCGCACTTTTAACGTGCGTTCTGGCGCACATCATCACGGCCGCACTAGCAGCAAATGACGGGCAATGACAGCCAATATGCGAAGTACGGTCGCACGAAAGTCCGGCCGCGCAACGCAAGTGGAAAATGAACGCATTTTTTCGAGAACGCAGAACTGCTAGTACGGACGTACAGAGTGCGCTGCAGCGGCATAGCGGTGTGTGTGTGTGTGATTTGGAGACGTCAGACCCTGCTCGTGTCCGGCCAACATAACGTCCAGACACCCAAAGTTTCCTGGTTTGGATCTGTAAAAAACCAAAAATGCGCATCGTATGACCGTTTTCGCGTATTCCATGAAAAAATACGTCAATGCGTTCGGACGCACTTCTTTACGTTCGCGTGTAAAAATGCTTTCGTTTGACCCTAGCCTAAACGTTGTTGAGCTGGTTTTGTTATAACAACTACTCTCGCTCTGTGCCCCTGTCTGGTATATTCCGCTGCTTGTTACTGCTGGTGCGCTTCCATTCTGCCATACACTATAGCGCAGTAATATTTGGGTGCACTGCCACTGATGCCTATATTACCAGATTCATATCATTATAATATTGAATCGCAGGGTCCAACACTGCACTCTTCCACAATACCACAGAGGGGTTACGGTGTGCCGACACTAAAGGCCCAATTTTAACCACTTCAATGCGGAGGACGCGCTCAGTGCGTCCTCCGCATTACCGCTGGTATGCGGAGGACGCGCTGAGCGCGTCCTCCCATTGGGGTCAGCGTTCGGCCGGGTTCCGGCCGATCGCTGGCCCCTCCGGTGCGGGCTGACATCCTCGATGTCAGCCGAGCATCCGGAACCGCAGCCGCTGGAATTAGGTGTCATCGCGGCAGCGCGATGACACCTAATTCAGGCGCCCCCCCGCATGTGCGGAGGAGGCGCCTAAAAGGGAGGGGGGGAGGTCCTTCGGACCTCTCTCCCTCCCGATCGGCGGCGTTGCGGGGGTTAACCCAGGCACCATTTGGAAGGGCACAGCCTGCCCTTCCAAATGGTGCCTGGCATTAACCCCTGGGGAGCTGGATCGCGAATCGGCGCTGAAAAGCGCCGGTTCGCGATCCTTTCCCGGAGCTGGCCGACATCTTGGATGTCGGCCAAGCCTCCGGGAACTCCCCCTGAGGACTGGCGTCATCGTGCGTAGCACGATGACGCCAGTCCTGGACTTAACCCCTAACTGCCACCAACGGTGGAGATAGGGAGTTCATTGGAACTCCCTATCTCCAGATCTGTGGCAGCTAGGGGTTAAAGTTTGGTATTGCTGGATCGGCCAGAGCATGGCCGTTCCAACAATATCAAACACTACTGTGAAAAATGTTGTCAAAAAAAAAAAATGAAAAATAAAAATAAAAGAAAATTAAAAATAAAATTATAAAAAAATAAATAAACACTTTGTTTCTTTT
This sequence comes from Leptobrachium leishanense, assembly GCA_009667805.1. Taxonomy (NCBI): domain Eukaryota; kingdom Metazoa; phylum Chordata; class Amphibia; order Anura; family Megophryidae; genus Leptobrachium; species Leptobrachium leishanense. The sequence continues at coordinate 498,375,269 of CM019063.1, read as the reverse complement.
TTTTGGTTTGTTAATGCAGCAATATTGTTCCCATTTCAATTATAATGTGAACAATGATGCTGCACTAACGATTTTTGTATGCGGTGCGTTTGTTAAAAATAGTGTAATTTTCCCCAAAAAAAAATGTAACGAGACCCCATCTCTAATTTTTTTAACAAGCGCACCCCATACAAAATATAACCGCAATTGCTCGCATGTTAAAATGTGAAAAAAACACTTTACACATTGTAAATTATTGAAAATACATATTTTATTGCATTTTTTGTTATAATATACAGATATGACATAACGTATACATATAATAATGACATATTATGAATCTACCGAGTCTGACGGAAAGAACGATATATAATATGTCTGGGTCATATACTAAAATAAGCCTTCAAAACACGTTTAAACATGATGAGCAAAACCGGTAAAAATGACCTCAGCACAGGGGCGGGAAAAGCCTCAGCAGCGAAAGGGTTAAAGCACCTATTGTTACTTTCATCCAAAGCCTACATAAGTTTCACCATAATTTAGCCAAAAAAAAAATTACTAAACTTGTTCTGCGTGTCCTAAAATGTCTTTTCATACAGGCTGCCACCCCAAGCATTTGTTTATGAATAGATTAAAGGAAAACCGTTTACCGTCATTTGAAATGTCATTTTTTGTTTTTAAATGTTTCTATACATCCTACAAATCCGCCACTTCACGGGAAGGTTATGGGGACCTCCTAGGCACGATATTTGAAGGAATTTTTTGTTTTTATTTTAAACCCTTATTTCATGGAAAACTCACAGTTCCTTTAAAACCTTTTTTTTTTTACTTTTTGTCCTTGTTTCCTGTCCCCCAGGGCACTACCCGGACCCCCATACACCTTTTATGGCAAATATTTTGCATATATGCCCTCTTGGAGGGCACTCTAAAAATCGAACTTTCGAGTCCCATTGACTTGCATTGAGTTTGGTTCGTGTTCGCATTCGAACTCTAACTTTTGAAATTGTTCGAGTTCGAATGCGAACCAAACACGGGGGTGTTCGGCTCATCCCTAGTGTTAATTATTATTATTATTATTATTTATTTATAAAGCGCCAGCATATTCCGCAGCGCTGTACAATAGGCACAGTATAGACAGGGTTACAATACATTGAACAACATTTGACAAACAGTACAGTAGGAGATGAGTGTTAATGGCAAATCTGACAGACCTGGCTGAAACCAAATACACCAGCCCAAAAAAAAAAAAATGCAGCAAAGTATAGTAGGCTTGTGCACCGATTTTTTTTTCGGTTTGATTCGGTTCGATTTTTTTGATTTTTAAGCTTTTCGATTCGGCTCGTTTCGACCGATTTCTGTTTCGATTCGGTTCGGCTCGATTCGTTTTTCGTGTACATTTTTTTTCCGAATATCGACCATTTTTCGTATTTTCGTGTCACTTTGCTCGTTTTTTGTATCGACTTTTCGTAATTTCGGAAATTTTCGTTTTTTTCGGAACGTCTGTTCTCCTCGTTTCAAAGCAATAAATTTCGATTTGACACATTTCAAGTCCATTCGAAAATTCCGAAAATATTTCGTTTCGGCTCGGAAAACTTTTCGGATCTGCCATTTTCGGATCTAAAAATTTTCGGAAATTCGGCTGCATCCGAAAACACGAATCGGGAAATTTCGTGAAAATTCCGAAATTCTGAAACCCGAAACGCACATCCCTAAAGTATAGTTACACATACCAAACCAATAAATTTGAGAAGTGTTTTTTTTTATTGATGCAGCACATATATACAGATTGACTTTGACAGGTGCAAGAACTTAACGGGAGACAATTGTGGTTCTTAATTCTGATTGGCTGAATCGCGTGAAAAAAACAGTCCGCACACGGATTTCTGCGCGCAACGTTACTGCGCGCGCGTTTTTGCGGGTCCGTTTTCCGTGTGTTATTTTTTGACGGATGAAAAAATGCGCGTGGATTGTAATACCAGCGTTGATTTACGCGCGTTAACGTTTGACGCTTGGTGCAAAAATTCACGCGTTTACCGTGCATTTTTGCGTGAAGAATGTAATAGGGCCCATAATGTATTCCATATGTCTTATTTGAGAGACAAGGCAAACTGAGGAGTTTTTTTTGTGAAGAAAATCTATAAATACAGGTTGGGCACACTTTATGCAGCCCAGAGAAATGCGCTTTTCAGCTCCCAAATGCCCAAGTGACTTCTCTCTTACTCGGCGGCAGCCCGAATGACTACAAAGAAGCTTTAAGGATTAAACAAACGTTAAAGGTCTATGATGCGGCAGAGATATTGGCTGGTTCAACTTCAAGATGTTACACTGCTTGCAGTGTTTACAGCAGGACTACTTATATCGGGATACAAACATTTGCATTTTGCTTAGGTTTCGATCTTTGAAAAGAAGGAAAAAAAAAAAAGAATTAAATAACTTCAACTATAAATATCTCAAGGTATTTCGGCAGCTACCGACTTCTGAGTATATGAATGTATGCGAACCTCGTAAAGTGAAAAAACCTGGCATTTTATTACACTGAAGTCAGCATATATAATTTAATAGGCTGTGAGTCACAGGCGGATCATTGCAGCATGTTGTATTATTTTAAATTTGCATGACATTTGCGATAAAGTCAGCATACATGCAACATCTGTGTTCAGCTCGTATAGATTGTAAATTAACATTCAATCCCTTTCTTTTGCTTGTTATCTTTAGTTTTCCCTATATAAACACACATTCTATATTTATTTATTTATATATATCTCTTTCCTTAGAGATATTCCTGGGGAAACAAATAATGGATCTTATTTTTTTTGGGGGGGGGGTGGCATCAATATTTGTGAAATATTTCCATATTTGAAGATAAAAAAAATAGTCTCTCTTAACCCTTTCGCTGCTGAGTCATTTCACACCTCTGTGCTGTGCTCATTTTTACCGGTTTTGCTCATCATGTTTAAACGCGATTTAAAGTCACATTTTATTATACAACCCAGACATATTACAGATCGTTCTTTCCGGCAGACTCGGCAGATTCATAATATATCATTATTATATGTATACGTCATGTCCTGCCTGAATATTATAACAAAACAATGCAATAAAAATTGAATTTTCAATTATCTACATCGTGTAAAGTGTTTTTTTTCCACATTTTAGCCTTTTTTCGGTTATATTTTGTATGGGGTGCACTTGTTAAAAAATTTAGAAATGGGGACTCGTTACATTTTTTTGGGGAAAATGATGCGTTTTTTAGCAAACGCCCACGCATAGAAAAAATAATTAGTGCAGCATCATTGTTCACATTATAATTGAAATGAGAACAATAATGCCGCATTAATAAAACCAAAGAAAGTTTTTTTTTTTTAAATTGAAATTTATTTATTTTTGAGAAAGGATACATTGAGATTTCTCTCATTTTCAAGTATGTCCTGGTTGGCGAGTATGTATCGTTAGGTGTCTTACCCACGGACACTTACTGGAGAGATGCTTGTCGGGATCGAACCCATGACTCCACAGGCTCTCTCCACGCAGAGCAGTGATGTAGGTTACAGTGACATTACAGTAGGATGCAGTGACATTTTGTTAATTTTATTCTTATTTTAATTTTTTTTTTTTTTTTTTACATGGTCATGTTTGGAATCATTGGAAAGGCCATGGTGGCGGCTAGGGGTTATTTGCAGAACTGACGCCATCGCGCTTTGCGCGATGACGCCAGTCATCAGGGGGATATCCCGGAAGCTTGGCCGACATCCAAGATGTTGGTCAGCTCCGGGATGGGACCGCGATACGGCGCCTGTTGGTGCTGTATCACGATCCAGCCCCCTAGAGGTTAAAGACAGCCGCCGCTTGGAAGGGCAGGCTGTGCCCTTCCAAACGGTGCATGCCTTTTCCTGGTGGCCCGCACGGATGGGGAGGGAGAGAGGTCCACTTCCCCCCCTTCAGGCACCTTCTCCGCACTGGCGGGGGGTGCCTGTAATAGAAGTCATCACGCAGGCATGATGACGCCTATCGTGCCCGCCTGGGTCCCGGAGGCTGGGCTGTCATCGATGTCAGCCCACACCAGGGGGCCGCCGCGATCGTCCGGGGTCCCGGCCGATCGCCGCTGCAAAGGGAGGACGCGCTCAGTGCGCCCTCCGCAGTGAAGTGCACATGCGGCAGGACGCGCTCAGCACGTCCTCCGCATGGAAGGGGTTAATGTTCTTACATCAAAAGTTTTATTATCGCTTTTTTTTCTGATTTTATTAAATATCAATGTAATTTATCCCGATGAGCAGATTTTCCTGGTTAGCGTCCCATGTTAGCGTTAGGTTTGTAAAATAACCTTAGGTTGGCATTAGGGCAGGAGTTATTCGTTTTTGTTTTATTTTTACTCAGAAATCGAGAGGCCAGCATTACATGTAAACATCCTCAAATTGTTGTGAAGTCTCTCCCTACCTGGTGTAAGATTCAGCTGTCACCGACATTCAGCATTGAATGGACACATTTTCATAGCATCTACAAAACTGGTCCTCCAAGTGCCGATCATAGTGTCATTAATGCTTGTTGTAGCACAAATTATGCAAGCCACAGCATTGTGTGATCCATTATTTGTATGGATTGTTCCCATGCCACGTCTGATCATGAGCTTATATATTGTTTTTCTAGTTTTACTTTTTAACCCCTTCACTACTGATATCAAGATATCTCGGGCTTCATAGGCACCATCTGGTGCCCCGATATCGAGATATCTCTATATGCTGATCTGCAGCCCAAAAGCAAATGAAATTTGTTTGCTGCAAACTAATTTCATTTGCTTTTGGGCTGCAGAAGGTGCCCCCAAAGTTTTAGCCTTGTGGACATAATGCCCACAGAGCTAAAACTGTAAAATCAGCTGCTCAAAGCTCTGAAATATTGGGCTTTCAGAAGCTGTTAGCAGCCGATGCAGAGAAAGCAACAAGAAAATAGACCAGCCGCTCAAATAGCTGTAACTCAATTTGGCAGCAGATGGCGCCATCTACCAGCCACAAATAGGTTATTTACAGTAAGAAATACAATGGGTATAAGCTCAAATATTATATTATCATAATATTATAATTAAAAATTATTTTACAAAAAAACATTGGTTTCTGACAATGTTTTTTTGGAAAATCACTTGGTAGTGAAGGGATTAAAGAGCCAAATTTTCATTCACCCTTCTTGAATTTTTTTCCCCACCCAGGCGAGTGGGAGGGTGTAAATTTTGAGTCCCGAATTATAATGAACATGAGAATCAGAAGATGTGGCAAATCTCGAGTTAATTGCAGTAAACATATACAGCGTGTACAAGAAACAAGGCTCGTTACTGCAGATGGCAAGCCAATAACTACCATTTCTATTATTAGATAGTGGCAAATGAAGCATTAGAGGATACATTAAAGGTTACTCTCTTCCCCTGTATTCCAGATGCAATGATTTTCTGCATACTATGAATCTCCGCCACAGGAGTAATAAAAACAAACACTAGACGTAGATTTGGCAACATTTTGGAGATTATAGATTAACAAACACGTCGCAAAGCAAAGCTCATTTTTTTCATGAAATTATGTTATATTCACATCTTCCAATAGCATAATTTTGTATTTTCCCATTGAGTTATTTCCAGGACAGCCTAATTACAATGCGTTGTCTAACATCTCATGCGAGACTCCCACACACTTCAAGCTTCCCTTTTTCTTAATGCTGTTTAACCTTTGCCGCCTTATGTTTCACTTTATCTAAAGCTACAAAATGCCGAGATTGAATTAGAGGTTTTTTATCCTCTTAACGCCAAATTTTTATTAATTTCAAATCTTCCTTTTTTTTTTTAGAATTATAAAAATAAGTTTTTTCATATGCTGAAATATGAGATTATATATATATATATATATTTTCATACGAGGAATTGGACACAGGAAACCAACCATATAAAAAGATCAGAGTGTTCTTGCAGTATATTAGTGGAAATTAATTAATAAAATTAGCTTTTTAAGTAGATATATATATATTTAACAAAAACTGTACTGCTGGGCATCAAGAATGCCCTGTCTATCATAACAAGAAGGCCTTTACTGGTAACAACATGTATTAAAACCTCATTTCTACACAATGGCTATTAGTCGCTTCACTTTGGACTGTATGTGCGCTAATCAGAAAACAGGATGAATTTCAGGGGGTGTCTTGTATAGGCATCTAGGCCTGGAGGATCTGATGGAGTTTACTCAGCAAGTATTGACTTAGGGCTATTAGGTGGAATAACTTCTAAAAGAATACAATAATAATATAAATATATATATACATTTTTTTTTAGAAAGGATTTTACCTGGAAAGATACATTGAGATTTCTCTTGTTTTCAGGTATGTCCTGGGTGGTGAGTATGTACACTGGTGTATTTTGGCCTAGGCCAACAAGGCCTAGGCCTAGGGCGGCACCTTCCAGGGGGCGGCGGCCCGCCGGGTAGCCCCACCCCTAAAAATTTTTTTTTTAACTTTTGCAAACTATTTTACCAGGAAGGAAACCTTGAGATGTCACTAATTTTCAAGTATGTCCTGGGTAGGCAAGGCCTAGGCTTTCACTTTCCAGGGGGCAACAAAAAACCTCACCACCAATTGGGTTACTCACAGAGCACCGAAATGACGCCAACATTTTGGTGTTCTGTAGTTCCCTGCACTTCGGGGAATAAAATTTCCCCACCCTGCAGTGAATTCACCATTCACCGCAGGATCCCCAAAGTGCATGGAGTCGGCCGCTGTATGCTGCCACCACAAACCCATGGCCTGCTGTTTTCAAAAGAACTACTGAACGAAAATGTCTGGAATTTACATATAAGATCCTATGATTGATAATAAAAAGTTCTGTTACAGAAAAATAAGAACCGCTATTAAAAAAAAGGGGGGGGATTTTGCCAAAAAAATTCTGAAAAATTACTAAAAGGTACTAAAAAAAAAAAAAATCAATAAATAAATAAAGACTTTTTACTGCAGATTAAAATAATAAATGGTTTATTAGATATTGTCGGATATATTCTCTGCACATGAATACAACACGTTATATATTGGATTTATCAGCCAAGCCTCCAATATATCAGGGATTATTATTTCATAAGAAATTTATACGAGACACAAATATCAATCGTTTATATTTCCTAGGAATTCTCCTAAATTCTTTTAATTGTCTGTGTTTTGCTTTGAAGAATACAATAATCAATAATCGGATAAAAACATATATATATTTATTACATATACAAAAAAGTTTCAAATCTCATATCATAAACAAAATTTTATAAACCACAGTCCATCAGCATATAAAAACTAGCTTCACAATATATGTAACTCCGGTTAGTAACTGCATATATGATTTATATCATTTACCTTATCAGTTAGTAACTAATACACAAATGGTTAATAAACATTTCTGCTTAATACAACATGCATTTCCCAGCAAACAATGTTTAACCAGCCAGCTCTTATAGAAATATATATTTCTCTATATGCTACATGGATCAACAAAAGATGAGCTAATTTAATAAGTAATAAAAACTTATTTAGGGAATCCTCCCCTAATCTCGAAAATTAAACTTCTAATATTTTGCAGTTATATAATTCTTTGCTTATTAATTATAATCACAGTAATTTCCAAATTCAATATATATTGGTATCAATCTTACAACATTTCTTTTAGAAATAAATCCTTATATCCACTTCTTCATATTTCTATCTGCAGAATAAAAATACTTAGAATTTTTGGAGTTACCCAGTATCTGAGAAATCTCAGTCTACGTTGCAAGAATATCTACAAATATATATAATTACATTAATTCCTTAATTTCATACATTACCTGTACAATTTGGATTTTGATAAGTCTGCCTTGGAATTCCTGATGTAATATTTTTGGAATGTGTGAAGATTATCGATATCAGATAATCAATGCATGTGAGTTAGAGATTTGGTGAGAGTCAGAGATTTGGTGAGAATCTTGATTGCCTCATGTTTTGGGATCTGCCTGCATCGTGGTGTGAGTCTGAGTGTTGGAATCTTGGACTCTCAGAGTGTCATGTGTACTGGACGTCTGAATGCATTGTGGTGTGAGTCTGAATGCTGGAATCTCGGACTGATTTGCAACCAACACTGCCACTTCAATTATAGTAAATTTGACGTCACTGGCAATATTATTGGTATATCAAATATAATATTTACTATCCTCTAGAGGGCAGTATTGCACTTCTTAATTAATTCCACCATTTCTTTTTAATATTCTTATCTCGGGTCAAAGTTCAATCTGACTTAACAAAAACTCTCTCTCTCCATATATAGACACTGTGTCTCTACCTGTCATATCTAATTTATATCCCTACTCCCTTTTGGTTACTTATTGAATCTTTATCAGCTGGATTCTTTTCCAGTTAACTCAACAAAATCTTTCTTCAGTAATTTTACTATTACCAATTATATATTTATACAATATTTATTGGAGTATATATTTCCTACTGTAAATATAATAAAATATACCTTGATTTATAAAAATATATTTAGTGAATATATATTTTACCTTAATAACAATTTTATTTTCCTATACCCAAAAGACAGAATATCTTTTGTTTTAAAAACTTAAAACAGACCAATAAATTTAATTATGACAGGTCTTAGCAATTAGCTCTAGCATTATCACACAAAACATTCTAGGTTCCTTCATGTCTGGCACTTCTAAAAAAATATAAAAGACTTCACCCAGGAATGAACTCTGTAAAAAAAATCTCGTTCATTTCTAAACCTAGAGAAAATTGAAAGAAAAGACTGTCTTTAAAAACAAAATGGCTACAGGCATCCATTTTAATTTTTCCTTTCTGTAATATACCCGACAATATTGCATAAAAACGGGAATATTTTTAACATTGAAACCTATGGGGTTCGCCTGAATAAACCTGCTGAATGAAACCACCGAACATCAGGGCATTTCACTGACATTTCTCTGCTGTTTGGGGTTCTCTGAATAGATTAACCATTACTTCTCTATGGGGATATGCACTGCCTTCAAACAGCACCGTACTTGCTGGCAGTTCGCCAAACTTGTGTGTGAGCATATCACCAGAGCAGTGGTGTACTTAGAGGAGTGGCGGAGGGCGGGCCGCCCCAGGTACCAGTGATTATTGGGGTGTCATTAGGGGGTACTAGGAGGTGCCACTGTCACTGTGTGTCAGCTTTGAGCTGTGTTCTCAAACAATGAGCAGCGGAGCAGGGCGTTTGCATACGGAATAAAATCAAATAGAATAAAAATCCCCCTCTCCTCCCTCCATAGCTCCTCCCCTGCCCCACAGCAGCTCTAGGAGAGGGGAGGGGGATGTGATTTGTGTCCAGAGAGAGAAGATGACAGTAAACGGCAGGTAAAGGGGGGGTTTATCAGCAGAATATGAAGCCCTGTCTGCTTACTGCTGTTTAAAGTGGACCTTTCCTTAACCAGCACTGCAGTGATAGAAATTTGTCACTGAGCTGCCTGGCTCCTGGTGAGGCTGCGTGCGTGCAGGTCACACTCGGTCCGGACTGAACACCCACCGGGAAGGGAATCAAAGCCACGGTGCACCCTCTGGCAGTGGCACCCCACTGCTGACAAGATGGCTCCACGCACAGCCGCGATCCTAACGTGGCCGGGAGGGACCTCCTGCTGAGTCTGTACACAGTCCCTGCTGACTCTGCACACAGCCCTACCGCAGAGGCTGGTAAATATAGAATAAATAATTGCTGTGTGCTCATATACACTCGGTTTGCTGGGAGCTTTATTGCAGTGGATTCTGATGCACTCATACACACCACACATTGCATTGCTGGGAGTTTTATTGCTGTGGATTCTGATACGCTGACACACGCCACACATTGCATTGCTGGGAGTTTTATTGCTGTGGATTCTGATACGCTGACCCGCACATTGTAATACTGGGAGTTTTACTGCTGTGGATTCTGATACGCTGACACACACCAAACATTGCATTGCTGGGAGTTTTATTGCTGTGGATTCTGTGATACACACTGCATAGTACTGTGAGTTCTATTGCTGTGCAGTTCTGTGATATGCTCATACACAGTGCACATTTCTGTGGGTTTTATTGCTGTGCAGCTCTGTGATACGCTCCTATGCAGTGCACGTTTCTGTGGATTTTATTGTTCAACCAATTAGAGCGGCTGTGATCCAGTATACTTGACATGCGTGGCTGTTCTTTGTAAAAATGCTTGAATTTAAACATTTCATAATTTTATTTGTCTCAATAGATACATTTGAAATGGTATAGAAAATATACAAGTAGGCGCTTGGTATCCACTTTTAATATAAAGAGAGGAAAAGGCGAAGCTCTAAGAGGAAAAGGTGGAGCTTAAAGAGGAAGGGTGGGGATTAACCAGGAAGAGGTGTGCCCTTGACAGGAAGGGGTGCCTCAAATTTAAATTAGGGGGTGCACGAGTTTAGTCAGGCCTAGGGCAGCACAAAACCTAAATACACCACTGAGTATGTACCGTTAGGTGTCTTTCTCAAGGACAGTTACTGGAGAGGTGCTCTGGCCGGGATTCAAACCTGTGTCTCCACAGTCTCTCAACAAAGTTATAGAGTAGTGATGTTACCTCTACTCCACCCAGCCGGTACCATATATTAAGCAGGGTGGCAACCACATTCATCCTCATTCAGCTTCAGACCTGTTTATACAAAGCCCCCTCATGCAAACATCCCCATTTGTCCCATTACACTTGCAGCCTACCCACAACGTCCATCACTCGCACATGTCATTAATTGGGAGAGTCAACTCCTATCTTTGACCCAAAGATTTCCTTCCCTCGTTTTTTCCACAGTGTCCTTTCTTTAACACATATACACACTGCTCAGCATAAATGAATACACCTCTTTTGAAAAGTAAAGGGTCAATTAAAATCAAATCAAATCAAAATAAGCTTTATTGGCAGGACCAAATACATTTTAGCATTGCCAAAGCATATGGGTGGAGGGGGGGTAGTGGGACATATATGGGGGGAATGGGCAAGTCCATGGACATTATCAGGGGTAAGGGATAATGTGAGGTCGGATGGGGGCGAGTCCGTGTTGGGGATTTATAAGTCTGGGATCTCTCATGTTCCTCTCAGTCTGTGACATATTGGGCAGATATTTTCACCGCCGGCTCCTCTTCTCCCAGTATGATGTGGAGTTTCCTCGTCTCTTCTATAGAGGTGAAGACCGGGATGAGAGCGGAGAGTCTCTGGAAGTGAGTTTCCCTAAGTGCTGAGTACTTGGGGCACTGTAGGAGGAAGTGGACCTCATCTTCCAGGGCCCCCTGGTCACAATGCTGGCACAGTCTATTCTCCCTGGGCTTGTAGGTTAATTAGGGCCTTTATTTGATATTTTGTCAGGCTGCATTCATGGGGGCTTTGGATGATCAGGGTGGATATGAGTTGTTGCAGCCCACATGGTTTGGGGTGGTCCTTGTTGGCCAGTAGGGCTTTATGGTGGTATGAGTTGAGGCGGCTGATGTTTAGGTGGTCCCAGTATGATAGCACCCTCTTCTGTACTGCAAGAAGGGGAGTCTGCCCAGCTCGGACCGGCAAGCATTGTTAGAGGTGCTCCGATGGACTTGGAATATTTCTGTTGGGCTGGTGTCCCATTTGGGTTGGTCAGGGTAGGTGATGGGGCCCCAAACTTCACTGCCATAAAGGAGGATTGGAGCGATGACGCTATCAAAGATTTTAAGCTTACAGGCGGTTTTAGTTTGTAGAGGTTTCTCCTGATGGCATAGGTTCTACACGCCTTGTCTCTTAGGGCCTCTATGGCTGGTCTGAAATTTCCTGATCGGTTTGTTTCTAGGCCGAGGTATGTGTAGCTGTTGGCTTCCTCAAGAGTGCAGTCATTAAGTGTGAAAGAGGAACTCTTGGTTTTTGCGTTCTTCCTTTGGAAAACCATGACCTTTGTTTTCTTTTGGTTGATGGGTAGTGCCCATGCCTATTCACTACAGGGTAAAGTCAGGAGAATCGGCAGGAGAAGAGAACAATATAGATCAAATGGCCAATTTGGAAAGCGAGATAACTGGCAGAATTTTTCTGGTTTGGCTAGGTGTTTAACTATAATTTTCACTTCTCCAGTCAATTCGCCTGTCTTCACCCTTTAGCGAATAGACCTGTAAGATTTTAACCAAAATCTCAATGAACGCAAGAACAATTTCCAAAATTCAGACAAAACTGAGTTTTACAGAACATTTAATTAGCTCATTACATGACAGTAAGGTTAATAACATAACTAGGATTACAAGATCTTCCATTTTACTCAAATTAGTTGATGCAAAAATGAATACACCCCACAACAAAAACTACATCTAGTATTTTGTATGACCTCCATGATTTGTAAGTACAGCAACAAGTCCTCTAGGTGACTTATTGCAATATATATTTTTTCCATTCTTCAAGAACGACCTCTTTTACAGCCTGGATGCTGGATGGAGAGTGATGCTCAACTTTTCTCTTCAGAATTCCCCATAGGTGTTCGACTGGGTCCAGATCAGCAGACATATTTGGCCACCGAATCACTTTCATCCTGTTCTTCAGAAATGCAACAGTGGCCTTAGATGTGTGTTTTGGATCATTGTCGTGTTGGAAAAGTGCACGACTACCAAGGGCACGGAGTGATGGTAGCATCTTCTCTTTCACTATAGAGCAGTACATCTGTGAATTCATGATACCATCAATGAAATGCAGCTCCCCGACACCATCAGCACTCATGCAGCCCCTCAGAAGGACACTGCCACCACCATGTTTCCCTGTAGACACCATGCATTTTTCTTTGTACTCCTTACCTTTTCGACACCGTACAGTTTTGAAGCCGTCAGTTCCAAAAACATTTATCTTGGTCTCATCACTCCAGAGCACAGAGTCCCAGTAGTCTTTGTTTTCAGCATGGGCCCTGCTAAATTCTAGGCAAGGCTTTTTTGTGCATGGGCTTTAGGAGAGGCTTCCTTCGTGGACGACACTCAATGCATGCCATTTCTCTACAGTGTACGCCGTATTGTATCACGGGTAACATTCACCCAGGTTTGACTTTTTTTACTACTTTGGATAAATGCAGTGACCTTGCATGGTGAGTTTCTTCAACCCTTCTCATCAGAAGACGCTCCTTTTGGGGTGTTAACTTCCGTGAACGGCCTGGACGCCTCTGTGAGATGGTTGCAGTTCTATCTTTGTTAAATTTTTGTATCACTTTTGCTCCAGTATTGTGACTGATAAGCAAAGCTTTCCTGATCTTCTTGTCGCCTTCATCTTTCTTGTGTAAAGAAATGATTTTCTTTCTCAGGCCTTGTGCCATTTCTCTTCCATGTGGTGCCATTGCTGACAGCATGAAACGGGAAGGGGTTTTTTCGTCTTTTATAATCACCTGTCTGCTGGACAATAGTTTAATGAATAATTAGACTCGCCTGTAGTTGAATTCTTGTTAATTAGGATTTTGTGGTCTAAAATGTAGCTTTGCTCCTAAGACTTCCATTGGGGTGTATTCATTTTTGCAATGTGGTCTTGAATGAATTTCTTGGGGGAAAAAACTTTTTTGCGTGTGCAAATTAACAAATCTTGGTCGCAATCATTGGCTCACATTTGTGGCAGTATTTTGTAGTATAGTGTCCCATAGAACATGTTTTTTTCTGAAATGAAAGTAAAAATTTTATGACAAATCTGTTGGGGTGTACTCATTTATGCTGATCAGTGTATATGAAAATTTGGAGTTGTTCCTTTCCAAACGTTTGCTATCACTCACTTCCAATGGCATGCCACCAATGTGAGTGGCAGCTATGGACAGACAAGCCATCCCATAGGACAGTCCCCCACTCACTACTCACTCCTGATTCCGTACTGGCTTGCTGCCTGACTTCTCAGTGGGCCAGTGTCATGGCTGAAGGCCAATGGCACAGACCTAAGTGATGGCGATCTTTCGTTCACGGAGGAGGAACATGGGATCACCCTACACTGAAACCTGTGTAAGTGCAGTCTGTAATATCTCTTCAAGGAATCATCTTTATGGCCAATGCGATATCCATCCCCTGAAGAGATAGCTTCAGATGTCTTTTGGAAATGAGAGAGATGTATCTGTATGTTACGTATCTTGATATGTTGGTCCAAACTACCAGCTCCACCGGTATTCTACACAGTTATATAATTGGTATAAAATTATACAAAATGTGCTCACTTGAACCCATTAGACAGAGAGCTACAGGTATTTTATACTGCATCTTGTCCCTACAGGTGAGTTGAGGTGATTTGAGATGAGAGGCACAAATGAGAAAGGAGAGATGGAGAGAAGGAAAAGGTTAGAGAAAGGATAAAAGGGCCTAAGTGGAGGATGGGTAGAGCAATTCAGTAGCTGAGAGATTAAAAAACCACAATGGCTACCTGGAAAAAATACATGATACTGTAAAACATATGTGATAGCATGTCCTATAATCTGAGAATTGTAAAATATGGTTTAAAGGAACACTCTAGTCAAACCCCCCCCCCCCCCCCCCCCGTTTTTTTACATTAAACTATCCCTATTATTTTAATAAATAGGTAGGGATCTCTTTTTTTTTGTAAATGTAATACTTACCCTAAAATCCACTTGTTTCCGACGGCATTTTTTTTATTTTTTATTTATATATACTCACCTCCCTCCTCTTCCGCTCCCATCCTTGTTTCTTCCACTTGGCTAATGGTTTACGTGAGAAGCACACATGCGCACCTCTCACGTAAGCCAGCCAATCGGCAGGCTTCCTCCCGGCTCCCTCTGCTGAGGATTAGTGTTGCGCGCAAGAGGATTCGCGCAACACTAATCCTCAGGCTGCCGCCAGCTACTGCGGCCAGTTGGAGATGTCATCATGCTGAAAGCGCGATGACGTCTCCTACTCGGCAAAAGTCGGCAGAAGCGGGAAATATGATTCCCGCTCTGCTGACTGACAGCTGGGAGGGCGGAGTAAAGTCCTCCGCCTCTCTCAGCTGTTTTCAGCTTTTTCAGCTGATCGGCTGAGCGGAGGGAGGGGGGACAGAGGGCGGCATACTCAGGTGGCCATGTTGCCTAGAGTATCCCTTTAATGCAATCTCAAAAGGCTGTTTATGTAGGCATGTGCTACATTGGGATTGTGTTTACAGTAGTCATTTGCACAGGGCAAAAGTTCAGCGCAATATTCTTGGTTCATCCAACAATTGTGGCCGTTTTGGATTATCTGAACTTCTTTTGCTCTTCAATTCAATTAGTCTAAAATGTAGTCAAAATTATCTTGGTTTGTTAAAATGGATTTGTTGATAGTAATTAAAATTAAGTTGAAGGCCAACCTATTCTGATACTCCTCTTCCCACAGCTGGTGGATATGGGGTATGTGGGCAGGGAGTGGGTGGGCTGCCAAGATTCCCCACTAATTAAAATGTAATGCATCGCATCCATAAATTAAAAAAATCAGTCTATTAACCCTTTCGCTGCTGAGGCTTTTCCCGCCCCTATGCTGAGGTCATTTTTACCTGTTTTGCGCATCATGTTTAAACGTGTTTTGAAGGCTTATTTTAGTATATGACCCAGACATATTATATATCGTTCTTTCCGTCAGACTCGGTAGATTCATAATATGTCATTATTATATGTATACGTTATGTCATGTCTGTATATTATAACAAAAAATGCAATAAAATATGTATTTTCAATAATTTACAATGTGTAAAGTGTTTTTTTCCACATTTTGACATGCGAGCAATTGGGGTTATATTTTGTATGGGGTGCGCTTGTTAAAATAATTAGAGATGGGGTCTCGTTACATTTTTTTTTGGGGAAAATGACACTATTTTTAACAAACGCACCGCATACAAAAATCGTTGGGAACAATATTGCTGCATTAACAAACCAAAAAAAATAAAAAAAAGTGTTTATTTTTTTTTTTAAATTTTTTTTTTAAATTTTTTTTATTTTTATTTTTATTTATTTATTTTTTTTACAAAATTTTCACTTTCATGTTTGGTATCGTTGGAACGGCCATGCTCTGGCCGATCCAACGATACCAAAATTTAACCCCTAGCTGCCACGGATCGGGAGATAGGGAGTTCATTGGAACTTCCTATCTCCACAGTTGGTGGCAGTTAGGGGTTAACTCTAGGACTGGCGTCATCGTGCTACGCACGATGACGCCAGTCCTCTGGGGGAGTTCCCGGAGGCTTGGCCGACATCCAAGATGTCGGCCAGCTCCGGGAAAGGATCGCGAACCGGCGCTTTTCAGCGCCGATTCGCGATCCAGCTCCCCAGGGGTTAATGCCAGGCATCATTTGGAAGCGCAGGCTGTGCCCTTCCAAATGATGCCTGGGTTAACCCCCGCAGGACCTCCCCCCCTCCCTTTCAGGCGCCTCCTCCGCACATGCGCGTCCTCAGCAGCGAAGTGGTTAAAGCACTGTTGGGATCTAAGAGAAATATTTGAAATTTTTACAATATAAAAGCACTCCTAAAGGGAAAAGGAATATTGCATGGCTGCTGCGCAGCATCTGCACAATTATTTGTTTTAGTTAGGTTAAAATACTTACCTTTTGTCGAACTGCGCAGGGCACCCCATCATCTTCTTCTCCCAGGCATCAAAATATTTTTGCGGACGTTTTTTGAGCCTTTTTTGCATGCGATATTGGCATGATAAGGACCAATCAACTGACTGCTCTAATTTGGCAACGCTGAGTTTAGCTGCTGACAAATTTGGACACTCTGAATTTGGTCAAAGTTGAGACACAGAGGACCAGATATCTGTATATACCGAAGTGTGTTGACTAGGGATAGACCGATATCATTTTTTCAGGGCCGATACCGATACAGATTATCGGCAGGTTTTCTGGCCGATAGCCGATATTTGGTGCCGATATTCTGTAAATTTAAAGTTCTTAAAAATAACAGAACAAATCTGACTATGCCATGAACTCAATGGCCTAAACAACAATCTTCGTGCAAACGTTTCCACCGGTGCAAAAAAACATTTAACGCGAGGGGCAAACCCTTTACGCCGAATGCCATATTACATAGTCAGTGCAACAAACGCACGTAATCGTCTACCGCGGGTGAACCTGCGAACCCTGCGTGAGCTTACTGTACATCGCGCGACCTATACTTAACATTGTGCGCACAAACGCATTTGCGCGCTGGTATGCAGATGGTATTACAATCTATGCACAGTTTGTAACGCACAGCGTTTGCGCGTATAATTTTAGCAACTCCTAAAAGCTGGTGGTAACGGCAAATCTGAACGTCCTGGCCGAAACCAAATACACCAGCCCCAAAAAAAAAAAAAAAAATGCAGCAAAGTATAGTTACACAGTCTACACATACCCAAACCAATAAAATGGAGAAGTTGTGCGTGCATGTATTATTGCTGCAGCATATATGCTCAGATTGACTTGTGGTTCTTAATTCTGATTGGCTGAATTGCGTGAAATTTTTTTTTCTTTATATCGGCACCGATAATCGGCTAAACCGATATATCAGTCTATCCCTAGTGTTGACATCATCGGTCCCCGAGTTGGTCCCTGGTGGTTTTGGGATTTTCAAAAACTTCACAGTGATTCACAGAGTGGAAGGGAGGAAGATGGAAAGTGGAGACATGCTCCTATCATCCTGACCCCCTAAGAAATCTAAAATGGTCAGAGTGAGTAGACGGTCCCGTTAAATAGTTTTTCCCATTTGGCACTTTTTTGGCTCATTCATTAATTCAAGTTAACTAATCGGTATCAGCAAAATGGAGGTGCACACCAAAACTGCATGTAGAATAGATATGACCTACTGGGTGCTCATGGAATCTGGGATCTCTGAAATCCTTATAGGGCTATTCAGAGCCAAAACAGGGTTATCCAGGAACCCCAATATGCATAAAAAATTAAACTTTTATTAAGGAACCGGCAATGTCTTGGCTAGAAGCAGCCTTTTTCAAGCATCTGGTTTTAGTAGTCATCCACAATTCATAAAAATTCAGATTCATACAAAAGATGACGGACATAAACATGCTCATCAAGCAGCAGTGATCAACACGTTAGGCAAGAACAATGTATAAATGACATTTCAGAATTCATTTTAAGCTGTCCTTCATACGCAGAATCAGAACGAAAGGTCTACTTTCCTGCCAAGTCTGTTTGAATGCAATTCCCTTCTACTGGTCAAGAAGATATTCAACGTTTCCTGTCATTTTTCAAGTTCTATTTAACAAATTCTTCAAATTTGCATTCACGGTATTTAATAGCCATCAGTGGGCTCTGAGCGACTTTGTGTTAAGCCCTGAGAAGTTGACACGGAACATACTGAAATTATGCAGATGGAATGAGTAATTATTCACGTTTTGAAGAAAGTGACACAGTTGCACCGGCTTCTGAAAGCGGATACAGGGAAAAATGCTTAAAGCAGCATTTCTGAATGTATCTTGAAAACGAAATATTGATGGTTTTCGTAGCATGGGACCGTCTTTGAAGTATTTCGGTAAAAAATATTTCCTTTCATATTTCCTAGCAAATTGCTGTTACACATCACTGTTATGCAAGCTCCTGCCACTCAGTGACAAAAAAATGCAGAGCGTGTACGGTACCTTTATCAGCGGCTGTAAAAAGTATTTTCTTAAAATTAAGTTAACCAGCAAAAACATTGCAGCGGAAAGCATGTCAGAGCAGACGTTTTACAGTAATGATTGTATAACACCAGTAGGCTTTTTTCAATACGGAATTTCAAGTATAATTAACTGTCACTTTTTTACATAAACAATGACGGATGCGAACACAATCCACTTGCTCTTCTGGCAATCCAACATGGCCGTCTGTTGTTTATATGCTAACAAAAATTAAACCCTCAGCATTTAAAGTTTTTTTTTCTGTAGTTTGATGCTCATATTTTAAAGGAACAACTGAGGTTAAATAAACTTTTGTGCCCCTTGAACTTGGCCATTCTTTAGTTTAGATGTCCATAGTTGATGAATTATACTACTGGTTCTGAGACGACAGGGGTCAAGTCCCATAAAAGTAGTGAAGGAATCAAGATTTCAGTCCTCCAATTAGGAATTATCATCTCTCGTTTAACACAAATACACACTCAAATCTGATATATATATATATCTATATCTATTTTAGCAAAAATACAGTGTATATGATAAGTCTTATATTTTTTGTGACTCAAAGATATGGTTTAACGCCTGAATACAAGCTTTATAGTGTGGGACCAATGGGAATGGAGTTCAAAAATAGTGGAGGAACTAGGTTCCCATGCGCTCCCCCTCGACCTGACCCATGTGAGAACATATGCTGATTTGTGCAACTACCCAAATCGCAAGTGCATTGAACTCAGATTTCATTTTGTCTTTAAAAACAGCCCCCCCCCAAAAAAACCCCAAAAAAAACCAAGCTAGGAGCTTGCATTGTGAAGGTTGACCAGGGCAGATTTGTCAACACCTGTTTATTCTACTTCTAATATCACTGAAGGTCCTGGTCTGGGGGGAAAGGCATTCCTCTGCTACCTGCAGCTGTACCAAACATAAGCTCATTGCACTCGGTGTGTGATGCTCTGACCTCAGTCTATTGCAACCAGTATCTAGGGCTGAATTTGGTGTGGAGGCAGAGGGAAAGGTTAATGGGAAGATGGGTTCAGCACTATAGGGGATGGAGAGAAGAGGAAATCGCCCAAGGGGAACGAGGCGAGCAAACTGGTGAAGAGGACCCTGCGAGAAAAGGGCGATCACACTTGAGGAAATGGGACAGAAAGGTTCAGCACTGCACAAAGAGTAAGGGACAATGACACTGGGGCAGAGTGAGGGACACGCATATTGGAGAAAGAGGAGACTGGGGCGAGCACATGCCTTTTATACTCAACAAACTGTCACATAATACACATGTATACACAGAGGAGGCTATTTTTTATGCTTTGTTCCTTAACTTTATGCAACGTCCCTGCCGCCATCTCTCTTCTATCCTTCTATAAAATTATCCCAATCCCCCTTTCCTCTCCTCCTTAACACTGAATGTCAGACGCTCCCCTTCCCTGCTGTAAACACAGGAGACAAGTCGAGGTCCACAGCCAATGAAGTCTGCTAAATGAAGAAATAAGTAAATAGTTTCAATAGCTAAATGTATATATTTTACCAGAACAATTGTATTAACACTAGTTTTAAAAGCACTAGAATGCAGATAGAAACATACAGGGTTATCCAAAGAGATTCGAATTGCTTGAGAAAGGTAACCGAACGCTGAAAATCAGCGTTCGGTTACCTTTCCTGGCCATTCGGCTATCCAGAGAGCAGGCAATTCGCCAAATCCTGTCGAATTGCCTGCACATACGGTGCCTGTTCGGTGCCTGTTCGAGGGCAGTGAAATCCCCATGAAAAAGCACTGCTTCGGCTATTCAGAGAACACAAACCAGCAGTGAAAGGTTCCCGAATTGCCCTGCCATTCGGTGGTTTAATTCGGCAAATTTATTCAGGAGAATCCCATAGGCTTCAATGTTAAAAATATTCCTGTTTTAATTCAATATCTAATAAACCGTTCATTATAAAATTCTGCAGCAAAAAGTCTCTTTATTTATAGATTTTTTAGGATACTTTAAGCATTTTTCTGAATTTTTTAAAAAAAATGTAAAAGTCCGATTTTTTTTTTGATTTTTTTTCAGTTTACTTATTTATTTTGTAACAGCCCTCTTTATTATCATTCCCTGGACCTCCTGTGAAAATTTCAGACATTTTCGCTCAGTAGTTTCTTTGCAAACAGCGTTTCATTTTCCCAGATTCATACAAATGGTTTTTCTAATTTATTCACTGCCTCCTCTACGTCACAGCTGCTTCGGCTCTGTGTGATTCGGCTCCTGTTCGGCTCCTGTTCGGCTTTTTCGAAGGTTAATCCAGATGTTTTTGCTTGTTTTCAGCGTGCATTCGGTTAGTTTTCGTCGGGTTTGCGGCAGCTTTTCCCTGCAATTCGGGGACCCTGTGCTCTTTGCTGAATACACCGCAGGGTCACCGAAATGCAATCGGCAAAAGGAACCGAATTGAAGAGAACGAAAAGTCACCGAACGTGCGGTGACTTTTCGAATCTCTTTGGATAACCCTGATAGAAACATACAGGGTTATTCAGAGAGCGTGAAAAGCAGGAGAATGACTGGAGAATGAAAAATTCTAGGTCAAAATAGCCAAACCAGAAAAATTCTCCCTTGCAATTCTCCCTCGCAATTTTTATGCATTAATTTACGCGCATTAACATTTGCGCAAAAAAATTGCGCTGCGCGTACGAATTTGCGCGGAGAATGTAATAGAGCCCATAAGGTGAGAAACGAAAAGTATGAACTTCAAACAGTCACAAAATAATAAACATTAGTATCTCTAGACAAATACTTAAATTGCTTCCTCGCTGTTATAATTGACCGGAGAAACTAATTAAAGCTTTATGTCAGTTAATTCTTTAACACACAGCAAGTTAGTCTGCTGTCTTACAAGATTAATGCAAACCATAAAATGTAATAACTTTTTAAGGACTAGAACTTCCATATAACCAAATAACAACACTCACTTTGCATACCTAAGGGATTGTGAAAACCCTGCGTAGTGCAATGAATACAAACTAGCATGTCAGGAAACCGGTCAGAACAGTTACAATAAGTTCCTAAAACTCGATAAAACAACATCTATTACAACAAGCTTGCTTCCTCATAGGGATGGGCTGCCTGTTCGAATCGGTTCGAAGTTCGATTTGAACATCGGCTGTTCGAAGGTTTGCGAACTGCAAACTTTTCGGGACGTTCGAAGAAAGTTCGAGGAGAAAAAAAAAGGAAGTTTCCAAAAAAATGCTTAAAAGATCCTAAAAAAAATCTAAAAATAAAGAGACTCTTTACTGCAGAATATAATAATAAACGGTTTATTAGATATTGGATTAAAACGGGAATATTTTTAACATTGAAGCCTATGGGATTCATAAATATTTCCACTCATTGTTGGTCAACCATTTCCCACTCATTGTTGGTCAACCATTTCCCACTCATTGTTGGTCAACCATTTCCCACTCATTGTTGGTCAACCATTTCCCACTCATTGTTGGTCAACCATTTCCCACTCATTGTTGGTCAACCATTTCCCACTCATTGTTGGTCAACCATTTCCCACTCATTGTTGGTCAACCATTTCCCACTCATTGCTGGTCAAACATTTCCCACTCATTGCTGGTCAAACATGTCCTACTCCTTGTTGGTCAAACGTTTACTACTCCTTGTTGGTCAAACTTTTCCCACTCCTTCTTAGTCAAACATTTCCCACTCGTTGTTGGTCAAACATTTCCCACAAACAAAGCGATAGCAAGTTCCGCAGTGCTGTACAATGGGTAATGACCTTGGGCCCTATTACAATGTTAACGCTAACGTTAGCGCTCTCCTGTGTGAGCATTAACATTAGCATTGGTTGCCCTAGCGCGGACACACCATATTACAATCTGAACGATAACGGGTTAAAAAAACTCGTTAGCATTTCGGATCTTACGCTTTTCATCATGAGGTTACTGTAATTTGTGCTCCCTATGCTTAACATGGGGAGCGCAAAGAGTTAATTAGCGTTAGTATTGCAATGTACTAACGCTAATTACCATCCGGCTGTGGTTAACCTGACAGTTAACCACAGCTAGGACCTGGTGCTAACGGATTCTGCTTCTACTGGATCCATCAGAACCAGCAGAAACCACCCAAATAAAATCACATATTCACCTCTAATCCCACGGTGAGAACGGCTGATCCATCCACCTCTTCTTGCTGACAGGAGCAGAGAGAGAGACTGAAGGAAAAAGTCCCTCAGTCTTCCTCTGCGGATCAATACGTTGACTTACCGGATCTTGCAAGGTGCGATCATGCAGATAATGTGACCGGCAGAGCAAAAACTCAATGGAGTCCTATGGACTCCATCGAGGGAATGTAAGCGCCGCCGTGAGCATTCCGCGGTTTAGTGCGTGTTACGGTGCAGCCTGCTGAATTAGCGCCTGCACCGTAATATCATGCTAAAACGGGGATGATAAGGAGAAACCTGCAGGCGCAGGTTTTTCTCCTTAGCGTCCCAGTTTTAGCGTGATTTATGTAATAGTGCCCCTAATCTTTTGCTTAAACATATGAAAAACCTTAAATGAGTTTGCACCTTCCATGGGGTCTACATACTCTACTGTTAACCCCTTCTGTACCAAAATCAAGTATACTCGATCTTCAAAAGAACCTGCCGATTCCCCTGAGATTGAGAACCCTTTAAATTTATTTGCCAATTGGCTCCAGAACATGACCCTAACATTTAAACACATGGTTCATGACAGCGGATGTGTTGAATTTATTTATAAATGTCCGTGAGATCAGTTTTTCCTGCATGGAACCGTTTTTCCTGCATGGAACCACAAAGTTCTAGCATACTGTAAATGTAATAGCACTGTTTGGCCAGTAGAGGGATGCCTGTCGCATAGTACTTGCCTACAGTGAAAATATACTGGGACACCTCTGTATATATTTACTGTGTGGGTAACGGAAAGTCATTTTCCATGAAAACATGGGGTCCTGGCAGTGATTTCCTGTAAAATCCCTTCGTATTGAAGGGGTTAAAGAAAAAAAGATGTCAGTGTGCCATGTATGCACACCATGTCAATAATATGGTTCCCTGTGTGTTTAAATTGGATAACCGAACAATTTTAAGCGATAACGAATTACATATAGATAAGGTTGCCAAACTGATGTGCTAAATTAATCATAGACGCTCAACAAGAAGCAAATCAAATTTGAATGTGATTGCTAATACCATTCTGCCCCACAAACATGCTGAAAAAGCACAAAAGAGCTATTATTTTTAACAATACTAATTAAATTTAAATTATAATGCTCGAATAACATTCCTGGCCCTTAGCACGCGTCTGAATATATCAGCTGGAGCGGGGATAGAATGCAGTGAGAAAATAAAATGCTGAATTACAGGCAAATTCAGGATGCTTATATTGCCTAGTTATCTATTTCTATTTCGGTAATCACAATTTCCGTGAAGAAGTATAAGGTGCACCCAAGGATGAAGCGACCTAAGCAACAATAAGTTAATTCAAATGCATAGCAGAACAGGGAATTTCCTCTGTGATTTTATAGCTCAGACTGGTCAGCAGAGATGCCAGACGTCCTGCCGGATTCTCCCTATGGTTTTGCTGAATAATGCTCACTAAGCACATTACCAGTGCAGGCTAGTTCATAAGGGCAGCTAAGCAGCACTCCAGTTATAAATAAAAGCAAAAATAAATGTAAAAATGCCAAAGTGAAGATCCTTTTCAGTAGGTGTGGGGGTAACATTAACATAATAACAAAACTGTAAAAACGTGATGTTATTGAACCCAGGACATGCTTGAAAATTAGAAAAATCTCATTGTATCCTTCCTGGTAAAATATAACAAGAAAAAAAGGTGTCATCTGCGCTTATTCCTATAACACCGTGTGAAACAAAGCACAGTTTTGTTTACTGCAGTGGTCATTGGAGTATAAGCTCACCTGCCAACGTCAAGGCACCTCTAGTGAAGGGGAGTCCTTACCAATGAAACCACAGGCTGCTGAGTAGCGAACATGCGGCTTTCCAGTCATGAGGTAGACTGGTGGGCCTTTAGTTATACCCTCCCAGAAACAAATCCACCATGGGATCAAAAAACAAAGTCATGGAACGGAATATGCCGCAAAGATGACCTGGCTGGAGGTACATTCAAATATACATAGTACAGGAAGAGCAGGGTCGCGCCTATACCCCACTGGGGCGGCTGCCACCACCAGATGTATCCAGCCAAGCAACATGCATAAAACATAACAAGAAAAAAAAGGATGTCCTCTGCGCTTATTCCTATAACACCGTGTTGACATCTGCGCTTATTCCTATATCACCGTGTTATATAGTGGGGTCGCCTCTCGCGAGATCCTACAGGTCGGTGGAGTGATTCGCAGAGGGAGACTGGGGACTTTTTTCCCCCCAGTCCCTCTCTGCTCCCAGCTGCCAAAAGAAATGGATGGAGTCGCCATTCTCGATGCGGGATGAGAGGTGAGTATCTGATTTTTTTTTTCAGCTGGTTTTGACTGATTCTGTAGAAGCGGTATCAGTTAGCACCAGATCCTGGCTGTAGTTAACTGTTTAGTTAGCTGCAGCGGGGCGTAATTAGTGATAGGACTTTGTAATACTAACGCTAATTAACTCTTTGCGCTCCCCATGTTAGGCATAGGGAGCGCAAAGTACTGTAACCTCGTGCTGAAAAGTGCAAGATCCGAATCACTAATGGTTTTTTTTAACCCGTTAGCATTTGGAATGTAATATGCACTGGTGTATTTTGGCCTAGGCCAACAAGGCCCAGGCCTAGGGTGGCACTTTCCAGGGGGCGGAGGAAGGAAACATTGAGATGTCACTAATTTTCAAGTATGTCCTGGGTAGGCAAGGCCTAGGCTTTCACTTTCCAGGGGGCAACAAAAAACCTCACCACTAATTGGGTTACTCACAGAGCACCGAAATGACGCCAACATTTTGGTGTTCTGTAGTTCCCTGCACTTCGGGGAATGAAATTTCCCCACCCTGCAGTGAATTCACCATTCACCGCAGGGTCCCCAAAGTGCATGGAGTCGGCCGCTGTATGCTGCCACCGCAAACCCATGGCCTGCTGTTTTCAAAAGAACTACTGAACGAAAATGTCTGGAATTTACATATAAGATCCTATGATTGATAATAAAAAGTTCTGTTACAGAAAAAGGAGAACCGCTATTAAAAAAAAGGGGGGGAATTTAGCCAAAAAATTCTGAAAAATCACTAAAAAGGTACAAAAGAAAAAATCAATAAATAAAGACTTTTTACTGCAGATTAAAATAATAAATGGTTTATTAGATATTGCATAAAAAACGGGAATATTTTTAACATTGAAACCTATGGGGTTCGCCTGAATAAACCTGCTGATTGAAACCACCGAACATCAGGGCATTTCACTGACATTTCTCTGCTGTTTGGTGTTCTCTGAATAGATTAACCATTACTTCTCTATGGGGATTTGCACTGCCTTCAAACAGCATCATACTTGCTGGCAGTTCGCCAAACTTGTGTGTGAGCATATCACCAGAGCAGTGGTGTACTTAGAGGAGTGGCGGAGGGCGGGCCGCCCCAGGTACCAGTGATTATTGGGGTGTCATTAGGGGGTACTAGGAGGTGCCACTGTCACTGTGTGTCAGCTTTGAGCTGTGTTCTCAAACAACGAGCAGCGGAGCATGGCGTTTGCATACTTAATAAAATCGAATAGAATAAAAATCCCCCTCTCCTCCCTCCATAGCTCCTCCCCTGCCCCGCAGCAGCTCTAGGAGAGGGGAGGGGGATGTGATTTGTGTCCAGAGAGAGAAGATGACAGTAAACGGCAGGTAAAGGGGGGGGGGTTTCAGCAGAATATGAAGCCCTGTCTGCTTACTGCTGTTTAAAGTGGACCTTTCCTTAACCAGCACTGCAGTGATAGAAATTTGTCATTAAGCTGCCTGGCTCCTGGTTAGGCTGCTTGCGTGCAGGTCACACTCGGTCCGGCCAGTCAGGTGGTACTGAGTCTCAGTACCACCTGACTGGCTGAACCGCGTGACACGCATGCACGCAGCTGCCCGCCCTTTCGTTAACATGGACTGTCACTCTATTCTGGACTGAACACCCACCGGTAAGGGAATCAAAGCCACGGTGCACCCTCTGGCAGTGGCACCCCACTGCTGACAAGATGGCTCCATGCACAGGCACAGCCGTGATCCTAACGTGGCCTGGAGGGACCTCCTGCTGAGTCTGTACACAGTCCCTGCTGACTCTGCACACAGCCCTACCGCGGACAGAGGCCGGTAAATGTAGAATAAATAATTGCTGTGTGCTCATATACACTCGGTTTGCTGGGAGTTTTATTGCAGTGGATTCTGATGCACTCATACACACCGCACATTGCATTGCTGGGAGTTTTATTGCTGTGGATTCTGATACACTGACACACACCACACATTGCATTGCTGGGAGTTTTATTGCAGTGGATTCTGATGCACTCATACACACCGCACATTGCATTGCTGGGAGTTTTATTGCAGTGGATTCTGATACGCTGACACACACAACACATTGCATTGCTGTGAGTTTTATTGCTGTGAATTCTGATGCACTCATACACACCGCACATTGCATTGCTGGGAGTTTTATTGCTGTGGATTCTGTGATACACACTGCATATTACTGTGAGTTTTATTGCCCTGGAGCTCTGGGATACGCTCATACACACTGCACATTACTGTGAGTTTTATTGCTGTGCAGTTCTGCGATATGCTCATACACACTGCACATTTCTGTGGGTTTTATTGCTGTGCAGCTCTGATATGCTCATACACAGTGCCCATTTCTGTGGGTTTTATTGCTATGCAGCTCTGTGATACGCTCATATGCAGTGCACGTTTCTGTGGATTTTATTGTTCCACCAATTAGAGCGGCTGTGATCCAGTATACTTAACATGCGTGGCTGTTCTTTGTAAAAATACTTGAATTTAAACATTTCATAATTTTCTTTATCTCAATAGATACATTTGAAATGGTATTCAAAATATACAAGTAGGCACTTGGTATCCACTTTTAATATAAAGAGAGGAAAAGGCGGAGCTCTAAGAGGAAAAGGTGGAGCTTAAAGCGGAAGGGTGGGGATTAACCAGGAAGAGGTGTGCCCTTGACAGGAAGGGGTGCGTCAAATTTAAATTAGGGGTGCACGAGTTTAGTCAGGCCTAGGGCAGCACAAAACCTTAATACACCACTGGTAATATGGTTGGTCTGCGCTAGGGCCACCTAAGGCTGGGGTCAGACGAATGCATTGTTAACGTCCGTGTAGCCGCACTTTAGTACGTCCGTGGTAGCAGATAACCATGAACAAATTAAGGCCCACACACGAAGTATGTCCGCACGGAAGTGCGGACGCACTACGGACACGGCAAACGGATGCAGGTTAGCAAGAACGTTGAACCGCTAGGACGGATGTGTGGAGTGTGCCACGTCTGCAACGTCCGCATAGCTTCATGTGTGAGTGATGCAACATGGTCAGACGGACTGCATTTATACGTCCAGCATTTTTGACGGACAAAATGTTTTTTCATTTAAATTCATTTTCCCTCCTACATCCGTCAAAAATAACGTCAGTCACAAAATCGGACTGTGTGGCCGCTACCTTGTCGTCAGTCAGAAAGTACGTCCATACTGCACGGACGCACAGTCCATACAAAATGCGCTCGTCTGACCCTAGACTTAGCTAACATTAACACTCACACAGCTGAGCGCTAACGTTAGCATTAACCATCAGGGTTATTCAAAGAGATTTGAAAAGTCAACGCACGTTCGGTGACTTTTCGTTCTCTTCAATTCGGTTCCTTTTGCCGATCCCATTTTGGTGACCCTGCGGTGTATTCAGCAAGCACCACAGGGTCCCCGAATTGCAGGGAAAAGCTGACGCAAACCCGACGAAAACGAACCGCAAAACCCACCGAATGCACGCCGAAAACCCCCAAAACATCTGGATTAACCTGCCGAAAACCACGGAAAAACCTGAACAGGAGCCGATCGCAGCCTTCGACACAGCAGAAGAGGCAGTGAATAAATTAGCAAAACAGTTTGTATGAATGTGTGAAAGTGAAACGCTGTTTGCAAAGAAACTACTTAGCGAAAAGGTCTGAAATTTACATATGAGGTCCAGGGAATGATAATAAAGAGGGCTGTTACAGAAAAAATAAGTAAACTTTAAAAAAAAAACAACAAAAAAAAACAGACTTTTAAAAAAAAAAAAATCAGAAAAATGCTTAAGATATCCTAAAAAATATATAAATAAAGAGACTCTTTACTGCAGAATTTTATAATGAACGGTTTATTAGATATTGAATTAAAACAGGAATATTTTTAACATTGAAGCCTATGGGATTCTCCTGAATAAATTTGCCGAATTAAACCACCGAATGGCAGGGCATTTCGGGAACCTTTCACTGCTGGTTTGTGTTCTCTGAATAGCCAAAGCATTGCTTTTCATGGGGTTTTCACTGCCCTCGAACAGGCACCGAACAGGCTCCGTATGTTCAGGCAATTCGCCAGGATTTGGCGAATTGCCTGCTCTCTGGATAGCCGAATGGCCAGGAAAGGTAACCAAACGCTGATTTTCAGCGTTCGGTTACCTTTCTCAAGCAATTCGGAGCTCTTTGAATAACCCTGTATGTAATATGGCCCCAAATGTGTGGATAGCAGGTTTACCGTCAGGATATTCAGCATATAAATATATACAATAGTAAGCAAATAGCACGAAAGAGATAAGATCTACAGTATGTATTGTATATTGTTTTCTGCCTCTGACAGGTGCTGCAATGGATCTAGTGTCTACGAGCACGTTTAACAGTGGGAAATACCAATGAGGTGTTTCAAAAACTGGATAACATGTAACCAAAGGCTTTGCCAGCTCACTATTTATATCACTGATCCAACGAGGGAAACATTTACTAAGGTCCGTTGTTCACCGTTTTTCAACCAATTTGTACTTCGGTGATCCAGAGGGGAAATTCAAACAATGGAAGAAGTTTCCTCAAACAAATGCGAATAATGGTGAATATTATTGAACAATAATGCCAGCGTTCTTCCGTAAAAAGCATACACTATGGCTATTCTCTTTTCACTGTTGTTTCACCGTTGTGTTTGAAATTATGGTGGATATACTTTGGCAACTTCATGGAGACCGTGGAGACACAGGTTTGAATCCCGGTGAATCTCCAGTAAGTGTCCTTGGGCAAGACACCTAACGGTACATACTCGCCACCCAGGACATACTTGAAAACGAGAGAAATTTCAATGTATCCTTCTTGGTAAGATACTTTCTCAAAAAAATAAATAAATGAATACATATTTTAATGTGGCAAATCTCCATAGAACTCCCATACAAACTACCGTACAGCAACTACAACTACTGTTCGAACCATGCTGGGGCAACTTCAGCTGAAACAGCACTGGAATTAACGGTGAAATTTATGTGACGTACAAGAGCAGCGAATAAGATGGAAAGCATATTGAAACCTATCCTGGGGCTGAAGTGAGCACTACGCAAACCAAGTCAGAAACTTTAGTGGAAATAATGGTAGGAACTACAGCAAACTCTGGTCACTAAACAGTGAACTTGACACAATTGATCATTGTTGTTCGAAGTTAAACAAATGTTTTTCCAACGAAAGAAAGGAGGTTAGTGAATATGTACGTTTTAGCGCTAGGATTAGTAAGTTTAATGTATGGCATCGTACTCCATAGTTGACGCTACACTGGGGTGATATAAGTTTGCGCCTGGCAACTTGCGCGAGCTTACTGTACTTAGCGCCTCCTATATTTAGAATGGGGAGAAAAATCATTTTTTAAAGTCTAGAGACGAGCGGGATAAAGTGCTGACGTAAGATAAAGTCGCAACACAAATTGAGAAAATTTTAACAACTCCTAAAAGCTGGTGTTAAATGATTCTGCAAATGGAAATCATTTAACACTCTACAAACCCCCTTAAAAATCCCATACTCGCCTCTCATCCCACAGTGAAAAGGGCGACACAATCCGCTGCTGCTTCTTACCTGGAGCCGAGTGAGACTGGGAACAAATAGTTCATAGTCTCCATCAACAATCATTATTTTCGGCTCTGCACAGTCTCGCGGCCGAGACGCGCAAATCTTCATGGAGTCCTATGGACTCCAAACAAATACTCGCGAAGGCACGAAGTGCCGCTTCTGGTATTCATCAGCTTTTTGCTGTGTTCCGGAGCGAGATGCCAAGTTAACAACTATCCCGGAATATGGCGTTAGAGTGGAGATGGCAAGGGAAAATCTGGTTCAGATTTTCCTGCTTACTGTCTGCATTTCAGCGTCAGGTATGGCATAGGATCCGAGCTGTTTAATGTCAGATAGGTGTTAACTATGTGAAGATCAATGTGTTTCTTCATCTCCATCAGTTTTCTTCTGCAAAGTTGCGGTTATTCGATACAAATATTCACAAAGAAATCCGTTGTGCGATGAAAACATATGACAAGGTAATTACCTCTTAAGCGAGTGCTGCTTCTTCTCTGTCAGTAGAGATGTAAAGATATATAACATGATGCTACATGAAGCAAGGACAACATATTATATGCTACCATGTTATGTTCTGAAAGGGAAGTTGCCAACTTGAAATGAAGCCTATTGCGTTATAGACATACTTGAAAACAAGAGAAATCCCAATGTATCCTTCCTGGTAAAATACTTTATAAATAAATAATTAATAACAATACAAATAAAAGTCTCCATAATTCCTACAGCTGTACATCCTTTACATTTCAGATGATATTGGATATCAATGGAGGAAGCACATCCTTTGCATTTTTAAAGCGATATTGTTTCAGTGTTGTTGCAAATGGGTAAATATTTTTTTTCTACTTGCAATGGCATCGAGATTCTTTTTAACTCTATGAACAGGCTTGTAAAATACTGATATTTATTAACATTTTAATTGAAGAACTCAACATGTGCTGCTTGTTTTTCCCTTCTTTGGACACTATTCCAACCCTGATGTAAACTTAACACAAGCTGTTGTAAACTTCCCAGAGTCAATGGGCTATATTACATACTGAACCGTAACTGTTGCTTTCGGATATGTAAGCGCTGACCTATAAAACCCTCACTAACTCAGCTCCCCACTACCTGTCCTCACTAGTCACCAAATACACCCCAGCCTGCTCCCTAAGATCAAACAGTGACCTGCGCCTAGCTTCTTCCCACATCACCGCTTCCCATGATAGACTGCAGGATTTCTCACGTGCAGCCCCATCCTCTGGAACACCTTTTCTCATACTGTCTGACTTTCCCCTATTTTCCCTTCCTTCAAACGCTCCCTCAAGACATTCCTATTTAGGGAAGCCTACCACCCGACTCACTGACTCAACCAGTTCATTCTTCCCACCTTGCAGTCCATCACTCTCACCTTGCAGTCCATCACTCTCACCTTGGAGTCCATCACTCTCACCTTGGAGTCCATCACTCTCACCTTGGAGTCCATCACTCTCACCTTGGAGTCCATCACTCTCACCTTGGAGTCCATCACTCTCACCTTGGAGTCCATCACTCTCACCTTGGAGTCCTCTCCCATCTAGATTGTGAGTTCCCACGGGAATAGGGCCCTCGTTTCCTCCTGTACTGGTTTGTCAATTGTTGTTCAATGTATTGTAACCCTGTCTATATTGTGCCCATTGTAGAGCACTGCGGAATATGCTGGCGCTATATAAATAAATAAGTGACTTTAAAGCATGCCGCCATATTACCTTCATAACGCTGAACCAGGTAAAAATCTGCAAGCTTACTGTACTTTGTGCACTCTATACTTAACATGGGGGGCACAATCAGTGATTAATGTTAGAATAAGTAAGGTATTACAAAGTCCTAGCGCTAATTATCGCACCGATGGGTAAAACAAATTTTTACCTTGTCCTAAAAGATGGCGCTAAACGATTCCACTTTTGCAGAACCCTGGAGTTAAAAACCCCCAAATAAATCCGATACTCACCTCTCCTCCCGCAGCGGCAAAGGTGGCTCAATCCGCCGCTTGTCAGTGGCCGCAAGCAGAATGAGACTGTGGACAAATGGCCTAATTTTTTTAACAAGTGTACCTCATAGAATAAATAACTGCAAAAGGCTCGGATGATAAAATGTGAAAAAAAAATAGTTTTACACGCTTTAGATGATTGGTAATTCACATTTGCTTACATTTTTTGTTATAGCATTCTGTTAGGACATGTATACATATAATAATGATAGATTATGAATCCGCCAAAAGAAAGGATATATAATTTGTCTGGGTCATATAATAAAACATGACTTCAAATTGCGGTTAAACATGATGAGCAAAAACGGTAAAAATTAGCTCAGCACACAGGGGTGAAATGGCTCAGCAGTGAAGGGGTTAGTGAAGGCTCAGACAGCTGCCCTGACAGATCGGTGTACTTAATGCAGGAGCATATTTGTGTGGTATCAGTACCCCGCGAAAGTGTGCATACCGATATGCCACACAAATACCAACATACGAGGCCCCTGTTTGAGCGAGGCCTTAGGCAACCACTTATTTGGCCTAATTATAGAGCCGCCTCGGCATTTACCCTACTAATGCAGTGCTGCAGAGTCCCTTTCTGTCTGATCTAAGCCTCAGCTACCATGAACATGCAGAAGTTGGTAGAGACTGCAGCCACCAGGGTTGCTGTAGGGCATCTTTTCCTAATCAACGGCAATATGGGAGCTCCAGTGCCGATTGACAGTATAATGTTGTATGTAACAGACCCTAAACTATTGTGCGGGGGGGGATTATTTTCTAATATTGTGGTCTTGCTTTTGCTGCCACTACATGTTGTTTTTTTATGTATTTATAATATTTTTTAAGGGCACATTTCTACCCTGTGTCACGATCAGCCACAATGGCGGTACCTGGCATGTGCCAAGTAGGGCCCAGGTAAGAGGAAAAGCCGCTATATGCAGAGATGCGTGACACAACGATCAGGAAAAGTAAATAAACCACAGTAGACACTGGGGACCTCTGCACGGCTAAATACCAAAGGAGCCCTATACTGATAGATCGGTCCTTAGAGTGGCCGAATCTGCACTAATAGAAAAAGGTTACCTTGTAGCCGTGCAGAGTCCTGGGAAAACACAGACACCTGAAGGAGAATATACTCAACAACTTGCAGGGCAGGACTTCAATATACTAAAGCCGTGGTCTACAGGGACACACAACATATAATACGATAAGCACAGGACAGCTAGGGATATCCAGAAGAGTGGTCAATAAATAAGCCAGGGGTCAAAACCAAAACGTATACCTTGAGCCAAAGCGGGGATATAGCACCAGAGAAAATCCGTCAGCCAGGCCAGAGGGTCAATACCAGGAAGTCAATCAGAACATAAAACTCAGACAAGGGGGAAACACTGAAATAGAACTAGGATGGAAAACAGGGAGCTCTCAGGAACAAATCTGTGGCTAAAGTGAACCAGGATGCAAGAGCATGGTGATATGGGCCCATGGTTTTATATAGGGGAGTAATCAGCCCATAATCACCAGCAGAAGCTCAACGAGCAATGAACTTAACCCCTGAGCTGCATGTCAGGGAAAGCAGCACAGGGAAACACATGGAAACACAGACATAAGGAATACAGAGGGCAGGGAGACAGGGTTGGATCGTGGGAACGTGACAGTAGCCCCCTCCAAAAAAGGTGACCTCAGGGCACCTAAAACAACAAACATGACAGACAAAAATCAGGAAACCAGATTACGAACACCAATCACCAAAGTCCTTTGAGGTCCCATTCAGAGTCGTCATCCTCCTCCACAAGACGCCCCCGACTATGAGGGTTCCTTTGAATGGCAACCCAGTGGTCCTTCCTGAACACCAGTCCAAGGGGCGATTGCACATAGCCCTCAGGGACATGACGGGGTAGGGGGATCTTGGCATCAGTTAGACTGGACACAGAATCAGTGGGACCAGGGTTAGACACCTTTCCCCGTCTTCTCCTAGAACGAGGTCTAGAACTGGTGACCACCCCGCACGACACGGCAACAGTGGGAGTAGGCTCGCCTACCTGTGCCTTACCACGAGGGTTGGAAACCTCGGACTCTCTGTGGAGCATGGGTACAGTGGTGTTGCAATGTAGCTCTGGTACTGCTGACACACGGCTTGACTCTGGCACACAGCTTGGGACTGGCACCGCTGGTACATAGCTTGGGACTGGCACACAGCTTGGGACTGGCACCGCTGGCACACTGCTTGGGACTGGCACACTGCTTGGGACTGGCAACGCTGGCACACTGCTTGGGACTGGCACCGCTGGCACACTGCTTGGGACTGGCACCGCTGGCACACTGCTTGGGACTGGCACACTGCTTGGGACTGGCACACTGCTTGGGACTGGCACCGCTGGCACACAGCTTGGGACTGGCACACTGCTTGGGACTAGCACCGCTGGCACACAGCTTGGGAGGGGTACTGCTGACACACAGCTTGGGAGGGTACCGCTGACACACAGCTTGGAGGGGTACCGCTGACACACAGCTTGGGACTGATTTGACTGGAAGCTTGCCAGCCACAGGCGTGACAACCTCACTGCCAGAAAAAGGCAACATAACAGCGCTGCTACACTCCAAGATTGCAGGTCTCCCGCTGGACAACATGATTGCGGTTCCCATCAAATTCCTTTGTTGACTCCATCGCCAGACCCATATTTGCGGCCTTGCCACCTGGCACTATGAGTGCGGTGGGTAATGCAGAGAAACGTACAGCACCGCAGGTAATACAGCCTGTAACAATCTTACGCCCTGGACCACCATTAGGGTGTCTGGCCGTTTGGCGAGACCGCGTAAGAGAGTAATAATGGGATTAACCTCCATGGCTTCAACCTCTGGCTCCCTGGCCGAGAAGGAGTCAAAATCCATTTGTGCCACGGGATCAGAAGAAGGGGAATACTCGACTGGGTCTGAGATGTCAGTTGCCCCCTCCACAGACCTGGTTACCCCTGGAAGGGCTCTCCTAGGCCTGGACGGTAAAGGGGGTCCGACCTCGGATACCTGGCTGTGACTGATACCATCTGACCCATCGTCGGAACATTCAGCAAGGTTATTAACATCAGTTGCCCCCTCCACAGGTCTGGTTGCCCTAGGAAGGGCTCTCCTAAACCTGGACGGTACAAGGGGTCTGATTGCTTTGGATTTATAATGGACCCTGGCTTTGGTGACCCGACTGTGGGACGTGGGCACAGCGGGCACTTTGCCAGCCTCAGCGCACACTGGCATTTGCCAGCCTCGGCGCACACTGGCATCTTGCCAGCCTCGGCGCACACTGGCATCTTGCCAGCCTCGGCGCACACTGGCATCTTGCAGCCTCGGCGCACACTGGCATCTGCCAGCCTCGGCGCGCACTGGCATCTTGCCAGCCTCGGCGCGCACTGGCATCTTGCCAGCCTCGGCGCGCACTGGCTTGAGTGGGCACCATGATAAAATGCAATGAACTGGCACAATAAAAGCAGAGCTTGTCAGTTCGCCTTCTATTCATTTCCTCAGGGGAAAGTGGACCATGTACCCTGCTTTCTAGAACAGCTTGATCTTTAGAAGGGAGAAAAGTAGTGTCCATTAACCCTTCCACTTAGAAATGAAATCCTCAAACAGCCGCAGCATGGATTCAAACAAATTACGCAACTCTACGGGCTTTATGGTTGGCTCTTGCATATGTCACGATCAGCCACAATGGCGGTACCTGGCATGTGCCAAGTAGGGCCCAGGTAAGAGGAAAAGCCGCTATATGCAGAGATGCGTGACACAACGATCAGGAAAAGTAAATAAACCACAATAGACACTGGGGACCTCTGCACGGCTAAATACCAAAGGAGCCCTATACTGATAGATCGGTCCTTAGAGTGGCCGAATCTGCACTAATAGAAAAAGGTTACCTTGTAGCCGTGCAGAGTCCTGGGAAAACACAGACACCTGAAGGAGAATATACTCAACAACTTGCAGGGCAGGACTTCAATATACTAAAGCCGTGGTCTACAGGGACACACAACATAGAGAATACGATAAGCACAGGACAGCTAGGGATATCCAGAAGAGTGGTCAATAAATAAGCCAGGGGTCAAAACCAAAACCAAAACGTATACCTTGAGCCAAAGCGGGGATATAGCACCAGAGAAAATCCGTCAGCCAGGCCAGAGGGTCAATACCAGGAAGTCAATCAGAACATAAAACTCAGACAAGGGGGAAACACTGAAATAGAACTAGGATGGAAAACAGGGAGCTCTCAGGAACAAATCTGTGGCTGAAGTGAACCAGGATGCAAGAGCATGGTGATATGGGCCCATGGTTTTATATAGGGGAGTAATCAGCCCATAATCACCAGCAGAAGCTCAATGAGCCATGAACTTAACCCCTGAGCTGCATGTCAGGGAAAGCAGCACAGGGAAACACATGGAAACACAGACATAAGGAATACAGAGGGCAGGGAGACAGGGTTGGAACGTGGGAACGTGACACCCTGGCACCCTACCACGGCGTGTAGGCAGATGGAGATTTTGAGCCCTGCTTTGACAATAACAAATATTAATCAGTTTAGTCTAAAACTGTGTTTCTTAAGGACATTTATTATAAAGACCTTTTCCATATCTCGTGTGTTCAAGGAGAAAACGGCCACTAAACACCTTGACACATTATTACGTGTTATTTTAATGTATGTTTCAGAAGCGCAATCAGTCAAACATAAAGCCGTAAAACCAGCTCGATATCTTCACCCTGTGGTTATTACATATCCCTCTGGGACTCCAACACTGCGGGTCTATCAATTAAGAACAAGGAGAACAATAACTAGCAAGTCCGGCAGTTCTTTCTGCAGAATATTAAGCAGAAGCGTAAAATAGTCTAATCCCGCTAAGCTGTATAGAAAAGGTGACGGCGTTTGGAGATTAACGAGCTACTTTAGAACTCTTCGAATACTCACAGTTTCCCTGGTTATTGTGCGATGTTCATTTGTAAGTGCTTCTCGAATTATATATTTGTAGAACGCCCACACAATACTCATCACTGAACAATGAACGTTCTGACTCTATGACAAGCATTACTGACAAAGCTTAAACGCACACTTACAACTTTATTACAATTAAAGTTGTTGGGGGGGTGTGGAGGAATCAATGAAAAACAATAGAAAATGGCAATTGCAAATATTGTTACCATCTAATTAAGCACCATAATGCATAATGGTTGCATACAGCAAGTAGGGGAAAAACAGTCAAGTGTCTTTTCTTCCAAGCCTTGCACGACTGACGCGTAAAACACAGATCAGCTTTTTATTAATAAGAAACTACCACAAATTATCCTAGATCAATAACAGCTTGGTCAGAACAAATGTATTGATCTCTTTGCCCCTTTGGAGGAGACTGGCATCACTGTGGAATTCTCTGCCTGTTGAAGTGGTTGGGTCAGAGACTGTACAGACCTTTAAACAATGACTGGATGACTTCCTGCAAAAACATATTATTAATGGTTATATTATTTAATATGTGGGAAAGCTTCTTGATCTAAGGAGAAATCTGACGCCATTATACGGTCAAGAAGGAATTTTTTCCCAGTGTGTTGCATATTGGCGAGCGCTTCAGACTGGGTTTTTTGCCTTCTTTTCAACAGCAGTAGGTGATGTGTGAAAGGCTGAACCCGATGGACGCATGTCTTTTTTCAGCCTATGTAACTTTCACTAATGCACTGTTTGACAGTCACTCACTACATCACCCAAGCTCACGAAGGTGGGCCCTTTAGAGACGCCAGCCTTCTAACAAGGGACTATGGGTCACTGCAATGTAGGCAACACATAAATTATAACAATGCATATAACCTGTTTAGAGGTTGGCCATTGTTCATGGTTTGACTTTACTCTGGGAGGAACTGTGTACTGTAATTGTTAGTTAATTGTTATTTTTTTTCTTGTTTGGTTGTGTGGTATAAATGCCTGGTAAAAGAATTTAAAAAGTAGAATTTGAGAATTAATAAAGAGATTTATTTTCCCACTCCATCAAGTGTGTGGTTGGTGATTGTGCAAACTTTTCTTCTCGGGGCTTCATTAAGGAATCGGTGACCCCAGGTCTACTAGTCCAGTATTTTGGAAGACAACTGCAGGTCCCTTAGGTGATGCTAGGAATGAGAAAGGATGGACACATTGATGGTTTGGGTCGGCTCCTTGGATGGAACCTTGAACGTTCCTTTTACAATAAGTGGTATGAGTGGGATTGCTCTCTGTCGAGTATTCAGAATCACCTCCAGGGCATTTATTCTCCAAAACTGGATCGACCACTGAGAAGAGATCAGCTTGGGATTTGTTTCCCCTCTCATATAATGGGGTTTCCTGTTATTTGGTTCAAGGCAAGCATGAACAAGATCTTTAGCCATGTTTCTTAAAGGACAATGAGCCACGGTTGCCTTTGTCAAGTGACTGGAGTCAGCAAAAGCATACGGATTGATCTCAACTGAGAAAAAGCAGTGGGCAGAGGGATCGACTTCTTTCCTGGAAGGTGGAGTGGATAGAGAAGACTATCCCTGCCCCAGAAGTGATACCTGCACAGGAGGAAGGAGCAGGCATGGATATACAGTATATTACTGGCTTCAAGACAATGTGCCTATGTGCAGCACACCCGACCATGATCCTTTATCCATTTTGCCACATCTATTGATTGCGATGGAAATTGTACTTCTGCAGCTAGAATACTACTCTTTTAGGTCTCATAAGAATGTTAAAGGGACACTCTACACATCCTGACCACAATAGCATGTTAAAGTGGTCAGGCTGTGTGACGTGCCCCCCTTCTGTCTGGTTTTCCAGGAAACGGTGTATGCCGGTGACAAGATTGGTCACTTCACTGGTGACGTCAACACACAATATCAATCATCCTGAGAGGCAGCATTCCTGCACAGCTCCAATCTATCATTCTGCAAAGGCACTATGGGACTTGTGTACAAAAGTAGGTGAGTTCCGAGCATTGCATAATTTGTGTATCCCATGCAAATATATTTGCATACAGTTCACAAATTGTGTAGAAAAGCTGCAGGGACTTCCACATTCCCGAAGTCCTGAGTTGAATAGCACACACCGAGGGAGAAAAGGTGAGTATTTTCACTGAGGGAGAAAAGGTGAGTATTTTCACTGAGGGAGAAAAGGTGAGTATTTTCACTGAGGGAGAAGAGTTGAGTATTTTCACCGAGGGAGAAAAGGTAAGTATTATCACCGAGGAAGAAAAGGTGAGTATTTTCACTGAGGGAGAAAAGGTGAGTATTTTCATGAGGGAGAAAAGGTAAGTATTTTCACCGAGGAAGAAAAGGCGAGTATTTTCACCGAGGGAGAAAAGGTGAGTATTTTCACCGAGGGAGAAATGGTAAATATTTTCACCGAGGGAGAAAAGGTGAGTATTTACACAGAGGGAGAAAAGGTGAGTATTATTATTCTTTATTAATAAAGCACCAGCATATTCCGCAGCGCTGTACAATAGGCACAGTATAGACAGGGTTACAATACATTGAACAACATTTGACAAACAGTACAGGAGGAGATGAGTATTTACACAGAGGGAGAAAAGGTGAGTATTTTCACCGAGGGAGAAATGGTGAGTATATTCACAGAGGGAGAAAAGGTGAGTAAATTCGCAGAGGGAGAAAAGGTGAGTAAATTCGCAGAGGGAGAAAAGGTGAGTATTTTCACCGAGGAAGAAAAGGCGAGTATTTTCACTGAGGGAGAAAAGGTAAGTATTTTCACGAAAGGAGGAAAGGTGAGTATTTTCTCTTAAATGAAATAAATATAAAAAGATAAATAATTGTTTAAGTGCGAAAAGAAGGTTGGAAAATATTGATTAGAATGACCCTGTTATTTTTCTTAAAGATTATTTAAAATGAATGCACACACAATACTATGTACTAACCTACACAAATATGTTTCGAAATATGAAATTCACATGATAGATCATATGTAT
This sequence comes from Leptobrachium leishanense, assembly GCA_009667805.1. Lineage (NCBI taxonomy): Eukaryota > Metazoa > Chordata > Amphibia > Anura > Megophryidae > Leptobrachium > Leptobrachium leishanense. The sequence continues at coordinate 498,334,773 of CM019063.1, read as the reverse complement.
GCATTTGATTATTTTTTTGGAGAAATAAAAAGGAGAAAGAGCAAATTCGACAGACTGTAAATATATGTTTTTAAAAAAATAAAAAGTTGTTTTATGTACACAAAAGCATATTCATTACAAATGAGCATTAAACAGGGTATTGTATAATTTATACCCTACTATAGAAGGTATGGTAAGCAGGATCCACAGCTAAATTCAAGCGAATGAGTTACTGTCGATGTGCAGATGGAGAAGACATCATGATGAAGATTATGACTGTAAACCGTAAAAGAATCACGCATACATTATAGATTTGTGATGAACAGTTAGAAGTGGAATGATGAAATAATCAATGCAAGCAAAGCGTTCTGACTGGATCGAGCCCAGTGATTGCACAACACGTATATATTTCCCCCAAATGAAAATCACAAAATCCGCAAGATAAAATAATCGTGATGTCAAAGTAGGTCAATGTGTTGCTCTTAGCTAAACCCTTTATCCTGCAGAAACGCTGGAATACATTTGGTCCTCCAAACACAAACATAAAATGTAGTTTAAACATGCAGAATCCTTCAGCGATAAATGACAGCGTCAATGATACATTTTAACTCTTCAATAGCATTCCACTCTCAACAGGCAGTGACTGAGATAACAGGTTAGCGAGAGGTTACTGTATTCGCTGCCACTCACAGGTGTGTAGAACATAAGCTAATTATTCAGAATGCTGAAGTGGGGAAACATATCAATTGACTTAATGAAAGTAATATAAGCATTAAAGCTGATATTAGGCATGTTATCCTTTCAACCACACAGAATTCAAACGCTGCTTTTTATTTGAGGAAGAAAATGAAATGTGCAGCCAGTGATACCCAAAAGCGCTATACTTAACAACCTCTTCTATTCCTGATCATCTTGCTTCCAGACATGTTTCGTGAAAGCCTGTAAAGGGGACGACTTGATGCTTCAGGGATTACATTTACATTCATCTACCAATATGATTCAGATGGAGGAAATGAGTTTGCACTTTTAGTAATTGTGAGAATGGAAAATTAAAAAGGTCTGAAATGAAACACTCACCTCTGACATGTGACGCAGAATGAGATTTTTAACAGCCCTCTATATAATGTTGTCAAGTCCAAACGATTGACCCTGGCCATGTGAACGCCAGGAAGAGCAAATTAAAATATATAATCATACAAGATATGGATTGTGGATCCTGCGTAATAAAAAACGTGAGGTGATGTAGAAGCAAAGTTTTATAACTTGTGAAAGTATCTTCTTTGTATGGCAAAAAGTCAAAGCTCAAAACCAACTCGGAGAACGTGAATCCAAATGTTGAATAAGTGTAACATTAATATAAGGGGTTATTCAGAGAGAGCCAATCTGGCCCCGAAATGTCACCGAACAGGGAATTTCCCTGTATGGTGAGATTTTGGGGCTATTCAGAGAGCAGGCAGTTCGCCAAATTTTGGCGAACTGCCAGCCTGTACAGTGCCTGTTCGAAGACAGTGAAATCCCCCATAGAAAACCTGCAGGAACCACCACAAAAAATACACCCAACGTGTAGGAAAAAGCCAACGAGCCGCCAAACACAGCTCAGAGTAGCCGCTGGAAAAAAACAAGAAGCGGACGATCAGGGGTAAAAAAAATAAAAATTATTGAAAGTGTCAAAATTGAAACGCGGTTTGAAAAAAAACAAAAAACTACTGAACAAAAATACCTGAAATTTATGTATAAGATCCTATGAATGATATTAAAAAGGTTAGTTGCAGAAAAAAAAAGGAAAAAAAATTGCCAAAAAAAAAAAAAATGCCTAAAAGATCCTAAAAAAAAAATAAAAAAAAAAATAAAGGAGACTTTTTACTGCAGATTAAAATAATAAACGGTTTATTAGATACTGGATAAAAACAGGAATATTTTTAACATCGAAGCCTATGGGATTCGCCTGAATAAACCTGTCAAATGAAAACAATGAAAAGCAGGGCACTTCGACAACTTTTCACTGCTGTTCAGTGTCTCTGCATAGATTAACCATTGCTCCTCTATGGGGGATTTCACTGACTTCGAACAGGCACCGTACGTGGAGGTAATTCGCCAAAATTTGGCAAACTACCTGCTCCTTGAATAAACGAATGAACCCGAAATGTCACCGTACGCTGAATTTCAGTGTCTGGTTACATTTCGGTGACATTTCGGACCTCTCTGAATAATCCCTACTGTATCATCACATTACCGTTGACCCTCAAAGAAAGCCCAAAGGACTGTGACCTCCATGAGGATACATATGGAATTGATGACCCAAATGAGCTGTCCATCAGTGGATTCAATATGTAACCTTTCATCCGGTCGATTTCTCCTCCAATTGAATTGGTACTGCATGTTTTGGAGTCTGAATGAGAGGCTGAATCTTGTATTCCTTCCACACATTGACAAGGAGATGAAGGTGCTGTGATCCTGGTATAGCAATTACATGTCAATGGCTTGAGGTGACATTGCATCAGTAAAGTAATAGTCAGGACCGAAGGTAAATTCAAAATGACAAAAATATGACAAAACACAGATGGAGGATCAGGTATCGTCTCACTAACATCACAGTATCATGCAAAAGTTACCAGGAAAGGGTTAATGATCTTAACATGTACAGCTTGGAAAAAAGACGAGACAGAGGAGATATGATAGAAACATTTAAATACGGAAAGGGAATCCACAAGGTAGAGGAAGGGAGTATATTTAAAAGGAAACAAAGTAGCAAAACAAGAGGACATAGTCTTAGATTAGAGGGGCAAAGGTTTAAAAGTAACATCAGGAAGCATTATTTTACTGAGAGGGTGGTGGATACATGGAACAGTCTTCCAGTAGAAGTGGTAGAGGCCAAAACAGTAATTGAATTTAAGCAGGCATGGGATAGGCATAAGGCTATCCTAAACAAAAGATAAATCCAGGTAAAGTATCCATGTAATTGGGCAGACTAGATGGGCCGAAAGGTTCTTATCTGCCGACATTTTTCTATGTTTCTATGTTCTATGTTTCTATGCAAGCATTGATGGGGTACTCTATTGAAAAAATACAGTTCCTTTTTTTTGTTGCCCTTAAATAACTGGCCAGACGCTGCTCACAGCCTCCGCCTAATTTATCTTCACCTTTATTTACTCTTTTTTAGGTGATTTTACTCAACTTTCCTCCCTTGCCACGTGCAGCTCCCAATCCCAGAGGTCCCTGACGCTTTTCTGTCCAAATTGTGCTCCGATGCAAAACGCAAATTGCATACCACTATCGGTAGCACCTGCACAGAGCGATGGATCGGAGCTGCACACACAGATCAGATCTGATTCATCGGCTGCCCCTCTGAGACCGCTTGCTTCAGCGGGTAGTCTTCTGCGTGCTGACATCACAGGGAAAATGTCCCATAGAGAAGTGATTCAGTTCGACAGGCAAATCCCATAGGTTTCAATGTAAGATGATATTTTTGTTTTCATTTTTTTATTAAACCGTTTATTCTCATCAAAACGTCTATTTATTTTTCTGAACATCATTTTGGATTTTTTCAGACAAAACTTTTGATTCTCACATTTTATTATTTTTTTAAAGCCATTTTTTTTCCTTTGCCACCAAAGACAGCCGGACTGGAAAAAAGGAACAAACACTGCCGAAGACCCGAAGGAGACTGACTGCTGTTCCTGGTGCTGAAAGAGCTTTATTAAGCCCTTTCAGCACCTGGGACAGCAGCCAGAGTTTTCAGCAGCGATCAGCAGCGTTTTTTTTTTCCAGTTCAGCGTTCGGCGGTCTGCCAGTCGGTTGATCTGGGTCGTCCATATTCACTTCCAATGGACGTCCCGGATAGTTCAAAAAAGTCATCTGTAGAAGGACGTCCAAGCTGGTCGTCTGACTATTGACCCATTGGGAAGCCAGTCTAAAACGCTAAAGTGGTCAGGAGGAGGAGAAAGTAACCCTTATATTGCATCTTTCACTTTCCCTAAGAATCGACACACTGAACTGGATAGACTAAACATTTCTGCTCCATAAAAAAAATTTGGGCTGTGGAAATGTGGAATTCCCGTGTACTCACTTTGTGAGAACATTTATTATGAGTATCAGTGACAGAAGTTAAAAGTGAGTGTGAGGTACAGCTAAGAGAACCCAAACAACACTAAAAGTTACATTCACTCTGAAATAGATATATGTGGATTGGCGCTTACCTTAAATTTGGGTTTGGGTCGAAATCCCTACAACCAGGTTCCCTAATGCCAAAATCCCGACGGCCAAATTCCCTACACAGACAACTCTCAGACAACCAACTTCCAGACATCCAAAATCCCAGCAACTAACACTAACCATAGTCCCTAACCCCTAAACCTAACCCTAACCCCCTTAAACTTAGTCCTAACCCTCTTAAACATAGCCCTAACCCAAACCCCCTAACCCTAACCCCCCTAAATCTAGCCCTAACCTTAACCCCCTAAACCTAGCCCTAACCCTAACCCCCCTAAATCTAGCCCGAACCTTAACCCCCTAAACCTAGCCCTAACCCCCCTAAACCTAACCCTAACTCCCTAAGGGTTAGGGTGTTAGTATTAGGGTTAGCTGCTGGGATTATGGATGTCTGGAAGTTGGCTGCGTAGGGAACTTGGTATGTCCGGCACTTGTTCTGTCTGGAAGTTTTCCGTTGGGATGTTGGCATTAGGGAACCTGGCTGTAGGGATTTTGTCCAGCACCCCTTAAATTTATGGGTGTTGAAGGCAAATATGAATTATCGCAATTTAATGAATATTTAATATATCATTTTTCAAATAAATATTTATTAAATATTTGTTAAATATAAATAATTTTGCCTGTTCTATCATTTGATGAACAACTGTGTAAATGCTTAAAAGAAAAAAACATCATCAAGCCTTGGGTAATTAAATATTTCTGCTGATTATAGAAGGGTCTCTAACTGGAGGCAAATTCCCTACATGTTTATCTTTTCTTCCTATATTTTCCCCGTCTTTTGTTGCCATTTAATTTCCATGAGTCTTTCACGTCCTTTTTTTTTGCTTTGGTAAAACAGAAAAGTTTAGATACATCTCGAAAGTAAAATGTATGCAGTGATGAAATCTGATTTATTCCGTAAGAATGAGTAATTATGAATTTATAAAAATGCATAGACACATATCTACCTGCCCTGGAAGAAGAGCGTCGGCTTAATTAAATTCAGCCAAATACCAGGCATGCTGTTTAATAATTTACCATCCAGCTTTTTCAAGGGAAATGAAAGAAAAATAAGGAAGTGTTTAATGTGATTTTCTGTTTCACAGGAACTGAGCAATCGATAAACAGACTTGCTGTTTTATGAGCATTTGTTAGCAATCTCACTAAAGACAGAATAAGTCTACGTATGTATGCACAATATGAGCGTGATTAAGTGGGAGGTTGCAGCTACATCACATAAAAGGGTGTCTCCATCCTAATCAGTTATAAATTAAAACACATCCTTTTATTATTGTTCTTTTTCTTCTATTATTTTGGGCATAAAGCTAGGAGGTAGGTCTCAAACACTGCATATATTGAATCACAAGAAGCGGTCTTATTTTTTAGATTTGCTCTATTCAAAGCTAGAACTCTATATACATACAGACAATTGGTTCCAGCTTGTCACGGCCCTCCTCAACATAGGACAGTGGTTCCCAAACGCGGTCCTCAAGTACCCCTAACAGACCAGTTTTTCCAGATATCTAATGGACAGCACAGATGATGTGGGAGTCAGTGGCGCAATTGGTTAACGAGCTGGGCTGTAAAAATGAGCGGTTGCGGCAGTGGCGTAACTAGAAACCTGAGGGCCCCGGTGCAAGAATCCATGAAGGGCCCCCCCAACCCCCCAAAAAAAAGATCTATATTTTTACTCTTTTTTTTCCTGCAATATAAAAAAGATAGTATTGCCCCCAGCTGACACGGATATATACTGTATATTGCCCTCAGCTCACATGGATATATATATTGCCCCAGCTCACATGGACATATATATTGCCCCAGCTCACATGGACATATATTGCCCCCAGGCCACACATGTATATTTTTGCCCCCAGCTCCTGTATAAATTTGCCCCCAGCTCCTGTATATATTTGCCCCCAGCTCCTGTATATATTTGCCCCCAGCTCATGGATATATTTGCCCCCAGCTCATGGATATATTTGCCCCCAGCTCATGGATATATTGCCCCAGCACATGGATACTGCCCCAAGCTCATGGATACTGCCCCAGCTCATGGATATACTGCCCCCAGCTCATGGATATACTGTCCCAGCTCATGGATACTGCCCCAGCTCATGGATATACTGCCCCAGCTCATGGATATACTGCCCCCAGCTCATGGATACTGCCCCAAGCTCATGGATACTGCCCCAGCTCATGGATATACTGCCCCCAGCTCATGGATATACTGTCCCAGCTCATGGATACTGCCCCAGCTCATGGATATACTGCCCCCAGCTCATGGATACTGCCCCAGCTCATGGATACTGCCCCAGCTCATGGATATATTGCCCCAGCACATGGATAATGCCCCAGCTCATGGATATACTGCCCCCAGCTCTTGGATATACTGCCCCCAGCTCATGGATATACTGCCCCAGCTCATGGATATACTGCCCCAGCTCATGGATATACTGCCCCCAGCTCATGGATATACTGCCCCAGCTCATGGATATACTGCCCCCAGCTCATGGATACTGCCCCAGCTCATGGATATACTGCCCCAGCTCATGGATATACTGCCCCCAGCTCATGGATACTGCCCCAGCTCATGGATATACTGCCCCAGCTCATGGATATACTGCCCCAGCTCATGGATATACTGCCCCCAGCTCATGGATATACTGCCCCCAGCTCATAGATACTGCCCCAGCTCATGGATATATTTGCCCCCAGCTCATGGATATATTTGCCCCCAGCTCATGGATAATGCCCCAGCTCATGGATATACTGCCCCAGCTCATGGATATACTGCCCAGCTCATAGATATACTGCCCCCAGCTCATGGATACTGCCCCAGCTCATGGATATACTGCCCCCAGCTCATGGATATACTGCCCCAGCTCATGGATATACTGCCCCAGCTCATGGATATATTGCCCCAGCTCATGGATATACTGCCCCCAGCTCATGGATATACTGCCCCAGCTAATGGATAGATTTGCCCCCAGCTCTTATGGGTATATAAGGCCCCCCAGCTCACCTCAGGCTCCTCTGCTGCCGCCGTTCCTCTCCATGGTGAGCGGCCGCTGAAAGCATGCAGCCTGACCGCTCACCGGAAACCACCTGACCAGCGCAGCCGAGTTCTCGCGAGATCTCGTGCGCTGGTCAGCTAGTTCCCATCCCACTCGAGCGGCCAAGCTGCAAGCCAGCGGGCCGCTCGCAGGGAGGGGAACAGCCGGCAGCGCTGCTCCCAGATTCCGGCACTTTTTGCCGGAATCTGGCGGCGGCGCTGGGCCCCCCTCCAGTGGCGGAATGCCAGGGCCCGGTCGCAACTGCGACCGCTGCGACCCTGGTACTTCCGCCACTGGGTTCCGGCTTTGAGTCCAACCAGAGACATACTCTGGCCTTTTCAATTATACATCATATGTCCCTCTAGCCCTTAGGACTCCAGAGATATAGTGGTCTAAATGATTGTAAATTTAAAAATATATGTACATATATTCTTAAAGAGCAAGGCGCCCCCTTGTGGCAAGCGCCTGTAGGCACATGCCTACTCTGCCTAGTTATAAATCCGGCCCTGGACCCGCAGCACCTTTCCTGTTTTGCCTATCATTGTTCCAGACCAGATTTCCCACCTCACCACGGTGCCTCATCCAGTCCCTTAATTTACAGCCTGCAGTTTCCAGTGGATCCGTGGAGCCCTCAGGTGCTATCAATCCCCACCTGATCAGGCCTCCATATACAGAAGCTATGCCCTATCCCAGCACTTCAGCACTGAAGTCCTTTATGCTGTTTGAACTTCTGCCCTGTTCCTGAGATCCTGTATTCCAGCAGTGTCTATTGGATTCCTGTGTACCAGAACCCTTACCTGCCTTACTGGACTTTGCTATTTGGAATACCCCTCATTTTACCCCAGGACATTGTTGCTTTCAAAGACTTCTGCTATTGTTCCTAAGGACCCCCGCTGATTCCTAAACCAAGAACCCATTGCTACCACACCAACCATAGACCCTCTCCTATTGTGCATCTGCCCCCGAGCGCTGTAACCTGCCTTGGTTTATGTTCGGTCTTTCTGTAAGTACCTTCTGTGTCGAGTTCCTTTTCATGTCTTATCCCTCTGTCACCAACCTATATTTAGTTCATCCAGTTTTTATATTTAGTTCATTCCTTCTAGCCTCGTTATCTGTTCTTTTCATTGTCCACCCCTTCCTGTCTCGACCCTGTACCCAGCTTCCTTCATAGTTTGCCCACTGCAGATCAAGATAACTCGATACCGGAACCTCATGGTGCCTTTGAAGTCATCTCAATCTCAGGAGTGAAGGGGTTGAATTACGCCTGTGTCAGACATACGCAGTGATCACGTCCGTGTTGCCACACAGTTTAACGTCTGTCATAGCATAGAATCATGAGCAATAGAGACCCACACACGAAGTGCGTCCGCACCGAACTGCGCACGCACAACGCACGTGGTAAACGGACGCAAGTTAGGCAAGAACATAAAACCGCTACCATGGACGCGCAGAGTGTGCCACATCCGCGTAGCGTTCTGTGTGAGTGATGAGATGTCAGATGCAGCGCATTTGCGACGTCCAGCACCTTGACGCACAAAATGTTGTTTCATATCCTTTTCAAATTTTTAGCATTTTTCATATTCATTTTATTTCCCATAGTTCCCTGTTTTGTTTCTACGTCTGTCAAAGAAAAACGGAACGTGTGGTGTCTACAGTATCTTCCGTCAGTACATCTGTCTGTTATGCACACACACAGAGTGTGTTTAGGCTAATTTCAGATGAACGCAGTCTAAGTGGGTAGATGCTGCTGACAGCACGTGCGCACTACAGTGTGTGGCCAGCCCCGTCGAAATATCCCAACACTGGGACAGGTGCCGGGAGTCACGTCGGTATGCGCGCACATAGTGCGCTTGTCTGACCCTGACCTTATACACCCAACTAGCTACCAACAAAAGGAAACCACGCCTAGGCCTCAATGCTTCTGCATTGCCAATGATTCAGTGTTCTGCCTGATCTCAAAGAAGCCTGTTCTCCTGAGACCTGTCCCGCAGACCTTTTGGCTTTCTTTACCTTGCTTGCCTGCTGCCGACCCAAGACCTCTGGAACTGTGACAGAAAAGAAAACAGTGAAGCGCTCTCAAGATCAATGAAAAATCGTAAACGCTACACAATGAATACGGAGGTTCTCCTAAGAACCTACAATTGGACAGTCAATGGAGAGCCAGTGCAAGACTGGAAATACGATAAATCACTTCACATGTCCTTCAGTGAGTCTTCTCAGTCTTCCCAAAAAACACTCTTGAATAAAGCATCTCTACAAAAGAGAAAATATAATCGCGCAATACGTTGATTCACCATATGCAGAAGGTAAGGGAGTGATGGTCCTACTCACATATTAATGAGCCTAACCTAGGCTCTAGGGTGAATGTCAATTATGGGTCTTCAAGGATATTCAGGTGCCCATAAACCCCCAATGTAAAGTTGATAAGAGAATCATACTATATTAGAGTACTTAACGCTAATTACACCAGTGTAAAAGAAATAAAGATTATAAAGATTATGAATATGCAGTGCATATTTATAATCTTTATTTCTTTTACACTGGTGTAATTAGCGTTAAGTACTCTAATATAGTATGATTCTCTTATCAACTTTACAATTGGTTGATTTTTATAGTTAATATAGATGCATATTACATATGACTACTGTATGATCACCATATGATCACCTAGATCACTAAATTGTATTATTGGCACCTGTACACTTTATATTTATAAGTTACATTTGCTTCACATTGGTGCAACCAGCACATTGCACTTTAATCAGACAATATTTGTTTATATTTATATTTCTATAATAGGTGATATTTGCCACGATTTTTGAGCAATATTATTCACAATATATATACACTTATATGTAATATTACTATAATGTTGATTGTTATTGTTATATCTAGGTACCGTTATTTATTTTATTGTGATGCAATAATGGGTATATTCATAGGATACATAACCATTGATGGAGGTCCATTGTTCTGCATAAATATTTATGGGCCATATGATAGAGCGAAATGATTGTGACTTATCCCCCCGAAAGAGCTATTGCCCTCACTATGCCGTTCCTCTTGGTAGGAAACAGTTACTATCCATCGATAGTGCGCAGTAAGAGCTGCGCACTAAACAAAGGGTGTGGACACTTGAGGTCGCCTTGGGGTATGCGCATGCGCATAATGTAGATTGGGAGTCCGTTGTTCTTCTGGTGGCTCCAATGTATTACGACCTTTTTTACGATTTATATTATTCCACAGGGGGACAAAGGGATACCCTTGCTCAGATTAGGTGTGAGGGGAAGACATTGAACCCGCTCAATAAAAAGTTCAACTTTATCGCCCTGCTATTAGCTGAGCGCATGCGTCAGGTTATGCGCATGCGCAGTTGTGGCCATTAGCGTTTCAAACGCCAAACGGCGGTTTATATGGTTTAATGCTATATGGCTAATAAAATTTGCATTTCACGTTGGGAAGCAGCGCATAATGCGCACGAGTGTCACACATTAACAAATTATTGGCTCCATGTGTTTTTAATTGTTGTTAATTGCCTTTTAATTAATTTTAATTGAGTTACTGAAAGATGAAATGGGACTTTTTAAACAGTATATAAGTAAGCAGCAGATACAAGACTAGTGATACCAGCTGAAGAAGCTCTGAGGAGCGAAACGCGTTCTGGTAATATCAATCTTTATTTTATGTACTATTAAAATTATTTTATATACTACTGCTGCTGCTTCCTGAGACGTGTTTTTTAAAGAAGGTTTTTTGGAATTGCCTTATTAATTCCCACGCAAGGTCTTGGAGCCAATGCGGCTCACTTACATGTGAGTGCAATATTTAAAATTGACCTATTGTTATTATATCTTAACGATATTGCACTAGGGGAGTGTATGGTTTCTTTTTTCGTGATTTACTACAGAGGAAAGCCGTTGAAGATCACCATCACATTGGGGTTTATGGGCACCTGAATATCCTTGAAGACCCATAATTGACATTCACCCTAGAGCCTAGGTTAGGCTCATTAATATGTGAGTAGGACCATCACTCCCTTACCTTCTGCATATGGTGAATCAACGTATTGCACGATTATATTTTCTCTTTTGTAGAGATGCTTTATTCAAGAGCGTTTTTTGGGAAGACTGAGAAGACTCACTGAAGGACATGTGAAGTGATTTATCGTATTTCCAGTCTTGCACTGGCGCTCCATTGACTGTCCAATTGTACCTCTGGAACTGTACCTGGATTTACTTACGAATTTGCTCCTTGGATACCACACCTAAGAACTTTGCTTTTGTTTCTCCAAAACCTGCTTTTGTTATAAGGATCCTGCCTATGCTTTAAGGAAACCTACAGTGGCAAGAAAAAGTATGTGAACCCTTTGGGATTACGTGGAGTTTTGCATGAATTGGTCATAAAATGTGCTCTGATCTTCATCTAAGTCACAACAATTTGAAAAACACAGTCTGCTTAAAATAATACAACACAAACATTATATGTTTTCATGTTTTTATTGAACAGAACATGTAAACATTCATAGGGCAGGGTGGAAAAAGTATGTGAACCTTTGGACTTAATAACTGGTTGACCCGCCTTTGGCAGCAATAACCTCAACCAAACATTTCCTGTAGTTGCAGATCAGACCTGCACAACGATCTGGAGTAATTTTGGACCACTCCTCTTCACAAAGCTGTTTCAGTGTAGCAATATTCTTGGGATGTCTGGTGTGAATCGCTCTCTTAAGGTCATGCCACAGCATTTCAATCGGGTTGAGGTCAGGACTCTGACTGGGCCACTCCAGAAGGCGTATTTTGTTTTGTTGTAGCCATTCTTTTGTTGAATTACTTGTATGCTTTGGGTCATTGTCCTGTTGCATCACCCATGCAATCAATGAATCACTGGCGACTGGATACATACCCAAACTCTGGAAGACTGCGAGAGTGGTACCTATCCATAAAAGTGGTGACAGCACTTTGGTCTCCAACTACCATCCGATCTCATTGCTCCATTTTATGTCAAAAATTTTGGAAAAATGCGTGTACACGCAATTACGTGATTATTATCAATCTTCAAACTATTTAACCCCAGATCAGCCCGGCTTTCGTCCAAATCACTCAACTACAGCCGCCCTTTTAAAAGTTTGCAATGATACCCAAGCTGGCATGGAACAAGGAAGCTTAACTGGAGCCATCTTCCTTTATTTTGCCAAGGCCTTTGACACAGTAGACCATGGCATCTTGTTACAAAGACTTAAAAACTCCATTATTGGTGATTGCACACTAACCTGGTTTCAATCGTACGTATTCGACCGATCGTAACATGTGTCCATTCTGGCAGCTCCTCCCTCCCCCTCCCAGTCACGTGCGGAGTACCCCAAGGCTCGATACTCGGCCCCCTACTATTTACGATATTCATAAATGATCTGTCCAATGTCTGCAAAGCCTCAAATGTACACATGTACGCAGATGACACCGTAATCTATTCCAGCAAACCAAATCTCCCGCAGCTGGAGGCCGTGCTGCAAGAACAATTCACAGAGGTAGAAAAGTGGATCAAGATAAAACTTTTTTAAATACTGACAAAACTGCAACGATGCTCTTTGGAACAGCACCTGAACTACATAAATTGCAAAATCCCCATCTACGTGTCAGGACAAAATCAAATGGCACGCTGACCACAGTCATTCTCTCAAATATCTAGGTATGTGGTTAGCCCCAAATCTATCCTTTGGCCCCCACATCGAAAAACGCTCATCTAAACTTTACCCCAAACTAGGTGCCCTGTACAGAAACAAATCCTGCCTGAGCCCCACAGTAAGAAAGCAGATTGTACAACAAATGCTTATGCCGGCTATTAAATACAGAGATGTAGTGTATGCAGTTGCCCCGCAAACACACCTTCAGAAACTTACTACATTGTATAACTCATTCTGTCGCTTTGTGCTAAAATGTAACTACATGACCCACCATTGTGACATGTTAAAAGAACTAAACTGGCCGTCACTGGAATCTAGATGCACTCTTCACCTTTCCAACCTGATGTTTAAGAGATTTTCTGGGAAGTTACCACCCTACCTGAATAGGCTGCTTCCCCTAGCAGTTCCCTCGTCCTATAACCTCTGATCCAGGACCGGCACCTTACTTGCAATACTGCAATACAAAAAGAAAGTGGCTCAATGCTCATTTTCCTACAGAGAACACCGCAATTATGGACTAACCTCCCAGACACCCAAATCTTCCTCCAGTCTAAAGTCACTCAAGAGCTCCCTATTAACATACCACAATACAGAATGCACCTGTAAACATGTAACATAGTGACTATATTACTTACATATTTATTTTCGGTGTTAATTTGTATATTTGTGTTTTGTTTTTAATATCTTGCATTTATTACTTTGTCTTTCTGTAACGACTACAAAATTTCAATGTTCTTGAACCCAGGACATACTTGAAAACAAGAGAAATCTCAATGTATCCTTCCTGGTAAAATACTTTGCAAATAAATAAATTTAAAATAAGTTAGGAAACCTAAAGATAACAATTCCTGAAAAATGCCAAAAAAATTCTAAAAAATAAATAAAAAAATGTCTGATTGCTGTAATTGAAAATAATTAATGGTTTAAGAAATATTTAATAAACAGTTAAACACTGGGATTTATTTTAACATTGAAAACTGTGGTGGAAAAAAATCCTAGCATCTGCATGAATTATAAAGTGTCCTGTAATACATGTTATATAGGGGCACAGCATCTGCATTAATTAAAAAGTGACCTGTTCTGTTTTCTTTTCCGTTATAGATCATTTTGTTCTTTTTTTTCAGGTCAGATCATTTGGTTCAATTTTTTTCGTTCTAGTTAATTTCTTACGAAATTTAATTTCATTTTTGATTGTTTTTTCTGTTTTTTTCAGCATTTTGTATCATTTGCGTTCCGTTTTATTTCGTTTAGGTCCCATAACGGAATGATTTTGTTTGTGTTGAAACTTTGCTTTGGAATTTCGGGCGGCCAATATTTTGTTTCGGAAATGCTCCCAAAAGAACGAAAATGTCAATTTCGTACGAAATTCAATCCGGAACGAAACAAATTGCACATCCCTACTTTTTTCCCGTCCTGTCTATTCCTCAGAGTCTTCAGTTAATCCTATTGCTGTTTATTATTTATCCAGTGTCTTCCCTATCTCGCCCAACTAATTCTTATATTGATTTATTGCCTTTGTTGCACCCCCCTGTGTCTATAAACTAAGCTTTTTATTCAGTTCTACCTGGCTATCCACCTTGTTCATTGCATATTGGACTCGAACCTACCACCCCGGAACCAGCATCTGACAATGGGTGATGTTGTCCCAAAACATCTGGAAAGCCAAAGTTGCTAACCCCTGCCCTAGTATGTATTCCTGCACTGGGAAAAATCTGAAGTCAAATAAAACCCTGGTACATATTGAATTTGTTCGATTTTTATTTTTCCACCTGTACAATTTGTATTCATTTAATTCCAAACCAGGCTCACACTGTAACTTTCTTATGAAAGAAGTAGCACTCCAAGTTTTAACCAGTATTTTTAAACTTTAAAAATGAGTCAACAATGTAAAGTTAATATTTTCCACAATAATAGAAATAGTAATCGGCACAATACAATATCAGCTGTCGAATTGTGTTCACCTGCAAGACTTTCCCACGTTTCATTTTATATACGTTTACTGTAAAGCGTGGGGAATTAATTTAATTATTTTTTTCTTTATGCATAATGCATCTTGCAAAGCCAGGGGGCCTGAACAAAATTATCCATTATTCACAAATAATATAGCATGTAATTAGACATCCTGGAAAAAAAAAGTAATAAACCTTCCCCAGAGCTTCTAATTTAATGCTTGCCGAGGTATCATGGATCTTTTAATGTTGCAGAATATAAGCAGTGTAGCAGGAAATATTGCTTAAGCCACGAATGATTAGGACGTTTACGAGATGCTCAGGGGGTAATTATACAATACACCGGTGTGTTTTTAGCAAGAGGACACGCTCAATTGCACAGGGAATAAAAGAACAAAAATAATAGCTTTTAATTTTATTTAATTTGTATTGACTCACGCACAATCTGGTGTTGAACCTTTCTAAAACGTAAATACTGCTTATATACTCTTGCAGCTAATGGATTCCGTATTGCTCCGTGTAAGTCATTATGTGTATTTATCATGAACTTATTTACTGGTGATTAATTCAGAAAGGTGGACATTCACACTAATTAAACAGTATTAGATGGTGCTAGAGATGGCGTAGGAGTGATGGCTATTGTTTAGAAAGGATAGTTGGACTTGAAGAGACATTTGTAGAAAAAATACATATAAATATCTTACAGGGTTATTCAAAGAGATCCGAATGGCTCCCGAAAGGGAACCGAATGCTGAAAATCAGCGTTCGGTTACCTTTCTTGGCCATTCGGCTATCCAGAGAGCAGGTAATTCGCCAAATCCTGGCGAATTGCCTGAACATACGGTACCTGTTTGGTGCCTATTTGAGGGCAGTGAAATCCCCATGAAAAAGCACTGCTTCAGCATTCAGAGAACACAAACCAGCAGTGAAAAGTTGCCGAATTGCCCTGCCATACGGTGGTTCCATGCGGCAGATTTATTCAGGGGAATCCCATAGGCTTCAATGTTAAACATATTCCCATTTTAATTCAATATCAAACCGTTTATTTATCGATTTTTAGGATATTTTAAGCATTTTTCGGGATATTTTGTTTTAAAAAAATTATTATTTTTTTTCAACTTTACTTATTTTTTCTGTAACAGCCCTTTTTATTATCATTCATTGGATCTCCTATGTAAATTTCAGACATTTTCGCTCAGTAGTTTGTTTGTAAACAGCGTTTCACTTTTCAAACATTCAAGTGAACTGGTTTTTTTTTTCACTCCATTCGTCTGCGGTGTCGGGTTTTTCCGGCGGCTGCTCTGCGCTGTGATCGGCTCCTGCTTGGGATTTTCTGGCGTTTTCGGCAGGGTTAATCTTTTCAGATTTTCGGTGTGCATTCACCAGGTTTTGCGGTGAGTTTTTGCCGGGTTTGCGGCGGCTTTTCCCTGCAATTCGGGGACCCTGTGGTGCTTGCTGAATACACTGCAAGGTCGCCAAAATGGGATCGGCAAATCCAACTGAATTGAAGAGAACGAAAAGTCACCGAACGTGCGGTGACTTTTCGATTCTCTTTGAATAACCCTGTTACTGTTGAAAATCGTATATTATGATGCATAGAAGAGGAGTATAGTAGTTAGAAAAAGCAGATATAAGTGTCTTAGACATAACAGGAAAAAAGAGTAATTATAGCTAGCATCAACGTAAACTGAGTACCGAAAATATCAAGGAAACCAGGATAACTTGGGAACGCAGCTCCAACGACAGGTTTTGAAATGGAGATGCCATATTGCCTACACACTGTAAAGCTGTCAAAGTGTTTCACTAGCTCCTCAAGACAATATATTTTTTTTTATATTTAACCCCCTGGGGATGTGAATTACGTAAATTGGCTGCAGGGAAGGGAGGCAGGCCATAGGAGTTGCCAGAGAGCCATTTAGTGTGCCATTCCATCCCCACAGCATTCAGGCCAGACGCTGCTGGGCCAGCGTAGTATGCCCCGTGGCATGAAGAGGTTAAATACCCCTGGTTGTATTCAAACCCTTGTGTAAACTTAATCACAGCTGTTTTAATCTTACCGGAGACTTTTACAGTTTACAACAGTTCTGATTATGCTTACACCAGGGTTGGGATACAGCCCCCCCCCCATATCTTTCTACTATACACAATTTTTCAGAATGTAAATGTGAGATGGTGGTTTAACTACTAAAGAGTTTCTTGGTTTTAACAGAGATAAAGGGACAAACTAGACAGAGACCGCTCAATTGTATCTGAGTGGTCACACAGCTGTGAGCCCCCTCTGATGGGGGCTCAGAGGGCTGATTCAGTCATCCAAATGCAGAGGCTTAGCCCTGCCCAGACACTCAGCTTCGGGATCTCTCAGGTTTCCTGTAGGCTTGTGCACCGATTTTTTTTTCGGTTCAATTCGATTTTTCGGATTTTCAAGCTTTTCGATTCGGCTCGTTTCGACCGATTTCTGTTTCGATTCGGTTCGGCTCGACTCGTTTTTCGTGTACATTTTTTTTTCGGAATATCGACCATTTTTCGTATTTTCGTGTCACTTAGCTCGTTTTTTGTATCGACTTTTCGTGATTTCGGAAATTTTCGTTTTTCGGAATTGTAGATGTTTTCGGAATATCGACCATTTTTTGTATTTTTGTGTCACTTTGCTCGTTTTTTGTATCGACTTTTCGTGATTTCGGAAATTTGTGTTTTTTTGGAACGTCTGTTCTCCTCGTTTCAAAGCAATAAATTTCGATTTGACACATTTCAAGTCCATTCGAAAATTCCGAAAATATTTCGTTTCGGCTCGGAAAACTTTTCGGATCTGCCATTTTCAGATCTAAACATTTTCGGAAAATCGGCCGCATCCGAAAACACGAATCGGGAAATTTCGTGAAAATTCCGAAATTCCGAAACGCACATCCCTAGTTTCCTGGTCTTGCAGTACTTCAGATAACAGCCCCATCGAATAGTATCAAAGTCTTCCTGCATTGAGAGACATGGGATTGGCTGGAATACCCAGACCCTGTGCAGTCACATGACATGCTGAGCTGGATTCTGTATCAAACTTGTACAAAAGACAAACCAGCTCTGAATAATGTGGTAAAATTGCAAAAAGCTGGCCAGTGTTCAGCGCTGTATGGTCCAGATTTCAGATTACAAATGTCTGTTTAAAATTTTAATTTGGTAATTTTTAGCAAAATGCCTGGCATTAAGATTAGTTCTTTTTTATGTTGGAACTGGCAGCCATTTACTAATCTCACCATCACCACATGGAAAATATGAAAGAAGATCAAGTTCCCACTTCCCACTTGTATTTTTTAGTCGACACACAGGGGAAAGAACGTGCATAGTTTGAGCATACTGGATTAGAAAAATCAGCCGCCGATTAGTAAAAGCGTAGTCCTCTCTGCGCCTCATTTGTAATAGTCTTGCAGCTCGTTTGAAGACAAAACAGTCATCGGAATTGTATAAGCAAATTAATTTAATGAATTGCTAATCCTCAGATAAATCAGAGATATTTATGTCTACTGCGTTGTCTGCTTTTAATACTTTAATACTTTGATATGTCATTAGACAGCGTAGGCTTATTAGGTCGCTGTAATGTGGGGACATTTATCTCTACACAGAACTGATATTTCTCATGTGTTTGTTAAAAGAACACTTTATAAAAAAAATTGCGCCTTTATTCCCTTTAAATAACTGGGGAATTGTTGCTGACAGCATCTTCCAAATATTTTTTTTAATCTGAGCTCCTGAGCTGCGCCTCCTCTTTAGCTCAGGGCTTCCATAATGCAGACATCCCTGGAGCTTCTTCCACAATTTGCATAGTGTATGTAATTTTCATATATACGCTACGCAAATTGCATAACTCATGGAACCTGCGTTACGTAGCGCCTGAGCAGATCAATGGATTGGCGCTGCGTGTGCAAACACAGCACCAGTCCTCAGCTGCCCTCTCCCAGAACACTCACTACTGCGAGCATTCAGAGACTGGTGACATCATCGGACCCCGAGTTGGTCCCCGACATGCGGGATATTCAAAATCCTGTCTGCTGAGTGACAGCTGTGTGAGTGGAAACTCCTCCACTTCACAAAGAGCTAATGGCCAAAGAGAGCTGGAGGGAAGGGAGGATGGGGACTCCACGCAGCCTTACCACTTTAAAGTGCTCAGGGTGCATAGATGTCATATTCGGCCCTGCCCCCTCGTGGTAGGAGCTGGGATTCCTCTGTTTGATGGATTTCAGACTCAGGCTCTGCAGACTATCTCTATTGGGCTGATAGTCTGCGGTCACATGACCTGCACAGCCCTATATATAGGGCCAGCAGTACACTTGCTCCTTGGGTCAGGATAGGTCTATACCTATTGAGTACCTGCTCCCTGTATTGGAGTTCTGTATCTGATATTTCTGTGTATGACCCTCTGGCTCTGGTTCCTGGTGAAAGGTATTTAAATATGATAGGTAGTTTTTTAATTTAGTATTAGTGTGAAATCCACCCCCCCCCCCATTATAAGTGTCAAACCCTGCAAGTATTTTACTTGCATAGGATGTTAGCCTGTGGAATTTAGCCATTTCCTTTGTGTGCAGGAAAGGGTGTGTGAACAGACCATAAGCTAGAAAAAAAGCCATCTCTGAATCAAATGTAGTAATTTTGTCTCACGGTTGGTTAAACTCTGACGTAGAAATGTATCTGCTCTGATTGGTTGTTGTATCACATTCCTATGTTGGGAGTGAACATTGCAGGAAGTTTTTATATATAACGAACATTTCTATTGGATGTTGAAATAATAAACGGATCTGACAGACCACTAACTGATCAGATGATAATCTGCCATATCTCGGTATGGTTGTGTCTATCGTCTCCTCTGATCAGAGTCACGCAGCGCCTTACTTCAGTTTTGATATATAAGAAGAAACTTGAAAAAGGTTTATGGTAATTATAATGAAAATCTAGAATTTAACACCTGGAATATTCTCATGTCTGTCCCCTGAAGTTATAGCTCTGGAGTTTTCGTGTATGACTTGGCTTGTATTATTGGACCGCTCTTCTGTCTGTACCCTTTACCTTGCCTGTTTGAGTATATCTTACTCCCTGTGTATGCTCATAGTGCTCTCTGTTAAGCTGAGTATATGTGTAGACTGTTTCACATTACTGCTGAGTGGAGTTCTGCCCTGCAGGGTGCTGAATACATTGAAGTCTCATTCAATCCTGTTGAGTAATACTGTGTGTCCTCACTGTTGTCAACCCATGTTATGATACATTTGTATTCCATCTCTGTCGGGTCATAGTTAATTTGTTTTGCTCAGTAGACACTTGGTCATGAAATCATTTGCTACTGAGCAGTATCTAGTATTCTGTCTCTCCTCCCTGGCTGGGAGTTCTAGGTGTAGCAGTCTTGATTGCTGTGTATTCGAGTATCATAGAGGTCTGTCCAAAAGAATCCAAATCAAGTTAAAGGGTGAGCGCTACCGCGAACGTGACATCCTTATGTTACGTTCTATTGCCAACTCCTGTTATTCTTTAGGTCTACCCTCAGTCCTGCAACCTGTATTTAGATTTAGAAATCTTAGCCAGTGCAGGGCTCCCTCTTGTGCCTGTCTCCTGCACTATCACCTCTTGTTCTGTCTCTGTTTAAGTGTAGTGTGTGCTGGATACTGCATAATGCAACAAACCACTAACCTGCCTCAAGGGCTTAAAAATTAATGCTATGAAGTGCCTTCCCTGGCATCTGCCTGGGACCCCCGTGACAATAGAGGAGAGTCCCTGTAAGGTTTAGGGCTGGCCGTCCACTGGGTCCGTAGTCGGATGACCAATCTTGGCTGTCTGACTCTAGACAACTTTTTCAAATATCCTGAACGATCTGGGTCGTCCATTAGTACAGAATATGGACAACCCAGACGACCAACGAGAAGACCGCTGAATGCTGCCAAACTGAAAAAAACCACCCCCACAGCCAAACGCTGCCTAACACTTGCAGGGGTCTCCAGTGCTGCCCCTGGTGCATTATTAAAGCCCTTTCAGCACAAGGGACATCACCAGACTTCTGTTCATTTGTTCGAAAGCGTTCACTGGATTTTTCTTTTTTTCCTGTTCGGCGGTGAAGGAAAAAAGACAGCATTTGGGAGGGGATAGGGAATGAAATATTTTGCCTAAATACTCCAATTCAAAAAAAAAAAATCAAATAAGAAGGCTTTTTGCTGCGGAATAAAAGAATAAAGGTTGAACAAAAAATACATAAAAGTGAAAATAAAATTTTACATTGAATCCTATGGGATTTGCCTGTCGAACGGAATCTCTTCTCTACAAGGCAAGTTCCCTGCCGCGGCACGGTGGTTTATCTATACAATTCATCTTTTTTTCATGTAAATTGTATCAGATCGTCCCGGCTTCCTCCGACAAATCCAATTGAAATGGGAAAGATAGCTAGTCTGATGTAGTCGCAAAAAATTGTCTGAAGTTGTCCGATGGAAGTCGGAAGCAGTGGACGAGGGCTGAACCTCCTCCATGTTGAAAACTTGAAAACGAGAGAAATCTCAATGTATCCTTCCAGGTAAAATCCTTTATAAATGTTGTGGGATTAGTCTGACCACGACAGATGATATTGGATGATCGCACCTTCGCACGAATACGGACCCAGTGGATGGCCAGCCTAATGAAGGGTTGAACATGTCTAATATACGGTACGTCTGTTCATGTTACTTTTTAATTTAATTTTAATTAATTTTTAATTGAAAAAGTATAAATTATATAAATTTGATTAATACAGCTCTTCAGGCAACCTTTTTTATTTACTTAGATGTGGATGGGACAGTTATATTTATATTACTTGTTTATGATCATTACAACTAATCCTTACATGGTTTGTGGGACGATCAACAGCACTATTTTATCAATAGAGGAGGAACGCATCTAACTTAGATGCACACGGAAAGATGTAGAGGTTCCCATTATTATTTATTATTATTCTTTATTTATAAAGCGCCAGCATATTCCGCAGCGCTGTACAATAAGCACAGTATAGACAGGGTTACAATATATTGAACAACATTTGACAAACAGTACAGGAGGAGATGAGGGCCCTATTCCCGTAGGAACTCACAATCTGGGAGGGTTGGGGTTGGAAACAGGAGGAGAGGACTGTAAGGTGAGAGTGATTGATGGTTGCGTCAGTGAGTCGGGTGAGGCTTCCCTAAATAGGAACGTTTTAAGGGAGCGTTTGAAGGAAGAGAAGTTAGGGGAAAGTCTGACAGTACGAGGGAGAGCGTTCCAGAGAGTGGGGGCTGCGCGTGAGAAATCCTGCAGTCTATCATGGGAAGAGGTGATGCGGGGAGAAGCTAGGCGCAGGTCACTGTTTGACCTTAGGGAGCGGGCTGGGGTGTATTTGGTGATTAGTGAGGACAGGTAGTGGGGAGCTCAGTTAGTGAGGGTTTTGTAGGTAAGGATAAGGATTTTGAACTTAATTCTGCAGTGGATGGGGAGCCAGTGAAGGGACTCGCAGAGGGAAGCGGCAGAGACAGAGAGGCGGGTGAGGTGAATTAGCCTGGCGGAGGCGTTCAGGATGGATTGTAGGGAGAGAGGTGGGACAGAGGGAGGCCAGATAAGAGATTATTGCAATAGTCGAGTCGGGAGATTACCAGGGCGTGTATGAGTTGTTTTGTGGCGACAGCGGTAAGAAATGGCCGAATTCTGTAATATTACGCAGTTGGTATCGGCAGGAGGAGGAAAGAGACTTGATGTGGGGGATGAAGGAAAGAGCAGAGTCCAGTGTAACTCCAAGACAGCGAACTTGGTTTGATGGGGAGATGGTGATACCCTCCACCGTGATAGAGAAGTCAGGAGGTGGGGCGGCATTAGAGGGAGGAATAAGTAGGAGCTCAGTCTTTGACATGTTGATCTTTAGGTGGTGGGAGCCATCCAGGAGGAGATGCCAGATAAACAGTCACTGACTTTTGAAAGGACAGGGGAGAGAGATCAGGGGTAGAGAGGTAGATCTGAGTGTCATCAGCGTAGAGGTGGTAATTAAAGCCAAAGCTGTTGATGATTTTGCCCAGGGAGGAGGTGTAGATGAAAAGAGCAGCGAATCAAGGACAGAGCCTTGAGGTACACCAACAGATAGAGGCAATGAAGAGGAGGAGTTACCAGCAAAGGACACACAGAAGGACCTGTTGGATAAATAGGAGTCAACCCAAGCAAGTGCAGTGTCCCTGAGACCCAGAGAGTTGAGGGTCTGTAGAAGGAGGGGGTGGTCAACAGTGTCAAATGCAGCCGAGAGGTCAAGCAGGATGAGAATAGAATAGTGGCCATGGTTTTTAGCAGTTAGGAGGTCGTTGGTGACTTTGGTGAGGGCAGTTTCAGTTGAGTGTAGGGGACGGAAGACAGATTGCAGGGGGTCAAGTAGGGAATTGGAGGACAGGAAGATGGAGAGGCGGTTGAAGACTAGTTTTTCTAAGAGCTTAGAGGTAAAGGGAAGCTGGGATACAGAACGGTAGTTGGATGGATGAACAATCCATCAAGTAAATAATTGTTCTACTCATAAAATTGTACTCGTTATTATAGAGTCTAAGCGGCACAATGCATGTAGCCATACAATGAAAAGCATATGTGATGCTGGCTCTATGGGAATGTATATGTAAAATATATGCACTTGTATTGTTTCTGTTAGCAATATTATGTCTTGAATTTACTGTGCTCAGTAAATATGTTAATCTTTGTCATAATCTGACTCTGTCCTTGCTGAAACACTGACACAAAAATAACCCGGCCAGTGTTTAATCCATGAAACAAAATGGTTTGGTAGGAAAACGAAAAAGCCTAATCCACTGTATTATCTTTATAACAACATGAAACATGTTAACCATTTCGGTAGTTGTTGACTTTAAGCGCTGAGAAAAATAAATTGAAAAAAAATGATAAATATAATCACGATTATATAATTAATTAAAAATGAGATAATTGTAAATACAATTCATTTTATTCAAAAAGCAACAGTGTTTTATATGCCTTGTCAGAGGCGGATTAACAGAGGAGAGTTCAGACCTGCAGCTCCAGGCCTATATCCCAAAATAGGCCCAGGGAGAGGTTAATTATGTCCACACTATTTGCCACAAACACAATAACATTATCAGCGATGAGGCATTGGCTCAGATGAAGGGGAGTAGTAAGAGGCAGAGGCTCAATGCTGAAGGGGATATTCAAAGAGCACCGAAACTTCACAGAAATTGCCGTGCTCTGTCAATCGTCACGCCTCGATGCAATTCAAGTTTGCAGACCCTGCGGTGAATGCAGTACTCACCGCAGGGTCCCCGAAGTGCGTCCAAGGGATCCGCCGAACGGCGCCGATAAACCCAAAGAAAGCCGACGATCCAACAAACAGACCACCGAACGCATTCAGAACACCGTCTCACACAGCCGACAACCTATAGAACAGACTGCCGAACATAGCCAACAATCCGGTGAACACCGGCAAACTGAATGCCAAAAAAATCCGATCAGCCGCGGAACAGGGGTAAAAAAAAAAACAAACAATGCTTTAAAAGGGGTTTAAAACAAGAATAGAATGCATGAAGATGCATGGAAATAATAAATAAGGTCTTAGGACTAATAACATAAAGTGTTCTGTTACAGAATTTAAAAAACTCCATTTAAAAAAAATTGGAATCAAAAATGTCGCTAAAAAAAAAACATCCAGAAAAAATAACTTTTCACTGAAAATGAAAAGAATAAACGGTTGTATAAAAAATTTATAAATATGGGAATTTTCTTTACATTGAAACCTATGCGATTTGCCAGTTTAAACCTGTCGAACGACAGCACTGAAAATCTGGGCATTTCCCCAACTTTTCGGTGCAGTTCTAAGTTCTCTGAATTCATTAACCATTACTTCTTTATGGGGAATTTCACTGCCGCCGAAGGTCGCTGAATTGAAGCGATCTGAAGCAAATTGCAGCGTATTTCACTGGCAATGCGCCAATATTTGGCAAATTGCCACGAAATTGCACCGTAAGGGGGAAATTCACCATTTGGTGAAATTTGGTGGCAAGTTTGGCAGTCTTTGAATAACCACTTAAGTGAGAAAAATGCAGAAGATCAACAACGGGAGGTGAGAAGAATAGAGCAGGGGCACGAAGGAGGGTTGGAAGAATTAGAAAGTTGAATATTGAGAGTCGGCGAGATTGAGTCAGACACACGTTGGAGCTGTGAGATATGTAGATAAATCACACAAAAATCCAGATGAAGCCATTAATCCAGGACTGTGCACTGCTCAGTATACTGTGCCTTCAAGCACAGATACATTTATTGAACTATAGGTGGGGAATAGAAAAATACCACCTACATTTCACATCATTTTACCCTTATGCCCAGTCTGGCGTGCTACCTATTGACAGAAACTCCTTACATACAGGCAACAACACAATAGTGGGCACCACACCAGCTTTGAGACCATATCTTCCAGTCTGGTACGTAGGGCCAATATGCAGAGATTAAATGATCTCCTTACCCATTGCTCCAAAGATTTAAAATGACAGATGGCTCACAGATCAGAGCTTTGATCAGCCACTGCTAGGTAACCTAGCCATGACCGTGTCTAGTCTCATGTATGCTACATGTAGGTGACCTTCCCGCTGGCTCCTGCCCACAGCATACCAATGGCCCTGCCCATCCCCTGAGTTGAAAATGGGCCCCCCTGTCCAGACCAACTTACAAATTAGATCAATTGTATACCAAGCAAGCCTGGAGCCACTGTTAGACTGGAGACAGAGAACCCTGAAGGACAAAGTAGAGAGAATCAGCATAAAATATACCAGTTTTTGAGAGGAGTTAACATCGTAAATGTGTCAAAAGGCATGAAGAAAAAAAAACACAGTCCAAGGTCAAGGAGTATAGAGGGCAGTGAAGTCTAACAACAAAGCCAAGGTTAGGAGACCAGAAAACAGCTAAATCAGACAGTCAGGGTACAGGAACACAAATAGCAACAAGGTTAAGATCAAACTCAAGTCAAAACACTGGAACACACAGTGAGAATTATACACTAAGCAGGATCCGCGGTGGAGCAAGAAACCGGGACTAGAGGGTGAGTCTAAATAGCAAGACCCAATGATGTCATCGTTGAGCATCAGTCAGGGGATCTGAAACAAAAGGCACCAAAGCAAGCGGCCAGTGTCACTGTAAGGGTTCAGACTGTGCTCGGTGTAGCAAGATGGGGTTGTGAGCCCAGGATGCAGTGATAGAGGCAGGTTTACGGTATAACAAAGGGTGTTTATTAGAAATAAACACTATAGCTCAGAATCCGGCAAGGAACATACAAAAGCGTAGTCAGGGTTAAGCAAAAGGGTCTGGTACATGGGGGGTCCTAGATGGGGGACAGAAGGATGGGAGGGTACCAGTTTATGAAGCAGAAGAATGTCCAGATAATACAGAGGGTCCTTGGGGTCTTTGGTTGCAGAATTCAGGTGAGTGTCCAGAAGGTCTCAGGGAGCTTTGGTACATAGATTCACAGCCAGGTAACAGCAATGTGGAAGTGAGTTCTAGAGGGCGTAGCTTCCTGATATAGTGGGATAATCAGGGGAAGGTGTGATCAGGTGAGGTTCTATGGCTAGGATGTGAGAGTTCAGGATGTGCAGAGTCTATACAAAAAGTCCTGGAACCTGCAGGGGGCCTGCAGGATGTGAAACCAAAGGGGGCGCCAGGGGGTGAGGGCCTCCAGGACCTTACAGAGCCCCCCCTCTAAGGGCCGGACTCCGAACGGCCCAGGGCGAGGTCAGGGTCAGCACTGACGGCAGTCAACGAGCTTGGCATAAGTGGATCACCCGGCTGCCTGTATACTGATGGCACACGGGCGTCAAAAACCAGGGCCTGTAGTATCAGCTGGTTCTCCTGGACGTCCTGCACATGTTGGGACAGGGTGGCAATCTGGCCAACGAAGCCTGCCAGTGTACCCATTATCCAAGCAATATCGGACTGGCAGGACTTGGAGGTGACCTCGGAGAGGGTCGGTGGGGCAGCGCCCTTGGTGAGGACCGGTGGGGCTGCGCCCTCGGAAAGGACCGGTGGGGCAGCGCCCATGGAAAGGACCGGTGGGGCAGCGCCCATGGAAAGGACCGGTGGGGCAGCGCCCATGGAAAGGACCGGTGGGGCAGCGCCCATGGAAAGGACCGGTGGGGCAGCGCCCTTGGTGAGAACCGATGGGGCAGCGCCCTCGGAAAGGACCGGTGGGGCAGCGCCCTTGGAAAGGACCGGTGGGGCAGCGCCCTCGGTGAGAACCGATGGGGCAGCGCCCTCGGTGAGAACCGATGGGGCAGCGCCCTCGGTGAGAACCGATGGGGCAGCGCCCTCGGTGAGAACCGATGGGGCAGCGCCCTTGGAAAGGACCGGTGGGGCAGCGCCCATGGAAAGGACCGGTGGGGCAGTGCCCTTGGAAAGGACCGGTGGGGCAGCGCCCTTGGAAAGGACCGGTGGGGCAGCGCCCTTGGAAAGGACCGGTGGGGCAGCGCCCATGGAAAGGACCGGTGGGGCAGCGCCCTTGGAAAGGACCGGTGGGGCAGCGCCCATGGAAAGGACCGGTGGGGCAGCGCCCTTGGTGAGAACCGATGAGGCAGCGCCCTCGGAAAGGACCGGTGGGGCAGCGCCCATGGAAAGGACCGGTGGGGCAGCGCCCATGGAAAGGACCGGTGGGGCAGCGCCCATGGAAAGGACCGGTGGGGCAGCGCCCATGGAAAGGACTGGTGGGGCAGCGCCCTTGGTGAGGCACGGTTCTGCGGCGGCGACCTCCTTGGCACTGCACGGCTCTGCGGCGGCGACCTCCTTGGCACTGCACGGCTCTGCGGCGGCGACCTCCTTGGCACTGCACGGCTCTGCGGCGGCGACCTCCTTGGCACTGCACGGCTCTGCGGCGGCGACCTCCTTGGCACTGCACGGCTCTGCGGCGGCGACCTCCTTGGCACTGCACGGCTCTGCGGCCGCGACCTCCTTGGCACTGCACGGCTCTGCGGCGACCTGAGTGCAGCACGGCTCTTGCGGGGCAGTTAGCGGCTTGGCCTTACGGCGGCGGCGACGGCCCCGTGGTGGTGACAGGTCAGGAGATCCTGCGGGTTGCAGGGCAGCGACGCCTGGAGATCCTGCAGGTTGCAGGGCAGCGACCTCTTGAGATCCTGCAGGTTGCAGGGCAGCGACTTCTTGAGATCCTGCAGGTTGCAGGGAAGCAGATTCTTGGGATCCTGCAGGTTGCAGGGAAGCAGATTCTTGGGATCCTGCAGGTTGCAGGGAAGCAGATTCTTGGGATCTTGCAGGTTGCAGGGAAGCAGATTCTTGGGATCCTGCAGGTTGCAGGGAAGCAGATTCTTGGGATCCTGCAGGTTGCAGGGAAGCAGATTCTTGGGATCCTGCAGGTTGCAGGGAAGCAGATTCTTGGGATCCTGCAGGTTGCAGGGAAGCAGATTCTTGGGATCCTGCAGGTTGCAGGGAAGCAGATTCTTGGGATCCTGCGTGTTGCAGGGAAGCAGATTATTGGGATCCTGCAGGTTGCAGGGAAGCAGATTCTTGGGATCCTGCGGGTTGCAGGGCAGCGAGCTCGGAAGGTTGTTCGAGCTGCAGGGCAGCTGGTCTGGAGGATTGCTCGAGCTGCAGGGCAGCGACCTTGGACACTGAGGTCTGGCGGAATTTGACCATGGGGAACCGGCAAGGCTTAGGTTGACCGTGAACTGAGGGTGAAGTGCATATGATGGTGCCTTTTGGGGTAGAGACAGCGGTGCCAACATGTGCAGTTCCCTGGCATGGCCGTCCAGAAACCAGCCCAAACTTGCGGCTGTGAGGAATGGGAGAGTCAACTTTGGTAGACCCCCAAACCCTCCCCGGTGCGGCTGTATCGGAAAACCGCCAACAATGGGTAGTGGGGATGGCGGTCTCCACATCAACAACCAGGCGCGGTGAGCGTGGCAGAGGGTGTTGGTAGAAGGTAGTAGCCAGTGCCAACACTGATTCTCTGGGGTCATGTGCAGCTTCTCGGATTTTCAGGGCTGTTTCAAATGTCTCCAGATCCTCTCTGCGAACGATTGTCCCATTGGAGGCATATACACAACTTGGAGGCAGAGAGCTGGTTTCAAGATCGTTACAAACACTAGTCGTAATCTGCTGGATGGGAGTGATAGGTCTCCCTCAGGAACGCATGACTTCTTCTGTCTCCATTGGCACAGCTGGGTCTTGTTCCATGTATCCTTGCTCCATAGGCACTTCAGGCTCGGTGTACTCCACAGAGATCTCTGACTCTTCCTCAGAGGTGGGCTCCAGCGATACCTTTCTATCGGGCATTTTGGGCACTGATGTCCTGGGAGTAGGAACACTTTTTTGCTGAGGTGTCTTGATCAACGGAATTCTCCGGGGAGCAGGTTTGGATACTGGGTTTTTATTCCTGACCATCGATGAAGCTAGTTTCTGCAGGGCAGGCACCATCGATTTTTGTTGGGTTGGTATGGGTTTCCCCAAGAAATTTGTGGTCTTCATGGGTGCAGGCTTGGTCTGTGAAGGCCTCGTAGAAACAGGCTTGACACAAACAGGCGTGGCACAATCTTTTGTCTCCGGCTTTAGTGGGCGCAGAGGGCAGGCAGATATTTTATGCAAGCGATCTCCACAATAAAAACACAAGTCTAGCGCTCTTCTGCTTACTTTTTCTTCCTTGGTCAGGGGTCCGCGAGCACCTTTTGGAACTGGAATGCACTCCTTAGTCGAGGCGTCATTTAAGGTCTGCTGCAGGTACTCCAACAGTGAATCAAGATGCTATTGGAAATTTTGGCTAGTCTCCTTCAATCTTTGAACATGGGCTACTATCACCGCGGGCTCACAGGGTTTGGACTTCCACATTTTGTAAGGGTTCAGACTGTGCTCGGTGTAGCAAGATGGGGTTGTGAGCCCAGGATGCAGTGATAGAGGCAGGTTTACGGTATAACAAAGGGTGTTTATTAGAAATAAACACTATAGCTCAGAATCCGGCAAGGAACATACAAAGGCGTAGTCAGGGTTAAGCAAAAGGGTCTGGTACACGGGGGGTCCTAGATGGGGGACAGAAGGATGGGAGGGTACCGGTTTATGAAGCAGAAGAATGTCCAGATAATACAGAGGGTCCTTGGGGTCTTTGGTTGCAGAATTCAGGTGAGTGTCCAGAAGGTCTCAGGGAGCTTTGGTACATAGATTCACAGCCAGGTAACAGCAATGTGGAAGTGAGTTCTAGAGGGCGTAGCTTCCTGATATAGTGGGATAATCAGGGGAAGGTGTGATCAGGTGAGGTTCTATGGCTAGGATGTGAGAGTTCAGGATGTGCAGAGTCTATACAAAAAGTCCTGGAACCTGCAGGGGGCCTGCAGGATGTAAAACCAAAGGGGGCGCCAGGGGGTGAGGGCTTCCAGGACCTTACAGTCACAACCCTTGCACTTGTATGAATAGGAGGATAAAGCATAAGAAGGGGCAACGCTAGTAGAGTCAATGTGGCATTGGGGGTTGAAAAACTGGTGCTGATCCACTGGATGCCCCAACAGTCAAATTATGAACTAAACAATTACTCCAAGCAGGTAGCTTCACCCAAAAGAAAGTCAATACAATATTCAGTAACAAAGGGTGCTCATGGAGCCAGTGGGGCCAACCACCTGCTGCTATGTTCATTATCGAAGTATGGCAACAGGCACTTCAGGAAGACAAATATATATATATATATATATATATATATAAAAAAGCAAGGAGGTAATGCACTCACGGTTCACCCTTGTGGAATTTCTCTCCAATACCCAGTGCTCCAGCGATGGCCTTTGACAAGTATACACAGCAATGGACGCCAGCACTCCAGGGTTTTTTCAAAAAAAAGTTGATTTATTAAATGGTAATAACCATAAAATCGACGTTTCGGCTCCTAACACGGAGCCTTCATCAGGACAAATCAATACAAAATAAGTACAAAACACCATATATATAAGCATATCACTTACTCACCAATTAAGGATCACGTTCCAATTGACCTCCCAGGGGTGTGTATTGATTCCAGCGTGTGACCGTTCCGGCGTGTATGCCCAGCTTGCGCGCCTGCGCCAACGCCTGGCGCCGGACAATGACCTCACACGCGTTTTCACGGTGACCACAACGCTTGCCGGCAATTCCGGCACACCCCCCACACACCAATGCGCCTGCGTCAATGCCCGGCGCTATCAGTGGTTCCAACTAACGTTGTCACGGAAACCAAAAGAGTGCCCGAGACCAAGTGCAAAGCGCCGGCCAACCTAGAGTTGTGGCTACACCAAACCCGGTGGTTTTTCAACCGGAACAAGCTCCATAAAGGTACAAGTTATCACCCACCACCAATAACAAATTTTACTAAAAACAACATAATGTTACACTGGCTGTGGAAATAGGGCTATTGAGTAAGGGGTTATCATTTATTCCATCTTCTAAACCGGATGATTTTCAGTGGAACATTGAATTATTCCGATTTGGTTGAACCCTTCGCCTCAAGGATTTCTTTAAGAACGATACCTCTACTGAAACCATATCAACGTTCCGACGTAAAAGTCGATTTGACCCGCTACCGAACCAATCTACGATTAAAACCTTTTTGCACCAGGTGAAAATGGAGGTGAACCAAACCATTAAGACCCACAAGTCCAGACATAGTAATGTCTCAAAACTTGAACGTGAGGCTATTAGGTCGTTATCCAATGACCCGTCCATAGTTATTCGACAGGCCGATAAAGGTGGGGCCATTGTCATCTTGAATTACTCCCATTATGCCCAGGAAATGCATTCACAATTGATGGACAGAACCACATATATGTTGTTACCGAAGGATCCGACAATTGACATCATGTCTAAATTCGAGAGAAGCCTCAAACGGGGCCTATTGGCCGGGTACATTGATGAAGATCTGTTCTTATATTTGTTGAAATCCTGCCCTAGAACACCTGTCATTTATGGCATACCCAAAATCCACAAAAGTGTGACGCTTCCACCATTGAGACCTATTGTATCCGCCGTAGGTGGGGTCATAGAACCCATCGCTAAATGGTTGGACTACTTGTTCAAAGATCCAGTGAAAGAAATTCCAACTTGTATCAAGGACACTCGAGATTTTTTACAAAGAATAAGGGCCGTTAAGATTGATGTCAATGATGTAGTGTTTATAACTCTTGATGTTAGAAGCCTGTATACAGTGATTCCCCATGAGGGGGGCCTAGTGGCCATGAGGGAGTTATTAGTGAACTCTGATGCATACACAGGTCCTTGCATAGAATTTGTTCTGGAGCTCCTTGATATGGCATTGAAGTATAATTACTTCAGATTCGAGAACCAGTGGAATTTACAATGCATGGGCACTTCCATGGGTGCCGCGATGGCACCCATGTATGCCAATGCTTTCATGTACAAATTTGAGAAAGAGAATATTCTTGATCGATTCTCGGATAAAATTGTTGATTATGTCAGATTTATAGATGACATTTTTGTGATATGGCGGGGGACTGTTGGAGAAGCTCAGGAGATTGAAACATACATCAATGGCCTTGATACTCCGATCAAGGTTACCAGTGAAGTTGATGAATTGTCAATCAATTTTTTGGATGTAAAAATATTTAAAAAGGACAATCAGTTACACTATTCCTTGTTCTCTAAACCAACTGATCGGAACACATTACTCCATATGAGTAGTGCACATCCTGAGCACTCCAAATGTTCCTTACCACATGCACAATTTTTGAGGGTCCTTAGGAACAATAGTGATGAGGTTATAAGGGAACAACAGATTCTGAGTATGTATCAGAGATTCGTAGATCGTGGTTATTCTCGAGAAGTGCTAACGGAGGCTCTGACGCGAGCTAGGGCTCCCAAAGAGACCAAAACTCCATCTGATAGATTTAAATTTCCCCTTACGTTCGATACGGCTACGGATAAGATTACATCTGTTATAAAAAGAAATTGGCCGGTGTTAGAGAGAGACCGGACCTTACCAGCAGGGTTTAGGAATAAGCCTATGTTTTGCTACAAGAATAATCGTAACTTAAAGAACTTATTGGTTCGGGCTGACCCCATTCGAAGTTATGAACAGAAGCCAATACGTCCTCAGATTGGGGGCTGCAAGAGGTGCCTGGGGTGGTCACTTGCAGCCACATGATTCCTTCTAAGGAATTTCACCATCCCCATACAGGCAAACGGTTCTTTATTAGACATGTGATTACGTGTAAAACGGACTATGTCATTTATGAAATATTGTGTCCGTGTGGCCTTGCATATGTAGGCAAGACCAGCACCCAACTCTGTGAGAGGATTCGAAATCATAGGTCTAATATAAGAACGGCCTATAGAGATGGGGCATCAGACAAGCCAGTAGCGAGACATTTCCTTGAGTTGGGCCACCCGTTGTCCTCTTTAAAGTTCTTGGCCATAGACCATATTCCACCATTAAAACGGGGGGGAGATAGGGCTTTAATTCTTCTTCAGAGGGAGTCACAGTGGATTCATAGGCTCAATACTGTACATCCTTATGGTCTCAATGAGAGAAATGTATATTCAGCGTTCATTTGAAGGATGGGACCTTTGAGAGTAAATATCTGGGTTAACTAATGATCACTACGGCAGGAATACATAGGGAGTTGATCAACTATGCATTGTAGGTATGTTAAGCGTTGTGTTAAAGTATGCTGATTTACAGCCAGTGTAACATTATGTTGTTTTTAGTAAAATGTGTTATTGGTGGTGGGTGATAACTTGTACCTTTATGGAGCTTGTTCCGGTTGAAAAACCACCGGGTTTGGTGTAGCCACAACTCTAGGTTGGCCGGCGCTTTGCGCTTGGTCTCGGGCACTCTTTTGGTTTCCGTGACAACGTTAGTTGGAACCACTGATAGCGCCGGGCATTGACGCAGGCGCATTGGTGTGTGGGGGGTGTGCCGGAATTGCCGGCAAGCGTTGTGGTCACCGTGACAACGCGTGTGAGGTCATTGTCCGGCGCCAAGCGTTGGTGCAGGCGCGCAAGCTGGGCATACACGCCGGAACGGTCACACGCTGGAATCAATACACACCCGGTGGGAGGTCAATTGGAACGTGATCCTTAATTGGTGAGTAAGTGATATGCTTATATATATGGTGTTTTGTACTTATTTTGTATTGAATTGTCCTGATGAAGGCTCCGTGTTAGGAGCCGAAACGTAGATTTTATGGTTATTACCATTTAATAAATCAACTTTTTTTTTTAAAAACCCTGGAGTCCTGGCGTCCATTGCTGTGTATATATATATATATATATATATATATATACATATACATATACACTGTATATTCTTTCCGTGTTCATTTCTGCAAACAAGCTATTTGGCATTATTCGCAAGAATTTTCAAAGTAGCTTGTGTGGCATGGGTCAAGACATCTCACAATACCGGTCAGGTGAGCCCTCAGCTTTAAAAAAATATAGAAAGTTGTAGCTTTACAGTGAGCGCACAAGAACACACATCTTTAAACAAACAACTTCAAAAATGTGTGATTCACAACCTTGTCGAGGATTTTTAGCAGTTGGGGAGGAATCCTTGGTGTGCCCCTTCATATAGGTGACAGCCAGAGGTAGAGTAATCAACCAATGCTGGTCCCTGCAGCTGATGAGGCCGCTGGAACCAAATACAATACAAAAATACAAATACAATTTTGCCTGTTTTACTTCATTTCATCTACTTGTAACTGACAATTAAGCTGCCATTGACTGCTGGATTCAGATTTTGTGTGGAAAGTGCGACATGTCTACATCACATGTACATGAAACAAAACAAAGCAACCTCTAGCAAATTGTATAATGTTATAAACATACTTTTAATTATGAAGTAATACACATAATGGGCTTTACCTGGTCCAATGCAAAATGATGCTATTACCCCAAGGATGCAGACGATACTGATATACGGTACCCATGGTGCTTCGTGCTGAAAATATAATAAAATCAATTCATAAATAATGCCTGTTCTACCCGAAATGCCTTCTGTGACCACGTATGGACCTTCATACGTGTAAACTGTTACTGCGCTATATATGGGTTTATGCCTTTATTCCAAAACGATTGTATCCTGCGTGACGGATTGAGTATCACACACAGGCTTTGTTAGTTTGTTGTGAAAGGGATTCCAATTTACATCTCAATTTCATTTTTGTAAGTGCTGGATGTTCTACTCCAGTGATTCCCTTTTCAAAACTATTCTGAAACACAGATCATTCCTGACTTCTTCTAATAAAATTTGGTACTAATGATGATTCTCACAGTGGGATACGCAGTAGCAATTGAACATTAATGTTGTAATTTTCATTATTAATTTCCATGAACCTCATATGTAGGGGATGAGGGAATGAGATATAATTATATAATTCAAGGCAACGTATTAAAAAATGACAGGTGTGAGATATTTCGTTTAGCATTCATATTACGAACATAAAAACATTACTCAAAAAGTAGCTTCCCAGGAACCAATCTTTGTGGAGGAGGCTATGAAGTTGAGTTTAAGGTTTTGTGAAGATATTGAGTGCGTTTGTGGCAGTTAAATGTACATTTTACATGGACTGGCCCTCTGGCTACCATGACTCTGCTTCAGGCTTAAACATGCCTGCTACAGTCAACTGTACCAGAATATCATTATATAAAAACATATTTCTAAGGAACCACCAAAAAAGTAGTTTGCGTCCATAAAAAGTCCATGTACATATATCTCTCTTTAGTGATAATACTGCAATAAAATTGCTTAATTTCAGTCATGTGATGCAATTAGATGTGTACATGTATTTTAAAACTCCACTGGTCTTATTGATAAGGTGACTTAAAAAAATAGAGTTTACAAGGTCTTTGTACCATTTGATTCTGTCAGTAAAACTATTTGACGAGCAGACAGCGCCATCTGCTGGACAAATAGCACTACTGCAGCTGGGGCTCTGTTTACAATTAGGCCGGGTTCAGACTAGCGCACTATGTGCGCCCGCAATGATGTGCTTGCCGGCGTCCGTCGCAACGTTGTGACGATACGACGAGGCCGGCCACACGCCGTAGGGCATGCACGAAACTGCGGCCATGCCGAAAGCCTCCCCTTCGAAGCGCTACAACACACGTTTGACAGGGCTGCAAAGAGCAATCCTCCATAGGAGGATGGAGCCTTGCAGCGCTAAGTGCACTAACTGGGCTCAGTGAGGTGGCCAGACAGGCGCCAGAATGGAAGGAACGTCGGCTCTCACGGATGTTACTTCCGCTCTTAAAAATGCTCGTCTGAGCCCAGCCTTAGCCGGATCTTCGTGTATCTGAAAGAAAACCCAGCCTATTAAAGAGGCTTCAGCACCTTAGGTGACTTGCTCGGGATGCTGCAACTTTAGATAGTCAATTTGGAGCCCATTTGCAATAAACAAAATTCCTCTGCATTGCTCCAAAATAAGATCAGAATTAGCTTGATCCCGGACTCCTGCAGGAGCTTTTGAAGATCGACTTAAATCTATCTCGCTAGTGAAGGGGTTAATATCACATTATGAGTGAATTTTTAAACTTGTATCAAGATTGCATGTTTTTCAGATGTATTTTGCATCTCTAAATCTTATGAGCAAGATAAGAGCTGTACCTGAAATACCAAGGATGCAGTCAGTATGGCAAAGAACACTGTCATCAAGCCAAAGCCACCAATCAACAGCATCCTACGTCCGAGTTTTTCAATGGTCACCCCCTGTTTGGGAAAAATATTTGAAAAAGTTATATAAATAATTTATTTTCTAAAGTATTTATTTTTAATTTAAAACATCAGATATGTCTTCAAAGCGATGAACAAAAAAGTGAACAGTGATATCACAAAACTGTCTTAGTCACTTAATGCATTATCCACTTAGCATTAGTGATAATTAAAGTTGTTTTTTTTAAGAAAGTATTTTACCAGGAAGGATACATTGAGATTTCTCTCATTTTCAAGTACGTCCTGGGTGGCGAGTATGTACCTTTAGGTGTCTTGCCCAAGGGCATTTACTGGAGAGGTGCTCTTGCCGGGATCGAACCTGTTTCTTCACGGTTATAGAGCAGTGATGTTACCGCTACTGCACCCAGCTGGTATGTTGACCAACATATGACCAAAGCTAATTGACATTTTAGTCAAAAGATCATAGGGGTTTTTGTCGGTGACGTTTTGGTGCTTTCTTGTTCCCCGCACTTTGGGGAATCAAATTCCCCGACCCTGCAGTGAATTCAGCATTTACCACAGGGTCTCTGAAGCACACGGAAAATCGGTTTACCGCATCTGAAAATGCACCGCAGAACTGCGGCATCGAACGGAAAAAACACCAGAAAACTGCCGGAAACACACCGAATGCATCTGAAAAAATCTGACCAACTGCTGCAAAATTGGCGAAAAGAAACATGAAAAAGCAACGAACGCATCTGAAAAAAGCCGACGATCCACCAAACACAGCGCCGAGCAGCCACCAGAAAAAGCTGAAAGGCTGAAAAATGGGGTAAAAAAAAACAAAAAACAAAAAAACCATTGAAACTTTGAAAATGTGAAATGCTGTTTGCAAAAAACTACTGGACGAATATGTCTGGAATTAACACATAAGATCCTATGAATAATAATAAAAATGTCTGTTACAGAAAAAGAAAAAGCGCCATTAAAAAAAAAATTATCGGAAAAAAATTTTGCAGATAAAAAACTGAAAAATGCTAAACAAGTCCTAAAAAAATTAATGAATAGACTTTCTGCTGCAAATTAAAAGAATAAATGGTTTAATAGATATTGAATAAAAACAGTAATATGTTTCCCATTGAAACCTATGGGATTCGTCGGATTAATAAACCTTCTGAATGAAACCACCGAACAGCAGGGCACTTCAGTAACTTTTCACTGCTGTTCGGTGTCTCTGAATAGGTTAACCATTGCTTTTTTATGGGGCCTTTCACTGCCTCCGAACAGCAAAATTTGGCAAACTGCCTGCTTTTTGAATAGCTGAATGGCCACAAAATTGCACTGTGTGGGGAAATTCCCTGTTTGGTGCAATTTCAGGTCCAGATCAGCTCTCTCTCAATAACCCTGTATGACTAAAACTAAATTAATCTCAGTCCCTCCCTAACATTTTCCTCTAGTTTTTATCAGTTGATGAAAATGTCAATAGATTTTCACCATAACTTTAGTCATAATATCAATACATTTTCGTCAAGGTTGTAGTTATCAACTAAAATGCCATTTAGTTTATTGATATAGAACTCTGACTAAAATGACATTACCCACTTGGCTGCTTGGCTGCTCAGCGCGTCCTGCCAAGTGCTTCCCCTGTGCGATGGACGCGCTGAACGTGTCCATGCACCGGAGGCAGCAATCGGCCAGGATCCCGGCCGATTGCTGCCCCCCCTGTGCGGGCTGACATCTTGGATGTCAGCCCGGCACTCCGGGACCCCGGCGGGACCAATAGATGTCATTGCGCTGGCAATTGCACTTTGCACTTTGATAGAAACAAATGTAAAAGCATTGCTAGACAACTTCGTCTGAAGCTACGGTGGAGAGAATGGTGAACCTGCCCTGGACAACTTTGATAGAAACTATGATGGATACCATGGTGGAAACTATGCTGAGAACTATGCTAATCAATCATGTTCAGCAGGAAATACAGTGGATAAAAAGAGTGAAAAGTGCAGTGAACTACAGTTGAACTTCTTTAAAAAGTGACTATACTGTACTTTCACTGAAGTTGACCCACCGCAGTTTGCCACAGTTCGCCAAAGTAAATTCACTGTTATTTCTGTATAACATCATTGCCTAATGAATAACCCATATAATGAGTATAATAAAATAATAATGAATAGGGATGCACCGATACCGATACCAGTATCGGTATGGGTGCCGATAACAAGCATTTACATAAGTACTTGTACTCGAGCAAATACACCCGATACGTCTACCAATAGTGGGAGCCAGCACTGGGCTACCTTGCCGGGTTGTATGTGAGGGCAGGTATAAATATGCGCAGATTATCAATTTTTTTTAATATACACCTTACTGGAAAGGATTCACAAATTCAAAATTGGGATTTTTGTTTTAAAGTGCATTTTAGATCTTTTTATTTTCAATCTATATAGTTACTAGTATTTCCATATGTTCATCCGCAGTCTAATTCTTCTAGGATTCAAATAAATGTTAATTACCAACTAATCTTCAACAACACCAATAAAAAAAATCTCTACATGGAAGGTTGTTAAATATATTTACAACTTAAAGTAAACTGGCTGAGAAATATAATGATAAATTGTAGCCATATGGAGAATACATCAAGTACCATATTCATAGGAATGGGAAAATTGCATAAATTGTAAGATGGTGTGTAACCCTTTCACTACCAAGTGATTTTTAGTTAAAAAAAATTATCACATTTATTTGTAACATGGCATGTGAAGTTAATTAAATATAGAGTAAAATGGACGTTTCGCACAGAAATTGTTATTCTGAGATTGTTAAAAAGTTTAATTAATGTCAATTTGCTCATTTTTAATTTTTCATGTTTTTGTTTTTCCTTTACAGAAATATTGTTGAAATGTAAGATTCTGAGCTCTAGATGGTGTCTTACATAATTTCAAATGAGGTCTGCATTATCATCATACAGGCAGAAAAGACGTTTGTGCTAGATACAGTAATTGTGATAAAAAATAATAAAAATGGTGAGATTTCCTGCTTATGGGGATTTGTAGTGATCATAATGAGATTATTAGCAACGCAGTACATACTTTAAAACACAGAGAAGAAACATGGACGTAGTCAGCCGGATCTATCAGCAATGCAGCTTCCAAAAAAACCCCCAATAGAATATAAAAATACCTGCACAATATAAAAATATCTGTATGTGGCATCATGCCTGTATATGTAAATTACTGTAACACCATGTATTTGTACTGTACAGGGATTTTCAATCATTAGAACCACCCTAATCTTATCCCTTTACAGCAGTGAGTGACCCCAGAGCTCACCCTGTATTATGGCCTCTCCCTGGCAGCTGTAATGCATAATGCAGCAGTAATCTATTTGAATTTATGTTACAGTGAGGTTTTGGGCTGCTATTTGCAAATGGCTTTAGGTCTCTCCAGGGTGCTTGGAAGACATGAAACAAAAGATTTAATTTCTCCACAGCACAGGGGACACACTAATCCTGTTTTAAAAATGTGTGAAAACGGTATTTTGATATACGAATGAGTGCTTTTCAATGCATTACAATGCAAAATCGAGATAACTAAATTTTGGGTGTACAGGGGGTTAAATACAAATATGACAATTATATGACTTAATTATTTTGTTTTGTTTTCTGTGCTACTCTGCACATGTATCTGTGTCTGTGTATGTTTTTCTTTTAGCCGCAGACTTTTTGTCAATGTCATTAAAGTTTATTTTCTGTACTTTATGGTTTAGTCCATCATGGATTCCACTGCAAAGGTTACAGTAAATCTACAGGAGTTGGCATATCTAACAATGAGTGCGACCTGTTCATCTGCAATCAGCATAAATGTTATAGTCCAAACACTGGGTACATTTTTAGACCAAATAATAAAACGAATACATAATGCATGTCACTTTTTTCCGTTTGATTGCAGAGAAGTGTTGTGTAACAATAATTTATGTGTAAAGACTAGATGGTTAAAAAACAGGATGGTGAGAAAGACTGAATGTATTTTGTGACTATGTTGAAATTCAAATTTTTTCCCGTTTATCATTACTTTTATGGAAAAAAAAACACTTGTCATAAAAACACCCACATAGAATGTCCTTTTCAATATTATGTAAACTATTCCATAATATAGTCCTACTAATTAGTTCCTGGAACACCATGTAAACATTTGCTATAAATACCAGCTGTCACGTTCACTGGGTTACCTCATTGTCCTAGACATTGTAGTGCTCATATAAACTCCGTTGTCATTTTGGCATCTACCCCGTTGGCCTGCGCCCTAACCACTTTGACGCCGAGTGTAAGTCTGGCACTCAATAGACAGTCCTTCTGCTCCTCATCTTGGTTCTGTGGGTCATTCTGACATTGATTTTGAAGAGAGTAGAGGACTTCAACACTCCTAAGGCGGTTCAATAAAGCAATTTTGTTGGGTCACAAGTTGTGGCAATGTTTCAGCCAATGTCATTGGCCTTTGCCAAGCCCCACGGCAGAAATGTTGTGTATTGGCATGCAAATTGTGACTTGTTTCATCGAACCGCCTTAGAAGTGTCAGATTCCTCTAATTTCTTTACAAGTTTATGGTGTTGACCTACCTGGGATCAGAATTTGCACCTTTCACCAGAGTGGTAATATATTTTTTTGAGACACCAGAGTGTCTTGCTATGTTACTCTGTCTACATTGATTTTGATGCTGACTGCTAGAGCAAGACTATCACCATTTCGGAGGACTTAAATCACACTTATCAAGAGGGTTATAGCCATGCCTTTATATACTATCGAGATTCTACTCAGAGTCTTTTTACAGTTTAAATTGCTCAAGAGTACATTCACTGTTGCTCTTTGACCAACCTGACTTTTCCTTGACTTGGTTGATTTCTCAATTCTGACCTTGGCAACCTGTACTGTTAATTCTAGGAGGTCCCCAACCTTGGCTTGTATGCTCATTCATTCAGTTGATTCTTCTATTATCCTTGTTGCTATTGCATTTCTAAGAGGAGGAGGATCAACCCTTGTGCTTATGTAAAATTGACAGGCAAATACTTCCAATTTGAATGAAGATAAGTTAAATTATGGTCTAAGCAAACAGCCCAATTATGTGAAGGAGACTATGGTGGGTGAACACCATGTAGTTTGGGCTTCAGGCAAACATTTCTTGGGTACCTTGGCTGAGTCAGAGGCTCTTCGGGACCATGGGCAAACACATATTTGATCTAAATACCGTCATACATCCTCACTTACTGGAGTGGATTCCACCTTCTCATAATTCTAAATACTTACATTTGTTGGCTCCAGAAGCCCCTGGAGATAGAGGTTATATCCCATTTCAAAGTAGAGTGACCTTACCTGTCTGACAAAGAGGTACAGACCCTGGAATTAAATCCATTAATGGTCTCCTTTTTGAACATAACTGGGAAAGATCACATAAAGACATTGAGAAGCACCACAAATTGGCTCCCTAAGGTCAAACAGCGACCTGCACCTAGCGTCTCCCTGAATTACCTCTTCCCATGATAGACTGCAGGACTTCTCACGTGCAGACCCCATTCTCTGGAATGCTCTCCCTCGTACGGTCAGACTTTTTCCCTAATTTTTCTTCTTTCAATCGCTCCCTTAAAATGTTCCTATTTAGGGAAGCCTACCACTAGGGATGGGCTGGCGGTTCGATCAGAACATGAGTTCGATTCGAACATTGCCCGTTCGGCCAACATCGAACATTTCCACGTGTTCGCCGCATGTTCGCCCACAATGCACCACAATGCACTTTTCCACTGGCCTGAAGCTTGTAATTGGCTACAGCCTTGCTCCTGACCACAGGTCAGGTGCAAGACTATGCCAATCAGGGCTCAGAGTCCTGATGGTCAAATTTTGCCCAATCATGGGCTCACAGAGCTAAGTCCCGCAGCACACTATATAAGGGTTTCCCACACCCCCAGCACGTGTTTTTTTTGCAGGAGTGAGAGGAGATTGTTCTTTTATGTGTGTCTCACAGACGTCTAGCAGATTTCTGGGAATTGTAATCTGTGTCTTCTCAATGCCAGCTATCAGGGGGTCCCACATACTTCTAGCAGATATCTGGGAATTGTATTCTGTGTCTTCTCACTGCCAGCTATTGGGGTCACAGACTTCTAGCAGATATCTGGGAATTGTA
This sequence comes from Leptobrachium leishanense, assembly GCA_009667805.1. NCBI lineage: Eukaryota > Metazoa > Chordata > Amphibia > Anura > Megophryidae > Leptobrachium > Leptobrachium leishanense. The sequence goes on along the minus strand of CM019063.1, from coordinate 498,292,126 downwards.
ATCTGTGTCTTCTCACTGCCAGCTATCAGGGGGTCCCACGTACTTCTAGCAGAAATCTGGGAATCGTAATCTGTGTTTTCTCACTGCCAGCTATTGGGGTCTCACAGAATTTAGCCAATATGCTATGGAGCTACTAGGTTGCCCTTCATCCAGCGTGCTTTCTGAAAGGACGTTAAGTGCCGCTGGAGGTTTTTTCACAGACAAAAGAGTGCGTCTGTCCACCGACTCTGTAGACCGGCTGACATTTATAAAAATGAATCAGTCCTGGATCAGCAGCTATCACTCCCCTGATGCTGATGTAACTGAATAGATCAGGGATCTCTTCTGCATTCCCATAACCTCCACCACTGTACTCTTCCAAAATACCTCAGAGAGGTTACGGTGTGAAGGCACTAGCTGGCACCAAAGGCCCAATATTTGGGTGCACTGCCACTGACGCGTGTACCAGATTCCAATCATTTTCATATTTGAATGCATGCAGAGTCCACCCCTGCACTTTTCTACAATACCTCAGAGGGGTTACGGTGTGAAGGCACTTTCTGCCACCAAAGGCACAATATTTGGGTGCACTGCCACTGATGCCTATACCAGATTCATATCATTTTAATATTGGACCGCAGGGTCCACCACTGCACTCTTCCACAATACCACAGAGGGGTTACGGTGTGAAGGCACTTGCTGCCACCAAATGTAAAATATTTGGGTGCACTGACGCCTGTGCCAGATTCATATCATTTTAATATTTGACCGCAAGGTCCAACCCTGCACTCTTCCACAATACCACAGAGGGGTTACGGTGTGACGGCACTGTTGCCAACACTAAAGGCCCAATTTTAAAGCACCTATTGTTACTTTCATCCAAAGCCTGCATAAGTTTCACCATAATTTAGCCCAAAAAAAAATCACTAAACTTGTTCTGAGTGTCTTAAAATGTCTCTTCTTATACAGGCTGCCGCCCCAAGCAGTTGTTTATGAATAGATTAAAGGAAAACCATTTACCGTCATTTGAAATGTCATTTTTTGTTTTGAAAGGTTTCTATACATCCTACAAATCCGCCACTTCGCGGGCAGGTTATGGGGACCTCCTAGGCACGATATTTGAAGGAATTTTTCGTTTTTATTCTTAACCTTTATTTCATGGAAAACTCACTGTTCCTTTAAAAACGTATTTTTTTTACTTTTTGTCCTTGTTTCCTGTCCCCCAGGGCACTACCTGGACCCCCATACACCTTTTATGGCAAATATCTAGCATATATGCCCTCTTGGAGGGCACTCTAAAAATTGAACGTTCGAGTCCCATTGACTTGCATTGAGTTCGGATCTGGTTTGCGTCCGAACCTGAACTTTTAAAATTGTTCGAGTTCGAATGTGAACCGAACACAGGGGTGTTTCGGCTCATCCCTACATACCACCCAACTCACTGATACAACCATCAATCACTCTCACTTTGCAGTCCTCTCCTCCCGTTTCCAACCCCAACCTTACTAGATTGTGAGTTCCTACGGGAATAGGGCCCTCATCTCCTCCTGTACTGTTTCTCAAATGTTGTTCAATGTATTGTAAACCTGTCTATACTGTGCCTATTGTACAGTGCTGCGGAATATGCTGGTGCTTTATAAATAAAGAATAATAATAATAAAAAGACAAATTGATATGTGTCATAGGACTGTTGTCTCAATTCTTTCCCCAGTGGACGACAGTTTGACCAAGGGTTTTCCCATTGACCCTCATTGTGCAAGAAAATGGGCATAACAATGTGTATGCCTTCTTGGCCACGCCATTGTGACCAGCTCTATGGAGAAAAGCAAGGTTCCCCTGCCTTGTTTCCTAACACAACTGAAAATAAAGAAGGGTAAAGCCAAACAATGTGATACAAAGATAAAATTGACCCCCAACCTCTGAATCATTGAGCTGTAACATCAGGAAACATTTTAGCTAATGTAATATGGTGCTTTAGCATCTCAATCTGGCAGATTTCTTCCTCAATAAAACTCTAACTATCAGAAGCAACATCCCACCTCCACTGCCACCTCCACTCCTAGAAGTCCCATCTGCTACCCTCTGCCGCTTCCTCCCAGCCACTGAGGAGGAAGTCAATTCCTTGTGTCTCCTCACATCTCACCATGTGCCCGCTCGACCCCATTCTCTCACATCTAATTCCTCCCCTCCTCCCTCACCGCTGCTCTCACACACATCTTCAACCTATCTCTCTCCACTGGCTCCTTCCCATCCGCCTTCAAACAGGCGCTAGTTACCCCTTTATTAAAGAAACCATCCCTCGATCCCAACTCTCCATCCAACTACCGCCCTGTATCCCTGCTTCCCTTCACATCTAAGCTCTTAGACAAACTAGTTTTCAACCGCCTCTCCCTCTTCCTGTCCTCCAATTCCCTACTCGACCTACTGCAATCAGGTTTCCGTCCCCTACACTCAACTGAAACTGCTGCCAAAGTCACCAACGACCTCCTAATGGCTAAAAAACACGGACACTATTCTATCCTCATCCTGCTTGACCTCTCGGCTGCTTTTGACACTGTTGACTACCCCCTCCTTCTGCAGAACCTCAGCTCTCTTGGTCTCTGTGACACTGCACTTGCTTGGGTTGACTCCTATTTATCCAACAGGTCCTTCTCTGTGTCCTTTGCTGGTAACACCTCCTCTTCATTGCCTCTATCTGTTGGTGTACCTCAAGGGTCTGTCCTTGGTCCTCTGCTCTTTTCCATCTACACCTCCTCCCTGGGCAAAATCATTAATAGCTTTGGCTTCGATTACCACCTCTGTGCTGATGACACTCAGATCTACCTCTCTACTCCTGATCTCTCTCCCCCAGTCAGTGACTGTTTATCTGGCATCTCCTCCTGGATGGCCTCCCACCTCCTAAAGATCAACATGTCTAAGACTGAGCTCCTACTAATTCCTCCTTCTAATGCTTCTCCACCTCCTGGCTTTTCTATCATGGTGGAGGGTGTCACTATCTCCCCATCAAACCAGGTTCGCTGTCTTGGAGTTACACTTGACTCTGCACTTTCCTTCATCCCCCACATCCAATCTCTCTCCTCCTCCTGCCAATACCAACTACGTAATATTTCCAGAATTCGGCAATTTCTTACCGCTGTCACCACAAAACAGTGAACTGTGCCTAGCTTCTCCCCGCATCGCCTCTTCCCATGATAGACTGCAGGACTTCTCACGTGCAGCCCCCATTCTCTGGAACGCTCTCCCTCGTACGGTCAGACTTTCCCCTAATTTGTCTTCCTTCAAAAGTTCCCTTAAAACGTTCCTATTTAGAGAAGCCTAGCCTACCACGCAACTCACTGATACAACCATCAATCACTCTCACCTTGCAGTCCTCTCCTCCGGTTTCCAACCCCAACCCTTCCAGATTGTGAGTTCCTACGGGAATAGGGCCCTCATCTCCTCCTGCACTGTTTGTCAAATGTTGTTCAATGTATTGTAACCCTGTCTATACTGTGCCTATTGTACAGCACTGTGGAATATGCCGGCGCTTTATAAAGAAATAATAATAATATTTTGCATTTTATCTTCGAGTGTTTTAGTAACCATACATTTTTTTCGCTGTTTCATAAAGCTTAAAAGAATCAACTCTAAAGAGGTTTTAACAGATCTGAAAGGCTTTATAAATAAAAAGTACAGTACACTGTGTTTAAATGTCCCAAATTATAGACTTAGCAGTGTGAGTAGGAGGCAGTTAATGTAAAAGCTTCTCCAAGTAGGGAGGCATGAAACGTAAATGTTTGCTGAAAATAGAAAAGCGCTTTTTATCTTTAAGTAACATACATTTCTATTAAAAAAGTTTTTATCATTATGTCACTGTTTCATTGTTTGTTAGACTAAAAGATCATTTAAATTTGACCAACTATAGGATTTTTGTTTTTACTTTTATTTCTATCAGTGTGACTAAAGACCCTTGTGTCCGGGGCTGGAGAATAATTTTTTGGATGACTAAGGCAAAGGCAGCCACCTTAGGGGCAGTTGACCAGAGCTAGAGCACTAGCCCCACCTACAAAGGCTCCTCTCTATCACTATCCAGATCACAGTCCCTTTTCCTGCTAATACCACCTCCTGGCTGGCACTCAGCAGGTAGGACAGCACAGGATAGAGGGGTCAATGTAAAGTACTACAAAGGATGGGGAAGCATGGGGAATGGGTAATAGACGTGGGGAGAGATAAGGGATTACTCAAAGAGCACCGAAATGTCGCTGACATAATCCTAACGCTAATTACTGAGTGCTTGCTTTTAATTAATTATAAAGAAAGAAATATTTGAGCTTATACCCATTGTACGTCTTACTGTAAATAACCTATTTTTGGCTAATAGATGACGCCATCTACTGCCAAATTGAGTTACAAAGGTTAAAGCGGCTGGTAGGGATGTGCGTTTCGGAATTTTGGAATTTTCACAAAATTTCCTGATTCGTGCATTCGGATTCAGCCAATTTTCCGAAAATTTTCGGATCCGAAAACGGCAGATCCGAACAAATTTCCGAGCCGAAACGAAAACTTTTCAGAATTTTCGAATGGACTAGAAATGTGTAAAATCGAAATTCATTTTCGTTCCATTCGTGATTTCGGCTCCATTCCTGATTTCGGTTCCATTTCAGTAATTTCGGACATCGTATTTTTCGGTTGTATCGCTGATTCTGTAATTTTGTATCATTCTCATCTCAATGTATCCTTCCCGGGAAACCAGAGAAATCTCAATGTAACCTTCTTGTAAAACATGAGAAATCTCAATGTATCCTTCCCGGAAAACCAGAGAACTCTCAATGTATCCTTCCCGGAAAACCAGAGAAATCTCAATGTATCCTTCCTGTAAAACCAGAGAAATCTCAATGTTTCCTTCCCGGGAAACCAGAGAAATCTCAATGTATCCTTCTTGTAAAACATGAGAATTCTCAATGTATCCTTCCTGGAAAACCAGAGAAATCTCAATGTATCCTTCTTGTAAAACATGAGAAATCTCAATGTATCCTTCCTGGAAAACCAGAGAAATCTCAACGTATCCTTCTTGTAAAACCAGAGAAATCTCATGTATCCTTCTTGTAAAACATGAGAAATCTCAATGTATCCTTCCCGGGAAACCAGAGAAATCTCAATGTATTCTTCTTGTAAAACATGAGAAATCTCAATAGCAGAATTATCGTATCGGCAGAATTATCGTATCGACAGAAATATCGGATCCGAAAAACCATTAGTTTACATCAAAATGAATAGACACTTTGAAACGAGGAGAACAGATGTTCCGAAAAACACGAAAATTTCCGAAATCACGAAAAAAAAGTCGATATGAAAAACGAACCGAAACGAACCGAACCGAAACAGAAATCGTCCGAAACGAAAATTAACAAAATCCGAACGAACCGAACCGAAAAAAAAAAAAATCGGTACACAAGTCTAGCGGCTGGTCTATTTTCTTCTTTTTTTCCTTGCAACAGCTGCTAACAGCTTCTGAAAGCCGGATATTTCAGAGCTTTGAGCAGCTGGTTATACAGTTTTAGCTCTTTGGCCATTATGCCCACAGGGCTAAAACTTTGGGGGCACCTTCTGCAGCCGAAAAGCAAATGAAATTTGTTTGTAGCAAACTAACTTCATTTGCTTTTGAGTTGAAGATCAACAGATCGAGATATCTCAATATCGGGGCACCAGATGGTGCCTTTGAAGCCTGAGATATCTCAATATCTGTAGAGAAGAGGTTAAGGTAACAACACACAAACAATTATAATCATTCCTGGTTTTGTTGAACATACCCCAATAAACATTCTTAGTGCTAGGGGAAAAGTAAATGATTTAATAGCTAGTTGAGACCTCAACCAAGTTTCTCAAGTAGCTGCCGATTAGACCTGCACATTGTTCAGAAGGAATTTTAGAACACCCTTACAGATCTGCTTCAGCTGAACCACATTTTTATGATGTCTATTATGAACAGGTCTCTTGAGTCCTCAGAATCTCTATATGGTTAAGGTCTGGATGCTGATTGGGCCGCTCCAAAAGTATGTTTTTAAACCATTTTAGTAGATTTACTTCAGTGTTTAGGATCATTGTCCTTCTGCATTATCCATCTTCTACTGAGCTTCCAGTGATGCACAGCCACCATTATTATCCTGTAGGATATCTTGATAAACTTGAGAATTCATTATTCCCTTGATGATAAGTTTCTAAAGTGCGAAACCCCACATCATGTTGCTCACTCCATCATATTTAACTGTTATGTGTGATGTTTTTATGTTGGTGCATGGTGCTCTTTATCCACCATGCTTTGTCTTCTTCCCAGACAACTCAACCTTAGTTTCATCAGTCCACAAAACTTTGTATTGAGGGAGTGTCAAGAAAGGAGACCTTTGGCAAACTTCAGGGGCACAGCAATGTTTTTGAAAGTAGAGGCTTTTTTTGTGTGACGTCCTGTCATGAACTCCACGCCTGTCCAATGATTTCCGTATTATAGACTCATGAAGAAAGATGTTAATCAGTTCCTTTTATTTAGTCTAATCATTAGTTGACACTCTAGTGTACTTTTTCCTTCATTTAGAATAGGGAGTTGTGTCCTCTTGACACTGTACAGCCAAAATGACTCAAGTTTCCATCCCTGATCCCTTGTGTGAGCTGATCCGGGCCGGCTCTTGCTCCTTTCTGAGCCATTCCTTCCTCTCCCTAGACTCCAGGATTTCCCTGTAGCCTGCCTGGTCCTGTTCCACATGACCTGTCAGCTCTGGCCTACTCCCAATATAAGCCAGTCCCTTACAGTGCCCAGGGCTCTTGCATAAGGGTCACGTTGCTCCCGAATCTGTTCCTGAGTAGGGATGAGCTGTTCGGGTTCGGACGGTTCGGGGTTCGACCCGAACTTAGCCTGTTCGAGCAGATCGCGAACCCTGAACATTTCCGGGTGTTCGCCGCATGTTTGACCACAATGGACCACAATGCATTTTCCCACTGCCTGAAGCTCGTAATTGGCTACAGCCTTGCACCTGACCACAGGTCTGGTGCAAGACTGGTTGAACACTATGCCAATCACCGCTCAGAGTCCTGATTGGGCAAATTTTGCCCAATCATGGGCTCACAGAGCTAAGTCCCGCACACTATATAAGGTTTCCACGCAGCGCTTCTGCACGCATTTCAGAGGAGATTTCAAAGAAGATAGTTGTGTGTGTTGTTACTGCCGGTCTGCCACGCTACTGGGGGGGTCTGGGGGGGGTCTCATTTCAACCAAATATCAGGGAATTTAGGTGATGTGTGTCTTGTCACTGTGCCAGCAAGTTTTTTTGGGGTTTACAACTTTATTTAAAACATTTGTGAATTGAGGTGATTTTCTGAGTCTTGTCACACTGTGCCAGCAAGTCTTTTTGGGTCTCATTTATACCAAATATCAGGGAATTTAGGTGATGTGTGTCTTGTCACTGTGCCAGCAAGTTTTTTGGGGTTTACAACTTTCTTTAAAACATTTGTGAATTGAGGTGATCTTCTGTGTCTCGTCACACAGCCAGCAATTATTTTTGGGGCTCATTAATTTCTTTAAAACACTTGTGAATTAAGGTGATCTGTGTCTCGTCATACAAACAGTACCACGCTGTATTTTGGGGCTCTCACTAATTTCTTTAAAACACTTGGGAATTAAGGTGATCTGTGTCTCGTCATACAAACAGTACCACGCTGTATTTTGGGGCTCTCACTAATTTATTTAAAACATTTGTGAATTAAGGTGATCTGTTTCTTGTCACTGGCTGCCAGCTATCAGTGTGTCTCACTGAGTTATACCAGAGTTATTTAAATCTTTATACCAGAGTTGAATCAGAGTTCTGTATATATTAATCTATATATCACTCACCATGTCTGAAAGAACAAAAAGGACAGGCAGACGCTCCCAGCCACAGTGTCACGCCTCACGTTGCCGTCGCCGGAAGAAGGGCCAGGCTGGCACCATTCCCTCCTGAGCTGCACCTTGGCAGCACAGGAAAAGTGCTTCCTCTCCTCAGCACTAGAACCACAGGTTCTCTAACAGTTAAATGCACAGCTAACACACCACACCTTTCCCCATCTCAAATAAAGTTCCCTCCCTCTTTCCCTTCTGTGCTTCAGTATTGTTTATCCCTTCCTAGCAGAGAGACGTGTTTAGCTCTGCTGTGTCCTGTATCCTGTATCCAGAAAACCCCTTTTGTGTTTACCAAGATTCCCACCGTGTTTTTTCGGAACATCTGTTCTCGTTTCAAAGCTGTCTAACTCTATTCGTTTTGATGAAAACTACTATGGTTTACTTTTTTAATACTACTTTATATAATTTTTTATAATAAATTTTTGGTTTGTTTTTCGGATCCGATAATTCATTCTGTCGATACGATAATTCTGGCGATTCTATTGTGTTTTTTTAATTAACCCTTTCGCTGCTGAGGCTTTTCCCACCTCTGTGCTGAGCTCATTTTTACAGGTTTTGCTAATCATGTTTAAACGTGTTTTGAAGGCTTATTTTAGTATATGACCCAGACATATTATATATCGTTCTTTCCGGCAGACTCGGCAGATTCATAATATGTCATTATTATATGTATACGTCATGACCTGTCTGTATATTATAACAAAAAATGCAATAAAATATGATTTTTCAATAATTTACAACATGTAAAGTGTTTTTTTTTCGCATTTTAACATGCGAGCAATTGCGGTTATATTTTGTATGGGGTGCGCTTGTTAAACAAATTAGAGATGGGGTCTCGTTACATTTTTTTTTGGGGAAAATTACAAAATTTTTAACAAACGCACCGCATACAAAAATCGTTAGTGCAGCATCATTGTTCACATTATAATTGAAATGGGAACAATATTGCTGCATTAACAAACCAAAAAAATTTAATTTTTTTAAATATTTTTTTAATTTTTTTACAAACGTTTTTCACATTCGTGTTTGGTATCGTTGGAACGGCCATGCTCTGGCCGATCCAACAATACCAAACTTTAACCCCTAGCTGCCACGGATCGGGAGATAGGGGGTTCATTGGAACCCCCTATCTCCACCATTGGTGGCAGCTAGGGGTTAACTCCAGGACTGGCATCATCGTGCTATGCACGATGACGCCAGTCCTCAGGGGGAGTTCCCGGAAGCTTGGCCGACATCCGACATCCTCATGGATATTGCCCCAGCACCTCATGGATATGCCCCAGCTCCTCGTGGACATGCCCCAGCTCCTCGTGGACATGCCCCAGCTCCTCGTGGACATGCCCCAGCTCCTCGTGGACATGCCCCAGTTCCTCGTGGATATTGCCCCAGCACCTCTTGGATATGCCCCAGCTCCTCGTGGAAATGCCCCAGCTCCTCGTGGACATGCCCCAGCTCCTCGTGGACATGCCCCAGCTCCTCGTGGATATGCCCCAGCTCACACATGGATTTGCCCCAGCTCCTCGTGGATATGCCCCAGCACATGGAATGCCCCAGCTCCTCATGGATATGCCCCAGCTCCTCATGGATATGCCCCAGCTCCTCATGGATTTGCCCCAGCACATGGAATGCCCCAGCACCTCATGATAATGGCCCCAGCTCACCTCCGCCACCTTTTTCGCTCCCTCAGAGCGTCCGGCGGCGCGCAGCTTGGGCGCTCGCCAGGGGGAGCCACGTGACCAGCCACGATTGGCTGGTGACGTGTTTCCTCCAGGCGAGCGCCGAAGCTGCATGCTTCGGACGCTCGCAGGGAGCGAAAAACGCGGCAGAGGGTGAGACACCCGCCCTTAGGGTGACGGTGTCACCCTAAAGGCGGGTGTCACCTGGTGCGGGCCGCACCCCCCGCCCCCACGTAGCGACGCCACTGGTATATACATTTAACGGCCGCACGCCCACGGACTTACTCTATCCAAACAAAGTTCAGAATGATGTGAAACATTGGGACTTTTTGGATAGATTTCGATTTTCGACTATCCAGAAGTTAAAAAAATAAAAATGGTCGAAATCTAATGCAAAAGTCCCGATGTTTCACATCGGGATGTCAGATATTAATAGGCTTATGCACCGATTTTTTTTTCAGTTCGATTCAGTTCGATTTGTTATGATGTTTAAAATTTTCGATTCGGCTCGTTTCGACCGATTTCTTTTTCGATTCGGCTCGTTTTTCGTGTACATTTTTTTGGAATATCGACCATTTTTCGTATTTTCGGGTCACTTTGCTCGTTTTTTGTATCGACTTTTCGTGATTTCGGAAATTTTCTTTTTTTTCGGAACGTCTGTTCTCCTCGTTTCAAAGTGTCTAACTCTATTCGTTTTGACGTAAACTACTATGGTTTACTTTTTTATACTTTATATATTTTTTTATAATAAATTTTTGGTTTGTTTTTCGGATCCGATAATTCATTCTGTCGATACAATAATTCTGGCGATTCTATCGTGTTTTTTTTTTTTATTAAATAAAGATCCTTTTTTTCTTATGAATATACATTTCACAACTTTATTTATTTAATCACATTAAAAAAATGGTATGAAAGCCAAGGAACAAAAAAAAAAGAACAAAACGATTTAAGAAACGGTAAACTGACCCAAATGGTCTGACTTTAAAAATAAAAACCAGAACAAAAAGGTTTTAAAACGGAAAAATAGTTGATCAAAATGATCTGAAATGAAAAAAAATAATAAAATAAAATGATTTAAAACAGACAAAAATATAAATTAACCCTTTCGCTGCTGAGGCATTTCACGGCTTCCCTTCACGCCTGTGTGCGGCACTGCGGTCTGCTGCTGTGCTAATTTTTAACAGTTTCGCACCTCTTGTTTAAACGCGTTTTGAAGCCTTCTTTTATAATATGATCCAGACATGTTATATATCGTTCTTTCCGGCAGACTCGGCAGATGATTCATAATATATCATTATCATATGTATGCGTCATGTCCTGTCTGTATATTATAACAAAAAATGCAATAAAATTAGAATTTTCAATGTTTGTTTTACAAGGTGTAAAGTGTTTTTTTTTTCACATTTTAACATGCGAGTGTTTGCGGTTATATTTTATGAGTTGCGTTTGTTAAAAAAAATTGAAAAGGGGACTTGTTATATTTTTTTGGGTGACAATTACACTATTTTTAACAAACGCACCCCATACAAAAATCCTTAGTGCAGCAACATTGTTCACATTATAATTGAAATGGCAACAATATTGCTGCATTAACAAAACAAAACAAAAAACCTGTTTATTTTTTTTTATATTTTAATTTTTTAAATTTTTTAACATTGTCATGTTTGGTATTGTTGGAAAGGCCATGCTCTGGTCGATCCAAAGATACCAAACATTAACCAACCGATAGCTGCCGCGGATCGGGAGATAGGAGGTTCATTGGAACCCCTATCTCCACCATTGGTCACAGTTAGGGGTTAACTCCAGAACTGATGTCATTGTGACGAGGTCTTGGGACTGTCGGCAGCTGCTGTTCCCCCACGCTGTTGTCTTCCTGCAAAGACGTGACCATGTTGGCGGGCAGCATCTTAGCAGGCAGCGGTGGGAGAGAGAGAGCTCATAGCTAGGAGGAGGTGTTGTGTGAAGCTGCAAACAGGGACAAATAAACTAGACCTGAGCCGCACTAAGGATCTTTGGGTCGTGTCGGAGAAGACTTCACGCAGTGCTGCCATCAATATTTTTTGATAAATTCTTGGTTATACAATGAATGTGACTGTGGACAAAAATCCGTGTTGTTGTGACATCGCCTAAGCTTAACAAAACTAGGCCACGTCGGTAATCAAATCTCAAGGCAGTACAACAAGGTTGTGTTAGTGTGTGACATTTTTTGGCCAGGCAGGAAGTGTAGAATGTGCAGTCACATTCATGGCCACAAATATGTTGACAAATTTATGACAAAGGGTCCATAGAAATGTCAATATATTTATGTACATATAATTTTAACAGTGTGGAAACCAAGCAATACATATTAACTTATTAAGTAAGGAAAAGTAACGCACACAAACAGGAAAATATAGAAAAAATAGAAAATTTATTTACAACATATGAACATAGGGAAGAGAACATGCCAAGGATGGCAAACTGCCCAACAGTTACTGGCATTTGAGGAGATGTTGGAGCTGGTCCGCATCTTGGATTACAAAGATTATGATTGCTGTAAGGGCCCTTACGGCAGGAAGAATAACACCCGCAAGGATCGTATCCTTGAAAAGCTACGCACCACCATCCTGGAGCTGTTCGGGAAGGACCGGACGAAGGACCATCTCCGAAAACGCTGGTCCGACCTCAAGGCACGCGAGCAGGAGCAGCTGAGGCACATTCTGGTGACATTCGGGAGGAGGCTGCCACTGGTCTCACTGCTGCTCCAGGATGTCTTCGGCATTGTTTATGTGCTCCCGCAGTTCCTGGAGCAGTTCCTGTATGGCGTCGATGGAGGTAACTGCCAGGCGAAGCTCACCGATCGCCTCCCGTCTGGCTTCTCCTTCTATATATCCAATAAATGAAAGAAGGAAAATACAGTAAGTAAAGCAGGTTTCTATTTTTGACTGAAAGTCTTGAAAAAATATAACAGTAGTATATACCAGTGCTGGCGGCCTCCTGAGGCGCCGACTCCTCCTCCGACTCCTCCCCCACCACCACCGTCTGCATATCCAGTGCTATATCTAAGTAATTAAAGAAATAAAAAATACAGTAAACAACAAAACTGATTTATTTTTGAACAAAAGTCGATGCAAAACACGACAGTAAAAAAAAAAAAAACCTGGACTGGCGGCCTCCTGCTGCTCCGGCTCCCTCTCTCCAACTTCGCCCTCCTCCTGGTCCTCCTCTTCCTCCTCTTCCTCCTCCTGCTCCTCTTGTGCTATAAATAAAAAAAATTAATTAAAATACAGTAAACAAAAAATGTTTCTGTTTTTGACCAAAAGTCGTTGCAAAATAAAACCGTATATACCAGCGCTGGTGGACGCCCGTGGCTCCCCCTCCTCCTCCACTGGGGCACTGGTGCCCGCCGGGGCAGATGCTGCTGCCTTCTTCTTCCTGTCTTCTGCCAAATCCAAAAAATAACACATAAATAATGCAGACTGGAAAAAATGGTATATCTATACACTATATTGCCGAAAGTATTGCGACACCCCTCCACTACCCACTACCAGCTTGACCCACCACTACTCCCATCTCATTGTTCTAAAGTCACAAAATATTTATTTATTTCCTCTGCACAGACATATATTACCGTTCAATTATATATTTTTTTCAGAAGTAAACATTACGTTTATTCAATAAAAACTATTATTTGTGTTGTGTGCGTACAAAACGCATTGTGCGACTGCTTTTATTTATTTTATAGATGCCTCAGCCTCAGTTTCACTTTCAGTTTCTGCTAATAATAAAACTGGATATTGCAGAAACAACAACAGAAATCCACCATTTTGTTTTGAAATTTGCATCTAAAGCATTCAATGACACTGCTGCAGCAAACTGAATTGCTGCGCTGCAACAATTCAGTAGCTGCTGAGGATGTATTGAAGGCGGCTCTGTTTGGATGCACTTACAGAAGAACTACATGTCCCATCCTACCACTTTAGCAGAGACGCAGAGATTTTTATTGATGCGCAGGTGGGAGCCAATATTGGGCAAGCTGAGGGTTATCTCGTATGCATCACTCAGTCACAACAACCTCCCCCCCAGCACACTACAGACTACACACAGTGCCAAAAGAAATCCAGCATTGTAACTTCATCTACATACATCAAATGTCACAATTTTCACGAATACGTAAAATCACAAAAAAGAAGAGCTATGGCAAAAATGCATGTATGACGAATTGTGAAAACGCAAAGCTATACACAATCACATTGCATGAAAAAAGGACTAGATAAATCAGCGTATTTCTGTGCACATTAGCACATGCAAGCACATTATTATTATTATACAGGATTTATATAGCACCAACAGTTTGTGCAGCGCTTTACAATATAACATGATACTTACGTTTCGCTATGACGCGACGGATGCGCCTCAGCTGCTCCTGCTCGCGTACTTTCAGATCAGACCAGCGTTTCCGGAGCTGGTCCTTCTTCCGGTCCTTCCCGAACAACTCCAAAATGGTGGTGCATAGCTTGTCAAGGATACGATCTTTTCTAGCGTTCTTCTTCCTGCCGTAAGGGCCCTTACAGCAATCGTAATCCTTACGATCAAAGATCCGGACCAGCTCGAGCATCTCCTCAAATGCCATATTGCTGGCCCGTTTCTTCCTGGGTGGTGGTGGTTCATTAAGAGACGATGCAGAGGTGTCAGAATGGCACTCGTCGTCTCTTGCAGCCATGGTGAATAATAACAATATTTTGTCCAAAAAAAGTTGTCAAAAAACTGGCTCAATAAAGTTACGACATCCGCGCGCGCGCGCGCATGCGCGACCCGCGAACGAATCAGATCCGACCCAATTATGAAAATTCGTATCGGATCATTGGAAACAAAAAAAAATTAATACGCATTTACAAATACAAAATTTACAGAATCAGCGATATAATAGACTTACCGAAATGGAACCGAAATCCCGAATGGAACCGAAATCATGATTAGAGGGAAAATAAATTTCGATTTGACACATTTCAAGTCCATTCGAAAATTGCGAAAAAATTTCGATTCGGCTCGGAAAACTTTTCGGATTCGACTTTTTCAGATCTAAAAAATTTCGGAATTTCGGCCGCATCCGAAGACCCGAATCGGGAAATTTCGTGAAATTTCCGAAATTCCGAAACCCGAAACGCACATCCCTATTTTTTATTTAATTGTAAAGGTAGCCTAATTTGGCAAACAATATCAATCGGGTTTGGGTCGAAATCCCTACAGCCAGGTTCCCTAATGCCAAAATCCCGACGGCCAACTTCCCTACACAGACAACTCCCTGACGGCCAACTTCCCTACACGGCCAACTTCCCTACACAGAGAACTCCCTGACGGCCACCGTTCAGACATCCAAAATCCCAGCGGCAAACCCGAAACCCTACTCCCTAACCCCTCTAAACCTAGCCCTAACCCCCTAAACCTAGCTCTAACCCTAACCCCCCTAAACCTAGCCCTAACCCTAACCCCCCTAAACCTAGCCCTAACCCCCTAAATCTAGCCCTAACCCCACTAAATCTAGCCCTAACCCTAACCCCCCATAACCTATCCCTAACCCCCCTAAACCTAGGGTTAGGGTGTTAGTATTAGGGTTACCCGCTGAGATTTTGAATATCTGGAAGTTGGCCGTGTAGGGAAGTTGGGATGTCCGGCAGTTGTCCTGTCTGGAAGTTGGCTGTCGGGATGTTGGCATTAGGGAAGCTGGCTGTAGGGATTTTGTCTGGCACCCATATCAATCCACATCTGTTATATTGCTTACACTTGTCTGTTTTATTTGCCCACAATCCCTAAAGAGTTAACCCAGTAAGAGGGTCATAATTTCTTACAACATACTATTTGTTGCCACTTTATGTATGTGTATTATTTTTTTATAATAAGTACAGAATTAGGAAGTGCATTGAAAAAACGTATAATACAGTTCATATGGCTCAATTAATTCTGCCGTAAATGTTACATATTCTGCTCATCATATTACCTGTATATTTTAAGAGAGAATAAAGAAAGCTCTTATTTAACCAGCAAATAAGTCTTTCCATGATTGCGTTCTTGTACAAAAGCCACTATTTTTGACCTTTTTCCATTTCCAATACAGAAAAATTACAGAATAAATAATTGATGTCTAGGTATGACTACTGATAAGCACAGGTTATGTGAGAGCTGTGCATTGGATAATGAGATATAAACATGTATTGTGGGTCAATAAGGTTACTAAATAAGAGGTATTTAATGACATGGACTGTCTCGTATTTATGCATCTCCAGACACCACTGAAATAACAAGCATAAAAAGGTGCAAGAGGCATTTCTGATCAACACGTTTTATTTCAGAGGCTCATACAGCTGGTTATTTTACAACAAAATGCGCCCATATTCCATAATTAATGAAGAACAATATGAAGATCTAAGAGGTGAGAGTTCCATACTAATATTTTACAGATTTACCAAATACTCTATTAGGCTTGCAAGTCAAAATACTAGAGGGAATGATTTAATCAATTTCAAATTTATTCTGCGGTCATACAAAACGGTCCTTCATTTGGCCAATCGAGCCTTCTTCTCATCTTTTAGATCTACTCTGTCCTCCAACCCTAATCGACTCTGGTCCACTTTCAACTCTCTATTCTACCCTTCTGCACCTCCCCCCTCATCTGCTTTTAGTGCTCAGGATCTCGCAGATTACTTCTTAAACAAAATTCTCACTGTCAAAAGCACAAACCAGTAATCCCCCATCTTCACTCCGGTCTTTACTGTCCTCACATCTCACTACCTGCCCGCTTCACCCTATTCCCTAACATCTAATACCTTCACTCTCCTCACTCATAGATGCTCTCACACACAACCTATCTCTCTCCACTGGCTCCTTCCCATTAACCTTCAAACAAGGGCAGGTTACCCCTATACTAAAAGAACCCCCCCACCCTTAATCCCAACTCTCCAACTACCATCCTGAATCCCTATTTCTGTTTACTTCTAAACTCTTGGAAAAAAATAGTTTTCAACCGCCTCTCCCTCTTCCTGTCCGCTAATTCCCTACTTGACCCCCTACAATCAGGCTTCCGTCCCCTACACTCAATGGAATCTGCCCTCAAAGTCACCATATTAACTCCTAACCGCTAAAAACCATGGGCACTATTCTATACTCATCTTGATTGACCTCTCAGATGCTTTTGACACCGTTGATCACCCCCTCTTTCTACTGATTCTCAGCTTGTTTGGTCTATGCGACACTGCTCTCTCTGGGATCAAATTCTATCTCTCCAACAGGTCCTTCTTTGTGTCATCTGCTGGCAACTCCTCTTTAATGCCATTATCAGTTGGTGTACCTCAACTCTCTTTTCTGGCTCCTGTGCTTTTCTCTATCTACACCTCCTCCCCAGGGCAAAATCATTAACAGCTTTGGCTTTACTTACCACCTCTATGCTGATTATACTCAGATCTACTGCTCCACCCCTGATCTCTTTCTTCCGGTCTTTTCTAAAGTCAGGGACTGCGTATCTGGCATTTCCTCCTGGATGGCCACCCACCACCTGAAGAGTAACATGTCGAAGACTGAGCTCCATATAATTCCTCTCTCTAATGCTTACTAGGGATGAGCTGTTTGGTTCAGAGTTCGCATCGAACATAGCCTGTTCGCGAACTATGAACATTTCCGCCTATTCGCCGTGTGTTCGCCCACAATGCACCATAATGCACTTTTCCACTGGCCTGAAGCTTGTAATTGGCTACAGCCTTGCACCTGACCACAGGTCAGGTGCAAGACAGGTTCAAGACTATGCCAATCACTGCTCAGAGTCCTGATTGGGCAAATTTTGCCCAATCATGTTCTCACAGAGCTAAGTCCCGCAGCACACTATATAAAGCTTCACACAGCGCTTCTGCACGCGTTTGAGAGGAGATTTCAGAGGAGATTGTTGTTGTGTTAATGTGTGTTCTTACTGCCAGTCTGCCACCAGCTACTGGGGAGGTCTCATCTACTGGGGGGTCTCATCTGTTCTAATCTTGGTGTTCTCACTCCCAGCAACTATTTTGGGGGCTCACTAATTTCTACAAAATATTTGGGAATTGAGGTGATCTGTGTCTTGTGACTCCCTGCCAGTGCCAAGCAGTATTTTGGGGGTCACCAATTTCTACAAAATATCTGGGAATTGAGGTGATCTGTGTCTTGTCACAGCTAGTGCCACGCAGTATTTTGGGGGTCACTAATTTCTACAAAATATCTGTGAATTGAGGTGATCTGTGTCTTGTGACTCACTGCCAGTGTCACGCAGTATTTTGGGGGTCACTAATTTCTACAAAATATCTGGGAATGGTTATAATCAGTGTGTTCTCACTGGCTGCCACCCATCAGGGGGGTCTCACTGATTTATAGGAGGTTTCGGAGACTTGTAATCTGTGTCTTCTCACTGCCACCCATCAGGGGGGTCTCACTGATTTATAGGCGGGAATTGTAATCTGTGTCTTGTCACTGGCTGCCAGCTATCAGGGTGTCTCACTGAGTTATACCAGAGTTCTGTAAATCTTTAATCTTTATACCAGAGTTGAATCAGAGTTCTGTATATATTTAATCTATATATCACTCACCATGTCTGTCTGAAAGAACAAAAAGGACAGGCAGATGCTCCCAGACACAGATAAGAGGGCAAGCAGCCCCTGTGTCGAGAGGCTGTGCCTCTGGTCGTGGTGGACGTGCTGCATCCTCTGCAGGGGCACGCTTGTCCTTTCTAACTGGTGCTGGCCGTCTTAAGCCGCAGCAACATACAGAGGATTTGGTGGATTGGCTAACCAGGCCATCCTCATCCTCCGAGTCCTCTGCCAGCCAGGCTTGTAGTGCTTTATAGTCCAAATCAGCTGCCAAAGCATCTAATGCAGCCTCAATGTCTACAGCTACTCCTGCCGTAGCCTCGCTATCACACACGGAGGAGTCTGCTGAATTGTTTGACTACAATGACAGTGACATGCTGCTTGAGGATGCGCAGCAACTCCAGTGCTCTGATTCAAACTGTGAGGTTGAGGAAGGGAGTATAATCAACCTAGAGGAAGGGGGTGCCAGTGATGACACACAAATAACTGGCACTCATGTTGCCCCAGCAGCTGCAGCATACTGCCAAGCTGGCTCCAGTGACGAGGAGATAGGGGGTGATGACAATGATGATGAGGTCACTGACTCCACCTGGGTGCCTGATCGAACATAGGAATGAAGTGAGGAAGAGGGGAGGAGGAGGTAGCAAACACGAGGCACAACATCCTCTATGACCAACCGTAGCACTAGCCAGTCCAAGGCATCAGATGTCAGAGCTGCTCAGGTGCAGAGCGCTGTTGTCTCAAAGCACACATCCAGGAACTCTGCTGTCTGGGAGTTCTTTAAGAAAAGTGCAGCAGACCCCACCGTTGCTATTTGTAATTTATGTCAGATGAGGCTCAAGCGTGGGAAAGACACCGGACGCTTGGGTACCACGTGCTTGAGGCGACATATGACCTCCTGCCACACATCCCATGGCGCAAAACTTTAAGTAGGTCCTCCTCCTCCTCCTCATCTGTCTCTACCCCCACTGTATGTCCTGCCATGTCATTGCCTGCTACAACCTTCACTGACAGGGATGATGCTACAGTAATGGATGTACCAGCTCCTTCCTCACAATGTGACAGCATCCCATCAGCTGAAGATTTACGCAGTCAGATTACGTTGTACCAGCTCCTTCCTCACAATGTGACAGCATCCCATCAGCTGAAGATTTACGCAGTCAGATTACGTTGTCCCAGCTGCTGCTGCAGCGTAAGAAAAAATATAGTCCCAACCATCCCCAAGCACAGCGTCTAAAGTGGAGTCTAGTGAGGAGGAGGAAGCGGCACAACAAACACGAGGCACAACATTCTCTATGACCAACCGTAGCACTAGCCAGTAAAAGGCATCAGATGTCAGAGCTGCTCAGGTGCAGAGCGCTGCAGCAGACTGCACCGTTGCTATTTGTAATCTGTGTCAGATGAGGCTCAAGCGTGGGAAAGACACCGGATGCTTGGGTACCACGTGCTTGAGGCGACATATGACCACCTGCCACTCATCCCGTTGGCACAAAACTTTGCTCAGGTCCTCCTCACCTGTCTCTACCCCCACTATATGTCCTGCCATGTCATTGACTCCAACCTCCACTGAAATGAATGATGCTACAGTAATGGATGTACAGCATCCCATCAGCTGAAGATTTACGCAGTCAGATTACGTTGCCCCAGCTGCTGCAGCGTAAGAAAAAATATAGTCCGAGCCATCCCCAAGCACAGCGTCTAAATGCCAGCTTAGCAAAATTACTCGCATTACAGCTGCAGCCTTTCCAGCTGGTGGACTCTGCTTCCGTCCGTGAATTTTCTGAATGTGCTGTACCACAGTGGCAGGTTCCAAAACGCCATTACATTTCACGGAAGGCCATTCCAGCACTATACCAGCACGTGGAAGACAATGTTATGGAGTCATTGGGAAAGGCAGTCAGCAGCAAGGTGCATGTGACTTTAGACACGTGGTCCAGCAAGCATGGACAGGGTCGTTACATTTCCTTCACAGCACACTGGGTAACTGATTGCAGCTGGGAGGGATCCAAGATGGGGCTCTGTGCTGGAGCTTGTTCATCCACCACGCCTCCAGAAAGCTGCTTGTATGAGGTCTGTCTGCTCCACCACCTCTCCCTCTTCCTCCTCCTCCTCCTTCTGTGTCTCTGGTGAAGAGGCAGTTAAACCGACGCGTGGCAGGGGCTACGCAATGGGCTCAAGCAAAAAGATGCCATACTGTGCTTGAGCTGGTTTGTTTAGGGGAAAGGAGCCACACCGGGCCAGAAATTCTGTCAGCTCTGCACGGGCAGGTGCAGAGATGGTTAACACCACGCCAGCTTCAGCTGGGAATGGTCGTCTGTGATAATGGCAGCAACCTTCTCTCCACCCTACGCCAGGGTAAGTTGACGCATGTACCATGCCTAGCACACATCCTAAATCTGGTGGTACAGCGTTTCCTAACCAGGTACCCAGGGCTGGCAGAGCTTCTCAGCCAGGCCAGAAAAGTCTGCAGCCACTTCAGACAGTCATTCCCAGCAAGCGTTCGCCTGGCAGAAATTCAAAGAGAATTCCACCTTCCCACAAACCGTCTGATCTGTGACATGCCCACCAGGTGGAACTCGACATTAGCAATGCTGCAGCATCTGCACAAGCAGCAGAGGGCCATCAACGAGTACCTGTGTGAGTATGGCACAAGTACAGGTTCAGGTCAACTTGTTTCCCCCCCGCAGTGGCTGATGATCAAGGATGCATGCACTGTACTGTCACCATTTGAGGAGGCAACGAGGATGGTGAGCAGGGACAGTGCATGCATCAGTGACACAATTCCTTTAGTGTTCCTGCTGGAGCACACTCTGCGGGGAATTATAGATGTGGCTCTAGAGGCAGAGCAGCGGGAGGAAGAGGAGGCCTTCCCTAGCTCTCAAGGCCCCAGTCTTTCCGCAGACAGCATTCCAGCAGGTCCTCCTCAGATCAGACAGGAGGAGGATGAGGAGGAGGAATATTTGAGTAGTGGGGGCATTGAAGTGGGGATTCCTCAAGGGAGGGTTTTGTGTGAGAAACACCAGGACTGGTACGTGGCTGGGAGGAGGAAGTGCACGATGGGGTCATCCTCCTGATTGACCAGGAAGACTCGGAAGCTAATGCCACCTCCAACCTACGCTGCATGGGCTCCCTAATGATGCAAAGCCTGCTAAAGGACCCCAGGATTCGTGCTATCAAGGAGAGGGATCATTACTGGTTGGCAACCCTTCTTGATCCACGATACAAGGGTAAAGTTGCAGACCTCATCCTGCCCGCACAGAGGGAGCACAGGATGAAAAAACTTGAAGACACTCTAAAGCGACACTTTCCAGGCATTGATAGGTTACCAAGTGATGACACAGGTGCTTCTGAGGCTGCAGATGATCAGAAGAATAGTGGTGAAGGCCGGGGCCACTTGACTGATGCCTTTTTAAATTTTTGTAGTCCACGACGCCCAGGGACGTCAAATGTAGGCACCCATTGCCAGCAACTTCACCATATGGTGCAGGACTAATTAGGGGCAAGGGCAGACCTGGATAACTTTCCAGCAGATGATCCACTGGCTTACTGGGTGTTGAGATTGGATCACTGGCCAAAGCTTAGCCAATATGCTATGCAACTACTAGGTTGCCCTTCATATAGCGTGCTTTCTGAAAGGACGTTCAGTGCCACTGGAGGTTTTGTCACAGACAGAAGAGTGCGTCTGTCCACCGACTCTGTAGACCGGCTGACATTTATAAAAATGAATCAGTCCTGGATCAGCAGCTATCATTCCCCTGATGCTGGCGTAGCGGAATAGATCGGGGATGTCTTCTGCATTCACAAAACCTCCAGCACTGAACTCTTCCACAATACCACAAAAGGGTTACGGTGTGAAGGCACTTACTGCCATGAAAGGCACAATATTTGGCTGCACTGACGCCTGTGCCACATTTGTATCATTTTAATTTTTTGAATGGCAGGGTCCACCCCTGCACTCTTCCACAATACCACAGAGGGGTTACTGTATGAATGCACTTGCTGGCCTGGCACCAAAAGCAAAATATTTGGGTGCACTGCCACTGACGCCTTTACCAGACTCATATCCTCAGAGGGGTTACTGTGTGACGGCACTGTTGGCGACGCTAAAAGGCCCAATTTTAAAGCACCTATTGTTACTTTCATCCAAACCCTGCACCATAATTTAGCCAAAAAAAAAATCACTAAACTTTTTCTGCGCGTCCTAAAATGTCTTTTCATACAGGCTGCCGCCCCAAGCAGTTGTTTATGAATAGATTAAAGGAAAAGGATTTACCGTCATTTGAAACATAATTTTTTTGTTTTTAAATGTTTCTATACATCCTAGAAATCCACTTCACGGGCAGGTTATGGGGACCTCATAGGCACGATATTTGAAGGAATTTTTCGTTTTTATTTTTAACCCTTATTTCATGGAAAACTCACTGTCCCTTTAAAAACGTTTTTTATTTAAACTTTTTGTCCTTGTTTCCTGCCCTCCAGGGCACTACCTGGACCCCCATACACCTTTTATGGCAAATATCTAGCATATATGCCCTCTTGGAGGGCACTCTAAAAATCGAATTTTGAGTCCCATTGACGTGCATTTAGTTTGAGTTCGAATGCGAACCGAACTCGGGGGTGTTCGGCTCATCCCTAATGCTTACCAGCCTCCAAACTTCTCTATCACTGTCAATGACAATGACATCACTATCTCCCCATCAAACCAGCTTCGCTGTCATGGAGTTACTCTTGACTCCTCTCTGTCCTTCATCCCCCAAATTCTTTCTCTCTCTTCCTCCTGCCGCAACCAATTGTAATATTTCCAAAATTCGGCCATTTATTACCGTTGATACCACCAAACAACTCATCCATGCTCTTGTAATTTCCTGACTTGACTATTGTAATAACCTTCTAGCTGGCCTTCCTCTGCCCCCCCTTACAGTCCATCCTAAATTCCTCTGCCAGGCTTATTTATCCCACCCTCCACTCTGCCTCTGCTGCTCCGCTCTGCGAGCCCCTTTACGGTCTCTCCATCCACTGTAGAACTAAATTCAAAATCCTCATCCTGACCTACAGAGCCCTCACTTATTCTGCTCCCCACTACATGTCCTAAGTAATCAAATACACCCCATCCTGCTCCCTAAGGTCAAATGGCAACCCGTGCCCAGCTTCTCCCCGCATCACCTCGTCATGCTAGACTGCAGGATTTCTCACAGGCAGGCCACATCCTCTGGAACGCACTCCCTTATGCTTTCTGACTTTCCCCTAGTTTCCCCTCCTTCAAACACTCCTTAAGAGATTCCTATTCCACCAAGCCGACCACCAGACTCACTAATACACCTCACTGCCCCAACTAGTCCATCACTCTCACCTTGCAGTCCTCTCCTTTTTCTGTTTTTTTTGCAAACAGCGTTTAAATTTTGAAAATTTCCACCGTACTGTTTATTTTTTCTTTTTTTTAACCCCGTTAGTCAGCTTGTTGACTTTTTCCAGCGGCTGGTCTGCGCTGTGATCAGCGGCTCGGCAGCTTTTTACAATGCATTCGGTGTGGTTTTTCTGGAGGTTCCGGCGGGTTTTCCCTGGATTCACTGCAGGTTGGGGAACTTTGATTCCCCGGAGTGCAGAGAACTGTGGGGAATGAGAGAGCACCAAAATGTCGTCAACATTTCGGTGCTCTCTGAATAACTCTTCTCTTCTAGAGCTGGTATTTCTGAGAGAAATGCAGACTTCCAAATTCTGGTGTTAAGTGATTTTGCAAAAACATTTAACACATTAAAATAAGCCCGCTTCCCTCTGATCCCACGTTGAAGAGGGTGGCGTGTCCTTTCAACATGCGCAGTGGAAGACTGGGAACAAACAGTTCTTAGTGTCCTTTCAGGTTTCCTCTGCAGTTCCTGCTCAATCTCATTAGTGTGAGCTTTTGACAGTGAAGGTCTTGACTTCATGGAGTACTAAGGACTCCAGGAGCTGGTAACAACAGCGGCATACGATAATGCTGATGATGTCTATTATTTTGACTCGAGTCGCTAATACAGGAGCTGGTTCAGAATAGGTACTGTAAAAATGAGCCGTCTAGGCAGATTTCTCTCAACTAATTATTCCCTTACCGACCCTCTGTCACCAACAACAAAGGAATAGGGCCCTATTTTTGGTACTTTCACATTACTGGGAGGGTGTTGTCCAACATTTTTTTGGACAGCCACATTGCATAATTTATTAGGTTAATATCTCATAATTATCCTGTGCATAGTTAATTCTTTTGAATTGTTATCAATTTGTTTTAACCGCTAAACTCAAATCACTCATGCTTGACAGTTGGCCATGATACTATACTTTTCTTTAGAGAAAGAAGTTAAGTGAGTATTTTTGCAGGAATATTTATGACAGTCTTTGATTTCTGGCCAACAGCGGTGCCAACCTGAATGAATGAAAATGCATGGGACGCTTTAAAGTCAGGCCTGGTTAGATGTGTGGAGGACCATTTAGGATTCAAACAGGTGGATTAAAAACATTTTTTTATTATTTTTACTGTGCCTTTGGCCATTCAAAACTGATGCAGTCAAAAGTCTCAGATCTGAGAAGCTTAGCAGAGTCAGTCACAATTACAACTCGTGCAAAGCAAAGATAATTTTAATAGAACCTTATGAGACCACTATGAATTAATGCAAGCCATTAACATTAACCCTTTTCAACACGTTTGCCACATTTCCTTTTTTTATTCTCTTCTTTCTCTATAGTAAACCATTGCATCTCTGCAGAAAAGCACAGTTTTATTAACAGGGTAATTCAAAGAGAATCGAAAAGTCACCGCACGTTCGGTGACTTTTCGTTCCCGGCGATTCGGCGATCCTATTTCGCCGACTCTGCAGTGTATTCAGCAAGCACCACAGGGCCACCGAAGTGCAGGGAAAACCCGCAGAACACTCACCGAACACTCACCGAAACCCGAAGAAACAGCTGGACTAACCCCGCCAAACACGCCGGAGAAACCCGACTAGCCGCCAATCACAGCGCAGAGCAGCCGCCAGAAAAACCCGATACGCAGACGAATGAGACGAAGACCCCCCCAAAACAGTACGCGTGAAAGTTTGAAATTTGAAACGCTGTTTGCAAAAAAACTACAGAACGAAAATGGCCGGAATTTACATATAAAATCCAATGAATGATAATAAAAAGGGCAGTTATAGAAAAAAGAAAAGACAATTTAAAAAAAAAAAAAAAACGGGAAAAATCTATAAATAAAAGAGACTTATTACTGCAGAATATAATATTTAATGGTTTATTAGATAATTAATTAATACGAGAATATTTTTAACTTTGAAGCCTATGAGAATCGCCTGAATAAATCTGTATTTAAATAAATGAAACCACCGAACGGCAGGGCATTTTGGCAACTTTTCCCTGCTGTTTGGTGTTCTCTGAATAGACGACGCATTGCTTCTCTATGGGGGATTTCACTGCCCTCGAACAGGCACCAAACAGGCACTGTATGTGCAGGCAATAACCGAATGGCAGAATAACCGAATGGCCAGGAAAGGTAACCGTATGCTGAATTTCACTGTTCGGTTACCTTTCGGCCACAATTCGGATATCTTTGAATAACCCTGTGTGATACTGTGAATAATTATGGGTAGAAGTAAGTGTCTGGACCTAGAGTAGGTCTCAAAATAAGGAATTATCCCAATGGTGCAATTACAGAGAATACAATACCATGTGCAAAACCGCAAACGTCCAATGTTGGACTCTATTTTGACCTTGCATGAATTACTGAATCTTCTACACCAGTGATTCCCAACCTTGGTCTTCAGGTACCCTTATAGCTGAAGCACAGTACAAGTGATATGTGTGATGATACTCAATTTGAACTCGGGGGATCTGGACTCGGCATTACTGTTGGCAGGTGCGGGACTGTGGGTTCTAGGGAGTCTAACACGTCATTTTATTCCCCATCCCTCTCCTACGTCCAAGACATCCTGTGCCTATAAGGGTACAGTGTGTCTGTGTTATTTGTTAATAATATTATTGTTCATATTGTTATTGTCTATGTTTATATGTTAGTAATAAGTATTATTATAAATAATAACTAAGTACTCGTGAAAATGCCGGTATTGGCACAATACCAGTACCGGTATCGGCACATCCCTACTTAAGGGGTTATTCATAAAAAGCCGAATTGGCCATCAAATTGCACCGAACGATGAATTTCCCCGTATGATGCAACTTTGTGGCAATTCGGCTATTCAAAAGCTGTCAATTCGCCAGTCTAAAGTCGCTCAAGAGTTCCCTATTAACATACCTCAATAAGGAATGCACCTGTAAACATGTAACATAGTGACTATTTCCTACTGTAGCGCTGGTTTAAAACACTGTTGCTGTAGTACTTATTTTTGGCCACCAGAGGGAGACAAGCGCAATGTAAGAGACACTGGACAATGGGACTACGTTTTCCAGCATGCTTTGAGTCGGGAACAGGAAGTGGGTGGGGAGAAGAGACTTACATCCGCAGCCTCGTGCAGAGGAAACCCAGAGCGCACCGAGGAGTGAAGAGAGCAAGACGCACGTGAGACAGACAACGATCGTGACCAGGCCGGAGCGCAGGTGCGGCCTTGCGGAGCTAGAGATCGGTTCACACTACTTGCCAGAGACCTAGTAATCCACCGCTGCAAAGTATACAAAGATACAGAGTTGCTGAAGGACCCCCAGTGAGGAGACCGTGATGATCTAGTGGGAGTGCAGGAGGTGTGCTGAGCATCTTGTGACAGAAACGGACAAGCAAGACAAGTGGATCCGGTGGCACAGAGTCCCAGTCGGGTCGAGCGGAGAGACGTCCTGGGTCGGGCAGAGCGCAGAGTATCTGGCGGATGGGTGAGAGGCCTTCCCGGCCACAGTAAAATAATAAAGCACGCTGCAAGTTTGTCTAAACCTACAGGGCCCCAACGTGACTAGTCGAAGACACAATTAAATCGTTCACTGGCCAGTTGAATCTTGTACCCCGGTACCAACACACTCATACACGTACACCTTTTTGGGACACAACCTGTACGGGACTCACATTCCAACAACGAAGGGGTTAATATTCATGTTTTCTTTTCCGCTGCGCATTTCTCGCATTACGAACTTCTGTAAATATATATGTATACCGTGCTGCTTTATATATGCCAGTTTATTTGAGATCAGTAAACTATATAACGTATAAAATCCACAACAGTGCTGGTGTATATTTATTCCCTAGTGCGGGGAGACTGACCCGAGGTAAAATTCAGCGGCTCCTCCGGGAGTGAGCGCTACACTACATATTTATTTTCAGTGATCTGTATATGTGTTTATTTTTAATATCTTGCATTGTATTACTTTGTATTTCTGTAACAACTGTAACATTTTAATGTTCTTGAATCCAGGACGTACTTGAAAACGAGAGAAATCTCAATGTATCCTTCCTGGTAAAATACTTTATAAATAAATAGACAATGAAATACGGTGCAATTCGGCGGCAGTGAGATCCCCATAGAGAACTAATGGTTAACCTATTCAGAGAACGTTCAACAGCTGTGAAAAGTTGGCGAAATGGCCAGATTTTCGGTGGTTTTATTTGACAGCTTTAGGCTCGTTTCAGACAAGCACGGTGTTCACGTCTGTGTTACCGCACATAAGTATGTCGTAATAGCATACAATGGTGTTAAATGGAGCCCCACACAAGAAGTACATCCGCACGGAAGTGTGGACGCATGACGGCCGCGGCAAACGGATGCAGGTTAGGCAAGAACGTATTACTGCTAGAACGGACGTGCGGAGTGTGTGAGTGATGGAACGTGGACAGACGGACTGCATTTATACGTCCAGCATTTTTGACGGACAAAATGTTTTTTCATTTTAATTCATTTTCCCTCCTACAGTCGTCAAAAATAACATCAGTCACAAAAATGGACCGTGTGGCCATTACTGCGTCTTCTGTCAAAAATGTGCGTCCATACTGCATGGGCGCACAGTCCGTAGAAAACGCGCTCGTCTGACCCTAGCCTAAAACAGGCGAATCCCACAGGTTTCAATGTGAATAAAATTCCCCATTTTTTTTTTATTTATTATTCAATCATTTATTATTTTCATTTGCAGCAAAAAGTCTCTTTATTAATTTATTTTATTTAGAATTTTTTAAAGCAGTTTTCTGGGGGTTTTTTAGGTGAAGTTTTGATTTTCAGATTTTTTTTTAAGTGCCAATTTTTTTTATTCTGTAACAGACCTTTTTGTTGTTATTCATAGACCGTATATATTATTTCCAGGAATTTTCATGCATTAGTTTTTTTAACTTTCAAAAGTTGGGGGTTGTTTTTTTTTTTTTTTACCCCTGTTCGGCTTTTTCCAGAGTTGTTCGGCAGTCTCTTTGGTGATTCGTCGGCTATGTTCAGCTGTGTAAAGGATCGATTCGGTGGTTTATCTCAAGCGTTTTTGCGTTAGGGCCCCAAATCGGCTATTTTGACCTAGAATTTTCACTTCTCCCAGTCATCCTCCTTGTTTTCACCGCTCTCTGAATAACCCTGTTGGTGTGCATTTCAGAAAGCAATAAAAGACAGCAGGAAGGCATATAGATATGAATAAGCACGCTAGATTGGTTTTTAAACCATATATTCCTTTGACATTTCAATTAAGGACAAATATGCTATTTAATCATATTTGGAATCGAATTAGCATCAAGATAAATGACTTAAATCGAATGATTATTATAAATCATATTTGCGCATGGAACATCTTTCCTAAAGTGGTCCAAATAGGATACAAGCCTTTACGAGCAAAATTTATTATCATTATTTTTTATTCCCATCACTGAGCAGCTTTCCTCATGTCGAACTAGACCTGCCAACGTCAGGACACTTTCCATTGAAATATTTCTTGTAATGTCGGTATTTACAAATACAAAGTGATTCTGGGCTACATAAATAATCCTTAAACTACAAATTATAAATTTATAGTGCTTGACAGATGCACACTGAAGCGTGTTATGTGCTCTAAGGATATTGCTTCAATTACACAAATAAAATGTTATGCAGCTATACCTGATCTGACGGGTTAACAGAGTTTGAAATATTGTCTCTCAAAACAAGTATTTCACATGCTGTGTATTCAGTACGGGAGGAGGAAGAGAAGAAATCTTATTTGGATTTAAAGGCTAAAAATAGCTGAATTAACAGTATTACAATAAAGTGTTTTATTCTTGAAAAAGATTTTCTTTAATATTTTTAAAATAATTGCAGAAATTATTACTTGCTGAATTTATCCCAATTTCATAACAGCTCATTGAATGACAACAAAAATAAAGTTAATGATGTGCGGCGCCTCCGTGATGGAATAATTTTAGTGTAATACGTTTTATGCCAAGGTCATGTGGGATAAGTCCTGTGGTCTCCACGTGAGGTGGTAGACGTGTTCCACACATCCTCCATGATACTCACCTTCAATTACTATTGCGATGATCTACTACCTCTCCCTTGGCTGTTTACCTGACAGAGGGCACTATTACATTATTGCTGCCAAAACTGGGACGCTAACAGGGAAAAACTGAGCCTGCAGGTTTCCCCGTAGTGTCCCCATTTTAGCACCATATTAAGGGGCAGGCGCTTATTCAGCAGCCTGCCCTGTATCGCAGCCATGGCCGGTACTAGACTATGTTGCGCCCTAGGCAAGACCAGCTACTTGAGCTACTTGCACCCCCCCCGAAAAAAAATGTCAACTGTTGAAAGTGGGGGTGGGATGTTACACACAATGTGCGTGCGGGGGAAACACGCACACTGTGGGGGATGTCGACACTCGCTGTGCACTGGGGCTGCATTTGGTAGTTTGGTCCCTGCCTTACCCCTCCGCTGGTCGGGATCGGTCTGTGCCTCTTTATTTCCTCTGCCTCTTCTGTTCCTCTGCTCTCTGTGCCTCTTTGTTTCCTCTGCCTCTTTATTTTGTTCCTCTGCTCTCTGTGCCTCTTTCTTTCACCTTCTCTTTCCTCTGCCTCTTTCTTTCTTTCTTTCTTTCCTCTGCTCTGTGCCTCTTTTTGCTCCTCTGCTCTCTGTGCCTCTTTCTTTCACCTTCTCTTTCCTCTG
Source organism: Leptobrachium leishanense (assembly GCA_009667805.1). NCBI lineage: Eukaryota > Metazoa > Chordata > Amphibia > Anura > Megophryidae > Leptobrachium > Leptobrachium leishanense. The sequence goes on along the minus strand of CM019063.1, from coordinate 498,261,921 downwards.
CCTCTTTCTTTCTTTCCTCTGCCCTCTCTGCCTCTTCCTTTCTCTCCTTTCTTTCTTGCCTTTTTGTCATCTGCCTCTTGTGGTGCACGCACGTCATCTGGTGGCGCCTGTGCGTCACCAAAAGACCCCCACCTTCTGTGTCGCTAGCGGGGGTCCACTTTGCGAGCCACCACTACAGACTACACAAGCAAACAATTAGGAAGGGGTACAATAATGGAACCCAGGTTGGGTTTGGCTGCGCCCCTAGGTGTCAGTTCGCCCTAGGCGGTTGCCTAGCTTGCCTCGTGGAAGCACTGGCCCTGATCGCAGCGCGACCCTGATACTCGCAGCAGTGCTTCTGTGCCACCGAGAGTATCACCTCCTGGAGTCTATAGGACTCCATTGAGATTTGTGCTGCCGGGCCACGAGCCCTGCATGATCTCGCTCTCGCTAGATTGTGCAGGGCTGCTGAGTGATTTTTGGATGGAGACTGGGGACAATGTGTCCAGTCTCACTCTGCTCCTAGCGGCAAGAAGCGGCAGACCGGGCCACCATTAGCGCTGCGGGAAGAGAAGAGAGTATCTAATTTTTTTGGGGAGGGGGTTTCAGCTGGTGCAGACTGATACCCAACATGGGGAGTGGAAAGTACAGTAAGCTCACGCAAGCTAGCACAATCACCAATGTGGTAACGGATTATTTTAACCCGTTAGCATTGGGAATGTAATATAGGGGGCATGAGTTAAAGTCACTTAACCTAGCGTTAAAGCTCACATATCTGAGCACTAACACTAGCGGTAAGATTGTAATAGGGCCCAGAGTGTCCAGGAATCTCCAGAGGGCACTTACATCATGATGTCAGGAGACCCCCCCTAACTCCATAGATCTGGAGAGAGTTTAGAAGTGGAGAGGTTATACTTTAAAAAAGTGTTTCCCAAACCTGTCCTCAGGACCCTCTGACAGGCCAGGTTTGCAGGATATGTGAAGCACAGCACAGGTGATCTGATTTGCTGCTCAGTGATTGCAGGATTCCGTCTGCATTTCCCTCAAGGTGATCTGCAAAATCTGGCCTGGTTGAGGGTCCCGAGGATAGGTTTGGGAAACACTGCTTTAGACCCTTGTATCTCCTTCCATTACTATACGGTGTATAAAGTGTAACAGCTGGAGCCATTATATCTAACGTATCCAGCGTTTAGCTTAACGGCTAGTAGTGATCTAGCCCCAAATTTATTTATTTATTGCTAAATCAATTTAATTTACTATAACAGTCACATATGATTTCCCCGTCATTATTTTGAATAGACAATGTATGAAATATTTTTATTGATGAATATTGCAGACAGGATTACACACGCAGGAGATGGATGCTATGGCAGTACTCATGGATAATCCTTGGTGATGAACTGTTTGAGCTTTTCCAATTATGTTCCCTTCAGTTGGTGATTTAGTGTTATTAGATTTACACTCATTTGTATGTAAGATGTACCCCATGAATTCTGCATGACAGTATTAATAGTAGCCACATCATTTTTTAAAGGCATGCATCAGAATCCTGAATATTGCTCAAAAGGTTGAACACATGTATATTTCCATTTTACAAGGATTCATTTATTATATAATTCTTCATTCTCTGCCAATTCTGTTAGTACGTATTTTATAATGCTGGGGCAAAAAAATAAAACAAACTAACAATCATTAAACGTGGTTTTGAACTTTGCCAGTAAAGTATTGAACATTTCAGTTCAAACAAAACAAAACCCCGTCATTTATTTGTGTCAAATTTTAGGCAGTATGATACTAATTAGCGCTTTAATAAGGTTATTTTTGTGCGGGTCATAAAACTCAATCTGAAAGGTATCAGTATTTCCTGCCTCCAGCAAATGAAATAATATATTCTTTTATCTGGCATCTCTTATTGAGATGAAGAAAAAGTATAAAACCTGAAAAAAATGTAGTTATAATTATGTCCTGAAGTAGGAAGAAAGGCATCTACATATAAGACACATGATTGCTCCCCATGGGGCCAGGACTTCGAGTCACCTTGAGGTTTTATAGGCAGTGATACTCTGAGATTCAGATAGAAATATGTAATATTAAACCAATAAGTAACAAGTGGTAATCAAAAGTGATAAAGTGGCATTCTGCTAGAAACGTACCAGATCACTAGATCCATTTTTGCAGATGCTGGGTAAAGCGATTTGCGAAATTACGGTTATGGCTTTACCCTTCCTGCCCACTACATATCTGTCGCTCCAACTGCCCGGACCTACCCTCACATTAACTAAATCAGTTCTACTTCACCTGATTCTTGCCGCCTCTAGACTAGTCGCCATTCACTGGATTTTCACACGTGTTCCCTCTCTCTGTGAGTGGATAGTGATGGTTTAATGGCTTTTAGTGGTTGATTATAGTGATTCAAGATGGAGCTGAAGTAGTATGTTCCCATAGATGGTATTAGTGGAACGCATTTGAAGCCTCTTTGGCTTTCTGACGGAGACTGACTCAAGAACCCACTGTATCAGTACTCCCCTGCTAATGGCAGGACCTGGGGGGTTTAGCTTCTCTGGTGCGTTATACTATGTTAAGTGGCCCGACCACCTTATCTGCCTTTTCTTCTCTTCCACATCCTTTACAACACCATAATGAATGGTAGACGCTGGTGGTGTCCTTTTAAATGAATGAAAAAGCCTGCGAACTGGGGCTATAAAAAGAGAGTAATGGAGATTGTGTATAGAGATTCCTGAGGAAGTGGACTTTAACCACGAAACCTGTTGAATACTCTATCATACCTCTTTTTAATTTTTTTAATAAAGGTCCTTTCTTTAAAGAGAGTCAGTTTTTGCATACTTCTGCTGACTTGGAACTTTTCAGAATTTATACCATCTACACTGGTAGATTTATCCTGTATTGCTGATCCCTATCCAAAACAGGAGGCAATCTAAGGAGTAGAAGACAAAATTCCTCCAGTGGTGCTCATGGTGGATAGAATAAGGAAAAAAACAAAAAGTTGTTACTCCCAAATACCATTATGAATCCAAAAAATTGTTCAACCTCATACAGTGCAGCGCTCCCGTGAAACTCCAACCAAAGTTTGATGAAATAGACTTTAGCTTACATAAAGGATTGATGACTGTTGGTAGATAGTGGATTTCACCATCAGTTGTCCACAATAAACTACAATAATCCACTCGTCACATACACCGAAAATAAAAACAAATACACCACATAGTGTGACTCTATATTAACAGCAATTGTTCAATTGTCTTTAGATAGTAATCAACTCACATTTCTTTGAGCGTTTCAGCTCAAGTAAATTCGCCTGTGGGTATTCTGGGGCATACCCGTCAGCCCTTTATCTTCCGTGGTATTATGTCCTCGAAGGAAATACAGAACAATAATAGTGCAGATGATCCGATTACAACATAATTTTTAATAGTGGATATGAGATACACATACTCCCACTGGAGCAACCGCTCCAAGTGGCAAATTCTGGGGGGCGGCAAATATGCTAGCAAGCCCCTGCACTATTAAGTGTTTTTTTTTCATCAGCACCGGCATCTCTTGGAGGCTGACGCAGTGAACACTCCTGCTGTCCTACTCTGGACTTGAGCACCATCCATTATTGTGAGTTTTATTGCTGTGGAGCTCTGTGATACGCTCATACATGTCAAGTGTTGGGGGGGGGGCAGCATTTCATCCATTGCTCCACGCAGCACAGTTGCTTGGGCCAGCCCTGCACCTTTATTCTATAAAAATACTAAAAATGATAAAACAAACCATAAAATAATCACTCATCAGTTTTGCAGTCAGCCACAACAGATAAAAAAGCAGATTGAGTCCCAATAATAGTCCCTTTCCCTGGTCACATGGGGAACTTTGCATAGTTCTGTATACAAAATCTCCAAACTGTAGAGGCTGATAAAAAATTCAGGCTGTAGTGCACTTTTTTCAGTGACAAAAAATTTATAGGGATACACGATACAAAAAGTGTTGTACTCGCTGTTGTATGCACAGTGTACGTTTGCCTTTCAGTGTCACTTGACCCACTCTCCATCTCTGTCAAGTTGATTTTTTGCATCATTAATCACCATACCTTTTAATCTGTGTTTGTGATAGTATTCCATATACAGGTAATGGGTTGGAGTTTCTAGGTACGCCTTTGACAGTAGAGAAGTGGTCAACTCCGACTGTCTTAATAATACAGTTTTGAATGCTCATTTTAATACGAATATTAATGACAAATAGAAATATTTTGCCAATTCTTCAAGGGTACACATGACGTCTTACAAGCAACACAAACCAATCACTGGAGTTCTACTTACAGACAAAATAGAAGCTAGGATCTCAATGCCACCAGTAGATAAGGTAATGTATGGGATAGTGTCAGATGGGATTCCAGCTTCAGCAAATATACTGTTTGTGTAGAACCATATCTGAAATAGATTAAAAGTAAAGCACTGCATAAAGATTTCTCAGATAAAACAGATGACAAATGTGTACAATTAAAGGGGCATTGTAGTAGTGCTCTGATGTACCCTAAATATATTCTAGCCAATGCTAACTGCATCGTGGTGCTCTTTAAATAATTTGAAAAAGCTTTCCAAATAAATACATTTTCATTTTAATAGCTGAATACCCTGCAGCTTCTGCTTGTCTTCTGCACCCTTCTGTATCTGTAAGATGATTTCACTTCATCTCCTATTTGACACTGAACTAAGCATAAGAACTCCCCTCCGCACAAGCATACTGAACAGAAAAGGTTAGAATTACAGAGCTAAATGTAAAAGGTGCAAATTCTTATTTTGCGAGACCCTATTTATCAAGGCTTACTTTTAGAACCATTGGAATGACCCTTTAGGCTGGTGTCAGACATAGTGCAATGAGAACGTCCATTTTTGCGCACATAATAACGTCCATCGCAGCATAGAATAATCGCCAATGGGGCCCCCCCACACGAAGTGCGTCCACCCTGAACTGCGGCGCACAACGCACGTGGCAAACGGACGCAAGTTAGGCAAGAACGTAAAACCGCTAGAACGGACGTGCGGAATGCGCTGCGTCCGCAACGTCTGCATAGCTTTGTGTGTGAATGATGAACAAGGTCAGACGGACTGCATTTGTGCGGCCAGAATTTTTGACGGACAAAAAGGTTTTTCATATTTAATTTATTTTCCCTGCTACAGCCATCAAAAATAATGTCAGTTTAAAAAAAATGGACTGTGTGGCCACTACTGTGTCTTCCATCAGAAAGTGCGTCCGTACTGCACGGGCGTACAGTCTGTACAAAATGCGCTCGTCTGACAGCAGCTTTAAACTAAAGTTGTGCATGGCTGAAAAATTTGTTTTGTTTAGTTTCATTTCGTTAGGTTTTTAAATTATTTCAGTCTCGGAATTTCGTTTCGAATATTTCGAATCGATTCGAATTTCATATATCAATTCGATAGCTGATATCAATTTGAATTTTGGATCACTAAATAAAACTCCAATTAATCAAATTTTGCTGTTAAAAGAAAAGCTAGGGTTAATTTTTAAGCAGTGTCACAGATTTTGTATTTGAGTCAAATTAAACAAAGTAAAGTAAGTCAAAGTAAAGTCCTTTGCTGACTATTACTTGTATTGTAAGTTAAGATCAATTCGATAGTTCATTTCAAATTCGATAGTTGATATCAGTTATTAAATTTTTTCTTTTTTGACGGTGACACAGTGTAAAACTAAATAAATTCATATATATACACCGTTTCGTATCGATTCGTTATTCGGAAGTACTTCCGAATACGAATTATCAAATTTCGTTCCAAATTGTGAATTTTTCCGAAACGAATGCACATCGCTACTTTAAACCTTCACTACTGTGATCGTGTTTACACGATCAGCACTAGCAGACACAGCAGCCCAAGATGATTGTGTTAACACGATCTGGAGCTATGCTATCATCGCAAATGAATTTCATTTGCACTTGGGTTCTAGAATATGCTTCTAAAGTTTTATCATCTTGAACATGATGCCTGAGGTGCTAACACTAAGGGTTATTCAGAGAGAGCCGATCTGACCCTTAAATGTCACCGAACAGGGAATTTCCCCGTATGGTGACATTTCGGGGCCATTCTGTCAAGAAACGTATCCGGTAAATACCGATAAACAAGGTGAGAACCCAATTTGCAGTAACAAAGATAAATGCAACACAAGGATTGGTATAAAAATAGCAGAAAATATATTGGATGAAACAAAAAGGGCAGGAATCTGTATAAACAATAAGTCTTTGATAAAACAATGGAAAAATGTTCAATAATACAGTCCTTGGTAACAAAGGGAAAACTTGAAAAGGAACATGGATGAATTAATAATCCTTCGGAGAAGAAAAACACGAGGAACTGTGGATTGTAGTTGCAAGTCCAGAAACAGGCAATGGTCGTAGGCCGGCTGCGATCTTGGTTTGTGAGAAAACAGGAAGAGGTTCGGTACACAGATCGTTCAGACAGGAATAGCCACAAGGCTCTGGAAGTTCAACTGCAGGTCCTCACAAGGTGAGGATTCAGGCGTTATGACAGCGCATTGGCTGGATGCGTTCATTTTAAGGGCAGCCAGCCAATGTTAACGAGATGCAAATGATGCAGGAGGAAATGTTCTGCGGCGGCGCCGTGAGATGCGACACATTCGACTATTCAGAGAGCAGACAGTTCACCAAATTTTGGCGAACCGCCAGCAAGTACGGTGCCTGTTCGAAGGCAGTGAAATCCCCCATAGAAAAGCAATGGTTAATCTATTCAGAGAAAAACAAATAGTGAAAAGTTGCCGAAGTGCCCTGATTCATTCGGCAGGTTTAATCAGGGTAATACCATAGGCTTCAATGTTAAAAATATTCAATTTTTATTCAATATCTAATAAACCTTTTATTATTTTAATATGGAGTAAAAAGTCTATTGATTTTTTTTGTATCTTTTAGGCTTTATTCAGCAACTTTTTTTCCTTTTTGTTTAAGCTTTTTTTCTTTTTTCTGTAACAGACCTTTTTATGATCATTCATATGACCTTATTTGTAAATTCCAGACATTTTCGTTCAGTAGTTTTTTTTGCAAACAGTGTTTCAATTTTTACACTTTCAATCATAGTTTTTTTTTACTCTGTTAGTCAGCTTGTTGGCTTTTTCCAGTGGCTGGTCTATGCTGTGATCAGTGGCTCGTCGGCTTTTTCCGACTTGTTCGGCGTGTTTTAATGCGGTGGTTCCTGACAGTTTTCGGTGGGATTTTGGCTGGTGGTCGGCGGGTTTGCAGGGGGGGGGGGTTTGCAGTGGGTTTCCCCTGCACTCGAGACCCTGCGGTGAATGTTGAATTCACCGCAGGGTGGGGAACTTTGATTCCCCGAAGTGCAAGGAAATGCAGGTAATGAGTGAGCATCGAAATGTAGGCAACATTTCGGTGGTCTCTGAATAACCCCCCACTATTTAAAACCATCTGGGGAGTGTCCAGTGCTGGATTAACATAGGGGCTGATGGAGCAGCAGCTCCAGGCCCATGCCCCAGAATAGGCCCAGAGAAAGGATAACTGTCTGCATTGATTGGCATTTGGACACATGTAACTACAACCCCATAGCAGCTACAGGGTCATGTGAGGTATCACTGGAAAGAGCCTGGCCTTTCCAATGATACCAAACATGACCAGGTTTTTAGCAACAATAAAATAAAATAAATATTTTTTTTTTTCTTACACAGCAATATTTTTCACGTTACAATTAAAAAGTGAACAATGTGCACTAACTCACCATCTCATTTCTCATGTCACCAACAAATGTAGAGGTGATGGCATAATCCGTTATTACAAATTTGTTACATCTAAAACCTAAATGCCGCACTGCAGCAAAGAGCTCTTGGGGGGTGAACTTTGGAACCCTGTGTCACTAATCTCTACACCTCACAAGGTCAAGTGAGGTGTCATTGGACAGGGCAGTCTAAATTTAACAATGTAAAATCTAAAAGAAAAGAAAACAAAAAACATTTTCTATTTATATATTTTTAGTTCCAAAGTGATGGCATTGTCCATTTGTCACGTATAAAATGAGCAATACCACTGCCATTACTCACCTTCTAATTCCCACACTGGGAGCAAGTTCAGTATTTAATACATAGTCATATTATTCATAGAACAGCATCCTCCAAAGCACAAGGGAAATATTTAAAAAAAAAATATTAAAATTGTATATTTTCTCAGAAAAATGCAGTAACAGGTTCCCAATTCAATTCTTTAACAAGAATTCCCTATAGAATTGATATTCTTACAAATATATAAACCACAAAGGTTTGGATGATAAAATTTTAAAAAAATATTATTTCACACGTTTTAATCTGAATGGAAATTTCCTCACACAGTATCTGCCTGGTTAGATATACCCGTATCTGCACTATTGAATAACCTAAAATATGGTTTCATTTCACTAAATTCCAAAAAAAGCCACCAAAATCTTCAGCTCCAGGCCCATAGAGATCTTAATCCAGCCTTGGGAGTGTCTCTAATGGACCTGATAAAACATGGACCTCAGAACTGCAGTATCTCCTTTTAACCAGTAGATGGAGACACCTTCCTGCCAAATAGGATATTACAGTAAGGAATTTATTGTGAATATTCCCAAATATTTCTTACTGTAAAATTAACTAAAAATTAAAAAACACTGGTTCCTGACGGGAGTTGAGGGGTTAAGAATAAGTTTAACCCCTTGGCCGCGGATGACATGTGGGGAATGTCCTCATTGACTCCCGCTACATGCGGAGGACGTTCCCCACACATCATCCACTCAGCAGGAGCCAGGAGAGATACTCACCTCTCTCCTCCGGGGTCCCGCGGCGGTCTGACTTCTAGGAAGTCAGACGCGTCATTTAAGGGCAGCCCCACGTAAATGACGTCATCGCGCCATGCGCGATGACGTTAATTTTGGGCACCCGGGACATCGCACGGAAGGGAGGGGGGATCCCTTTCGGGTTCCCTCTCCCTCCCTATCGGGAGGTTGCAGACACTCAAACCAGGCACCGCTTAAAAGGGGAGTGTCCTCCCTTTTAAGCGGTGCCTGGTTTTAACCCCTTGCATACCAGGCTGTGATACAGCACCATCCGGCACTGGATCTCAGCCTAGCTCCGGTGAGGGTCGCCATCTTGGATGGCGGCTCCACCTCTGGGTCCCCCCTGGCTACCTGACGTCATCACACATGGTGCGATGATGTCAGTTAGCTAGGGAACACCTAGCTGCCCGGGGATTTCCCAAGGCCGCTAGGGTGTCATGGAGGATATCATTTGAAAGGCCTGAGGATGGCCTTTTTTCCGAATGATACCAAACATGACCATGTTTGATTTAAAACAAAAATAATAAAAATAATTAAAAAATAAATAAAAACATGTTTTTTTTTATTTGTGTGTTGTTTTTATTAATGCAGCAATATTGTTCCCATTTCAATTATAATGTGAACAATGATGCTGCACTAATAATTTTTTTCTACAGGTGCGTTTTCTAAAAATCACGTAATTACCCCCCAAAAATTTTTTACGTCCCCCATTTCTAATTTTTTTAACAAGCGCAGCCCATAGAAAATATAAATGCAAAAACTTGCATGATAAAAAGTGAAAAACAAACACTTTACACATTGTAGATGATTAAAAATTCAAATCTTATTGCATTTTTTGTTATAATATACAGGCAGGGCATAACGTATACATATAATAATGATATATTATGAATCTGCCGGAAAGAACAATATATAATATGTCTGGGCTGTATAAAAAAAAACGTGGCTTCAAATCGCGTTTAAACATGATGAGCAAAAGCGGTAAAAATGAGCTCAGCACAGCAGTGAAATGCCTCAGCAGTGAAGGGGTTAAAGAATAGTGTTGCTGGTGAACAAACATAACAGTGACTATATTTCCTACATATTTAACCCCTTAGTGACCGGGTGGTTTTACACAAATCCGTCCTTTAGTGACCGCTGCTGTTTTTACGTTTCTGCGCTGTTCGTGTTTAGGTCAAATTTTCCTCTTACTCGTTTATGCAACCCACGCATATTATACACCGTTTTTCCCGCCATTAAATGGACTTTCTAAAAATACCATTATTTCCATCATATCGAATAATTTACTATAAAAAAAAATATGAAGTAGGATGAAAAAAAAAAAAAAAATGGTAAAAACACACTTTTTCCTACTTTAATCCCCAAAATCTACAACCACCAAAAAAGACCCCGGCTAAATAGTTTCAGAATTTTGTCCCGAGAATAGAAATACCCAATTTTTACATGTTTTTGCTTTTTAACCCCTTCATTGCTGAGCCAGTTCACCTATGTGCACTGAGCTCCTTCTGACTGTTTTATGCTCATTATTTTTAGATGACAGCCTAGGTACTATTTAACTAAACTCTCCCCCCCGACAAAGAAATTTAAAAAAAAAACAATTTTTTAAAAAAAAAAATATTTTATTTTTAGCTTTTTTTTTTACAACAAACCTAGTCATGTTTAGTATCATTGCAAAGGCCATGATCAGGCCTTTCCAATGATGTCCAAGATCTTCTAGCTGCCACGGATCAGGAGATAGGGGGATCCAAAGGATCCCCCTATCTCCCCCTTGGCAGCTAAGGGGTTAACTGGCCCACTGACATCCCCACACATATCGTGGGGATGTCAGTGGGTGGGGGGTGACCTGGAGGCTTGGCTGACATCCACAATGTCAGCCCCCTCCAGGTTTGAATCACGATTTGACGCAAATTTGCGCCGAATCGCGATCCGGCAGCAAAATTGTTAATGCTGCACACCGCTGAAAAGGGGAGACTCTCCCCATTCCAGCAGTGCAACTTGCAGCGCTCTAGATTCAATGGTTGGGGAGATAGAGGGCTCCGAAGGAGCCCCTCCCCTCCATTTATTTCAATGGGGGCGCCTGCTGATGACGTCACCACGTAGCGTGGTGAAATCATCGAGCTTGCCGGCCCATCTAAATCACATGGGCAGGCTTCCTCCCTGCCAGATCTGTGAGGGATCCAGCGAGGGAGGTATCGGGCAGGTAGGGAGGTTAGGAGCCGCTGACGTACTATGTACGTCTGCGGGTCTAAGGGAGACCCATGGGCAGGACGTACATAGTACGTCAGCGGACATTAAGGCTGGGGTCAGACCAGCGCATTTTTAGCCTGCGTTCTGGCGCACTTAATCACGGCCGCACTAGCAGCAAATGACGGGCAATGACGGCCAATATACGAAGTACGGTCGCATGAAAGTCCAGCCGCGCAACGCAAGTGGAAAATTAACGCATTTTTTCGAGAACGCAGAACCGCTAGTACGGACGTACAGAGTGCGCTGCAGCGGCATAGCGGTGTGTGTGTGTGTGATTTGGAGACGTCAGACCCTGCTCGTGTCCGGCCAACATAACGTCCAGACGCAAAAAGTTTCCTGGTTTGGATCCGTAAAACATCACGCACGAAAATGCGCATCGTATGACCGTTTTCACCTATTCAGTGAAAAAATACGTCAATGCGTTCGGACGCACTTTTTTACATTCGCGTGTAAAAATGCTTTCGTTTGACCCTAGCCTAAGGGGTTAACATTTATTTTATGTTAATATGTATATCTGCGTTTTTTTAATATCCTGTATTTTATTACAATCATTACAGAAATATAAAGTAACAATTCAATGTTCTTGAACCCAGGACATACTTGAAAACGAGAGAAATCTCAATGTATCCTTCCTGGTAAAATCCTTTATAAATAAAATAAACAAAATCACTTTGTTGTTTAAGTGGAAGAAACGAAACACCTTGGGCCATATTACAATGTTGGTACTAACTTAACCAGAGCTGTCGTAAACGTAAAACCTCCATAGGCTATAATGGCTCTGGGAAGTTTACAACAGCTCTGGTTAAGTTAGCACCAACTATGTAATATAACCCTTGTATTCCCAGTGTGGGAACATCACAAGGATGCCATCGACACTGTACGTTTTTTTTTTTTCTTTTCTTTCTTTCCACTAATGCTATTTTTATTCCGAATTTGAAGAACTCTGTATCGTAAATGCAGCCAGTAGTTCCAGAAGGTATACTGACTCTTCTTTGTTACGGTTAATTACGTTTTCAAGTTAACCTATTGTCCAATCAATTCTAATCATCTCATCTCCCTTGAGTATCTTCATGAGACACATCCATTTATGACATTTTTACTTAAACACTCTTCAGAATATTTAACTCCAGTTTAATGAGCCATCTTGAAAGAACCCAAAGTGAAGCAGAAATAGCGCTTACGACTTTTAGATCATGGCAGTCCTGCTGCAGTTGCTGAACTACAACTATCATGACCTTCAAGGGACAACAGAATATCGACGATGCAGTTCAACAAACAGTATATCTCTTTAACGGAAGCAGCTCTCTGGTTTTGCAGCATCACTCACAAAATCATGAACCAAACGAAACAGAACGATCGGTCATTGAACATCTCTGAGCTGATATGTCTCACAACGTTGCATTTCCCTCTCACTTCACAATGGACTTAAATTCAGTTCAGAGAAAAAGTGTAATTGTGTGTAGGTTAAATTTATTTAGAGGACACTCCGAGCCTCGGTGTTGGATCTTCTATCAAATTTTAAAAACAAATTACTTGTATATATACAAATTGATAGATGTACTATATGGCACATTTGTTTCTTATTTCCCATCTCATCTCTACTGTATGTATAATGTATTTATTAAACCTATTTCAGCTTTTAAGCTTTGAATTGTCAGGTTTCGGTATGGTTTTTGTTTTTTTTACTCTGTTTTCATGCAAAACCTTGACCTGGAATTTTTCACATCACGTAGTAAATAAATACAGATATATTTTTCTGACATGTTTACATGACCATTATTTATCCATAACATGCAGGAGTGATTCTGGTTCAACCGGTAACGGAGAGCCTCAACGATTGCAAATTTGAGTCATAATGTGTTTGTGACCTATGACTGTCTCAGTTACAACCCAACCTCAGTAGTACAGGCTCTTCTAATTGTTGGAGCCATAGTTGAATACTGAGAAAAAGATATTTGTGAGGATCCTGAGAACGAACAACTGCACTAGTTGCCTGCTCTACGGTGGGTGCCCGCTCAGGTCTCACAGAGTGTTAGCTCGATTGTGCCATTACAGGGATGTCTGCTCCATATGCAAATCAGACGCTATCACCAAGAAAGGGCGGCAAGTACTGAAATGCCAAGGACGTCATCCATGCACGAGAGGTGAAGCAACCCCCGACAATCGTTTCGGCCTTGTTAGGCCTCGTCAGGAAGGTATAGCTGACACCCCTCTAGGCACCCCAAGCAAAGGGTCCACATCTGGAATACCCTATACCTTAGGGAGAAAAAGAGAGGTTTGTGAGGATCCTGAGAATGAGCAACGACACTAGTGGTCTGCTCTATGGTGGGGCCCGCTCAGGTCTCACAAGGTTTTAGGTTGCTTGTGCCATTACAGGGACAACTGCTTCATATGCAAATCAGACGACATCACCCAGAAGGGTGGCCATTACTGAAATGCCAAGGACGTCATCCCTGTATGAGGGTGCAGCAACCACTGACGATCATTTAACTTTCAGCTTACAGGGTAATCCAGACGTGGGCCCTTTGCTCGATGTGCCTAGAGGGAGATCTGAGCGGACACCGATCGTAGAGCAGGCCACTAATGCCATTGCTCGTTCTCGGGACCCTCACAAACCTCTCTTTTTCTCACTTCAAGTTTACAGAGTAATCTAGATGTGAACCCCTTGCTTGATGTGGCTAGAGGGGTGTCAGCTATACCCCCTGATGATGCCTAAGAAGGTCAAAACGATAATCGGGGTTACTGCACCTCTCGTGCAGGGATGACATCCTTAGCATGTCAGTACTGGCCACCCTTTCTGGATGATAGCGTCTGATTTGCATATGGAGCAGTTGTCCCTGTAATGACGCAATCAAGCTAAAACCTTGTGAGACCTGAGCGGGCCCCACCGTAGAGCAAGCCACTAGTGCTGCTGCTCGTTCTCAGGACCAGGGCCGGATTAATATAGGGGCAGATGGAGCGGCAGCTCCAGGCCCATGCCCCAGAATAGGCCCACAGAAAAGATAAATTTGTCTGCATTGATGGGCATTTGGACCACTATATATTCACCTCCATAGCAGCTACAGGGTCATGTGAGGTATCACCGGAAAGGTCAGAGCATGACCTTTCCAATGATAGCAAACATAACCAGGTTTTATGTAACAATAAAAATAAAAAAATATTTTTTTATTTTTCTTTCTAACACAGCAATGTTTTTTAGTTATAAAGGGAACAATGATGCTGCAGTAACTCATCATCTCATTTTTCATGTCACTAACAAGCGTGGAGGTGATGGTACACTCCATTAGTACAAATTGTTACCTCAAGAACCTAAACCGCCACAATGCAGCGAAGTGCACTGGGGGGGGATTTGGAACCCTGCACCACTAATCTTTACACCTCGCAAGGTCAACTGAGGTGTCGTGTCAGACAGGACAGAGCCTGGCCTTTGCATTGATACCAAATATGACAATGTAAAATCTAAAAAAAGAAAACAAAAAACTTTATTTTTTGTTCCAAAGCGATGGTATTGTCCATTTGTCACGTATAAAATTAGCAATACCTCTGCCATTACCGTCTCCTTTCCCACATTGGGAGCAAGGACAGTTTTATTCACAGTCGTACTATTCATAAAACACCATTATCCAAAGCACATGGGAAATACCAAATTATTTGGCTAAAATTGTAGATTTTCTCAGAAAAATGCAGTTACAGATTCCCGTTTCATTTTTTTTTAATAAGAATTCCCTATAGAATATATAACCAGAGGTTTGGATGATAAAATATGAAAAAATAATTTTACACGCTGTGATGATTGAAGTCTGAATGGAAATTTACTCAAACAGTATCTTCCTGCTTAGATATACCTATATATGCAATATTAAATAGCCTAAAATATGTTGCCATTTCACTAAATTACGAAAAAAGCCCACCAAAAGATTCAGCTCCAGGCCCATAGAGATCTTAATCCGGCCCTGCTCAGGACCCTCACAAACCTCTCTTTTTCTCACTCATAGTTGAATACTGGTCACAGTGCCAGTGGTTTTCTTATATTCTCTTGGTTTTCAGAGGACTCCATAGAAAGTCTATCATGACCCATAGAAAAATGAATGTACGTGATCTTGCAAGATTGCACAGTGCAAGTGGAAGGACATCAGAGAACTATTTGTCCTCTGTGTCCTTCACTTTACAGTAGAGGTGGCTACAACAAGAGGATGTAAGACAAAAAAGCGAGCAAATGTGTACAATCTATTTCCTACAAATTCTGGATGGCATGAAGCACTGGATGAGCGCTTGAAGGTTTGGGATACAAACACTGCTGTAATAAGCAGATAACATAAGAATAAGGCTTGTTCCATATCACAAAACTGCAAGACCAACAAATCTTGAATTACTGAATCCATCATGTTCAACGTGTTATGTATCATGCCCAAGCATGAAAGCATTTAGATCAGGGATCTCAAACTATGCCGTCCCCATATGTTTATTGATTGCCTACAATTCCTTGAATGCAATAAATGGCCAGATAATCTTGGGAGGTGTTGTCCAGAAAAATCTGTGGCCAAAGTGTGAGATACCTGATTTAGATCATGGATATGGATTTATGTATAGCTAGTGACAATGAGACGAAAAAATTGAAAGGTAGATAGATTTATATATAAAATATAATTTTGTGCAGTAACCTGTAAGTTCAGGTAGAAAACTGAGGTATTGGTGAGAGTGAGTTACTGATAACTTGAGGTAGCTGTAGCTAGAATTTTTTGGACTAATTCAGTGGAAATTTATGTAAACTTGGATAAAGTAATCATAGGCCTTGCATAATTGCTCTCATTATAAACATGTTATTGTCAGGGTCTTACAGGGTTATTCAGAGAGAGATGAAAAGCAGGAGAATGACTGTAGAATGGAAAATTCTAGCTCAAAATAGCCGATTTGGAAAGTGAGATGAATGGGAGAATTTTTCTGGTTTGGCTATTTTGACCTAGAATTTTCCATTCTCCAGTCATTCTGCTACTTTTCATCGCTCTCTGAATAGCCCTGATAGTGTATGATGTGGCCAAATATTAAAAAATACACATTCATACAATATCTGGATCAACTAATTGTGCCGAATTACTTCAATGCAGCATCAAAGTATCCTATAATAACATGAAGCATCTGCAATATTCAGTGAACTTACAGCATTAAGGCCACAAAGCTGGTAACATGCCATAGTGATGATAATAGTTATAATTTGCCATCTCACTGATCGAGTCTTGAAAAGTTCAACAACAGACACCAGATGCACATTCTTCTGTAGTTTGGTTTCTAACATGACTTCTTCTATATTTTGAGAAACATCCTCCTTCCCCAGAAATGAGCGAAACGCTGCATTAAGAAAAGAAATAGTACAGTGTTTACACTTCTATCACATCTTCTTAGTGTTACCCTGCTTTAAGATTCACAAAAGAATAGCTAATTATGTACCTGTTCCTATTGATCTTAATAGAACCTGCACTAGTGCATAATGAACAAATACATAAAGGTGTACTTCCTTGCATTTTATCTGATTTATTTTCTTACAGTTCTTAACATTACTGGAGTAAAAAAAATAGTTTTCAATTGAAAATGATGACATTATAAGAAGATGCACACAGAATTCAAGGACGGCAATGGTCACTCACTGCGTCCTGTGATGGGAGTTTTATTTTACAAATAGTTTCCTTTCAAATGTCTAACAGATATGGTTTAGATTCACAGCAATTAAAAAACAATCGAACAGCAACATTTAAGATTGGCAATTATGGTGAACAATATTCCAACAAGTACCAACCCAAAAGTGTAATGGCATAGGGTACAATAACATACCCTATGTTGTAACTTTTGAAAACGTTGTCAGCAATTTTCCAAACACTATATTCTTAGCATTGCTCAAATGAATACATCAACATTTCTTGAACAAATGTTCACCTTCTGAACCGCTTGTTTTCACAGCAATGTTCTAACTGCATATCATAAACATGTACATGGTGAGATCTCATGGTGTCAGGTCTGGGCAGAGCAGCTGCAGATCTGTAACTGCAGATGTAGGAAAAGGATAGAAAGGAGTATTACCAACCTTAAACTGGTTGGACTTAACGTGAAAATAGCTTATGCCTCTTTAGATGCCTACTAAGTAAACTAAAAACAAAAAAAGGAACAAGCCAAGGTCAGAAGGGCAAGTAACAGACTAAGCATTAAACAAGCTTTAACAGTAAGATAATAGCCATGAAACAAGCTGGGCCAATATAACGGAATATGGTCACATATGATGGTGAGCTAGAACCCAACAGAAATACTTTAAGGAGGTCAAAACCATGATCAGACATAGGTAAAAGAGTGGTTTAAACTTTTAAAGGGAAGACCTAAGTCTCTTAAATATGCCAAACTGCTTAATGATCTGAGCAAAACCGGAAAAACATGGGTGGGTTAAGTGAACTGATCTGGGTTCAGAGGGAGTTTGGCGACTGGTCTGGGGCTGAGGTTGTTTGAGGCTGATCTGTGGTATGAGTGGGTTTGGGGACTGATGCGTGGGCTGAAAGTATACAGGGCTGAGGGAGTATGGGGCCCATGTGGGGCTGAGGGTGTTTGGGGCTGATCTTGGGATTGAGACTGTAAGGGGTGGTTTGGGGCTTAGGCAGTATGGGGCCAATCAGGGTCGGAGGGTGTTTGGGGCTGGAGTTGGGGTTTGAGGATGTATTGGGATGATCTAGGCTGGGTATATGGGTGTATGGCAGCTGATCTGGGGTTTAGGTTGGTTGGGGCTGGGAGTGTATGGAATCAATCTGGGGCGGAGGATTTTTTGGAGGCTGATCTGGGAGCTAAGAGTGTATGGGAATGATTTAGAATATAACGGTGTACTGTACAGTACATGATCCAGGCTCTGAAGGAAAGGGGGGAGCTGACCTGAGGTAATAAATAAATAATCCGGTGTATACTGTATATGTGTGTGGGGCCTCTTTTTTAAAAAAGAATTCTGATGAACAAAGTTTATATATGGAATTTAATATATAATTTAATATTTCGTTATCCTTAAACCTTTTTTATTCTTTTTCTAATTCCTGGCTATTTATAGTGTTCTGTTTAATTGTCTTGGCATGGGCTTCTGTGCAGATATTCTGATGAATGAGCTGTTGGGCAGGGGCAATTTTCTTTTTTGTCCCACACAGCACAATGTCATGGGCCAGACCTGCCTATCAGTATTTTATCAGCATCAGTACTTTACAAGCATCTCCTCAATTCAAGACATCCACCTATTAGTGAATATATAGCGAGAGATCAAGAGGACAGGTTCCATTTAATTAGATTCTACAATTTATTCTTGCTTGTACAAAGTTAATCGATTTAAAAAAAAGATACATTCCACACAACAACACCTCCTTTATCGCTTCAATATCATCTCTCGCACACAAAAAGGGAAAAACTCATTTTAGAGTTGAAGGTTTAAAGAATCCTGGAGATTAATTGCTTTTCAGATAAATGAATCTGAAAAATAAATCCATGAGTCTGAATAAGAGAAGAATTGTAAGTGCCACTTACAGACGCGTTTCGCTAATGTGGAATGCTGCGCTGAATTACATTGTTTCTACTTTAAAATATTGTACAGAACTGCAGAAATATAACCCATACTGTTCTTCCTCTTCATCTTTTTCTCTTTACGAGTCAACTTAATAGATCTATATAAATGAAACTAAGTGTTCATTTCCATTTTTTTCACTCACAGCTATTGTTGACTTATAGGAGACAGAAATGGCAAAAAAGTTAAATAAATAAATAAAGTATTTTACCAGGAAGGATACATTGAGATTTCTCTCGTTTTCAAGTATGTCCTGGGTTCAAGAACATTGAACAGTTACAGTCGTTACAGAAATACAAGGTAATACAATGCAAGATATTGAAAAAAACAACACAAATATACATATTAACAGAAAATAAATATGTAGGAAATAGTCATTATGTTATATGTTTACAGGTGCATTCCGTATTGAGGTAAGTTAATAGGGATCTCTTGAGTGACTTTAGACTGGGTCAAGATTTGATGGTGTCTGGGAGGTTATTCCATAACTGCGGTGCTCTGTAGGAAAATGAGGATCCAGACACTTTCTTTTTGTATTGTGGTATTGCAAGTAAGGTGCAGGTCCTGGATCGGAGGTTATAGGATGAGGGAGCTGCTGGGGGAAGCAGTCTATTCAGGTAGGGTGGTAGCTTCCCAGAAAAGCTCTTAAACACCAGGTTGGAAAGGTGAAGGATGCGTCTAGACTCCAGCGATGGCCAGTTTAGCTCTTTTAACAGGTCACAATGGTGGGTCATGTAGTTACATTGTAGCACAAAGCGGCAGAATGAGTTATACAATGTAGTAAGTTCCTGAAGGTGCGTTTGCGGGGCAGCTGCATACACTACATATCCGTATTCAATAGCCGGCATAAGCATTTGTTGTACAATCTGTTTTCTTACCGCGGGGCTCAGGCAGGATTTGTTTCTGCACAGGGCACCTAGTTTGGGGTAGAGTTTAGATGAGAGTTTTTCGATGTGGGGGCCAAAGGACAGATTTGGGTCTAACCACATATCTAGATATTTGAGAAGTGACTGTGGTACCTCTGAATTGTTCTTGCAGCACGGCCTCCAGCTGCAGGAGATTTGGTTTGCGGGTATAGATTACGGTGTCGTGTGCGTACATGTGTACAGTTTAAGCTTTGCAGATGTTAGGCAGATCATTTATGAATATCGTGAATAGCAGGGGGCCGAGTATTGAGTGTTGGGGTACACCGCATGTGACTGGGAGGGGGAGAGAGGAGCTGCCAGAAATGGACACATGTTGCGATCGATCGGATACATACGATTGAAACAAGGTTAGCGTGCGATCACCAATACCAGAGTCTTTGAGTCAAAGGCCTGTGTCAAGGAAGATGGCTCCAGTTAGGCTTCCTTGTTCCATGCCAGCTTCAATATCATTACAGACTTTTAAAAGGGCGGTTGTAGAGTGATTTGGATGAAAGCCGGATTGATCCGTGGTTAAGTAGTTCCAATATTGATAATAATCACGTCATTGTGTGTAGACATGTTTTTCAAAATTTTTGACATTACAGGGAGCAATGATATCGGACGGTAGTTGGATACCAAAGTACTGTCACCACTTTTATGGATAGGTACCACTCTCGCAGGCTTCCAGAGTTTGGGTATGTATCCAGTCGCCAGTGATTCATTGATTAGGGTTGTGACAGGATTTGCAATTGCCGGCGCACTGATTTTCAGCAGCATTGCTGGCATTTGATCAGGTCCAGACTGGTATTTCATTTTTTGGTTACGGAGAAGTTTAGTAACTTGTCGTAATGTAATTATTTAGGGGTGGTATTATGAGTATGTAACCTATCAATTTATGTTGAAGTAGAATAAAAAGGGAATTTTCATAAAATTGTTATTGGGTTTGATGTATTCGATTTTATGAACTAGGAGTAAAACAATGCAAGCCTGTTCAAATACAGGATAATCATGCAACAGGTGAAAAGTGACCATCACAAAGAGTTTTATGGGGTTTATTTTTATTTCATTGATGGGATTGCTTGCTATAAATCAGTAACAGCAGAGATTTTTCCAGTTCCCATAGTGAAAGCCTTTGAAACAACCTCATTTACACATACTGTACATACTTATAGTTTATATACAAACATACTTGTACAGTGCAATACAATAAACTGATTCATGAACTTGCGTGATCTGGAAATACGTAAAACGGTTGCATCATTCATACAAGCATATACATTGTGCAACAAGAATAATGAGATGGCACACTGCTACTTTCAAGTCAGAGCCAATGATTTTGCTCGTCTCTGCATGCTTGAGAACAAGCTAAGGCAGGGGATGTCAAACTCCAGCAGTGAGATGCTGCTGAGATATAAATCCCTGGATTCTCTGGCACCGATCTATTGCACTAGAAAAAGCTAGGTTGTAAGATTTAAGTGTGTGGTGTGCAGGCGCTAGATTCAAACAGTATAGTTGTTGTCAAACCTCCTTAATTCAATAAGAGAAGGTAAAAAAACGTAATGTATCAGGGTTATTCAAAGAGATTCAAAAAGTCACCACGCGTTTGGTGACTTTTCCTTCTCTGCACTTCGGGACAATTCGGCGATCTTAGTTGGCCAACCCTGCAGTGTATTCAGCAAGAACTGCAGGGCCCCCGTAGTGCAGGGAATACTCGCCGCAAACCCACCGAAAAATCACCGAAACCTGCCAAACACTCACCGAAACCCGCAGAAACAGCTGCATTAACTACTCTGATCTCGCTGGAGAAACCCGACTAGCCACCGATCACAGCGCAGAGCAGCCGCCGGAAAAAGCCGACACGCAGATGAACACAGTGAAAAAAAACCCGTCCGATTGAAAGTTTGAAAATTGAAACGCAAATAAACTACTGAAAGAAAATGTCTGGAATTAACACATAAGATCAAATGAATGATAATAAAAAGGTCTGTTACAAAAAAGAAATACGATTTTAAAAAAATAAAAGGAAAAAAAAAAGGTTAGCAAAAAAATTTTAAAAAAAATGCCTAAAAGATCCTAATTTTTTTTCTAAAAATAAAAGACTTTTTACTGCAGAATAAAATAAACGGTTTATTCGATAGTTCGGCAACTTTTCACTGCTGCTTTGTGTTCTCTGAATAGACAAGGGGTCCGCAACCTTGGCTCCCTGATGTTTTGGGAACTACTTCTCCCATGATGCTCAGTCACCCATTAGGCTGACTGAGCCACATGGGAAATGTAGTTCCCAAGTCATCAGGGAGCCAAGGTTGCTGACCCCTGGAATAGATGAAACATTGCTTCTCTATGGGGATTTTACTGCCCTCGAACAGACACCGTAAATGCAGGAAATTCGCCAGAATTTGGCAAATTGCCTGCTCTCTGAATAGCTGAATGGCCCCAAAATGGCACCATACGCGGAATTTCAGCGTCTGGTTACATATCGGGGCCAGATCGACTCTTTGAATAACCCTGTATGTTATGCTGCTTCACTGGAACAAATTCAACACAGTAGAAACAGTCTTGTAAAAGAGTCTGTGCCACATATAGTTGTACAAAGGATATAAATCCAGATAGCTGCATCTTAAGTAGCGGAAAGTACTGTTCCATATATCAACGGGAGCGTCATAACAAGGTAACGGAGTTCGCAAAAGTGTGCCAGAGGGAAAGGTCACCTTCAGTAAGAAGCAAGCAGCATGAAAAAAGTAAAATAAATGTAAACCGTTGCTCTACGCATTTCGCTGTATACAAAAGCATCGTCAGGAGCATATTGTGTGCAGTAATGGGTCATCTTAATAGAAAACAGCGGCGAACCACCTATTGCATCAGAAGAATTCTGGGGACTGTAGGACGTCAACATCTGGGGGCCAGAGTATGACATTCCTGAGCTAAGGTTTTCACATAGGATTGATATATATAAAATATGAGCATATATATATATATTGTGATAAAGGCACTGGAAGCAGGGATCAGTACTTCCTCTTTCTTTTATAGTGCAGTCATAAATTTTGCAAGGCACAGCAGAAATATCAAACAAAATATAAAACAACGGCCTACTAATTCTTGCGGGATGCCCTGACTGACTATTGGGCAGCTAGGTCGCTTGCCAATAAGTGGTACAAGAATTAAAAAGTACTTCCCTTTGGTCTTCAGGAGTTTCTTTTGCTTCCTTCTCTGCTGTAGCCAGCACACAGACTGCACTCTGTGAGGGGGGGGGACACCTCTCCTATATGGGCAGGACAGACTTAACCAGGCATTAGTTTAGGATTAACCCTATAGGGGGAAAATGGCATTCTCCATACGCCTACTAAGAAATCTGTGTTCCACCACCCTGCCCCTAACCACACTGTTGCATAATATTATATATATTCTCATATATTCTATTCATAACATAGAAAAAACCCATTTCTACTACCCTAAAGCCTGTTTGGTAATTGGCCTGTATGAAAATGGGCATTCCTTAGGCAAGATGAATTACCTCTATCCAGGAAAGGTAAGGGGCTTCACCAGAGAGGATTGGGAGCAAGTGATATTGATTAATCTACTCACTTAAGTTTGTTTAAACAGGTTTTCACTAGAACCTTACCTCACGTTTATTTGGAGCAGACCACATCGGCCCCTATTACATTCCTCTCGGATTTGTTTTGGCGCGCGTAAATGCACATTTGCGCGAGGGGCAAAACTCGATGCGCTGAACGTCGTATTACAATGTTCGTGCAAACGATGCGCGTTATCGTTTAACGTAGATGGACCTGCGCGAGCGTGATGAACTGTGCGTGTCCTATACTTAACATTGCGAGCGCAAATTCGTTCATGCGCTGGTATCTGGTGGTAACTGCAAATCTGAACGGTCTGGCCGAAACGAAAAACACCAGCACGAAAAAAAAAAAAAATACAGCACAGTATAGTTACACATTCTACACATACCCAAACAATAAAATTGTGAATTTGTGCGTGTTTTTTTATTGCTGCAGCATATATACTCAGATTTACTTTGACAGGCGCAAAAACGTAAGTGAGTCAAATTAAGGTAAATTGATGTCAATTAAGGTTCTTCATTCTGATTGGCTGAATCCCGCGAAAAAAACAGTCCGCACACAGATTTACGTGCGCTGCGTTACTGCGCACGTATTACTCTTCGTTTTGCGTGTCGTTTTACAAACGTTATTTTCGGACGGATGAGAAAATGCGTTCAGATGGTAATACCACCGTTAATTTTCACACGATAACGCTTAATGCTGCACGCAAAAAAAATTGCGCTGCGCGGACGAATTTGCGCGAACAATGTAATAGGGGCCATCATCTTTATTCAAGGTCTGAAACAAAGCATAAGTGTGCAGCTACTAACGTTTTATTTGTCTGACCATCTAATCTTGTTTATAAATCTTTAAAAACTCTTGAAAACCTTTAAAATGGAGCGCGCGCTCTTTTCTCAGTATGTCGATTTGATGAGCCCGTCATTTCATTATTTACTGGGAATTCATTTGGTGGGTCCATGGTTGCGCATGTGACTGTACACACCGATATGCACTATGTAGTGTTGCACATTTACTGTTTTAACTCTTCAGCTCCAGCATTTATTTTTATATATAGTACACATTAATGCCAGAAATCGAATGAGTTTGCAGAAAATTTCAGCATACAAATTTAGAACACATTTTGTAATTTGTCCTACAGTATAACTCAGTCATTGGTCTCAGGGCCGGATTTACAAATAGGCAAAGGCACCCACCACTTGCTATAAAAAAAATTTAAAAAAATTCATAGCTTTACAGAGCAAAGCGCCTCCGGTTGCACTTACCTTTCTATATAAAAGAAAACAAAAATTAGCATGAAAAAAATTGTAAAAGACAACAAACAAAAAACAACCCATAATTAAATTTTGTTACTGCATTTTTTTTAATTACAGAAACAACTACCTGTGTTTCGTTGCAACCTATGCCCAACCGTCACTAAAGGGGTTATTCAGAAAGGACCAAACTTGCTACCGAAGGGAGCCGAATGGTGTATTTCACCGTACAGTGCAATTTCATGGCAGTCTGTCTATTCAGAAAGTAAATTGACAACAAAATACAGTGTATTTCGACGCAAATCAGCGATTTTCGGTCAACCTTCGGCGGCACAGAAATTGTCCCATAGAAAAGTAATGGTTAATCTATTCACAGAACGCCGAACTGCACCGAAGTGTCATTGCAATGCTCTGATTTTCAGTGATTCAGTTGGACAGGTTTAAACAGGCAAATCCCATAGGATTCAATGTAAAAAAATTATATTGTTTTTATCATTTTTTATTCTTCCGTTTATTCTTTTCATTGTCAGCCTTGAAAAGCCTTTTCAATTTACTTAATTTTTAGAACACCTTTTTGTATTTTTTAGATGAAGTTTTTGACTCAAGTTTTTTTTAAGAGGTGTTTTTTTTTATTCTGTAACAGATCTTTTGTTATTTTTTAAAGGACCTCTTTTATTATTTAGACACATATTGATGCATTTTTATCGGTTTAAACACCTATTAGAAGAATAGCAGAATTCTTTTTTTTTGTTCGGCAGTCAATTCGGCAGTCAGTTCGGCAGTCAGTTCGCCAGTCAATTCAGCGGTCAGTTTGGTGGTCTTCGGTGACTCGATCTTCGGCGAACTTTGGTGATCCTGCGGAGAATAGTGAGTTCACTGCAGGGTCAGCAAAATAGAATCGCTGAAGTGCACTGAAGTGTGCTGAACTACAAAGTAATGAAATTTTGCAAAAATTTCAGTGCTTTCTGAAGAACCCCTTTTGTCTCACTACCCCTTCATTATCTACCCCTGTGTCTGCCTGTCCCCACTCATGGACAATCATTTTTTTTAGCATATATTTTGTTTGCCCCAACTAAAACTTAAAGTACTGCTCCCAGTTTTTGCAGGGTTTTTTCGGGGGTGGCACTCCAGATTTCTCTGCCCTCAGGCTCTTGAGATGTATGTCTGGCCCTGGGTCCAGATAGCACTCTGTAACACAAGGCACACGCCTGAGTGTCCTATGTAGAGGATACTGAATGAGGCTAAGCAAGCCAAGTGGCACACACAGGATCGCGTATACAGATGGCATAAGGTGCAATGATATGATTGATTAGACACACTTACAACATGAAAATAATTGGAAAACACAAGGAGATTTTGAAAGACAAGTCAAGCGCTAAATAAGTGTCACTGGTTTGAAACTTCTATCAGAGATTAATAATTGCAACAAATAATCGTGCAGACCCAAGCAAGGGGAGACAACCACGGGGCATGTAAATCCTTGTCAAGTCTTATTCGAAATCAAAAACATGTCGTGATGGGATTTTGATAAGTCAAGTGAACAGAAAATTAATGCTTGTAGCTTTGCTGTACCTCAGATATCAGACAAGTCTGACAATGGCAAATTAATAAGAGCTCAGATAAAATTAAAGGGCAGGGAGTTGGTGACATTATTGACTTTCAAGGAAAAAAAGAACAGCTGACACAGCAGCTACTCTGACATAAAAATACATAGTTATAAACGGTGCTTTTGGAATAAACCAGCAGTGCTAAGTCAATGGGACCTATTCCAGCCGAGCCGTTACGGTAATGAGAGGGGCCGTTATACTAACCAGCTCCACTTGTTAATTAGCTATTCCAGCTGAGCCATTACGGTAAAGAGAGGGGCCGTTATACTAACCAGCTCCACTTGTTAATTAGCTATTCCAGCCGAGCCGTTACGGTAATGAGAGGGGCCGTTTTACTAACCAGCTCCACTTGTTAATTAGCTATTCCAGCTGAGCCATTACGGTAAAGAGAGGGGCCGTTATACTAACCAGCTCCACTTGTTAATTAGCTATTCCAGCTGAGCTGCAAACTTTAAGTAAACAGCTTCAATAATTTACATAGGAACTGTTAAATATTAACTGGCTGGAGATAATGAGATATTATCCAGTAGGTCATTATTCGCGGCAAGAGCCAGTGTTTATAAAAATAATACCTGCTCACAGTCCCTGGTTTTAGGGGATTTTGCTTTTGCCAGAGCACTTATTTAAATTAAACACCAAAATAAAATCGTTAAACCATGCCAATAATCTTGTTAACTAAAGTCTTTAGTCACGGGTATCAAAGTCAACCATACGTGACAAATATAAAATAGGATACTGATGTTGAAAGGTTGGTCCTTCCTTCCTTCAACCTTTAACGAATGGCATAGTAGAAGTGAATTCCACTTTTCGTCTCTCTATAATTTATATATTTTTATAAACAGATTTAATTTGTATAATATAATATTTAAGGGACATCTGTTATCTCTGTTACATCCAAGCTGTTGTATAAGCATCTTTAGTCATAAGGAAAAGGAAAAGACCTGTGGCCAACCTTTCTATATCAGTATCCTCTTTTATATTTGCCACCGTGTGGCTGACTTTGTTAAGACATAAGTGAACAAGGTTATTGGCATAGTTTAATAACAAAAAAGTGTAACTAGGGTTAAAGTTAGGATTAGGTTTAAAGTTAGGATTAGGTTTAAAGTTAGGATTAGGTTTAAAGTTAGGATTAGGTTTAAAGTTAGGATTAAGTTTTGGGAAAATTGCAGCTGTTTATTCAAACAACTCTTTTCCTGTAGTTTGAAGCAGAGACTTTACTTGAAGAAATGCCAATACTGTTGTTCGAATAAACGTTTATGACTTACACTTCAGACAGCGGTAATGCAGTTACTCGAAGATATTCTTGTCTATTTTATGCCCTTGACGTAAAATAGTCATTTTTTAGCCCAGTGACTTTTACAGTCCCTGTTAATAAAGTCGCTCCCCAGTTGTGACTTAATTATGGTGAACCTTTAACAGCAGACATGTGCTTTCTGGACCAAAAAGCTGGACTATTATGATTAGATTATAGCTTTTTTTGTGCCACTTAATATCCATGCATACACCGTGACTGCAATCATATACTGTCACTTACTGAGAAAAAGGCACCAGAGAACATGAAAATATCAGGATTGCTTGATGGACATGCAGATTGCTATGGGACTGCAGTAAACCTATCATCAGCATGTTCTTTATTCATACAATAGAACAGCGGCTGGAAATACGTCATCAAATCTTCCCCCAGTCTAAAGTCACTTTAAGAGATCTCTATCAACATACCTCGATACAGAATGTGTCTGTAAACATGTAACATACAGGGCTAGTCAAAGAGCTCCGAATTGTGGCCGAACGTTAACCAAACAGTGAAATTCAGCGTACGCTTACCTTTCCTTTCGGCTATTCAGAGAGCAAGCAGTTCGCCAAATATTGGTGAATTGCCTGCACATACGGTGCCTGTTCGAGGGCAGTGAAATCCCCATAGAGAAGCAATGCTTCGTCTATTCAGAGAACAAAAACCAGCAGTGAAAAGTTGCCGAATTACCCTGCTGTTCGGTGGTTTCATTCGACAGGTTTATTCAGGCAAATCCCATAGGCTTCAATGTTAAAAATATTCCTGTTTTAATTCAATATCTAATAAACTGTTGATTATAATATTCTGTAGTAAAAAGACTCTCTATAGATTTTTTAGGATGTTTTAGGCATTTTTCAGGATTTTTTTGCGAACATTTTTTTCCGTTTCTTTTTTTAATCGTTTCTTTTTTCAGTAACAGCCCTTTTTATTATCATTCATTGGATCTTATATGTAAAATTACAGACATTTTCGTTCTGTAGTTTCTTTGCAAACAGCGTTTCACTTTTCAAACATTCAAGCGTACCGTTTTGTTTTTTTCCACTCCATTCGTCTGTAGTGTCTGTTTTTTCCGGCGGCTGTTCTGCGCTGTGATCGGCAGCTGCTCCCGTTTCTCCGGCGTGTTCGGCGGGGTTAATCCAGATGTTTTTGTGGATTGCAGTGAGGCTTCGCCGGGTTTTGCGTTGAGTGTTCGTCGGGTTTGCGGTGGCTTTTCCCTGCACTACGACGGCCCTGCGGTGCCTGCTGAATACACCGCAAGGTTGCCGAAATATGATCGCCAAATCGCACCGAATTGAAAAGAACGAAAAGTCACCGAACGGGATAGTGACTATATTTCTTACATCTTTATATTTTGGTGTGTTGTTCTTAATATCTTGCATTTTATTACTTTGAATTTCTGTAATGACTGTAACTGTAACACTTCAATGTTCTTGAACCCAGGACATACTTGAAAATGAGAGAAATCTCAATGTATCCTTCCTGGTAAAATACTTTATAAATAAATAAAGAAATAGGATGCTTGATCAATTGTAGTGTATCTTACTGCGACGGGTATGTCCCATATTGATTCTTCAAAACACTATTGTCTGCTTTTCTCTTATTTTAATGAAATAACTATACAGTTTGCATTCATTACACTTTCTACTCTAGTATTAAATCAAAAAGGTAAAAAGCAATTGTTTGTCAAGCCATTTTAAAGATTTAAACATTCTCATAAAGCAATTTGCTATCAAATATTATTTATTTAGGGAACAATTACACACTAGATCTAGAATAACAACCCTTTAAAAAAACTTTGATCCAGGGCATTATCATGGTCTTGTTTATGGTCTCATACACCTAGGGCACCATCAGCTGCCTACAGCTAATACGGGGACTCCAAGAGGAAAAATTAGCATTTGCTAATCTTCCCCTAGTGCCCCCGTTTTACCTGTAGATTACGGGACAGGCGCGGAGTCAAGCAGCCTGCCCTGTAGTGACCGCTATGGTCCTGAATGCTCGGGGCAGCGCTAGCGCGCCGTCCCAAGCATCCCCTCCATGGATATACAAAGCAAAGGTGTCGTGAATAAGAGCCCAGCTTTATCACGAAAGCTCAAGCACCCCCCACGCACAGTGCTAATAAAGGAACAATATATAAACTGAAAAAATTAGCTTACAATGATATGGTCAATCGATTTGGCATCCACATATGTCATGAGAACTCCATTGTCCTGGCATGGACTATTAAAGTGGAAATCATAAAAACACCACATACAATAAAACCATACAAATTTAATCAACAAGTGAAATATATGTGGAACCACTCACAAAATAAGTGGCACACCATCAACTCCCAGCAGTATCGAGAACGACCACCAGCTCGACTCGTTTCGTTCTTCAACTTTATCTAGAGCTTGGAGGACTTACCATCTGGACCCCCAAGCTCTTGATAAAGTTGAAGAACGAAATGCATCAAGCTGGTGGTCGTTCGATACCGCTGGGAGTTGATCCTTCTAAGGAGCCGCTGGTGACACAATGATCCGAAGTTGGAATTCATCAGTAGATACGGGCTGTTCGACCAGACTTTGGCGTGTGATGACTACCCATGTGTTTTCATGCTGTTTTTGCACACATATTTTTTTATGGTGTGCCACTTATTTTGTGAGTGGTTCCACATATATTTTACTTGTTGATTAAATTTGTATGGTTTTATGCTATGTGCCGTTTTTATGCTTTCCACTTTACTAGTTCATGCCAGGACAATGGAGTTCTCATGACATATGTGGATGCCAATCGATTGATCATATCATTGTAAGCTCATTTTTGCAGTTTATACTGTATATTATCCCCTCCATGGAGTCCATATGACAGTTTCACATTTCCAGATCCAAGTGTCAATGTTATCCATTGAGATAGTGGAGGATATCCTTTGAAGAACATTATCTTCACCACATACTTAAAGGGCTGCTCTATGGTAGGGCTGTCAAACTCCTGGCCTTCCATATGTTGATGCCTACAATACCCAGATGGCCAGGGAATCATGGGAGTTGTAGTTGAGCAACATCAGGGGGAAAGCGAGTTTGACAGCCCTGCTCTAGAGTTAAAATGGGAGGGGATAAATAGAGCATTTAAACATTAACCCCTCTTGACAGCTCCACTTCCCCCCTAACATTTTAACTTGCTTATTAAACTCCCATTCTTTCCGGGCTCCCTTGGCACTGCAAAGAGGTGACTCTTCTCAAACTGCAGATGTCAAGTGAACATCCACCAAAAGCTGTCAATGCGTGAGCATTGTGAGCCGTTGGAGAGTTCTGAAGAGTCCCGATCCTGAAGAAGCTCAGATCAGTGCTTGCTGAGACCAACTCATAGGAGGGACTCAGAGGCGGCTCTAGACTCGCTGAGGCCTTAGGCGAAGGCAAGATATGAGGCCCTTATTAAACACAGGACCATAGCCGAGGCCATACGCGAAGGTAGTGACATAACCTAGCAGGGCCATTTATATCAATAATAACTGTGATTTAAAACAAAAGCAAAGAATCTTATTTACAGGGAGCAATTTCTAACATTGATTATAGGTTACAGACTCCTTGCTTATTGCAATGCAGCTCTGTCATACACAGAGGACACCCTGAACATATGGAGGGCTCCAAAAAAAGAAGATCATTCTACAAAGACGGGCAAAGTAGTTTGGGTCCAAAATAGGGATTACACCCACACTAACAGTAAATTATATTTTACAAGAGATTGCATTTCATACACAACTATACAGTTCTAAAGAAACACTTCTAGAGACCATGGGCCCTATCACCTCCTTTACACTAGTGCTCACATAAATGAAGGTTAGCACTAGGTTAAAAGAGGTGATAGAGTTACGCTCGTATCACATCCCGATGCGCTAACGGGTTGAAAAATCCATTAGCGCATCGATATTAGCGCTTTTTAGTGCCAGCTTACTGTACTTTGCGCTCCTTATACTTAACATGGAGAGCACAAAGTGTAAGCAGGGAGTAATTAGTGTTAGGATCACATAGCTAGATCACAAAGCGAATTACTCACCCCTGCAGCTAACTGACAAGTTGGCAGGGCCGGCGCTAATGTAAGGCAACTCAGGCGGCTGCCTTACTGTCCTGGCCTGGTGCCAAACTAGGGGGCGCCACAATCTAGTTCCCTGGCCACTGCTGGCCGGGGGTTTCTAGTGCCGCCCAGTAGGAACAGTATCCTCCTCCTCCTTCTTGTGACTGGAGCAGCTCCTTTACTTCCGGGCTGATGAGGGGGAGGGCGCTCCCGAGATGCAGCAGAGCTGTGGGCCAAGTGCTGCCTCGTGCTGCAGTGGTGCTCCTCTTCCAGCTGACAAGTGAGGAGGTGTGACCAGCCCTGCTGCGCAGCAGAGATCCCCCCAGGGCAGGAGGTGAGTGATCCCACTTCCTGCTCTCCCTCCCTCTGCCCCGAGATTGTGGCACTCCCCCTCCTCTATACACACACACACAATTTCTCCTGCTGTGAAGGAGAAGCTTGTGTTTTTAATTCATGTTGGACCAGGTATCTGAGCTGAGCACAACACTGCAATGTGCTTCAGCTGTGCTTTTTAATGTGGAGCTCAAATACCTGGTCCTGCAAGAGTTAAAAACACAACTTCTCCTTCACAGCAGGGGAGATCTCTCTTATATCATTGTTACTGCTCCCACTGGGAGACTATTCCATGTATCTACTACCCTTTCTATATCACTGTTACTGCTCCCACTGGGAGGCTATTCCATGTAACAGTAATATTGAAAGGGCAGTATATAGATGGAATAGCCTCCCAGTGGGGGCAGTAACAGTGATATAGAAAGGGTAGTAGATACATGGAATAGCCTCCCAGTGGGGGCAGTAACAGTGATGGAGGCTATTCCATGTATCTACTACCCTTTCTATATCACTGTTACTGCTCCCACTGGGAGGCTATTCCATGTATCTACTACCCTTTCTATATTACTGTTACTGCTCCCACTGGGAGGCTATTCCATGTAACAGTGATATAGAAAGGGTAGTTATTCTGACTCAGATCGTTGTATAGCGATTTATCCCTTGCAGAGACCTCTATGCCTGGCCTGTATAAGTAGATGCAATCACCGAGGACAATCCTTATCAGATAGCTGAACTCACCAGAACACCGTTTATTTCCACGACTTGCTTTATTCCATATATCAGGTTACAGCAGATCACAGGATACAGCAGATGATGGAATGAGATGTTCTTTGCGGTCAAAAAATGATTCTGTCCTAACTTGAAGATGAATATACTAGGGACCTGCGAAGCTTCGAAATTCGATTCGAAATCGAATCGCTGGTCGAATTCGATTCGAATTCGAACTAGCAGCTCGATTCGAAAAAATTTCGAATTTGGAAGATCCCATCCAGCTCACCTGTCACCGCCGGGTTAGGCTCCCTCTGAGCGTGCGTCCGGCGGCAGGAAGCTTGGGCACTCGCCTGGGGGAGCCACGTGACCGCGATCTCGCGAGATCGCGGTCACGTGGCTCCCCCAGGCGAGTGCCCAAGCTTCCTGCCGCCGGACGCACGCTCAGAGGGAGCCTAATGCGGCGGCGACAGGTGAGCTGGGGCACATCCATGAGCGAGCTGAGGGCAAATCCATGAGCGAGCTGAGGGCAAATCCATGTTGGGGGCAAATCCATGAGCTGGGGGACAGTGTCCATGAGCTGGGGGACAGTATCCATGAGCTGGGGGACAGTATCCATGAGCTGGGGGGCAGTATCCATGAGCTGGGGGACAGTATCCATGAGCTGGGGGCAGTATCCATGAGCTGGGGGACAGTATCCATGAGCTGGGGGACAGTGTCCATGAGCTGTGGGACAGTATCCATGAGCTGGGGGACAGTATCCATGAACTGGGGGGCAGTATCCATGAACTGGGGGGCAGTATCCATGAGCTGGGGGACAGTATCCATGAGCTGGGGGGCAGTATCCATGAGCTGGGGGACAGTATCCATGAGCTGGGGGACAGTGTCCATGAGCTGTGGGACAGTATCCATGAGCTGGGGGACAGTATCCATGAACTGGGGGGCAGTATCCATGAACTGGGGGGCAGTATCCATGAGCTGGGGGACAGTATCCATGAGCTGGGGGGGCAGTATCCATGAGCTGGGGGACAGTATCCATGAGCTGGGGGGCAGTATCCATGAGCTGGGGCAGTATCCATGAGCTGGGGGACAGTATCCATGAGCTGGGGGGCAGTATCCATGAGCTGGGGGACAGTATCCATGAGCTGGGGGGCAGTATCCATGAGCTGGGGGGCAGTATCCATGAGCTGGGGGGCATATCCATGAGCGAGCTGAGGGCAAATCCATGAGCGAGCTGAGGGCAAATCCATGTTGGGGGCAAATCCATGAGCTGGGGGGCAGTATCCATGAGCTGGGGGACAGTATCCATGAGCTGGGGGGCAGTATCCATGAGCTGGGGGGCAGTATCCATGAGCTGGGGGCATATCCATGAGCTGGGGGACAGTATCCAAGTATTCGATTCGATATTCGATTCGAGTTCGAACCATTACAGCCGATTCGATTCGTGATTCGATTCGAGCGAAAATTTATGATTCGCAGGGTCCTAGAATATACATGTGCTGCTGGATAACTACACCATGCTGCAGCTCTTACAAGAAGGAAGGGTGGAACTAAACACACACAGGAAGTGCATCATCATAAAGCGAGGGAAAAAGAAGGAAAGCATGTACAATACAGAAAGACCACTAGGTGGCAGCATAAGGCAGCATAAGGATATCTATACACTATAAATCCCCATCTAAATGAATAACTGTAACAGCACAGTAGTAGATACTTGGAATAGCCTCCCAGTGGGAGCAGTATCTACTACCCTTTCTATATCACTGTTACTGCTCCCACTGGGAGGCTATTCCATGTATCTACTACCCTTTCTATATCACTGTTACTGATCGCACTGGGAGGCTATTCCATGTATCTACTACCCTTTCTATATCACTGTTACTGCCCCACTGGGAGGCTATTCCATGTATCTACTACCCTTTCTATATTACTGTTACTGCTCCCACTGGGAGGCTATTCCATGTAACAGTGATATAGAAAGGGTAGTAAATACATGGAATAGCCTCCCAGTGGGGGCAGTAATAGTGATATAGAAAGGGTAGTAAATACATGGAATAGCCTCCCAGTGGGAGCAGTATCTACTACCTTTTCTATATCACTGTTACTACTCCCACTGGGAGGCTATTCCATGTATCTACTACCCTTTCTATATCACTGTTACATGGAATAACCTCCCAGTGGGAGCAGTATCTACTACCCTTTCTATTTCGCTGTTACTGCTCCCACTGGGAGTTTATTCCAAGTATCTACTACCCTTTCTATATCACTGTTAAATAGAATAGTCTCCAGTGGGAGCAGTATCTACAAACTGACACCCTGAGGAGGACCCTGCTGGACAGTGGACTGTACGTCAGTGGCCCGAATGAGAAAGGCAGCCACAGGCCCACCACAGAAAGTGGTAAGGTACGGAAGCTGTGACACTGGTATTATATTGTGGGTATTGGCAATGTGGCACAGAAGCGGCACCACCAGGCACAGCATAGTTTTGGTGACACTCCTGGGCCACAGTGCCAATCAATTAGTGACTCAGACCACTGCTAGAGGTTGTCCTTGCAAGAGCAACATTCAGCATCCTTTACTTTCGGTGAGAAGACACTAAATACTCCTGATAGAGACTATTATTATGCATCTCTATGCCGATATTGGAGGGGGGGGGCACCAAAACGCACCTTCGCCTAAGTAGACAAAAATGCTTGCACCGGCCCTGCAAGTTGGCACCAGCTCAAACTGGTGCTAAGTGATTGTGCTTCTGCAGAATCGGCTATCACCAGCTGAACCCCCCCCCCCAGAAAAAAGATACTCACGGCGAGAACGACGGCCCGATCCGCCACTTCTGGCCACCGGGACCAGAATGAGACTTGGGACAAATAGTCCCCAGTCTCCCTCCACGATCTCTCCGTGGCCATGCACGATCTTGTGAGAGCGAGATCACATGACCTGGATCAACTCATCCTGGAGCTCCCCAGCAGGCTCTAGGCCTTTAAGGCGTGGCTGTCTGTAAAGGCCTAGAGCTGCAGGGTGAGTTGTTCCTGTAAATGCAGATCGGTGAAGTTAGATAGGACCTGTCAACGACATTGGCGTTTGTCACCAGCTTAAACAGACTATGATCATACTTTGTGAACTGAATCCCCATCATTAATTCCCTAGGTCAGGCTTTTTGAACATTTTTAAAACTGTACTTTTGCCACAGAAAATGATGACAGAAGGTGGTCACTGATATGGAGTGCTCTTTCTTGGTGTTAAGAAATATATATATATATCTTTTTTATCAACAGTAGATGGGGAACTAAGAACTGAGCACCATGTCAGTTAACATGGACTACAATACAATTTAAGCTGAGAGTGAGGATTGAAAGTGTGATATATATATATATATATATATATTATAGATATATATATATATATATATATATACACAGATACATATATATTCCACCACACTTGCAGGAAACAAAACTATTTCAGGACAACAAAGGAGATGGTTAAAAACATTTGTGCTGCTCAGATTAATGGCCTTGCAGGGGTTAAAGACCACAGGGTATGAAAACTGTCCTTTCCAGCATGTGTTGTAATATGGCAGGAAAGTCTGCTCCTGGACACAGGAGACCCCTCACACATTACAGCTTACACTAGAGGGAGTCTGGGGGAGAGGGGGGTCTCTGTAGGGGGGGGTGCTGAGATATGAGAGTTTACAGTGCAAAGAGTAAATAGTTTCTCACCTGGCAGGCTGGTGGAATGGAATCTCTGCTCCTCACTGAGCAGCATGTGGGACAAGAGGACAGGATGCAATGTTCCTGCTGCTCTGTAACAGCCTGCAGCTTCCAGAGCTCATCAGCTGAGAGCAGCCGCTCACTGGGGGCTGTGTGTGCACTGCTAATCTGACAGTGCAGGAGAAGGGCCCCAGGAACACGCTACCTGGAGGGACTGGAGGAGTAACTCTGGCGGAATCAGCTCCTTTCACTGCCTGGAGCTGCTGACATAAACTTGACCAGTGAGTCTGAGGTCACTGTGGG
The DNA here is from genome assembly GCA_009667805.1 of Leptobrachium leishanense. Classification (NCBI taxonomy): domain Eukaryota; kingdom Metazoa; phylum Chordata; class Amphibia; order Anura; family Megophryidae; genus Leptobrachium; species Leptobrachium leishanense. The sequence continues at coordinate 498,225,568 of CM019063.1, read as the reverse complement.
GAAGAGCAACCTTGCGAGGCCCCAGGGAGGTGAGGCCTTAAGCAGCTGCCTTAACTGCCTAATTGAGAGCCGCCTCTGGAGGGACTAATCTCCCACACTCATAAGCCTTCCCTGACTCCCTTCCACCGGAAAAGGTTGAGGGTACTCAGGTCACTGTGACCACTCAAATTACTTTGGTTACGGTGTCAAAAACCGAGCTGTCAAACTCTAGCCCAGCAGATGCCGATTGCCTACAATTCAAGATTCTTTGAATGCAAAAAATGTACAGAGAACCATGGGAGTTGTAGTTCAGAAACATCTGGGCTGGCGGGCGGGCGGGTGGTGAGATCCCTGTACAGGAGTTTTCCTTTTAGAGGTTTAAAATACACAATAACCGTCATAAACATTGAAGTTCTGGTGAATGATGTCTGCATGATACAAGTCCTTGCAACAAATGCAATCATATTGCTTTTCAAAAGAAAATTCCCAACCTATAAGCAATTGAAAATCTCATTGCTTTACTATCGCTATTCCCCAAACTCCTATGAAAATATGTGGGTTAAGCAAGGACTGTAACGGTATAAAACGCAGGTGCCTTATTTTGATACGAAAGAGACAATCATGCATCAGTTTTCACATTTTTGCAGCAATTTTATATTTTTTCTCAAGTGACAAACAATGCCTACCTGTCGCTCTATTTTACAACCGTTACCATGACAGCGTCACCGCGAGAAACGTGAGTGTTTACAAGTGGGCGACACGACTCCTTAAAAAATAATTTGGAAGAGACATACCTTTTTCAGCTTTCTTGGTGTCTTGCTTTTGTAGTAAAAGATATCGTGGGCTCTCGGGAAAGAAAGGCAAAACTAAAAGCTGCGCCAAGGCAGGAAATAAGATGAAACCAAACAAGGAGGACCAGCGAGTCTCCTGAAACAGAGAAATCAATGGTTAAAGGAAACTGCAGTCCCTACTGGAGAATCAATTAAAGGTTTGCTGGATTCAATTTCATCTATTTCAAGTAAAAAATATCATGTAATAACAGAAGAATGTTTGCCAAGGAGGGAGCTAGCCATGCCGTGTGAAAATCTCTAGCAGGAAACCATTGTCCATTCGCCGGCCAACAAATGGTTAAGTGCTAAAGTGATAATATGGCATACTGCAATCTCCCCCTGAGTATCCCAATTCTCTTTGGAAGTTAATGTATGCCAGTGGTAGTATTCATTTAGCTGTAAACTCACTATATTATTATTATTGTCATCATTTATATAGCGCCAACAGTTTCCGCAGCGCTTTACAATAACCAAAGGGAACGAGATACAGATAAACAGACATAGGATGGAAACAAGAGGTGTAGAGGGCCCTGCTCATAGGAGCTTACAGTCTAAAGCAGGGTTCAGCAACCTCGGCTCCCTGATGTTTTGGGGACTACATCTCCCATGACGCTCAGTTACTCATTAGGCTGACTGAGCCACATGGGAAATGTAGTTCCCAAAACATCAGGGAGCCAAGGTTGCCGACCCCTGGTCTAAAGGATACCTTGGAGCATGGTCAGGTTTGTTTGGAACGCAAAGAAACATTTCATGCATATTTTAGTCAGGTTTCCCCTTATTCCATAATAAAACGCCCTCGGAACAGTAAGATTTCTAAAGGCATGAAAATGTTACTTATATAGGTCCTTTACATTCTTCACATAAGGGGTTATTCAGAGAGCACCGATATGTCACTGACCTTTCGGTGCTCTTTCATTCCCCACACTCCTGGGAATCAAATTCCCTGACCTTGCGATGAATCCAACATTCACCATAGGGACCCCGAAGTGCAGGGAAAATCCGCCGACCGCATCTGAAAATCTGCTGCATCGAATGATAAAAACCGCTGCAATACCAGCGAAACAACACCACACGCACCTGAAAAAAGCCGACCATCCGCTGCAAAACCGCTGAAGAAATGCTGGAAAAAGCCGACGAACGGGGTAGAAAAAAAGAAAAAAAAAGTCAGGGCCCTCGATCCTCCTGTACTGGTTTACCAAATGTTGTTCAGTCTCAGTGTATTGTAACCCTGTCTATATTGTGCCCATTGTTCATCGCTGCGGAATATGCGGGCGCTATATAAATAAAGTATAATAATAATTAACCCGTTAACCCTTGGTACCCACTTATGCCCATTGTCCTTGAGAACTGGTTTTGCCATATTGGTCCACAACCTCTTGGCAGGAGGCCAGCATCCACACTTCAACAGGCACAGAGGCCATGTTTAGTGTTGGCAAGGGTGCCAAGGAGGGCGAGGGCACCAAGGTTACACTGTACTTGTATGTTTTTCTGCACTTTTGAATTTTTCTGTGTGCTTCCAAATGTGTTGGAAGCATATCTATTTTAGATGTGTCTGATTTGCTTAAGTTTCAGCAGGACATCTGTCCTTTAATTTTTCGGTTACACCGCAAGTCCATTTTGGGTGATGTTTATTTCAATGCTTGTGTACGGTCCTTCCATTTCATATTATCCCACGTTTAGGTTTTATCACCCTTCAAAGCTAGAATAAGAGTGTTCAACCTTGGCCCTTCAGATGTGTCGGAACTACATTTCCCACAAGGCTCTGTTGACATAATGAGCATCATGAGAGTTGTAGTTCTGAAACATCTAGGGGGCCAAGGTTGAGCAAACCTGGGTGAGAGTGTTTGCTGCATTCTTTAGCCATTCCTAAAAATCAGTATTAGCAACACACCACAATGTTTGAAGATGCATTATTTTCCATCTGGTGTCACACAAACATTATCTATCTATCTAGGAAAAAAGGTGTCATCCGCGCTCGTTTCTATGTGTTCCATGTACAACAAAACTGAGGTTTTGTTTGTTTCAATGGCAATTGCAACGTAAGCCCACTCGCCACTTCAAGGCACCTCTATACAGAGTGAGTACCTAACATGCACCAAGAGGCCGCTCTACTGAGCAGCTCCAAGCCCCTCCTGCTGCTTTTCAGCCAAGGAGAGGCAAAGATGGTGGGTTTTATTTATACACGCACCAAACACTTACCATTTGGGATTAAAAACAAAAACTTGGAAAGAGGAACAGCTGCAGAACGACGGACTGGTGTTACAAGCATGATATACATAAATACAGAAAAAATGGCGTCGCGCCCATACTCACCAGAGCGGCAGCAACTGCCAGTTGGCAGTTGCTGCCGCTCCGGTGAGTATGGGCGCGACGCCATTTTTTCTGTAACTATCTATCTATCTATAAAAAAACATATGGAAGAAAACTTTTTTTTTTTTAAAAAAAATAAATCTGTTTTTTGGAAACACAGTAAGGTACTTACTCCATTAAATATTTCTGGCAAGCCTAAAACTTGTCCTGTGAAAACTCCAACACAGATCATGATAGCAGTTACCTGCCCTAAGGACCCTCTAATTTGCTTTGGGGAGATCTCATTGAGGTACATGGGTAAAGTGCTGAGGGCAATACCTGGAGCAAAACAAGAATCAAAACATTAAGTTCACACAGAATTTTAAAAACATAGCTTTTAGCTCTTGGGGGAATACACAATGTTTTACCGAAAATGACTATTCTTTCTGCACTGCCGTTTTCTGTAATGATACATTATCTCGATCTTGGCCAATATTCTGAATAAATATTGGTATACAGGTAAATATGTACACATGTAAATCTTTTTAGAGTTGGAGACTGATAAAAAAAAGACAAAAACTGCATCACAGATGAAAACAGTTACACGTGATCTGTTTCAGATGCTCTCATTAACTCCTTCACTGCCAAGCAATTTTTGTTGAAAAAATATGTTATCATATCGTGTATTTTAAACACAGGGTGCAAAGGTAGCAGTTAATTATAGGGTAAAATCGAAAAGTTGCAAATAAAAGTTGTTCCAAGATAGATAAAAAAAATTAAATAATGTAAATTTGCTCATTATCCATTTGTCACGTATTCGTTTATCCAATACAGAAATATTGTTGATATGAAATATTATGAACTCTATATGGTGTCCTTTTGTCTAACACAATTTCATGTGCGGTCTGCATTGTCAGCATACAGGCAGAAATTAGCCTCTGTGTCAAATACAGTAAATGTGATAAACATAGATGATACAATGGTCAGATCTGCTGCTTATGGGGATTGGTAGTGATCATAATAAGATTATTAACAATGTAGCTTCCAAAAAATACCAACAGAATATAAAAATAATATCTGTATGTGGCATAAGGTCTGTATAGGGAAATTACAGTAACACCATGTATCTGTACTGTACAGGGATTTTCAGTCATTCTAACCCCCTGAATCTTATTCCTGTACAGCAGTGAGTGACCCCAGAGCTCCCTGTGTTTTGCCCTCTCCCTGGCTGTTGTAAAGCAACTCTAATGTGTTTGCACATTTTGTTACAGAGAGGTTTGGGGCTGCTATTTGCAGCAAAATTCATGTCTCTCCAGGATGACTGGATAGAGATAAGGTAGTGGAATTAATTCATGAATAGAATATTAAATTCATTCACAATTAATAGAATTGACAATCGTCTAAAATCAGCGTTTTTGGGACAAATCCTCAAGGAAAATCACTACTCTTTACAGTATTATCCCATAGTAGATATTAGCAAAAAATGCAGCTACAATCTGTTAAATTGTAATTCAAGCTCCAAAATAATGGCAGCAAATGTTTATGCAAATATCGGAACGATGCTGGGCATTTTTTGGTCAATGAATAGTTTCTTTACACGGCACCACTTCCTTAACCCCTTCGCTGCGGTGGACGCGCTCAGCGCGTCCAACCGCATGTCACGTTGCGTGCGGAGGATGCGCTGAGCGCGTCCAGCCTTTGGGGTCAGCGTTCGGCCGGGTTCCGGCCGATCGCTGGCCCCCCCGGTGCGGGCTGACATCCTCGATGTCAACCCAGCATCCGGAACCGCCGCCGGGCTAATTAGGTGTCATCGTGGCGGCGCGATGACACCTAATTCAGGCGCCCCCCCCCGCATGTGCGGAGGAGGCACCTGAAAGGGAGGGGGGGAGGTCCTTCGGACCTCTCTCCCTCCCGATCGGCAGCATTGCGGGGGTTAACCCAGGCACCATTTGGAAGGGCACAGCCTGCCCTTCCAAATGGTACCTGGCATTAACCCCTGGGGAGCCGGATCACGAATTGGCGCTGAAAAGCGCCGGTTCGTGATCCTTTCCCGGAGCTGGCCGACATCTTGGATGTCGGCCAAGCCTCCGGGAACTCCCCTTGAGGACTGGCGTCATCGTGCATAGCACGGCTATGGCCGTTCCAACGATACCAAACTCGAATGTGAAAAAAGTTAGTAAAAAAAAATAAATTAAAAATAAAAATAAAAAAATATTTTAAAAAAAAATTATGAAAAATAAACAAGTTTTTTTTATTTTTTTTGGTTTGTTAATGCTGCAATATTGTTCCCATTTCAATTATAATGTGAACAATGATGCTGCACTAACGATTTTTGGATGCGGTGCGTTTGTTAAAAATCGTGTAATTTTCCCCAAAACAAAAATGTAACGAGACCCCATCTCTAATTTTTTTAACAAGCGCACCCCATACAAAATATAACCGCAATTGCTCGCATCTTAAAATGTGAAAAAAAAACACTTTACACATTGCAAATTATTGAAAAATCATATTTTATTTCATTTTTTGTTATAATATACAGACAGGTCATGACGTATACATATAATAATGACATATTATGAATCTGCCGAGTCTGACGGAAAGAACGATATATAATATGTCTGGGTCATATACTAAAATAAGCCTTCAAAATGCGTTTAAACATGATGAGCAAAACCGGTAAAAATGACCTCAGCACAGGGGCGGGAAAAGCCTCAGCAGCGAAAGGGTTAATATAGTCATTAATCTTATACTGTATATGTCTACATGAGACGGACCGTACAGTACTTTGTTGTTGCTGCTGTTTTGCCCGGACCCTTTCGTCCTATTCTTTGTCACTTTTCTATTCTGTGATTGTAAATAACTTTTATAAATCTTAAATAAAAAAATATATATACAAGGTTATTCAGAGAGCACCGAAATGTTGCTAAAACACTCTCTGATGCGTCATAGCATTAGACGACAATTTCCATTTCTTTCCCTCTTGGTGAAGAGAACATTTTTGGAAATTAACATGTTTCAGAGGGACGCAGATGATAATTTGAGGGCATAAGTTAACATCGGGAGATGTAATGAAGATGCCTTTTTAAAGACTTAACACTTTGATCGACTGATTGGCAGCACAGGCCTTTTGTTGCATTCAATGTTTCTCTGTAACGGAACCAATGCCATACCTCCCATCACAATAGGGAATACGTAAGGAACTTTTGTATGTTTCCTGAGGAATTATTACATAATCTCAAAAATATACAGGGTTATTCAGAGAGACCCGAAATGTCGCAGACATTTCGGTGCCCTCTCGTTCCCCGCACTTCCCTACACTTCAGGGAATCAAAGTTCCCCACCCTACGGTGTATTCAGCAGCCACCACAGGGTCTCCTTAGTGCAGGGAAAACACTCACCAAACACTCACCGTAAACCCGTAGAAACAGCTGCAAAACCACGCCGAACATGCCGGAAAAAGCAGACGAGCTGCCGATCACAGCGCAGAGCCGCCTCCGATAAAAGCTGACAAGCTGACGAACAAGGTAAAAATAAAAAAAGTACGCTTAAAAGTGTCAAAATTTAAACGCTGTTTGCAAAAAATCTGCTGAATGAAAATACCTGGAATTTACATATAAGATCTTATGAATGATAAAAAGGTCTGTTACAGAGAAAAGAAAAAACGCTTTTAAAAAATAACAATTTTTTTTTGCCGAAAAAAATCCCCAAAAATGCCTTAAAGATCCTAAAAAATCTGTAAATAAAGAGACTTTTCACTGCAGAATATGATAATGAATGGTTTATTAGATATTGAATTAAAACTGAATATTTTTAACATTGAAGCCTATGGGATTCATCTGCATAAGGCTAAGGTCAGACTAACGCATTTTTCGCGTTGTCTGTGAAAAAGTGCGTTCGAACGAATGGACGCATTTTTCACGGAATACGCGATAGCGGTCATACGATGCGCCTTTTCTTCCGTGATTTTGTACGGATCATCAATAAAACACTTTTTGTGTCTGGACGTTATGTTGGCCGGACATTAGCAGCGTCTGACCTCTCCCAATCACGCAAACACGCCTCTAGCGGACGCAGCGCACTCTGTACGTCAGTACTAGCGGTTTGACGTTCTAGAAAAAATGCGTTTGTTTGCCACTTGCGTTGCGTGGACGAACTTTTGTGCGGCCGTTCTTCGTATGTTACCCGGCATTGGACGTCATTTGCTGCTAGCACGGCCGTGATTTTGTGCGTCTAAACGCACGTTAAAACTGCTTTCGTCTGACCCTAGCCTAAACCTGCTGAATGAAACCACCGAACAGCAGGGCACTTTGACAACTTTTCTCTGCTGTTCGGTGTTCTCTGAATAGATTAACCATTGCTTCTCTATGGGGGATTTCACTGCCGACAAGCAGCATCGTACGTGCAGACAATTCACCAAAATTTGGCAAACTACCTGCTCTCTGAATAGCCGAATGGCCCTGAAATGTCACCTTCCATATGCTGAATTTCAGTGTCCAGTTACATTTCGGACCTCTCTGAATAAGCCCTATAGTCATTAATGTGGAAAGAACTGAGACGGATCACAAGTACCCAGGGTTGGACTGGGCCAAAAAATCTGTGCTGGACTTCATCCAGACCAGCCCACTTTATATACTATTTTTGTGCGTGGTTGCGTTAACCCTTTCACTGCTGAAGACGTGTGGGACACGTCCTCAGTGATGCACGTTGCATGCTGAGGACGTGCCCCACACGTCATCAGCTGTTTGGGACCCCCGGCGGAGATACTCACCTCTCTGTCCGGGGTCCCACGGCGTTCTGACTTCAGCGTCCTCAGACGCTGAAGTCAAGCGCCTCCCGGCGTAAATGACGTCATCGCGCCATGCGCGATGACGTCATTTCCAGGCGACCCCCCGGCAATGCCGGGAGATAGCCTGGAAGGGAGGGGGGGGATCCGTTCGGATCCCTCTCCCTCCCGATCGGGAAGGAGCAGCGGTAAAAGCCAGGCACCGCTTAAAAGGGGAGAGTCTCCCCTTTTAAGCGATGCCTGGCTTTAACCCCTCAAGTGCTGGGTTGCACTTCAGCGCCTTGCGGCGCCGAAGTGCAGCCTATCTCCGGTGGGGGCCGCCATCTTGGATGGCGGCTCCGCCCCCGGGACTCCCCTCGCTGTCTGACGTCATCACGCATAGCGTGATGACGTCAGATAGCCGGGGAACCCCTAGCTGCCGGGGATTTCCCAAGGAAATCCCCTGGTGGAGATAGGGGGTTATTGTGAACCCCGATATCTCCAGAACCGTGGCAGCTAGGGGGTCATGGAGGGTGTCATTTGAAAGGCCTGAGCATGGCCTTTCGAATGATACCAAACATGACTAGGTAAAAAGTAAAAAAAAAAAAAAAAAAAAAAATAATAAATAAATTAAAAAAAATAAATAAATAAAAAAAAACATGTTTTTTTTTTGTGTGTTGTTTTTATTAATGCAGCAATATTGTTCACATTTCAATTATAATGTGAACAATGATGCTGCACTAATGATTTTTTTCTATGGGGTGCGTTTGCTAAAAATCACGTAATTCCCCCCAAAAAAAGTAACAAGTCCCCATTTCAAATTTTTTGTACAAGCGCACCCCATAGAAAACATAACCGCAAACGCTCATGTGATAAAATGTGAAAAAAAACACTTTACACACTGCAGATGATTAAAAATTCAATTTTTATTGTATTTTTTGTTATAATATACAGGCAGGTCATGACATATACATATAATAATGACATATTATGAATCTGCGTAGTCTGCCGGAAAGAACGATATATAATATGTCTGGGTCATTTATTAAAATGTGGCTTCAAATCGCGTTTAAACATGATGAGCGAAAGCGGTAAAAATGAGCTCAGCACACAGGCGTGAAATGCCTCAGCAGTGAAGGGGTTAATTTAACTAAACAGATCACTCAGCCAATCGCTGTACAGATACCGGAGTTGCTGCACAGCGATTGGGTAAGGCATCGCCGCGGCACTGAGGTTGAGTGCGCACCATGTTGTTAAGGTGAGGCAGATGTGCGGTGGGTCACATCAGCACAG